>CM063738.1:4519060-5914212 GCA_032441825.1 Chaetogeoica ovagalla | reverse complement strand
GAGGATGATTCCAGTTCATTTATCAGACTCGTATTATAAAACGCGTGAAAATTATTTCATCAAAAGTCCATTTAATTCAAATATACATACATACACGTGTGTACGATTTTTAAAATCGCGGCTCTAAACGTAACGTTAGGGATTACAGAAAAACAGAAAAAAAAGTAATTTTCACCGAAAATGAATTGAAAATCTGTATTATACATAATTAATATGTATAATATTAACAACAAAACGCGTGTTAAATAATATCATGTTATGGGTGCGGCGGGGTCTCTCGCGTATCCGAGACGATAAGCATATTATAATATATATAAATACGCGCGAGTCGTATACTTTCGTTTTGAGTAATTTTTATTTTTTTTCGTTTCGTTACAACGTTTACCACCTATTGTTTTACGGAAAACAATATTTATTCACAAAACAATGGAACCATAAAATTCTATACAAACGTACAAGTGTGTAATATATTGTTCGTGCCATATACGCGTGTACGTACGCATCCAGCGCGAAGTTATTTCTGCCTCGTCGTCTAATCGCGACGACGATTAAGATAAATCCGAGTCGCAACGCTGTATAATATTATTGTATCGTCGTCACGCGAATACCGCGCTTGCGTTTCTTTTACCGCCGTCAATTTAAATATTAATTTCCACGTGTTCGCGTCGGAATGGCGTTCGTTGCTTAAGAGGTTATCGTTAGAATGGCAACAAAAAAAAAAAAAAATTATTATTATAATAATAATAATAATAACGACGCGCACGCGAAATTCTCGTAAAAACGAAAGGGAAAATATTAGCTGAATATAAAACGTATACGGATAATAAAATTTATATTTATTCGGTGTATAATCGCTGTTGATTGCAAACACTCTGTACAATGAGGCCTTTCCAAAAAAAAAAAAAAAAAAAATGTTCATTAAATACACGTCTTATTGTATTAAACATGACGAATTCGAATATGATTTTCGTGTTTTATTCTAATTTTTTAATCCTTCGCAAATCAATTTTAAAAATCAATAAATCAAAAAATATTCAAAACGATCGGTTTTGGCGCGGACGCTAGTGTGTTTTACCACGCACCGCGGTTCCATATACGTCACCACTGTGGTGAGATACAATTTTGTATGATTTGGGATGATTGCCACGAATCGTCGATTGATAACGTCATGAACTCTGTTTATTATCGTTAATTCGTTATTGCGTTCAAATTACTATACGCGTAAATTAGGTAATTGTAATTGTAATTCGTACAAGAGTGGACCACAGTTTTAACTGTTTTAAACCGTTTTGAAAAGAAACAATATATCCTTATATTATTTCAATAAGCTATGAATAATAACGACGCCGTATTTCCCTTTTCATTGAAGTAACCATGTTATACATGACTATTGGTAAGACACAATTGATTTCGCGCCAAAACAGTTTGAAAATTGTTGAAAGACCCCATTCTGTGCGGATTCGAATGTATTTAACGTTATTATTATGCCATTTACGAGTAGAAAAAACGAATAAAACCGATTAAACGCACGCATATCGTCTCGAACGTAGTTTACTTGAGTCAATTTTTAACAACGGATTTGGATAGAAAGTCATTTTCTCATATAAATCATTGTCGCGTAAACACAATGTTTGCCGAGATTTGTAGCTGTTTAAAATAGTCGATAATTTCCAATTTTTAATTTAGAATTTTTTAGAAAAATTAACAACGTGAAATGACGATATGAAACCTTCCAGTTTTTCGTTCAAAATTAAAATTGTACAATTCAAAAATTTATCTCGATGACGCGCGGGTTTAGCGCCGACAATAAGCCCGAAAAAATACACGTAGAAGATATTTTGTGTTATACGAGTGTTCGCAGCCGGTACATTGCAATGGTTTTCTATAATTCTACATAATTTTCGCGCTTATTACTTCTAAAATAAACAATAAAGAGTAAGCTCATTCCGCGATCGTGTTAATTTCCCCCGCAGATTCTGAACGTAATTTGTATTAAACTATAATAATCCGCGTCGGATCGCAGTGGATTACAAATAATAATAATAATAATAATCTGCAGACAGCTGAAACCATTCGACACTGTTATATACGATGTCATCGAATTTCTACTTACACGTTTTTAAATCTTTATTATAGTATTATTTCGTAAGTGATGTTGATTATCACAGCAATGAAACCATAGGACGGATGGATATATACAATAGGGATATAAGGAGGTGATATCGAATAGAAACTTGTGTATAGAAACCTAAAACTATAGACAACGTTCGCGATTTACGTAATACAATAATATTAGATATTAATAATATTGTATTTAGTATACGTTTTATTCCGGTCAGAGACTCAGAATTCGCCTTTGCCATTCCCTTTTCTAAGACAGAAATAATCGATATTACCATAGGCGCCGCAGAAACATTTCTAGGGGCAATCGTTCAACATATAATATATATACATTGGTTAAGTAAAATAAATTTCAATTTAAAATCGAAATATACTAATATTAACATATTATATAATACAATATTATCAAAATGCCAGGGGGGGGGGCAAATGCCCCATCTTGCCCCCCCTTGCGGGCGCCTATGGATATTACAGATGTTCACTTCAGTCTACAGTTGTAGGCTGATTGTCGGAGACAAAATTGAGACAAAAGAGATAAAAAGTTGAATTTCTTAATGAAAAAAGAATTTTCTTAAAGTAAATATCCTTTACCGGTTTTTCGCAATTAATCGATTGTTTATTTTCGCGCGTTTATGAAAAATATTGAAAAACGTGTCAAACTGACTGCCGGCTAAACACGATTTTCTACCGAAAACTAAAAGTTCGAACGTAAAAATATTATCGGAGCATATTTTGCGTCGTACGAAAATGTGTGTTACATGAAAGAGAAATGCAAATAATTGTTAAATTATTCGCTTCGCCCTGAATCTAGAAGAAAATAAATAAATCGATAAGAAATAACTTAAAATAATAATAATATAATACTCGACATTATTTTTATTCGTAAGTAAATATTGAACGATACCGACGAAAACGAGATGGCGGCGAATTACAGAAAATACGTACTTTCATTCATTACCAATTGTTTTGTACAAATATACGACAGCAATAAGTGTTTTAGCGAAATGGATTTATCGCAAATAAATATTGTCGAAACGGTTGGGATGAGTGATCGTTGTAAAACTTAAAATAAATACGAGTGTGTCTTCTCTGTTCTTGATCTGATCAAGCCAAAAACATTCTGTATAACCACTTTAATAACTATACACACATATATAATGTTTGTATATTTCGCAGACCTCGAAAGCGAATTAAACATTTTCTGATTTTTTTTTTTTTTTAATACAAATTCGATTACCGGGGGTTTTTTTTAATTGGGTGGTGGCGGGGAGACGGAATATTTCTTTTTTTAAATATTTTATCGTACTCCTCCTAATTTTTCATATTGAGACGCTCAAAACAGAACGGGTGGGCAGCAAAGACTCTTTTAACAATTTTGATTGAATCAACGTCGAAATATTAAAAACTAAATATTACAGTTTCAATAAATTATATTTAATTAAACATATAAAATGCATAGTGATGTCCGGTGGGTTTGGGCGAAGAAGCGCCACGAATTTTCAAGACATTTTTTTTTTTTTTACACTTTCGCATACCTCTTCCAATTCGAACACTGTATAAATATCATAATGCATGGTAATGACTGCACGGTGAACGCGCCAAATGTAAGTTTATGTATACGTAAAACAAAATTATCGTATTGGTACCTATTTACGATTGTGTTATGTTTCCGTGATCGGAATAAATTTCATCGGTAGTAAAAGCTAATATTTACGCGCGCGCGCGGGAAATGTGGGAACGACGACAACGGGATATTACGACGGTTTGTGTGTTTGCGAAATATTACAATTTTAATATGTATAAAGTCAACGTTGAGAAAAGAAAAAGAGAGGTGCGCTGATGCTGTGGATGTCGGTTCGAGTGTGAGACACTTATATATATATACGCATAAGAGGAGATTTTAGAGTTTGAAAGCAATGATACATTATTATCATTCAGTGTGTACTGGAAAAACGATCCAGACCGGCGAAAGCGTTGTATTATGTTCAGAAATGACTTTTATGAATTTTCATTGTACAACGACACGCGCAATCAAAGACGTTTCCATAAATTAAACGTCGAACGATTTTAAAAGCTTTTTTCTCGATTATTCTATTAATTTTTTTGTGAATTTCGAAAAAAAAACATTCAGAAAATATCACCAATTCGATATTAGATTTTCAGCCGTAATAATCGAAAGTTGACCTGGTTTAGAAATTAACATTTTTTTTTTTTTTATCGTTTTACACACGAATTTCCCTGTTTAAACAAATTAAAAACATGACATTACCAGTAGCTAAGTCGTACAAACAAACCGACGGATGTAATACGCGCGTGTTACGCGGGTTATTGTTTTTCGTCATTTCGCGTTTTATAACGAAACGCATTGCATAATAAATGAAAAATTTGTTTTTTAAATTCTCGTACAATGACAAAAAAAAAAAAAACGCGCGACTCGTCAACATGTAAATCCATAAAAGAAGAAGAAAAACGGACACGATAAGATCGTTTGTAAATTGATTTTTATTTTATATATTACAACTTTAAAAAAAACATCATTAAATTCAATCAAATAATCGGTATTCGTGAGCTATATAGTTATGTGTACCTAATTCATTGTTGTTATTGATTTTTCGATTAAGTATTAAATGTCCAAATTTGCTAAACTTAATTAAATCGGAAATATTTTTTTTTCAAACGACAACGAATTATAATTTTTTTTTTTTTGTGAAATTGAATTCCTCGATCTTATAAAACCTTCTTGCCCGTTCACATACGGCTATAGACGCTTATGTCACAAGTTTATAAAACACATTTTTATTTTTCCTTCCACCCTATACCTTATAGAAATATATTATATTTATTATTGTACGAATTTCAGGGATCACTTTTTTCAATATTTATCCAATCGAATATATATTTTACGTTATCCAGTTGTCGCGTACAGTTCGTTTGTCGTTTTGTATAATTCAGTATATTGTAAATGAAAAACAATGATGTGGAACGGAAATAAAATTTTTTGCTTAAAAACAACGCAATAACTTACACAACGTTTTAAACAATATTTATAATTACGTTTTTTCCTCCATTAGATTTATTAACATAAAAGTTATTGGAGAAAAAATACAATTTAATGGATTCAAACCGTTGTTTGGGAATATGTATTCACAATTATTATTATAATTATTATTATTATTATTATTATTATTATTAGTATTATTATGTAGTGCAGCGGCGCGTGTAGAAAGTTAAACAATATGTTTTAAAAATCAATATGGACACGTCCAGTAAACTAATGATGTCCATGTATCTAAGCGATTTATCTAAATTGACATTAACGCGTGTTCCGGTACGTATACCAGTTGGACAAGTTTATTGCGGACAAGTCGAGCGAAAACATTAGATGTTAAAACATAAAATGTATTCTTACAAGAATAATTTTCAAAGAAAAAAAAAAACTTTTTTCGTATAATTAATAGTCGAATAGTGTAATAAACGATATTCACGAAAACGACTTAAACGTATTATTTCGGATTTTGTTTGAATTCAAAATGAATTCTACACCAAAACACATGTCCCGCATTTAATATTGTGTTTTCCTTTATTACGGTATTCTGAAATATCCCTATCTATTTATTTAAACATTTCAATACATCCGAACAACATTTATTTGTCGATAAATTGTTTACTTTAAATGGCTAATGATTATTGTTTTCGTTTTTAAACATCGTACAATTAGTATATAAATATTATTACGTTTGAAGATATAATCGTGTTTGTTTTTTACTTATTTATAAAATATAATTCTACACCGAAATCTCAATTTTTGTGATATAAGAATAAAACGTAAACCGAATGTGAAGTCAATATTTCTCTTTTTCAACACTTGCCTAATGGAAAATGTCTGTTATCGACATTAATTAACACTTGACTGCGAATCAAATTATGATTTTCACTTATTCGAGTTCTTATTTTTAATTTTTTTTTTCTGTCATACTCGTCCATCCATTACATATTATGCTAATGATAAGTAAATCGTAATTTATATACGAATACAAACGTCCCGTTTTAATATTATACATTCAACCATTTTATGAATAATAATAATAATAATAATAAGTCGTTTCGCGAGACGCGCCTCGACGGCGTTAATTTTATTGACTTTAATTATTAGCTTTATAATGGCATTAAAACGAAACAGTTTTCTCCGTATCCTGCGCGCGTAGTAAATCGAATTATGTCTAGTCTTATTATATTGTTATTACTGTCATTCGGCGTTTCTAATCGAATGCCGCAACTGTGTTAAATTTGTAAACGACAAATGATTCTGTACAGTAGAGCGCACATTACTACAATAAGGATGAACCGAGGCGACTGATATTAAACTATAACTGATATTAGACTACAAAAACAAAAAAACTAAATAGAATGTTATTTTTTAAATTTTTCACGACTCTCGGAAGATTTTGTAAACGTGCGCCGGCGTCCAATAGCGAGTTATTCAGATGAGGGTGTTGTTAACGCTTATTCAAAACTTCCACAAATTTGTAAGTTTATATACTATAAAACTTTTAAACGTTTCACTAACGCGTCTAACTGCCTTTCTTCCGACTCGAGTAGCGGAAAAACGATACCCGCGCGAATATACGTTTTAAACTCCAAATTTTTAGTTCTATATATATTTTTTAGGTTCTGTGGGGAGTCTGAACACATAGAGATTTTTTTTGTCGTAAATATACGCAATTGATCGTATCGTTACCGTCGTCATCTGTACACACATATTGCACGGGTGTTTGCAAAAGTCGAAAAATTACACGATTATTTAAATGGATTACGACATAAAACATGCTACAGATTGTGTCGATGAGCGAACAATCGATTATTTGACCAATCCAATAATAGCGATTATCAACAAACAAATAAAAAAAAAAAACAAATTATAATAATGATTTATGTAATAATATGCGCCTGTACGCGGGCGTGTTTTGAGCCCCATTAGAAAATATTGGTGAAAACGATGATCGTTTTGCGTATGTCCTTACTTATTCGGTGTTAAGAAATTAAACTGGCCGGCTCGCCAATCACAGTTAACGACGATCTACGGAACGGTTTAACGCGTGTACTTGTATGTTTGATCTGTCGAACGTTATTTTGCCGAGACGAGAAGTGAAGGGACAAGTTCGTTCCCGGGTTTAAACCCAGGGATCGGCATCGTTTTGAGACGTAAGAGTCCGATAGTTACAATAGTTACGAAAATTTCGTAAATACGCTAAGGATTTTTTTTTTTTCATTTGTCATCCACACATTCAATGACGATACACTGTGTAATAACAACAACAACTCGCATAGACGTCAAGATGGACCCATGGGATGATTCACTTGGATGCGAAAACGAAACGATGTAGACCGTTGAATTGAAATGCCCCAATGTGGTGTTCGACGCGAATTGCTCACGTTGAGCCCAGGGAGGCGAGGGCCAGACTCGCCCACTACCAACACGGGAAGAGGGCGGGGGAAGGGACATATAAAAATGCGCGTCGTGTATGCGTTACAATATTTACAGCGAGGTAAAAATATTATGAGACGACGTGATGATGGTTTTTTTCTCGACGAATTTCGCGATACACCGTCGAATAACGATTACGTACGCGTGATTACTAAAAGGCGAGACGATACGAAATTCGTCTCGTTTTCTTTTTGTCGGAAGAATAAAACAACTTCGGTTTACAGTTCAACGATTGATAATAATTGGTTTCTTTTAAACCGTTATCTGCGTAATAGAAAACGTACTAAAAAATAAAAAATACGTTTTAATTGTTCAACGGCGTGCGCGTGTATTCACCCGCGTGTATACGCCGAGGCAGACGGACCGAAAAAATAAGACGAAATCGCCGTTGAAGTGCGTTTTATTAAAAAAAAAAACAAAAAAATTGAAATTAATGAAAAATGTTTTCTTCAGAGACACGCAGATTCAAAACCATAAAGGTCAATTGGAATCGCCAACGTTATCCGAACAGAACGTATTAAACGTAATGTTTCCGTATAAATTCGTATGACAGTTGTTGAAGCCAGAAAACTTTTATTGCGTAGATGACTGTTTAAATAACGTATATATATATATAATCGTACTTTTAATAATATTGTACTTTGACGATCGACGAGATATTTCTAACGCGTACGACCGATAGAAATATGTCTGACGCGTGAATAACATTAATAATTATAATAATAACACTGAGATACAATAGAATTTCATCGGAAATAATTTGAATTGAAAATTTATAGATTATTCTATGCTGATTTCAAATCTGTTTTCCATTTTAATTTTAACACGCACGGCTTTTAAAACGAAATTGATTCGAACTTGTTCTTTGAATGCGTAATGTGTATTGTATACGTATTATATTATTGTAACGCTTAACTTGGATGTACTTTAAAATCTAATCTTACCTATTTTATTACCTTGGTGGACGTCCGTTTATGATATCATACTGGTACGTGTTGCAGTACACGTGTTTTACATGTTACAGAATTAATAATTCTTATTGTTTTACCCATAAAAGTCAAATAGTTATAAGTGAAAAACCAAAATAATCTAATTACATCTAATAACAGATTTGAACACGGCGCGAAACATCGGTTTAGAATAGTTTACATTCAACTGTGTGATGACTACAAAAAAAAAGTCTAAATTTGTGGACCAGTGTGTAATGTACTATAATAGTTACTGTTATACGATTTCAAACAATGTTTATTTTCATACCTTATAAGTTATAAAATAACTCGTGCGTATTGCAAACGAGTCCTGTGTGTTTTTCAATCGTTTTCCAATCATATCGAATTGCACGAAATCATTCATTTACGGTACATTCATAGAGATAGGCGCTTTTCAATCACGAATTGGAATTTTCGTAGGTTCGAAATAATCAATTATTATTAATTGAGTTTTTTTTTTTTTTTTTGAAACGTATAATGTAAAATATAATAAAATAACGTTGAAATCATCGGGTATTTCATTTCTCGTCGTATATTGTATCATTTGTTCGCTCCGATGACGTACAATTAATATAATACGACAACGGTTTCAATTAAAAAAATATTATATATATATATTTAATTTTTAACGAAGGCAGTGTAATTTATTAGAGTACGTATAGGAAAAAAAACGGTATATAACAACTTTAACACGTTGACGGACAGTCACTGCTATAGCAGTCATGGTATTTTAGGATGTGATAGGACAGTGACTGTTATAGCAGTTATATATTCAGAAGTCATAAAAGGGCATAATTGCTGTAGTAGTCATGTTTATTATGGCGTTATCGTATTCGGGCTCCTTTGTGTCCAATTATGACTTCATAAATGTTTGGGCAAATCGTTATCAGGGTTCCAAAAATAGATTTGGAAACAACAAATTTTTTGTTTTCAAACATGTAATCATATCTGTTGTAATAACATTAAATAAGTTGTTGACGCGCAATATTTGGTCAGTACAGTTCTATAGTAGGTACTGTGTAATACGTTTTCTGTTTTCATTGTGAATTAGTTTTCTTTGTCAATATTATTATGAGTTCACAAAATAAAAAAGAAGACGAAACAATTCGTCAAATTTTAGATGAAACAAGCAGCAATTACTCTGATTCAGGTAATTATTCTTTATACATTTAAATATTTTTAAATGGTATACTGTTAAATATTTTAGTTTCATTCATGTTTATGTATTTCACCATGTAATATTATAAATAAAATTTTTTTGTTCATGTAGATTCTTTTGAAGAATCAGTTGGTTCAGACGTTGACCTACGTTTAACTTAGACGAAGATGATACTTCCAATGACGGATTAAATATTTCAAGTAGCTCTGAAGACAATGAGCCCGTTGATAACGTTTCAATTTGTTCCAACGAGACAACTAGTGATTGGGAAGACGATCTAGACGATATTGAAGATTTTGGATTTGATGAGAATAATATTGGTTTACAATTTGATATTTATGATGAAGCTACACCATACGACGTTTTTGTTCAGCTCTGGGATGATGAGGTAATGCAACTTATTTTAAATTCATCTAATAAATATAGAGAAAAAACAAAATTTGAAACGCCCACACACAAAAATAGTCGTTCAAAAAACTTGGTTGAAATTTCAATGCCAGAATTACAAAAACTTTTGGATTGTGTTTGTTGAGAGGAACTTGGTATACCTGTACTTAGACAATGTTTTAGTACTAATCCTTTGAATTATCATCCTATATTTCCCTTTACAATGAGTGGAAGGAGGTTTGAACAAATATTAGGTGCCTTAAATTGTTCTGAGGGTATTCCTGTTGATATAAATGATAGACTTGCAAAAATATCACCATTACTATTTACGTTAATTAAAAAATTTCAAACTTCATACTCTCCATCAACTAATTTGTCTCTAGACGAGTCTATGATGCTCTGGAGAGGTCGTTTAATATTTCGTCAGTACATGGAAAACAAGAGATATAAATATGGGATAAAATTTTATGAACTTTGCACCACTGATGGATATGTACTTTCGGCAGAAATTTATAAAGGGAAAAATGTTGAAAATACTTCATCATCTAAAGTAAACGATTTAGTTTTGAGACTAATGAGACCTTATCTAAAGAAAGGTCATCATCTTTTTATGGATAACTTTTATAACAGTGTTGGACTAAGTAAAATACTTTTAGAAAATAAAACTCATACAACTGGCACCTTAAGATCAAACAGAAAATTGAATCCTACTCATATAACAAGTAAAACAGTCAAACTGAAGAAAGGAGATCATAAATTTGCTCGAAAAGGATCTGTTTATATTTGTAGATGGAAAGATAAAAGAGATGTCTTTATAATAACAACTGGTGTTCATCCTGTAGTTGTAACTGTAAAAAATAAACGAGGAGCTGAAATTGAAAAACCAAAACCAGTAATTGAGTACAACCAAAATATGTCTGGAATTGATAGATGTGATCAAATGCTATCTTACTATTCAAGTCCTAGGAAAACAATTAAGTGGTATAAGAAAGTAATATTTCATCTTCTAGACATAGCTTTGTGGAACTCATTCTACTTATATAAAAAAAGATTTCCCCAATATAAAGGACATTACATTGATTATCATCGAGAAATAGTAAAAAAACTTATTAGTTTACCACCAAACATCACTCATGGAAGCCATTTAGTCAAAAAAGTTGTTACAAGAGACAACAACACAACTTCAAGTAAAAATCATATACAAGAGAAGATACCCTTTCCACAAGGTAATTTTCTTATTACCTAATAATTATTCATAAGATTTAATTTGTTCGCTTAATTTTAGGATGGTCAAGAAAATCATATTTTTTGAAATGTAGAGAGTGTTATAAGAAAAAGACCAAAAAAAGTACTTCTTGGAGGTGCAAAGATTGTACTTCAAAGCCTCCTCTGTGCCCAGGACCCTGCTTTGCAAGTTATCATAACTATTAATTATTACTTTTATAATTTTTTACCAAGTTATATATACTTATTTTTATTTCGAAAAGGTTATTGTTTTATTTTATATTATCATCTTATAATAAAGGAAAATAATTATTTTATTTGCATATATTTTAATACTTTGTTACTTATTTGACTCCTTTTTATTATTCCATACATATTTAATAAATATAAGTAGTCAAAGTAAAAAAAAATTATGTATATGTACAATTTATTAACGTAACTGCTATAACAGTCATGTGACCCTCTCAATAGAAAAAAAGTCACCAATGGTGACCAACTGCTATAGCAGTTGTTTATTTTTATGTATTAGAAGTATTTATATTAATAAATGAAATAAAATAGCTCTGACACATTTTTTTGTTACTACAATATTTGTTCAGTTACATGAGTGACGCTGGAATTACAGACAAGTGCATAACTGCTATAGCAGCGATGTCCGTCAACGTGTTAATTTTTGCACATGGTTTATTTCCTGCAAAATCGCCGAGTGCTTATAAAAAAAAAAAAAAATTACTATGCACACACAATGTATATATTATATAATATATATATAATATTTGTATAATAATAGGAATAACGGCATAATACTGTTCAAACAATTCGTTATAGTCGCTGTAACTTCGTGCACTCGCAGTGGAGTGTCTATAACTGGCAAACTTGATAAGTAAAAAAAAAAATAATAATAAAAAAATGGTTTTGTTGAAATTGTGTCTGTACGGCCGCAATCGAACGCAAAAGCCGCACGTTTTCGCTCTAACGAATAAATTATTATATAAACGTTCGTTCACGCCAACACGCTTTTCGATATCATATTATTTTCGTTACGAATAAAACCGAAATATATTAAAACACGTATATCGAATTCGAAATTATGTTGTTAACAGGCACGTACACGGGGTAAGAGAGTGTTAACATAATGATTAAAACTCCGCGAAAATTAGATTTAGTTCTGTGATCGTATTTTTACGTCTACGTTTATATTATAAAAAAAGAAATACATATAGCTAATTTTCATAACGAAATTTCGTTGATTTATTAAAAAAAAAGTGACAATTTTCAATAACTGATTTTCAAAAACACCCGCCAAAACTCTTTACTGTCTATACGTCCTCGGTTGTCAATATGAATACATACACATGCGTGTAGAAAACACGCAAATTTTCAATTAACTATAACCGCATTGACGCAAAAATTAATAATTATTTGCGTTTATATGACGTACGTACGTATATATAATAAACGTATAATAAAGGGAAAAGACCAAGTTAAGATGTCATTTAATAAAAAAAAAAGTTTTCGCTTCAAAGAATATAAACCTTAAAACCGGGAAACATTTTCCAAATACGTACATCTGGAGTGCATTATGCTTTCGTATGGATGCGAAACATACGGACTGTAGAAAAAAGAAAAAAATGAGGATAATATTATAAAAGCGTTTGAAACGTGGGGCTACAGAAGTAGTCTTCGGAACGTTCGTTTAAAATTTGAATTCGTTCGTATTCACGTTTTTTTTTATACATAATATGTATGTTTATGAATCGTTTATAAAATTAATCATTTATTATTTTGTGTGTATAAAGTCCATACTCGTAATCGGTTTGATTTTTTTTTCTGTTATAGAATTAAGCGCATACACTAAAATCAGTTGAATAATTTTATGTAATACGATGAATTTCCTTTTATACACCTATGCATATGCGATGAAATAAGGATTATCGTTGTTGTTTTTTTCTTCAAATGTTTTTGGTTTTTCTGGTTGGCAATCATAAAAAGCACACAACACTTTCACACTGCAGATGTCTGTTTCTCCCAGATATTTAAAAAGTACTTATCGAATCCCCATACCGTTGAACTAGACACGTACACGTTTTTTCACTTATACTCATTATCCTATAAATACTTCAAAACTAGATCTCACGCATTTACACATCGCACGCGATGAATTTGAAATCCAGACGTACGTCTGTAACCACATTACAGTAGTGCCGTCGGCCTCGATAGCTCTGTGCGTGTTACGTTACTTATTCCTGTATTTTTGGAATTCCGTATGATAAATCAGGAAGTTTATATATCTAATATCAACCTGAGTCGATAGCAGGCGATAAAGTCCACTGACCGCTCAACACAAATTCCTATCAGAAACCGTATTAGTATTTTTTGTGATTTCCAATGCGATAGATCGCACAATATAGATACACACGTGTGTTATACAGGAATGAGAATTTATAACAAAGAAATAACCGTGTGTGTGTGTGTGCAGGTTATTAGTATTAATGTAACCTATCCGAATTAAAATAAATTATTACTCAAATTTTACTAAAACGAATAGTGTATTCAATTGTCGACGACATTATTATCACGAATACCACTGTTTCTGTAGCGAATTGTATGTGTGTGGGTGTTTTGTGGAACGAAATAATTAATGAACGATTTTCATCGAGCTCGTTGGACACAAAACGTCGTGTCAATAAATCACGACGATGTCAGATGGAGCTTCTCGACGGGCATAACGCGTCTTTACGAGCTATGAGGCGTAGCGTTGCTCGGTGTGATGAGGATAAACAGTGGCGAAAGGAACAGAAGAATGAAAAACAAATTCGCTACCGAGAAAAAATTCTATTCGCGAATGACGCGCGTATTGACGAGTATCGGAAAAGATTTTCGCGCGAATCACGCGGCAAAATTAATAATAATTTTTGACGTTGCAGCACGTGAAAACGGAACAAATTGGTTTTTTTCTCCCCCAATCCGTTTATTATTCGTTAAGTCATTTTTAAACGAATGAATCTCTCCACAATTATCATATAAAACAAAGTGAATTCGTCAATACCGTTGTACGTGAAACTATTCTTCCTCCGCATTAACCGTTATTTGCAGTATACGGTTTTTACGGAACAGTAGATTTTCGGCGTACAACATTTGACTCGGTTCGAGAAACTATCGGATTTGTTAAACTACTTAATGTTGTCTCGTTTTTTTACAATCAATAGCATGAACGAAAATCAATATTTCTTATCAATTGTACATTTATGTACAACGTAACGTTCGACATTCTATTCTTCATAGAATTATAGGAAATATTGAAATTCGCTATTGTTTTCGCAAACGATTTTCAACATTTCAAATAGAAAATTCGAACAATTTTGTTGAGAGGTCTAAAGGTGTATGAAACCTTCTATGACTTTTGCTTTTGCCTTCTCCGTAATTACGCCACTGGTGTTGTGATGTTTAACAAATTACAATTTTCAAAAACGAATTTTCCACGGGTTTTCGTTATAAACACAATTATTATGACACAACGTTATTTTACGTTCGTTTAGACGAATTTCGGAAACGTAACGATGAATAAATTTATAAATTAAAATAAATATGTATATATTAATATGAATTAAAATAAAGTATATATCTCAAAACAGATACATGTTTTTCCATATATATATATATATATATAGTACATAGGTTTTATTGGATTCGATGAAAATAGTGTTCAAAACCCGCAGGTGAGTTGAACTCGTCAGGATAAAAAAAAAATCGGATTTTTAAATAAAGGCGAGATTATCGTAAGTTTTGGTACTCTTGTAAGATTTCCGAACGAATATATTATGGTCGATAGTATTAAACGTGTAATATATATTTATTTATATATATTTTTTTATTGTATCGTCGAATCTGATTGTTGAGACTCGTGGGACTCGGACAGTTTGGTCGTAAACGAATTCAGGCCACGAATAATCAACAGACCACGAGAGAATTAAATTCTGTTGTACAATTGCGGACCCGAAATAGTCTGGCGCAAATGCAATTTTCTCTTTAGATTCATTGCTATCGTTACCACGTCGCGCGTGAATATTAATATTAACTACAAAATACTGGAAATAAACCGTCGTTATTAAAATAAATAAAATTAAACGCACGTGTTAAAATTTCCCAAGTGTGAAATAATGTGAAACGACGTCTGGGTCGTATTCAGAATTCCGGCACTCCCCGTAAATGGCTTACCCGCGGGAAATAGATCCTCTAAACGAAATTTTTAGAATTTGAGCAAAAAAAAAAAAAAAAATGAATATTTTTTATACAATAACGTGTGTTTTTTTTTTTAAAAAAAATATCGTATTAACGATTACGATTTTAAAGGTTTTCAATAATTGACGAAGCCAGCGCGTCCCGTCTACTATGCGGCCCTGAACGACATATAAATATTTTTTGAACGACGGCATCATTTTTTAAGCAGTACCACGCTCCAATACGCGTGAAAATAAAAAAAATCGGTCTTCCACTGAATCGTTTGCTGTTCGGCTGGGCCTGTTATTCGGCGCACATAATATTCCACAGGGATTTTTCTTTTTCCCAAATAAAAACGCACAAGAAAACAGGGATTTCAACGATAACAACGTCATACGCACCAATGAGCGTAGAGCAAAATTAAAACGTTACCGGTCGAAAATGAATTAAAAATGAAAGAAAAGATTTTTGAGAGAATCGTTTCCCAATCGAACTGTTATTTAATCGGTCTGAATTTCGAGCCGCACACACGCACACACACACAAAGATCGAAATGTGAATTCCGTCGGCGGTTCAACTGATCTCGTCACTAGGCCCCGACTATTTCAATACGGGGGTATTCGTCGTCGATTCCGTTTTTATGTACCCAGTAGACGAGTTTCGGCGCGCAAAACGAATGGAAAAAGATAAAAAAAAAAAATGTACAATCGCCGGGGATTAGGAATATATTTGTTAATGTAGAAAAGCTTCTAGAGAAATTTTTCTTTTTTACTTTTTATATATATATATATATATATATATAAAGTTCTTTGGATGTGTTTTGCAGAGCGAGAGGAGCACACATAATACGCATATATTACGCTATTGCGCCGCGACGGAACGTAACAGATGTTCTCGAATGCGGCGAATAGCGGCGGGCCCGGGGGCGAACGAGAGCGAATGGGTTAGGATAATTTATGCCGGCCGGGAAAAATAGAGAGAGAGAGAGAGAGGCTTTCCCTCGTCGCTTCGTCTGGGTGTATAAACGACACGCCATTAATATGGACTACTGTACGCTACGCTACACACACACACATCACCTTTATAATATACGATATATTATTGAAGTTGTATAAAGGTGATGTGTGTGTGTGTGTGGCGTAACGTGCATGGAATCCATATTAATCGGCGTGTCGTTTATACACCCAGACGAAGCGACTGTTGCTGAAAGCCATCCTAACTCTCTGTATCTCTATTTTTTCGGCCGGCATAAATTATCCGGTTCATTCGCTCTCGTTCGCCCCCGGGCCCGCCGCTATTCTACGTCATTCGAGAACACATTTTATAATGGCAATAGCGTAACTGCGTATTATGTCACTCCTCGCGGTTCTGCAAAACACATCAAGGAACGTATTATGATAATTTATAACTGATATACTCGTATAGCCCAGGAATCGGAAAAATTTCTCTAGAAGCTTTTCTACATTAACAAATATATTCCTAATCCCGGCGATTGTACGTTTTTTATCTTTCCATTCGTTTTGCGCGCCGAAACTCGTCTACTGGGTACATAAAAAACGGAATCGACGACGAATCCCCATGTTGAAAATATTGTCGTCAGACCTGAGTGACGAATCAGTTGAACCGTTCGACGGAATTCACATTTCGATCTTTGTGTGTGTGTGCGTGTGTGCGGCTCGAAATTCAGACCGATTAAATAACAGTTCGATTGGGGAAACGATTCTCTCAAAAATCTTTTCTTTCATTTTAATTCATTTTCGACCGGTAACGTTTTAATTTTGCTCTACGCTCGTGGTGCGTATGACGTTGTTATCGTTGAAATCCCTGTTTTCTTGTGCGTTTTTATTTGGGAAAAGAAAAATCCTGTGGAATATTATGTGCGCCGAATAACAGGCCCAGCCAGACAGCAAACGATTCAGTGGAAGACCGATTTTTTTATTTTCACGCGTATTGGAGCGTGGTACTGTAAAATGATGCCGTCGTTCAAAAAATATTTATATGTCGTTCAGGGCCGCATAGTAGACGGGACGCGCTGGCTTAAATCAATTATTGAAAACCTTTAAAATCGTAATCGTTAATGCGATATTTTTTTAAAAAAAAAAACACACGTGATTGTATAAAAAATATTCATTTTTTTTTTTGCTCAAATTCTAAAAATTTCGTTTAGGATCTATTTCCCGCAGGTAAACCATTTACGGGGAGTGCCGGAATTCTGAATACGACCCAGACGTCGTTTCACATTATTTCACACTTAGGAAATTTTAACACGTGCGTTTAATTTTATTTATTTTAATAACGACGGTTTATTTCAGTATTTTTAGTTAATATTAATATTCACGCGCGACGTGGTAACGATAACGGAATCTAAAGAAAATTGCATTTGCGCCAGACTATTTCAGGGTCCGCAATTGTACAAGCAGAATTTAATTCTCTCGTGGTCTGTTGATTATTCGTGGCCTGAATTCGTTTACGACCAAACTGTCGAGTCCACGGTCTCAACAATCGATTCGACGATACAATAAAAAATATATAAATAAATATATATTACGTTTAATACTATCGACCATAATATATTCGTTCGAAATCTTACAAAGTACCAAAACTTACGATAATCTCGCCTTTATTTAAAAATCCGATTTTTTTATCCTGACGAGTTCAACTCACCTGCGGGTTTTGAACACTATTTTCATCGAATCAATAAAACCTATACTATATATATATATATATATATATATGGAAAAACATGTATCTGTTTTGAGATATATACTTTATTTTAATTCATATTAATATATACATATTTATTTTAATTTATAAATTTATTCATCGTTACGTTTCCGAAATTCGTCTAAACGAACGTAAAATAACGTTGTGTCATAATAATTGTGTTTATAACGAAAACCCATGGAAAATTCGTTTTTGAAAATTGTAATTTGTTAAACATCACAACACCAGTGGCGTAATTACGGAGAAGGCAAAAGCAAAAGTCATAGAAGGTTTCATACACCTTTAGACCTCTCAACAAAATTGTTCGAATTTTCTATTTGAAATGTTGAAAATCGTTTGCGAAAACAATAGCGAATTTCAATATTTCCTATAATTCTATGAAGAATAGAATGTCGAACGTTACGTTGTACATAAATGTACAATTGATAAGAAATATTGATTTTCGTTCATGCTATTGATTGTAAAAAAACGAGACAACATTAAGTAGTTTAACAAATCCGATAGTTTCTCGAACCGAGTCAAATGTTGTACGCCGAAAATCTACTGTTCCGTAAAAACCGTATACTGCAAATAACGGTTAATGCGGAGGAAGAATAGTTTCACGTACAACGGTATTGACGAATTCACTTTGTTTTATATGATAATTGTGGAGAGATTCATTCGTTTAAAAATGACTTAACGAATAATAAACGGATTGGGGGAGAAAAAAACCAATTTGTTCCGTTTTCACGTGCTGCAACGTCAAAAATTATTATTAATTTTGCCGCGTGATTCGCGCGAAAATCTTTTCCGATACTCGTCAATACGCGCGTCATTCGCGAATAGAATTTTTTCTCGGTAGCGAATTTGTTTTTCATTCTTCTGTTCCTTTCGCCACTGTTTATCCTCATCACACCGAGCAACGCTACGCCTCATAGCTCGTAAAGACGCGTTATGCCCGTCGAGAAGCTCCATCTGACATCGTCGTGATTTATTGACACGACGTTTTGTGTCCAACGAGCTCGATGAAAATCGTTCATTAATTATTTCGTTCCACAAAACACCCACACACATACAATTCGCTACAGAAACAGTGGTATTCGTGATAATAATGTCGTCGACAATTGAATACACTATTCGTTTTAGTAAAATTTGAGTAATAATTTATTTTAATTCGGATAGGTTACATTAATACTAATAACCTGCACACACACACGGTATTTCTTTGTTATAAATTCTCATTCCTGTATAACACACGTGTGTATCTATATTGTGCGATCTATCGCATTGGAAATCACAAAAAATACTAATACGGTTTCTGATAGGAATTTGTGTTGAGCGGTCAGTGGACTTTATCGCCTGCTATCGACTCAGGTTGATATTAGATATATAAACTTCCTGATTTATCATACGGAATTCCAAAAATACAGGAATAAGTAACGTAACACGCACAGAGCTATCGAGGCCGACGGCACTACTGTAATGTGGTTACAGACGTACGTCTGATTTCAAATTCATCGCGTGCGATGTGTAAATGCGTGAGATCTAGTTTTGAAGTATTTATAGGATAATGAGTATAAGTGAAAAAACGTGTACGTGTCTAGTTCAACGGTATGGGGATTCGATAAGTACTTTTAAATATCTGGGAGAAACAGACATCTGCAGTGTGAAAGTGTTGTGTGCTTTTATGATTGCCAACCAGAAAAACCAAAAACATTTGAAGAAAAACAACAACGATAATCCTTATTTCATCGCATATGCATAGGTGTATAAAAGGAAATTCATCGTATTACATAAAATTATTCAACTGATTTTAGTGTATGCGCTTAATTCTATAACAGAAAAAAAAATCAAACCGATTACGAGTATGGACTTTATACACACAAAATAATAAATGATTAATTTTATAAACGATTCATAAACATACATATTATGTATAAAAAAAAACGTGAATACGAACGAATTCAAATTTTAAACGAACGTTCCGAACACTACTTCTGTAGCCCCACGTTTCAAACGCTTTTATAATATTATCCTCATTTTTTTCTTTTTTCTACAGTCCGTATGTTTCGCATCCATACGAAAGCATAATGCACTCCAGATGTACGTTTTTGGAAAATGTTTCCCGGTTTTAAGGTTTATATTCTTTGAAGCGAAAACTTTTTTTTTTATTAAATGACATCTTAACTTGGTCTTTTCCCTTTATTATACGTTTATTATATATACGTACGTACGTCATATAAACGCAAATAATTATCAATTTTTGCGTCAATGCGGTTATAGTCAATTGAAAATTTGCGTGTTTTCTACACGCATGTGTATGTATTCATATTGACAACCGAGGACGTATAGACAGCAAAGAGTTTTGGCGGGTGTTTTTGAAAATCAGTTATTGAAAATTGTCACTTTTTTTTTTAATAAATCAACGAAATTTCGTTATGAAAATTAGCTATATGTATTTCTTTTTTTATAATATAAACGTAGACGTAAAAATACGATCACAGAACTAAATCTAATTTTCGCGGAGTTTTAATCATTATGTTAACACTCTCTTACCCCGTGTACGTGCCTGTTAACAACATAATTTCGAATTCGATATACGTGTTTTAATATATTTCGGTTTTATTCGTAACGAAAATAATATGATATCGAAAAGCGTGTTGGCGTGAACGAACGTTTATATAATAATTTATTCGTTAGAGCGAAAACGTGCGGCTTTTGCGTTCGATTGCGGCCGTACAGACACAATTTCAACAAAAACCATTTTTTTATTATTATTTTTTTTTTTACTTATCAAGTTTGCCAGTTATAGACACTCCACTGCGAGTGCACGAAGTTACAGCGACTATAACGAATTGTTTGAACAGTATTATGCCGTTATTCCTATTATTATACAAATATTATATATATATTATATAATATATACATTGTGTGTGCATAGTAATTTTTTTTTTTATAAGCACTCGGCGATTTTGCAGGAAATAAACCATGTGCAAAAATTAACACGTTGACGGACATCGCTGCTATAGCAGTTATGCACTTGTCTGTAATTCCAGCGTCACTCATGTAACTGAACAAATATTGTAGTAACAAAAAAATGTGTCAGAGCTATTTTATTTCATTTATTAATATAAATACTTCTAATACATAAAATAAACAACTGCTATAGCAGTTGGTCACCATTGGTGACTTTTTCTATTGAGAGGGTCACATGACTGTTATAGCAGTTACGTTAATAAATTGTACATATACATAATTTTTTTACTTTGACTACTTATATTTATTAAATATGTATGGAATAATAAAAGGAGTCAAATAAGTAACAAAGTATTAAAATATATGCAAATAAAATAATTATTTTCCTTTATTATAAGATGATAATATAAAATAAAACAATAACCTTTTCGAAATAAAAATAAGTATATATAACTTGGTAAAAAATTATAAAAGTAATAATTAATAGTTATGATAACTTGCAAAGCAGGGTCCTGGGCACAGAGGAGGCTTTGAAGTACAATCTTTGCACCTCCAAGAAGTACTTTTTGGTCTTTTTCTTATAACACTCTCTACATTTCAAAAAATATGATTTTCTTGACCATCCTAAAATTAAGCGAACAAATTAAATCTTATGAATAATTATTAGGTAATAAGAAAATTACCTTGTGGAAAGGGTATCTTCTCTTGTATATGATTTTTACTTGAAGTTGTGTTGTTGTCTCTTGTAACAACTTTTTTGACTAAATGGCTTCCATGAGTGATGTTTGGTGGTAAACTAATAAGTTTTTTTACTATTTCTCGATGATAATCAATGTAATGTCCTTTATATTGGGGAAATCTTTTTTTATATAAGTAGAATGAGTTCCACAAAGCTATGTCTAGAAGATGAAATATTACTTTCTTATACCACTTAATTGTTTTCCTAGGACTTGAATAGTAAGATAGCATTTGATCACATCTATCAATTCCAGACATATTTTGGTTGTACTCAATTACTGGTTTTGGTTTTTCAATTTCAGCTCCTCGTTTATTTTTTACAGTTACAACTACAGGATGAACACCAGTTGTTATTATAAAGACATCTCTTTTATCTTTCCATCTACAAATATAAACAGATCCTTTTCGAGCAAATTTATGATCTCCTTTCTTCAGTTTGACTGTTTTACTTGTTATATGAGTAGGATTCAATTTTCTGTTTGATCTTAAGGTGCCAGTTGTATGAGTTTTATTTTCTAAAAGTATTTTACTTAGTCCAACACTGTTATAAAAGTTATCCATAAAAAGATGATGACCTTTCTTTAGATAAGGTCTCATTAGTCTCAAAACTAAATCGTTTACTTTAGATGATGAAGTATTTTCAACATTTTTCCCTTTATAAATTTCTGCCGAAAGTACATATCCATCAGTGGTGCAAAGTTCATAAAATTTTATCCCATATTTATATCTCTTGTTTTTCATGTACTGACGAAATATTAAACGACCTCTCCAGAGCATCATAGACTCGTCTAGAGACAAATTCGTTGATGGAGTATGAAGTTTGAAATTTTTTAATTAACGTAATTAGTAATGGTGATATTTTTGCAAGTCTATCATTTATATCAACAGGAATACCCTCAGAACAATTTAAGGCACCTAATATTTGTTCAAACCTCCTTCCACTCATTGTAAAGGGAAATATAGGATGATAATTCAAAGGATTAGTACTAAAACATTGTCTAAGTACAGGTATACCAAGTTCCGCTCTCAACAAACACAATCCAAAAATTTTTGTAATTCTGGCATTGAAATTTCAACCAAGTTTTTTGAACGACTATTTTTGTGTGTGGGCGTTTCAAATTTTGTTTTTTTTCTCTATATTTATTAGATGAATTTAAAATAAGTTGCATTACCTCATCATCCCAGAGCTGAACAAAAACGTCGTATGGTGTAGCTTCATCATAAATATCAAATTGTAAACCAATATTATTCTCATCAAATCCAAAATCTTCAATATCGTCTAGATCGTCTTCCCAATCACTAGTTGTCTCGTTGGAACAAATTGAAACGTTATCAACGGGCTCATTGTCTTCAGAGCTACTTGAAATATTTAATCCGTCATTGGAAGTATCATCTTCGTCTAAGTTAAACGTAGGGTCAACGTCTGAACCAACTGATTCTTCAAAAGAATCTACATGAACAAAAAAATTTTATTTATAATATTACATGGTGAAATACATAAACATGAATGAAACTAAAATATTTAACAGTATACCATTTAAAAATATTTAAATGTATAAAGAATAATTACCTGAATCAGAGTAATTGCTGCTTGTTTCATCTAAAATTTGACGAATTGTTTCGTCTTCTTTTTTATTTTGTGAACTCATAATAATATTGACAAAGAAAACTAATTCACAATGAAAACAGAAAACGTATTACACAGTACCTACTATAGAACTGTACTGACCAAATATTGCGCGTCAACAACTTATTTAATGTTATTACAACAGATATGATTACATGTTTGAAAACAAAAAATTTGTTGTTTCCAAATCTATTTTTGGAACCCTGATAACGATTTGCCCAAACATTTATGAAGTCATAATTGGACACAAAGGAGCCCCGAATACGATAACGCCATAATAAACATGACTACTACAGCAATTATGCCCTTTATGACTTCTGAATATATAACTGCTATAACAGTCACTGTCCTATCACATCCTAAAATACCATGACTGCTATAGCAGTGACTGTCCGTCAACGTGTTAAAGTTGTTATATACCGTTTTTTTTCCTATACGTACTCTAATAAATTACACTGCCTTCGTTAAAAATTAAATATATATATATAATATTTTTTTAATTGAAACCGTTGTCGTATTATATTAATTGTACGTCATCGGAGCGAACAAATGATACAATATACGACGAGAAATGAAATACCCGATGATTTCAACGTTATTTTATTATATTTTACATTATACGTTTCAAAAAAAAAACTCAATTAATAATAATTGATTATTTCGAACCTACGAAAATTCCAATTCGTGATTGAAAAGCGCCTATCTCTATGAATGTACCGTAAATGAATGATTTCGTGCAATTCGATATGATTGGAAAACGATTGAAAAACACACAGGACTCGTTTGCAATACGCACGAGTTATTTTATAACTTATAAGGTATGAAAATAAACATTGTTTGAAATCGTATAACAGTAACTATTATAGTACATTACACACTGGTCCACAAATTTAGACTTTTTTTTTGTAGTCATCACACAGTTGAATGTAAACTATTCTAAACCGATGTTTCGCGCCGTGTTCAAATCTGTTATTAGATGTAATTAGATTATTTTGGTTTTTCACTTATAACTATTTGACTTTTATGGGTAAAACAATAAGAATTATTAATTCTGTAACATGTAAAACACGTGTACTGCAACACGTACCAGTATGATATCATAAACGGACGTCCACCAAGGTAATAAAATAGGTAAGATTAGATTTTAAAGTACATCCAAGTTAAGCGTTACAATAATATAATACGTATACAATACACATTACGCATTCAAAGAACAAGTTCGAATCAATTTCGTTTTAAAAGCCGTGCGTGTTAAAATTAAAATGGAAAACAGATTTGAAATCAGCATAGAATAATCTATAAATTTTCAATTCAAATTATTTCCGATGAAATTCTATTGTATCTCAGTGTTATTATTATAATTATTAATGTTATTCACGCGTCAGACATATTTCTATCGGTCGTACGCGTTAGAAATATCTCGTCGATCGTCAAAGTACAATATTATTAAAAGTACGATTATATATATATATACGTTATTTAAACAGTCATCTACGCAATAAAAGTTTTCTGGCTTCAACAACTGTCATACGAATTTATACGGAAACATTACGTTTAATACGTTCTGTTCGGATAACGTTGGCGATTCCAATTGACCTTTATGGTTTTGAATCTGCGTGTCTCTGAAGAAAACATTTTTCATTAATTTCAATTTTTTTTTTTTTAATAAAACGCACTTCAACGGCGATTTCGTCTTATTTTTCGGTCCGTCTGCCTCGGCGTATACACGCGGGTGAATACACGCGCACGCCGTTGAACAATTAAAACGTATTTTTTATTTTTTAGTACGTTTTCTATTACGCAGATAACGGTTTAAAAGAAACCAATTATTATCAATCGTTGAACTGTAAACCGAAGTTGTTTTATTCTTCCGACAAAAAGAAAACGAGACGAATTTCGTATCGTCTCGCCTTTTAGTAATCACGCGTACGTAATCGTTATTCGACGGTGTATCGCGAAATTCGTCGAGAAAAAAACCATCATCACGTCGTCTCATAATATTTTTACCTCGCTGTAAATATTGTAACGCATACACGACGCGCATTTTTATATGTCCCTTCCCCCGCCCTCTTCCCGTGTTGGTAGCGGGCGAGTCTGGCCCTCGCGTCCCTGGGCTCAACGTGAGCAATTCGCGTCGAACACCACATTGGGGCATTTCAATTCAACGGTCTACATCGTTTCGTTTTCGCATCCAAGTGAATCATCCCATGGGTCCATCTTGACGTCTATGCGAGTTGTTGTTGTTATTACACAGTGTATCGTCATTGAATGTGTGGATGACAAATGAAAAAAAAAAAATCCTTAGCGTATTTACGAAATTTTCGTAACTATTGTAACTATCGGACTCTTACGTCTCAAAACGATGCCGATCCCTGGGTTTAAACCCGGGAACGAACTTGTCCCTTCACTTCTCGTCTCGGCAAAATAACGTTCGACAGATCAAACATACAAGTACACGCGTTAAACCGTTCCGTAGATCGTCGTTAACTGTGATTGGCGAGCCGGCCAGTTTAATTTCTTAACACCGAATAAGTAAGGACATACGCAAAACGATCATCGTTTTCACCAATATTTTCTAATGGGGCTCAAAACACGCCCGCGTACAGGCGCATATTATTACATAAATCATTATTATAATTTGTTTTTTTTTTTATTTGTTTGTTGATAATCGCTATTATTGGATTGGTCAAATAATCGATTGTTCGCTCATCGACACAATCTGTAGCATGTTTTATGTCGTAATCCATTTAAATAATCGTGTAATTTTTCGACTTTTGCAAACACCCGTGCAATATGTGCGTACAGATGACGACGGTAACGATACGATCAATTGCGTATATTTACGACAAAAAAAATCTCTATGTGTTTAGACTCCGCACAGAACCTAAAAAATATATATAGAACTAAAAATTTGGAGTTTAAAACGTATATACGCGCGGGTATCGTTTTTCCGCTACTCGAGTCGGAAGAAAGGCAGTTAGACGCGTTAGTGAAACGTTTAAAAGTTTTATAGTATATAAACTTACAAATTTGTGGAAGTTTTGAATAAGCGTTAACAACACCCTCATCTGAATAACTCGCTATTGGACGCCGGCGCACGTTTACAAAATCTTCCGAGAGTCGTGAAAAATTTAAAAAATAACATTCTATTTAGTTTTTTTGTTTTTGTAGTCTAATATCAGTTATAGTTTAATATCAGTCGCCTCGGTTCATCCTTATTGTAGTAATGTGCGCTCTACTGTACAGAATCATTTGTCGTTTACAAATTTAACACAGTTGCGGCATTCGATTAGAAACGCCGAATGACAGTAATAACAATATAATAAGACTAGACATAATTCGATTTACTACGCGCGCAGGATACGGAGAAAACTGTTTCGTTTTAATGCCATTATAAAAGCTAATAATTAAAGTCAATAAAATTAACGCCGTCGAGGCGCGTCTCGCGAAACGACTTATTATTATTATTATTATTCATAAAATGGTTGAATGTATAATATTAAAACGGGACGTTTGTATTCGTATATAAATTACGATTTACTTATCATTAGCATAATATGTAATGGATGGACGAGTATGACAGAAAAAAAAAATTAAAAATAAGAACTCGAATAAGTGAAAATCATAATTTGATTCGCAGTCAAGTGTTAATTAATGTCGATAACAGACATTTTCCATTAGGCAAGTGTTGAAAAAGAGAAATATTGACTTCACATTCGGTTTACGTTTTATTCTTATATCACAAAAATTGAGATTTCGGTGTAGAATTATATTTTATAAATAAGTAAAAAACAAACACGATTATATCTTCAAACGTAATAATATTTATATACTAATTGTACGATGTTTAAAAACGAAAACAATAATCATTAGCCATTTAAAGTAAACAATTTATCGACAAATAAATGTTGTTCGGATGTATTGAAATGTTTAAATAAATAGATAGGGATATTTCAGAATACCGTAATAAAGGAAAACACAATATTAAATACAAATCGCGGGACATGTGTTTTGGTGTAGAATTCATTTTGAATTCAAACAAAATCCGAAATAATACGTTTAAGTCGTTTTCGTGAATATCGTTTATTACACTATTCGACTATTAATTATACGAAAAAAGTTTTTTTTTTTCTTTGAAAATTATTCTTGTAAGAATACATTTTATGTTTTAACATCTAATGTTTTCGCTCGACTTGTCCGCAATAAACTTGTCCAACTGGTATACGTACCGGAACACGCGTTAATGTCAATTTAGATAAATCGCTTAGATACATGGACATCATTAGTTTACTGGACGTGTCCATATTGATTTTTAAAACATATTGTTTAACTTTCTACACGCGCCGCTGCGCCCTACACTTAATAATAATAATAATAATAATTATAATAATAATTGTGAATACATATTCCCAAACAACGGTTTGAATCCATTAAATTGTATTTTTTTTTCTCCAATAACTTTTATGTTAATAAATCTAATGGAGGAAAAAACGTAATTATAAATATTGTTTAAAACGTTGTGTAAGTTATTGCGTTGTTTTTAAGCAAAAAATTTTATTTCCGTTCCACATCATTGTTTTTCATTTACAATATACTGAATTATACAAAACGACAAACGAACTGTACGCGACAACTGGATAACGTAAAATATATATTCGATTGGATAAATATTGAAAAAAGTGATCCCTGAAATTCGTACAATAATAAATATAATATATTTCTATAAGGTATAGGGTGGAAGGAAAAATAAAAATGTGTTTTATAAACTTGTGACATAAGCGTCTATAGCCGTATGTGAACGGGCAAGAAGGTTTTATAAGATCGAGGAATTCAATTTCACAAAAAAAAAAAAAATTATAATTCGTTGTCGTTTGAAAAAAAAATATTTCCGATTTAGTTAAGTTTAGCAAATTTGGACTTTTAATACTTAATCGAAAAATCAATAACAACAATGAATTAGGTACACATAACTATATAGCTCACGAATACCGATTATTTGATTGAATTTAATGATGTTTTTTTTAAAGTTGTAATATATAAAATAAAAATCAATTTACAAACGATCTTATCGTGTCCGTTTTTCTTCTTCTTTTATGGATTTACATGTTGACGAGTCGCGCGTTTTTTTGTCATTGTACGAGAATTTAAAAAACAAATTTTTCATTTATTATGCAATGCGTTTCGTTATAAAACGCGAAATGACGAAAAACAATAACCGCGGCCGCGTAACACGCGCGTATTACATCCGTCGGTTTGTTTGTACGACTTAGCTACTGGTAATGTCATGTTTTTAATTTGTTTAAACAGGGAAATTCGTGTGTAAAACGATAAAAAAAAAAAAAATGTTAATTTCTAAACCAGGTCAACTTTCGATTATTACGGCTGAAAATCTAATATCGAATTGGTGATATTTTCTGAATGTTTTTTTTTCGAAATTCACAAAAAAATTAATAGAATAATCGAGAAAAAAGCTTTTAAAATCGTTCGACGTTTAATTTATGGAAACGTCTTTGATTGCGCGTGTCGTTGTACAATAAAAATTCATAAAAGTCATTTCTGAACATAATACAACGCTTTCGCCGGTCTGGATCGTTTTTCCAGTACACACTGAATGATAATAATGTATCATTGCTTTCAAACTCTAAAATCTCCTCTTATGCGTATATATATATAAGTGTCTCACACTCGAACCGACATCCACAGCATCAGCGCACCTCTCTTTTTCTTTTCCCAACGTTGACCTTATACATATTAAAATTGTAATATTTCGCAAACACACAAACCGTCGTAATATCCCATTGTCGTCGTTCCCACATTTCCCGCGCGCGCGCGTAAATATTAGCTTTTACTACCGATGAAATTTATTCCGATCACGGAAACATAACACAGTCGTAAATAGGTACCTATACGATAATTTTGTTTTACGTATACATAAACTTACATTCGGCGCGTTCACCGTGCAGTCATTACCATGCATTATGATATTTATACAGTGTTCGAATTGGAAGAGGTATGCGAAAGTGTAAAAAAAAAAAAAATGTCTTGAAAATTCGTGGCGCTTCTTCGCCCAAACCCACCGGACATCACTATGCATTTTATATGTTTAATTAAATATAATTTATTGAAACTGTAATATTTAGTTTTTAATATTTCGACGTTGATTCAATCAAAATTGTTAAAAGAGTCTTTGCTGCCCACCCGTTCTGTTTTGAACGTCTCAATATGAAAAATTAGGAGGAGTACGATAAAATATTTAAAAAAAGAAATATTCCGTCTCCCCGCCACCACCCAATTAAAAAAAACCCCCGGTAATCGAATTTGTATTAAAAAAAAAAAAAAATCAGAAAATGTTTAATTCGCTTTCGAGGTCTGCGAAATATACAAACATTATATATGTGTGTATAGTTATTAAAATGGTTATACAGAATGTTTTTGGCTTGATCAGATCAAGAACAGAGAAGACACACTCGTATTTATTTTAAGTTTCACAACGATCACTCATCCCTACCGTTTCGACAATATTTATTTGCGATAAATCCATTTCGCTAAAACACTCATTGCTGTCGTATATTTGTACAAAACAATTGGTAATGAATGAAAGTACGTATTTTCTGTAATTCACCGCCATCTCGTTTTCGTCGGTATCGTTCAATATTTACTTACGAATAAAAATAATGTCGAGTATTATATTATTATTGTTTTTAAGTTATTTCTTATCGATTTATTTATTTTCTTCTAGATTCAGGGCGAAGCGAATAATTTAACAATTATTTGCTTTTCTCTTGCATGTAACACACATTTTCGTACGACGCAAAATATGCCCCGATAATATTTTTACGTTCGAACTTTTAGTTTTCGGTAGAAAATCGTGTTTAGCCGGCAGTCAGTTTGACACGTTTTTCAATATTTTTCATAAACGCGCGAAAATAAACAATCGATTAATTGCGAAAAACCGGTAAAGGATATTTACTTTAAGAAAATTCTTTTTTCATTAAGAAATTCAACTTTTTATCTCTTTTGTCTCAATTTTGTCTCCGACAATCAGCCTACAACTGTAGACTGAAGTGAACATCTGTAATATCCATAGGCGCCCGCAAGGGGGGGCAAGATGGGGCATTTGCCCCCCCCCTGGCATTTTGATAATATTGTATTATATAATATGTTAATATTAGTATATTTCGATTTTAAATTGAAATTTATTTTACCTAACCAATGTATATATATTATATGTTGAACGATTGCCCCCCCCCTAGAAATGTTTCTGCGGGCGCCTATGGTAATATCGATTATTTTTGTCTTAGAAAAGGGAATGGCAAAGGCGAATTCTGAGTCTCTGACCGGAATAAAACGTATACTAAATACAATATTATTAATATCTAATATTATTGTATTACGTAAATCGCGAACGTTGTCTATAGTTTTAGGTTTCTATACACAAGTTTCTATTCGATATCACCTCCTTATATCCCTATTGTATATATCCATCCGTCCTATGGTTTCATTGCTGTGATAATCAACATCACTTACGAAATAATACTATAATAAAGATTTAAAAACGTGTAAGTAGAAATTCGATGACATCGTATATAACAGTGTCGAATGGTTTCAGCTGTCTGCAGATTATTATTATTATTATTATTTGTAATCCACTGCGATCCGACGCGGATTATTATAGTTTAATACAAATTACGTTCAGAATCTGCGGGGGAAATTAACACGATCGCGGAATGAGCTTACTCTTTATTGTTTATTTTAGAAGTAATAAGCGCGAAAATTATGTAGAATTATAGAAAACCATTGCAATGTACCGGCTGCGAACACTCGTATAACACAAAATATCTTCTACGTGTATTTTTTCGGGCTTATTGTCGGCGCTAAACCCGCGCGTCATCGAGATAAATTTTTGAATTGTACAATTTTAATTTTGAACGAAAAACTGGAAGGTTTCATATCGTCATTTCACGTTGTTAATTTTTCTAAAAAATTCTAAATTAAAAATTGGAAATTATCGACTATTTTAAACAGCTACAAATCTCGGCAAACATTGTGTTTACGCGACAATGATTTATATGAGAAAATGACTTTCTATCCAAATCCGTTGTTAAAAATTGACTCAAGTAAACTACGTTCGAGACGATATGCGTGCGTTTAATCGGTTTTATTCGTTTTTTCTACTCGTAAATGGCATAATAATAACGTTAAATACATTCGAATCCGCACAGAATGGGGTCTTTCAACAATTTTCAAACTGTTTTGGCGCGAAATCAATTGTGTCTTACCAATAGTCATGTATAACATGGTTACTTCAATGAAAAGGGAAATACGGCGTCGTTATTATTCATAGCTTATTGAAATAATATAAGGATATATTGTTTCTTTTCAAAACGGTTTAAAACAGTTAAAACTGTGGTCCACTCTTGTACGAATTACAATTACAATTACCTAATTTACGCGTATAGTAATTTGAACGCAATAACGAATTAACGATAATAAACAGAGTTCATGACGTTATCAATCGACGATTCGTGGCAATCATCCCAAATCATACAAAATTGTATCTCACCACAGTGGTGACGTATATGGAACCGCGGTGCGTGGTAAAACACACTAGCGTCCGCGCCAAAACCGATCGTTTTGAATATTTTTTTGATTATTGATTTTTAAAATTGATTTGCGAAGGATTAAAAATTAGAATAAAACACGAAAATCATATTCGAATTCGTCATTTTTAATACAATAAGACGTTTATTTAATGAACATTTTTTTTTTTTTTTTTTTTTGGAAAGGCCTCATTGTACAGAGTGTTTGCAATCAACAGCGATTATACACCGAATAAATATAAATTTTATTATCCGTATACGTTTTATATTCAGCTAATATTTTCCCTTTCGTTTTTACGAGAATTTCGCGTGCGCGTCGTTATTATTATTATTATTATAATAATAATTTTTTTGTTGCCATTCTAACGATAACCTCTTAAGCAACGAACGCCATTCCGACGCGAACACGTGGAAATTAATATTTAAATTGACGGCGGTAAAAGAAACGCAAGCGCGGTATTCGCGTGACGACGATACAATAATATTATACAGCGTTGCGACTCGGATTTATCTTAATCGTCGTCGCGATTAGACGACGAGGCAGAAATAACTTCGCGCTGGATGCGTACGTACACGCGTATATGGCACGAACAATATATTACACACTTGTACGTTTGTATAGAATTTTATGGTTCCATTGTTTTGTGAATAAATATTGTTTTCCGTAAAACAATAGGTGGTAAACGTTGTAACGAAACGAAAAAAAATAAAAATTACTCAAAACGAAAGTATACGACTCGCGCGTATTTATATATATTATAATATGCTTATCGTCTCGGATACGCGAGAGACCCCGCCGCACCCATAACATGATATTATTTAACACGCGTTTTGTTGTTAATATTATACATATTAATTATGTATAATACAGATTTTCAATTCATTTTCGGTGAAAATTACTTTTTTTTCTGTTTTTCTGTAATCCCTAACGTTACGTTTAGAGCCGCGATTTTAAAAATCGTACACACGTGTATGTATGTATATTTGAATTAAATGGACTTTTGATGAAATAATTTTCACGCGTTTTATAATACGAGTCTGATAAATGAACTGGAATCATCCTCTATATCCGTGTGCGCATACGTTCTCGCAGTTAAACCGAGTATTCAATGTTGAAATAGACGAACAAGTATATTACTTTTAATATAGATAATGACTTAGACGTTTTAAATGTACAACACAATATTTATATCAACTCTGTTTTTGGAAGAATTATATATTTGTAAAGAAATTAAAGAAAATAAATTTAAAAATATTATAAACGTACCAACGGATTTTAAAAATAACATTTCATTTAAATATACATTAGACGATATTAATATCACGCCATAGGTCTTTTCGTCGTATACGTAATTTCTCTGCTATTTAGTATATAATATTTTATTATTATATAATTTTTTATTTTAAGCTCCTTGTCTTTTTTTTTTTTTTGTAATATTCATGGTTTCCTCTATGTATTTTCTTTTTCGCTCAATCAATTTCATTTATTATATTTTTCTGTTGTTGTATTTTTTTAATTTACCCGATGATGACTTTTTGTCGAAACCGGTAGTAATAAATAACTTATACAACAACGGTCTTTTATTTTATTTAATACTCATTGGCTTTTTTTCTTTTTTTATATTTAAATATACATGTGTATATTTATTTATTTTATATATATTTTTTATTTATTATCACGAGTATTAATTTATAATTTTTTATTTTTATCTTTTTGATTATTTATTTTTACAAATCCTTTTGATTTTTATTTTTAATTTTGTAAATTCCTCTTTGTTTTCATTACTTTGTTATATAATTTTTATTATTTATAAAAATAATTGTCTAGCCGAGTATATTAATTAACGGGTATATTAAATGACTTCTAATTTATGAAAAATTACCGTTACCGAAAGAAAACGGAACAACGAAATTTTATATTATCATAGGAATAAAATTGTATTATTTTTTCTCCCTTCAAATTACGTGCATTTTTGGTGTTGATTGAAATGTAAACTGGTAAACGAACTCGTTTTTCTTCCTGGAATATTTCCTCGTGGAACCAAAATCACATTGTAATCTGATTGATATCCGAGATCAATTGAAAACTGATAGCACTCAGCAGAGCGTTCTATTACAAACCGAGGTGAATGTTTGACGGACAGAAGGATTAAAATACGTATTTCGATAGTGGATGTAGAAACAGTGATTTTTTTTCTTTTCTTTAATCATCTCTTCCTATGCGTGAAACATTCTTGTAAACATCACAACAGAACTATAGATCATAATGACGAATTATAAATAATAATATTATAATACGCGTTTTTTTTTTTTCTGTTTGGATATTCTTTGAAATCGTTTTCGTGAGATTGTTATAATAAGTGGGTCACAATCAACTCGACCGAATTATTAATCTGATTAGTAATTCATCCGGACAAATTTCAAAAAACAAAAAAAAAAAACGAAGCGCGGATAATAAATAGAATAAAGCAAGTAGTCACTACACCGGTTTAAAAATGTATGTTAATTAGAAATTGATGGAATAACGGAGAATAATTATTACGTGAAGAAATATTACTTATGTGTACACTGCTGATATAGACGATTGTCGTATATATAATGATTTTATGTGGCCAATAGGCATGTGTATAATAGAGACGATTATTATAGGGGGAATTCATTTTTTACTACGAAACGTTTTTTAGAATTTATTACATTCTACTACCCTTCTATTCGGTAATATAAAAAAAACACACACATTTTTAACATTATTTAGCAAAAAAAAAAAAAAAAAAGTGTAAGATATTCGAATACACTTTGAATAGTATAACAGTGCACGTTATTCGAATAAATATTCGAAACAAATTTAAAAAAAAAAGACAAACAACTGCGCATAACTTTTTCTTCGTTTTAATCGCGTTCGTCGTTAGAACTCGAGCGATTTACACAAATTTACTACCGATGTGCGCAGAAACAAAAGCATCTCTTTTTTTTTCTTCTTTTCTTTGTTAACCGCACACACTGTTACAATACTTCACTGAATCGTTTCATTAATCCGTCGCGGTTGCCTCATCACGTTTTAATCTATGTAGGTCTGGTAAACCACTGCTTGACCCAGAGCACGAAGCCATACGGTGTATTACATATGTTATTAATTATTTAGTTCATATACAGACAACAGAGCTTGTGCGAACATTGAGATTCTGCAGCGCTGTAGCCAGCGGGCGAGCGCACTTGAGGAACGCACCCCCTTCACCCCCGAAAACCACTTGATTTTTCACTGGAAATTATATTTCAATCTACGTTTTAAACAATAGTGGACGGGTATTTGATTTTTATAATAATAATAATAATAAATACCGATAAACACAACTGCAGGACATCCACTATTACATTGGCCTGAAAATATTATAATTCCTTACATCAAGACAAATGATGAAAATCATCTCTATATCTTACTATTATCGACTACTATAACGGGAAACAATTTTTCTAGCCTTATTATACACGCATTACGAAATTATTTAAGAAACTCAAGAAGTGAAAATCGTTTAAAACGGCTTAAAATAGCTCGACACAAATATTGAGATATTGAATTAGATATTGTAAAAAAAATTCATTATTTACAGTTAAAAAAAAGAAGCGTTTAAATTTTAAGCTATTTGATTGTTTGATATTAAATATCTGTAAACGAAAAGATATTTATTCTTCAAATAACGAATACACAGTAAGAAATACTTGCTTTTTTAAAATAACGGATCCTTAGTTTAATACTGCCGTTATCTGCAATTAACTGAATAAAATTGGAAAACTTCAAAAGTATTATGCCTATGGAACCGAGTGCAGGTTTCTGCTCATTCCGACAAAAAAATTGTCTGTCTTTTGATTCTTTTAATTAGCCGTTTTGTATTTTATTATTAATAATCGTATTTTTACTCTTTAGTGGCTTCAATTTGTGGGGAATATAAGTGCATACCAACATCGGCATGATCCATACTCTCGAAATATACTCTATTACGTTTTGTTGAATCTGTGTTGTTTTACGTTGTGATTTATAAGATGAGTGTGAATTCAACGAAAGGATAAAGCAATTTCATTCGCTATTCCAAGAGAAGTAGGGGAAAAAGATAAATCAAATAGATAGAAGAAATGACTCACTTGGTGGTCTAGCGCAATAACCGCGCGCGATCTTGTTGTTATAGCTAAAAAAAAAATAAGATTACAAAATATGCACTCGATCGAAAAAAGGAATTCAAACCAGTTTAGCCGAATATAGTGCTAATAAATCGGAATAAGTAAAAAAAAAATATATATATATATTTATTTTTCGTCACTAAACTACTCGGTTAAATTGTATTGGGTTCGCGCACGTTAATTTACTAAATCACTGATATGGTGTGAATTGTAGGCTTATGTGAGAAAGTTCCGTTTCATGGTGTGTCGTTGTATATTATATATGAATTCCTACCAATCGTTATTGAAATTCATTTTATTTATAATAATCAATCGTTATGGGAATTTTTTTTTTTAATGACGCACTTGATATTTCACACACTACACTGCGCACAATTTTTAAGTTCCTGAAATGCACGAGTAATATAATATAATAATATAATCGTCGAGAAAATCGTGTACGTTTTCATTGGCATCACGTCAATGCCTAAACAACGCGCTCATTAGTTTAATGATACCGGGCCACGTGTGTATTGAATTTCCGTGAGACGTGACGCATAATATATTTAATAAAATATAATAATTATATTTACGATATAATCTATACGTATAATATAATATACTGTACAATAGTATAATTAGTCGCATAACACGTGTGTATTGAATTTCCGTGAGACGTGACGCATAATATATTTAATAAAATATAATTATTATATTTACAATATAATCTATACGTATAATATAATATACTGTACAATAGATATTATAATATAGTCTCGATCGTCCGGCATTGCGTGTCAGTCCCGGCACTCACTGCAGTAAGCAGTTCTCTCATTCCTGGAGTAAAAAACATTTTCTTTTTTTACAAAACAAAATCGGCCGTCTAAGTGATGGACGGTTAAAATCAGCAGACGGATATTAATCTCAGTCGTGCCTTCAAATCGCACACTACTAATTATTATCCGACCGACGGACCAGAACGGTATCCAACAAATAATAAAAGTCATTACGCGAAGAGTCTTTTGCTCAGTGTAAAATTTATTTTATAATAATATATTTTATTGCTCATTTATAAAATCATAATGAATATGTAAATCTGTTTTTTATAGTTTTCTATTGGCATACGAGTCTGGGACAGAGTAAAATCGTTTACAGTTTTATTGTATTCGTGGAAGAAATTATGACCGACACACGTATTGTGAAAACCGAGCTCAATAAGGAATTAATTCGCAGACCGAGATGAATATATTGAACTAAAGATAGAATTGGCTGGAAAACATGGATGTGACGTCGAGTCGGATAATCATATGATGTGAATAATAATAATAATAATTCATTTAATTAAAATACTCAACTTTCGACCGATGTCGAGATTATTGAGCCGAGTGATTGTTGACGGATACCAATTAGAATGTCATACGCCTCTACAGCGTTCGGTTATCAACTACGATGGAATTAATGCTTTTAACGGTGTTAGTAGATGAGCAAAGGAAAACGACGTGACGAATAAAAAGACCGTCAATAATAATTGAAAGAATGCAAGAAGGAATTATTTCGAAAGAATATTTGATGGAGAGAAACAACGTCGTTTTTTCGTATTTTTTCTTTTTCGCTTAATACCGATGAGTTTTTCTCAAGACCCGTAGTAAATAAAGGAATCTAATACAATAATTTATATATATATATATATATTTAATTAATTTTTAATACTCCGTCTCTCTCTCTCTCTCTCTCTCTCTCTCTCTCTCTTTGGCTCGATGATCGTATTTTCACACGCATTTCGTTCTACATATATACGAAATACAAAAAAATGTAATAAAAATTATTTTCAAACCAATATAAGTCACTGCGTACGGAAATTGAATATAATTCAAAGCGTATACCGAAAATATATCGATTTCTGTTTGAATATTTAGTTTTTCGATAATCAGCGGGCATTGCTATAGTTTCAAGTGTGTCTCGGATTACCACCACACTATTGTACAAGTATAAGTAGACCTCGTCCTACATAATGCATTTATGCCGCGCAGCCGTTGATTAACTTTTAAAAAACGAAAAACCATCCCGCGAAAAGAGAATGAAAATTTTTATTATTATTATTTTGTACTCGGACCATAGCGTAATGTATACACTGTCGATACCATCGTGTATGCGTCTTTTGGCACGCGGCAAAGTTCTTTTGAAAAACAAACAAAACAAAAAAAAGCCTAAAAATAATGCTTTGCGCTAAAGAGGAATAGCGCTGAAGGTACAAAAAAAAAAAAACGGGAAAGGTGCGCGTGCTCTCCTTAATCACGGCGGCGGTGTATATGCGGCGGGCAGGAGTTTACATCGCTAAAAAACGCACAAACACAATGGTTGTGTCACGATCGTTCTTTGAATAAAAAAACTCGTACGAACAATACGCGCTCTAACGAAATGCTGCGGTGATTTATTCGCGGACGCTAAATTCACTTCCAAACGATAACGTGTACTCGTATATCCTCGTCGTCTTCGGTGATTTTAAAAGAAGGTCCGTTAGAACAACGCGCGCGATTGCTGAAAAATTCAGACACAAATTTGAAAAATACAAAAAAATAAATAAATATGTTTGTTGTAGCGAGCCGTGGAACGTCTTCAATATAGCGCATTAAAAATCTATAAATACTATTTAAGAAATATTCTACTCGCAACCATCGAGAATCGAAAATTCCGTATGAGTGTATATGTATAATATATCACGTATAATATACTATTGACCTTTAAATATGGCCTATAATAAAAACGAATAATACACAATAATGTTACATATAAAAAATAGGTACACAAATATTATCTATGGAATGGAATTGATTTTTTTGATACATTTTATTTTCCATTTTTGTTTTTTTTTTTATGCGAGTGTACATATCAGTTGTAATCAAATCGTGAATGTTTATAGTCGTGAAAATAATTCCTACGTGTCGTCATAGATTATGCTACCTTTATCAATTATAAGCCATTGTATGAAAATAGATCACTCGTAGAATTGGAAACACAAAATCCGATTTTATTATCTTACTTTTCTATTGGACGTATTATAAATTTTAATTCTGTTTTTGGAAAAAAAAACCCTAATCCGTTACTAGATATTTCCTATCCCACTTTTGCCCACTATACCAATTCAAATGTTTAGTGTTTGTGATATTTGGTAAAACAAACAACATTATAGACGGAATATTTGTATTACAACTTTATTTTTGTCTCTCGCGATTATTTGTGAAACGTGCAATAACGTGTTTTAAAAGGGACAAAGGTGCTAAAAGGAAAAAAAATTACGCACAATATTATGTATAACAAAATTTTATGTCTATCGGTTTCTCCACACAAAACGAATTTCTTTCTCAATCGTGTTTGTGTAAAACGTAAATATGATCGCGTATTTTATATTATATTAATTTGATAATAAATAAACAGCAATACTTCGTTTTAATTTATAACGAAGTCAAGTTCGATTAAAAAAAAAAACGAATTTAAAACGAAATTATAGGAATAGATTAATTTTGATGCGAACAGTGTGTTACAATTATATCGAGAGATAATTGTAATATTGTTGAATTTACCGGTAGTGGGAGGGGAGAGGGAAAAGTGGAGATGAGGAAGTTAGCTGAGTAGGTTGCGCAGAACCCACGATTTAAGTCGAAACAAGGGATACACATCAATATTTACCGCGATGACATATATTATACATTATTACAGACGAATATCTTGGAAATGAATACGAGATTCTGTTTGCAGAGAATATTGTAATGTATTAACGCAGTCGACAATTAATTGATATGTATATAATAATGAACAAAGGAGTGATAAACAATGTTTTGCCGAGTGTCGAGAACGATAACGAAGTGCAGCTAATAATAATAATAATAATAATAATAATAATAATAATAATCAGTGTCTATAATACCGTTAAATAATAATAAATATTATTGAAACGCTCATAAACTATAATATAGTAACTACTTCAACGGCCGGAGTTCGACTCGTCCGTTCACTCGAGCAAAAATGAGCTCACTGAACGATTTAATATTAAGAAAAGTTTACTTTAGAAATCCCGCATTTTAAGATTATAAAATAATGATAATAATAACTATCGAAAGTTTTCAATCGGTTCATTCAATAGTTATCTCTTTCTTGTCATTAGATTTACTCGAAATTCATAACGATTTTTTTCTTCTTCTATTTATTTTAGTACGTTCGCTGCAAACCTCAACAGTATTATCCTACGAGTAGAAAAAAATACGTTCATATATATATTTTTTTTTTCCTGGGGTGGGAGGGGGAATGGGCACCACATCTGTCTGCAGTATAGTGATGCGAATTTCGACTTTTCTCCCGTCGTTTATCGTTTTAGCAAAACGGTTTTTGTCAGTTTTATATAAATGTTGAATATAACAAATATAATATTATATACATAGTAATTTTTCAACGTTTTCACACGTACGATCTCCCTCTCACCAGGGAATCGTTGAGAAAATCGGAAAAATACACACACACACACAGTCTCGAACTATCTGTCTCTGTAGTTTCCCGTTTGTCTGTCGTACGAAAAAAAAAACAATAATAATAATAATAAAATAAAGTTTTGTTAACCGCGAGACGTGGTAGGCGTTAAAAATATATGAAATTTCAGCTATAAATCATTACGTACGCGCGAACTACACGTACCACACCTATGAAATATACGCGGTACACGTCAGCTGTAAGATACGTACGCGAATTCGCGCCGAGTTTCACCACTCGCTCGCGTGTGTATTTATCACGTACTGTACGATATATTAATATATAATTTACGTTCCTTCACGGGAAAATTGGTGCGAATTAAACTTTTGGGGCTAACCGCGGAATACGGATATTATTCCCCCTGCCGAGTACGCGCGTGCTGCTGTTCCAGACGCGTTTCACTCGTCCAACTTGAATTTTACTTTTACTCTACTCCGCCGCGCTTTTACTATAAACCAACGACGTTTATTAAATAAATTAACAACGATAGAGACGACGCATTTATGGCAATTAATGACGTAAATTAATGACAATTATTAACGACGTTAATGCGTCGTAAACGTATTTAAATAGTTTCGTCTTGTACGCGTAAAAACGTTGTCGGATTTTGGCGGGGGGGGGGGGAGGGATACAATGAGCGACGACAGATTTACCGAAGTGGTCCTAGAAATTGTCGCTCGTCCTGCAGGGACCAAATTGAGTGAAAACTAACGAGTTTTGTGTTTCTTTTTTCTTATTTGAATTTTATAATTATGGCTTTACAATCTGATTATTGTATTCGACATATTATAAAATGTCAAACACGATTGCCTCCCCCCCCCCTCCAAAAAAAAAAAAAAAATCGTCTTAATAAATAATTATTGGTGCGTAGACGTTTAAATTCCCGCTTCGAACATTTATCTTATTTATCTGCCAGTCGTGTGTAAACGGTCGTTCGTTAAACGAATAAAATCAACAGAAGATAGTAATTCGAATTCAGACAGAGTGCGGCAGAATTTCGTTTGCACGAGGCGATTAAATCCCAAATGCCGTTTTGCATACGAAACGTGTTCCGATTAATAATAAATCGACGTATCCGTCGAAACCATCGAGATTAATGCACAGTATTGCGTCGGGATAGATGCCGTTGGATAATATATAGTTGATAGCACAGCGATGGTTTTTTAGGTTTCTGACATGAAAACGTCTTGGCTGTGGGCTTCAGTAAAAAATTTGCGTCACGCAAAACCGTTACGGAAATGACGTCGTCAATCACGTGACGTTGCTAAGCGACGAAACCGTTGCTAAGCGACGTCAAAGCAGAATTAATGCGAAAAAAGCGTAGACGTAAACGTTTGACGACTGAGTACAATAACCGCAAGACATAATATTATCCAATACGTATCGATGTATCCGCATAAAGTGTATTGATATACTCTGATTTTTCGTGCGCTACACCAATCGTTAAGGGTCTCCTGCGCGCACCGACAAAACCAATCGATACAAACTATATTATTCAATTAGCTATCGATTAGCTTAAAGAGACGTCGCTTTGAAAAAAGCTCTTCGCGAAAACGTCTCCTCCTCTTTTTTTTATACACGTAGACACGATTGCGTTTGTGCAGTATTTGCTATGGCAGAAAATTTGATTTTACCCGTACTCGCGCGCGCAAACAATCGCGTATGTTATAATATTTACTCGTGAGAGCACATTTATGTGTGTGTGTGTGTGTGTAGAGTTCGCGAAATTCGGGTACGAGTCAGAACGTAAATCTGCAATGTAAATCGAACACGTCTTACCCGGGGAGAGTTATTGCGGTAATATTCGTCGAAACGTTATTACCTCGCGTCGTCGTCTGTTCAAATAACGTTCGTCGAATATTTCCTGCTGACGAAAAACACTGTTGTGCACAAGACGCGTTTTCTGTATATTTATATAAATATTACGGTAAAACAAATTTATTGACAGAGGAAAGAAAAACGATAAATACTAACGATAATGCGCGCGTACGAACGAATGAAATTCAGGGCGGGAGGTAATGCCGATATGAAAGTCTGAGTGCCGCGCGAAACGGTCACCGCACGTTGTACGAAATCGCTTTGAAGTCATCGCAATTATGTTTTACCGTTTGGTATATAGGTAAGGAAATTATCCTTATTATTACGCTCGAAACGCAATTTTTTTACCATAAAAATTATCGTTTTGAAATACGTCTAAGAAAAAAAAAAAATTTAAATGCAAAAATAAAATTGAACTCACGTTATCCTCGATCTGTTATAATGTACGTCGAGCATTTATTTCTCGTTTTACAAGTGCTGCCTACGCCAGTTCGGAGCCTGGAAATAAAAAAATTAAATAGCGTCACGTTTATGGTTTATGGCGTTTACAGTGCTCAATACCGTTACCTTCACTGTTACAATAGAATATTATTATAATTAATTAAATACACGTTCGATCATAACGCTCATTTCAAGACGTACGCATTAACGCGCCACGTTGTACCGCCTACGAAATATTACACAATAAATTACGTTTATTAAGAATTAAACACGTATTCCGTGTACAACGTGTACTCGCGGTGTCAATATTTGATTTAAAAATCGTTCGTTATACCGGAAAACCACTCATGTCTCGCTCGTGATCTTCAAAATTAGAACCAACCTCGATATATCTGGGTTATGGAATCCGTTCTGTACGGGCAGCTCATGTCTAGTTATTTAGTCAAAGATATTTTTATTTCTAAGATACCCGTACGCATATTTGTTGTATGCATTGCAACGCAACTAATAATAATATTCGATTTTAATTCAATTCAGATCGCTATCCTAAGATCATTCTCGCGGAGTACGATTTGAGAGCAGTTGGTCTGAGCGCAGGTTCCTATCTATTTCTATTGTTATATAAACGTTTTAAAAATCATTTATTACAATATTAAACAGTTACCGCGTACACTAACGGATTTGTTTACGTTTTTTTTTTTTTTGTTCTTTTTAAACTCCGGATATATCGGGACGAAATTGCACGTTACACACCGATGTGTAGGCGATAAAGCGAATTTACCGTACGCGTAAGCAAGTGTAGTGTACGACGCATACACGCAGGATTAAATTCGGCTTGGTGTACTTGGTTCGTATAATAATATAATAGTTTACGATGGTCCCAAATCCGTTATAATACGATATTATTTCGAAAGTTATATTCCATGTATAATGTATATATGGATAAACGACGTTTTTGGAGGGCGGCTGTGTGGTAGAATATCTCCGTGTCCTTCGACGTTACATCGATACGAATCAATGGCCGATCCGGGGCAGAAACTTTTCCGAAGTTTGCGCGCGCGAACATATTCTTCCTGACCTACATAACGTCAAGAGGGATTCTGTATCGAAACGATTATATTAATACGAAATATTACAATATACACGGGGGGGGGGATCGTATTTTATAAAACTCCCGCAATTACACGCAAAATATATTATTATACAGACGCGCGCGCGCATATAAATAATTAATAAATCGATTGACATTTATGTAGTCGTTAGAGCGTGTAAAAACATACAAACGAATCGTTTTCAGTCGCTCTGCAAAATAAAATACAATAAAAACGCCGTAGTGGTGTAATAAATACGTTTACGCGTAATACGAAGTTGTGTATTCAATGTTTTTTACAATTAAATTTATATATTATATGTACGTATTTCTGTTTACAAATTCAAAAAAGCCCGACAAACAATGTCAAATAAAACTATCCGTCCGTAGACGGATATTTCACAATCGCAATAATTATATATTCAATATATGTAAATATATATATATATATATATATATATATACACGTAGACATTATAATATTTCGTAATCGAGTTTTTATTAATACTTTTTTCCTCCGGAACGCATTTTTTAGCGCGCGCCCGACATTTTTTTTTTTTTTTAACAAAACCGATCGAAGAATTTCGGATCGGGAAATTTAAGATCGGGAATTATTTCCGTGTCGCGTTAATCGATTTTCGCGAACAACGCGGAACGGCCATGGGTGTGTGTGTGTGTGTGGATTAAAACGTCTTTTATTTTTCAAAATTTTTCGCACATATTGTTTATGATGTCTCGTCGGACCGTGTACACGTTTATTGCGTAATTTGCGTTGCGCGCGTGCGCGAGGATATTCGAAAACAATTTCTACGTTCACTCGACCGCAGTACGAATATTGTTTGAATACTTTTATAATTACGGATAACATCGCGTATGAGTAATTACTAGAGAATTCTTTCTCGCATTCGCCGTTCGATTCACTTTACAACAGTGAAAAACGTTCTCGGTACACGTCGTTAATTTTCAACTATTCTTCTCTCTCCTTCCCCGCCACACCACCGCCAATGATAATAATTAATTGCTCGCGTAATATTATAATTATTGTCTCGTCCACGGACAAAGTATTGTTGCTGTTATATTGTATATATATTATATATATAAATATTGACGAGCGAAAACGAAAGAACGATATCGAACGCAAAACACGACGCAGACGTTCGTGTTTAAGACAATCAAGAACATTATTCTCGTTTAAGCGGAATTATTCGCGAACGAGAATCGTGATTAATCGCGCATTGTCCTCTCGCCAAAAACACCTAAATCGATTAGAAAACGATTGTATTCTCGTTTCGATGTGGACTATTGATTTTGACGCCAAAAAAAAAAAAAAAAAAAACTGCAATAATACAATAATTGTCGTTATTTTGTTTTTAACCGAACGGAAAAAAAACACACACGAATATTCGCAAACACAGAATTGCCGTCGTAATAAGAGAAACAATTTTAATCCGCGTTATTATCAAAACTCAATAGAAATAATCGGACGGTTGTTCAGAGCGATCGAACATTGATCCGTCAAAAGCGTTTCGCATCGAATCTCGGCCTTTTAATTCACTGACGTTAAACAATATTAGAGTATAAAAACCGCAAAAAAATAGAAAAACACTCGGATTTTTCGAAACGTACGTGGTGATATTTTTCATTTCTTCTCTCTCTCTCTCTCTCTCTCAATGCAATCGATATCAACAGTTGTATTTTTATCGAATTTTTAATATCAATTTAATTATACGCGTAAGTCTTTCGAAATTTCGTTGACAACTCAATTTATTTCGATTTATCGGAATTTGTTTAGTATACGACACATAAATATATAAATAATTCGTTCGCGCGATTGAATGTATTTATTATATTGTTAGTATAGTAATAATAATTGTCTGATGGGGAAACACATTTATGAAAATTGCGATCATTGGGTGGGGGGAGGAGGACGCATACAAACGTTGTTTAGAAAAAATATTCGAAAGACATAAAATATAAATTTGTTTTTTTTTTGTTTTTCGAGAAAAAATACACGAGAACGAATTACTCGGGAATGCGTGTAAATCGGTTAAAGTTTCACGCGGACAAAATAACATTCCACTGGAATTAAAAAATCGAAAAACAGTACGGGCGTAATATTATTTATTTTTTCCGCCCGTTATATTTCGCGCGGAAATTTTCCAGAGGATTCCGCGTCACGTCGAATAATTCACGGTACAATCATTGTAAAATATCCCGAATTCCTGTGTGTATTATTTATCACCCACTTCACCGTCGTTCTTCGATTTTCGTCGATCTTATCTAATCGGTCGGGCCCACAGGTTTTTCAAAAGCCGGTGATCACACGCATCCATCCCCCGTTGCCAGTGACGTATTTTCAATATTTTTTTTTTCCATTTTTTTTTTTTTTGAGTTTGGAACGTCTCCTGCCCACCACCGCCATTACGAGACGAAAATATTGTCGTGTCTCGTAACGAAAAAAAGAAGACAAAAAAAAAAAACGACCGTCCTAGTTTTTCACTAAAACAAAATTCGTAACAAACGTCATCGTTACCCGTTTAAACGGTTTGCCAAATCCAGTAAAAACAGCATTTTCATGTTTTCGAACTCGTAAAAAAAATACAGATATCACCACGCGCGATGGTTTTTAAATGTCCAATATACGCTAAAATCGTCGATTAAATAATTATCGATTTTCCGATGAGATTTTTCCGATTCGAAAAGACATTTCCTCCGCGTTTCTCAAATTCCTAAACCCGATCGTATTTATATAAATTATATATATAAAAACCAGTGCGAAATAATCACAGTACGACGTATCGTTTTAAATATATCGTATCGCACGCCGCCGCATTCGACGACGGACGGGACTTTAATGGAAAAATGACTGCGCGACGATATTTCGAACGGGAATTCTTTGCCAAGCGCAACGGGCCGTCGGGGGAAGAGCCGTTATACGGACTGCGGTGGTCGCGCGTTTCCGTCCGCGATTGACGCGCTCGTCTCCTTCTCTCCGCCGCAGCTCTTCGCGATCACCACTCGCTATCCACTCGCTATCATCACTGCCGACATTTTCCTTCTCCGTCGTGTACCGTATACACACACACACACACGACGTTTAATATCGTCACAACAACCCACCATCGAATGGCATTTTGCTTGCCCCTTTCGCGCTATAACGGCGGCGGCGGCGTGCCGGAATTTCTATTACTGTTTACACCGAAAACGGGTATAAGGACCAACGCGCCGAATATACGCATTACCGAATTTAATTAAAGCGCGCGGTTCGACCGAGTTATTTGTGACGTGTGTGTCGTAGAACGCGAGAGCCGGACGATTTCCAATGGCTCGTCGTGAGCTCATAACGAACAGCAGCGCAGTCCAATCGTCCCGTTCGAATCGTATGGGTCGCATCGGTTAGACAAAAAAAGAAAAAAAAATCCGGAGCGAAGTTACGTAGCGGCGAGTGTCAGTGCCGTCACTATAAACACATTTTCTCCGTCCAGTCCGGCAAAGCGAAAAGTAACTCAGTCAGAGCCTGATTAAGGGCGGGGGAGGGGCTTAGGGGGCTATAGCCCAGGGCCATTGAAAAAAATTTGGGACCGTCATTATTTTTTTTTTTTTTTTAAATTACCGCACGATTTTTAAAAAATTCAATAAATAACTACAACATCAAATAGCAGTTATTTGCATCAAATATTTTTATGAAATGTTTATGGAAATAATAATAATAATAATAACAAGTACAGATTTCAATGCGTTTTCGATTGATTTCGAAGTCGTCTGCTTAAAATGTTTTTTTTTCTCGCATCGTTAAACGTGTATGTACGTCATAGAAATATGTGAGAAATTTTTTTTTTTTTTCGTAAAATTAGGGCCATCGGATTGAGTCACAGCCCGAGGCTACTTGCGTCACGGATCCCCGGCACTGCCGACAGCTGAATTTTACGGTCCGGAATTTAACATCTCTTTTATTATTTGCGAAAATATTTATTAAATTATGCGCGCATGTGTTGCGATTATAACCGTTCAGGCGATATCCCCCCCCCACACGTCGAATTTTTTGACTATATTTTTATATCACGCGTTCAAGAACGATTTCTTTCAACCGGGGCCGTACAGTAATAGACGAAATCCACTATATAAATATTTACTTATTCTTTTTTTCAAAAATTATTAATATAAAATATTATAGGGATATGTGTTCAAGACAATTCGGTAGTGCATTTAGAGCAGAGGTTCCCAAAACTCTTTACGGTGCGCGACACGTTTTGGAAATTACATAAATTTTTGGCGACCTGCAACAATATCTATGACCATTGTTTTTTCGCCGTTTCGCGTGGACCAGTTGCTAACGGCTAAAAATGAACGGTCAGAGGACTTTTTATTTAACCACAGTAATTGTACAAAAGCACAAATGAAAAAAAAAAACGTAATTATTAGTCCATTTGAGAAAAAATCAAGATTAATACCGCGGGCGTATATCGTATTCCATGTGCCGTGTGTTACTGAAAATAATCAATAGTTTTGAACGTCATGCGGATAATAATTTGTTTCAAATAAATCGCTGTTACGGTAAATTCGTAATCGTCACGCTCACACACATAACGGATTTATGATAAAACTGAATTCGAACATCGACGAGAAGTAATGGAAACACGGAATTATAGTAACTTGTGTCTAAAAAAATTTATTATTTAAAAATATACCGCGACCCGATAATTTTGGGCCGCGACTCACAGTTTGATTTAGAGGACTATTTGGATTCTGTCTTGTTCGGTATAATTGAATTTATCCCCCTTTTACACGGTTAGGTCGATGATTAAACTGTATTAACTAATGGTTTAAATTTATATATATTTATAAATATTTATTTATCAATTGTATACATAAATATTAATTCCGGTTGGTGGTCGTGTGCTCTTAGCATCCCGCTCGCCCTGGCTACGGGCTATCGGTACAAAAATACGAGAATTAATTTGTAAAACAAAATTACTTTCGAGAAGATACGAATGGGAATTTGAAATACGCGTGCGGTCAACGAATAACGAAAAATGTAAAATTTAATTTTCAGAATGTTTCGATGTGACGTGCATTGTTTCAGGATACAATTTTTTTCCTCGCAATTTACAATGTGTTTTTATACACGATGCCACGCATTTTAGCCGATTTGCCAATATTTATCATACGCAGTTCTTTCTTTAAAAAAAAAAAAAAAAAATCATTGTCATACATAAGGTTAGGTCATACAATTCGCTTTTGACGGGGCAGTCCCGGTTTCGAGCTATGAGTCCCGCAATCGTTAAAGAACGCAAAAACGATCCACTTTGAGAAAGAAAAAATGGCGATCTGTGGCATTGCTTTCCGTCATTCTACATAGCCAAGTCGTGTCAACAGTTCCTATACAAAAAAAAAAAAAAGATTGATATTTTAAATCGGATTCTGCAACAACGGAAAAAAACAGCTAGAAATTAGTTCTCAATTCATTTTCTCGTTTTTAATAAATAAACGTTAAACGGCGTAAAACGTGATTCCCACTTGTTACCGAACAAGTTTCGTTTTCTTTTATTCTACTTTGTTTTTACCTATTTACTGTTGTGACTTTCTGCGAAAGACAACGAAATGAAAATAATATTAACTTTACCGAAAAATTACGTTAGTGTTAGTCATACCTACAGTGTAAATTTCGAAACGGGCGAATGTGTATGAAAGTCAAAAAAAAAAAAAAATTATTCTGTTCATTTACATTTATGAGGTAATGCAAAAATGGTCAACGATGTAGAATGTAGATGTTCTCAATTCGTTTTATCGACGGTACTTAACACTGAACGAACGCGTATAATTATAATCCAGCGAGTGTAGAAAACGAAACGAATTTTTAAGAAAATAATAAAAATTGCTCGTTTTTAGACTAATTACGAAACACATTAACTCTATGAATCGTGTTTTTACATGTGTTCGACATAACAATACACTAAAAACACACATGAATTGAGTATTAATACACACTCTGGCATATTTAAAACGTTTTTAGATTTTCGTGTTTTTATTTTCTCTATTTTACTACTATAATACACGCTCGTATATTATTGTATTGCATAACTACGATTCGTAGTGTGTATTAAAATTACGTGGGCGAGCGTGTACCGGAAAAAAATACATTTTTTTCTTCTTCTGCATATTTCATTGTTTTTAATAAAAAAACGGAGTACGAAATTACTTTTTCCCGTTTTTCCGTAACTATACTGTGTACACGCGCGCAACCGATCGTACGCGTACGTTCATCGCTGTGGGACGACGGCAATGAATTTGTCGTCATTGAAATATTGACCAGCTGGAAATCGCGCGTCACATCACGTTATTTTGTCATTTGCGTGATGATTTTGGAACGCGAGCGAATCGGTCCGAAAATTTTCATTTGCCGTTAGTGTTTTGCACGATCCGGTCTGAATCGGTCCGGTTCGAAGGAATCGAAAACGGATCGAATGTTCGGTGTAGTTCAATTGATTGATAAGAAAAAAAAAACCAGAACAGAATTCTATTCCATTCCAGTCCTAATTCATACTGTGCAGCTCAGTCCGGTTTCGACGAAACGCCCCCGTTTATTCTCGTTTCTTTATTCCGTCGCGTTATTTGCTCTTTTCGAGTGCCCGGCGGAATCATCGAAACTCGGTCATCTGCAACGGCGTGCCGCCGTATCGATCGCGCGGCGGTCGTCTGCTCGTCACAATATGAATTCGTGGCTAAACGCGTTTGTACCGGGGAGAGCGACGTTTTCACTTATATCCGCGTCTGATTACATTACGTCGCGGTGATCCGCTCACGCGAAACTTTTGTTCAAATGCGACGTTTCGTAAACGAGCTGTCGTGCACAGGTTTGTGGGGGAGGGCGTAATAATATTGTCCTTTTTTTTTTACCGACGCGAAAATTAGTGAAAAAAAATAAAAAATCCGTCCGAGACGGCCGCACGGCGGTCTTTTGCGGAAAAACGCGAACACACGAGTTCATATTGATTATTCAGTAAATAATTTGTACGGCAAATGCATAAACACTTTTTTCGTTTTTTAAAAAAGAAAAGCCTCGGCCGCGAAGAACTTTAATCGTACACGGTACGTTCGGATAGAGTCTACGATTATCGTATATATCGTAGAATATCTGTCGTGGTTACAACGGTGACACGTTTGTCTCGTTTGATTTCCTTTCCGGGCAAAACATTTTGAAGTTTTCCGCAGCGGTGTCCAGATCTGGGCGTAACGTTTCTAAAACAGATTTGTCGGAATAATAATAAGTGACGTTTTCCATACTCGTAAGCACTCGGTTAAATATAATACGTTCGACTGTCGATAGCACGAAGGTTGGAGGTTATCCTGCGTTGTTTTCCGTGAAATAACCGCAGAAGTCATTTGTCTAGTGTGACCAATTCGTCATTGAATTCGTCATTTTTTTTTTTTTATTATTATTATGTTTTAAACGATTGTCACAGATTTCGTTTGATTTCACGCAATTCGTTTGTTTGGCCCGTTCGGCGTTCTCGCCAAATATTGGGAACTGCGGTTTTTAAACGTTGCCATCAATATTAGCAGGTGGAGTTTGTCGGATTTAGTTATTTAATTATTTTATTTGTACGTAACGAACACATGTTTTCCATTATTTCTTAACACATTTTATAATCTCACACTATTTGTAGTTGTAAAAACGTAATTGCAAATATAGAAAGACGTGTGGGAAATGTCCTGGTATTCTGAAAGGACGGATTTACTATTATAACAATAACAATTCTGTACCAATATAGTCTTCAAGAGATTTGTGGTAGAAAAACGTACGAATGAAAAATAATATCGGAATTCACGCAATTTCTCTGATATTCAATCGTGTTTATAGAACACGGCGCGACGGTAACAATTAAATTTGTTGAGAGAAAAAGAATTAATGACTGTGAAATTCCAAATAGATATTCAGTTTTATTTTCTCTACGCGTGGGCGAGAGCGCAATACGCATACAGACGATAGGGGGAGGGAAGAAAATAGTAGAGTAAATTCAAAAGGATTTTAGATCATTACGACTTTCATGTATATAATATTCTCCGATCAATAGCATATTATATATATATGTATGTATAAAGACGAGAGTCACGTTAAACACACATAAAAGAAAACGTTTTTAAAATATCGTAAATTTGATAAAAGTACTACTACTCGCATTTCATATTTCCTCATATACACTTGGTATACAGCGTACCAAACGGACGTAAAACGACAAAAACAAGGCGGGTTTTATATTCCGAGTTTTATTTTTTTATTTCAAAAAAAAAGGCTATAAACATATTGTAAAGTGTCGTGTTAGTAACATATCTGTTACGTTTGGCGAAGTAATATTGTAAATTGTATTGGTTTACCACAGGAATTTTCCGAATACACCTAATATATTTTATACAATATAGTATATATGAAATATTTAATAAAATAGGACCATGTGCGTTTTATACACGTTGCATATATATTTTTGAAATGAAATATGTAGAAACGGTAAGAATTAATAGTAAAAAAAAAAAAAAAAATGAATAAATAACGCGATGTAACACTAAACTCTATTATAATTAGTGGTCAAATTTTGAAATTTCTTATGAAAATAATTAATGTCCCGTATATTACCGAATTATTTTCTCCTTTTCTCGTGTGGAATAGTATTGATGAAATAAAATTGGTGTAAATTGACAACAAAAAAAAAAATTTATATAAATAATCGTAAAACAGTATTAAAATATGAGAGTGATTCTTTCTAAATGCGAACATCAAGATTGCATAACCAACTGATTGCTTCTTCTTCGCATTCGTTTATGTCTCCACCATCATATCTAATGCGATGGCGTTCCTCGGCAAAATGCCTGATGGTTTCTATTTGACAACAGTCACACAATGGCGTGTATATTATTTTTCATTTATGTAGAAGGTTGTTATTACATTTACTACTTCTCCTCTAATTCCGTTTAAAGAGTTTCGTATACGGTCAAAACCAGGAGCTCTTAGCGCGTAGGATCGTTTATGAAGTGTACATTACTAAGATTACTTTATTATTTAATCAAAGTGGAAGCGTTCGCTTTGTGCAACGATGTAGAATTGAAAATTATAAATATTAAAGTGTTCGATTCAAACGTTATTCAATATAAAACGTGTATTTCCATTAAACGTATATTTTTAACAGTTCTGTAGAAATTATGTTATCGGGGTTCGAACGATGATATCGAAAACCCGCGGTAAGAGTTGTCCGAAAAAATCGAATTCAATATCCGCACCAATGTCGGTGTACACCTAAATAAATATTTTATAAGTAAGCCGAATTGAAATCGAAAAAGAAGTAAAAAAAAAAAAAAAATTAAAGGCATTTAATTAAAATCGTAACGAATCAAGAATTTAAATATCCAAAGAAAATACTTAAAACGCGCGCGCTTACAGTTTCCATGAAAACGAGAGATTTTCTTCGTCTTGTAAACCGTCTGCACGTAATACATTAATAAATTAATTTTTTGTACAATATTTTATCGATGTTCTTGCACTGTCGTGCGATAATTTCTAAAAAAAAGTCGCCGAAAAATGCGTTTTTTTTTTCTCTTAATTACAATCATGTGGTAGGTAGGCACCGACACATAGTGCGATCGCAAATTACGTATTGGTTTTTAATTTTGCGAATAAAATTAAATTCCAGTTAACTGTAACAGTGCACTTGAATTTTTTTTTTTGTTTTACCCGATTCGTATAAGCCCGTAACGCACTTCGGGAATAAACACAAGTGATTTCGATTCTCCGATAAAATAATTATAATAATATATTATTATTAATGTAAAATCGCTTCCGGTATCGTAATTTAATTTCAAACAAACGTTATTTGTATGTCAGAAGAAACGTAAAAAAATAATAATAATAATAATAATCACTCCGTTTCATTCATAGAGATTTATTTTGTTTTCCACGCATTTTCTCCGTGTTGTGCTACACCGAGTCACGTGAAACTCGGATGGTTTATTTGTTCGTGAAACGTGCACAAAAGGCGGTTAAGCAATCAACGATTCCGTTTTTTCCCGTTCTATTTGCAAACAAGTCGCGTGATGTCTCAGCAGTAGATAGATGATCGTGTCTTGTACAATAAAATCGGGCGCCGTAAAAATAATAATAATAATAATAACCGCACCGCACAGTACGAGCACGACCGCGGGGAAGGTCAAAATTCACACAAATTGAGATACAAAACGATTTTATTAGATTCATATGGAGTGCAAAGTGTTTACATTGTATTTATATTTTATGGCGTTCGCAAAACAGGGTGCAAGTTTAACCGGGGGACTTTTCAAAAGCCTTTTCCTATAAAGACGATTTCGATAAATATCCAATAAATTTTTAAAGTTATTTACAAACGGTTTCACTTAAATGTACAGGGGGGGGGGTAGGTGGGGTGGTAACTCAATCTATTTAGTCTAGCGGCTAGTCCGATTTTAAAAATTGTCTGGTCTTAGAAAAATTGAATTTCAACGTCCAGAATGAATAATTTAAATGGATCCGCCGTAAACAGTCCAAAAGATAATGTTTATATTCCCTTTGGTTCTGTTGATTTTTTACCTCATCTCGATCTTATTCGCATCGAAATTCGTTTTATTCGCATACGTTCCAACTTTTCATCTATATTTTCGATTCACTGTTCCGACACTTCGTTCCTCTTCGCGTTCCTCAATATTATTTTTGTTAATTTTATCGAACGCGTATCACTAGATCGCAAGAGTTTTGGCCGATTGAGAGCAGCGCAAGTATACAATAAAACACTCGACGGCAATTCAGCCAGTGCAATTATTGTAAAACTGTATTTCTCAGCGTTTACTACTCGTCCGATCGACTATACTTCGGACACGAATACAAGTTCAAAGCGTGAGTTATATAAAACTGTGTAAAAAAAAAATATATATAAAAACACGATATTATAATGTTGTTTACATAATATTGGTTTGAATAAAATATATTACCATTGAAATCTAATGACTTTTTTTTTTGCAAAATATTATCCAGCGTATTATCGACGGTAATAATATTTCTCATAATGGCGTAATAACACGCTATACGCTCTTCTATATCCTCTGACCCTATTTAAACGCACGAAAATATATAATATGTAATATATTCTACGCTACAGCTGTTATAAGTCTTTTCCGCACAAACTTCACCCTTTTCGTATTCCCGAAGAAGTTATACAATTTTTCTAATTACTAACTGCTGTATTATTATTATTTGCGTAGTTTGTGTGTAGTGCCACTCACAACGGTCAAATTAACTATGACGACGCGTATATTACACAGGTGATTTCAGTGAAAGCCGTGACAAATGTTTCGATATATTAAAAAAAAAAAAAAAACGATAAACAAAACACAATATATTGGCCACTAATAATATCCTATAACATAATATTTGTATTAACGTATGAAATATATATATATAAAAAAGGGGACTTATTAGTTATTCCCCGTAGGGGCTTTGTCCGATGCGAATGTTTATTATGAATGTAAAATTAATCTCGTACGAACGTATTATTAAATTATTCAAATAAAAATATATAAAATGTATCGTAATAACAGATCACACGCGTGATAACAGTATCGTTTATAAGTGTAAAACCTTCGAATATTTTGTATTGTTATTGGTAAGGAAATTACCGATGAAATATTTACACCGGTAAATTCAAAACTTCCTTCTCGCATCGTGCCCTCGCGTCTAATGAGACCGTTTGAAACGACGTATACAATTTTCCAAGAAACTTTTTGACAGAGAGCGAGAACCAAAGATCAAACATTTTCACCGGTTCCGATGGTTCTTGTATTGGATGTAGAAAGAATCCCTTCAGCACATTAGCAACGCCATTTCGTAATTTACCGTTTGCAGTGCATACACATTTCATTCGCGTTACCATTTTTAATATTATTATATTTTCCGTATTAAATTTTAGGGTTACTCGAAAGTGCGGAACGATGTGTTTTATTATATGTTTTTAGATTGTTGCAGATCGCTATGCTCCGCTGCTCGCCCGATTCATCGACTTTGTATTTACTCTAAAGATGTGAACCTGATGTGCTTCTGTTGTTCGTAACGTATTCGCGACTCGGTCGTGCTGTCTTTCTACTACTTGAATTCAACTTGGATTTAAACATTTCTCTATTGATAAAATATAACAACCGTAGTGTTTCATCGTGAGATTCTTTAAGTAACGGTGTCTGAGAAATGGCGTATTTACGATGGGACGCAAGATGATATATACGGCTTTTTTTAAAACGTATATTATTATGTATATACGATTATGATTGTTTTTTATTTTATCGCTTTATCGGTGGGAATAATATGATAATAATATTTTTTATCGGAAAACGCATTGATTGCTAAGACGTTTGTAATCGTCAATTCCTGAACGCATATTTTCATGTAAAAAAAAAAAAAAAAAGATTAAAAACATAAATTCTATTTGTTAATAACGTTAAAATAGATGCGTTGAGAAAACAATCGACGAAATCGTCAAAAGAGACTGGATGTTTGTTTTAGAAACGATATAAATTTATTTGAAATGTATGAAAATCAAAGGTTTATTGTAAACTGTATAAATATAACATGTGTATTTATTAAAAATCGATAGTACCCAGTGTATATATATATTCGAGTGGAGGGAAAAATTTTGTTTAATCATCTCCTCACTCAAAGAAATGTCTGCAAAAATCGAATATAACAACAATTCAATTATAGTTTTAAAACATATTATACGCTGTTAATACGCGTTTTGATTTTAATGAACTTTAATTAAACTTTTACGATATTTTTATCTGTGTTTTTAAAAACGAAAACGTCGTAATCGCCTATATAATAATATAAAAAGTCTTTTGTATTTCATTTTTTGAAAATCATATGCGTAAAACGGTTTGAAAAAGCGTATAATAATATTATACACCTAAGAAATCATTAGGACAATCACATAATGATATTGTCGCGAATATTAATCATTTTCGATAAACCATCTTTGGTGTTTGTCATGACGACTATACTATACGACGTGTATTGTTACCACGTGCAGTACTAATAATGAAATCGTGTAGATTGATACGTGCAAACAACTGACCGCATACGCCACGTACAATATACGTAATAAAATTATATGAATAAATTTCATCGGCATTAGATACTCTGAGTGGGAAGGGCAGCCTTGATTGCATTATGCGTGAAGTGACTCCGCATCGTGGAAGAATACTTCGTTATAAAATGTAAAATAATTCTAATTTATTATAAATAAATATGCATTAAATCCGTGCGCGTATTGTGAAATAAAATAGGGGAATCATTTTTTTTTTCTTTTAATGCATATTAATGCGCAGACAGCGGACACCTGTTCGGTCTGTTCTGGCGAATACACAATGTGTAGTTTGTATTGTTTCTTTTCTTTTTAAAAACGGTACTGACGGAATAAAGACGACATTATTAATATAGAAATAATAATGGTAAGTCGTTTTCTCGGCGAACGGAAGATTTACACAATAGCCGATCGTGAAATAACGACTCGTTAAAATTCGATTTTGAGTTTAAGGATTTTGTAGGAAAAATTTTTATATTTGTAAAAATGACAAATCGAAGATTATTTGCGAAAAATCAAGATATATATATATATATATATATGAATTGTTGCATAAAATTTGTTTATTAACTGCGGCGTTCGACGAGAAGTCATCTCATTTGATATTATTAAGCGAATGAGGAAAAAATACAACAGCTCTGTTGACAATTGTATTTTTATTTTTCGCGTTTAACACCTGCAGGTGACGATGACTTTTTGTTGAATCCGCAGTAGAGAATAAACAAAACATAATGAACAAATTTTTTTTTTCGACTATTAATCTATAGTTTTTATTTTTTTATTCCTATTAATCGTATATCGTTTTTACTCTTTTAATATTTTGTTGTTTATAATAATATAAAAATACGTACGCGGCAATATGTACACCCACTCTCACTTACGGTTGTGAAGTATGGCCGAAAACGATCCGTGTAGCGCAACAAGAAGACTTGGAACTTTCGAAAAAAAAAATTGAGATTAATATGCGCGGACCGGTTCGTGACATAAGACACTCAGAGGTAAACCGAGAAACTATGGTCATCATAGACGTATAGGAGAGGATCTCAATAGTGTGCAGGCAATGCAAGATTGGATGGAAATTGTTCGAAACAGAGGGACGTAGGGATAATAAATGCTAGCGATGACGATGATCATGTGAATGATACGAATATTAAAGACGAATTTCAATATCCGTACGCGTATTGTATTGTCACATCCGTCGTTTATTCTATAAGAAACTAAATACCTGACAGTAACGCAATGTCTTTGGTATGTTATGAGTGTATGCAGAATTAATCTCGTAGGCGTTTCAATGTGTTTACACGCATACACGAAGCAAAAAAAAAAAAAGAAAAAGAAAAGAATGAAATCTTAAAACCGTGACACGTGTCGCATGGACGCGTTCGAAACGTTTGGCAGGTGTGTGTAGTAGGGTTCGAAGTGAATAGTATTCTACGCGAATTCGTATTCGATTTTACAGAGTTTTAAAATATCGGCTTGTAGCGCAGTAAAGTGTATATAATAAAAAAATCAATCTCGACATTATTTCGACAACTACGTGCGGTATAACTCGAATACTGAAATTTGAATTCGCCGTTTTCGTATGTGTTACACGCGTGTTTTGTGTACACGCGCGCGCGCTCGCGCGTTTAAACAATATTAATATAATATTAGGAAACGGATTTTGAATACCGATTGATAAACCGTTAAAATCGAAGTCGAAACATCGAAACAAAGTCAGTATTGAAAATTAAAAACTCTACGGAAATAATTATTATAAACCATTGTTTCCTATACGGCTACGTATACGTCATATTCCTACATAAAATTTTATTGTAATTCGCTTTCTTACATAAATTTTCCCAAAGTAAATATCTTATATTGGTAAATATTTCCCTTAGAATAATTTCATACGTATTTTTATCCTCTTCGTAAAAAAAAAAAAATGAATATTTACCTCCGAATATGCAATAATCAAACTTGGGAACATCAGATTTTTCACTTATACTTATTGATACATTTAAAAATTCAGAAAACCAATAGTTAAACGTTAATAATCCTATACGCACGTGTCAAAACATACAACTATAATTTTATTAAATATTTCAAGCATATTATTTTCCTGTGCGTTGTGTGCGTCCCTTTGATGCGCGAGATATCATAATATATGATGACTTTTTTCCCTTCTCCAACGCGTAAGAACGTTACATAGAACAACAATTTATAAAGACTATTTTATAGTCATTTTGTAACTCGGAAAATTGAAATGAAAATCAGAATAATTTAAAAACAAAGCCGTTAAGTAATATGATTGTTAAAACAGATTATCGAAATACTTTTAATTTTACTTAAAGTCCGGAATATTTTTTATTTTATGATACAGAAAACGATAAACGAGACGGATTATTTTATAGTACAAACACACGTCGCATGTGTACGTTTTAAATTATATTAAATTAGATTTAAATGAATACAATATTCAAAAAAAAAAAAAAAACTATAATATAATACGTAAAATATAAACGCATTTATCTATATCGATATAATACATTTTAACAGTATTAATAACGCGAGTTTTTTTTTTTTTTAACAATTTAATTCGCGCAGTACGCGCGATTTCTTTGCCGTTTTTTTTTTATATATTTTTTTAGCTCTTTTTCTTTTTATCGTATTAATTTATTTTTATTATTTTTTTTTATTGCTTAATAAAATGACGATGATTTTTCTTGTCTAAACCGGTAAACAATAAACAGATTTAATACGATAATTCCTATACATATATATATATTTTTTTTTTTTTCATTTTTCATAATAATCCAACTCGATCGTATATTCACATATACGTAATATATTGTTTTTATATATAAATATAGAAGAAATTTGTTAATTAATTTATAGTTTTTTTTTTAAATTCTATTTTTCTTTTTAATTATTTTCCTTTCCGTTTTTATAACTATTTTATTATTAAATTCATTTTAATAACTTCAGTCGCGGTTCGCACTATAAAACAGTAATAATGATACGCCGTCGATACATGTTTAAAAAAAAAAAAATTATTATTATTATTATTCATATTAATACTACTGCTACCGTTCAGGCATTTGACATTATATAATTAAACGTTTTATTCAAAGAAAATAGCGTTTGACAGCTTTTAAACGGGGAATACGATTGTTATACGTAATATTCTATATCGTTTGTCACGGTCACGGTAGCGTTCCTCGTGTCAGTTGCACGTACAATTTGTCAATATTATAATAATAATAATAATATATACGCGCCCAACTAAAAACCCCGTCTGTCTTACGCCTTTATCCTTATATGCGATTTTCAGTACACCGGCTTATTTATGACGGCTGTACAGCGTTTTCAATTTCGAGAGAAATTATTATTATTATCCAGCAATCTCGTAATATTGTTCCGTGTATACCGACGATTTCCGTTGTCCTTCTCGAATTTTAATGAATAATTTCACGTCCCCTTTTGATAATAATAATTCTCATTATACTTAACCCGAGAACATCATGTTGAAGTCTATCGAACGATACACGTATAGCGCGTGCTGCTTGTCGAGCTTGGTCTACGCTGTTCCGTCATTTCATTGACAGTCAAATTAATCATTCCCGCAGGGAAAGGGGAAGAGAGGATTCGACAAACTCGTACTTATTTAATAACGCGTATGTACGAACGAATTTACACTCGGTGGCACCCATTCCAAAAAAACGCGATTTAAGAACCTTGAATGGGTTTCGGTTCGATAGAATTAAACGGAAAATTAATTATTATGCGGTAAAAAAAAAAAAAAAAAAAAAAAATAATTAATAATAAAATTGTTTTGTATTACAAATATAAAATAAAACGTTTAACTAATACAACGGTAATTCTTTTCGTGATCTCTGAATTGTATAATATAATATACACTAGCCGAAATTGTCCGGCTTCGCTCTTGAACAGTTTTACACAACTGTTTAAATTATTATATTAGCGTTGACCGTCAATACTGAATTTTAGCATATAATAATATACGAATTACATGAATATAATTAAAATTGAAAATTTGTTTTTTTTTGTGGCGATGCATTGAAAAAAGAAAATAAATTCCGTGGCTAAAAGAAATGTCACTTCTTCAGAAAAATGTACAACAATTCCAGGCAAGACGATTGTGAATGTAATATTATTCGTTGTGTTCTTCTACGTCGATTGGCGATCAAAAGATCGTCGATTGTTCGCTTTATCGTATCACAAACATAATTGGAGATTTTTGGATTATCCGAGTTCACTCAATTCGTTAGAGGTTCACGTTTTAGTTCTCTATCGAATATAATATCGTACCCATTAGGTGACATCGTACTTAGACGTGTGAATGTTTTATTACAATTCATTAACGGTATAACGTTATCGATAACACATGAAAATTAACAAAATCAAATTTTCGGTGTGAAGTGCACGTCACAATTTAAACATTTTATACGTAAAATTATTGTACTTCAGCCATAATTTCTTAGGACTTCACATTCAACGTGTTTGATCGGGACGAACAAAAATTGACGCTTATTTAAGAATATTTAAATGTTCGTCTTAATATGGTGAGTTATGAGTTACTGTTCAACAATATTTCATATTTATGAACACTTGGAACATATTGTGTGTAAAATACAAAGGCACGGATCTTATTCTTTCTTTTTGTAAAAGTATTAATTGCTCTACCAATCGGATTTCGTTCGATACACTCTACTCTGTTTGAATAACATAAAAACTGTGAAATTTTCAGCGAAATCAATCGAATTTCGATCTTTGATTCTATGTAGGCGTCAAACACTCGGACGTTGCGTTTATACAGATGATGGGTAAAAAGAATCGTTCACAATTACCGCGATTAATGCCCTCGAGACTCTTATAAATCGCATAAACCGTCCGATGTTTAGACAATTTTTTTTTCTCGTTGAAAACGGACTCTGTTCAAACCGAAGCGAGTGTATTATTATTATTATTATTATTATTATTATTATTATTATTATTATTATTACGCGGAGGAAGGAAAATAGTGACCAATAGAGGAAGTCTGTTGTGAAAAGTTGATATTTTTTTTTTTTTTTTTTGTTCGGTCTGCTCGTTTTCATTTCGCTTTAGGCGAACTCTTCTCGAGCAACAAAAACCGCACGCTTTGTCAAATTTAAATTTTCTATCCGTTCCGGAGTTTTTTGGACGAATTGCTTGTTATACTTATTAATGTTGTACCTACACGAGATCCAAACGGTTTATTCCGACTATATAATAGCTACTAATATTTTACTCTTTATATCTGTGATATGATATACGCGTGCACTTCAAGACCGACCGACATTTCACATACATCGTACTTTTGGGTATATGTGGAATCTCGTTTTATACATATAATACCTACAATATATGTTTCGGGATATTATTGCAAATGATTTCAAGTATTTTACCGTACAAACGCGTTCTCGTACACATTATTCACACCATACCGAAACGTTCATCTATTATATACGTTCACAATATTTTAGTCCCGTACACCTTAAATTATTATGTGGTTTTTATTCACGGTATATCATGGCGTTTGTAAGATTATTGGTTTCAACCTGTGGCAAGCGAAGAATTTTTATACATATATAAAATATTCATTGTATTAACGTATAACGAAAAACAATGAATCCGTCCATTGATATATGATTTTAATGACAGTTCACTGAACGACGCGTTTGAAGACATAACATTGGTCTCATTTTGGACGTCAACAAAAATCGAATTCCGTTTTGTTGCTGCGTTTACTACGAAGTAATAAAACCATTTCGCAACGTACGTGTAGAAAAATAAATATTTTTTCTTTTCCCTTAAGTGATGGAGGTATAAATTTTCGGGGTAAAATGGAGAAATTCGAGTAATATTGTTATAAAGAAAAAATCTAAAATCTAATTTTAAAAATGATCGTATTTAACAGTTTAAAATCGAATACTGAATTAAAGGCATATTTTCTTTTACGTACGTTGCAAATTTCATCACTATCGATTAAATCGAGAAAATGCGATCAGCGTTTACAATTTAATTTACGGCGAAATACATTAATTCCTTATGTTATTATAATAAATTCGATCCGAGCCATTAATCCTTATTTCTTAAGAAAGATAACATTTCTTGTTTTGTTTTTATTCCAAATCTTATTTTTTTTTATATAATAAATTGTATTATTTATGTTGTCTACAAAGTTTTAGAATGCGATTGCGTAAAACACGTACATTTCGTACGATCTTAAAATCCAAATATTTGATATTGAACGTAAAAAAAAAAAAATCCAATTTAAACATCGCGTAGTCGGTGTCCTATAGATTCTATTTTATATTCATTCGTTCGATTTTCTCTTTCTTTTAACGCTGCAGCGTTATTGTCGAACTCTATCAATCGCGTATTTCGGAATTTCGTTCAAACTTTTCCATATCAGATCTTGTTTTAAAATAAATTTCACGCGGGTCACTTCTCATTTCGGAGTGAAATATATTAGTATCGTTTTGTACGACGCGAACGAATAATCAATTTTGTATAAAACGAAAAAAAAAATCACGAATTATTAAATATTATTTTGACGTGCAAAATTAATTTCAACAGTTTAATAAGATTTGTACAGTTTTACATATTTCATTATTTTCGATTTATTTTTTTTCATCACGAAAAACTACGTGATACATCTTACATCTCTATAAATATAAATGTAATATTTGCAATATTTTTTTAGCAAATTATTCATTGGTTTTCGAAAACCCCGGCACGCGTAACACTTATGCGTATGTCGAAATTCTTCTTCCAATCGACTAACAAAACATTCCTTCTTTTCCACGAATTACTGACGACAATATCGAGATACACGTATCATAAAATGTTCATTTTATTTTTTTACATTTTCAAGGGGTAATTTATATGAATTTGTCTGTATTTTTAAGAAATATATTTTTTTCATTTAAATTTTATTAATCTAATAAATTAATATTTATTATGAAATAACGGGTTTTAATTTTTTTTTCTTTTTGTCTACTTATCGAAATACAAAATATACAACATCAGTGTTCAATAAAATTGATAAGAAAATAATCGCTGCACTAATTTTTTTTTGTCACGTGAGCTACTCAAATGTAATCTAATTAATTAGTATAACAAATTTAATATGATATAATCGTTTTTAATAGCGCGCCCGGCTAGGGAGTACGCAAGCTTTATTGAACAGTGGCAGAATTCATCTTCAACACCTCTGCTGCTTGTCTTACATAAAAAAAATTTTGGCACATTTAATTCGTATTATATTTTATTTCCAAACCTATTGGTTGGTAAATTAAAAAAAAAATCAATTGTTGGCTAATAGTAAATAATTAATCAGAACACATTTACTCACCTGATATACAAGAATATTTTATTAAAATTGTTGATATAATTCTTATGAAATTTCAAAGTAAAAACTTAAGTGTTTTAAATAGGTTAATACAATACATTTAGACATTGAATTTATCGACTGTTTGATAATTTATAATATTATATATATATATATATTTTTTTTTTATGTGACCGAAATGTATAATAAAATGGACATTCAAGACATTATGTCGTCGGGTTCAACAGAAGACGTTTTGATAAAATCACAAAAATCGAATAACGAAGACAAGGCGAGTGTCGTCTTATAAAATGCCTTTCGTTGAAAACGACTAATATTTTCATTTACAGAATGACGAAATATCCGTTAACGTTAAACTATTTTTAAACTCGATGAATCCCGAAAACGTTAATTTAATGGCTTTCGAATTGCTCGGTTATGTAAGTACCATTGAATGTTTAGAAAAAACTATCGTATTTATGCATTTTTCATTAAACTATTAAAAATCTATAGACATTCCTCCCAGTCGTTTCATTCTGCAACTACTAATATCCTTGTAGGCAGTACAAGCTGGTATATTATGTGTTTTGCGAGTCCTCGGGCCTAGCGCATTCAACAAATCATATATAACAATTTTATTTTCGTTTCAGGCTCATAGTCCGGATCGTATTTCACAATCGATAACGATTGGTTTGACGTTGAAAGATGTAATCGTATCATATGACGCGAGAAGAAATTTGCTTAGAATACAACCGGCAATTATTAAATGCGACGACGCAATACGCGATCAAACGATGGACCGAGAAATCGAACAGACGACGAGCGCTGCTGCAAACAATATTATTATCATTCAATGGTTAGGAGACAAATACGCGTATATACAATTTTTCCCTTTTTACATGTTTTATTGAATACAATTAAATTTACACACACAGTGTACGTTTATACAGAATGCTTGCAAAGCTTTATGTTCGAACTCTGAGCCTTTTTCGCGTTATTCTCCCGTTCGAGAGCGTGGCAGGCGTCGAACATTCGCGACTCTTTCATCCGCCGTCTTCCAGTGCTTATCGTCATATATATCGGAGAACGATATTATTAGATGACAGCAGCAGCAACTCAATCGAGTCTCTGAATATGTTCTGCGAAGACGATGCAATCAAAAACAAAGACGATGCGGAAACGACGTCTGATGACGACAATTTGGATAGCTGTGAGTCGATACACTTGGACTCGTTCCATGACGGAAACTCGGACGTTCACGAAATCGAGCGATTCATCCGTGGACTCGCAAAGTTGTCGGAGGTGTCGGAGAGTCAGAACACCGCAACTGACAGGAACAAGAACGGCGTCTTAAAGTGGATTGGATCTGTATCGCGGACCGTTGTGAAAACATTTTCGTCTGTCTGTTCCAGTTTATTCGCCTACGAGCCGTGTGACAACAGGACGCACAGTACAACGGACATCCTTTGGACGTACGTGCCAAGAGATCATAGGGAAAGTTTACAGTTGAACGGAGTCACTGGTATCCAATATACTGGACACGGATATTTCTTTTGTCGGTGTAGTAAGTAGTAGTGTAGTTGACTACTACCTATATATATTGACATTTTTTAAAAATAAACCTATATGATTTTATATTATGGTCAGGTATTCTCGTTAATTATAATAATAATTAATAACTCAATTACTGTTATTTGTGTATTCAAAAAATTAAATGTCAATCAAATAAATATCTAACTACAAGATAAAAAATTATATTGAAAAAGGTAAGTATTATTATTATTATATTTATTTTATTTTGGGTGAGGAGGGAGGGCGTACTATTGTAGAAGGCACAAGGCGCAAAAAGTGTAAATGGTAGTGGTAGTAGTAGTAGTAATACAAAAAAAGAAAAAAAGGAAAGAAATAGTTAAAAGTGAGTGGTAACTCAAAAAAACTTTGTGATAACTCAAAAAAAGATAATAAAAATATACGGGAGGTGGTGTGAGAGACTGAGCGAGGTGAAATAAAATTAAGAGAGAAGTTCCGTTTTGGAGTTATCTTAGTCCTGCTAACGGAAAGGAGTGTTCCGGTGTCGCGAGTGCGAGAATTGTTAGGAAATTTTAACAAATTAGAAAATATCAAGAAAGTAAGTAATAAAGTGGGTGAATACAAAATGTCTTGCCTTTATCGTCTTGCTTGAGACTTCAAAAAAATAAATGAAATAGTTGGGACGCCGCCTTCGTGCATATCGAAATGGTCGACAGTGGAAAAGGCGCAGAAAATTCGGACACAGAATTCAGCTCTGTGACAAGTGATCTGGCCGCACCTACCATGAGACCTGTGCTTCAGAAGTCCTTCGCCGGTGGAATGTGGCCACACTCTGTCGTAAGACGAGTGTGAGACAAGGGCCTGGACCCGAGAATTGATGGTAGTCAAATTTTATTGGATAGAAATTATCAAACAAATGTCCGTCGGCAACACGCAAACTTCGCTGGCTGGTCTTATGATGAAGCCGACGCGGAGTCTTTAATGGACTATATTGACCGATCACGACCATTATTCTAATATGTAATTTTAAGACGAGTCCGACTATAGTGCCGGGCTCACGAATAGTGAAAGCTGTCGGCCGATGTGGGAAGTTCAAATATTGTTGGAGCCACGGGTTCTTAGTTTTTTAGTATTGTTGGTCCATAATGCCGAAAGGCGTACTACTGATTATTAATAATAATTATACGTACCAGTGGCGTCGAAGTCGGATGTAGGACAAACAGTTTAAATAGCCACTCACCCATTCACATAATTCATCAATATAAGCAAATTTTTGAAAAGCATTGGAGGATTGCTTCTTTTTACCCCTTCTTTTTGTAAACCAACTAACGTTTTTTTTTTTCAAATTCAACATGAATAGGGTGTAATATTATAATTGTGTTTTGTTAAAATATACAAACAGTAGATTTTCTAGTACACTTTTTTTTTCAATAATGATTAAAAATTATACAAAATGTTTAAAGTACATAAATTAATAATTAATAATTGATTGTAAATAAAGGTACCCACTATCAATGTTCAAAATATTATACAAAATGTTTTAGTAACAATTTTTAATGTAAATTCATATATTTTAGAATCCATCACCCACGCACATTTATAGGTCTTACATTTAGGTGGACTTTAACGTGACTGATACGTACATCAAACATTTTAAAAATCGCGCCAATTGGTTTTGGTAATCACTGATTACTTATTAAAAACGGTCACTAGGATCGCTGTATTCAACGTTTAGTTTTCGTGAACCCGACTATACAAATTTTTCCGATCATAATCGTCGTACGTATCGAATGTTAAAGACAGAAAAAGTAATACGCGTTTTTCCACAATCTATTTTCTGTATAGATCACATTTGATTATATAGATCCCTGTGCAGTAACGTATTTAAAATTTAAAATATGCCTTATACTTTATAGGCTTTAGGATAAATCATTGCATTCAATAAAACGGGATTTTCAAGATTTTTCTATATAGTAAAGTAGGATATATGTTATATAAACTCTTTAGCATTTAAGATCAAAAATTACTTCTTTTATAAGTTCAACGCACAACGTCTTTTAAAATGTTTTTCCTATGGCGCAACAAGTAACATATCCGATGCAAATTCAAAACCCTAGGACCGTAATTTTGACGAAATCACGTTTTTTCTTTTTTTTTCAATTTCTTGGCAGTTTTTTTGGGTCGCCTTTTGAAAATTATCATTAAAATCAAAAAATAATCTTCCTAAAGCACCATCTCAGCAAAATTTGTCCCGCCGGTATAATATCTTAAAATATATTAAATTTACATAAACATCGCATATAATCATTACAGAAGATAATACTTATCCTACGAAAAGATTTCTTACAATTATCTCTTTTATGAAATGCCAGAAAAAATCATGAAAATATATTTTGTTTTTTTTTTATATAAACATTTGTAAGTAAAAAAAAAAACAATTTCTGAAAAATAAGTAAGACGAAATAAATTTTAACACAAAACATCTATTTTATCATCATTTTCGCATCATTAACGACTTAAAAGTTATTATAAAAGTGCCAAAACCCTTATTATAATTAATTAAGATTTTTTTTTTCCATTCATAAGAATCAAAAAAAATCGTGTGAAGGAATATTATAAAAACACGTTTCATCCCTAGTGAATGGAATAAGCCAGATTTAGATAGTCAATCCATGAAATTTTCTAGAATCGTGGTAATATTTATTTCTAATATCGGTTAATCGTCTTTCTTTTATGCGACGATTTCGCTTCCTCCATTTATGTTTTCTTTAATTTTCTCGTAAATATATTTCAATTTGCTTTTTGATGAGCACGGACACTGTTGAATCGCTGGAGCCCCGACAAATGCCCGGTTGCCGGTTGGCCAAACCGACTCTCTGCTTATGCACGATAGTCTCTCGACGGGATTCGATGGTCAAAACCACAAGAGCGTGAGAAAATCAATAACGCGTATAACGTGGCCCTGTAAGCGACAATACCACACGGTCGGGATAGAAACTGGTAACGAATACCGCGGGGGAATAATATAAACAATCTCTATACGATATTATATTGATTAGCGAACATAAAATATTACAGTATTATCATATAGGAGAGAGTTATTCGCCAAAACGAAACGACTTGCAGCAGTAATAATAATAATAATAATAATAATATACGCTCGGATCGTAAACGTTAAATATGTCGATCGTCAGTGGGCTTATTTTAAGGCGGATGGCGGTCGGCAGTTTGATACAAACTTATATAAATATTTTAACTTCGGATGATGCAATTTTTTATTAGTGAGTTTTTACAAATTAATATTACAACGCATTATCGCTATGACTTTTTCACCAACACAAGCAGTTATAAGTTATTATTAGTTGCGAGTTGAATTTGAAAGATTCGACTAAACGCTGTACAGTACACGTGTTTATCAAATGAATTGATTCGATTTACAATAACGATTCATGATTTAGGTTCAGGACTGATTTGATATAAACGTAGGTAAGTACCATTAAATTTTTTCCTAATTTTACGTAAAACTCTTCGGCTTTATTCTGTATTTAAGTATATTTACACAAATTTATTATTGGATTGTTTTCCGTCGTTTTCACTATTGTATTATTTAATAATTTTTGTTTATTAATATAAAAAATAATTAACATTATAAATGCGATGTACCAATTGAATGTATTTTTAACTCATACCCGCAATTAGTTTATAATTTATTCTGAAGTAAACTTGTTATAAATAGTAATATAAAATATATTTCATGCACTTTTAAACTTTTTATCGACGCTAATATTTTTCTTGTAGTCATTAACATTGTAAAATGTATACGCGTTTTGACGGATAAAATGTGTTTTTATTAAATCGAATTTTCGTGAATTTCAATGAAATGTTAATATCCAAATAATACCTATTTAGTGATCAATAATAATAATAATAATAATAATAATAATAATAATAATAATAATAATAATAATAATAATAAAGCATAATTAATATTTAATTAAATTTGTTTTTATTGTACGCAGAGTTGTGTTGTTATAAAAGCATACATAATAATATAATATTATAGTTATTTTGTACAAAAAAATTAATAAATAAAATTATATATATATATATTACATTGATATACACTACAAATTAATGTCTATTGGTGTTAGTGATGGATTTAACCAAAGTTAATTTTGTCTCTCCAATTTAAATTTAGTTCGGCGCCATTGCGGCGATCGTAATCAAAAATTATCCGATCCTAAAACACTCATGTACACTCATCGTAACAATATGCAAATAATTTACACAGTGCGTATTCATACTGGACAGTTGTTTGTTATAATATATGTACACAGCTATAATTAATAACGGTTTTGGTCGGAAATATACGTGTATTCGTATACACGCGTAACTGTCGGAAAGGAGGATAGTGATGATGACGACGACGCTGATGATGATGATGATGACCTCTCACTCATTGAAACGATTTGATTATCGTGTGTTGTACGTACACTTATAAAATTTAGTCAATTAATTTTATTTTATTCAGAATTATATATTGAATAAAAACTTTGGTTTGTTCGAATGTAATTATCAAAAACCGACCAGATCGTATTATTTATATATATGCAATCTGTTACTTACCTCTAGAGAGTGGTTAGAAAATTATTCATTTTTTCATCAGAACGTAGCCGTCTTGTAGGTATATATAACACTATTATATATTAGGATGGGATAATGTAAAATTCAGTAAGAAATTATCGACTTACCGTTTTTCAAAAAAAAAAAAAAAATTTAATATAACTCGACCTACATTTCTGCATAATACGTTATTATAATTTTTTTTTGAAAGAGAGAAATATTCTACATTCCTATAATACGAGTTCTACGAAAGCCGTATGCAATTTCACAAATATAATATTAATGTTTAACGAGACGCGTAATATTCAAATCATTTTACGTTATATATTTATTATTATTATTATTATCTGGTACGTAATATTTTTAACTGGAAATCATACATAGATTATCCATTGTCGGAGCACAATTTAAACGCGTTCTTCTAAAAGCTAATTAACACTTAATTTAATACAATTATTATAGTCTATACAGCGAGTTAACAGCAAAACCGCTATTGAATATTAAACGATTTTCGAAATGATTAACACGCCGTTCTTGACGTCTATTCACCCACAATGTTATTCGAATATACGCGCCGCGGAATAGAAAAAACTTTTATTTGAAAAAAAACAAAATGAAAACACATTTATTACAAATGTTTAATCCATCCTAGTTATATTTTTTGGTGGTATTGTACGAAGGTATTACGTAGGACTTAATGAATTTCAACATTTTATTATTATCTTCCGTTTTGTCTCATCTACTCATCTCTCATTTGGAGTACATAATAAACCTACTTAACGCGCGCGAAAATTTTTTTTTTTGCGAATTACAGTATACATAGTTGCAACGGCCATAATATTTGTTAATTCGCATTATATTTTATTCGTTTCATTCGGTGTGTATGTGTGTGTGTGTAAAATAAAAACGATATTTCCATATATTAATTTCATTAAATTTGTATTTATTTTTCTCGTTGTTATACAACCGAATTCAACGGTTGGAAAACAAAATGATTCGAATTGCGAAAAAAATATTGTTTTTTTAATGATATGTACACAATATATAAATGTATATATTAAATATTAATGAAAACTCTATAGTGGACGGAGAGCGATTGCGTTTAATTTAATTAAAAATTAAAACTTTATTGTAAATTTTTTTGCTAAACGTTATAATAAATGTTTTTTTCACGTTTAACGTTATTTAATTTTTTTTTTTTTTTTGTCTGAATGACGTATAATATAAATTTTAATTTCGATTATGTATAACTTTCTATTCCTACTCCATAAAAAAGATAATTGTAAATAGAATTAATGTGTCCCAAAATATTAATTAGTAATTATGCAATGACTATATTTTCTATTAATCTTTTCCTTTTTTTTTCATTTCCCTCCCTGCCATTGAATTTAGTTCTGTTGGCGATATAAAATTCTTTATAAACCGTGAGTTGTCGTCGTCCTAGCTGCTGCTCATATTGTGAATTAATGTATTGGAACAACTCTTTTCGATTGAAAACCCAATAACGGAACGAGAGAGAATAATGAGAACAGAAAATGTATTATACTCTTTTGCCCTTATGCAAGATTTTTTTAATTTTATTTTAATAAATAATTTTCGCAACTTGTACTCATCCATACTGTTATACCACACTTTCATACGTCGATAATTAATACGAGCCCGACAACAGATTTACGTCTAGACCGCTTGTGTCAATGCGTTGCGAACGTCGTTGACGTCAGTACAGTAAAGCGCGTAAATTATTATTATTATTACAGCTGGTAGGTCGAGTATATATTTTATAATAATAGTTTGCGCGAGTTGACGGTAAACCGTACACCCACAGAAACACTTATAAGGTACAGCAGACCAAGTAGTAATCTTTGCCGCAAAAAACGAGCGACGGAGGTAACTGAGCTGAAATATTACATTTGAAGTCGCTTCGTGACCGCACTGCGTTTTGTATTATACGTAATATTCTCCTGTCGTACCGCAATAGACGACGAGCTAAAAACGCGAGTGTGTCACTAGGCAGATGATACTATGAAATATACGAAATATTTCCAACAAGGATGGAAACCGATTTTCGACAATGAAAACCGTTTGAAATCGTGAAATCATAAAGATAGAAAGAAAAACCCCGAAACCGTATATAAATGTATAAAACAGTCGTGTGTAATCGAGAATTTTCGTTGAACACTGTTTATATGCGCACCGCTGGTTTGTCAATCGCGGTACAGATCGGTGTTGAGCATTATTTAGATAGTTTTTTTATCTCGTCCAGATAAATAATGACAAGTTATCAATGGAAATTATCTCAGATGAAAATTGAATTTATCTAGATAGTTTTAATTTTTTCGTTTTTTTCCAAGGAAAATAACATTTGAAATTACGAAATTTGTGGATTCAGTGGTGGATACGGGAGAATGGCAAAGATGCCTTCTCCATCCTTCACCCCCCCCCCACCAAACTCGCGACATCTTTGTTTTTAATTTTACATTATATTATATTGTGTTAGGACAATTTTCGCAATTATTTTTCTATATTCTGTAGCGAAATAAATAAAACAATGTTATTAATCGAATATTTTCATTAAATTATAACAATCAGTATCGTCGTTCCGAAATTCAAACGCACGGCTACGTCTGTTTTATATATATATATATATATACACGCGTTAAAATATTTCAATGTCGTTAAAACATAAATCTATATAAGGAAAAACTGTATCTATAGATAAAAAACGGTTCGTCTTTGATCTTTATTCGGATAATAATTTTTCCCCTCTATAGTCTTTATCCAGATAAATTCGGTAGTCATGTGTGCTCAACACACTGGTATTACAGAGGAGACACGAAGCGCACGCACGCGAAACGAGTACAAATAAATAATACGCACGACGAAGTAGCGGTGATGATGAGTGTTGGCGTGCGTGTGGCGTGTGTGTTCTCTCCTTCGTCGTCCGCGCAAGGAATTACATATTTTTTCCGCGTTTACCTCTTTTTTTTTTTTTTGCCGTTCACCTCCTGTCCGAAAACTACGGAGCTCGTACGCGAAAGGAGATGAGGAGAAGACGTTTTCCAGGTTTTGGCGTGTGTCCAAAGTAGGTATATATATATAATAACGTATATTTGCCGAAAACGCACACGTACAGCGTGCAGTTAGTTTCTGCGGGATAAACTATCGTCGACTTCTGTTGCCCCGCGAGTAATGACATAAATAACGTGGCGCGCGGTGTGTTTGATGTGAAACGATGACGCGTACTTAAATAATATTATATTTATGGCAAATATAGAAAGAGAGGAAGAAAAAGAGAAGAAACATTTTCCATTCCGCCGCCGCGAAAACTAATCGACCGATTTCAATGACAGTTAGTTACGTCGATAGTGGATTCTTATTCCGTACAACACGAGCGTGTCGTTTCTCACCGGCGCATTGGATAAAAAGACGAACCGGGAAATGTGCGATGGTTTTTCTTTTCAACTCGATTTCCGCGATATTAATGAAAATCACCTTCTCGCTGATTATATCGACGGATATGGGCCGTATCGATGGATACGGAACGGCCGTCGTCGTCGTTATTTCCTCGTTGGTTACTTACAAATTTCAAACCCTTATTACTAAACCCTTTTTAGGGGTTTAAGAGACTTCGAAAATCCTTTCTTGCCGGATGCAAAATATGGATCGTATGCAAAAATTTCAACCCGATCCGTTCAGTGGTTCGTCGAATTGTGCGCGTTGATGGATCACTGCGGGTCAGTCACGCTTGTCTTCCGTACACTCGTGTATACGAGATAACTCGCGTATTATTTATGGTATGCGACACTTGTCGAACCAGATATGATAAAATTGATAAAAGTTTATTTATTATTATTATTCTTTGTTGTTGTTGTTGTAATTTTGATGATTTACTTTGATCACAAACCGTCATCCACGATCCACCGTAATCCGTAACATTGAATTACATATTTACCTTATCGACGTTACCGGTTCTTGAATTCCTGATGCTGAAGTAAGTATATAGCTGAGACGGAGACGCGAACGGTTTTAGAGTTAAATACGCGAGTACGTGCGATAGTAAAAGAACGCGTGTCGTACGGGTTGTGTATAACAGTATGGATGCGTTAATATACGGTAGAGAAGAAGAAACGGGGAGAAACTATAGTGGAAAAGGGGAAAAACACGCGGTATTGGATTTCTAGATAATCCGATGGGCTGGTTACAGAACGGCTTTTGTGTAGAAAATCACGATTGTCTTTGTCAATATTAGAGAACTATTGCGGCGCGAATTAATTAATTGCCTGTGCGTATGTGTTTGACGACGCCACGTGTAAACTCGATAAGTCGCAAAACGAATGCGGTAAAACGCGAGAATACAAATTATTATTATCGGACCGAAAAATGTCGTGAGATGTCTGTTTCAGTTTTAACGTCCTTTGAGGTGCCCTTTGAGCTCCATATTCATCAACTTCGCGAACAGGAAATAGTCCGGAGAACTTAGATGTGGCGAATACGGAGAGTGGTCAATCGTTTTTTTTTTTTTATAGAATTCTTTGTGTATAATATATCTTAGGAATCAAGAAAGTAAAAAAACAATCCGCGTGATTTTGATTTTTTAAATATTTTGAAACAGCAATTTTTTTTTGGTCATTCTCTGTTCAAACGACTCCTGCCGGATGATGACTACTCGCACTTACCGAATTCAGAAACACGAGACATAACGGCGGGGAACTCTGCATTATAAACAATGCATGACATTTGAAACGTTTCTGCGTAGCTCTTTTTCCTAACTTAAAATTTTAACACAAGTCGTCTTTTGAGTTATTTTTTCCATATATAAATTATAATCGCGATCATCACAAACATATACTACTTACGTAAGACGCGAGTATACTGATTATTATTGAAAATTGCGATGCTATATAGTGTTAAAATGGTTTGATACAACCATTTTAAAATGATTGTCTCAAAACTTTATTATACGCGCACCGTGTATAATTTTATCCGGAAAATATATTTTACAAGAATAAAATTAGATGTTTTTACTATTTCAAAAACTTAGCCTTGTACATTGCCCTAACGGAAATTATACGAATATGGAACGGTGTTTAAATGATTTGTCCTGATTTCGAGAACGCGCATCACCGCTAAATTCCGTCCAAATGCAATACGATACGTATTACATATTGCGGATTCAACTGTGGTTTTTTTAATCAAGAAATCTTGTCAGCAATTCTCTTCGGATATAATAATAATAATTATTATTATTATTATACGCATATCGGTGTAACATAATTCGTAACGAAAAATCACTCGTATTGACGTTTGACTTATTATTATTGTTGAAGAAACCATTCGTCATTCTTATTTCCATTTAATCAACCTACAGTTTTATCCGATTTACATTTTACGAGAATAAATTATTTACAGGAAAAACGCAGATCCATACAACGACGATATAATAATAATAATAATAATAATAAAAAAATAATATAATATATTCATATACAATCTCATTTACATTACAAGTAATAACGTTGTCTTTATTATTTCGTTATTTTACGGGGGTTTTTAAACAGTTTTAAACGACAATTCATATTTTTTTAACAGAAATTCAAATGAATTTATATATGTATATTTATAATATTATTCGCTTTTCATTAAGAAACCGTGTATTACAAAAAAATACACAAAAATCGCTTACGAATTGTTATAATTTCTATTAAAGAAATTATTATATTTATTTCCCTTGATTTCAAGTGTAGTAACGATCTTAGCTTTAAGATAGATACACACCTTATTTTTATAAATAAAAAAAAAAAATTAATTTTTCTTTCTTTAAAATTCCATCGTATTGGTTACGATTTTTTTAAAATTAAATACATACGTTTTATTATTTATAAAATTAGGAAAGAAAAGAAAACGATCACATTTTGTATATTTTATTGTCGCACTTATTTATAAGTTACGTAAATGTTCCAGAGAGAAGGTTGACCAAATAGACATTTTTTGTATATTTTCAAAAAAAAAAATTCTAAATAGAAATTTTAATCATTCACTGTCCTATTTACATAATATACAATGTAATTATCGTATAGCGCGTATTTCTAGATTTACACATTTCTCTATCAAAATCAGTTGACAATTTCGGTTAAGTTTTTTTTCCGTCAACTTGAAATGACTACACTTTTCCGCTACACTGTAGAAACTATTAATACGCTGAAAATAAATGTATGAATTCGAGTAGTATATTCGTACACGAAAGAAAAAAAATAAAAAAAAATCGTAAATATTAATCGAGAAAATCGTATATAAATACGTAATTATATTTGTACAATTTTTGAGGGTATCAAAATTTTTTTTTCTTTTAGAACACATTTCGTTAGAATTTAAATTTGAATAATGATCGGATCACGTTTTAAAATAACAATGATTTTAATTTAAAATGAAAAACTCGTACGATATTACTTTCTACGTTATGAACGTCACGAAAACAAAACGAAAATATTTAAATATATTTTACTCGAACAATCAATACGAAATGCGTTATACTATTCAAATAAATGAATATATATATATGTGTATAATTCTAAACGAGACGCCCGCGAATATTTTAATTAAAAACCCCGAACAACTTAATCATATAAAAATCGTCTAAAACTTCACTCCGGAGTTTCTTTAATTAAAAAAAAAATTAAATTCGTTAAAAAAATATTTTTGTTTCTATTAAAAAGGCATTAGTAATTGAGCGTTTACTGTGTAAACGTGAACCAATTTACGGACAACAGCGAGTTATTATTGTGCGTATGGTCAAAACATGTTTTGGACGTCTGTGTAATTGTTGTAACACGTGCGCGAATCGCTTGGAAATCGATCTCGACCGGTTTCGTTTTGTATTTTTAATTTGCCGTAATTGTCAACCGGTTTTAATGACAAAAACACAATTAATTGTCATCTATAAACACAGACCAGTTGAATGAGTTAATGAAATAATAATAATACGACGACCAATTCAGTGTCGTGTAATCGCCCGTTTTATTAAAAACAGAATATTTCGTTCGGTGACAGTATAATATGCGTACTTGTTACGTCCACACGATTTTCAAGCTCCTTTTTATATATATATATATTTTAACGAAATCGGTAGAAAATAAGCCTCGAATTGAATTTATTATTATTTAAACGTATTCGATTTTCAATAATATCGAAATCGATAATAAACACCTAACATTTGTATTATAAAGGTTTTTGTTTTTTTTTTTTTTGCAAATACGTTATGCAGGACTACACTTGTAGTCGTTGAAGAGTTTGACAAGAAAACGAAGACGGAAACGCTGGAATTATCAAGGAAATAGTAAACCACCCGTTGCCTCGAACATTCTCTTAAAATTGATTAGATATGTCAAAAAACGATTAATTGCGTTTCAACTATAATCAAATGTAATGATTACTGACTAAGAAATATGTAGTTTTACTTTTTTAAATGATTATTAATCTGTGATCACGCAGATTTAGTCATCAATAATAATAGTACATTCGCCTTGCTACCACATCGTCGTTCCGGTTACACGGTGTATAATGGGGATAATTTCTCTCCGCCCGTTTTATATCGTAGCACGTGCGAAGAAGTTAAAACGAGAGTTAGTTCGAGTAAGAAACGGTAAAAACTAAAAGTGTAAAACGTGTTTTACGTTTCCCGTCATTATAACGAATGCATAAAGGCCATTACTCTCGAAAACCGCGGAACGTAAAATAACACGAGCGTACTTGATTAAGACGATCCTGGAAAAGAATGCGCAGGGCCGTGTTTAAGCGCAAGATTAATAGGTTGCGGCCTGGGAGTCCACAAAAAAAAAAAATCATCGCACATTAAAGTGTTTATGTGTGGTATATATAAAAAAAATAGATAAAAATTCTTGAAAAAAAAAAAAAATTTTACGAACTCCATGGGAGTAAAACGAAAACACGACTCCGATTTGAACACCGACACTGTGTGTGGGCTCTCGTTTGTTTCCCGGAACGAGAGATAAAAAATCAGCTCCAAACATTCGTGCTGGACGAACGGTTAAATACTTTAGCTCTGATGAACATCGAAAGTGACATTTCAAGACGAAGGAAATATAAAGACATTATGACATAAAAGATTTCACCACCATTCAAGTATAAGACGTACAAAAAAATTGGCCACCAGATAATGGTTTAATAATACGTACATTTTTCGCACGATTTCTTTCAATACTATTGATTTTTTTAACTCTATTATTAATAATTTCGTCAATTAACTTTATTGTTTTTATTTTGAGAAATTTATTTCCGAAGCCACCCGTGGAACGGGCACGGAGTGCAGATAGCCTACGGGCTATCCAACTAACTACGGTCCTGAGATATACGGCGGCGATTATGAATGCCTAAATAATTAGAGTAATGTTTTAAACGCGTTTAAACACTGGTCACGAGAATACGGAATAATAATAATAAAAAGTACCACGGTATTATATATATATAAAAAGATTAAACGAAATCGAATTAACCTCAACGGACAATCGATATACTTTCGAAGCCGTATTATTATATGATGTCGCCTTGTCGAAAAAATTCAATATAATATTATTATTTTTTTTTTTTTACGTTGCAGTGTAACTCTGTGGTTGCGATACAATTATACGTTATAATATACGGCCTTATTGAAATCAAGCGTCGTAAACGGATTGTAAATTTAAAAGCGTACATTTAGCAACGTATCAAAGCGTTATACAAATCCGTGTAGATTTCGATATTTCAAGACGACAATATTCGAAACGCGGATTACAATACAATTTTTTAATATTTAATTTTTTTTTTTTTCTGCTATAAACAACCGAAATAAATCGAATCTAGTAAGGGGAAAAAGACCGTTGTATAGTAGTTTGATAAACAGTGTAAATTAACTATTTTAACGTTATATTATGTAGATGTTTTTTTTTCTTCCTGGAGCGATATGTATTTATTTTTTTCAAACGCTATCGTTTATTTTTATAAAAATATTTTCATTTCGCACGATCTTAATTCGATATATTTTTCAACACGTAAATACGATAATGCAATCGTATCGTACAAAATCGATTTTTCAAACCAGTAAATTTTCCGCGTTACTGACATTTCATTACGTCGATAAACTTCTGTATATACGTAAATCGAGGAGGACACTTTTAACTGTTCAGTTAAATAAATAACCATTGAGAACGATGATAATTAGAAGTCAGTATGGTGAATATTGCCTATAATGATTAGAAAAAATAAAATTTTTTTTTTTAAATCTATGACAATGATTTCATTTCAATTATTTGAATAATTTTAAATAAATTTCTACTTCTATTTGAATAGTGTTTTTAAATACGATTGAAAAATATTTTTCACATTATTATTATTATTATTATTATTATTATTATTATCATTTAAAGATATTTATATTAAATACTGTTTATCCATAACGCATATATTATAGTGATATAAAAAGGAAAATATTCGTATCGCGATGAACTTTTTTCTACGAGGAATAAAATTCCCTCGAGAAATGTATTTAAAAGGAAATGATCCAATTTCTCTATCATATTACGATATTATTATAATATTATGATAATAACCTAAACTATACTTTTTCGAATATGTATGCAATTTTATCGATAAATGCTGATTAAAATATTCTTATTATACATATTGCTGATTCGTAATATCGAATATTATTATGCTCGGTGACGATGTGTGCTAGCAGATTATTATTATTATTATTTAGGCAATAATAAGTAAACAGTGAAATATACTCTGTAAAAAAAAATTGATTTTGCGATATTGAAATTTAAAATAATAAGATTTAATAAACGTTTAAAATGATTTTTTATTTTTTATTTTTTATTTACTCTTTAAATTTACAAAGAGAGAAATGTTATGAAAATTTAATAAAACACAAAAATTGCGAGATGATAATAAATATTATTGTACAAAGTTGAAAAAAAAAACATTCTGAATTCTGTTGTAAACCGATTTGCCTCGGTTGAACGTTTTGCTTCGGGCGCACTAAATAAAATATTATTACATTTACATACATTATAAATACTTGTCGTGTAATAACGGTAAATCAATAATAATTTAATAAAAATATATTTTTATCGAATTTTTATGAAAAATCCCACCGAAACGAAATCGCGTTTATATATAATATTGCATCGAAATTCCAGCTCTGATTATTATTGTTTAAATGAAAAAGTGTAAGAGCACACATATACTCCGTTCATTCAACGCGCGCGTAAATATGTATAATTTAAATGACGCGCAAACTAAACCAAAAGAAAAAATGAAGAATTTTTAAACCTTAGCTTTAATAATATATCACTTAGAAAAGGAGGTAACAAAGATTATTATTCATTAATCTATATATTTATATGCTCGTCTCAACTATATGTACCTATTTATCTGGATAACGTTATTATCTTCAACACGTTTCAACGAAACTATTTTTTTTTCCTTTAACACGATTTTCGCAAGCTTGCTACCGCTGTAAGTGAAATGAAATGTCTCGCTATAATCCTTAAACATTTTTTTTTCGACATAAAACCCGCATCGCCGTGAAAATCTGCTTTTTTTCTATTCCATACCACGTCTCGAGATTTTTTATTATTAATTTTTGTTTAAAGTAATGAAATACCTGATTTTCTTCCGTGCGTGTTCACGTCTTCACTATAAATGTATATCTGAAAAAGATATATACACAATATTAAAATCATATTTAATGAGTAATACTTTAAAGTATATTACATAAATAATAATAGTATTCTGGTTTTTCTTTTTTTACCTAAACAAACACCATATGTCTACATAATATCTTAAGACATCTAAATACGTGTGCGATTTATTGATTATAAAATAAGCCAAAAAAAATGAAACATTTACATTAATGTTTTTCGTACGCGTGGTCTTTTTCTCACGAAATGTTTATGTTATTTGAAATTAAACCTCAACACGGGCGTATAATGTTAATGGAATAATAAATTGCTCGTACACATTTACACAGGTATCGGTTATTGGCCATTTAAACATTTTATAGTATTTAATGTAAATGATTATTAATTATATATATACGTAGAAAGTTTAGACATTAAAAATTCCATACAGATAAATGTCACAAAATTATTTTATAAAATGTATAAAAATTAATTTTATTTGAAGAGCGAGGGAACATTTAAGACAAAGACATCATCTTAAATGGTGGAGTACGTACAATGTATTGATAAATCGATTGCGTTCGATCAAATCTAGTACATTATAAATAGTGTTTTTAAACACGATTGTGTTCTGATTTCGTAGTTAACCTACGAATATGGGTTAGGTTAGAATTAAACTTACGAGAGTGATGTAGAACGCTACAAAGTTAATATCTATAACGTATAAAGTATTATTATCGTCAATATTTTGACGCAAAAAGAATATAATGTTAAATGTGAAAAGAGAGAATACTATTGAAGAGTTTAATTTTTAAGTTTTTTTTTTTTAAATTATTCCAAAATGTTCGATCTTTGAACGTTTGCTTAGTATTGTACGTATAAAACTATGACTTATAAAATAATTTAATTAATTATTATTATTATTTTGGATCGAATCAAATTATTAATTTCGTGACTAAAAGAAACGAATAAAACATCGGTAAATACGATTAATTGAAGTGTTTCTTACTTATCGATAGGTATATCTTTAATAGAATATTATATTTAACCAGATGACCTGATGACCATAACTTAGTTATTAAAATGTACTCAAATATAATTTTCAAATTGTTTATGATTTTGTTTATAAATTATTATTATTGTTTCTTAAATATAAGTAAATATTAAAAATATATACCACATATAACTCAGTAAAATTTAACCAATTTTAAAATGAAATATAAAAACAATGTACAACTCAATATATATATAAAAAAAACTTGATTTTTTTATCTCTAAATAATTATGTTAGGTTTAAAAGTCTAAAAAAACTAATATATTTAAATTTTTTTAAATTATGTAGTAACGACTATAAAAGTTATTTATAAACATGTTTTTTGTGTTGTTATAATTACTGAATGTCTATATATAGTTATAATCGTTTTGAATTTATATTTTACAATTTGAACCGATTGTACTTAAACTTTAAACGATCAATTTCATAAATTTATTACAGTATTTTTTTTGTTTAAGTGGAACATTTAAAAAGAAATTTTAGAGTCATGTTGTTATTTTAAATTTAAAATTAATGATAAAATTCACGTACTCATAAACTATTTTGAGCGATGCTTGTAGGTTATTATGTATATAATTAATGAATATTGATGAATATAAATCATATTAATCATGTTGTACAGAAATTAGAATTAATGGCTGGGCTCCATTTAATATTATAAACATTATACGAAATTTTAAACGCTTATAATATTATTTTTTTTAAGTAGATTTTTATAAAATTTAAAATTTATGTAGTAAAATAAATCTTTATACGCGTATTCGAGTGTTCAGCTGTAAAATACAAAGAAAACATATGCGATTCGTACAAAAATTCAATTTCAATAACTAAAATAAAGCGTTGGACAGTTTTTTCAATACAGTGGGAATATTATGCGACCGAATCTTGAATTATACGTTCGCGACTTCGACGGTAGAATTTCAAATTGTAGTAATAATAATAAAAATAAATACATCCCGCGGTAATTATTGCAATTCTTAAAATACTATGTTCAATCCAAAACTGATCGAATTCCATAAATATCTAATGGATCATTCAAACGTTTCGAAGTATCGATTTCGGATTGTTTAAAATAAAAAAAAAAAACCCCGAAATTCGGTTTGATGGCAAACGTGTTTGTAGATCTATTGAATCGTATTTATCGATTTTTCACATTTTTATGGTATTTTTTTTTACTTTCTGAAATCAAGACGGAAGTAAAGAAAAAAGAAAAATTCGCGTCATTATTATTATATATATATATATAAAACAAAAAGTTTACAGACGAAATGATAAACGCGATTGCAAGAGAATAAAAATAAAAAATTGCATTCCCTATTTTTTCGCACCGCACGATATTAGAAATTCGATTATTCAGTACGTCGTTCAATCGCGTATACGAATCGGTCTTGCGCCCGAACCTTGTTTACGATTAAATTTTAATGGAAATCGTTGTTGAATATTATATTTCTCTCGTCAAAAGTTTCGACGAAACACAAACGTCGTGTATCGCGCGTAATTCTACGGCATGTTTCCACTGACATAAAATCCCGTTCGGTTTGATACAACGAGTACAGGTGTACAGGTATATATTAATTTCTACGGGCAAAGATTATTTTTCATTGCGCGTAAAACGTTTCGCTTCGGCTGGTTTCAATCGTCTACAGCTATTACTTGGTAAGACTTTTAATTATTATTCTTAGCGTTCACTATATAGCGTATATTCGCTGAAAGTCATTTGGCCAGGCAACCGAGCTTCGGACGTATAATAACCGAACGGCGCGGTTACGGCCGATGAGGCGGAGAAGAGTTACGGGAACGAAGAAAAAACAAACGAACACGATTGTGTAGGAATTGTATTCGACGAGATGGTAATTGAAACGAGAACGAACCGCCGGAAACAATACGCGCGTGCAACGAGAAAGAATTGTCGGAGGAAATTTACAAATGTCGATAGAACGTGTTGGCGAACGACACGAGACAATTGTGTTTTTCGTTTTCGCAGTCGTATGTATACATTTATTTATTCGCGTTCTCTCGGCGTTTAAAATAACAATTACGACGAAAACATTAAAAATATATATATATATTCGGTTTTTCGGTTTTTCAAAACGGAAAATGAAAAAATGGACGGTAATGAACGCGGATTGCGTTGTAACGCGCGCGCGCAATATGGAATAGTTTCCACGGACGGGGGATACAGTCGTTACCGTTATTGTCGTCAATTATCGTCTCGCGACGAGTTCATTTTTTTTTTTAAATACCATTTCGACCGCATAATTCGAGCGAAACACAATATTTTCGCTAATCGACGAGAGCAGAGAAAATTCCGCGCATTCGACTCGGGCAGAAATATTTTTTTTTAATTCATCGTCAATACGAGCAAAACGCGCGATATACGTATATTAATATTGATATACGCGCGTACGCCGAAACAGAAAACCGTTGTTCGTACGAACAACAATTATCCGTTCGGGTCCGTTTATTCTTATGTATGCGCGCAATTCAGCAAAAACGGAATTCGCTCGTGATGAATTCGAGAAATAAACACGTTCTGCATTTAACGTTATTTCGTTAAATATTAAACTGAAAATTTCCCCCGTCGAGAGAAACAATTGAAAATCGTTAATAATAATTCTACCACACCACCGCCGTGCCCAGTGACACATTTCAAAATACGATTATAATTATTTTTTATTGTCGGCGAAATTGTTTTTTTCTCGTGAAACTCGATAGGAATAAAATTTACGATTCTATTTCAAATTGAAGCTGATAAAACGCGGTGTTATCGAACTATTCGTAATAATAATTAAATAATATAATTTTTTTTTTTTCGGTATTGCCGTTTACGTTTTTCCGAACGGTTTACAAATACGACACGTTCGTTCTAACGTAATCTTTGTATACTCAGGAATCGTCTCGAAATAAAAATTTGCGCCGACTTGAGAAAAAAAAATTGTTCGCTTAACTCAGAAGTTGGCTGTTACTTATGTACACATCCAATCATTTATGCTCTTTTCGTTTTATTTTTTCAGAATAGTTTTATGAGAATGTCAAACGGACGAGGTACATATGAATCGTTCACTCGCGACACGTCTCAACGTCAACCGCTGAGCGTCGTCCATTTCTGCTTGAACTGCATCGATACGTTTTGCATTTTGCTTCTTCAGAATCGGGAGAAAACAATAATAATAACAATAATAATAATAATAATTATCCCGTCAATAGATTTGTAGTTCATAGGTCGTTATTCCGTCGGCAGTTGTTTCATTCTACCGTATAGTCGTAAACGTTACGGAACACAATTTTTTTTAAATAAAATTATAATAATTTCGCGGTAAATTTTTATTGTAAACGAAAATCACGGGAAATATTAACGATGCCGAGGATTTTAAAGAAGTGTCGGAATTCGCCAAATATATATATATATAAAAAAAAAAAATCATTAAATTCGATGGGTGCAGGTTACAAACACAACCCTACGTCAAAATACGGCCCTGACTGTAATCAGCGCCCGTCATTCTCACCCTATATTATTATTATTATTATTATTATGTTCGTTCACCGTTCGCGTGATTCTAAAATGAAACACGAAGTGACCGTTTTCCAAGGTCTCCGATCGAAATTACAATATTTTTTTTTTCATAAATTAATCATAATATATATATATATAAATTAAAAGATATTGGATTTCTCGGCAAGACTGAAAAGAAAAAATACAATAACGACTGGTAAGATTAAAAGTATTAGCTGGACTTGCAAGGTTTCGATCATTATTCTCTTTCTCTGGTGTCCTATCCGACATTATTTTCATAGAATACGCGCACATTGTACAATAGAAAACGTCAAAAATTGAATTAGAACGAAAGAAAAATGTATATTCCTTTGACTGACCGATACGCAACGTGTATTCAATACGACTCGTTTCGACATTATTCGGATCCGTGTGCAGCAAGACGTGCTTTTTGTCGGCTACCCAACCACTCTCTAACCCTCTCTATCATCAGATTTCTTTTCTTTTTTATTTGACTGTTCGACGTTAAATAATGAACGTTCCGCCATAAACGTGGTTAGGTTATTACTTATTATTTTTATTAAAGACGCATTAATTTCCATCACAAAATATAAATAATTACAATACACTTAATTACTTATATACAAAATTGATTTCAATATTATTATTTTCTTTGAATTGTAATTTATTGAATACGTCCCTTTGAATAGTACGTCAAACGCGTACAAGTTCGTTTATAATATTATAAACGTAATTTTATAATTAAAAATAAAAAAAAAAAATTAAAATAAAAGCGTATTAAAATATTAATTATGGAATCGTTCGAATTCCAATGAAATCCGCAGTCACGAGACGATATTTAAAAGCTACGAAAATATATTATTACAATAATCGTATTGCCGATGACAATGCGAATATATACACACGACATAAATCCTACGAGTTTTATTTAAATATCGTCGTAATAATTTTCCAAATATATCAGTTAAACAATGGGATATCAGTTAAACGATACATTACACTAATTTTGCAAGTGTAATGTTAAATGAAATCTAACTAAAAAAAATTCAAACGAAGACTATAAATCACAATATTATATGGATATGTGTATATTCGTCATAGTATAATTTTGTACAATCGAAGTACATTTAAGACTTTTATAACAATATATTTACACACGTATTTACGTAATTATTTATTTCGGATAATGTCAATTTTAATAATATACGTACAATAACATGGACATTATTATTATTATTGTTTTTTTTTTTACATTACAATTGTACGTCATTGTTATTGAAATTCAGTTACATAATATGTTATACGTGTATTATCGCGTAGTAACTATTATTATACACACAGATCTGAGTGACGTAATAGATGTTTTGTATTCTGTCTTGTAAGCTTTCAGAAAAAAAAAAAACAATAATTTCTTTATCGAAAACGTATTTTCTTATTATTACATTTTTTTTCGGCTAAACGCTTGTGTTGTGGGCTATCGCAGCGTCGTATACACACGCGAAGATGAATTTCATATATATATATATATATATATATATAATATATATTATCAATAATTAACACGTTTCTGTAGATACAGTTAATGGAAATATAGTTTCGTTATTTAAGATTAAAAAACGTATAGGAGCGCAGTGACGCGTAACGCGTTACACGATGATTGATGATTATATTTATACATAAACGCGTAAATATATTATATTTCGGGAAAATTTCGCTATGCCGTAGATTGAATACAAGTTTTTATAAATAGTAATGCGTATATATATATATATAAAACGATTAAAAAGAAGCAAAAAAAAAAAAATCAAGCGAATATTTCACGGGGAGGACAAAAAAAGAAATCCACCCGTGTAGAAACAGTTTTAATTAAAATTCGGTCGTGAAGTGTTTCCGTAGCCTGTACGTGGCAACGTGTTATTATTATTATTATTATTATTATTATTATTATTATTATAATATAGTCCGTCGCGGAAAACGGAAAGAAAAAAACGAGCCGATATTTCTTACCCCTAAATTGCGCCCGAGATATTATATTGTAGGTGTTTTAAATTTGATGGTCGGTGGACCGCGAAATCGCCGCTCATAATTCGTTTCGAACAATTTCATATAATAATAATAATAAAAAATAACTAACTCGGTCGTCTCATTGTTCATAACTCGAGAGTTACGACTGGTTGGGGGGAGAGGAATTTATTAACTCCGACGAGAAATTATATAATAGAAATTATATATGTATATATATATTTAATTTGTACGCGAAAATAATACCGAACCAGGTCATTATCATATTATGTGTCTACACACACGTCACAGTACGCATATTAATTCGGATAAATAATTGATTTGTTTCCATCGGTTATACGAATAAAAACCATTGCCGACGAAATGTACAAAAAATCTGACAACGCGTGTTAAAACAAAATAGCGTTTATATTTTCGGGGGGGACTCGTGTTAATTTCTCTCTCGTTATTATTCTGATTTTGTACAAAAAAAAAATAATACTAAAACACGTTTTACGAATTATATTTTCAAAGAAAAAGTCGCGTGATTTGTTTGAAAAATTCGAAAACCGGATATTTCTAATTTAATACTATATAATACGATTTGTGATTATTATACGTATAAGTAACAACGCATTTATTATGTTATTTAATACGTTAATATACGTGATTATACGTCTAATAACGTTTTATGTAATAATTATTGTATATTTTATAAAAAAAAAATTCAATACGCCTGTCGTGTATATTATTCAATCGATCATCGTTCAAATATTTATTTTTTTCAGAAAAACTTGGAAAAATATTAAATTATAACATGATGTATAATGTTTTCTTTTTTTTTTTTTTTTTTTTTTTAAAAACCGTAATATTCTTAAAATAAAATAATAAAAACGATTAATATCACCTCAACAACAATAGAAATTAGATTGTGATATATCAACTATATTACGTATATACGAGTGTATACGGACTGTGTTACAAGACTAACAGCCAGAACGCACGACATATCGTTGTAAGGGTTTGCAAATCGGAACGAAAAAATATTTTTTGGTGTGTTTTAAACTCAGAAATTGGAATAATTTCATTGATTTTTTTATGAGTTTTAAGAACAGTTCGCCAAGTGTATAACGCGTTTGATTATTCAACATTTCGTATAAGTAAACCGTTTTCAGTAAATAATGATTTCCCCCGCTTGTTCATGAAATACATAATTTCAATTTCGGCGTTTATTTACGTTTACACGTTTATTTCGAATTGTATTAGAAATTGTTATAATTTAATAATTATGAATTTAAACGGGGAGAAAAATTAAATACAAGAGCAGTGTTGAACGAATACACTTCACCGCGATAAATTCAAATTTATTTATTTTGTTTATGTTTTATCGTTCGCGGCTTCGGTTTATTTAAATTTAGTTTCATAGTTTCATCTCCAAAGGCGTATTACGTACGACATATAACAGTTCGCTGTTCAATTAACGTTATAGTTGGATAAGTTACGTAAAAACAATTCCGAATTTGTAGGAAAACTCAACACGTTTTAATCATATTATAACGACGAATTAGACCGCGAAATTTAAACGCTATAATTATATTATATAAAATTTTTTCTTTTTTTGCCGTGCATTCGAGAGAGTAAATTGAAAGCGATTAAGGGTAGTATTAACCGAAACCGAAATAACCGTAAATGTTCCAATCCCTGCAGCATTAACTTGTCAAGCGTTCCGTGAACTATCAGCTTTATCTCATCGGACGCGCACCCATATACTTTTTTTTTCCTGCACAATCTTACCCGTTCGTTTATACAATAATAGTTTATCCTCCGAGACTGTGATGCTGTGCGTCGCAACAGTCGATCATATTATACGCTTCGCGAAAATGATTTTTGAAATTTACATTATAGATTTTGAGCGGTGTCAGGAGCGTATTGCACGGATCTAAAATGATGTGTTTTTTTTTTTTATAAAAATATATATGAATAAAAAGTACCCAAAAGTTCTATCAAAAGGAGTGTTTCACCTATTTTTATAGTCATAGCACGTTACCGGCAACGATTTACATCTAAAGTCGGCACTTTAGAAAGGTGATTTTTAGATTTTCTCAAAAGCGCTAAAGAAAAAAAAAACTACTGAAAAATTGACGATTTCCATTATTTTTATTCCATCGTAATTTTAAAACAAATAATTTTGTAGGAACTTGAAATGTTCACCAAATATGTAATTTAATGTCGATATTAGGGGAAAAAAAGCATTTTTTTTTTCTTTAATTCTAGGCTGTTATCCGGTATTTAATTCGTAAAAGAGATACATTTTTGTTTTTAAGGCTTAAAAATTTAAACGAATACAAGACGTTTATTTTTTCAATTAAATATTGAAAAGAAAAACACGTAAATCGTTAGATAATCACAATTAACTTTTATAAACGTTTCGAGTTTCTCGATAAAGTGTATTTTTTCGGAAAATTACGTTTCTTTAAAACTGATAATTGTGTTCACGTATTTACTACCCCAAAGACGCAACTTTGTATTATATCGACGAAAACAATTTGTTGTGAACATTTTTAGTCACCTATAGGTTTATTGTCGGACATTATATTAAAATTCGACATAACTTTTTATCCCAGTAATTATTATCGCACTTAAGCGACATCCACGACACCCCACGGCTCGGTAAGCATTTCTTCTTCCGAAAATTAGTATTTATTCATTCGAACGATGGGTTTATAAAAAATTGTCGCAATATTTTACTATTGTTCTATTATTATTTATATTATTATTATTGTTATTATTATTATTGTTATTGTTATTATTATAATGAGTTTTCTATGTCGCTGTCATCGCTACGTATGTATTTTTCTGGTTATTTTTGTAATTTTTTTTTTTTTTTTGGGGCAGAGAGTACGACAACGCGATATATGTAGGAGGTGTACACTATATTATTATAATCTATCACCGGCACGTGTTAAAACCACATCGGCGGATACAGTGACAAGAAGTGTGTCGGATCGATTGTGCGCAGTAACAATAATAATAATAATAATAATAATAATAATAATAATAATAATAAATATACTGACGTTTTGGCGTGCACGATATGACCGCGGAAACGTCGTCGTCTTCGTCGTACGTTTCGACGTATTTCAACGGGAAGAAATGTAGTGACACGCCGAAATCGTGATTGTCGGAAGACATAAAACGAGCCGATAATTTATCAAAACTCCGGGCCGACGACGACGGGGTTGTCATAATATCTGGGCGAAGAAACAACGCAGCGCGAAAGTTAATTTTCTCGTTTCGTCCTTCGCGTGAACATCGCGGATTGATCGGTTTTGCAAATATTATACGCGAATATTATATGCGTACACACGCCGTCGCGGGAAACAATTGTTATTTTCGTTATACGAAAATGTTTTGATTAATCGAAGAATCCCGCGCGCTTAAGCGTTTCCGTCGGTTCTCTTTATTTCGCTGTGGAAATTTATTTTCTTCCTCGTATAACAATGCGAAAACTGCGTTTGTGGCGAACGCGCGCATTCGTCCTTCGCTTTATTACATAGAATTATACAAGAAACGACTTATTCATAATAATCGGACGAAACGCAAAGCCGCGCGTCGATGTATTATTATAGGTACTCGTTTTAAAAACGTTTGATATCTCGATAGTTTCTCAATGAAAAATGTATATTTTAAATAATCGTCGTTTCCGTAAGTTATATAACACGACGCGAACATTTTTGTAACCCTGCGGTGTCACAGCGTTCAGTAATAATAATAATAATAATAAAAAAAAAAGATCTCTCAGTCGTGTCTGAAAGAACTGTTTTGATAATCCAACATTATACTCTACGGTACAGGAGTTAGATTCAACCGTCTACGGGGTAGTACACGCGATTGACGATTATTCAACGAGTCAGCGAGGAAATATCGGGAATTTAAGGAAGACAGACGGAGGCGACAATAAATCATTACGGCCCGTAGAACACGGGATCGATGGTATTATGATTAATATTACGCGCTCGTTGAGTTTCCGAATTCCGAGTGGTAGATCGCGGGAATCAGTCCACCATACGCGTACATTATAAAAACGATATATATAAAATAAACGTTCGGTATTAACTATAAGAAGCACCGCTGTTGACCGTAAAATCGATTCGTGCGCGTCATTCGCATAGGAACTAGGGTAATAATTAATAATTTTAATTATAAAATGTTAACGGGATCGAAACGAACGTGCGAAATGTGCGGCGGTGTGCTATACGACTCCGGAATATTCGGGATATCCGTTGGAAATGACGAAGCCGATGAAAATCGCGGTGGATTCTAGGGAAATAGCGACCGGGCGTCCTTATTGTGACCGTCACGTACAGATTTGATAATCGTTCGACGAAATGAGCGACAAAAATTTCAATTGTGTTTTTATACCGACCTGTGTGCAAGAACGGGACCCCGTTCGGTCAGTATCGTTTTCCTCGCAATTTTTTTTTTCTCCAATCACGGCCTACTACAATCGGCGGTGTAAACTCTTGCGCGATTTTCTTTTTAACCGTTGTGCGTCGGCGCACGCGAATTTCAATCGAGCACAACGACGTTAATCCGACACGATTATTTGTTTCTTTCTGAACGCTCGTAAATATCGCTCGGAGATGGCAGAAAAAGGGCGAATTCCCGTCGTCTTCTCCGCCGCGCGGCGGTCAACGATTGTTTTTTTTTTTTTTATATATATATATAAAAATATAATAATTATAAAAATTATAATAAAAATATTTTTGCCGCGCGGGAAAAATCGTAGAAATCAATGATAATACGCGAGTAAGAAAAAAAAAAAAAAAAACGTAGAAGAAAGAAAATCGAGAATTTCTCCGTTGCCGGGGGGGGGGGGGTATTGTAATATTGTCATGGTACGAGGGGAGAGCGGAAAGTCGCATTTCCGTCGCTCGTATAATACGCGAAAACAGTCCGCCGCTGGCGGTGTTCGACTCGGAGCGATCTGTCCGCCGGCCGAACGCGGTTGGCGGCGGCGGCGTTGTCCACACCGTCGTTGTGTGCGGGGATAAAGTTGTGCCGCCGCGGTCTACGACGGCACAGAAAAACTTTTTCGCCCGCGCAAACTTTGCCCGGATATCATAAAACAATACATTCTTTCGTTTCTGCGCGCGCGCGACACAGAGAGAGAGAGAGAGAGAGTGATTACGAGACGAGTAGCGGCGAGTGGTAACGGCCCGTGGAATTTATGAAACTGCGGATACGCCGTTACGCGTCGGACACGGACGACGGGCGAGGAAATCGTGTCGAACGTCGTCGTTTTATGCGCGTATTATATTTACAGTGATCGTCGATCCAACACGAAGTGCGCTGGGGAATTACTGCGAAATTGTGAGAGAAAAGTCGAGTAAGAATAAGTTAATCGAGGCAAGTGGACGTACGTAGCCGGGCATTTATGTATGAGAGGCTCAATAAGAACTCCAATGTTATCCATACGTAAATAATAATAATGATAAATTATATCTTAAAAGCGTCAAGAAATGGTGTGAAATTTAATTTTCTATTATTTATATAAACAGTTATTTTTATAAAGTACGAATTTTATTTTAATATTTGAGATAGCGTATAATATTGGAGATTAATATTTGTGCGGAATTCTAGTGTTTATTACCTTACACGCGAACATATAAAACGAAGTCAATGATTATTGTGAAAAATAATGAATTAATAACGTGTGGGATGAGTCCGTATTAAGTTTGTGCGTTTATTACCGGTTTCGTTAAAAGTCATTATCGAAAAAGGTGTAAAATAGAAAATTTTTTGTCGTAACAGAGAAAAAAAAACGATCGAATTACACAGAAAAAATTACGAATGTTACAATAAATAGAGTTAGAAAAAAAAAAAAATAATAAAGAACTGCAAAGAAATCGCGTACATTTTAATATAAACAACCATGGCTTGTTTTTAATAACATTTTATGTACACATATTTGTTTGTATTCTTAAAACTTTTTTGAATTCATTACGTTTAATTATTTTATATACCCAGGTAATTGTCCTAAATACTGAACTCGTACGAGTATTGATGTTGCGTATTTAAACTTTGAAAATAGTCATGATTTCAATTCGAATTAACATAGCGTTATATTGTAAAAAGAAAAAAAAAATCAAAACTATATGATCTGTCTCGTATTCTCCTCCGATTAATCGGTTAGGCGAATTCGTGTTTAGCGCTAAATCACGTAATAATCGTATATATATAAAATATAAAAAAATTAACCGTGAGGACCGAATATTTGATTGTTGGACTGTATGGTCTGAGAATATTGTGTCTCGTGGGAGTAAAATATTGTTACAGGTTTGACGGAAATTCGCGGTGCAATCACAGCAGCAATTAAATGATTCGATTTGATTTCTGTTTATTTTTTTTTTTTTACACAGAATATAAAATACAGCACACACACAAATATGCTAGTTCGTATATATATATAATACGTAAATATTATATAATCGGCGAGAGTATGAAATAGGTAACCCGAGAAACTGCGTAAAATGTGTTTGAAACTTTTTAATTACTTTCCGACTTGAAAATGGAAGGGTTACACGTTATTATTATATATTTATATTTTTTCCCCGGCACGACTTTTTCCGTATTAATTTTTTTTTTTTTATTCAGGTCACTGCGCAAAAATGTTCAACAATTTTCCGTATCGATGCGAATTCTTGGCGTCATGACATCTGCGCATTAAAATTGTCTCGACATCGCTCTGAACTATCGAACACTACGTGAATACATATTGCGTTACGTTTATATACACACTCGTTTTATCATAAAGTTTCCGATGCGATAATTCATGAGGAAATTACGCCAGCGCGCGCCTGATCATTATACATAAACAGACGCGTATTTAGGATTTTTTTTCTCCTGTTCTCCTTTAAAAAAATAATCCACATAAAACTACACGATTGAAATATTATAAAACGAATTTTTAACCAACATAATGCGCACGATAATATTATATTTCGATTATTTCGTGGTTAAACCACATATTACAAAATATAGGTGTACCTAGTTCTCATTCTTATTCAGACCACTAAGAGATTTTTTTTCTTCACGCAGCATTTAGCACGGCGTAAAATTCAAAAACATTCTCAATTAATCAAAAAGTAATATTGAAATAAAAAATTGAGGTTTAGGAATAATTTTATTATAATACATTATGACCGAATTCTAATTGATCAAACAAAATTCACTGTAGTATATAAATATTTATATAATATTATTAAAAAAAAAAACTACAACTAGCGGTCGTGGAACAATTATTTTACAGCTCGGGCTGCATCTGGACGGTGCCTATCTAAAAAACGTATCTGATTATAAGAAGTACGTGTGAGCTTCTGGATAATTATAAAATATATAGAAAAATTATCTTCCACGGTCGTTAGAAAGACGTTATTACACGACCAATTATTTTGGCGTATACGTAAAACATCATATTATTTTTATTACATTCGTCGTTTATTCTCATCAAAACACACAACACGCGGTAATATTTGCGTCGTTTCATTTATTGTGTACGTTTTCATCGTTAAATTCCCACCGGACAACGCTTATTATTTTAATGTTATATTCATTAGCTAAGACGTATAAATATAAGTTCCTTGTTCGTTCATTATTATTATTATTATTATTTACACTGAGTAAGTAATACTTATATTATGGTACTTCAACAACGGTCGTGTGTATACCATCTATCGACGGTGTTTACGTACGTCCGTGGATTTTTGTGCGTTCAACGATTGTTGCGATTACGTCCCGGAATTATTTTTATGGAAATTGTAAATAATTCTTTTTAATAATAATATGCACGGCGTCATATAATTAATATACGAGGAATAGCGTACGATTCCCGTAGTTAAATGTCCAGGTTGATTATATTCCCGAGGCAAAAACATTTCCCCAATCACCGATGATTTTTTTACTAGAAAGCTTTGGCCATTATTTTTTTAAACGTATAGGGAAATCAATTGATATTTAAAGGGATATATATTTGTCGATTTATGACGTTTTGTAATAATTAGTTTTGTTATTTTTATTATAAAACAATACAATAGTAATATAAAAAATACCTCATAAATACGTGAATTGATGTAGACAACAAGCAAATAATAATATATCATATATTATTGAAAATAATGTAAAATAATAATGGTGTCTACTAATGACTAGTAGACAGTAAACAGAACGTTAAAAGTTCGAAGTAATAGCAAGACACACGAGACGTGGTATAAGAGCGTTTAATAAGTAATTAGAAGAGGAAAAAGAAATAGTGAAAAGAAAATTGGCACTTGTCTGTTTAGTTGGAATACTAAAGCTTATTAGAGCTAATCATTCAAGAGAGTCAATCGAACCGGACAAGAGCAAGGAAGGTTAACATATAGCGTCTACTGCAATCAGCTGTGAGTTAAATACATACAACATTTGCAGGAGAAAATGGAATGTTGAGGGTTAAAGGACGTAAAGAGTAGAAACCCGGGATCAATTCTCGAGAAAACCTTTGGATGATACCAAGTGGTGTTTAGTGTTTTACAAAAAGATCTCTACAACTTTCAGTCTAGAATTTAAGGTAGGAATGAGACGAAAACTAAAATCATGAACAAAATCAGTTATGCTACTTATTATAGAATAATTTAAAATAATTGAAATTCTCTTTACGGGAAAAAATGCACTTATACGTGTTGTTTTCTCATTATATTTAAACAATATTTATTTATTATAATTCTAGACGTGTGTGAAAAATAGTAGATTTAAGCGGCATCCATAGATTTCGGATGAAATTAATTAAGGCGCGCATGATTTAATAATAGATTTCGTCAATATTTTGACGAGGAAACCAAATAAAAGTCATTCTTAAAATATCGGTAGGTAATACTGCTGTAATTTTTTACGAGTGTCTTATCGTTCTAATTAAAAATACTATACGCCTCTTTCTTTAAAATATATAATTGTATCAAAATTACGACGTAGAAGGATAATAATTTATTCGACGGAGAAACTGTAAATTATTTAAACGATTGAAACCATTTCGTATAAACCGTATTTTAAATTGCGACGTTTTATTTTTCGGCAAAATCTGTAAAAAACCAAGTAGATTAATGTGAAACGATTAAACTCCTGTCCGTTTTGTATAAGAGCATAATATACTTGAAGCTCACGACAACTCCAAGCGCGGCCGTGTAACACGAACGATCACGCTTAATCGTAGCACAATCATAATCCAGTACTCCATTTATTGAATAGTGAGGTGTTTTGAACATCGACTTATTTGCTTTGAACGCCGCAAGAATCGAATAAAGCGTTCTTATACACACGTATAGAAATACACTTTTAAGTGCGTATATATTATGTCGACGAATATAACAAAGAATTACAACAAGTATAAATATATTATCTTAAACTCAAAGGTGTAATAAATCCGACATAGTGACATATACAAGTATACAGGAAGTATTTATGCATTCGCGAAAAAATCCCATCGTGGATATTATTATTATTATTATTATTTATATGAATCTATTATTACATATTCGAATAATAGATAATAACTATTAATTATAATGCATAAATCAATGATGTTTCTATCAATTGTTTTCGTGATATATCGAATCGTCGAGTGACATTCTCTAAACCGTTTTCAAAACCCGAATTTCTTCTTATTATGGCGTTTGAAACGCTGGCGTCCACACGCAGCGTTTGTGGTCGTATATGGTAACAAATATCAATAGTCATTAATAACTGTTAATTAATAATAATAATAATAATAATAATAATAATAATAATCTTAATTGACAATGAAATGTGCGACTTAAAAACCAAAAAGTTTTCCGATCGTGAAATAATCTATATAATATATTCGTATATAGTTCATAAATAAGAGAATCTACTCGCAGTGTTTGATATTCCGAAATATTTCCTAAAACGTAGGACGAGGTTATAAAGGTGAAAGAAATTTCGAATTTCTACTTCTGACAACACAGAATATTCTTACACGGATTATGGCGGTATAAAAATAAACACACCCCCGTTGTTTTCTGAAAATTTTCTGGACCCAAAAGAAGGAGTTCAACCTGACAGTCTACATGAATACTTTGAAGAGATCTTCTCGAATCGGGTGAAATATAAGTCGACCTATTTCAACGTCTCATACTGTATATCTTATATTCGCGTGCATTCAGTTTCGAAAATAGATTGTCTATAGTGTCTACTCAGATAAATATATTCTGTGCTTGTATCAATAATAATAATAATAATAAAAAAATACAGTTGGAATCAATTGAAAAACCGTTGTTGGATTTTGTTCGGTTGAGAGCATACAAAAGTACGCCAATTATTTTGAAACACAATATTGAGAGAATAACGTACGAGTTGTATGCACAGTGGCGGTTATACGCGATTTTCAAAGGGTATGGAGTGGAAATGGAACCAATCGCCCTCTGACAATGAAATATCCACATGGACGAATAACCTAATCCAACACATTGTACCGAGACGAAAATCAGAAGCAAAACGAGGAAAAAAGAACATGCGACGAACGTGAAACGGGGGAAGAGAGTGATCGCATAATATAAGTAGCGGCTCGAAACCAGTGGACTGGCACAGTGAAATCATCGCGGTGGTCGGAGAGATTTCCATAGGAATGTTAATGTTGGGGTGAGTTTAGATACGTAGAAATTTCGGCGGTTATGGAGTTTGTTGTGGGACTTGCGGTAGGTTAGTTTAGCTTTATCGGCAACTAATCTAATTTTGAATTTCTGAACGGAGAGTTCGATTTGACATTATATATGGACTGAAACTTAATAGTTTCCCGTAAAACTTTCAATTGGAATGTTGGAATAATTTTAATTCGTGAGGGTTTTGCAAGTATATGTCCACACCAGCGGTCCCAGAAACGTACAAAGTTGTTTTGCGAGCGGTCACAGATTTTTTTTTACACATTTTTTTTTAGTAGTAAAAGTAATCGATACATGTCGCAATGAGAACGGCGTTTTAACTTTTAAGCATTTTTTTTTCAACACGCCAATGGTAAAAGTCAACCAGTGATGAGCTATTATATGTAAATGGAATTGTTTTTTATAGGTATTTTGCATATTATAATTCATATAAATCGCAAATATGTTTTGGATAATTCTTGAAATTGGTACGATTTTGATTTAAAGAGAGTTAAAATTTTAGTAAAAACGATTCCTTTTCACTTAAACTCGCATTTTTCAAAAATTGTCCTTTGCAAATAATGTTTTACGACATTAATACATTGCACTACTCAGTAAAAGTAATTAACACGATTATTGATTGTCAATGTCTTTTTAAAAAGTAATAATTAACGTTTATTTAATTAATTTTGCGACTTCAGAAATTAAATTTATTAAATAAAAAATATATATATATTAAAAATATGTCACATCCCCCCCCTTTTCACATTATGAAATGGAAAAAGTTGAGGACTCTACTCATATCGATTTGCGGTTCATTGTCTTTGAAAAATTAAAAGGTATTTAAATTTTTCTTTTATATTTAAAGATTTTATTGTTATAAATTTTTATAAATACACTGCGATGACCTATAAAAAATGATTTTAACACGACGCGTATAATCAAGAAAGGAAATGATTTTGGTAGACATACGTATATTGTTTTTTACAATACTTCTGATCAACTGAGAAGAAAAAATTGTTCAAACGTAAAAATACATAGTGTATGATAAAAATAACGAAAAAAAAAATCAATTCTCATTATACGGAGGAACATTGTTTTGAACACAAACGGTTTGTATTTTCGTTTAACGTTTTTGATATTTCGTCGAATTACATTTCCAACACGTTTCAATGATTCTTTTTTTAATTATTATGAAAAATAAATCAATACATACGTTATTTCCCCTCGATTTGTAAAAGTGATTTTACATAACATATTGGAAATAATTTATGGCCGGTACGGTGTCGTAAAAATGTCCGTATAATAAAAAAAAAAACCAGTGAATTCAACTCACGTTTTTACGTCTGCGGAAAGGACCTGCAGTAGTAAATTTCTCCGGACGCCCAATAATATATATCTACGTGGTTCGGTACGCGTATTATTTACATTTTTCTTTTTCATAATACATTTTGTTCGGTAAAAATCTGATCCCTGACGTTACGTATACAGAAATTTTTACTTACGACCTGTGTGTATAAGTAAATATTTAGATAATTTTATAAAATGCACTAAAAAATGTTAAAAGAACACTTTTCGTTTTTCGATTATCATCGGCAATATGAAATTATAAACATACAGTTAAATCGTTGAAGAGACTTTTGTATTAATTTTTTTTTTGTTGAAATTAAATAAAAAAACACTTGTATGTAGCTGCTTTGCAGCGGACCGCAAGAACGTTCGGTTATTTCAACGTTTTTCAGTCGTGAAATGTAATAAACACATAAATCGATTATGAAGTCATCGCTAATCGATCATTCGATATAATAATCTATCCGGGAACGTGATTCTGGGAACGTGATTATTTAAATAATGAAGAAAAAAAAATTTACAATTTTTTTTTTGTTTTGTTTCAAGGTTTTATAAAAATTCACGTGCCTCACCAATTTTTTTTTTTATTTTTTCAATTTGGCCACGCCACTGTTTTGTGCACGTTGCGTGTGTACGATCATCACAAATCAAAATGTATACATATATGTATGTACACGATCGTGTTTCCGCGTACGTGCCCATCGTACGCAATGCTTTCGCTTCGCGCGTCCACTGTTATTATTTGAATAATATATTATTATTTTCATAGGTATATCTACTTATAAACATCATGGGATATCGTGAGCAATGAGTCCCCATACAAGCCGTAGGCTCATACGTATGTTTTTCATACTGCTCGTTGTCATCTGTACGCGTGCATATGTATATATATATATATATATATAATTATTTAAATAATTTTATAAAAACATGTCCTATGACAATGTAAAACTGTTACGTTGCGTCGTACCTATAGAGAAAAAAACAACAATTAAATTTATAATTTGCGACGACGAGTAGTGCTTGTACTCGAAATCATTGCTAGCGATTTCCGAGGCAATAATTCTTAATGTAATTTTCACTCGAACAAAATACGATAAAACACAGTTCAATGTTTGTGTATAGGTATTGAATTTCACTTAATATTATTATTATTATTATATTTATTAATCTGTCCGTCACTGTTTGATTACGAATTATTTCATTAATTTCATCAAACGTCGAACAAACACAAATGGACATGTATTTTTTTTCTCGTATTTACTACGAGATGAATATTAATTTCTCGTTATATTTTTCAGCGCAAAAAAAAAATACTCTCGTTCAAACAAAATTAAAAATCAACGCGACATAATGATTTGAGTTCACATTTAATTAATAATATTATGTATAATAGAAAATCACGATAAATTATTAAAAATAATAATAATATTAAAAAAAAATACAGTTTTATGATTTATATAATAGAAGGAATAATGTTTTTTCTGGCAAATGAAAAGATTTTACAAAAATTATTAATGTTATTTATGTTAAAAATTGACTCAACACATATATTTGAATATATTTTAAGGCAGTAATATTTTCTGTTATACGATGGACTAACGTAATAAGAATTATTATTATTTAAATAATTTTTTTTCTGGATAATATTTACACTCACGCATGTTTATGTTTATTTTTTATTTCTGAGGAAATCTTTACTAAATAATAATAAAAAAAAATGCACTTATTATCGTCTTTTTTTTCTCTCGTTTATTCGTTGTAAAAACTGTTTTCAACGTCAAAATCGGACCAAGTATAATATATTATCGTATTCGAATATATATATATAATAAAAATCGCGTTTTACACGACCGATGGCTGAAAACACGTACACACGCTTACAATTTATCGCGTTCCATCGTCAATTCGTTAGAAACCACATCGGTGCGGTGGTGCCGAGTGGTTTTTAATGTTCGCTGTATACCGGACGGTAAAGAAATCGCGTGTGTCGATGAGATGTCATTATTATTATCGATTCAGACAGACTTTGCGAGGAAAACATCGGACTCACGTATATAATAAATGCTGACAATATCTACACTACTCAAATGACTACCAGTTCATAGCGACATTGTTCCCCACGAAATTCCAAGAGCCGCAATATACTCGCACGAGGTAATCCAAATCTCTCTGCTCGTATCCGTATTAGAACGAATACAACGACATAGGTCCCAAAAAAACCAGCATGGAAAGCGGCAAGGAAGTTAATTCAAGAAAAATGTCATTTATATATGTTCTAAACACTAAATTGCCTCACACACAGTCCTTTAGGGAAACCGGTGTTTAAATGACGATTACGTGATTCTGAAATCTGGTTTCATTATATAATATATATATAATCGACACACTTAGCGTTTTCCGCAGATATCGTAATATGATTATACTCGAGTGAGGCATGTCGGTGTCATACGTCTACGGCATGTTTTATTTCTTTTAGTTTAATATTTCTCGGTTATGCGAGAGCAATATACATTATGTAATTTTGAATAACTGGAACAAAAATTTTAAATTTATACATCAAATTCTTGATTGATAATAATTTCTAATTTGTGAGTTCTCTAAATAGGGTTTTCAAGAAAGAAAATCTAAGGGTCGTATATATAACGGAATTAAAGCCCGAAAATTCTTACAAACATGATGCGATTTTCGTGGAATATGCGGTCGTATTCATATATAATTATTTTGTTTATTCTATTTGTATATATATACGTGACGGACTGCGTTATAGATACACAATCGATCGTTGGTATGAGAAATGTAGAATATAACAGGCACTTTCAACATTATCCCGACGTGTATAATGTTTCGCTTTCTGTAATACGCTATTGCATTAATGCTATATCGGTTTACAAACTATAAGCTTATATTACTATATACTGAAATATTCTAAGTATAGTCACGCACATCACCATAACGCACTCGTCAAGTTTTTAGAACTATAACGTATTGTTAACATTCTAAAAAAAAAAAATATGATAAAAAGTTTTTTCAAAAGAAAACGTATTCGACACAAATTCGTATGTTAAAGCGGTTCAAAAGTGGTGAGAAAACCACGTTTGAAATTCTCACGTTCTAATACAATTGTTACTTGTATAAAATGTTCTCAATTTTCCATGATTATTTTTCCCGCGTGACTTATCGTTTAAGGGACGGATTTTAAATTGTGAAAAAACACGTCAGTTATTTTCTAAAAGTCGTATCCGGGAATCTTAAGATTCCTAAAAAGTTCAATTGCATAAGCCAAAGTCCGACTACATCTTCGAAGTGAACGGTGTAAATTCGAATAATATACACCGAACTCTTACCTCAAAATGTTACCATGAGCAAGGAAGTTGGCAGTAGATTAGTAAAAAAGAGTACACGATATGCCAATAATAATTGAAATATTTTAAAAATTTTAGAATATTTGCAAATTTGTGGAGATTTATAAAAATTCGATTATAAAAGTTCAAATGTTTTGGGAACCTTCCGTAACAATCCGGGCAAAAAAAAAAAAAAAGAAATACTTAAATAAAATATTTGGATTAATATGTAATGAAAACATATACTACACAGCAATATCCGTAACAAAAAAAAAAAAAAACGAAAACAAATAATATTAACTTATTGGGAAATTTTTAATAAAAATAAACAAAAACCATATGGATTGATTATTTTTCCGACCAATAAATAAAATAAGTATAGTACAAAAATCATAAATTACAAAAAAAAAAAATAATAAATGATCGCGTTTAGAGTTACACAGAGAGCATACATGTATAATTCAAATTCCAATTTCAATTTTATTATTCGCGAACGCGAACAACGTTGTTCATCCCTGAACGCGGCAAAAACACCGTGTGTGTGTATATATCACACACACACACACACACGGTGTTTTTGCCGCGGTCAGGGGCGAACATGGTTGTTCGCGTTCGCCTGCTGCGGCTGGAATGAGCGATCCGCCGGTTTCGAACCGCTATTTATACGTGTTTTTCTGCGCGGCCCCCACTTTTTTTTCGTCTCGTAGTGCCATCTGGTGACTATTTCGTTTCCTGTTTATGCCGGCATTTGGCCGGTGTTTAGTTTGACGCAGACCGAGCGATCAATCGTACGTACTTTTGTTACATTTATTATAAATAGTAATATTTTTCACGTATGCATTTTTATAAAATAAAATTGACGCAATGATTTATCGTGCCTCGCTGTACACTCGTTTACACCTTTACTCGTTTATTATACACTTTTTACTATTTTATTAACTCTCGCTGGTTTATTCACATTCGCACGTTCCCTAGACCGACCGAGTTCACCGTCAGCTAATCGATTACGACCGATAATCAGTGTGCATATGGTATGCGCTGATCGTCGGTCGAGCGCATATTCCAGCCTCATACACGATGTTCAAAGGGATGGGGTTCTGTGAAAACGGAGCGTAACCATAACACAATTGGACCAACTGACTAGTCGATATTCAACTAACAGTTGTACTGTAAACACGCATTGATTCGTGCGCCTATTTTGAACAGTACTACGGTGTTTGAATCGAAAGTAACATTTTCGCGGCACGATTAAAGCTCGTGTAAAAACGCGATTATTCGTTTTTGCCGAAAACACGGTGCTATAAACCAGATTTGCACCGTACCTTGCAACCGTTATTTATTAATGATTTAAAACGGCGTCTGCACCTAATATGCTATACTCGGGTACTGATCGAGTTTTATGTGGGTAATGATTAATTGTAGCCGAACCGAAACAGTTGGCCGAGATGGCGGAGGAGAAGTATGAATTTTAATGAAATTTTCCAAGTTCAGAGATATTTACTCGTGATTCAAAACTTTCGAATGACACAGGTGATTCTCCAATGTTAACGAAAACATTATAGTCTCACACTAAATTCTACAGGAAATTACGTACCGGAATAATTATCGAGATAAGACGATAAAGAATTTAATGTCGTTGGTAAACAGATTGGATTCAGTGCACGTGTTGCGCGAAAAAAAATTTTTTTCGATTAATTTAATTAATTTTATGGAATATGATTCCACACAATCTGAAAATTAACTGGGGTTTTAAATTTAATCATCGTTGACGTTCATTGATAATAATAATAATAATAATAATTATTATTATTATTATTATTTATTGCATTACTTCAATACGTAATATGAATTTTGAATACAAATATGTATTGTGTAATACTCGTTAAATGTAACCAGTCAGTCGGTGAAATTTTTCTCAGAATAAGAACGCTTTAAATTACGCGACCGTGTATTTCATTAGTTCAATTGTCCGACTCCGCTCGACTTATTTCACTTCTCTTATTTCTTTTTTATTAATTTATTTCCATATTGGACTCGGGCAAATGTCTCAAATGTTTACTTCTTTTCAGACCGTAAAATCGAATTTAAATACTTCCGTTTTTGATTTCATTATGTGTTTTTTAAATTAGTACAGATTTTTTTTTTATGGCACAGAAATTACATTTGAATAGTGAGGATATACTGTTTTATATAAACGTGTGTCATATAATCGCATATATGCGCATAAATATAATTAAAATTATTATTATAATAATATTATCGGTTTTCATAAATTATATTACGTAAGAGGGCAACGCCCGTGATATACGAAAAGCGTTGTGATTTATTATTATCGTTTATATTTAAAATTAGTATCGTTTCTTCAAGCCGTTGTGCCCGTTGTTCCGTGATCAACGTGACATACGTGCACAAAAAATGTATAAATCGTCGTCGCGTCAACATATTGTGTGCAATTTTTATGTGGAAAAATCGTCTTCGTCTATGTTATATTTTAGCGGCTCGAATGGCCAAATCGTTTTAAGAAGTTTGTCGTCGTCAAATACGTCCAATATTTTTATTATATTAAATTTGCGATTTTTTTTATAATTATTCGAAATAGCCGCAATTTGTTTGTTTTGTGCTCTAATAGCACATGATTTATTATTAAGCTCTAATAGCTAAATATTATACAAATGTATTTCGTCTCTAGTAGATATCGTTATTTGTTTTTGTTTCGTGTACGGCGAATCGAACTATTATTTAATTATTTATGTTGTAAGCGTACGTACAATCGTTCGATTTAGATTTAGGTACTGCGGCTGTATTACAAATTAATTGTTTTAAGTACTAATTTTGATAGCAATTATTGTTTAGATATTGTTGTGTGAAGCTAAAGGAGCTAAATTTTTATATATTTATATTCTAATTTTATACTCGATTTGTTTCAAACCGTTATTAATTCATATGCGGATATTATTGTTATTCAGTGATTATTGATTTATCATTTATTTACTCGGTAATTTATCGATTCGCATACTTACATCGTTATTTACTTGCATGTTGCTGTGATTTTTATTTACATCTTTATATTATTTATTATGAATTATACCAGCAACTGTGTCTAATTACTAAATTTTTTTATCGTTTTTACTTAAAATATATATAAATATAAAAACATCTATCGTACACACGCATACGACAACTCTTTTTCGGGCGGTATAACATTTTATGCTCCCGGCCAACAAACAGATTTCGATTCGTAACGATTTTCCGAAACGTTGCGTTTCGAAATTTCGGTTTCCGAGCACTCCCTTTATCGAGCCACTACCGTTGACTTATTGAAATAAGAATTCCGTTCGAACATGGATGCGTTTTGTTGAACGCAACAAGTAACAGCAATACTTCGGTAACAAATTGATAGGTACGCTATTATAATATATCGTCAAACGCAATAACGTGTGCGCTACAACAGTCACAGAACGACGGTAAGTCGTAAAAACGATGGTCGTACAAGAACGATATGGCTAATCGACTTGGCGGGATGCAGTAGGACGTGTACGCGTACAAGGAATTCGTTCAGTAACAAAACTGTGTTTTGTTTTTTTTTTTTTTAGAAAACGTTAATGTTATTTACTTAAAAACCAAATATATATATTCTACTCAATCGACTGGGTATTTGGATATTCGTTTTTTTTTTTTTTATATATACGATCATACACACTGTTATATTGATGATATAATCATTGCTGTAACATTAAAACGATTATTGTTTGTTTTTTTTTTTTTCGAAAAATACAATTTACAATGCGTATTTGACAATAATGGGGGATTAGTGCGTATCCGACATCGTTTTATTATATATTGTCTATATATTATTTTAATGATACGTCGAATTTCAACTGATACATTTCATATGCCATAATACTGTATTCATTATTTATGTGGATATTGTGTTCGCGAACGTTTCAACATAAGTCGTTTTTGGATATTTCAATTTACCGATTATTTTTCGTTCGTCGAACGCTGCGGCCACAAATTTTAAAATTACAAATAACAATAATAATAATAATAATAAAACAAAGAAATACGCAAATTTTATATTTTGATTTTTTTTCCTTCGCAAAACGATAAGTTTATTTATTTGAATAATAATTTTTATGAACTATTTGAAGTCATTTTATGGAATAAACACAATACGGTAATAATATATTAAAAACCGCATTTTTCTCGTAAAAGAAAAAAAAAGAACCAAAAAAAAAAAGTAAATATCGCTTAAAAAACTGAAATCGTTTATGAGATTAACAAAATATATGTAAATAAATTTTTACACATTTATCGATGTAAATTACTTCTCGTAAAAGGGCTAATTTCCATAAGTAAGAAACAAAACCAATGAAAACGTATACATACAAATATTCATTCGGTTTAACAGAACGTTTACGTACACACTGCTTTCATTTTAGCAACCATTTCGGTTGATTATGCAAAAACGTAATGCGAATTTTTTAATTTTTTTCTATTACGTTTCAATCACGAATCTGTATATATATATATTTTTTTTTTGGAAAGAGTATATTATTTCCAATCGTATTGTTTATTTTGGTCATGAGCGGTGTGTTAATCCGAAATTAAAATAAACCGTAGACAGGATACTGGTGTAGAATTTTCATCGTAAAACTCGACGAATGATTCATAATTAAAACACTAAATTCTACACGTAAATGTTATCGCTATTGTATACGGTTAAGTGGTTTTTTTTCCATATGAAATTATCACAACACAAGGTAAAAATATTGTATAACGTTCTTAAAATATATCGACAATTTCGTCAATCTATTATAATGATTATAACTTCGTCATTGACGTACTCACTCTGCCGTTAATCATCTAAAATACCTGTAACATAAAAAATAAAAATATATATCAATTATTCGTACTATACGATTAAGAATAAGAGATATATATATATTTTTTTTATATATATAAATAATTCAAGCAAGATTCAAGAACGAACCGTGAAATAGAAATATATTAGACACATAGTTGTGTACTCGTATATCGTACACGTGTTTTTCGCTACTTGTTATTGAATTGTATACGAGACTCGCGAAAAAAATTATCGCACAAACGCATTATCGTTAATAGTCTTGGGCATAACTCGCACAAAAAAAAATCTTTGTAGTATCGCGTAATCACTGCGAAGAGAGTTACGGTAAAATAAGCAATAGCGTTTTTCGATTTTATACGTACATATATAAATCGGAAAGACATAAAAAGGAAGAGAGACAAACAATGTAAGTCGGTTAATAAATTCACGACGAAAACGTTTATAACCTTACAAAAACTTCTCTGCGCGAATTACGAGCAACACAAAGTCTATATCATTTCATTTATTTATTTTTTTATCTCCTCGTCCTTTATCGTTACGTACGCGTAATAACTAAATGTGTGTGTGTATATATATTATACGACACGTGACGAGGCGGGTGTTTTCTAACATAACTATACACGGCCATGTATCGACAACGATACGATTACCACAGCACAAAAACGAAAAAATGGCAAATTGTTCCGTACGTGTATTATTCGGAGGATATTTATGGGGGAGAGAAGAAAAAAACTGGTGAAAAACGGGCGTTCGACTCGACTTTATATATATATATATACGATTACCATCGCGTCGTTTCCCTGAATCCACAATGAAATATTTTAGAGGTATTTTCTTCTTCTTCTTCTTCTTCTTCTTCTTCTCGTAATCAAAACGAATATTGTTTTCGTTTAACGATATTTTCTATATTTAAATAACGTTATTATTTATTTATTTATTTATTTTTTTTTTTTTTGTGACATAAAAGAACGTCTACGTTTACGTTATTATTGTCGTTATACACGACGACATACATTCTAAATACATCGTGTCGACGTTTAATGATATATAGCGTTCTATATAAACCGCCGTCGGCGATTACTTTTCATAAACACCGAGTATTTCGCGGTATTTATGTTTTAAAAGTGTGTGCATAATTCACACGCCGCGGATGAAAACATTAATGTGAAAATTATATAAAAAAAAAAAAAACGTCGTTTATATCGCGTCCGATCGTTTTCGCAGGGTTGGGGTGGTGAATTTTCGGAAAATTTCGATGGCGCTGTTGTACGGAAATAAAAAAAAAAAAGTCTCGAATTAGCGTTCTGCAAATGATTTCGCTTTGTCGTAACGAATTATAATAATACTCGTAATACGGCAAAGACCGTTTTGGTTACGAGCCAGAAGAATCGAATCATCGAATTATGTGTCATTAAATCGTCCGTATTATCGGTAATACGTACACAATCGATTGTCTGCGGAGACGAAAAACAAAAAAAACCGCTCCTTATTGAACACATTTCATTGCTATGACGTGTATTTGTTCTATTTTTTTTCCTCGTCCCCCGTACGGCGAACGACGAGGCGAAGGAAATCGAATCGCACGTAAACGCGTAATCCATTAAATATCCCGCGTTTGGAACCCGCCGCCGCGCGAACTGTCTAACTAAACGGAGTTCGAATAAATTGTATCCAAACGGAGACGGCCGCGATTCAAGTGTAATAGAAACGCACGGGAAATCACTTGTGCGACGAATAAATTGAAATAAAAAGCCCGGAACGAGAATATATATATAAAAAAAAAAAACCGAATTTCCTCTACGCGTAGTACCAGGTATACGTCATGGTGTTTACGCAGAAGTTTCCGAAATAGCGCTCTTGCGTTTTTACGAGGAAATTATTTATTATTAATATTCTCGCATATTCGTGTGACGGAAAGGGGGAATAAATAAATCGAACTGGCGCGGATTATTAAACTATAATAATATTTCGATCGGCGTTGCGAAAATTGCCTGTTGCGCGTACGCTCACGAACACGAACGTTAAATAATTCTATAATTAAACCCATTACCTAATTACGTAGGCATACGTATTGACGGAATGGAAACAAAACAAAAAAAGTATATTTTATTAATTCTTACTTTCGTATAGTAATAACTTACGAGTTTTTTTTTTTTTTTCCAAAAAGTTTAATGAAGAAACGCGGTCGAACGATCCGTCTACTTCATCGTTTTATACATTATTATTATTATTATAGTCTGAATTGCACATTCGTTCTGTAAATTTATTTTAAACTTTATATATATAATAGTATGCGTGTGTGTGTGTGTGTATTTGTACACGCACGTTTTATTCTATTAAAGCTACACGAGCTTAAAAGTAAATTATTAATCTACACATTTATAATGCCCGGAGGCTTTTTGTTGTAACGATCAAAGATCTTTAACAATATGTTATATAAGGGTTGTATACTTATAAACACCGACGGTGCACAGTGTATATATTCTGTCTGTTATAAAAAGAAAAAAAATCGCGCACGAGGTTGTCACTCACAGTTGCAGCTGTGGTTTTAGTCGAAAAATTAAAATGTATAGAATTACATTAAACAGCGATACGATATAATACGAACACGTTAACATGTGTACCGACGATTGTAAAGCCAATGAAAACAATTGCCGAACATTCTTTTGTTGGAAATGAACTGTTTAGAAAAAAATCTGAAGTAATATGTCTTTGAATGTAAAATTATATGCTTTACAACTTTGGCGGAGTTCAATTATTCGATTGAAAAATGATTTCTTCTCAATTTTCATCCATATGCATTCGTTTTGTACAAAACGTATAGGTATCGTTTTCCAATTGGTATAAATGGATTTCTCAAGTGGAAAACCGCCTTTTTTAAATTTTCAAAAAAAAACGTTATTTTTTAATTTAATCCAACAATTATTCTTGGTATAACACTAAACTTACACTATACCGGTTTATTTTTTTTTTTAATATTTACACTTGTGTTAAACCGATATATTAGACAATAATTATAATATTTAAAATTATTCACTTCACCGCGTGTCTTAAACTTGTATTCTATTATTACACAAGAGAATAATATTGAACGGATTTATTATTATAAAACCAAATTTATACGAGAAATAAATTCCCATATAAGTACGTTGCAATTTAAAAATCTAAAGTTGACGCAATTATAATCCGGTGTAACGAATAAAGGGGCGAGAATTGAAATATTAAAAATCGTGAAAATTATATCAAAATGAAATTTGACAACTATTTTTATATATATATATATATATATATATATAATATTTATATTTCCTATTTCTCGGGATGTATTAGTCGAGCTCGTATTAGAAAATAATCGACGTATGACGTATTACAATATATTTACATTTATTTTTAAGTGCGCGTGTGTTTAATGCGTCGGGCACTGGCTCCTAACAGTGAAAAAATAACAATCTTATAGAACGTTTCCGTTTCAAAATCGAGAGATTACAGAAAGATTTTTTTTGTTTTTGTTTTAACGTTGTAATAAAATCTTCTTTTTTTGTTTTAATTACGAGCTTTTATCGTCAATCGTGAGTTAATTACGTTATGATTAACCGTTATAATTACGTAAAAACGAGTAATCCTTTGCATACATTACGTCTCTAAAAGTCAACTCAATAATACGCAGAGAAAAAAAAAAAAGAACGAGAAATTTCGTTCAGCCGCGAGACAAGCCGACACATGTTTCAAAAGCCCGGTTAAGGTATACGAAAAAAGTATATAAATATATATATATATATGCACTGGCACGTACTGCTCGCGTAATTTGTCCATATATAAATATAATAACACCCGCGGTACCGTTTGAATATCAACATAACTTCCAGGATGAAGTCACGTATACGTATGCTGATTTTTTTTTGTTACATTTGTTTTTAGTGGAAAGCGTCCCCCCCGAATCCCAACCAGCCACTCCAGCTACAGAGTTGGAAAAGAGACGACGGGAGTAAATGTAATTCGCATTTTACCGGTGCCGCGAACACGAAATTCGTCTGGAAAATATCCCGCGAGCCGTCCAGGTTCCTTCGTATTGCGTCAAACAAAAGAGGAAAAAAGGCGTCACGAGCCACAAGGTGTTGTGGATGACGCTTAAATGAATTAATTACACTTGGATGAAGATTTAAAACACGACAAGATGCGAAACATGGACTATTGCAAGAGAAGAAATGAGAAGAATAGAGGTATTCGAAATGTGGTGCTACAGGAGGATGGAAAAGATAAGTTGGACTGATAGAATCACTAATGAAGGAGTATTAGAAAAGGTATCTGAGAAGAAATCAATGTAGAAGAGTATACAGAAAAGGCGAAATGAATTAATAGGTCATATTTTAAGACACGATGGGCTGCTATTACTAATCTTAGAAGGAGTAATCGATGGAAAAAATCACAGAGGAAGACCAAGATTGCAATACAAAAGTCAGACTATAGAGGATCAAGGATGTAACTCATATCAAGAGTTGAAGAGAAAGGCTAGTGATAGAGAAACATGGAAGTTGCTGAAAATCAATCATTAGATTGAATACTGCAAGAAGAAGAAGAAGAAGATTTTAGAGTTTTTGTTATTACTATAAATCCGAAAGCATAGGCGTCATTAAAGGGTAGCGATGGGTAGCAATTGCTACCCCACTATTTTTATTGCAGTTGCAAATTAATAGCTACACTACCCTACAAATAATTTCTAAAAAGAAAAATTTATTGGTTCTTCAAAAATAATCACAAAATTGTGATTTATCATAAAATAAGAATAAAAATAATAACTTTTAAAGGTAGAAAACATGAATTATTTTATTTCTGATATCTAATTCTTATGAACAATTAACTAGGGCAAACCAATCCAACGACTCTTCCCTTTCCTTCATTAGATCACAAAAAAAAAATTCAAGATTGCTACCCCATGATTTTACTCCAAATGACGCCTCTGTCCGAAAGCATTTATCAATACGATTGTGTTCGTTGAAACGATTCTGAGCGGAGATTCGACTTGTCGAAAAAACGTGAAACGATTACAAAAAGAATTTCGACTCAACGGTTTTTAAGATTTTTTTTTTTCTGAGAATAGTCGAAGAAGCGACAAACGTCTGACATTGCTTTAAGCCTTGAAACGAAAAATTACTTCATTTATGAATTAAATACCAGTAATAGACCTATAAATAGCGTAAAAGACAATTTTTTTTTGATGTCCCTAATAACATATGAAATTCGGCGAATATTTCCTAGTTTCTATAACCATTACATTCAAAGTTACAAGAAAAAACGGTAATCGATTTCGACGGAATCGCGTTTCTAACGTTTTTATGTCATTTTTTAAAATCCAAAAAATGACCTCTGTAAAGTTTTTTAGTTAAAAATTTATTTCTTTATGTATACGTAATTCTTCAAAAACAGAATTTTTATAAATATTATCGTAGTGTGTTAAAAATGCCTAAACCATCGTCTACATTAGAAATAATACTATGACTAGTTTCTAAAACATTTTTCGCAAAATTTGAATTTGCCTTAGCTTTTTTTAATTGTTATTTCAAAAATGTGTTCTTTATCACGTACCCATTGAAATTTCCATTCGTTTTACCAATATAAAATGCGACTATATTTAAAATTGTAAATTCCAAAATAATCTTATTTGTTACAATCGTTATTTGGAAATTGTGTTATTTTATAATTAATTTGTTTTATTAATACATAATTGTCACTACAGAACTGTGAGTGACAATTGAATTTTAATTATCTCTTTTACAATACTGTTGAAATTGAAAAATTATTTTTATTTTATTTTAAATCTTTTCGCAAAATTATTAGAATTTTCTGTCAATAGTTTAGACGTTGAATTTTTATAATCTAATGAAGTTTGTTGACGCGGATTGCATTTTTCCGTAACTCTGTGTAGAATAGAAAAAATTTCCATTTAAGGGAACCTAAAAAAATAATTGTTTGAAAACTAAGGAGTTGCCCAATTAAATGTTCTAAAAATATTTTTCAAATATATATTTATTTATATTGAAATGCGAATAGAAAAAAAGTTTACTATTTTTATTTCGATTTCTTTATAATAAAAATAAAAATATGTTTATTATAGCGTAAATATAAAACAATATTACTCGAATATTGTTTAATCAAACGTTAAAATGTATTGAATAGAACAGAATTAATTATACGAGAATCTGTGCAATATGTTCACCCTGTATAACAATATTCGCATGTACGTCTCTTGATTAAAACCATTCCGGGCGAAACCGTCGTGAGACACGAAACGATGTTACAATATTTGCGCCGTATCGCGTGCGCGTTCGGAAAGAGATACGTGTTCAAATTGTATAATAAGACTGTCGAGCAAGTGTGTATCACTAAAAAAAAAAAAGTGACGATAACACCCATAAAGCAATTTTCATCGAGAAAATACGAAATCAGGGTTTCATTAATGTGTATACATGATTAAACAGAGGTGGGAAATCGTTTTTATACGATCGTGCCATTACAGTTTTTGAAATCATAAATTGCGCTAGTTCTTTTTTACATAAATTTTTTCAATTTATTCGATTTTTCACCTAGGAACGCTCATAGTACATAACCCGTCAAATGTGGCTTAATTATCGAGAAGGCAGACCCTATATAATCCCTTATTATTAATTGCTCGTTTGTAGCAAACGAAAACCGAAGGAGGCACTCGATTGAATTTATTGTTTCTCCTGATATTATTATAATGTTTATAAATGATCGGTTTTCTTTTCGTTCTTTTTTTTTTCTTTTCCAACAATTATTTATATTAAATAAAACGTTTCAAACACTGATCGCGTCTATAGTGAAATAAAATGTGTTTATACGCAACACTGAAATAACTCACGCTTTGTCGCAGCATTCATACACGTGGAAAACAATTCACGGAGACCAAAAACAATATCGATATTATGACACTTTTATAATTAGCACGTCACTCGTTATTGATCGAGAGAAAAAAATGTTTTTAATTATCAATGATCACATAATTCTTTAACATATGGCTTTTTTTTTTATTATAAATTAAATGTATGCCGACTAGGAGAGAGAGAAACCACTGAGGTGAAAAATTGTTATAATTATATATGACATTTCGAAATGTTCACGATTGATAATGAAACCATAGTAATTTTTCGTTATAAATCTATATAGCATTTTATAAAAAATATCATAAAAAAATGTCTCAAACGACTTTTGTATTTGAACGCGAAAAGTGGAGAATTTTTTTAGTCTAAAGAGTATTTACAATAGCATTTTACTTATAAATCATTAAAAATTACCGTGTTATTATTTTCAAACAAAAAATAAATAATATATACTATTGTTTCCAGCGTTTAACCGTAAAAAAAGTTTTAATTTTCGTTAATACATTAGTAAGTCCAGCGCATATTCATTTTTCCTATATTATTATTACTATTTTTCCGCCGTGGTCTTCAATTGTCCTAATGACTTTTGATGCAAATAAATAGTGAAAAGTCCACCTTTTGTATAAATATATATAAAAAAAGAAAAATAAACCTCGTCGTTTTATTACTCCCACAGCGGACAAAAACCAATACGCTACTCGAAACTGATGACTATATACGATGGGAAAAAATCCAAAATATTATAGTTCGTTTGGAACGATCATAAAATGATTTACTTGTACGAACTCATTCTTTTATTGGGTCGCCAGTGAAATTCTTAGTGTACAATTACTGTGCTTTGATGTTTATTCGAATGGCATTTGCGTTCAAATGTGCACAACAAATATTATAGTCTCCAGTCATGCGATCAACTTAAAAATAAAATTCGTTTGTAAAATATAAGGTAGGCAGCGTGAATTAAGCGAATGTTTGAACCACAAAACTAGTAAAACAGATGAAAATCATTCAACAAGATATATCGAGCGAAAGTCGTATTAAACATTTTGTGTTCGTCGATTGAATACACGCGTCGACTTGTGATATTTGTGGTAAACTAAAATATCAAATAACGACAAAAAAACTCGAAAAATTTAAAAATCATAAAGTATATTAAACAATTATTCCGTTTTATTAATATTGCATTACATTGTAAATGATGAATTCAAACAAAGCGTCACGTGTATAGGTGGTACACATATAAAAATTAATATATTAATATTTAAGAGACTACCCCGTATATCGCATAGCCTTAATTAATAGGAGATTATTTACTCTCTGTAATCGACCATTAATTATACACGCGTAATTATTTAAGTATTTCAGAATAGCGACGGCAACCAGTGAAATGGAAGAGACATAATATTATTACTGAATTTAATTATTGGAAAATGTTGTGTTACGCTCCGCGCGTCAATTAAATATACTACCAAACGCATTTCTACGAAACAATTCATTGATTAAAAAAGAGAAAAAAATGTACGTTTTCAAGTTGGAAATAATATTCGGTGAAGGGAAATTAATAATAATAATAATAATAAAAAAAAAAAATAGAAACGTATTATATGGTTTGATCGCCGTAATACGCCGTAAAAATTAAACGGAAAATTTCAATTTTAAAATCATTGTTGGCATTAAAATTATTCTGTTTATAAATTGACAAATGTCACTGATGGAAATGGAAATTATTCACAACGACGATTTCACGCATTATCAATTAATTTATAGTTTTCATTGATATTCCATTGAAATATTCAAAATCCAACGCAATAATTTCCGAAATATATACAAATCGTATACGTGTTTCATTTCGATATTATATAATAATAATAATAATAATTTATTATTAAAATTACATTCCTCGCGTGATATACCTAATATTTATACATTATAATTTATTGAATAGAATTTTTTTCCATCAAATGTTGCAAAACGTCTAAAATGCTTTTATTGCGTTGATGGTTATTTGTGTCGTTTAATTTCTATTTATAATATGTATAATTAAAATTATTAAAAGGCTATAAAAAAGCCGGAATTTTTCAAAAACGTCGAACTGACCGATAGGTTTCTTTCATAATGATTATAACGATGTGTTTTTTTTAAAACGGTACGTTCTTTTCATTAATCAACAATAAAACATTCGTCGATTGCGTATTCAAATAATTGTGTTTCCGTAATGCGTTTGGTCTTGTATTTTATAAACTAATTCCAAAGCCAAAATAGAAAAGGACGAATTCGCGTAACAATCATTGAAAGACACGTATACGCATGTATACCATAGTGTTTTCGATTTACGAGGAAAAATAAATTGTCATAAAAGGATAGAATATTGAACAACGGTAACTGATCGGACGGATAATATAATAATACACATAACTTAAGATGAAAAAAAAATCCCAAGGGCTGTGCGCGTTAGAGTAGAAAAATCACGATATCTTTTCGGAGCCAATGTCGACATTTTACACAATATAATATTAGACATCCTTTGAATATTCGTCAACACCTTTTTGTGTACGAGGTTATCGAAATAAACCGCCCCTTTCGAAAAATAGCAAATAAATAAAATAAAAATAAACATTTTAAATATATTATTCGCCGTCGGCTAAACTACGCCATGGCGAAATGTAGAGTTCGTTTCACAAAATTGACGTTCAGGTTAGAACGGAATTCATTCAGATTGTTCAATTTAACGAAACATGAGCAACATAAATATATTGACATCTGTGTCGCGCGGTACATAAAACGGTGAATAAACCCAAATTTTTTTTTATACTATTTTTCACTTAGAGCTAGTCTATTATTGTACATATCACACAAAAGTCGCTTTTCTTCACTGCGTTATTTAAAAGTAAAAATTACTCGATATATATTATATATATATTTATATTCGCGCTAATGTGTGTATGTGGGCGAATGTCTGCATTTTTTAAATTTACCTCATCAAAACGGCGGTAAAGCATGCAAGCTGGGATTTTATTAACATAAAAAGAATAATTATGGAGTATAAATAAAAATGTGACATAAATTACAGTCATAACGGCGCCTACGTTTTACTATAGGATTGTGATTTAAAACTATGTGTATATTTATAACGATATAAATTTTTTTTTTAGTAATCAGACGTGTTTATTTTCATGCTCAAATATGTGTGATCGAATATAGTTGTTTTTTTTATGTAACACATTAAGCATAATATCGAATAGAATTCGAATTTCAACATCAATAAAACGATTTTCCGTTTAAATTTGGAGAAAAATTTTTTTTATATATTTTTTAACGAGAATACAATAACTGAATGTGTGGAGGAGCTAACGTTTTTCTTCTCTTAACTCTCCGCAATGAGTAAACATAAAAATAAAAAAAAAATTTAAATGATACAATAGTTTCCGTTTGGACTACAAACGATAAAATTTGACTTTAAAAATGCAACTTGATTTTGTTGAAATTGAAATTATTCAAAAACATAAAAGAATAACGCATTTATTGAAAAACGACCTCTCAAAAATGGAATACTGAAGACCCCTTTAATACTATAAGTTATCGACCTAATAGAATGCAAAGAATTTCCTACAAAGTATATTTTTTCTATAGATCGAAAATCAAACACATATATGGATTTTTCACTTTCCCAATTATTCAAAAATAAATTGAAAATAATATTGGTACATGGAGAAATCTGCAAATGACATCCGAGTTAACTTTCCGTAACGGAGAAAACTTTATTCATTACAACGTTACGTAATAATACATTTTAATTTTTATCATTTTCAAAAAATTCAATAACTCTCAATGTTTTAATAGCGTTTTCACTACAAGCAAATTGTGAAAATTTCAAAAATATTTATAATTTTTACTTATTGCGATTAACGAAATCATTTTATATTCCGAACAAAACGAAGGAATGCGTATTGGTGTTAGAATAGGGAATTTTTTTTTTTTTTTTTACACTTTTCGGGGCAGTAAAAATGATCAAAAAGATTTATGTAGTTCTCTATATTATTCGACTGGAAATCGAAAACAGAACGGATTGTACACCATTTTGTAGGTATGTGTGAAATAAACATTTTACAAAAGTCTTCACGGTAAAATTCTCGTGGAATTGTTAATATGAATCATAACTGAGTATGATTTTTTTTTTTTTTTTTTTGTCAATGTTGACGAGTTAATCGAGTTTCGTACGGAAACCTTTTCCAAAAACGAAAATGTACTTTAAAACGAAGATTATTTTCATATATAAAATATGGACTTACAATTTACTTTCGATGGGATGAGCCAAGCAGATTACCAATACAACGCAACCTAAGTTTCGTTGTAGTAATTTTTTTTCTATTTATAAGCGGTTTTTATAAATTTATATTTCGCGCGAAATTTCCAAACCGAAATTATATAGCATTTTAGGAAAGAAATAAAACGGATTTTAATTTTTAATTTCAAATACTCGATTACTACGCTCAAAATCGGTTTAGAAAAATTAAAAAATGTAATCTTGAAACATTATGTAAATACGGTATATATTATGTTTGTAAAACGACCATTTCTTGCGACAATCATTTTGAACGTTTTTACTCGCACTAGTTTCAGTTCACAGTGTATGAGAAAGTCAATTTTCTAATAACGGTAAAAGATAATTAAATTTGATCAAAATTTCTATATAATTTAATTATTAATTTTTGCAATTTTCTTTAAAAAAAAAAAAATCGCGCGTATATCTAAACAATTGTTCGCGAACCATTGGATAACATTTTTGGTAAAAAAAATTAGTCATTTTCCCTAAGCTGAATATCATAAAACATCAATTTATTACTAAAAAAAAAAAAAAAAAATAATAATCTATTGAATTTTGACACATTAATTTATTAATAGCGATCACTATTATGGTGGCAAATTCACAAAAAAAAAAGTATATCGTGACGAATTTGGCAACCGTTATTGCGACATTTTCAGTTGGTAATATTTACACTTGTTACTGTGAAAACAACAGGAAACTTATATATATAAAAAAAAAAAAAATGACTATTCATAATTTAAATTAATTAAAAACATAACATTAATTTTTATAGCAATTGTGTGTATATATATATATTTTTTTTTTTTGAACACGTACAGATACACTACAATGCAGTCAACAAAAGCGAGTTTTTTTTTATTACTGACCGACCTCGTAACACGTTTGAAACTCGTATAATACTTTTTTTTCATATATATATATATATAAATTTAAAGTTCAACATCGTGTTTAATACAATTAAAAATTTGGTTTTTTTTTTTCAAAAAAATAACTTAATTTAGAATTCGTTACTTTTTTATTCTCGTAAATCATTAAATTATATAGACTTTACGCATAGTTTCCATATTGAATATTCCATTGAAACGTGTTTACAAAACAAACGTAACGCGCGAATACGTATAAATAATGTTATTATCAATAATATTATCGTGCATTTTATAAATCTCGAAATCACTAATAAAATTCGTCATTTGTCCATTTTATACATTTCCCTTACGCCAATTGCGGAAAACGGTGGGATTTTCTAAAATGTCTTGTTGTATACAAGTTTTATTCGACCAACGCATCGGTCCGATTATGTTTGTTTTTTTTTTTTCAAGTAAAATTTTCGGCTAAAACGGTGCAGGAAATATTTTTCGAAAAAAATTCCCTGAGAAAGCCGATTACAACAAACACACGGTGTTATACGGTCGCATACCGCTCGGCACCATAATGTCCGCCACGCTTACCACCTACGGCGTTTCGGTTAGGGTAAGTGAGGTTACTCAAAACCAACGTAACCTGACCCAATGCGGTGCTGTAGCGAAATCGTCTATTCCATTCTTTCTCAAAGTGGGCGATAACGCCCCCTTGTGGGCGTTAGTGGCCTTCAGGGGGGGCGGTAAAAGGCCTAAAGGAGTTTGGGGGGCGTTGAAGCGGTCTGGGGGGCGATAACTGATTAAAAAAGCGAAAAATGATGTAATCCCTCAACTTTACCCTGGATTATGGTCGATTGTTCAAAGATATCTAATAGCGTTTCCATCATCGTATTTGTTCGAAGGTGGATTTAGTGCTGTAACAACACTAATAACTAAAAAAAAGAAATCTGCTGCTTGTTACCGAACGTGGCGACTTACGACTGTATTTAAGTAAATTCGAGCCCGATATAAAAAAAACTGGTTAAACTACACCATGTTCATCCATCACATTAAGTAAGCTCGATAAATTTAAATTCAAAGATTTATTTAAATTTTAATAAAAATACATTGAAATTCGATTAAGTATGCGTTTTTATTGCTCTTATTAAAAATGCTCCTTTAAAATGTAAGTTTGAACTCTAAAATGCAATATGGCATGTTTCGATATAATAATTGTAATAACTGTTTAAAAATAAACAACAATTAGTAAGTTTAAAAATTTTGGGGGGCACTAAAAAAATTTTGATTGTCAAAGTGGGCGGTGTATGAAATATGTTTGAGAACCTATGGTCTATTCAAGGCGCAGTGCGTTCGTCAATCGAACGACGAATTGTTATTATACGTAGGTAAGTCAGTGAGTACCTATACACATGCTTTTAAGAACTCGTTGGATTTTTTTCTCGCCACACCGAGAAATCCTATAAAAGAAAAATAAAACGTTCGTTGTCTACGAATAAACTGCTTTGACTGTCCTCCAATTGAAAACTGTCATAACTCGAAAACACAATTTCTTTCGAGAAGGCCATTACAAAAAAGCATTACAACGTACCCACGTATATACCAAACGTACTATTTCAATACACTAAAACGTAAAAGTGCTCTCAGCTATAGTGATCGACAATTTGATAAATTGCTGTCGAGAGTTATTAAATTATTTCGAGTACACTTATAGTCATCAAAAATAGACGTTTTATCTATTTCAAACGAATTACGACTTAGGAGATTATGGGATAACGTAAATTTTCGTTTTTCGGAAATAAAATCGATATCCATCGGGACTTTCTACGACGGAGTAATCGAACATGTATTCACAAACGTATTTGGTTGCAGAAAATAAAAACCCCCGTAGAGAATATGCTACTGAATTATCACGTTTTTAAACAATAAAATTAGACGTACCACGAAGAAAACCCCCAAAATCAGATTTTGTCCGTTCCACATGACACGAAAATATGAAATAAATATGTTATTATTTTAATTTCTATATATATATATAATAATCATTAGATTTACTGAATATATATATATGTATATTTAGATAAGTACGACTGCCGTTTATATTATATAATATTACATTATTGTTTACCAATGTTCTGAATAAAATAATTCAATATTATAACGTTTATACGACAAATATGACTTGTTAACAATATATTGTAGACACGACGTATATTGTTTCAATTTGTAGACAATATTAGCAAATGTAATCAAAATAATATTATGTGATTATCGAATATATATATACGTAATTAACATAGATACCTACGCGTAAAATATTGTCGAATTATTAGATTTGTAATGAAATCTCATTATTTCTATTAACGATAACGTAATTATATACAGTAAATTGCATAAAATATGATTATATTTTAAAAGTGAATTTGGAATACAATTAAAACTATATATTGGTGAACAGTAAATGTTTTCTTTTTTCATTATAAATATTTAGAAAACCTATATTAAAAGTTATTTAATAATGAACGAAAACAAACAAACTTGGCTTTATTTGCTACATGTATACACAACTAATATTATAATGTTCTCAAGGAAATCTTATAACTTTATTCTAAAGAAACCTTATAGAATTGTATTAGTTGTATACAATTACCGTATACAAATAATACATATACGTAATTCTTTTACAATACGTGGTCAGATATATTGAGTATTAAAATGATTTCAACATTAAAATATAGAAATAAAAAAAGTATTTGTATATTAATTAAGAAAGTAAGGAATTTTACGAGAAAAATTGGCCACAAATAAATTACGGAAAATATTACACGTAATTCGACGAATATACATTTCTCTGCAAATGCACGTATATTCTCGCATATGAAAGGCGAGAGGAAGCTTTTTTTCTTCCTAAACTTGATATTCAGATAGTGAAATTTCACTAGATCGGGAAATGTGGACTTTCAGCCAATGTAATCGATACATTCGTAATCCATTTTCGATAATTATTAATAATTTAAATTCGTACGGCGTGAATGGATTTTCATGAAATCGATATGTTTTCGGTCATATCGCGTAATCAATTTCACAGTGTCTACATCGATATTGTAAAACGATATATTAAAATTATAATAAAATATTTTAACTCGGAACTAACTAATTATCGTGTCCTAAAGGCATCAAGTTGACTGAATAACGATTCGTCGTTTTAAACACCAACAGCATCGTTGTAACAGAAATAAATTGTACAGACGGGTGCGTTTGTACAGAGTATTGTTATGCAATTGACCATAAACGAGCGAAACATACTATCGAATAAAAACCGTAATAACTCAGTTATATTTTATAGGAAAGGAAAAATAATAACAATAACTCGAAAGCGTAATAACGTAATGTGGTTTTAAATGGACTTAATCAATCTATTGGAATATATTATTTCGCGCAATGAACGTTTGCATGACGAAACAGCAACAATCGCCCGATACAGATAACCCAAGCAACGGATTACGTAAAAAATTCAACGGTAATAGGAATTAAATTGTTTATTAACGCACACGGTTTGGCAGTGGGAATTTTTCTAGCGTGCGCAAGACGTCCCCACAGTTCGTTATTTTTGTTAAATTCGACAATCTGTAGACAATCCGTTATGAACAGGAATATATTTATATTGTCGACACCGGTTTTTTTTTTTTGGTAATATGTACTGCACAATATACGTGATGAAATGCGTTTGATGGTGAAAAATATGTGATCAAAAAAAAAAAATATTCTTAAAACGAGCATTTTATTTTTCTCGTTACAACGAACGACCGGAGATGAACGAGTATTGAGCACGCACGCGTCGTAACTCGATAACTATATCGTTCTATATAAAAATTCGGTACGTGCATCGTTAATTATGGAAAGTATCGCTAATCCCAAGTATACCGTATTGCGTCCGTTGATATTTGGACATCTCTTTAGTGTTCCTCAGTGGCTTGACGTTTTTTTTTCTTAATCGTTTTGCCGGTATTAAAAATTCGTTTTGGTCTAAGTATCTGGCACCAGTCCACGGCCGACGACAAGTTTCAATTGCTACATCACAGGTTGAACCCCGTCAATGTATCTGGACGAAGATTTTTTTTTTTAATACGAATCATCGTTTATTTTTATACTCAACGCGCGTGAACGACAAACACCCGATTTTCTCTACAAAATAGAAAAATAGAAGAACGACAACATTTACAATTCGTTTACATATTTTTCCGCATTATCGGTTTTTTTTTTTTAGGTGCGTGGAGAAGGGACGCGCGCCGTCCCAAAGTCTGTAATATATGTGTATAAGTTACAAAACGTATATAATGTGGAGACACGTATAATGTTATAATGCATTCTCTTTTCGGAGGGTTTTATTTATTTTTTTTTTTTGGTTTAAAGTCACTATATTACGTTATAGTCGCGTATGCGCAGCGATGGAAAATGTCTGAATAAATACCGTTCATCTCGTCGATATAAATTTCAATTATACTAGGATATCATCTCTCGTACCGGTCTTATTCTCCCGGCGAAATTAAAGCGGACATTTTCTCTCTTCGTCTTTCAAACACGGAACGTAGGAGAACAGACGTTTCATACACTTCCAACGTACCGATCGATCAGATATAGTGGTGGTGCGATGAGAAATTTGAAAACAGATTTGAATTGGTCGTGAATTTTTTTTTAGAACGACTTTCCCACTTTTTTTGAAAATTTTTTTTTTATTTAAAAGTCGATTATTTTTTTTATTTTTAAAAATCGTTCCAATAATATTTAAGAAAAAAATATGAAATGTGGGAAAGTCGATTTTAAGTAGACTTCACGAGACGAATTCAAATGTGTTGTTGTCAAAATGTCTTATTGCACCATTACCAGTTCGATCAGTACGTTGTAAGTGTGGGAAACGTCTATTTTCCTACGTTTCCGTGTGTGTGTGTAGGACGAAGAGAAAAAGTGTCCGCTTTCAATAACTATGTATTAACGGAAATCGTACGACTCCATAAATTGCTAAATTTATAAATTATATTACGCTCATATGTCGACTCCAAACGCTTTTATCGGTTTTGTAAGTTTCGAAAATCGTTAAACATTCGATAAATTATTTGTGTGTGTGTGTGTGTGTCAGGGTCGGATCAAGACATTTCGCTGCCCCCCGGGTGGCAAACCTACCTAAAATTCAAAACTTTTTTTTCTTTATAAACACAAATTTGTTTTACCATAATTTGGTATTAATTAATTTTATCGACTAACGGAAGATCAGTGGACTGGTACAGAGCCCCCTCTCACCTGAAAATCGTTCAACCTATATGCTCATCTATACCTCGTTTAAATAAGATTTTAAGTACCATTTTATCAAAAGACGCGAATATTAAATAGCGTATTAAATGAAATAATAAACCATATTAAACGTTTCAATAAACGTAGTAAATACGTTTATATAAAATAACAGTTTTGTAAACGCGATTCAAATGAAAACTGAATTGATTGATTAAAATGATTGTATAAAATAACGGGATCAATATCGTAGGTAATTGTTGAAACATTTTGTGATAATATTTTGCGTCAATCGACCGATCATTCAATTTCCATAAATGTGTGTGTCCAACGGTCAAGAATTAATATATATATATATATGAGTTATCTAATTCGGTACATTCGTTGTTTGTAACTTGACTCGCAGTATTTGTTCTGTTCGTCTGTTTTTGTTTCATTGAAATCAACATTTCGTTCGCGTTCTCGAAGAGAAGTAGTGTCAATGGAAACGTGAGAAACTGAAGTAGTACGAGTAGAAGTGATATCGGCCGCATCGATCAAACGTAATGAAGGCTGAGAAGAGGTGGTTTAATTGAAAAAGAATTATCACCCAATTTCCGTGGTTTCGTTTTTTTTTTTTTTTATATATATATATTATATAAATCACTGTTCTTTTTCAAGTCTCGTTTTCTCGAACGCGCTACCTACTCGGTTCTTTCGCCGTGACGGCATTAATATATTTCAAATATTATATTTATAACGTCGAAACATTATAAAAATACGAGTAAAATTAAAATAATTACAGGTATGAAAATCAATACGTTAGTACGAACGGTTGACAAAACAGTGGTACGAAATAACAAAACAAACCGATCGACTGAATATTACGGTCGAAAAACAAAACGTTTTGAAACGGTCAGGGGAGACGCGAACGAATTTAATCGTACCGCGTTCAAGGTGGATAAACTATTTTCCATTTTTGTATACGTTTGAACAATCGGTCGCAGTCGACGGCGAAAATGTCTTATACAGTCGTTTCGTGGGTATATTGGTGGACCGCGCGTAGAGAAAGAAGACGACGGAATTACAAAAAAATTACGATAAAATTAACGTGTACAGTTGTAAATATTACTGACCGGCATCTGATTTTTGCCGCGATTCACCGCCCTATAATAACGTTCTACTACTCGTATTTACGGTCTTCGTTTGTTATTATTTTTCATTTTCAATCGTACATTTGTGTCGGATTTTAAACATTATTATTCGTAGTAACGATATCGTGTTTATTATGATAATTGTCTATGTTTTCGATAACAGTGAACGGATGAAAAAATAAAACGTTTCGTCTTCCGTGATGTATCGGGCCATACGATGTTTTCTCTCTCTCTCGCTCCGTTTCGCGCCCGACAAACTCTATACGGCGGGCGGCTGTTACAATAATTTTCCTATCACTCGTACGAGGGACGAAGCGCGTAAACGAACCGTTGTTTCCGACGAAACCGTTCGCGGAAAACGTCGCCGCGCGGCATTCGCACCGTTAACCGCGCGCGTTCGCGTTATCGGCGCGAAAAATTATAAAAACCGAGTGTGATTCGACGAATTTTTTATGTTTTTTCCTCCGTTCCCCGATAGAAAACATTACGAGCGGCTGTTAGGTCGATGAGCCTGACGGTGATTTCTGGCGGCGTTCCGTCACGCCGTTGTTCTTCTAACGCGCGTCTCCGCGGTAAACGATTCGGTAAAAAAAAACAAAAAAAATTTTTACTTTCGTTTAAAACGGCGCGAAATCTCGCGCGCCACTCGTTCGTTTAATATTATCAAAGCAGCGCAGTACTTTTTCTTTTTTGTCTCGCACGCGCGCGCACAGTGTTCGAACACCAGCGACGTCATTACCGAAAACGGGAGGCGTGCACGCGAAACACCGCGGTCGCGTCCCGGCCGATTGCCGTCCGCGGGGCGTTCGAAAACGCGCGTCCGTCGACGGCGTTACGAAAAAAACAAAAAACAAAACGAATTTGCCGGCAGTGTCGTAATGGGACGCGGGGCGTTCGACGGAACACGATTTGCGGCGTTAGGTGTTAGTGTTAGTCGCGCGCGTCGTGTCTCCGAGTATTCGATCGACACGTTATTCGATTTTCTTCTTTTTGAAAATACGCTGTTCGTATTTAATTATATACGTGTGTTTTTTTTTTGTTAATAGTACTACTTTCCCCCACCCGAATAAAACGCGAAAGCCGTAACGAGGCTTTTAATCGTTTACCGAACGATTTTCATCGTAAATTAATTTTAACGCATCGCGTAACGACGTTTTATTTATAATTTCTTATCGGGATTGGAAAACAAAAATATATACACGAGTACGAATAAATGAGCTTGTGTATCCGTCTCGCAGCGACGACAATCATAACGGAATAGTGTCGAGAATCCAAACGGTTCACTCCGTAACGCGCAGGTGAAATCGCCGTATTCAATTGAGCGAAACAAATAAAACGACAAAAGAATCGTCCGAAACAAATGTTTACAAATCGATATGTGTTAGACACGTATCCTTATTCGATGATAATTTATTCGTAGTCGACACGTGATCGGGATTAGCCGGGGGGACTCTCAAGGAGCCGGTCGAGAACGTATTATTGGAAATTCACGCGTGGTTTATTGTACTTTTTTTCTTTCTTTTTCACCTCGGCTATTTTTTACTTCGGCTGCATACCGAGAGGGAAACGAGAACGATAAAACGCGCGTATACCGTTGACCTGCAAAAAAAAAAACAACAAAAAAATTTACGGAAAACAAAATAATTCCCTACGGCTTTTCGCTATTGTGCTGATCAGAAGAAAACAATCATCGATCGACGGGTTCGTTAAAACGCGTTTTCAATCGCCACCGCGGAATAGGCGTTTTACGCGAACGATGAGGTGATTTGAAGTGGAAACAATTTGGCTGTCGCAAATGTCGGGTCAGGAAAAATTCGCGAGCATTTTACACCGCGTCGTTTTACTAACCATTCAGTATCGAAAATACGGGACACACATATATTTTTATTTTTTTTTGACAATATTAAGTTTGATTTATTTTAACGTGCCAATGAAATAAAATATTGTTAATTTGTATACAGCTCCGTAAAATTCAAAATAATAATAATAATATAATTATGGCTCTTTATTCTATTATGTACTCAAATTCTCATGGAATAAAAATTAAGTTAGCCTAAAGAAAAATTCCAACGGATGTATTTTTAAACATTAACAATAACATAAATATAAAGCTCTCACTTGTATTATAATAATACCCATACGAACTGAATACTATTGTTAGATTAACAGACGAGACAAGATGAAATTTTAAATTTAGGAACAAATTATAATAATTGTGTTAAAAATTAAGAACAATATGACAAATTAGTCATAGCATTGTAATTGTAGTTTTTTATTTAGTTTTAAAAGAATATTTTTGGTTTATTAAGAATAATTTTAAGAAATACGGGACGTATTGCGTCCCGACACTCATGAATCTTTATTTAACAAATAACAAATCGAACAAAAACCGGACTGTCCCGTGGAATACGGGACGGGAGGCAACCCTGGTTCACACGCGCGTTATGGGTTTGCGCACGATCTCAAATCGCGGTGTTAGAAACACGTAGTGAGGGCGAACAACTTATGGAACGATTGCGTTCTTCTGCGGTCCAGTGTATAAAGAGTTAAATGTTAGCGTTTTCGTGAAAACCCCAGAGAAATAAAATCGAAACACGCGCACCGCACGTTGTTTTAACAACGTATCAGTCCGACAACGAACTCGTATTTCTATTTTTTTTTTTTTATTTTATCAACGAAAAAATATAAACGAATCGTATGCGACGAGAAAAACACGTCGTTGCAAAGCAAATAAATTTTCCGTTCCACTAGAACACACAAGAAGAAGAAGAAGAAGAAAAAACGCGTCTCGTAACTGTTTTAAACGTCGTCGTAAAAACCCACGGAGAAATGTTTCCGACTTAAAGGGGATTCGGCGGCGCATTCGTAGTGGACCTTGTGACGCTTTTGGATCCAGTGTATTTTTATTCCGTCCGCGTGGGCTTTATTATATAATAATACGGTGACTGTTCTCGACAATATATCATACTCTGAATAATATATGTATATTCACATGGCGTTTAATACGACGCGCATTACGTAGACTTTTCTCCGATGTCGAAAATCAAATACGTATTAGTACTACTAAACACACACACACACACACAATATTACGTCGCTATTTTTTTATACGACCAATTGATAGACTTCCGTAAAAGTATAGCCGTACGGTGTACACGGTATATCGTAAAAGTATATCATAACGTTTTAAAGACATCCGAACTTTCGAGAGATGTTGTGCGTGTGTCCATCGGACTTTTAACAATTATGCGTGAAAATAACTATGCCGATCACGAGAGTCGTCGATCAATTCAACGCTGTTGTCGCGGACGCGAAAATGCGGTTCAACGAAATACGCTGACGTTGTAAAGTACACACACACACACCCCACCACCACTCACCGAAACAAGAACAGTTTCATTGCGTGCTTACGACGAAGAGACGTACCGATCGACGGATAATAATAATAATAATAATAATAATAATAATAATAATAGGCGACAAAACATGCGACGTGCGTTTTTTAAAATCGTTATACAACGTTTTCGCAAAGGGATGTTTTAACAGTTATACGGAGCGGAACGAACGGTACGTCGTACGTCGTTTCGAGGATTTCTATAAACTGGAGCGTAAAGCGTCGGAAAACAAAAAAAATCGTGGACTGTAATGCGGCGTTGATTTTCGAAAATCGTCTATTTAACCGTACGCATTTGCATAAGACACGTCGGTAAGACGTCGGTTAATAGCTGTTATCGAGCGTGTTCAGTGTTATTTTATCAATAACAAAAATAACGCGGAAGGTGTGTTTTTTTCTGTGGAAATAAACTCAATAATAATATATCGATTTTCAATAGCCCGTCTATATTTTCCCAGCATTACGCGTTTGATTTTAAGATCCGGTACATTTACGACACACGCGCCACATGCCGCTGAGTAGTGTGTCTTGCGATGCGAATCAAGAAAGACAAATATAAATGTATTATTTTATAATAAATATACGAGTATTATTACCGTTTCCGTTGAACATCGCAACGAAACCACTACTGCGACATTGGATCGTGGCGCATTGGCCGAATTATACATCGAACCCATAGTTCTCTCTCACATACGAGTTATTGGAAAAACAATTTTTTTTTTTTTTTTTTTTTTGTATAAGACAGTTTAGAACGAAACGCAGGTTTAAAAATCGATAATTCATATTTCAGCATAAAACCGATATAATATCGAAAACGGCGGGTGAAAAAAAAACCCCCCTTAAAAAACAATTTAGTTAATGAATTGGAAGAGAAACACCACCGAAATAAAATTCGCCTAAATTCTTGGCAGATTGTAAACCGACTGACGGATCAAGAAAAGAAAAAATATCACACTCGCCATATTATTATTATTATTATTATTATTAGCCGACGCTCGGTATCCCGGAAAATAATCGCGTTCTCAAAACCGTGAAATTGGCGCGTTATTCATTTTTCTACGCGCGTACGTATATAAATACGTATAAATATAACATTTTATACGTGCGTACACGGGCACTGTGCAGTGTACGTTTTATACTGGGAGCAGTGTGGTAAACGTTGACCTCGAGACATAAAGCTGGTTCATTAATATCGATCTTACGTTCCATCGTCGTCGCGCATATAACGCAACTTTTGAATAAAATTAAAATGTTAAAAAAATTAATGTTCCCGTTTGACATTATTTACGCTGTGAACGGAAAACGGATGGCCCAAGTTTCGTGCGAATAACACGATAGAAATCATGATTTTTAATTTGCAATACAGTCTTCATACAATAGACTGTAATTATTATTATTAATATTTTTTTTTTTTTTGTGTGTTCGCGTGCTTAAAACGATGTCTACATTAGTAATTCGTAAAAATACGCTACTAAATTAATTTGGAAGTAAACATTTCAATATGCGTGTAAAGTCATCGATAATCATGACTGCTGTATCCGATGTATCAATACGAATTATTATTATTATTATTATTATTATTATTATTATTATTGTTATTATTATTATTGTTATTATTATTATTACCGCTGCACGTTATTCAACGTGTGTTCAATAGAGTCGATTCACCGCTGTCGGAAAATACATGTGTTACTCGAGTATTTTATTATAATTTCAGATTGCGAGGAAGAAAATTCAAGACTGTATTTTAAACCGTAAGTTGATCGATCGAATAATCCGTTAAATCAATTATACGTGTGTGTATAACAAAACACGATAGAAATCGAAATGATAAATCTATTGCATGATGTGACGAATTTTAAAATGAGTTATTCCAAAGTGTACGACACGGTCGAAGCGCTTATGAAGCGTTGACGACAAGACGTGTGACACGCAAATATAGTTAAAATCGATCACGTACATAAGAAAATTAACGGTCAATAGAACGTAATAATCTACCGATAAAAATAATTATCGTTTAAAAATCGATACGAAATTATTGGTCGACGGACGTGTCGACGAAGCTCATGGTCGTTTATAATAATGCATTTTTTTTTCTACGTTGTGGCAAAAACAGTTATTATCGTAATAAATTGCGATCGATTTAAAAAAAACAAAAAAATGCTTACTGTATAAACCGAACGGCATCGATAAGTACATTAAATAATTATAATAATAATTATATTATCAATTACAACATTTGGTATTTTTCGTTTGTATGTACGCCTAGATCGGATTACGGTATAGTGAAAATCTATAATAACTCAATTTATCCGGACAACACAACGTTACGATGGCTATTACAAATTATTCCGCGTCCGTTCACGGTGAACGTTCGAACTGATTGGAATATGATATTTATGCGCGTGTTAAATTAAATTGAAAGAAAGTTTCGCGGCGGGAAGACAAAAGCGGCGAAAAAGAAAAAAGTACGCCAAAGCCGATATTTCGTTAAAGCAATTTCTGTTCTCCGACCCAATCGCAATGAATTCTATTCCTCGGTTCTCTCCGGAGCCATTGGCCGAACTCCGCCGTTATACGTCCGAAAAAATTACTCGAGTCCGTATTTATGGACTGGTGGCATTTACTCGAACGCGCCCCGCCGCGTCCCCACATAGCGTTGCACAAGGTTCGACCTTTTCCGGGTTTAATATATATATATATATATAATACGCACGTATAGTATATAATAAATAAACCTTTTTGCAAGACCTTTAAACGACTGAATTGTTGCCAAAGAAAGGAAAAGAGTGAGAGAGAGAGAGAGAGAGAAAAAAGAAGGAAACGCGCGTAAAAACCCTCGGCACGTATTCGAAATGAGTTGCGCCCGAATAAAATATCGCTTTAGCATAAACGAAATTCTCTTACACGCTACCGCCGAGTGTGGCCAATAAAAAAATTATTATTTTTTTTTTTTTTTGCCTTCAAAAGAACACCCAAATGTCTTGTTTACCAGCCGTGTTAACGCATCACTTTTTTTTCTTTCGTCGAAACATTCACTACGCCGCATGCGAGTTCGTATTGTTCGCTGCGCTAAGTGTTCACCGAACGTGTATATTGATTCACCGCGTCGTCGTACACCGTCGTACTTGGACACATTAGCCCGAAGAAATAAAACGCAATCTCGGTGCTGCGGGAAAAATTCGTTTGTACGATTCTCGTCCGATGTGATCGAGATAAGCCGTAAAACAATAATAACATAACGCGCATTGTTGTGTCAGTTTCCAATTTGAACGTCTGAACGCACACTGCGTAATATTATAATATGGCATACATAATTTTTCACGCGCTCTCTTCAACAATAACGCTCCGCGAGCTCCAAATTTTCCGATCAGGAGGGCTCTGAACGCGATAACAAGCCCCACTCGGCTCCTTGAACCAGCCCCTCCCCATTCATTACACACGTCGTGTTTAGAACTAGTTTACGTTTGCATTTGATTTCTTCTACGGTTTACGTTTAACCGATTTACTGCTGTTATTTATTTCCAAATTTGATTTCAGAAAAATAATACCAGAAAAAACGTGTTAATTGTAATGTAATAGGATTATGCATATACATATATAAACGTTTGACAACACGTTTTCACGTCCCACATCGTACTACACACTGCGAAACTCTAATAATTATATATAATATGTATAGTCATCGCGGTCGAAATCCACAACGACAAATCCGCTTTGGATATTGCGTGACCGCCGGCCATTTGTTCTAATCGTCGTTCGGTCTTTGTTTCGCAAATATTATTATATTATATTTGTATTACAAACAATAATAAATAAATAAAACAACACGTAAATCGAGTCGATCGTCGATTTATCGTTACATTTATTTTACGGCCGATTTTTTAAACACGTATACGTTTTTGATAATGATTATGTCGTTATAAATGGCAAGTAATACGAATGACCTAACGCGTGTGTGGCGCGCACCTATACGAAGGTATTGTACGTACACGGACATGCGAGATAAACGACCCGTGTAACGAAAAATAAAAAAAAATCCCTTTATTCCTTCTTATTATTTTCCTCGAAACCGGGTCAACAGCACGAGGGATTACTCGAAAAATATAACTGCGGCGGATAAAAAATAAATATATATATATATATATTTTTTTATATTTATATTGTTTCTTCGGCATTGAAGCTGTTAATCTAGGTTTTACGTTAATCAACGTTAAAAAAAAAACCGACAAATAAAAATACTTTTTCGGTATTCAGTTTATTCGACACATTTTATGGTACGAGTATGATTTATACCCGATAAAAAATAACTAAAACGTAAGAATATAAATTTGGGACTTTTTTTACAATATATTTAAGAAAAAAAAAAATATATATACGCGTATTACAACCACAAAATGGAGAGAAGACGTTACGTACGATTTCGCTCCACACATAATTCCGTTGCTATACAGTTTATACGCTATTAGGATAATGACAAATGTATAATATATAGACGCGTGTCCCCGATCCCGGGCACTGTACACCAGCCATTTATACCCACGAAATGAAATAATAGTAATGAATCGTAAATCATACCGATGCAAATCAGTTTTTTTACTATACAGTCGTGCTACAATTATTTTACTGTTATACAAAACGTATCTGGGTCGATTCAGTATCGGTCAAGGACATTACTCGTGCCCTGCAGTCTGCAGATAGAAAAGAAAACCTACGGAATCCCACTAACACTATACCGTGTACGTTTTTCACTCTGTGTTCATAATATTGTCGAAAGCAGTGTAATCGTAAAAAAAAAAAAAAATACTCAATTATTATCGAGTAACCAAAACGATTTCAGAAAGACTCGTTTTAATAAAATATCAATACGAATTAAGTATTTAACTATCGACGGATTTGATTCATTTATTCGGAGAATACGATAACAGAAAACATGAAATGACATTCTCAAATCATTGAACACGAACTGGTCTATATACTTGTACATATCAATTGCACGCAGCCATCGAACAATAAATTATAAAACGATCGACCGATATATCTGAAGAGATAAATACATTCGTATTTTATTAATTAAGTTTTGAGCGTTTATTGATTTTAATTTTGCGCGGGTTTCTATTGTCGCGTTTAATATTTGACTGGAAATGTATTTCAATCATCTTAGAATATCTCTCTCTCTCTCTCTCTGGGCGTAATATACTAGTGCATACGATCTCGCGCGTCTTCGTTGTTTTACCCGTTTTGTAAGGACCGTCGCGGACCACCGTCATCGCTCTGAACAGACGGAAATAATGTGAACAGAAGGCAAACATATTTTGTTTGACTAACGAGGCCAAATGTACCACTAGGTACACTGAACAACCACACTGGTCGTCCGAGTGTTTTCGAAACAGGCAGGGATGTTGTCTCCTCATTAAAAACCCCATATATGTCTGTACAGTTAATGATTCGCTTTGTACGCGTCTGTCTATCCTACTCCCTTCCCCGATTCAGTTAAAAATATAGCCGTGAATTCTAACAGATTATTCGTTCAACGCATTATCTAAACACCCGGTGCTGCATGGAAATCTAGTCTTAGAATCGCGTGGATTAATTGTGAAAACTAAATATATTATATGACGCGAACAAACGATAAAACGCTCGTTTATTTGCCGTTTAATTCTGTCGCGAAATTGTTAACGAGTGCTTTTTACACGTATAACCTAATGAAAAATGCCGGTACCTTTTGTCAGCTTTTAACAATCCACTGAGATCCGGTCGTACAAGCGGCACTTATGGCCCTTTAAGGGAAAACTGGGCGAAACGAAAATAATAATAATAATAATAATATCTTCAATCGTCGTCGAACGTTGTAAGTTGACGAACTGGATAAACTGTCAAATCGATTACAATCGTAATGAAGAAATCCGTTTTATTTTTAATCGCACGACACTCATTTTCCCGTTTCGAGGTCGTCAGACATTATAAAAAGCACGTGTGTAATCCGTATACACTTGTGCGGATTAAAATCACGAGAGCGTGAGACGCACGGAAATCGATTGCGAACAACACTTACGGATGTAACGAAAGAATTCGTATACAGATTGAATATTCGGCCACTGATTTTTTTTTTTGTTTTTTTACTTTTAAAACATTTCGAGATTAACGCGGCCGACGAACGTCTAGCTACCGTCCTCCTATCTCTGCATATTGCAAAACGCTGGTTTCCTGTCAACCGGGAGCTATAAGATTTGCCGAAGACGAAACGAAATACAAGAATAAAACGAGTGCGACAAGTGCTGTGAGTGCGTGATTTCATAACGAAAAACGCGGCTGTCGGGAAAATCACCACCGTACAGTCATTTTCCGTGCTCGGTAATGATTATGATAACACGCGTTATATACGCGGAGACCAATAGTTGTCTTTATTTCATATTTATCGTGCAAACAAATAGAGACACAAACGCGCTGTCAGTTTTTTTTTTCCGTTCTCTTCGTTTGTTGTCACAGCGTGCGTTCGATCATATATACGAGTATATATCCGTACGCGCTCTGCGCATGTGTTGGCGACCAGCATGTGAACCGGAAAAATTCGCGAAACAACACACCGCCACGCCACGGACGACACGCGCCATATGCTCGTTGACACGGACACCGGGGACGGACGTTATTTTTTTGTTATCATTACTAATATTAGTTTCTATTATGTAGGACGACGACTGAAATTGTGTAAAAACGCAAACGACAGTATTGCTAATGCGTTCGCCCTAAAAATAAAAATAAAAATATATACAAGTACACATTGTTTTTTTCTTCAAAAATCCGTTTTCGACCGACGACACAATTTAGTCGAAAAACTTCGAAACAATACGACAAACGGCATACGAAACGTTTTTGAAATCACTTTGTTGTTTGTAACCGAACGCAAATGATACGAGGCGACCAAACGACTCAGTCATGGTGGTTAATAGACTCTCCAGTGTTGGCCGTCAACTAAGCTATCGACTAATTTGACTAAACCAAATTTTTCTTTTTAATTTTTCCTCGTACGAATTGATCGAGTAAAAAAAAAAAAAAAAAAATCTGTTATTATACAGTGGTGTCAATTATCAGAAATATTGGCCATCCCTTTAGAAATTTTGAAAAACCTGCGTATTTTCTGCGATTTCTCCAATCGATGTGTGCATACACGAGTGTGTAATTTTTCAATACGACCGCAATCGCAATTTTTTAACTCATCCATAAAACGTATAATAAAAAAATATAAATTTAATTTAACAATAAGAATAAAAACAAATTGTATAATTGGTCAAAATATATATGTCTATATATTATTATGTAATGCGTAATGAATTTAACTTTTGGTTGTACCTCAATATAACATTTTCAAAATTACGAATTCGTTATAAACGCAGTTTTTCACATTATACATATATATATATATTTTAAATTTATATCGTAATGTAATCAATATGTTGTTTTTAGAGAAATTTAATGTAACGTTAACTGAAATCGAATATTCCCATTTATAGATTAATTGTATTGAAATCAATGTACGAATAATTAAGTATAAAGCCAAATGTTTTTTGTCTTTATGTAATAATACCGTTAAGGGGATTGGAAACGGTTTGTTATTTAGACCTAAAAGCTAGACGAAAATTCGATTACTTAGAGAGAACCAAATTTAATTCTGAAAAAAAGATTTGAATTCATCAGTCTCTTTCCTAGATTATGTACGAAGTCGATTTTTAATTAAATGTTTCGTTATTTTTTTTTTAATTTACTAATGATAAAAGTAAAAAAAAAAATTAGAAATTTAAAACAAGTAAAAAAAAAAAAAAAAAATTAAAACATTTAATCAAAAATCGACTTCCCACGTGACCTAGAAAAGAAGCTGAAGAAGCTGATGAATTCAAATTTTTTTTCACAATTAAATTTGGTTCTTTCTGAATAGTCGGATTTTCGTCTAACTCTTAGGTCTAAATCATAGTGTTATAAGTATAAAATTATTAATTTTTTTCCTTTTTAAACATCGGCATGTGCATGTGCGTGCGACAATCTTCTGATTCCTATCTGTCGCAATCGACCGATTATCATCGGTTAATGTCACGATTCTTCCACGGTACAATATAACGCCTAATATCACAGTATAATAATTATATTTAGCACGCTTTATAATCTCATCACAAACGGGGCTCCAAAATAAGCGTGTGGCATTTGACTGTCGTGTTTAGAATATATTTCAAATATGGGCGAGAAAAATAAAAGTTATTAATTTTTTTTTGTTATAAAAATCGGCGTTTATTGTCAAAACCGTAGAGTAGACAAAATAAAAAATACACTGAGTATATTAATGACACAAAAAATGCAGTTTTTCGCTTCAATTATTCGTACTTTGATAACAGTAATATCCGTGTTATATCCCTTCTGCCTCTGAATCGACTGTTTTATGCTTCTCCCCGAACCGAATTTCAGGCTACGATCCTGTAAATATATATACCCGTATACAATAAAATATTCCGTAAATAATATCGATCTGTTAGTTAGGCGAGCAACCAAAAATCGAAAATTTAAACGTTCGCGATCACGCGAAACCGGAGAGTCGAGGAAAACGAAAACGTGCAACGAAGCGCGAGCGGGTACATATTCGTGATTGACACGATCGAGAACAAAGACCATTAGAGGATGAATGATATATAGACTTATCGTAAATATCGAAAGGATTTTATGTTATTATCGTGTGTACGTTTTAAATACAATTTCAAAATAGCGGATTTTTTAAAAAAAAAAAAGAAATGATTGGTAATAGGACACCGAGTGATTGCGATTCCTCACCACTCACTGGACATATTATAATATTTTTAATATTCGAATTAGTGGGGGAAAAAAACATTTTTTTTTTTTTAGAAAATAATCATATATTATCAATTATGAAACGTCTTACGACCATTGTGATGTTTGTTATACTCATATCTCGGTTAATAGTATATATTTATTTATGTATACTGTAGTAGTTCACTGACTGTTTAAGGGATATGAAAAATAAAATATTACGGTTTACAATGTTGCCGGAAGGAACCGTGTTTATTTTATCTCGGCCATAAATTATTATAAATAAATAAATATATATATATATATATATATAAATCATGAAATTGTAGAAAAATATTCGGCAACAACATTTGAAGAAATAATAACAGTAATTATTACTGTACAAGTGACGGTGTTTAGTAAATATTTAAAAACTAAAAAATGTGAAACGAGACGATGGGACATTTTAAAATTATTTCGAAAAAATTATCGATTTTTGCAAACGCAATACGTAAATCATATAAATAAATATGTTTAAAGCATCTCGCACATCAATTGTTATTGTGATACGAACACTCGTCTACGATACTCACTGTTAGATTTTATTGCACTAATTAAATATTTTGCGAAAATACATATCTCTGTCAACTTACTAAATATATATAGATACAATATAATTAATGTAGTTCAGTGAGATCAAAAGGGTTATTCGTGCGTAATAAAATATGACAACTTCAAATGATTCGAAAGATATTGAATTTAAATTTTATCGTCATGTAATACCTTTTTGAAAGAGAAAACATATTAATTCAATAGGAGCCGACAATAATCGCCTTCCCACCAAAATTCAGTAATTACATTTTATTCGCATTCATACGCGCGTACATTGATGAAATAGTTATATACACGGCATTTAATAATAATTATATAAACGTACGATGTTCAAACGACAAACCACACACGTCTGTATCGATGTTCAAATAATATATTTGAAAGAACACGTGAAACAACGAAAAATCCGTTATAGGAGGATTCTATTTCTGTTTCCAATTCTAAATAAAACTGTACCGACCGCGTTAATCATTTTTTTTTTTTTTACACTATATATAAATTACTAATTGATTTTACATTTTTATAATATCCGATCTCGTGTACTTCAAAAGCAACTACCGTCGTTTACATTTCTATTGTGAACTTAAAAGTAATAGTTTATTATATTTTTTTTTTTATTTGGTCTTTTAAACTTTCGCGTACCAAGTAAAAATTTTTAATTTTAACAAGTTCACAAATATATCGCCGCGAATAATTATTTTCAATAGAAAACAATTAAAACAATATCTTACCCCGAATCTCCGCTATAAATTCTAATAACTTATTAAGTACTACATGTATTATTTGGCCATTGGATCAACTCATCCCGATAATCCGCAGTGTAATAGTATTATTGATTCGAGCGTTAAATTCGTTATAAAAACCGATCAATTGCGTTGGTATTTTTCGTCGACTTATAAATATATATATATTTTTTTTTTTAAAAAAATGGTGTATCAGATAGACAAAAATAATTGTTTACTTTTTACACATTGAAAAAAATATTTGTCATTTACAATTTTTCATACGGATAAATCTGTCATATTCTACAACCGTATTAATCTCTGTTTTTTTTATACGAAGGTGTTTTATATTATATTATATAAATGCAATTTTTTTAATACTTTAACTAAAAAATTTCTATATACGCGCTACCGTTCTAAAAAAGAAAAGCGTTTAAACACAAAATATGCAATCTTATTAATAATAATAATAATTAAATGAATGATATGATATTTTACAGATATATTTACTGTAATGATGCATTTAGTTTCGGTACGTATTCCGTATAAAATATATTACGATATATTTACCGAACGTTATTTATTATAATCAAGGAGAATAAAACATCCAAAATGGAAACACGAAGTTCATTTCAAACTTATATTTATAGTCATTCATAAATTTACCAATGTGCGTGTACTTAATACATTCGTCGAGACAAACAAAAATCCCGTATATTATTAAAATTCTAAAAGAAAAAAAAATTTATTAAATTTCCAGATAAATTGTATAAATCATTTGACATGATATTTTGACGTAAAATATATTGCAATACTATTATAAGCGTGGGAGTTATATTATTTTTTGCAAGACACATAATTCAAAAAATTACGCAACTTTCCGCGACATTATTAGACATTACGGTTTTTTATTTGCTTGTTCAATTAAAAACCAAAAACTCGTGTTTAATAAGGAATATTATACGTAATATGAGATGTGTAAATGTATGAAATGTAAAAAAATATGTGTTCGAATTTAATATTTAAAGACGATAAATAATATTCTTGATTTCACGGCAGTTACACTTTCAATTATTACGCCAATACTTATATTCAAAAAAAAAACCAAATTTATTATTGAACCAAAGAAAATTTATGTTTAAAAAAAATAGAATATAGTCTTGATAAGTTTACTGGAAAACACTTGATCATAGACGACGTCAACGAATAAAGGTATTTTTAAGAATGACTTTTCCTGTATTCTTCCATGCGTGAAGTTGTTTTCACTGTATCCTATGAATACGAATATGTGCGACATAGAAAGGGCAATGAAACAGTAAAAAACGAAAATATTTTTTCCAACAGTGTTTCGAGTGAAATTCTTACAAGTTTCTATTTCAAGCTTTTATTTCTTTCTATTAAAATAAAAACCGTATAGAAAGTATAGAAATAAATAAAGCTATTGTTTTTATTTACAAGAAATAGTTCGTTTTTTTTAAATATAAAAATTTTGATTTTAACGCCTTTAGCTTTAGAAATATTAATACGATAAATATGACTTTAAAAGTGTAGTAAATCTAGTAATAAACTGAATTAAATCTAAATTTTATGTTTATTTCAACCTAGGCCTATATATTAATGAAAGGTATTGTCCATCCAAATAAAGCAGTAGTGTTTCCATAGGGTTATCATCTAGAATTATGTTTAAAATAATATTTACACTTCGTATACTCTAAAGCAATAATATTCAACATTTATTTCCAATAGCCACCGAGTTTTATCGACGCAAGTACAAAATCTAAATATATTCTATAAATGATTTAATTTCGAACATGAGTGTTTATTATTATAAAAATATTGTGTACAATGTAAAATGTTATTAACTCGTAATTTGTCCGCTTTGAGGAAATGTTTCGGAATATTTATACATAAATACATATATATAATAATATATATATATATATAATATATAATATATAATATATATATAGGTTATTGGGTTGAACTCTTGAATTAAGTCAAGTAAAAAAAAAAAATAATTTTTAATTTATAAAAGCCACAAATAGAAAGAATAAAAAGAATATCCCACGTTCAGAATTTTAAGTTTTAAATTTATATTCATCCTTTTCAACCTCGCTTCTATGTTTTAAATAACGTTTGGGAATATCAAAAAAAATTCTGGGATTGATTTTTTACTTTTGAACTTTGTGACTTTAAAAAATATATTCCAGGAATTTAAAATCTTTTTGGGTTTTTCAATATTGTACTGTTAGTTGCTAAATAATATTATTAATACATTGATCAATGATTATTGCGATTTTTAAGAACTTTGTCACGTTTTTCTTTACAACGAAAAAAACAACCACGTCCAAAATTCACATCATGTGTAAACAAAACGGAGGCGCGATCGTTTGGAAAGCTAAGATAAGAAAAATGTCTGATAGAAAAGCAATTTAAAGACTCTGTCTTCATCAAATCATCAAAAAAATATTGACGGAATCATCCGCACTGTCCAGACGTACAAACGTTTAAGTGTATAAACACAACATATATTGATATATTCTATACTTTTGACTTCCTATTTATATTATACATCCGTTCAAGATTTGATATCGTTGAACTACGTATATACATTTTGAGTTTGTGCGCAAATATGATATTTTATTAACGGTATATACAAACATTAATTTAACGAAAAACTATATATTTATCTGATGTCTGGCCATTTATAGCTTGTTAATGATTTTTCGTATAAAATATTGCTCATGCAAGAAGTATAAAATATATTTTCGTCGTTGTAAACCGGCAATGCTGTAACAAGGGAAATGCACACACGCACACACACACGCCGATAAAGGGATTAAAGGAACTGATGTGGAAATTGTTATTCGGATTATTATATTTCATTAATTAATACACTTTTCGCGTTAACAGAAAACAGCGAATTGCTTACAAGAAATTTTCCTTTTTTTCCAAGCGATTTGAAAACACGTGTCGACCGCGAAGTCGACATACTTCATCGGCAGATTATCGCTTTAATTATGTGAAATTTTCAACAAAAAAAAAAAAAAAATTATACAACATTAATATAAAATGCATACTTTATTTATTCAATTATATATATCCTAAGTTTAGATTTCACTACGGTCGAGTTATAAAAAGCCTTCTCTTATACACAATTTAATCAGTGTCACCACGGTAGTCGTTACAAAATTTTAACAATACCGTTTTCTACAAAAATAATTTTCCTAATATCGTTACACAACACGTACGATATCTCGAGCTCGTTGTTGCGCGATGAGTGGCTTAAGTTGTAATGGAAATTTTTGGAAACAAAAAAAAGAAATAACATTTAAAACGAGGAAATTATTATCCACGATTTATATACACTCCGCTGTACCTATCTGACGTTCAATTAATGTCGGCTCAACTATGCCGGTATTTTATATATATTTATTTATTTTGTACGGTACTATATTATATCCACTGATGTGCAATATAAGGAGATAACAATAAATTATTTTTTAAATATTTCGTACATTTATAAATTTACATTTTGCTATTCGACTGACGTCCTCGACGCATGCTTTTCACTTTTCGAACAATATTATTTATGTCAAAAACAATCTTTCCGATATCTGTATTGTATAATATGACATGTATGTAAATATATATAGATTGTTGCGAGACAAATGGGTCAATAAGAGACGCAATTTTTTTTTTTGACTAAACTTAAATAAATTGTGGCTTTAATAATTGTCATGTTGTTGGATGACAATAAATTAAAAAAAAAAAGTCATATCGACATGAAAAAATGTACAAATGGAACGCAAAGAACCTCCGTTTCGTTTACGATAACGGGACAGTGGAAAAGAACGTGGTCGAAGCCGCAAGTATCACCAAGACGATTTGAAAGAGCGCAAGAAGATAGTTCAGCCCCACGGTTAGGTAGCTTATTATGACTTTAACCGTAATGTGGACAATTTAATAATGAGACGTCTACTTAACTATAAATCTGTAAACCAAGTTTTATATGAAACGGATGGAACCAATTATTGTCTGTATTCACTAGCATGAGTTACCGAGAGATATTAACCCATGAATTTAATACTTTACGTAAGGTTGGAGAATCAAATCGGTGAGAGAGCGAGGTAAGAGACCCCCTTAAAATTGAAATATTTCTGGTGGAATCAGTTGAACAATCTGCGTGCTCGGCGTACAATGTTTATTGAGTGTACTTTAGATTTGTGTATTGCGAACGATTTTAACGAGTACCCACGATTAATGGGCAAGTGAACAATATTTAAACATTCGGTCTTGTTTTTTCTATGAATAATTATTATCGAACACTTGTCTCCGGAACAGTGTTGTCGTTATGGAAAAAGCGATTTTGTGCGTGCCGTTTTTTAGCTAGGCACGACACAAACACGGCGTGTCGTTTATCGGTAAGAATTTAAAATTAAAATCGTTCTTTTTTTTTTCTTTTTTGCAATAGTCGATATTTCATTTATTCACCAGAGAAATGTGTATGTGTGCGTGTGCTTTTCGGTTTTTGGCACTGCGCAGCGTATCGTCGTATCGTTTTCTTTTTCACACTGTAGTCAATTTATTATATTACACGCGTGATTATACTCGTTTGTTTGTGCGGTTTTACATTTTTTATACAATTTAATTTCGTCCGTTTAATATTATATAAACGGTCAATGATTATATTATATTATACGCATACACACACACACACACGTTTTCGTTTAGGATTACACGTTCTCACCTACTAAGCTAAGTGATGTCACGAAGAGGTCAAAAACAACAATTCATACAAAAATCCTGGATTTCGGATTAAAACAACGCGTTTGCCGTGGTTTTGGACGAAAAACAGTATAATTACATAAACAAAACACACGTCCATAACCGTTTTGCAATAATAATAATAATATTTACAACACATTTATGAATACGTTAAATTCACGTTACACGTGTAATAATGAAGTTGTACGAGTCGAAACGTATTTAAAAAAAAAAAGAATACGCTGCCGATTGTATCGGAAATATTTATAAAAATGATAAAATGTCGCGTTGAAATACGTCGTGTAGCCTCTTTAGAACAATAAAAATGGACCACCTTGAGAAAAAGATTTAATATTTTAAATTTCTAGTGAATCAGTATTTTTACATCCTGTCCTGTAATCGTTCTTCTATGTCTATACAGGGAAATTCAATTAAAATTTCTTTTTTTTAACACTAATTTACTTAATTTGTCCTATATTTTATCCAGCAAACACTGCTTTTTTATTCCAACTTAATATATTACGTATTGCGGTAAGCGTATTAAATTTTATTTTGTTTCTAAATGTTTTTTTTATTTATTTAAAATATCTATAAACTGTGTACTTTATAGAACTCTATGTCTTCTTCTCCTAGTAAATATTATAATTAATATTATTGTACAGTTGGAATTCATTTTCGTTCAATAATGATTATTATTATTACTATTATTATTATTTTTTTTTTTTTTTTATTATTATATTGTGTATTCAAATATTAAGTGAAGTAAAATTTCAAGAAAAACGAGAACCGCAGAACGTTTCGAACTACTTATACTACCAATAACATAATGTTGGATCGCGTCCATAGTTATTTTACGATTACAATTGAGTAAAGTCATTTGAATTTTCCGTTGTTTTGGCTCCGTATTACAAATACATTTATATCGGCTATTGGCCAGCAACGCTATTCTATTTTCTATGTACGCTATTGTTCGTGCGCCGTTTCAACAGACATATTGATTTGATACAAGATTTCCTTCATACACTCTACGATAACGATTACGTGTTAAATTTAGAAGAAGAAAAAAATGTTTTATATAATATATTTCTTTTATGTTGCAATGTAGGTGTAACTTTTGAGTGGCTGATTCTGATCGAAGCGAATAATCAATTGGTCATACAAAGATTACATGTTTCCCTCGCGTTCTTTCAAACTTTATACAATTTATTTTACTTTAATGAATTTAAATTACTTCAATTTTTCCGTCCAGCATGCTTACGCATAATTGTTTAAATTGATGTGATATTTTAAAAATATCGACTATTCCGATTATTGAAAATTGCTTTTTCGCTTGTTCATATAATTGAGATTGTTCAATATTCGAAATATTCTCTTTTCTTCGAATAATTCGAAATTGGGTTCCGATTGGGTATTGTTGCGTTAAACCGGTTGGTTTTCGTCTAATTCCATTCCTCGATTTGAATGTCGGAAAACTAAATCCCGTTCAAGAACGGTTTTTTTTCATCTTCTTCTTCTTCTTCTTCTTTAATGCTATCGGTTTGTTTTGTAATCGTGTACAAATTGACACTTTTCCACGTTTTCGCTAGTTCATACGATAATATAGCTTTAATTCGCGCACTAAATTCCAACCTCTGACCGCAGCGCTTTATATTATATCGAACATAACACCGTAAAGTCGGCGATTTTTTTTCCTCTTCTTTTTATCCGCTCCCTGACTTGTTGTTTGCGCTGGTGTTAATTTTCTAAACAATGTAGATACGAGGGATTTGGAGTTTACAAAGAGATTAAAGCGCATATATCTTTAGGTATAGTTTTAAACTTTTGGCTGACACGTCGTTAGAAATGTAAACACCACACCGACACATGCTACTATATTATATACTCAATTCAGTCTTTCGGTTTTGTCAATGCGAAATACGTTTGAAACGGTTATTAGTTTCAAACGAAAAACACGCGCATAGCCAAAGCCATTTACGGACACGACAGTCTGGCCAGTCTTATCCCGATAATAAAATGATATTTTCGCTGGTCGCGAATTCGATTGAATTTGTCACAAATCCAAAAACGGAGAAGACATTTTTACCATCAAAACGCAAAAGTATTGCGATCCCGATTACTTTTATTTATATTCGCCAAATCACGTACGGCCATAAGCACCGATATAAATTCTACACTTTTATAACCGTTTTTCTCGTTAACGTTAAAAATATTTTTCAAATTTTTTATTCCGTTCTTATATCTCGACAAAGTCATACGGTAATCTTCAAATTTTGAAAAACGTTAATATTTTTTTTTTTTTTTAAACAACAGTAAATCGTTTGGCCAACTGGTCTCGTGTTACGCATAACTCTAAGAGTGGAGTAGAATTTAAAATATTACAAATTGAAACAAACGACTTATTATGTCAATAATAGTAAGCGTTTTTAATAATTTTAATAAGCTTATAAACTGAAACGTTTAATAAAAAACCCGTAGTCGATTAATACGCGCCACTTAATAGGTATGGATTTTATCTTAGACAACGTTTGGATATATGACAACAGTGATTTAAAATATAAACGATATTAAAAAAAAAAAAAAAAATGTATTTTTAAACCATTTACTCGTGTAACACACGTCGAAAATCAAAGTAAAACGATGTGTGAATTACTTCCGACGCATTTTTAGAGTAAAAAAGTAATTCCGAGGATTTCGAATAAATCAAACAAATCATAAAAAATAAATAAACAGTTTAGTATACAAATTGAACGATAACTATGTGACAAATAATATAACGTATCGTTACGTTGAGTTTTGTTTCTTTTTTCTTTTTTTTTTTTGAGAAAAATATTACTCTCGGTTCGAGGGATTTTTTTTTATTTCTTATTCCTTTAGGTTTTAGTAATCCCCGCGAATACGGTTTCCGCATAAAGTTTCCGCAATAATAATCGCTCTTGAAGTTTCTCTGTGTCGGTCCCCAGACGGTAACTCATCATTACGCCTACAATAATTGAACCGTTACTTCTACCAACCGACCATCAATATAAACCACGTCTTTCGCTTAATTGCTTTTTAATTAATATTTTTGCGTTACACGAAAATTTAACGAAACCGTCGTTGTTTTTTTTTTTTTTTACCAAGTTTATAGTAAAAATTTCGCTGAAATGTCTTTTCGCGAATTATGTGCGCTCTGTATTTTACAAAGTAAAACATCATTGCCGAACGCATTTCAAACGATTTCGATAATGTAGACTCATCTCTCGATCCGATTCATAAGTGGAAATAAAAAATATATATATATATACTATTTTCGCATATAAATTCATACTAAACGCGTGCGAATTGAGACATTTCGTATTTATTTCCGCGTTCCGATGTCGTTTATCGGATCTTAGCGAATACAAGCAAAACGACTGAACTAATAACCGAATGAAATCGGAACACAAATTATCCACACATCTGCACATAATATTGTTTAGTCCAGTGAAATACGCTTATACGACGCTGTCGTTATTTATTTTTTTCTTTTCCAATAGTATTTCGTGCACGATTAAAAACAGAAATACATCGCGATTCTATAAACACGATTATTCAAATAAATTAGTCATATGCGTACACGCGGTGTTTGAAATAAAATAGTCTTTTCTATTTTATAAAATCTTATTATTTATGATCTAAAACACACCGTTAATTACACTCCATAGTGTCCAATAATATATCTTTAGCATTTTTGCCTTCAATTTTTTTTTCCAATTTGTATTTTTAATACATACTAACGAGGTATATACGCCGTTTTTTAATTAAAAATTTTTTCATTCTATACGAGTAAAATTTAAAATTTCAAGAATTATAGAATTTAAAAGAAACTCTTAATATAAGACATTATTATTATTATTATTATTATTATTATTCAAAATACATAATAAATATTTTTCGTACTGTACAAAATATATCACGCGAAACAAATGTAACAAACAAAATAATAACGAATACAATTTTTTCGGAAAATATTTATATATTATTATTATTATTATTATATGAACCAGAAATTAAACTGAAACGCATTCGTTGATGACATCGAACCGTTAAAATTTCTCGAAATTAAAAATAATAGCGATATTTTTAATATTCCTACAAAAACCCGAGTGTTAATTTTCCGACACCAATATAAATTACGTTTGAAAGATTAATAAATTTTTATATACTATCTATATGACATAGAAAGACACTATTTACAGCGCTATATTCAGTATGGAATCGCATAATGTAATACACGGGAAAAACATTAAACATAAATTAATGTGATATTATATTAAATTCCTCCCACCAATGAGAGCATTCTTGACTGAATTTCAATATATTTATTTTATTACGTCCACATTCCGGAAAATTGGACTATTATTAACTTTTGTTTGAAATTATTCATCGTTTTTTAATAAACGAATTTTATGGAAATTATGTTGAATTTCACAATAACGAAATTCGTCAACGAAAAACAATAACAATAAATAAATCTATTAATTCGTAAAACAAAATTATATTAGTAAACTCGCGTATAAATTCGTTCGGGCGATTGAACATCGTTCGAGCTTAACGCGAAGAGTATTGTGGTCGCAATACAGTCACACGTGTGTATCTAAACGACAAAAACGATTTAAATTTGTGTAGAAAAAAAAATCCACATAACGTACTGTTTGCCGTAAAACAAAATACATAATATAACAAATGAAATTCGCTGTCGATATTTAATTTGGTGACAAAACGTTCAGATGAAAAATGTAATTATGCGCCGACATTTGATGAGGATAACTTATCAGAATCTCATTATGCGTCAGAGTTTGATATGGAACGTAAGAACATAAATTTTATATATTGTGAAATTAACTGTAATATTAGGTTATATCAGTCTGAATCGATATTATATGCGACCGAGTGTTTTGTGCGTAATATGGAACTTGGTAATTTTTATAAATACGTTTTAGAAAAATTACGAAAAACCATTAATACTCGTCGATATATAAATAATAAATAAAAATAATCGGATGACTAAAAAGTCTAGTAGTCCTATCGGCTTCTCGTGATAAATATGAAAACTATTATTATTATATCTAAAAATACTTGTGTACGGTTATTTAAAGCGTTTTATAATATTTATATTGTAAAATTTATTTTAAAAATAATTTTTACTGTCCTATAGTAATTTAAAATTAATAATTAATTGTTCTTATTATTATTATTATTGTTATTATTAATATTTTGACAATTATGTGTATGATAACGAGAAACAAAAACTAACGTATTGTTCAATCTCGAAACAAGAATGAAATTATGACGTTAACTCATAATATTTTATGTGTCACTTCGGTAAAACGTATATTTCTCGAGTAATTTATAGTGCTCCCCGCTCGGTCTTTCAGAATGTATTTGAAATTTCCCTTGTGAACTCATCCGACAATTTTATTATTTCACAATATGAAATAAATTCTTTGTTGTAAGCTATATATTATATTATATATAATGTCCAATCGATTTTATCATGGTTATATTCCTATTCAATCTAATATAAACTATATCAGTGTTGTTTTTTTCACCAAAATGTCCGTATAAAATATATTATATTGTAAATCATTTTCAAAATTTATTATATTCAGATGACGCGGTCATATATCGTTGCATACGATTTTTCTATCATAAATTTATTAGAAACTTTCCCGAGTGTATTATCATGCTAGTTATTAAAAATTCGTACTCAAACGTGAATAAATTTATTTTTATAACATTTTATACAGATTTAAAAATCATACAAGGGAAACACGAATATTTTTTAATTTCTAATGCGTTATAAATCTACAATTTTTTTTTTTTTTATATTAACTTGCGATTTAATCGAATTCTCTACGGTTGATTAATAACTTATAGTTAATATTGTCAATATGAAATTACCGTCTTCCTAATCATTATCACGCATTATATAAAATATATTTTCGATTATATTATATATGTTTCGTTTTTCACACGTAGCACGCGTTTCTGCGGAATTAAATACAATACGTGTCGTAAAATGAAATATTAAAAATAAAAGTAAGAAAACGTTGTACAGTTCGTTTCTAGCGGGAGGTTGGCGAGATTAAACAGACTGAAACGATTCCTTGGCAACGCGTCTTTAATCGTATGATAACCCGTGTTGAATTACGCTTTACTGGCCACAAGCCTATAAAATCTGGTTATTTAGAACCACCGCATAATTAATATTTTGTTGACAAAATTTAAATAATCGTTGGATAAAAGCGAATAATACGGCATTATTTATTATCGATTTAAACGATCGTGTCCGACGAAGACTGCTAAAATTAAATAATTTTCCAAAAAAAAAAAAAATGTTTTACTCATCTTACGTAAGGAAATAATAGTAAAAACTAAGTCCCAAGAGTATTGAATTAACTAGAATATTCCTGTATTATCTATTTCAAAATAAAAATTTAATAGTTTATATCTGCACGCAATATTAACATTTTTTTTTTTTTTTAATCGTTTTCTATATAAACGCGTTATATTAAAAAAAAAAAACCAACTAATTTCGAGCATTTTCTTTTTTTACCTTAAACGATTTAAATAATAATAAATCAAATTTAAAAAATTCCTACTGAGATTAAATGACGTACTTACAAGTACCAATGAGAGCAGTCCCGAAAAATCTCGGTAAACTTTAAACATAAATAATAACTATAATATTTCAAAGTTCAGGATTATATGGACTGTAATAATTTTACTCTATTGAACGTATAACGGATAAAAATAATCGTGATAACAAAATGTCACCTTTTATTTAAAATATATATATATAAATTATATAATATACGTATTATATTGGTAATATTAATACTCAACGAGATAAAATATTCGCATAAACAAAAGTAATCGAGTTCGCCGAATACATTTTTCACACTCGTACTTCGTATTATAAAATTTACATTTATATTATATAAAAGCAATTTGAAAGTGACGTACGACATTTAGTGATTTAAGACGTTAATCAATGTTTGACATCATCTCTGTTTTGATAATTTACCGACAATTGTATATGGATATATACAATAAATTGGACAAATAATTATTATATTTTATTTACCTATTTGTACTACGCGCTGCAGTATCAAACACATTAAATATAAAAACACGGCTTATTATAAATAATAATAATTGAATAGGTCGTGTAAATAATATTGTTTTAATGTAACATTATAATAATTGAATATCACAGTACCGGCACTAATATTAAAATAATATTTTATGTTCATTATCAGTAGAAAACGTGAAACATATTTCGAATATAATGAAAAAAAAAGTAATAAGTAAATCGGTATCTGTAATATTATACATTTATTTTCTTACAATTTAACGTAATTATATAAATTATTTGTACTTTAAATACGAAATAACGTCAAATATGTATGCTACTACACGCCTGTATTTTATTTTTTGTAAACCTTACGAAAAAAAAAATTCAAATACTATAAAATTACAAAAATCGAATTTAATTTAAACGTTCGCGTTCTATTCCGAAAACACCGAGTGTCACTCACTATAAATATAAACGCAAACACGCAGGTGTACAAAAAATAATAATAATAAAACACGATGTGATTTTTTATTTTTATATTTCCGAATGCATTCTTGCGGTGCTGTATATCGTATATTATGATCATTTTGACGGACGAGATACAAACGTTCAAGTTTTATCGACCATCGGCTCCTTTAAAAGTGTAAAATTAATGGCGAGTACGCAATAAATTGAAATCATTACGGAATGATTATAATAGCGCGATTTATTAGAAAGAATGCAAATTTTTGTATTTATTTTATTATTACGTAATAGACGGATAGTAAGAAAAAAAAATCCTTAAAAAAAAAATAGTTCTCGTCGAGTACATTCATTCATACGGGATTGCGATCGTGACAATAATATAAACATTACGCGAGAAGAGTCGTCAAAGGTAGCGTGTTTTTTTTTAAAGATAATTTTTTTTTTTTTACTACACACATACACTTTTGTAAAATTCAAAATTAATATCATATATGACGTAATATGTCATGTCGAACGTTTAACGACGTTCGGCAAAAGCCGTTCGAGTTTAAACTACTCGTTCCATACAGCCAGTACCTATTAAAGCCGCAGCGTTGTGTACACGCTCTGAATAGAACGGCTCAGTGTAAACTTTGTTCGATCATCACTTTTGCGCCATAAGGGTAAACGTACGTCTACCACTCATCCTCAATACTACTAGCGTGCCACACAATATCTTATTATAACGCATCGCGATCGGGTCAATTGATACAATTTGAACGGGATATTTTATATATATATATACAATGCGCAGTGATATTCGCAAGGATAAGATCAGGAGCACAGCGGATCGCACGCTGTGTGTATGAGAGCGGACGACGCAAGTCCAAGTCACGTACCCCGGAGAATCGTATGAACTCGTGCGCGACTACGTTTCATCGCCGTTTTCGGCCTCGCACTCTTTTCGCCACTTCTAATATATTACGATTTTTTTTTTCTTTTTCATTTTAGAGTTACATGAAAATGCAGATCGAGCTGTAATTACGCGTGTTTCCTACGTTTGTTCCCGATCACTATATCCACCCGGATCATGACGTTATACCGTACTTACTTGAAAAGACTTGACGTACTCCTACTGTTCGTAACGTAATCCCGAAACTGTTTTTCCACTACTCAATTTCGATTTGAATTTAAACATGTATATTTCATTGATAGAACACGATAAACGTTTCTAACCGTCTCCTCGGAAATGTTTAAAAAAAAAAATCACGTACGTGTTTGCAGTGGCGTATTTATGGGGAGGGAGGAGGAATTAAGAGTGGTTAAGGTTGTTGTCTTTAAAAAAAAAACTATGACTATAGAAGACTCGAATTTGTTTTGTAACGGTTACAAATTTATTTACAACAGTTACAGAACTAAGTATTTAGAGAAAAAACACTTTTGAAATAATTTCCCCCCCAAAAAAAAAAAAAAAGAAAATTGTTTTCTTTCGGACATTTTTAAATATATTTAAATGTATATTTATTTATACACAAATTCGTATGATTTGTAATATATTTTTATGCGTATAAATCTTAACCCTAGTTATTTATAGAACAATGGCTCGCAGTAGTCACTATATTATAATGTATAGAGGGTAATTTTTTTTTCTGCCTTGAGCCAGCGATTATCTGCCAAGATTTTAAATAAATTTTATTTCGGTGTATTTTTTTTATTATTATTATTATTATTCATTACTTAATCATTTAACGATTATTTATAGACCATTTTCAAAATTAGATCCCCAGTCCTCGTATACATGCGCGAGAACAAAAAATTTAATCTTTTGATCTCTGAACATGTAACCGTTATGTTTTTTTTTTTTTTTTTTTTACTAAACTCTTATCTTATGTATAGAAATTTAAGAGCGACGAAAATGAAAATTCATATTTTCATTTTAAATTCCGATATTCCGCGCAAGAATATTATTGCTATACACAATATTAATTTTAACAGTTGCCAATGGTTATGATTTTACGCGGATTTATGAGGGATATTCGGGACTACACCGGGCAACACCATTCTACTTCGCCGCGTATTAAGCTGAAATTTGTATTGTTGTGTAAATATTCACCGGATTTTCAAAGTCAACATACGTACGAGTTCCCACACAAATACACGTATTCCTAATGAATCCGCACGATTAAAATCATAAAAAGGAAATTTAAAAATCAAAATTCGTCGTACAGTTACGTACGTAAAAGAACATATAAAACGGGCGGGCGAAACAAGGGGGTCATGTCCGAGATATTAATATCAGTGTACAAATTCAAATACGTTTTAATTTCCGTAAATGAAACCCAATGAGTAAATAGTTGCTGCTGCGACCGGAGATCTCGTTAATTGTATTGTTTCGATACAATTTTGGATTTATACTCTCGTTATGAGTACCCTCAATATGGTGTTACTAAGGAATGCTCCGTACTCCGGCATATTGTAGTGAAAATACATTTATTCGTCGTCCGTCAGATATCAAAATCCATATTTACAGACTGAACAAGTCCATAGAAGTAGTGTTGCGCACATAATGATATGACGGTGTTCTTATAAAATCTCGAAACTCCGCGAACGTTTTAAACAAGAACGATATTGTATTAGTTTCTTTATTTATATCGCCGATTCGCAAATCCGTGTTTTGAATAATAATTATACGCGCAACTCGAATAACGCGTGTACAATATACATATATTTTTTTATTTTTTTTTTTTGTATCGACGAGATATTTACAAAAAAAAAAAAAAATAACTTATCGAATATTATTATTATTATTATTTATCGCATAACTAAGGGTTATTATTCTACCGACGAAATACAGGAGGGATTAATAAAATATATTTATTTATTCCGCTGTAATAATATTGGTGTAAACTAAAACGCGAACGTGAGATTTTTCAAAATTTTAAGACACAAAAGAAAAACCAAATAAAATAAAGTCTCATTCGATAAAAAAAAAAAAAGACTATTCGATTTTTATTTTTTTTAGAATTAAATTGAGTTGAAATGTCTTCTTTATACCGAAACCGTCGATTTTTACGAATAAAATGTAATTGATTTAACTCTATTGTATAAATGAATTAAATTTATGTTATTTTTCCATTTTAAACTCAACTAGTTGAAAACGTTTTTCGCTAACCTATAAAGCGCGAGTCTGAATTATTATAATAACCGAAACTTTTTCGAATATTATATAATCCTAAACATTTAACCATTATTTGGTTTTTTTTTTTTTTAACCAGAATCAAACCCGTAACGGATATTCAAATACACATTTACCTGAAAACGTCGTAATTATTCGTTTGTTCAGTAATAAATAAATAAATTATTACTTATTTATTATATATCGTTTTGGTAGTGCATTAAATAAAATGTGTTGTGTGTACTTGTATGACGTTTCTCACCTCCGTACAATTATAATATTCTCATCGCGTCTCTATAAAGAACGTTGTCGAAACGCAACTCGTTTACATACATTTTTAGATATCGCTCTGCCGATAAAGCATCCACTTAAATGATCACATTTATATTCAAATAAATATTATAATGTTATACGTGTATATATATATATATATATACAACTAAAGTGAATCAGTGAAACCCACGAAATGAGTTCGCGCCGCATAAGAGATATTGTGTTAAAGTCTTCATTTTCAATTTTGATATTTTACATTAATAATAAAATAAAAAAACCGTTGCGTATAATATCACTTTTTTGAGTAGAAACGACGACGACGATCGAAACACGTATGGGACATGCCATTTTTCCAGTTTCTCACTCGTTTATTAAAAAATATTGTGTGTAAAAAAACGAACTACTGAAAATCAATAAACGATTTACATTGTAATATCAACGAAATCGAATTTTTGAGAGGGTTTTTTTTTTGCTTTTTATTTAAATTTAAAAAATAACGATCATCTAAGAGAAACATAAAATTGAATATTTGCGGATTGCCTGTGCAAATATTTCAACGTAATATATCTTTTCTTTAATGCATCCTCTCGATATTTCGAAAATGTATGTACTCTTCCTACAATATTACCTGAATTAGAAAAATCGCAATAAAAGTTTTGGAGAAAAATATGTGTTCTCATTTCGTCGACGTTCAATCATTGTTTATTTAAATTTAGCCATTTTTAAATAGACATTTTTTACGAAATATATTGAAGTCAAGAAATATTACATCATTTTGACAATAAGTACCAACATGAAATTCTCGCAATTTTATACATAAATACAATTTCCATGTGTTAACATAATATATTGTAATTCAATTTAAAACAGTATTTTCAAAAATATTGCAATTCAAATTCCAGTACAACAAAGGAAATAGATTGACTCGTGACATACTTGCACGCATATATGTACATCAATTTTGCTCTCTACGAGTCTTGAAATCATTTTGAACAAAAAAAAAACCCCATTTTTCAAATACAAAAAAAAATACCATTTCGCTTTTAAATTTTTAATAATAATAATAATAATAATAATAATCCAATATTGGTTTATGCCGAAATGGATGAAGCGAAGCGGGAGTAAAACATATGCCACATTTGCCTGTACTCATTAATAATATTGTTTTATGTGAAATCGTCGTTTTAGCCGAGTCCGATGACGAAACGTTTAATAATAACGATATATTCTTTATTTCGAACAATATCGATTTGCGTCATTTTATTTTACTGCAACTATAGTTTTTAAATAATTTACGGGCGAATTCTTTCCCCCCCCCCACATAAATCGTTAATGTAATCGGTTTTTTAATTAGTTTAATAAAAACTAGTTGTTGAACAATGACGGGTAATAGCGTAAAACGATTTTTTTCCCGTACATTTAATCGCGTTTAAAAAGTACAGACACACAGCCGTGGACGAACGCTGGTTGTCGACCGAGCGGATCGAGCAGAATTATAACGTTCAACGCACGACCACCACGTGGACCAACGACGGTAAAGTCTACGGAACGGGACTCGGAGCAATGGCACCAGGTTTATTCCCCGGTTTTAGAACCGTTGGATTATTTTTTATATTCGAAACGGCGAGCGTGCAGTTTGCGCGCAACGAGCGTTACACGTAGCGTATTGGAGAGCGTCGTACGAACGAAAAAAGAAGCGACGTCGGAAAGGCGCGCGCGGAGCGGTGACGGTCGCGTCGTGCCCCGGGCGTGTAATCGGTGTTACCACCGTACGCAGCGATCGACTGTTGTCCAGGGAGCTCTGAACACACCGGGACTCCGGAACGCGTTGATCGCGCGAGGCGACTACGCAATATTATCGATTCAACGAAATAAGTCCCTCGATCCGAAGCGTTTTCTAAATGTACGCATTTTTCTTTTACGCTCGTCATACGCGACATCCGATCAATTGAGCACTTTTTTTTCCCCCGAGAAATTCGCGTGTGTACCGCCGTAGAATAAAATTATTTATTTAGCGTGTTACTACTCGTCCGAATCGCAATACATGTCGACTGGTGAACCGTTCTTTTAAACATTTTTCGAATAGCACATTTTTGTATCTATATGAACAGTGGACTCGAGGAAACTGTATCGAACAGGTGTATTGAAAAACGTACGTTCTCAAATCGATTTTCGAGCTCTGGAGACGCTCGAAAACCGAAACAAGCGAAATTATCGATCACAGTGCGTCCAATGCGTTTTAAGGACACGGCCACAAAGGTTATGAAAAAAAAAGAAGAAACACATTTTCTTCCGTTTTCGACATCGGGGGAACAGGAAATATTCCGGAGGATATAAATTTGGCGAATATGCGGGGAGGAGATGGGGCGATACTGGAACAATTTTTTTCTGGCCAAAAATTCAGTGATAATCGTCGCGGTGCGTGCTGGAACGTTGTCACGCGGTAAAAATGATTTTTCCACAAAGCGGGCGGCGTGACAACGTGCCGCTGGCAATTCTTTTACAGAACCGTTCCAAAACGTTTCCACAGAATATTCGGTCATTGACGACAGCAATCCCAGTGGGAGTGGCGAAAATTCATTGTGCGCAATACGTTGGTAATAAAAAAAAAAAACACCATTTTGATTTTTGAAACGGCGATTTTTTTTTTTTTCGTTCGCGACGAAATGACTCCGAGCCAGACGAAACGCGTTGGGCCCCGTCACCGAAACACAGAATTCCGCCACCATAAGCAATATATTTTAACATACGAAACGTTTCTTTATTCCCGACTCTTCACGAAATTTCTATCGCGCGATTCGTTTTTCGAGATTTTTTTCTTTTTTCTTTTTTTTTTTAGACGCGATTCCGGCATTGATTCCGTTAAATTCGATAATACCGCGGGCTCGTTTTACAATTTTCTCGCCGTCACCGGGGGTGAGGGGGGGGGATGTTACAAGGCGGACGTAATAGCGGAAAACTCTTTCAAACGGACATCGGTACGAGAATACGGGGGGGGGGGGGAACCGTTCAAAACGAGGTGGCACGCCCGCCGAGACGTCGGTTGAGAAACGTTGCGACGAGCGCGACAAGACGAACTGGTTAGGTGATGATGGTGATAAAACTACACTCCGGGAATGTAATGTTCTAATATTGCGCGACGTGTAAAACGCGTGGCGGCGACGACGCGGCACAGAGGACGTGGACGGAAAGAGAACGAGTATGGCCTGGCCCAGGGGCGTATACAAGGGGGGGGGCGATGGGGCGATCGCCTCCCCCCCCCTAGATACTTGTGTATGTACCTATATCTACTGACAACTAAAATTAATCGAACTAAAACATTTTTTTAATTAAAACTTATTATTTTTATATAATTTTTCGATAATTCTAAGTTGGCAACAGATTCGACGGGCCCTTTTTTCTATTCGCCCCCCCCCTAAGGGATGAAGTAAATACGCCCCTGGCCTGGCCGCGTACGATGATATCCGAAGCGCGCGAATGCCAAGCGCACGGCCGCTGTTGTTGTGTCGAGACACGCAGCCGAACCGTATAAAACCATTAAGACTTGCACGCGCGCGCAGCACCGTAACAATAACTCTCCTCTCTTGCCAACGCACACAACTCCTGACAACCGAAACGCAATCCGATTGGTAAAATAATAATAATAAAAATAATAATAATAATAATAATAAAAATAAAAATAATAATAATAATAATGTGTCCACGACACCGGCGGCACGTTATGTTGTCAACGTCGGCGTCCGGATGAGTCAAAAAGAAAATAAAAAATATATAGAGATAAGTGTGCGTAAATTCGTCTAGAGAGAATGAGATGAGAAAAAAAAAAAAAAATTCGAAAATATCCGTTACAGAGATAAAAGACGATTAAGATTTTATCCGGATAAAATTATGACGATTTTTTTTTTTTTTTTATTAAATTTACATACGTTTTTGAAAACGCGTTTATTATTATTACGTATTTTATACTTTAAAAACGATTTTTATTAGAAAATTAATAATTTTTTCGGTGTCCCGCGGTTTGATCCGACGGTGTTTTTCATACTGCGCAAATTGGTACACTGGGAAAATCCTATTCGAATCCCGATAAAATATGATTCGACATGAAATTATAAACGGAACGTGTCGAGATAATATTTAACAAAAAAAAACACCGATTGTCGATATGAAATAAAATTTTAAATAACAATCTCATTTTAATAGGCTATACTTTTATCTAGAAATAACGAAATGTTCGTTTAAAACACATATTTATTTAACGTTGCGATAAGATAAAACGTTTATCACGATAAGTCTCAAACACTGGTTGTTATTAAAAACAAAATATCGTTTTCGTTTGACGCTACCACCACACGGCTGTTTCAGTACAACTGCAAACAACCAATTTGCTGACCATTGTTAGAGCTTATATATATATATATATATTATTAACATCACTTTTGCGTTAATTAAATGTTCATTAAAATATTTTATACGCAAACAAATTAATTATCGAAAATTCTTGACACGGGCGCGTACGGATTTATTGGATACAGGCGGTATTTTACAAGAGAAACAGATCGAATAAAAATATGTTGACTGTCTTCACGTTACCGAATCAATTTATCCTACTAATAATAAATCTCGAGTCAAATTGACAAGCAACTATAATTTCATCGAAATGTTTAATAATAAACTATAAGTTACAAATGCTAATGGTAATTCGAGGATTGCCGAAACGACGTTATGCGCATACGGAGATTTTACAGAGATGGATTAGCTCATTCTTTAATTACTTTGTTAAAACGATTTCCCGTCATATTGCGACCAATTCAATTTAGTTAAGATGTAAAATAGACGGATATAGTTATAAAGTTTGAAAAATAATACATAGTGTTACGCATTGCGTAAGACTTGAATGATTGGCTACATGACGCGTATACAATCATCATTACTTGGTGACATAAAAGAAATTGCACATTGCTAAATAAAATTTTGGATCGACGAATGACTGTATTTATACGTCTTATTATAATATATTATTTACTGATCATTTAATTCCGGTGTATTATCATCTAGCGTCCGTTCATTCTATTATTTATATTCATCGTTTCTTTCTTTATTTATTTCTTTGTCTATAAATAAACATTCTCTCCCGCTCGCGATTATTATACTACCGTATTTATTTTAACAATCAATTGATTACTTAATTTATTTACAATCAAGCGCTAGGATTCGGAACTCCGCTTCGACAATGGATTTTAACCACCCGTCCCATCGAAATCACTTATTACAAATAAAAATCATCTCTAATTAAATGATGGTGTATTTATATAGTTAATTAATTTCATTGTATTTCTTTTTTTTCTGTTAAATAAATTAATCACTGGCCGTTGCAAGATCGTGTTTGCTTTTGTATGTTGGCAGACGAACGCAGGTCAATAATAAGTTATGATGTAAGTTAGAAGATGTGATTCTGTTTTTTTATGGATTTTGCAAATGCATTCGATAGTGCATTTGATCGTATACAACATATTTACAAAATTTAATAAAATTTGCTATTAAATTAAAGTACTTATTGTTTACACTTCCGTCATATTTGAACAGATAGAAAACAACGTGTTCGGATAAATAATTCATTAAGTGAACAAAACTTTGATATTGTGCGGTGTACCTCGGGGGATTATTCTATTTGTCGTACTATTGAATTTGCGAATTAATCAAATAAATTAAACGAAAGTGCACGATAAACTAGTTTGTTGTGTGTGTGGATGATAAAGTACTCGTCGTAGTGTATTGAGTTATTTTTATGAGGAAGTCTTTGAACGTGCACAATACGACCCGAGTAATATCAAACCGTGAATATGCGCAATCTCATCCCTAACTTACAAAAAACTGATGTAAACATTGTAATCTTCCAAAAATTACAAGTTTGTATTTATTAAATTAATGTACCGAACAGAATTCAAAACTCGTGTGTCTGTCAAACTTCCGATATAAAAATTGTTATTTTACAAAATTAAATAATATAAAATATAATTATTTTACAATCGATTGCGGGCCGTCACGTGAACTTGTTCAGTGGAAGGTCCGCACAATTATCATCATGAACAAATAAATAATTTTCGCTAGAACCTCTTACGTTTAAATTTGAAAACATTATTTGTAGTTGATCACGAACAGTAATATTGTAAAAAACAGTTAGCCAACTGTTCGTTAAACGAACAGAATTAAGCACGAATATCGGACTACCGTTATGTAAATGCATGTCTAGAGAAGCAAGTCAATATTTATAATATTAATATTATTTATGTATCAGAAAATGCCGTTGTATCTCAATTGTTTTATATAGTCCTTTGTGGTCTCATTAAAGTAAATACGAGAAAGCAAGTGAACGCTATGCCGAATATTTAGAATAATTAACGACTTATATACAACACATCATTGTATGTTTCTATTGAAATTCCCAGATCGCCCATTATAAAGATATAGCCGCTATTAGTTTAAGTCGCAATTTAATACACGCCGCATACAAACTTAGAGCACAACTTTAGAGTAAAAAGACATATATCACTATTTACATTAATAACTTAATTGAAGTAATTCAAAGTCCTATAATATATATATGTGTGCATAATTCCGTTTCTAATGTATAATAATTAATATCAAATTACTACCGTTCAACTAAGCGGAAAGAAAATAACAATAAATTGCGACATATTTCGATCATATCCGTATTTTTTCTTACTAATAAATTCTATCAGTTTCCCAGGACAGTTTTCTAATATTTCATTCTGCCTCAACAGTGTTCTCGTATAATTGAACGTTATTTTCGGATTTCATATTATAACCTGAACACGATAAGCACACAAGATGAATTCAGTTACACGTTGAAATTAATTCAGACGTTACGAATTTAAGAAAATTTACAAAAGTGACATTTTTTTCGTCGACTATGATTTTCTATACTTTTTTTTAATGAAAATATTCAACATCGATTTCTACACAAAACCCGTAAGTGTTTTATTAAAATATACACACTAAACAGTTTTTTCATGCATCGTATAACTTTACCTGAATTTCTCGTAAACCAGCAAATCTGAAAAAGATAAATGTTTGTCAATTAAATTATCAAAATCAAATGTGTCGATATCGTTATGATGTACAAACAGATAAATGAACCGAACTAGATAGAGTTATTTACAAGGAATATCTTTAAAATTTTTCCGTCTACTCTTATCCCATACAATTGTTAGAACTTTAAATTACATTATTTCGTTGTGTTATTACTATAGTACACAATGTATACATAGAATTTGTTTTTACAAATAAAAAAATACATTCGAATTTATATCGGTTATTTTGAATTCACTATAGATTTATAATAAGTTCAACAATATGTGAACGAGATTTCTTAATACGTGTTACGACGTAACAGTTACGTTATAAATTTTATTAGAAAAAGTAAATATGCTCGATTAGAAATGTCGTGATTTGTTTATAGTGAGTATCTATAGAAAAGTGTCTTAAAAATATTTTAAAAAACGAGAGATGTTTTAGACAGATCTGCAGTGAAAAGAAACATTATGCATGTATAATTTTTAAGTTCTTGATATTCTAATATTATTAATCATAAAATGTGTAAAAAAAAAAATTATTAAATTTATGAAAAGTCAATCTTTTATGATATAGTAATTATGTATTGGCGAAATAGCAAGGGAAGAAAGCGCGATTGGTTTTTGTAAGTAATTCATAATTTTAGTACTTCTAAAAATTTGAGTCGAATTTCGCCTATACATTTTTATGGGTATCGGATTTAACGATTTTATATCACGACGATCAGTTATAAATAATTTTTGAAAATATTCAAACAAGCCACGAGACAATTGAAGTTATATTAATTTTTATACGAAAATTAAATTAAATTAATTTTTCTTTTTTCACGAAGGGTGCGGCTTCACCGCAGGCCACCACATAAACTTAATTTAAGTCTGTAAAATGTGGAGCTCGTCACGAGTTTTTCAACTTACACGGGTGGTCACCTCCATCTTAACGCAAACGAAGTTTTACGTTTTAATTCACAGTAATTTTTCATAATTTACTACGACTCGTCCCTTGATTTAAAAAGTAAATTATAATAATAATAATAATAATAATAATAATAATAATAATAATAATAATAATAATAATAATAATAATAATAATAATAATAATAATTATAATTTCAATAACCTCGTGCTGGTTAAACTTCTTATTGTTTTATTATTATTATTTTTTTTTATATATAAATATGCTTACGCGACTGTGTTAACGTATCGTTTTCACAACAAATACCTCAAAATTAATAGCACAAAATGTAATCGAATAAAAAAATTTTTACCGGATAACGATATGGTTAAAAATTCGGTACGTATAAATTACGGGTATTGCGAGCAAAAAGAATCGTGAACATACGGATCGCGTGAAATTCACGAGTAGTACCAAAAATATAAAAATTTACTCACACAAAAAAAAAATTGAATTTTTAATAATTTAAAGACATCGAGAAAAATTGTTTCTCTACGTATATAAACTCCTCCCCTACTTAATAATTAAGATTCGAAAAGAGAATAAAAAATGCTCCTGTCACCGGCGCAAAATCTACAGCAACGACGCGTGGAAACGAATTGACATCTTTTTTTCCGGTTTTTTACAAATAGTTTCAAATATTCGATTATTGTCATCAACGATTTCGATTTTCAATTTAGCCAGTTCAATGCTTCGTTGTCAATTTATCCCCTAAGGCTTTTTTCTCTTAAATATTCGATATTTGATTTCGTCATTGTGGTCGAATCGTTACTGTCGTGGAACGATTGTGAAATATAAAACATTGTTCACGCGCCGGTTTTACCGACAGTATACATTTACAACGGTGCGTTTCGTTTTGATACAAAAAAAAATAACAAAATCGAATGTTCGTCGAATTTCGCGCGAGAAATTCAAAAATGTCGTCGTGGTATCCTTTTCACATCAATAGCACTCGTGGACTTGTCATGAGTGCGTTACGCGAAAAACCTTATTTTACACCGTGCGTTCGATTCAAGCTCGAGAATACGCTGTAGTCGGTGGACAGGTCCAATTCCAAAGTTACGTTACAACAAATGCGGTGAGTATTTCTTCTTTTTTTTTTTCGTTTTTAATTCCGTTGGATTCGCCATCGGCTCGACGATTTCTCCGACCATTGAAAACCCCTTGGGTTCGTGCGACGATATCCCGCCGCGGTTTTCGAACTTTTTTTTTTTTGATTATCGCACGCGGGAATACGGTGAAAAACACCGTTCCGGAGACGAAACGATCTCGCCGAACTCTTGTTGAGATAAAATTACGTACAAACGCAGAAAATTCTGCCGTTGAATATTATAACGTTATAAGTGATACGGCCCTAAAACACGTATAAAAAAAATTATCTAATAAAAATACGTTTAACAACTGAAATAAAAAAAATTCCCTTAAAAATTGTATAACATAAAAAAAAATCTCTTTTAAATTGTTTAAACTACTTAAATTGTTTTATTATTTGAAATAATAAAATCAGTGTTATTTTAAAGAGCATTGGATAGAATGTAATGGGTTTAATTAGAGACAATTAGGTATACGATATTCATATTTCTCATTCGTGGTTAATCTCAAATTTTTTACGCTGTAATGTATATTTTTAAAATTAAAATTTATGCACGAATGTTGAATTACGAATGAAAAATAAATATTACCTAGTGATAATAGTGATAATAGAAATAGTAAACTCATGATTTTCCTGTGTCGATTATTGAAAAATAGTTTCAAAACGACCTATGGAATTAGAAAAAAATTGCCAAACAAAAATGAGTTATTTTAATCCGTATGTTATTGAATTGTATTTTTAGTTACGAAATCATCACCTTATAAGACGTTCTTAGGAAACGAAACAATTCGTCATTGATGATTCACAACATTCTGGCTTTAATTTACGTATTATAACGGATTAATATTTATTTATTTCGCCAATCCGCGACATCAACGGACTTCACACATTACAGACACAATTTAATATTATTATAAACGCACTAAATGCGTAAACAGAAGTAGACTGGAGTAGATTATAGAAACACATATATTTTTACTCGTCTAAAATTTTTCATTATTTCAATAATATTATAACAATTTAAATACGTCGACTTTTTGCAAATCCGATGAAATCGAGTTTGCGATAGCGGAAAGAGAAAGGTACTGTAATGCATTATGATGAATTTAATTTTAATTGGAAAAACAGTTCCGCGATGATTATATAGCGAAACAATATGGTTTTCGTTTCATTTCATTTTTATATTTGTATTGTAAACGGTTTTCGATATATATATATAATAAAATGAATTACATAAATCATTATTGAATGCTCTATTTCTTTCTTAATATAAAAATATCCAACGAATATCGTATTACGCGAAATAAAATAATTCGTTTTTTCGTATTTTTATTCCGATGGAATATAACAGCGTAGTTATTGATTTGTAAATAATTGTATACATGCTGTACGTACTTATTACTTTATTAAATTTTATAGTTTCATTAATTTTTTTTTTTTTAATAATATGTATTTAACAATTAAATTATTAATTTTTTAACACATTTCATCACACCAATTAGCGTCTAAGCGTGTCGGATATTGAGTTAAAACAAATCAAATCAAAATATGATCGGTGACTTTTGTTTTGTTTTCCTTCCCTTCACTGAGTGAATTTGAAATATTTACACACGGACGACCAAAATATCGGTATAGGTGTACATAATATGTGTATCTGCAGAGATGGACGAAATACATAGAGTTTTTGTATAATATATTAATCACAAAATATGTATCGTAATTGAAGTGTCTTAAAATATATTTTCGAAACACACGAAATACTTTTCTTTTTCAATTTTGATAAACGACAAAACCATACGCGTGTAATAAATAATTCATCGGGCATTATTACAAATTTATTCATTCTTCATAAAAGAAATATTATTTGCAAAACCTGCAGTCGGTACTTATACATTGTATATTTTTAAATAATCAAACGCTTTTGTCGATCATATATACTCATAATACACAAATCTCTAAATACTCAAAATATTACATTTTAGATTTGCATAACTGAATACCTCGTTGAGATTTTGTTTTCGTCCGATTATTTCATACAATGAATGAAAACTATTCTATCTGGTTTGCACGTGAATAAAAATCAAATTTCACATCATGACTTTTGGTATTTGATCCGATGTTTCAGAAACGTTGTCTGGCACTTCATTCGTTTCCTGTCACAGTTGGATAATAATGACGCTTAACTATTGTTGTGTTTTCTTTGAAAATTTACTCAATTTGTAGTCGCAACGAGACTCGAAGGCAGAGATTTCTTTTAAAATTCATACAAAAACAAAATTACTTTTTTTTTTTCTAATGCGTTAGTGTTTCAAAGCAATAGCGTAACTAGTGTTTTACTTTGTGGGGAGGAGGCTTTCGTGTCGTTCTGATAAATGCACACGGACTTTTTAACATTCCACACGAGAATTTGACATTCTCAAAAGTCTTTCAAGATTTACTTTTCTCTAAATGTATGACATTTAATAGGTGCGCGGTAAAGAATACATTTGACAACCGTCATAAAATGCTCTTTACGAAAAACGTTTTATCACTTCACGGATATTGTATTATCGTAACAATTACACAATTCGAACGTCATTCAAATTTAAATCGTCTCGTGTGTTTCGCTAGAACGCAAGACACGAATTACACGTTTTATTTTTATTACAAATTTCGTATCACAATCGGTTTTTAGATATTAAATATCTCGGCCCTTTATTGCTATAATTCATAAATAAAACAATTTTCTTTTCAACAGTATTCAGAGAGTATTTCAATACTTTTTGGCGCTATAAAATCATCGTGTGCCTGGTGATAACAACAATTATAATCGCGTTTTTCACTCGGCAAATCATTATCGCGTATATATAATATTTATTTATTATTATTTTTTTTTTTTTTTTAATAGCGATATAACAACGTATAGATAATAATAATAATATTATAGTCGATGAATATCAGTATTATATATATATATATAATATTATAATGTTTAACGTTTATACTCAATTGACATAACGTTTAACCTTAAGGCTTTGTAACGAGCGTTCTACATATTTGCTCGAGGTGAATTTTTTATGTGTACACACATTGTAACACACGAGTATTGCATGAAAATTCTCAAGTCATCAGCGCGCGCGCGCGTACCTAAAACGACGAGCGTATAATAATTGAACACGTGTAAACTCTACTCGTTATTCCGTTTTGCCAACGAATTACATACACTCCTACCGTCGAGTGTATTATTAAATTGTGCCGGTGTCGATTGTTCTTTCCGTCTTCCTTATAATAAATAATACGAATTTTTCTTCTTTTTCTTTTTTTCTTTTTTTTTCCACCGGTACAATTTTCTTATATTACGCGACTGTACACTGTCTCTATATTTATGCGTCGTTATGGGTTTACATATTTTGTGTGTATTGATCGTTGTCGTTTTAAAATACACTGGCAGCTAGTCGTATATTTGTTCTCGCGACTGCAGACAGCGTATATGTATTGTAACGTAATATTATCGAAAACTTTTATATAGATATCGAATTAAATATATATATATATATATATATATTTTTGAGAGATTTCTTTTTAGATTCTGAGCGCAGCGTGGAATGTATAGCGGTTTTACAATGATGTGTGTTATTTTTATATCTGTACCCGAAAATTCCACAAGAAATAAGTGCTCCGATCTTTACGCAATCGTATTCGGTTTCTTGTAGCTAATTGCGTCTAGTGTGTACTTTAAGACGGGATCATTTGTCGATTTTCTCAAAAAAAAAAAACGTTTAAAAAGATTCAAAAACTACCGAAAATTACGTAAAAACGGCGTTAAAAAAACATTTTTTTTTAAATATATTCAATAATAACAATAACAATTTTTTTGAAATTGTTTAACCAATTAGGTTTATTATGAGAAATCTCGTATTAAAATAATATACAATCGTATATGTTATTATATATTGATGTCATAATGAACGATATTACAACGAAACTCCGCTCGAAATCGTTTTATCGTATGCAATGCGATTTATAATCGCTTTCAAAGTCATAGTAAAACTGTGAAATCCGAATAATCTTTCATACCTCGCGATTCTCTAATTTTTTTTTTTTTTTTTTTTTGTCTATATTTCACAAAATGATCAATGGATTTAATGAAATACATACGGTCACGCATCGTGATCTATAACCGATACGAATCACTGTTTCTTTTTTCTATTTTTTTTATATTAATCTTTAGTCGTTTTTACATTGTTTTTAATATTTGTATAGCTACGGTAAATTTTTCACGACGACCTCATAAAAAATAAAAACAATTGTTAAATTACATTTTTTTTTTCAACACAATACAGTTAATTGTGTATAATATATATATAGACCGAACAAAGTGTTCCATTAAAGAACATGTATTCAATTTTCAAAGTTAATTTTTGTGTTTTAAACAAAAAATATAACACAACATTTAAAGAATATTAATGCCGAGGTTTCGGTAAAACAAACGATTTTATTATTTTTTTTTTTTTTTTTTTACGCGATCTTTTATAATAGCAACACGTAAATTTCGTATATTTTTTAAGCGCAAGAAAAAAAAATCGTATTATTTACAAACAACAAACAAATGAAGTTTATAGACGAAAATTACACGATGCGGCGTGCATGAAAATCATCGCGCTATAATAATGTTTTATCGGTGCTCCCGTCCGATTTCGTCTTTATCGAGAAGAACATTCGTTTTATGATTTTTACATCAGGACATACGTGATTTATAATTATACGGACTACAATCAAGCCAGAAGTTTACTAGCACAGTTGTTCCAGTACATTGTACCAATATTTCATAAATCTCGTCAATACTCATTACGAGGAAATCGAAAAACATTTGTTGAAAATTCAAAATATAAACGCTTTACGAAAACCGCGAGTAAAACGGTTTTTGACATTCCCCCCGTAATATCGTATCGATTTTCTTCGGCTCGACGTTATCAGATGACAAAATATTAGTTGTTGAATGTTTAACACACGAAAAACACAGAACCTATTATATAACACCTATCCATTTACGCCGATTCAACGCAAAATCCAAACTATAAACGGTGACAAAACGATATTTTTGAAATGTCGTTAGAATATTATTATGTGCGGTAAGTCTTCTGTTTGGCTTTCAGGCTTTTAATCACTCAAATTACAAATGTTTCGCCGTTATTATATATATATATTTTTTTTAAATAACAAAACATACGAATCACAAGTGTCGATAATTTTAGCTGCGTTTTTGGATAATCGTTCCTTTATTATTACAATCAATATAATTGTCACGAAAAACCAAAAAACTCGTTGTTAATGTAAAACGCGCGTTTGTGATTTTCTATCGAAAATCGGCGGGACGAAAAACAAAAAGTCAGAACACCCGTAATATCAGAAAGAAAAATAATACGTCTATTCGCGTTTAAATAATACACGCCGGTGTGTAAAAACGTAACGCGTATTTTATACGCCATTCGCGGCTTCGACCGAAATTATTAAAAACAAATAAACACAAAACTAGTAAAAGTACATGTAGTGAATGACAAGCAATCAGTACTGCGACGACATACGATGTTATGGTCCCTTGTACAAAACGTTTTTCACGCCATACACCAGTATACAACATAAATCTAAGTGTCAAACTTGCCACCAGCGCGCAATTATCGGTGAATGGGAAACGGTGGCGAACGGTACGACGCCGTTGCCAAAACGGTAGTAGGAAATAAATTTATGGCCACGATTTCCAGCTTGTCGTGTTCGAAAATTTATGTAATTCTCTCGATAATTATCGTCAAAGATTACTTAACGTATATATACATTAAGTATAATTACGTAACATTATATACATTAATGTACAAGTATACTGGAAAACTTTAAAAAATATATTAAAATGTTCCAATACCAGCACTGAAGAAACGTGTTACAATCAAAAACAATAATTGTACTAGAGTTCGAAAATTAACGTTTCCGTTTAAACTCGTTAATGTATTCGGATTTATTTACCGGAACACTAGAAAATGTCATGGCGGCACCAATAATTGAAAATATGTACGCATTTTCATAATTATTTCGATGGTACACGACAATTACTGTATGACGCGGATGAAAGAGAACAATCTATCTTTATCTAATTACCGCAATTATATTCTATATAAACAATAACGCGTATAGATTCGAATTCGACGACGTCTATTTTTTTTTTATTTTTTTTTTTTTTAATTTCGTCCGTTTTCTGTAACTAATTTTCAATGATTTCTCTTAATTATTTTATTTAAGAGGAGGCGATGAAATATTCAAACTGCGCATTTACTCGTACACGGTGTTCCGTTTTATATTTGCGTACGTTTAGCGTGTTCTCAAAAAGAGAGATTTAACGACGTTCGAAAGAAAAACGGATGGCTTATATAAAATAAAACCTCCGTAATAAATTATTATCAAAATAAATAGAACGAGCTTGAAATGCGATTTAAATTTTGCGCTGCGAAATATTTTATGAATACTAATAAAACGGAACGTACTTAAACATATATTTGTTATGGACAGCACCTGCAATAATAAACGTCCGGGGGAATAAAAACGTACTTATAAACGAACGAAAATATATAATATATTAAAACCCAAAAATAGATTATATTTTTATGTATGCCGCTCTACAGTTTGATAATGTAACGTCTGAATCGATCCGAGTAATACACGATTGACAACGTTTAATAAGAAACTCTACGTTGTTGTTAATCCAAAATTCATCACTGATATCGTAACCGTATGTAACGAATGGAAGGAGAAGAGTAATTTTAAAATAAACTCGTAATACGATTAATTTTTTTCTTTTTTTTTTTTTGTCGACATGAATTATTAACCGCTTTGACCACACTTACTGAGCCAAATATATACATTTTAGTTATAACAGAGGCTAAAAATAATGCATATAAATAACAAGGTCGTCTTGATTAGTGATTTCATGCGGAAAAAGTTTGTTTGATAAAAATAATTCGAATTTATTTCAGCTAAAAAACACGTATCCTGTTTACTACAATATCATAACTCACGTTAAAATATATTGTACGACTTTATATACCGATATAAATACTTATAATTATTCGTGATTACGATAACGAAATATTATATTAAAACGCGACGGGTTTGAACGTGCTACGACGACGAATTAATTATTTTTATTTCCAAAAATGGCTCGAGACAAATTTTTATACGTCCCAAATATAAGTGAGAAATAATTACGTTAAAAATGACGCGAATGTATTTTCAAATAGTATTTGACTCGTGTTAATTAATAATTAATAAAATATTATATAACTAAATTTCTATTCCCATCGAGCATTAATATTTCATTAAATTGAATTCGTCGTAAATGCGTGTTTACGTAGAAATAACCCGGTTTAAGACGTCGATTGAAACGAAGGGAATTTCGTATTATTTTCAAACCGTTTTCCGTTTCAAAACTCCATCGAAATAATACGGCACAATATCATACAAAAATACATTTTAAACTCTAAAATCAGCATGTCGTCGATTGATTAGTATACCGCCGAGAACTCAGTATCGTAACTTTGATATTTGATTAACTGGCCGAAATATGAATGGCATGTATAATTATTTCACTTGTATACTCGACAACGTTTAAAGCGCATCAATTCAAAAGTTTAATTCAAGACGAGTATTTCGCGCATTTAGAACGCAATTCGTATACAAAAATAACGTTCGGGAAAAACATTGTAAAAAAAAATAAAAAGATACTTTAGAGTAATAACTTGTAATAACTTAAAGATGAATGTAATTCATTACATTACGTTTTATAAAGAAATCGTTATTTTCATGAGATTTGAATTTATCTAACATAACATCTGATATTTTAATATTGAATTCCTAAAAAAAAAATAATAATAATCATATTGTATAATGACGTTGAATCGGCGTTACACAATTTGTAAAATTTAACGACGAACACGCGTACAAACTAGTGGATAAAGTACGATTTCCTTTATCGTTTTATTTGTATTTTTCTATAAATTCAAACATTTTACATATTATATATATATATATATATATATATATCAGACCCGAAAAAGCGGTTAGTTGCCAAACAGTGCTAAACACGGTCAAAAAAGCATGGAAATAATCCAAAATCTATTATGTTAGTAAAATTAAATTTAATAATAATATATTATAATCGAAAACACATCGAATATTGACAAACGTATGAGATAAAATAATAACAAAAAAATATTATATAGTCGAGTTAAAATCTGGCCATGGCCATGCCATTAACTCGAAAAGTTTATTGGTCATAAATCGCATACTTGGACGGCTATTGGGTGCGCATAAATGAAATATATTTTTGGAATTAGTAGCTGCGCGTAGTTAAAAACAAATGCGGACATTTTTGAAAAGTTGTATTCGTGACGAAAAAAAAATGTGTTATCGCTTTTGTGGAGACATATTACCCGTGTTTATATTATTCGCCTGCGTATATGATATATTTTTCGAACTTAGTGAAAATGTAATTAAACACTCGTATATTGGCTTACAAATAATTAAATTATAATTATTATAATTTGAGGTTTATTAATTTCTTGGTTTTACTCGTCTATTCGTCGCGTGATACGTGAATGACGACAAGTAGTCTTTTATGATTCACTGTCGAACATTTAATAATCACTACACAAACATTTATTTTCAACAACAGTCAAGAGCACATGGAAAATAGTCCAAAATAGGAAAAAACAAAAATTAAATCCGCTAATAATTACATCAATTTTTTATTTGTATTACAAGAATTAACGAAAACAAATTATTTCGTAAAAATAAATTCAATTATTTCGAGTTCGTGTACATTTAGACTTATTTCTACTCAATCAGTTAATGATCCATTTTTTTTTTTTTTTTTTTTGCTCTCGTCAAATATCATATTTTATCATATTACGGGAATACGGCTAATGAGTTTGAACAGTATAATGTGATATTATAATAGTGTAGAAAACATAAACAAAATCTGTACGTACCATGTACGTACTCGTTTTGAAACACGTTCTACTACTTTTGTGCGCGTGTAAGGCTATTGAAATGGACACATTAAAACAGTAAAATATACCGCGGCCTATTTACTACATTTACTTTACTATTTTACATTTTCTTAAGACGAAAACAAAAAATAATTTTTATATTTCGAATTTTTTCATCGGTTTTCAAACAAATAAAATTCGAGACTTAAAAGATGCCGAATTCGAGTAGCAAGCATTAACTGCGAGTCAGCTGACCTCAAGAATCTCCTTCTTCTCCGTCATCCGTCACTGATTCTTTTGTCGTTTTAAAATGGCCGTATCCGCGAAAGTGGACATTAATTAGTTGAAAAGTTAATGTTTTTCCAAACATTTTAACTCGGCTTGTCAGCTAATTTTTTTCAATTACTAATTAACTCACTAGTTTAAATCATCGTTGGCTACACCGAACTTTTGATCGTAATAATAGCAATAATAATTTATACTTTATAAAATAAATAGATAGTAAAAAACTTTTTATTTTAATTTTTTTGAATAATTAAAAAAAAAAACTAGAGATTTTAATTCTAAATGTAAACGGAATGAAATTATCTTTTTTCCCCGACTGAGTTAATATTTTTTACGATGTTAACTTTAAACATAATCAGTTGAATTAAATTTTTTGGTTATTATTTTTAACTAAAGAAATTTAGACTAACTTAACTTAACTTCTCATTCAACACCAACATCGGGAATTATACCGTAGTTCGGATGAAATGTGAAACGCTGTATTATTAGACAATTTATATTTGACGTTTTATTATTAGACCGATATAGTAAATCACTGAGCAGAACACCGATAACAACATAGCTATATACAATAATATATATATATATATACATATATTATTGTTATGTTAATGATTTGTACATTATAATATTATTTAGTGTATGGTTAAATTAATTAATACTCCATACATAGTTGTTATCAATTCATATTCACGTTCGTATCGAGTATTTTGTTTTCAACACACAATAACCACGGTTTCCTCCAATCGCTGTCAATATTTTGTTCTTCAAACGATGTATATAATAAATATACGATATAATACGAATTCAAACATTTGTAATTATTATTATTATTATTATTGTTATTATTCCCCGCAGCTTGTAAATTACAGAGTGCTAGTGGATATATAATATATTCGAACTGGTATAAAAAGCGTTACCCGATTAAAATCAATTATACCGATACATAAACAATTTTATCGTTTATGATGATAATATTATATAATATTATATTTAATAATAATGATGTTATATTCCTTTATGCCTCGAGTTTCATCCCATGTTTATTATTACTACGTGAAATTGAATTTTATCCGTATATTATTACATTATACGGACATATATCCGGTGCCGGAACTGCGCGATCAGAGGTCCGTTCTCGAGAAATCATTTTCAAGCCCGTTAAGTTTTTTCTATACAATTAAAAAAGCATAACGAATGTCTTATGCGTACATTTTTCGTTGTTTCCCCCGACGACATTACATTTTTATTAAAACACTTATGTTAATTCGAGTTTTCGATGTTTATTTAACAAATAATAATTGAATGTGAAATTTCGTTAATATAATTTTATAGACTCGTGGGCGAAAATCTCACGACTCCATTTTTTTTTTTTTTAACAATATCGGTTTTAATGTCGTTTAATGATAATGAAAAAGAAAACTATTTCCTACGGATTGTTACAACAACCAGACCTATCCCAGTCGTCATCGAATATCGTAAGTTCCCTTACACGTTCGTGCACATAAAAGTTAAATACAATAATTTAATTATATTATATTGAAACTCAACGGTATGCATAATTTTTGGATACGGTCTATAAAATTAATCGTTTTATATTAACAAAAATTGAAAATTCGTTATACGTCCTTCTTTCGTTGTGTTACAAATTGTTTACTAGCTAAAATATCGTACGACGGTTTTTCACTCTGAGAACAACCACATTATGAGTTTTTGAAATTTATCCTTTTACTTTTAAATATTATTTTTTTTTCATCTACTCTAATTCACCGTCTTCTTGTAAATACGAATAAAAAAAAAAAAAAATGAAAGAAAATCGCGATAAAACAATGAATCGCATAATCTGTCGTCGTGTTAAATTACAATTCATTTACACGTAATATATATATAAATATATTAAGTTTTTCATTTAAAACAAAATGCACAGAAAACATAATACAATATAATAATAATAATAATAATAATATATCCTCCCGATTCCCCAACGACGATTATAACACACTATACGTTCGTATAATAACACGAATGTCGATTTAGAGGCCCTTTGAGCGTCGGATGCTGTGATGTGCAATGACCACACACAGAAGTTGGGCAATATTTCGTATTAAATACGTACGATTACATTAAATGATAAAATATTATTATTATTGTTATTAAACGGACATATTGGCAATCGCAGAACCCACACAATTATGTTGTATGATTGATTCTCATCATCGGTCATAGCGTATTTTATGTGCCGATTACGTGTAATTATGATGTATATATATATACAAATATAGGATTTAAGTTTTTATAACATAATGGACGATTAATCGAAATCTAATAATTATTATGTATTTAATTACGCGGTTTATAATTGTTTACATTACCGTGTATAATAAACATTATTGGCAATCGTTTTATTATTATTATTATTATTATTATTATTATTATTGTAATTACGTCGGTATATCAGTCGATACGTACTTCATATATTATGTAGTTTAATCGTTTTGTTTAATAAAAAAAACCTTACGAATATTGTGCAACGATAATTATATATTATATTAAAAATACGCGCGATTTCCATGTGATTTATAGCGAAAATATTATTATCGCCACGGGTTCCCATACGATATTATATGTATATTTTTTTTTATAGTCTGTAAAAAAATTACCGTCATTCATCAAATGAAAACGACCATAAAAAGGCAATTATCCGCGGCCACGCGTGTGCGTATTATACGTATTAAATAATTCGATCGTATTGGACGTGCCGAACAGAATTCATCTCGTATTATAATCACACGCAGTTTTTCTTCTCACCAACAACAACCGTGTATTAAAAAATAATATTGAAATTTCATTTCGAATTGAAAATATATGCATATGTATATATAGGTGTATTTAACAATATACCCTCGTGAGCGAAATTTTTTTTTGTAACTCGCAGACAAAAACACGTTCGTTTGAATTGTCGTACGCGATACATAAAAGAAAAAAAACGTAAAATATCCAAAAAAAAAAAAAAAAAAAAACGTTTTTATAACCATATAGTATTATTTTTCGACGAATACGTTGGAAAAAAAAACGTTTTTTTTTTGTTTTCAAGTGTAAATATTATCGATACAAACGCGCGAATACGGAGTTTTCAACGAGCGAAACACTATTCATTGTAATTCAAACGTTACACCGACGTTTCGCCGCAATGTTTCAAACACGAATTAATTTTCGACAAAATTAATATTGAATTATATTGTGAAAATCACGAGAGTTCGTTTTGCGCGGATAATTTCGAAAAGGAATAATGCGATATTCCATTTTTTTAACGGCCGATCCCCGATTACGGTTTTACTTTTTTTAAAACAAAGGCGTTTTTAAACTCGTAACGATTATCGTGGCGTTTTTGCAACAGAATTTCCGATGGTTACACTGTTCCTCTTTTTGTCCTCTAGAAATTTTTAACAAAAAAATCGCGAAAAATGTTTATCATCAGACTTGACGTCTCTGCAGTATACTCTTCCCACAATATAACATCCAATCAATACACAAACCTTTTATAACACTCATCATTTATATATATATATAAAAATTGTGTTATTACAAAAATTTCGAGTAAAAAAAAAAAAACGTATTACCTACCATAAAACTATTATGTAACACGTATATAGTTTATTTCAGACTTTTATCGCTGGATATTTATATTTACACTTGGGAACATTAAATTTTCTTGAAACGAAAACAGTTCGAGACGTTAAAATACGCGCGTATTACGCGTAATCGACGATAAAAAAAAAACAAATTAATAATTTAGAAAAAAAAAAACGATAAATTTAATTAGCTTCGTGCCGAATCACTATATAAATATATAATATTTTATTGGCGCGAGGAGAACACCGAAAACAATATAAATTTTAGCGAAAATGAGTTAATTTTTTATTTTAATGCAATTTTTCAGCGAGTTAATTCGGCCAATTTATAATAAACTACGTATTGTGTTAAGTAGATCGAGTAAAATGTGACATTGTTGTAAATGCTCAACAACGACTTCACTGAGCAAACGAAGAAAAACTAAATATTTATATCAATTAGAATGTCGCACGAAAATCCCTTGTAATATATTTTACCATAACGTTTCTCATAAACTACTTGATACGCACATCGAGGCGGTGTAATCGAGTTGTTGCTTACGCCTAAACATAACTCGATAATTATATAATATAATATATATATACATTTTTTTTTTTACCACAATAGAATGACGAGGAAAACGAGCATATACGAAAAATTTCGAAACGTTTGATTATGTACGTATTAAAGAAAAATCGACTCGGTAATTTTAAATAATAATAACTCGTTAATGACCAGCATTGAATTATAAAAAAAAAAAAATAATAGTAATGATATATATATTTATATATACGAGCTATAAGGACGAACGATTTTTTTTTTATGTCGGTAAAGTACTTATAAACAGTGTATACTACGCTGTTTACATCGCTACGATATTAATGAACGAATCGCGCGTTGTCAGTAAATAATCTTTAAATGGGCAGTGTAAATTGTACACTTTTATTATTATTATTATTATTATTATTATTATTATTATTATTATTATTATTATTATTATTAAACGACAACCGTGAACCGAGTACAAACGCATAGTAATGCTGTAATGCTATACCGGGCAAATTCGTTGTCACGGACAGTGAACAAGGGGGAAAAAAAACTTGAATCCAACACGGAAGTAACCCATCACCTAACGTCAATTATTGCGTTATTGCAGGGAGAGTTTCGCCAGGGCTTCTCATTTTTAACGAAAACAAAAAAAAAATTTTTTTTCAAATATTTATCAATAATATTGAAAATCCGTTGAAATAGAACACTCCATTTTTTATATAATAACGGTATTTAATGTTTGGCGTACGCGATATAACGAATTTAATAGTTTACGTTTTAAATTTCTATTTGTTTTTGTTGCGTTTACACATACGATTTGAAGTCATATTTTCATAAGTACGAAAAGTTTGTATAGAGGAGAAGACGCCCCCAGTAATTTTTACTTTTTTTTTCTTTATACAGAACGAGTGTGTCAGGCGCGGCTATTGATTACGCGTATAGGCACTTGAAATTCATTTGTTGAAAAACAGTGTTCTTGAACGTTTCGAGACACTTGAAAAACGCATAATATAATATGTTTTTATCGTTCAACCCAACGGCGGCGGTGTACGACCAATCGAAATGCGAAACCCGCGAACGAATCCGACTTGTAATTCCATTGGAAAACAATAGCTTAAATAGTTGACGATTATTATATTAAATAATAAAAAATAAATAAATACTCGCGCGTTAAATAATTCACGGCCGTTTTCAACGCGGGCATCGTGCGATGCGCTTTAAAAATTAATCGCGATTATATATATAAAAAAAAAAAAAAATCCGTACGTTTTTAAATTCATGTAGTTAAAGATATACGTGCCGATTACGTACTATCGAATAGTGTTTAATAAAATATATATATATGTAAAAAAAAATAATAATAATCATAAGTGTACAAAACGCGATTCATTGGCGATGTGTGAAAACACACGATATTGTTTTCTATTACACGTCAGAGTCGAACGGTAACGAAAGTGTTGAACACGAAACAGTACACTCAAGAATTATTTCGAACGTTATAATATTCCGGGATGACGATACGCGAAATACAATATCGCGCGACATTTTAGAAAATAACCAGGTTCGTGTTAAATATAATTGGAAAAAATGAAATTTTTTTGTTTTTAGGAAGAAAAAGTTTCGTTAAAAAAAAACACCGTGTATTTTCCTGTAACTCAAACGTTATAATTTGTTGCAATTTAACACTGACCGGCCGCGAATTCGTTGGCCGAAACCGATCGCGTACACGAATGTTCGAAATGTGATTTTCGTCGACGAGCAATATCCAAAGGGTGGCGTGCAAACGGAATTCGAAATCGGCTTCCAAGCTGTACACGCGATGTACCCTATAACTTTGAGAGAGGAAAAAAGCACGGACACCGTAAGTCGGGACGCGAAATTGTAAATCATTTTTTTTTTTTAATAATCCGACGGTATACACTCGAGAGAGTTATCACATCGCATCATACGCGCTAAACGATTTGAGACGATGTTGACTCCGGGGTAACGAAAAAAAATCATTTGTGATTATTAACTAGTTGGACTGATAATCTATTTGAATAGTGTGACAAAACAAAAAAAAAAAAAATCGGTAGAAAAAAAAATGGTCCGATTAAATAAAGAAACGTTTGAAAGTATATAACAACTGTAGAGAACGCGTATAAAATGAATTCGGGATTAAAAAACAAACAAAAAAAACCAGTCGAATTTTATTAATACAAAACAGACATGTTTCGAACGGACAGGACGTTTCGATCAAAGATAAAATTTTAAACGTCTATTAAAAACAGAAAAATTTCAAAAACGAGATTTTAGAATTTTTTCCACGCAATAATATTTATATATATATTTTTTTAAATGTCACGAATTCCGTACGTCAATAAATAGTCTTATTTAATCCCGCGACTACGAATTGTATAATATTAAAATTACGAATTTCTTCGTTCGTAATTCAAAAACGATTTCGAGTTAATCGCGTCCTATCGAGTCTCCCGCAAATTAAACATGTAAATATCGTTATCCTCACATATACGCGAGACTGCAACAACAACAATAATAATAATAACAATAATAATAATAACAATAATAATAATAATAATAATAATAATAACAATAATAATAATAATCTTCTCGTTCGTTGTACATTTTCCAGAACGGATTGTGTCTGAAGTGTCTAAGAAATATTTTTGAAAACTGCGCAGACGTCGTATAATACGAGAACGTTTTTATTATTATTATTATTATTATTATTATTATTATTATTATTATTATTATTTTCGAATCGTCTTCAATCGAAAAACACGGTTAGAGTAGTTTTTTTTTTTTTTGTACGATAACGAATAATTCACACTGGGATTTCGCTGTACAACTAAAAACTAGGTCTGAAATTAAAAAAAAAAAAAAAACAATCTCGTATCTCGAATTCGATGCGGAACAAACGGAAATTGTTTTTCTCGAGAGATGTTCTCTTAATTCTTTTCGTTCGAACGAAACGAATCGATGCCGCGGAGGAATTCAATACGCCAGAGAAATTCCCAATCGATTCTTTTAACTCTACGTAGTCGCGCTCGATCAAAACGGTTTCAAAACGAATTTCTTTTTTTTCTTATACGTGCGGAAGAATTGGCGAATTCCGCGTCGCGAGTCGTTAACAACTGTGTTCTATTTACCTTGGGCGACTATTCTCCGCGTGTTCGTGTTTCCGCTCGCGTATCATTCGTAAACGGCGCACGGGAAATTTTTTTTCTAAAATTCTTCCGAGACTATACGATTTAAATGTATTATTATTATTATTATAAAAAAAAAAAAGGTAAAATCCCGCCGAATCAAAAAATATTTATTTAATTATAAATATATAAATTCGAAGAAAAAAATAAAAACCGGCTACATTTAACGCACTGGACGCGCGCACGGTGACGCCAGCAGAACCGGACGGGAGAATCGCGCGACGACGTATTAAAAGTTCTCTAGTCGGGCGCGCGCGAACGGATTTTGCGACGGACACAACGACGACGACGACGACGACACGCGCTCGCGCCGCTGCAAAGAGAGACACACCGCCGCGCGGCGACACACACACACACACACACAGGGGGGCACACCGCAGACAGACGGACACACGCGTGCGCGCACACACACACACACACACAGCGCTCGCTCGCTCGCTCGTTCGCGTTCTCCGTTCGGCGTCGCGCTTGGAGGGTAATCCGGAACTACCGCGCTACCGTGCGCGTCGTCGGCGGTTACGACGGCGGTTGCTCCGCCGGCGCTTTGGGGGGCGCAACTTTGGCGCGGCCGGCCGGTGGGCCACAACAGTGATAACGCGCGCGGTAATAAAATATTACCGTGTCCGCGGTAAATACCGTGCGGCCGCCACTCCGACGACGACGCGAAACGTATTCCGTTCGGATTTTTCCTGTGCGAACAACACACGATTCGATTTCTCCTCAATAAATACCGTTCATCGACATTACAACGACGTTAATAATAATATAATAATAATATAGTTTTAAAATATAGTTTTAATAATAATATAATATAATTTATATGTAATAGAGTCTAGATAGAGTTGGTAATTTTGTAAATTTTAAAGAATGTATTTATATTTATTTATAATATATTTGAAGTTTATAATATTATTTGTAGTTAAATTAATGAAATTACAATTAAAATACAATTATTAATTGAACTAACTAATAACCAAAATAATATTAAATTATATATTATATAATACATAATTTTTATTCCGCCCTTTAAAGAAAAATTTTCGTTAAAAAATGTGTATTTTTTCCTGTAACTCAAACGTTATAATTTGTTGCAAATTTAACAGACGAATTCTGTTGGCCGAAATGTGTTTTTAAATATTGAAAAATTAGAAATAACAATTAGTCGTTCCCGTGTGTTATTCGATCGAATATTCGACTAGGAAAGCATCGCCTAAAACGTTCTGAAAAGGAGTGCAAAAAAATCGTCGACATCCGCGCTCTGTACACAAACGACTAATAACTGATTTACGAGCGTAACGCGTATATTTTGTTTTTACTATTTCTGCTCTATAAATATTATTATTATTATTATTATTATTATTATTATTATTATTATTATTTTATTGGACGGGTATAGAATTTTTCACGAATTATTTATACATATTATTCCGTAATATATTACGAGTTTTTTTTTTTACAAAACGTCACGGTGTAATCGCGAATCCGTCTGTATATATTATGCGTATAATTGTTCGGTATTTACAATGGGAGGAGAAAACGATATTCTTCATAACCGCGCCGCGTACTCTTCGAATTTCCATTAGGCCGCTCGACAGATTACGAATAGTATCAGCATTTAAATATGTTAACGTGATGGGAAGCAGTGAATCCATGCGGACACATACATTTATATATATAAAGTCTGTTTCCGTTTTTAAGTGTCAACCGAAAACAAAAATATTTAGAAGCGCAAAAAGAAGTGAAAACGGGTAAAATGTAAATAAAATCCATGTGCGTAAATCTATAATATCAAATGTACGATGATTAATAGTGAATAATAATAATTCGGTGTTTTGTTTTTCTGAAACGTCCCTACAATAGTTTGTAGTGTGGAAAATTTGTGAATTGATCTCCGATATAATAAAAAAAAAAATTTGGATGATCGATATATAATTGTTTCTTTTTTTTTATGCTCATTGATATTCTCAATGTTAAAAACAATATTCGAAAATATGTTGCTCATAATCGGATTTTATTGATGGTATCAATTGTATATTATATAGGTGTGGTGGTGTACTTTTCGACATCAAAATAAATCGAATCCGATAAAAAAAAAAAAATCGAATTAAATTTGATTATACGCCACGCCGTTATTTATTTATTTATTTTTGACATTTTCCGATGAAATCAAATATGATTTTGAGTTTTATAAGTGAACACTTATAAAACTTAAATACAACGATATATTTTATGTATAAGAAAAAAACGACACGGGGTCGGTGTAAAATTTACAGTGCGGTTCAACGATAAACTGTTGTCAAATTTATTTCCGCGTTTAAAATATATATAATAATAATAATAATAATAATAATAATAATTAACAAAGTCTACAGTTTAAAAGTTATTTTACATAATATATTAAACGACCATTGATATCTTGATCGGATGCGAGTTGAAATTGTTAATTACTTTCAGACTTTGCGCGCAGTCGATTACGGGATACATGAAATTAATCTAATCTAACGCATTCAAAACGTAAATTAGCTCATTACTAATTAACGAGGCCGGGCCAGTTAACTTATTTTCTGTAACTCGTTAAATCAATTCGAGTTTAACGTTCATACATTTCTTTGTTGCATTTAAAAGTTAAAACAATCCGATGTCTCGAATTAACAGAGTAAAAACAAAAAAAAAACTAAAAATAAACCAGAAGTCTTATACCGTATAACTTTTTTAAATTTCCAATAAACACGTTATCAGACACTGCATAAACAATATTATCCACTAAAAATAATGTTCGATTAAAGCGTACGCGTTTCGTATTCTGATACCTGCGCACTAACGAATGTAACATTAAAACGGCTATTTGAATCGTACAAAAAATTTCATCGAAATCGGGTTTCAATGTCTATAAAAAAAAAAAATCGAATAAATATCGATATTCGAAATCAAAACCTCTTCGATAGAGGGGATTTATAAATCGATATTAGCGCTTCGAACGTGTTGAAATTAAAAACGCCAACACTCGACGCCAGTAATCGGTATGAAAAACAAAACCAGAAAAAAAAATCGTAATAAGAGACAACTTCGAATACAGAACAAAAATAACATTGGGGGATTCGGTGTCCGAGAGTAAATGTATGTGATATTAATGTACGAAGAATTAACAAATCCATAAAGTTAAATGTTTGAAAAAATTGAAACCGTCTTTTGAACGCAAAATCCGAAACGTCGTAATGTCTTTAATGATCAAATTATGACATTTAAACGAAAATTGGGAAACCGATAATGGAAATCAAAACCTGAAAATTATGTTTAACGTTTTATTAACTTTCAAATAATATTCGTACTCGGTTCAAAACGTCGATGGAAATATTTAAAAAACAAATTATTTATATATACTTATAATTTCGGTTTAAATAAAACCGGTATACATATCGAGTTTTACTCATAAATCATTTTTGGAATTTAAAAAAACGAAATGAGATGAATTTGATTTTCACTTTTTCGTAATTTATTATTTAATTATATATATATTTACCGTTGACACGATTCCTCGAGAGTATTATCGTATTTTCGACTGGAATTTCAATAATGATCTTGACGTATTCAAATTTCGATCTCGAATTATATCGTATCCTCGACCAATGCGAAACCGACAGATTTTCATTTCGACACGAATATTGAACAACATACCCGTAAACAATTCGAAACGTCCGAACGTCTTCAACCGTCGTCTAGAAACCATATAATTCCGCCATATATTAATATATATTTTTAAATTGTACCTGTATACATGTCAACCATATGATATTACGTGATCGATCCACGCCGATTCGCAGTCGATTTGTTTCAAAAACAAAAAAATCATTTTCCTCGTGTTTTGTGACGCGAAAAAAAAAAGAAAGAAGTTTTGACCCGCGTGAAAATCGCAATACTTGACTCGTGTAACATTAGTTATAGTCGGATACGAAAATGCGAGTAAAACATATATGCTGCTATAATTTTAACCGAAATCACGAATCGAATTGAAAAACATTATTGATCATTGCGGTTTGATAATGTATAACGGTTTCGAATTTCTTTCTTTATTTTTAATATTATTCATTTCTTTCAATATAATTAATAATAATAATGATAATGATATATTTCATTATTTATTATTATAAAAATAAAAGTTAATTTATAGTAACACCCATTATTCGATGGAAATTCGACAATGTTTTTTCGGTTTTCATATTCTCACCGTATAACGCTCGTAATTAGTCATTTCGTCGAACACACGAATTTTTTGAATTTATTCTATTAAACGTACCGCGAAACACGGCAAATTATACTCTTAATTGGCTAATCCAGTTATGTGATCTACTGTATAAAATACTTATTTACTAAATCCGCCGTGCAAATGATGCCTAATGAATTTCGATTTTCGTTTTACTCACTTCGATCTTTCGATTTTGTTTTTTCCCCCCCGTTCGATTTCAATCGTCGGTTTTCGGTGAATAAATCCAATGTGAAAATTCAATGAATTTTCGGCGTGTTCGCTAGTAAATTATTTCGATATTAAACACCGGGTTTCGATTTTCGCGCGTTTTTAAAGTCGAGTTCGAAATCGGTTTCAATCCATTTTTAACGTTTTAACGATCATAACGCTTACAACACAATGCATTACGTTTAGTTTAGCATAACGCGATAAATGCCGCGAGACGCGTATTTATAGTTCGTACATTGCGACAATAAAATATTTGCGAAACTTTTTTTTTCTTCTTCGTTTTAAAAATAAACTTTTTTTTTTTTGGCAAATGATATTAGTGGCTGTACTACACCCATTAAAATCGTATGTACTTATAATTGTCGTTGTCGATTTTTTTTTTTTTATAATTGCACGTAATAATAATTTATAAATATTTCGTCGAAAACGTGCGCCTCGCTTATAGCGCGCGTATGGTATGCGGAATAATATTCTCTACGCGCTGGTTTTTCTCCGCTCGAAAGCCTCGTGTAAGCGCATGATTATATTTAATTTTACGCGTTAATAATCGACCAATTAAACGGTTATATACGTACGTTAATTATTATTATTATTATTATTATTTTTTTCCGTACACATATGAAACGATGGTATTTTTTTTCTTCTTGTAAAATTAAATAATTACTCCGCGTAATTGTTTATGGAAAACTGACAAACCCGTCATACCGCGTGTACTTGCGGCCGTACGAATTTAAAATAACGAAATCACGTATTCTAATATATTCCGTTTTCACAAGAATAATCTTAAAAAATAATTTTCAACAAAACACACTGTTATCTATTATTATTAATGAATAATAATAATAATAAAAATCCGTGAGAAACGGTGGCGTATTATAACGAGTGAGTTCCAACACGACGTGTTATAATACGAAATAAAACACCGCCGCGTGGACACAGATGTGTGCGGGGCAAACAAAAGTTATACAAACGAAAAAAAAACGTTCACGCACTAGACGACACTCGGGGGTGACCGCCGTTATTATTCAATACGGTCTAATAAATATTTCAATTGCCATATCGTAATACATATAACACGTATATTGGCGTTTTATTAATTGAATCGAATCCGAATTGAAATTTCGAGAAGAAAAAAAAACGTTTTAGAAAGCATTGCGCATACGTATTAGTAAAGACGACGAATCGATTTTTATTACGATTAATTTCAAAATATTTTAAACATCGTGGTGTTTTTTTTTAAAATAATATTTTATATTAATAAAATAGAGTCGGTTTCTTTTTTCTCCGAGAATTCAATTCGCCGTGTACCGCGCACGTAATTTCTTTTTCTGTTTTTCTTTTTTTATAATAATAATTTTTTAAATGTACGTCTTTTTATCGTAATATTTATAATTTTCTCGTATACCTTAAATAAATATAAAGTTGATTGTTTTTTTTTCTTTTTAATTGAATTCATTTGGATTTTAAACACCGACGAAAACATTATTTCTCGGTGACAACATCGATTGAAACAAATGAAATATACGGTTAAAAACGATTTTTTTTTCTTTTTTTTTTTTTTTATATATAATCTATTTATTTTTATTCCGTTACATTTTTCATTTTCGCTCAATACGATCATCAAACGACGAGAATTCGCGTCGAAACCGCGGTAGTAAATAAACGAATCCAATACGACAAATTCATTTTTCATAACGCTCTTTGACATAAACGTACGTTCATATATATATATATATATTTCTTTTTTATACAAAACTTATTAATCGTATACGATGGGTTTACATCGTCGATTCGTTGTGTTCGTATTTCGTAATAATATACGAATTATTATAGAAACGCGTATTACTGGCGCACAAAGTTACCGTAGTGCGTGAAAATAACGTCATATAGCGTTTTCATCTGAAAAGCGAAAACATTGCCGTTGAAAAATCCGAAATATAATAATAATTATTATTATTATAGTGTAGTACACAAAACGGTTTAAAGTAGAAGAAGGAGAAAATAATAATAATAATAATAATAAAAAATTTCGTTTTTGACAACTGTTGTTCTATATAGGCGTGTGTTCGGTACCGGCGCTGCAGACCGCGCGATACGATATAACACGGCGATGGAAAACGAAAACAGAACGTTATTTTATAATGTAATTTCAGAGCGCGGTATATTTTAATACCGGCAACGGCAACTATAAAGACGCCATCAATTACACGGGTGACATAACAATTGGGTGAACATTTGATAAAACACACCGAAATACAAATACGAACCGAAACACTTTGAAACGTCTGCGAACAGACGGCGTGTTGAGAACTACAGCGTGCAGCACACGCACGAGACGTGTTCGTTCCTTTTTGTATTGATAGTAATTTTTTCGAAAAAAAAAATTAATCAATAACATCGGGAATAATGCTTGCGCGATGCCCGCGGGGAGTGGTGAAGGGACGAAAGAAGCGTACGTTTCCTCATGTACGACTCGTGTTTGACATTAATAACCGAGAAACGTATAAAATGTTATTGGACGTATCGTCGCGTTCCAATACGAATTTCATCGCGAAATGTCCCGTGAAAAGAACGTAGAATCATATAATCAGTCGAAACACCGTGCGGCTGTACATCTCCATTCGCACGCAAATAGGTCCACCGGAGAGAACTATCCGTACGAAAACTCCGTTGAAAACGGCTCGACCCGCGCGCCCGTTACACGACTGAATGCATTTAATAATGAACGATGTGCTGTGAAAACGATCAATTCATTTGTTTCATTCGAAATACTGCGTGGAAAATAACGCGTTTATTAGAGGAACCTGATTTAATTAAGTCTACATTTTTATGCGCTACACCGTAATATGTCAGGATGAGTGTGATCGGTATAACGAAATTATTTTAGACCTAAAGACACTGGCGGTATTCCGCGGGGGCAGAGTGTCATTCCCGACGGATTCTCGCTCCACCTGTATACATTTCTTCTAAAAAAAATGTATTTTTACAATTTGTTTTTAATTATTTAAATTTTCAGTAACAAATAAACCGGTTTAAGTATTAACGAAAAAGAAAAATCAACTCTTTTTTTAAAATCGAGACGGTGACCTCCTTTTGATTTCATTTATTTATACGATGTAACTAGCCTATAAATCTTGGGCCCAATGGCGTTTATAATAATTTACCAATAGTGTATTTGAGGTGGTGACAAGGCGATAGTGACACCTCTATGAATTCAAGTATTTGCCCCTCATGACTCGAAATTTTCTAGTACAGTCCAAGACTATAGTGTGAACGTTTTTTCAGCAGTTAACTGTCAGTTATTATATTTAAAATAGTGACGGTTTCGATATTAGATCTAAAAAAAAAAAGAAAAAAATTCATATCATATGCAATTTTGATAATGATTTCGAAAACCGACGTACGTATAAAGTTAAAAAGATACAAAAATTATGAGACGCGTGTAGTACGATTGAAATACGTAGGTGTATACAGAGTTTTTTTATTAATTAATTTATATAAAACTTAACGGTTTTGGAGTTGAGTCCAAAGTAATGACACGCGTATATAATAATAATAATAATAACAACAATGAAATATCGTATACACTTGTGTCTTTAAGGATTCCCAAAGTTTGTTTGCTCAGAGTTAGAAACAGTCTATAGTATCCTACAGAGTTTGAATATTAATCATTGTCGTCGGACTACGGCGTATTTATGATGATGCCTATGGAATATTGAGCACGCGTACGTCCGAACTCGAAGAAAATTGACGTGTCCGACGGACGCGTCGTTAAAGACAAGAGAAAAAAAAACACGTCCTCTGCGAAAAAAACCGAATTCGTCCGCACGGAAAAACGTAATAAATGATATCGTACGAACTAGTAGAAGTAGCTCTTCGCGTTGCCTACCGTCAGAAAACCGCAGTATATTAAAATTTAAATCGATAATTTTTTCCAAGGAATATTACGTAAGTACGTAATAAAACGTAAAAATACGAAAATCGTACGATGTTTGTCTTTCATTATTATTATTCTTAACCTGAATAATACACTATCAATATTGCTCAATATATCTATTAGTCAGCTAAAATACGTATGCAGAAGATAAGCAAGGAAAAAATAATAATACTAATCAATCAACACACACACAAATTACATTTCGCATTCAACGCGAACGATATATTATTTTATTATATTATGTATATAATAATATGTGCTATAATATAAAATGGTACGCTTATAGCGTTCAAAAAAAGAAAAAAAATAAATAATACTTTGCTGCGTAATAATACCGAAAACTAAAACCGCGGCGTTTTGTCGTTTTTCTCAAATCTTACTTTAAAATCGTAAAAATACGAGAAATACTCACACTTGTAAGCAACAAAAAAAAAGAACAGTTTGATATTTAAATGAAAGAGATCGACAATTTTTCTAAAACGAGCGTAGATTTTTTTATCGTTATTGCAGTCTCGAAGCTTTCGACGTGTGAGGGATAGTCGTCGAAACGCTCCTTTTCTCTTTCGGCATTTCGCCCGATGTCGGAGATAATATTATTCTGAATGATGTTACGGCGTTATTTTTTTCTGGTCCACACACACGCTGTATAATTGTTATATTGCGTATATTCCGTATACGGCGGAGACATGTATTCTGAATCGATCGCGCACCAACGAGGAAATAGAAACGGCCGTGTACGGCAAAAGCCGCGGTGCGCAATAATAATAATAATAATAATAATAATAATAATAATAATAATAATAATAATAATAATAATAATAATAATAATAATTGCCGAAGCTCCGCGACGCGTGTTCACCTAACATTTCCACCATCACCACTCCGCTATACGAGTTCAGCCGTTTTCCACACCCATATAATATACACACAGGTTCATAACGACGTAGCGACGTCGGCGGTGAATTTAACAGCATATATTTATATATATATATAAGGCTTGTGATGTCGTCGGATACGATTTTTTGTGCTTTACGACGTATATATGTATGCGTAAAGCAAATGTACGTATGTGAAGAGGAGAAAAAGAAAGAGAAAAGCGCGTTCTTTTTCGCCATACATTTTCGTTCGCCGTTTGCCGTCGGTATCGACGAGTGGAGTGCTACTGTCGGTCCAACGATAATAATATCAATGGTCTAAACCGGAATATGTAGAGTCAAGTAAAAATATCAAAGTTGAACAATTCCTATATAAAATACAGCTAAAGGGGGGAGGTAGTGCTTGAAACACTTTTCATAATTCTTCATAATGGCACGGAGTCGGGAAGACTCTTTATTAAAATTTTATTTTACGTATTTTATTTTTAAATCAACCCTATACATATATATCGTACGTCATAACCTGCACATTCGGTGCCGGCCTCATCTCAAATTGATGATTCCTCACGTCTAAACCATTTTTTCAGCAAGTACTAAAAATATAAATTTGTTTCATAATATTTATCATACAAATTTTTTTCACATTTTTTTATTCTAAAATTTTTTTTCTCCTCAAAATAATGTTTTATTTTAAGATCCGAATAATTTTTACAGTCAGAGTTAGAATAATTTTGTTCAAAATGAAAAATGTTTTTTCCCCATGAAAATTATGACATTCCTTGTTTTATTCCTGTTATGATGGAAAATTTAATAGGAATAACAATATTTTTTAATACCCCTTTAGTATTTAGGTATTTAACGGATATGTAGAAGGATCTTGAAATTGAAATTTTTTTACTATCCTAGTTCTTTCTCATGATCTATCGTACATACATATCTCTCTTTGATATTTAGAAAGACAAAACGCGTTATCGATTTGCGTTGAAATAGTAAATGTTTTTATATTTTTACTTCCGATTGTGGGTGGAAATATATTTGAATGTTTTGGAACCGGTAAAATCATCAGTGAAATTTCTCGGTCCTTGTCTGGTGCCACAAATAAAAACCAAAACTGAAATTTGATTAGAACAAGACCATAAAAAAATATGTCAAGCACGACCTGTGAACAACCAAGAAAATGTATTCGAATATGGCCTAATACACGAATAACGATTTCTGTACATACTGCGATTTTTTGAATATAACGCGCAAAAAGACTGTTGAAAAGTGACATTTCATTATGATTTTTGGAAGAATAAAAAAAACTTTTCGTTCACATAAACAATTTTTTTTTTTAAATTCTTCGAATATTTTTTCGTGTTTTGGTTTAAACTCGTATGCGTATTCCCGAACAGCACATTAGAAGTAGACACCGTTTTAAATCATCAATAAATGATGATTGCAAGGTACGGTGCAAATCTGGTTCATAGCACCGTGTTTTCGGCAAAAATGAATATCGAATTTTTACAAGGGCTTTTAAACGTGCCATGAAAATGTTACTTTCGATTCGAACACCGTAGTACTGTTCAAAATAGGCGCACGAATCAATGCGTGTTTACAGTACAACTGTTAGTTTAATATCGACTAGTCAGTTGGTCCAATTATGTTACGGTTATGCTCCGTTTTCACAGCACCCCATCCCTTTGAACATCATGTATGTATAAGGCTGGAATAAGTGCTCGACATACGATCAGCGCATACCATATGCACTGATTATCGGTCGCAATCGATTAGCTGACGGTGAACTCGGTCGGTCTAGGAAACGTGCGAATATGAGTAAACCAGTGAGAGTTAATAAAATAGTAAAAAGTGTAAAATAAACGTGTAAACGAGTGTACAACGATGTACGATAAATCATTACGTCAATTTTATTTCATAAAAATACGCGAAAAATATTATTATTAATATTATTAAATATAACAAAAGAACGTACGATTGATCGCTCGGTCAGCGTCAAACTAAATACCGGCCTATACCGGTATAAACAGGAAACGAAATAGTCACCAGATAGCACTACGAGACAAAAAAAAGTGGGGGCCGTGCAGAAAAACACGTATAAATAGCGGTTCGAAACCGGCAGATCGCTCAGTCTAGCCACGGCAGGCAAAAGCCAACAACCTTGTTCGCCTCTGACCGCGGCAAAAACACCGTGTGTGTGTATGTATGATTCACGTTGACCGCCGCGCCATCACTGTGCAGTCCAACGATTTCGAACCGCTATTGATTGGGCAACGGCTTTCTTTTTTATTTTTCTTCGATGTAGATATTTCATTGGCCAAGGGACTCGACTCCATTCACTCTCCCTCACTCTTGATGTATAATCGCCAATGCTCTGAACTGAACGTAGTACTCAAACATTTTGTGCAAACCGTTTAATTTCCGTTGGTTCAATCGCGTATTTTCAGCACGGTTCAGCGTCGGAAGCACCGACTTAGAACTATAAAGTATTTTATTTAAAAATTGAGTTAGAATTTAAATAGAAACACTTTAATTGAACTACAATGGTTCCCAATTAACAGTTCATATACCCTAAATAAACTGTTAAACTCTCACAATTATTGTAAACCGAAATTGAAGAACAAAAATGTTACCCGGGCCGTATCTATTACAAATCGTTTCGAATATTTTCACTGCCCGTTTAATTTTATATATTTTCATACATACCAATAAGAAATACGTGGCGCTTTTCATTTTCCTTCTAATTATTAGTAATTCGATATTTTTATCGTTGACGACTGATACCGATTTGTCATTTTTATTTTTCATACTTGTACAAAAAAAGACTTGATAATTATTATTGTTTTCATAATTGCTGCAAATCATATATCTTTTTATTTATTCCAATATTAATCTTTATTTATCTCTTTACATAATAAGTATTAAAAAACAAAACCAAATTAGCTTCGCCCTGCAATTTAATAAACAGTATAATTCGGAATGGAAAATCTCATTTAAATAATGTTATTTAAATGTTGTAATTGTGTTTATGAACACGAAGAAAACGCAAAAAAAAGTAGCTGGACGCGGGTGTTGCGAATGTCGCTTAAATGAATTACTAATTCTAGAGTTTTGTTATTTTAAACTAAATTTGAAATCAATGATAAATCTTTGCATTCAACAAAACAATTCTCAGCATTTCAGCGTAATATATATATATATATATATATTATTTCTAATAATAAATTATGTGCGTGTGAAGAGTATATTATTAATGATTTAATCATACATTAAATTCCCGTGTAATAAATCCTAAAATTACCATTTTAATGGAAAAATGATATATTAAAAACAATGACTTTTAAAAGTAATCCAAAACTACGAAAACTATTAAAAAAAAATATTATACACAGAAAAATAAACTATATCGATTATGGGCGTCGTCGAAATTTTCCAAAAAAACAATACAATTTGTCGAAAAATTTTAAATGATAATAATAAAAAAAATGCGATTATTTTAATATAGTGGAAATAACGTAGGATTTATTTTGTATAATTTTGTCGGCTCACGAAAAGGAAAATCACTCATTTTATGACTCAAAAATAGTTTATATAAATAATTGCTATAAATTTCCCAAAATCGGAAGAAATATATTTTGAAAAATTCTGTTTCACTCGTGCGTATATAAAGCAAAGTTATCTATGTGTGATGTAAATTTCAGGAATCAAGGACCGTTATTTTCGTAATGTCGCAGAAGTATACAATAATAAGAAATCGCTTTTTCCCGTTTATAACGAAAGTCTTTGGTATTTTTTTTTTACGGTTAAAAAATATTGAGAAATTTGAAAAAATTACCCCGCTAAAAACACCACCCCAGCATTGTAGCCTCGCTTAGAATCCGAAATATAATATTACAGTTTCGTCAAATGCCGACGACGTCCGTGGTTCGTTTGCTGAATTTTCACTCTAGCTAAAACGAATCATTTTTCAAAAATAATATCAATTAATATTGATATGATATCGTCCGTATCCTTCGAACAATTAAATAATTAAAAAAAAAAATCAAAATCGTAATCATATTGTTTTATTAGCATATTATTCATTAATTCATTTCTGCGACTTCTTCGATTAGGACGGTTTAAAGAAACAACGCGTAACCAATATAAAATAATAATTTAAAAAGTCCCCCCATTCGTATATTATTGTAAATGTTATACAAATAAAATAGCCGTTGTTGTCTTACTGGCATAATTATAGCACTGTTGTAAATTGTTGTAGAGTTAAAACTATTGATTGAGAAAATCAATAATAACGATAATAATTAATTAATGATCGAAGTATTATTCTGTCAGTCTAATGTGTGAGTCGTCCTCCGCACATTTTACCCGTGGGCGGGTAACAACCGAAAATAAACGGTATTACACTTCGCTCTGTGCGACATTTTCACTGATAAATAGCGCACGGATGTGTTGTGTAGTAAAGTAAAAAACTAGTGAAATTTCTCGCAGTATTGCACTGGGAATTACTCTTGAAATTTGCTCTTGAACAAACATTGAGAATTAACAACGTAATAAATTTAATTCGTCGTCATTGTCGTTAATAATTTTTGTTTTACTTTACAGTTTATACTTCGAATAAATATTTAACGAAAGATAAAAACACATTTATTTTCATTCGCATTCTAACTCTCTCACAAATAATACTTAAATTGTATCAAAAAAAAAAAAAACAAAATTAACATTTTATTTTAACAATCTAATTATTATTGGTAATAATTACGGTAATACTCGTAATTACACGACTACTATACGCGTACAATAACGTAAATCGCGTTCAGCCAATATACACTCGTACATCATCAGATTTACTTGCGATTCGATAATGATTCACGGAAAATTCATAAAATTCGGAATTTTCATGAATTGATTTCAAAAGTATTAGAAAAGTAAAATTACGCGAATAGAGTTGAAAAACTGTTAGAGTTTTTATGTAAAAACGAGATTAAATTAAACAAAACTGTAATGAGAATTCCGAAAATAGGCGTATTCAACCGTTTTCACGTGTTAATTCACACGAAACGAATTCAAAACTCACATAGTGATAAATTGGAATAATAGAAGAAAATGTCACGAGTACAACAACCACTACTGGTAAGGGATTTTTTTCTTTTTATAGTTATTTTATACTTCGAAAAACACATTCTCCACGATTACTACGATTTAAAACTGTACTCAAAACGCTGAGTGACTCGTTATCCCGCGACCTTAGTCATGGAGTACTTAAAGTTTCGATTTTCGTCGAACCGACGAAATGGACCCGCGCGTTTGTAAACATTTTCTACACCGCCGAGCAGTTTTTCAATCGAATACCCGTTGCGTATTTTAACAGTACTCTACAATTACATAATATTTTGTACATTTTATAATAATACATTAATCGTCTTTTATCGTATAAAAAAATTTTTTTTTCTTTATGCATTTTAACAATAGCGTTAAACTTTGATTCGGATTTCGTAACGTTTTACAAACATAACGTATTTTTTTAATCTAGACATTATTTATTTTTTTCTTATTCGAGAATTACACGCGCGTAGTTACGGACTCACGATTACTGTAAACACACATATTCAGTCGTTTCAAATTGCGCTGACTGTGCACAGAGTTATTATTTATAACATTTTCGTACCGCACAATTATATACGTATTATAATAGCTAGTAATGTAACAAACACGATGTCCTTTGACGTCATCGGATTATGTACAGCAGTAGTAGTAGTCACCAACGTTCAGCATAATGTTATGTGTGATATTATATATTTTGTGTAGGTTCACGCGTACGTGTGCAATGAGGAAGGTCTGTATATTGTAAAAACCTTATATATCGCTCTTAATCGATATTATAAATTAAGAATTACGTATATTGAGTGAAAAATTGTAAAAAAAAAAAAAAAAAATCGTAAGAATCGTGTGAAATTTATTTACTATACGGGTTTCGAATAAAACCCATTGTCGGGTGTCCTTAGTATTTTTATTTTTAACGTACGTAAATCACGTTTATAGTCACTATGCGACATTATATTATTATTATACACGAGAGTCGTGCGCGAATTATTTGATTTCTGCGATTATTTGGCTCATTTTCGGCCAATTAAATTTCCATAAATTATAAACAAATATCGAATAATTATAAGTTACGTAATAACGGAATCGTTCGACGTCGCTGTTTTTTAACAACGGGGAGGGGGAAAAAACCGTTTTAATTGAAAAATTCCACACTTATTATTGATATTACGTTTAAAACGTATTGGTTAATTTGGTTTTTTTTTTCCATTTGTATTTAACGCGTATCCGTGCACGCGTGCTCAAAATTCGTACACTGTAACGAGCAATTAATTTTCTTTTTAATATTTCTAACACGTGTGTGATCATACGGTGATGTAGTGCGCAGTCGAACGCAATTATAGAAATCATTAAGAAATGAATAAAAAAAAAAAACCAAGTCTTTTTAACGGCCTTATAGACCACCGGGTCGTCGTAAAACGCGTGAAACACGAAATACGCACTTGCGCAAATAAAAATAAAAATTGAATAAACCCACTCGTCGTATTCTTTACTTCCCGTCTAGGTCAAACCGTAAAAAAATATTCGCGCGAGCACGTACACAGGACGAATGTTTTTTTCTTTTTTTTTATCACGAATATTAGACTATATCTCGGATTAGGATTTTCGTTATGAATAACTTTTTTTTTTTTTTGTTTGGAAAAGCACGTTGCGCGTCGTATCCGTTTTACAATTTATCCCACGAATATAAAATGAAATATGTTAGTGCGTGGAGGAAACGGATGAAGTTTAGTAAGCAATAATCCGATACAATTACGTTTATTAATGTTATTTTTATAATTCTTTTTAAAATCGCGCAAACGTAATGCGTGATTTAGTTCGTTGAAACGAAATGTACCGTTAAAACTCGAATTATTATTAGTTACGCGGTGTTATATTGGCGTGATATAACACCGACCGTATACGATTACGCGATTTACGTGTCTGATGAACGAGTAATATAAATGTGTATTTTCGAATTACAATTCGAACGTTTCCGATCCAATTCGAATTCAGCAAGTACAGTCAACGCAACGTTTATGAACTACTGACGGAAACGGTTTATAAAAAAAAAAAACCAATCAAATTCTGTACGTTATCGGACCGCTGAAACGGTTTTTGAGAATTTTTTATTCCTATACAACCATCACAATAACAGCGTGGACGAAAAACGATTTTCTGGTAAACGGCGAATCGAATAAAAATTATTTTGCGTTGTAAAAACGAGACAAAACACATTTTAGAGTCTGTGAGATCAGTCGAATGACGAGGCGGAACGCGAAGGTGTAATTTTTTTTTGTCTTCATTATCGAAAAAGCTGCGAGATCCAAACGGATTGTAAATAATTTTTTTTTCTCTCACGCGCAACACCACTGCGGCAACGTGTTTCCAACGGACTCCGCAAATAAGCCTGCAACGCGCTATAAAACAATACTTGGCGGAGTGAAAACTTGAAAATTTGAAAACAGCGTTTGTCCGACGTGCAATTTAGATGTAGAACGTCTAAGCGGCGAGCGTATACGGTTTTGAAAATAGCCTACGAGAACGAACGGCGAAAACGATTTAATAATGATTTTCGGGGAAAAAAAAATGACCTAACCTAATCCCTGCCGAAACGAAACGTTTTCAGAATCCTCGCGGCCGATCGTCGAGCTCGTGAAAAAAAACAAACACAGATCCCCGGGCACATATGAAATTTTGACAATTTTCGACAAATTTTGACGCGCGCGACGATGTAAATAATTAAACTGCGTTTTTTTTAAATATATTTATAAGATTGCGTTATATAATAATATAATGTGTTTTACGCGTGGTCCAGAAAACGTTGTACACCATTGCCGAACATTCGGGAAATTTAACGTTTTACAAATGTCGCGGCATTAAACTGCCATAAATCGCACGCGGTCGTTGTAATAAAATCATAATATACGTGCGTTTAGGGGCGCGTAATTAGTAAAGTTTAGACGACGGCGTGTGCGGCGTGTACACGATATTTTATGGACGACACCGTGTTTTATTATTGACGCGGAGAGATCTCTCGTACGATTATACTTTTTTTTTACGGCGGACAATATTTAAAGTCTTAATTTCGAAAATCCAATGGTAAAATACGCGATTATTAATAAGAGACCTAACGACCTCCGTCTCACTTTTTGTTACCGGTATTCTTTTTTTTTTTCCAACCACGGCGATCCGGAGTAGTAAAAGGCGGCTTTTTCGAGTACCGTTATTCACGCGGCGAGAATAACACTCGTTTTCGCCGCTGACCAAAAAAAAAAAAAAAAAAAAAACTTAATCAAACGTAAAAAAGACGAAAATAACATTTTTACTTTGGATTTTATACGCGCGCCATCAGTTCCGTGACGTTTTATAGACATCAAAAACCACGCGAACAACAGTTATTGAAATATCAAGAACGGTCAGAGTATTATGAAAAAAAGAAAAAAAAATCCAACGAATGTCGTTCGTTGTCCGAACGTTTGATTCGTTTTATACGATTGACCCGTACAGCGTACAGCTCGTATTAAAGAATTGTTTTCCGGAGAAACGGAGTTTTAATAAACGTTTTTTTTTTTTTTTTTTCAATAACTCGTCGTATCAAATTTTAAATTTAATTCCATTTATATCGTGGTAAACCAGTGGTCGCGGTCGAAACGAACGAATCGGACTGTATCGATTAATAGTGGAGATTACGCGTAGAATTACAATGCCGCGAGACAACGCGATATTTGTTTTAATTGTATCTCGGCGACGTTAACTAAAATTTATGTGTACGATAATAATACGTGCCGTGTCAACTGTATGACGTGACATGTGGATCTGTCTAACTGCAGGACACGATGTCACCGTAACGTTATGTATACCACCACGTCGACGTGGGTAATGCGCGACATCGGGGGAGGGACGCCGTTAACGCATTGATAAATCACGTTTTATCCGAACAAACGAATTATTAAAAAATTACATAAAACGCGTTCGTAAATCATAACGTGATAAATACGGGATTCGTTGATTTTTTTTATTATTATTATTATTATTATTATTAATTCCTCGAAGACCGCGTTTTAACAACGTAAAACAAATGTTCTACGCGTCCTGTTTTTTATTTTAAAACATTCGTTCGTGTTCAGCGCGAACAATTCGATAATTTCTACACGGCGACTGTATATCGTCCATCGCTGTCGCTATAGGCATAACAATTCACCGTTTGTAGAATTTTTTTTTTTTTTTTCTTAAGAAATTCTTCTTTTTCGCGCCTTCGAATTCAGAAAAATTATATCTACAATTGATTTTTTGTACGATATCAACATATATTGATATCCCCTACCTCGTTTGTTCGCGATGTTTGGAGCGAGTCGATAAATTTCGTCCGATTTGAAAGACTGAATTCTCTAGAGATTCGCGAATCCTTAAAGCGCTGTATTTACACAACTCACGATTAAAACGCTTTTTTTTTTTGTCATTCAAACACTCTTTCGAAACCAAACATTTAGAAAGAAAAAAACGAATGTATATAAACCGTATTAAAGAAATTCGACACTTAATCGCTGTATTTAATGTGTTCCGGTAACGTAACTAAAACTGCAGACTACAATATGCAACGCGAACGTTAAGATACGTATAATTATAATGTTTTAACATGTATGAATCTGTTCGATATAATAATTGTTCCGAGTACGAACCATACGAATTGGCAAAAACAATGTTACCGCGAGTTCGTGTGTATTTCTCTTTAATAAGGCACGAAATATGGACAATTCGTATGCGCTTATAATATTCTTTACAGAAAAAGCTCTCTCACCACTCCCAGAGTTGTCCGATTTCAATCAAATGTTCGTCGTTGTTGGAAAACTAATGAAATTCTACGGGGCGCATTGCACTTGGATTCTAGATTACCGCAGTAAAAATTACAAAAAAACGTGTCAAAATTATTACGAAAATCGTTCGTATGCGAACTCTTATTATACATTTTTAGTAGTAATACGATTTCAAGAATCGGAGTCCAATGCGCTGTGCAAAATGTTTCGCTTTTTCCGAAAAAAAAAAAATATCGAAATCGGATCACTTTACGGGGCGTGAGAGTTTTTCCAGTTAGTAGTTGAACTGAAGTTAGATGCGCAACAGACTCATTAAGAGAAAATTCGAATTCTCGTGAAAATCCGTTAATTTCCCTTCCCGGCAATGTCATTTGCAACGCTGTTTAAATATCGTCTTATATTCGCGACGAGTATAATATACGAGTGGATGTGGTTACGCGATTAATTTAATCGCCTCGAGAATAACGACAAATATGACGGACAATAAAAGTCTTTCTTTTTTTTTCTTAAATTTTATATCTCCGTCGACTTTTATTATATTGCGACGAGGGCTATACGCGCCGTATAGCAATGAACTCGTTTTGTGTTATTTTTTTTTACGAAGTTTTATATTTATTATTATACCGAATAAACGAGCGCTAACACGATTTTAAACGCTTCCAAAATCAAACACGGAAGTCGCGAAAATTAATTAATCTTTTTTAATATGCGCGATTTCGCGATTGAATTCATCAAGCGGCACGCGTTTATTTTACAAACGAATAACACGCTGTATTTCTGTTATTATTATTATTATTATTATTTTAACGATATATTATTATTATTTTTTATTACGGCATTGACAAGTCGCGCTATTACAATAATAATAATAAAGCGTGGAATTATATTTTTAATCCCGGAATCGTTTTAAACGTTTTGATAACTCGGATATTTCGCACGTTTTACGATCGAATGAGTTTATATTTATTATACTGCGATAGTGTTATTTCGCGGTTTCAATTATGTTTGTATGCGCGGTTACTGCAGAAGACGGCAAGCGTACGTGGGAATTATTTTTAAATTGGTGGAAAAAAAGTCAAAAAAAAAAAGAAAAAACACCGAAGCAATATGCATGCCGTTAAAATGCGAATTATTTTTCACGCTATAAACGTTTTAATAATTATTATACATTGTAAAATACGTATTAAAACGTTTAAATCGCTCTTGTGTTTCTCTCTCGACCTGTTCATTTCTCTTTTAATAACGTATTATTAATAACGTGTTATTAAAATAACATAACGCGTTCCATTATTGCGTTTAATTCGATTTATTCCGGTAAATTCTAATCGATTGATACATGCATATTCATACAATAGCGGCGTCGAGGTTCTTTCGAAATCCGTAAACGCTGCTTTTCAAAACGATTTTATCCGTATAAACGCACGTACGCACAGTGAAAATGGAAAAATCTTTTTCGTAGAAATTTAAAAATCCTAGCGAACGCGTCATTTGTCACGATCCCCTTGCCCGTGGAAACTATTTTTATTATCAAATTAATATTTTATCGACGATTTATTTTCATTCGAGTTTAAATGAAATGTACACACGATAAACTATTTGATTTCTTAATGTATGTAAAATTCATAAGCCGTTCTCTGTTATTATTGCAGGTGAGTCGTATTATATTCGGAGGCGATGTGTTGTTGTTGTTGTTGTTGTTTTTTTAATATTGAAAGCAACAAAAATTACGCGTAAATAATATAATTTATTTTTTCGATAATATTTTAATGCGATTAAGAACGATATAAACCGATGAGTTATCCAACGACGTACACGGCTGTGTGGTACGTATACATACATAAATATTGTGTCGTCAACGTTTAATAAGTTCGTATTCATTTTTGACAATTACTCAATCGAAACTTAATTTTACACTTTTTTTTATCATGATTATTAATTTATAACGTAAAAATTGTTTTTCGCGCACAAGTCCTAAATCGGTTCCTATACATTTATTTTATCGGCAAGAAAGGAATTCAATCATTCGGTTATTGTTTTACTTTTACTGTTTGAGGCCGTTAAATATCAAAAATGAAAAAAAATCAATACGCATTACATTAAAAATTATTTAAAAAATATACGTAAATAACGCCGAGTAACGTCGACGAGGCCTTGTGTGTGACGCGATTAGGACTTTTCCGGACGAGACTTCCGCGGTCTTAGCAGTGACTGTCTCGCGCTGAGCGACGGCGCTATTTTGCGACGCCAAACATTTCCAGCTCTTCAGTTGGAATATTGTTCGTACGCGCTTAACAACAGCCTGCGTTGTTTGAGTTTTTTAAATCCTCCTTCTGTCCTGATTAATGCGTCCTCGAGAGTAAGAGTAAGAGAGCGAGAGAGAAAGAGCGGTTACAAAAAAAAAAAAAATATGACCGCTTTTTTTTTTTTTACAATATTATATAATATATAAATATACGCACGCAGCGGCAGATATTGTATTAAAATATAACGCATACGACAATATGTGAAATAGCGTTTTGATTTGAATCTAAGAGATTCGCATGAAATTCCATCGAATTTCGTGACCTCGACACGAGAACTTTTCGCTCTTTTATAACAATAACAATCATAATAATAATAATAATAATAAACAAAACAATAAACCGTGACTGTTGCAAATTAGATTTTCTCGCGCTCACACGCGTATTACACGGGAAATCAGGAAATAATTTCGCGTTTTATATCGCAGTGACGTCCTGTAACAATGTTTTTTTTTCTCTTATTATTATTTGCCATTTTATCGGTAATAAATGTATAATAATAATTATTATTATGACGTGTTTCATGACGCTCTGAAAATACGCGTCGTATAATAATAATAATAATAATAATACACAGAACGATGTGAATTTCCTTCTCTGTTCATTTGTTTATTTGTTTTTTTATGATTTGAATATTGTTTTCAGACTAGAGTACGTTCAGAGACATTGCACGGAGATTGTGCTGTAAGGTACACTTTAAAACGTTTACGTTAAATATTGTAATTTCGTGGCAATAATAATCGACAGAAAAATCGCGAGATTACTTATTTCTTTTTTATTAATATTTTCACTTTACGCAATTTTTTTCTCTGCCTATAATTAAACATTTGTGCGTTTCAATTAAAAAAAAAACACACACACACACACACGACGCACTATGAGGGGTTTGAGAAAAAAAATCCAAAAAATATATTTATGAGATACGTCGAATATAATTGCGTATCCAATTGTTATTATCTGTTGGTCGACACAATGCGAATTATTTACTGCTCTCCGAAGTAACACTAATTGTAATTAATGAAATAATAACAAAAATACATAATTCGAGCGAATCGAACAATTCTAAAAGTTTTTTTTTTGGCGTAATAAATTTTTTTAAGGGCTTCTCCCCCCGGTTTTTAAGCCATAAATGCTTATTATTATTAAAAAATTTTTATTGGAATATTTAGAGCGTCTCGACATCCGGACCTTGGCGATAAATAATACGTTATACGGAAGCTCCGCTCAGAATCCTTTTCAATTGAGCGCAATGATTAAATCGCGCATTGCTTTCAAATTTTTTAGTAATAACAAAACGCCAAAAGATTTTTTTTCGTCGTTGCTCGCACTACTTTTTAACGGACGGCGGCGTCAGCGAATTCGTTTTTCGACACTTTTTTTTGTTAACTCCGTTTTATTAAACGACAAAGTGGGGGGGGGGGGCGAAATTCAGTGCGAAATGCCCCCGTGCGACGTTTGTACGCGAGTATTAGATAAACGCGCGGTAATTTTAATTATTTTCACGTTATTCATATTTCGATTTCGATAACGTATAAAGTGTGGACTGTCCAAACGGACCGTTTTTTTTTTTTTTTTTGTTTCTTCTTTCGAATTACGCATTAGTTACAACGCGTTCATTAAGTCTCTGAGCCGGCGGTTCCCGAAGTGCGTCCGATCTCGAGCGTTCCGCCAGACGTGCACGCGATTATTGAGAAAATCGTTTTGTATTGTTCGTGTTATTAAAAAATATTAAGAAAAAAAACGTTCGCCTGAATACTAGTGTAGTTACTAGTATATTATAAAATGTTTGTTGTACTCGAAATCGAACAAAATAAAATTATAACACTCGTATAGCGAGTGTCATGGAATTCCGATAGAAAATTGTTTTTTTTTTTAATAAATTATAATCGTTAAAACGTTTTTCGGACTGTTGGTTTTCGTTTTGGAAAAAAATTTGGATTGAGTCGGAATCAAAGCACGTTTTTGGAACGCAAATAACCATTTGTCCTAAGGGCGCGCCGTGATCGTATAACAGTTTGGGGAACTAAGCCGTCCCACGGCCGTGTCCCGTGCAATATCCCCGTACACGCGATGACGACGAGCACCAGCGCGCCGACGAGCAGCGCCGAAGACACCGCCGCAGGGCCTGTGCGGGTCCCTGTCAACTGTGCGTCACACCGGCCGTACACCGCGCTGCCAGTAGTACACTTAATTAGCCGACTCGCCCGCGCTCCCGCGGTCGTCGCCGCCGCCGCCGCCGTCCGTGACGGATATTCATTCGGCCGTTTTTATATTCCCGTTTCGCTCGCTTTTCGTTTTTTTTCTTCTCTTTCCGTCCGTTTCGGGCGGGTATTACTCGAACGCGAATAATACGCATTCTGTCGTATTATTATGCGATTCTCGTATAATTTTTTTTTTTTTGTACGTGATACCCCGTTTTCCACGCATTCCGTTTCAATGCTTTCATATTTCTATTACCGACTCCTTCAGGGACCCCTGCTCATCCCTACACAGCTGCGGCTCCGACAACTTTAGCGCGTGAAAAAATATCGTTTCGGCGGCGTCGCTCGCGTTTTGTGCCCTGCCGTGATCTTTTAAAACGCAGCTGATCTCAGACGAATACGCAAAATCGGTCGCTCGCTATACGCGTCAATTGAAAACGAAAGAGAACACATTACGTCGTTCCGGGGGCACGTGACGAATCGGTGTTACCGATGTTAAACATTATTCCGGCGGCGAAAATTAACAGCGCAAGTCCGTCGAATTGCTAATAAATGTTTTCAAAAAAAAAAAAATGATAATATATTTACCTCGTACGCAACGCGATAGAAAAGACTTGAAGGAAAAAAAAATGACGGATTTTGACGGATTTCAGATAGATATCAAGGAAATGATCAAAAAAAAAAAAATATCGAAAATATTTTTGATTATGGCGTATTATTTATTTTCAAGACATTAATATTGTATAATATCGGCACAATATTATACGTATCGTCGCGTGTGCCTATATCGATTTTCGCGTCCACCTGCGAGCGGAAAAGCGTGTTGACGATTCATTTTTCTTCTCGGGCCCAGTGTCCCATCTGTATTCATCCTATCTGCGTTTAAAGCGAATAATAAAACGCGACAGACATCGCGGAGAAAACCAACGATTGTATTCAATTATTGGGCTGTTTCGAGAAAAATCTCCCGGACCGCTCTAAAGGAACCGATCCGGTCCTGTGTATCAACGCAGATCAGGCCTGCGAGACGAAACCGTGCAGAGCATCGCGAGACCAATATGCTTTTTTTTTGCCATACGTTTTATCGAACGGAGAATTCGGGTGCGAATGAACGAGTTATGTGAAATCATCTAGTCCATGTAATAAATAATATTAGCGTTTATAGTTTATCAATCAATTCAATTCATCAAGGGATCGCGTGAACGTACGAGAAACTGTGCTGCGGCATCGAAGTTACGCGGACGATAGATGTATTTTCGTAGGTACACAAATCAATCAGAAAAAATAAACTAATAACCGTTTAAAACGCGTTTGTTGTTCGCGTGGTACGACAGAACGCAGGGACTTCGTTGTGTAAATTAGAAAACTTTCCCGTATGTTACGGTGCGCGATTATTACTTTTCGTAATAAATATGTTTTAACCGTTTGTTTTGCGAATCGTCAAAAACGATTATTTCTTTTATTCGGTCGTTATATAAATGAACGAAAAAAAAAATAAAAAATAAATATATATAGATTTACGTTCATACGATTTGTAATGTGCGTGATACGCTGAAATGTTAGTAAGCATCATAAAAAAAATAAATAAATTGTTTATTCAAAACGTTTCGTTCAAACGAGGGATTTTTTTCACCGCCCGTTTTTGTTTTTTTTTTTCTAACAATTGCGCGCCCGTTTAAATGTTTAAAAAAAAGTATATTCGTATATTTACGCGCGATATTTCACTAATTGGCGATGTGCCGTCTCACATATACGCGTATATCCGCGGAAATGTATTGTTTTACGCGGTTTTTTTTTTTTTTTGATTATTTTATACTAATCTAATACAAATGGGAAAGAGAAGAAGAGAACGAGAAGGAAAAAAAAAGTTTATTCTCTCTCCTCGGGAGTATATATTTTCTCTATATTATTATCGTACAGTGTGTATACAAACAGCGATACGCGTGTGCGTGTGTAAGAATATTTTTAATTTATTTAGATAATAATTACTTTTTATTTATTTATTTTTTTAATCGAAATAACAGACGAATAAAAACAAATCGTATTTATCTTATACGAAATATCCAGTCGATATTATGTATTCGCGACCTATATCATTGTCATAATAATTTGTCTACCTCGAATAGTGGATTTAAATTAAAATAATATCGAATGTATCGATGTGAATAATTTCTTTTGATAAATTCGTAGAGTGTAAAATACATAACACACAGGTACTTGTGAAATTGTCACTGTCGAAATTGTGTTACGCGTATTATTACGATGGTCGTCGAATTGATTTACTTTTTTCTATTTTCGTTATGGCCATAAGTTATTATATCGCAGTGTGTTATAATAGCAATGATTCACCGACGACGAATCTCTATAAATTTCAACGATGTCACCGCATTGAACGTACAATGTATGTGCGCGTTATAAACAAATATTATAACAGAGGCTAGAACGAAAAAATAAAAACGAAACATTTATTAGAATAACTTTTCGCAGTCGACCGTGTTTTTTTTTTTTTAATCCGGATAATGTACAACACAGCAGTATTAATAACGATAATCTTAAATGCCTTGAACATTATTATTTATTATATTTTCTATAATTTATAGTGATTTTACTTCTAATTATTTTTACCTATCAACAGTTGTATAAAATTTCGATTTAAAAAACCGATAGTCCACGCGATTTTTTAATAGCATGTCGTGTATTTCTGTCGGATTTTACACGGGCGCGTTGATTTTTACAATGATTTCACGAGCATACACCGCGCGATGAGTATCAAAATTGGAGTCGTAACGGAATAGTGGTATGAAGTTACTGTATAGTACTTAGAAATAGAAAATTCTCCACTTTGGGGACGTTTTGTCGGAAACGTTCAAGCCCGCGGTATATATACGAGTATATAGTTAAATGTCTCTTCTAATTAATGTTATAAGCCGTACACTATTTAAAATCGATCGGATATAGATTTATTACCGTCTGGTACGCGGATATTTTATACCGTCAGAATCACGACGTTTTCGTGTAGAGATTATTATTGGGTAAGAAGAATTTTCCAATAAGCAATATTGAAAAAACGTATTTATCTGTAATATTTTAGTTTTATAAGACGGTGCGGGAGAAGGGAAAATCAAAATAATACGTATTTTGTCGAAGCAATGCCGATGTATGATTTTGAAAACGGTCAACGTTTTGCGAAAAGTGACTTAAATTAAAAATTTAACTTAAAATAGAAAAAATCTTTCCATAAAAAAAAAACCCCCCGCGAAAAATGAGAAATGACGTCTTGTAATAAGACGCGTCTTAAATAATTTGTCTTCAATACTGTTGCGTTAACGTTATCAAAAATTACGTATCGATTTGAAACGTTACCCGCGAAATCTTTGCTAATTTTAAATACTCTCTAACAATAATATTAAGTATTTTAAGTCGATTAGTGAAAAAATTTAATAGTACTTTATTATATCGAAACCAACAACATTTTTTTTACATTTTCAACGCACTAGAGTTCTGAATGTATTATTATTATTAATAATAAGAATAACAATAATAATAATAATAATAATAATAATAATAATAATAATAATAATAATAATAATAATAATATCGTTATGTAGAAAAATTGGCAGAAAATCGACGACAGGTCGATATAGTATACGATGTATCCGTGTGTGTTTGCACGAAGTATTCGTGTGTGTTAAGTGTTTTATATAACACTTTGTAAATTCTGTACATTATTTTAATGTGTTACGAGGTCTTTGTGACAACCGCGCACAGATGTGTTAGTTGATTCACGAGCGCTGCGTATATAACGCGCTCTGTTATAACATTTAAGACAATTTATAAACGTACACATCTTGCGGTATCCCTTGTGTCTTAAAGTATTTTATCGCTTAAAACGTAACACGATACCGTGTGTGTTATTTTGTTCCGTTTTTACGTAAAAGTGTAAAACGCCGAAAACAAAAATTAGTATATACGCGTGAACGTATATATATATACATATTATTATTCGAGCTGTAGTAGAAAAAAAATAAACCGCGAGACAATTCGTGTGTACGGACATTCAATTTTATCGAAAGTTCAAACGTACTGACGACGACGAATCACTTGACATTCCAATATAACACGTTAAATAAACATAATAAATTACTGCAATGTGGTGGTGAACACGGAATGAACGTCTCCGTTCGCTCTCACCACAATTTTTGTAAAAAAAAAAATGTTCATACACGGAAATATGAATTTGAAATTTTATTTCAAGATTTTCACACGCACCAACACGATTTTTATAACACGTAATTTAAAGCGAGCACTCGTATTATTATATTTACCGGAAAACCGTTGTAGCAATTATTTATTTTTCCGATTGAAAGAACTCCAAGTCGATGTCCTGATCCAAGAGCGTTTTTTCCTTTTAAAGTTTTATCGAACGTGTTACATTGCCGGGCCTACTCATAAAACTCTCGTATATTTGTATACACACGCGTTAATGTACGTTAAACACGCACGATTTTCAATTATTATGAATTTTAACCGAACAATAACCGTTTAAAAACAATTTTCACCGGACAAAATTCATTTGTTATTTAGCGTTTACCGTCGGTACTCATTAAAAAGAGTACACGTGCCCATTCTTTTGAGCTCTTGAAATTTTTGTACTCTCGCCTTTTTTTTATATATATCGGCAAGAACGTGTTCTCTTTTTTTTCTATTTGTATTGAAATAACGCCGAAAATTCTGAAATGACACGAGTCGCGGGAATACACTAATCCAATAACATAAATATACACTCAATCGGCACGGACGTCGTCGACGTTTTTTTCCGAAATTTCCACCGGTATATTATATTAAGTATTGTTATAAACGTTGTATTTAACCCCGACCGTATTCGGTTTTATGCCTGTTGTGATTGAAAAAAAATGTTCGTTGACGAAAATCCGAAAAGCAAGTGACGAATACTAAAACTCGTAAAATTCTTAATCCTCGAATACATAAAATGTCACGATAATAATGATGTTAAAGACCACCACACTCAATATTTTTCTCTCATCACGTCTTACGGTCGCCGAAAGCATTTCGTGTTAGTTTTTTAGTTACTCTATTAGTTTTTCTCATACAAGTGTCATCTTTCTTTATGTATGGCGCTACCGGTTCCGACCAGTTCGATTGTAAGTCCTTAGCGTCCATACGCGAATAATTGCGCCAGTCGTTACTGTCATTAACGATAGATTCGACATACGATTCATACAGTAAACTGACATGGGAGTACCGACTTCTTTTTTAAAAGCAATTTCCTTGACCACTTTCACGTTTCCCACCCCCATCACCCATAAGCTGACGTACCAGGGATATTATCGTAAAAAAACCACAACAGCGCTTCTTCCGTATCGTCGAAAATCACTATAAAAAAAAAAAAAAAAACAACTGTACTGAACCGAAGAGAGCACACAGTTGAAACTGAGAGACGAAAAACGACGGAATGATAAACGGAACGTGGTAGACACTCCCGTAAAAACGTACGTTTTATTGTCCGACGAAACGTACAAATAAGTCGTCGTAACGTGTAATACCCGCCTTTAAACCGGGCCGAAACCCAATAAATGTTATTCGCGTCGATTGACCGCCGTCGTCGAATCCGACGAATTTTCTAATCTTCCGACGACGACGTACAATTTTTATTATTGAAAATTCCACCGATCGAACGACGGTCTCATCTGCCTTGCGGTTGTCCGCTGGTGGATGAGAGGATTCGAAAGATTCGAAATAATATTTCAACCTGTGTGTGTGTGCGTCTGTTCGGGTGAATCGCACGCCAGAAGAGCAAAAACCGTGTTAGCCGTTATCAGTCGTTTTTGTCTTAGTCAACCAAAAACAATTTGTTTTATACATGCCAGTTAGTCGAGTCAACGCGAAACAAGACGGAACGAGTCGCGATCGCCGGTGTATTCCGTACTTCAAATTCCACCACTGTTTTCTGTTTACGGTGCGGCGTTCAGCTCGTTTTAGTTCGCCTCTTATTCTCTATTATAAGTTGCTAAAATTATTATTATTATTATTATTAATAATAATGAGTTATCGAAACGTAGTCATCTGACGAAGATGTGGTATGCGGTACACTCTAATCGTTGTAGAAGAACGGGGAGGGGGGGGAAAGAGCTATGGGTACATCTATTGAACGAAAAACGCTGCGCTCACCACGTAATTGTATCATTTATGATACGTGATTTACGATCAGACGAAAAAATATTTGAAAACTATGCGCGCGTTAGTATTACAACGATTGATTTTGTCATACGGCAATTAGGGGACGGAATTCGAGAAGGATTTCGGATGAAGTGTTTCTCCCGAAGAAAGGCTCTTGATTACGCTTAAGTATAATATATAGGCGTATTTTATAAGGACGATATTTTATTTTTACGTTTATCTTTATTGCATTTTTTTTTCACGTAATGTGTTTAAATATTTATTGTTTACGTGTCAATAGACATTAAATTAGAATTAATAATAACTACGCGTCAACGCTTCGTCGCGGAGAATCGGAGCGACAAACAATCATCCACTTTATACGTCTTATGAATACGATATTTTTCAAAACGATTTAACCAAATTAACAATACGCGTCGAACAAAGTTTTCAACCGTCTCTTGTTCAAAAGTTTATAATAACCGACTCGTGTCTGACTGCCTTCCGCAATCGTTTGATCCGTTTTTAAATTACGAAGTTATTTTTGCTTTCCCGGAACCCTCGGCTGTTTGTTTCCGCGGGTTCGTTAGAGCGAAAATTTCGAAACCGCGTTTTACACGACTAGAGGGTGTTTTCGCTCGGGGAACGTTTTTCGGGATTGTCTCGAGGTGGTGCGGTGTGATAGATTTATTCGCGCCCGAGCCGCAGTCACCACAGGTCTGAGCAACAAACGCAATCGTAGAAAACGTATTCTTCGTACTATCCAATTCGATCTGTTTCGTTCTAAACGATTACAATCGTCGTTTATATCGCCGAAATAGAAAAAAAAAATTTATCGTTTTCCAATCCGAGTCTGTTTTAATTCCGCGTGATCGATAATAAGTAACGGTTCTTCGATAACTCTGTACCAAAAAAAAAAGACACAGGAAAGATCTATCCTGAGGTGATGATCAATCGTTTAAAACGAGATTATCCCGTTTTTTTTTTTTAAATAGTTCCCATTTATATCTCTTTTCTATTTGTGTACAAATAAAATTAGGAAAATAACGGAACGGAATGGAAGAGAGCAAACATTTAAAATACAATCGTGTGAAGTATTTAGTAATGGTCGGAAAAAGATAATATTTCAACAAACCAATCGTTTTCGTGACTAGCTGTTATTCGAATTTGCGACCGCGGAATGAACGCATCGATAAAAATTATGTTTTTTTTTCCGTTTAAACGTTTTACGCGGGACAGATTAAAAAAAAATTTATATATATTTTTTTTTCTTAACAATCATTACATAAATATTATTTCAAAAATTTCACACGTACCGGTAGTTACGTGAAATCCTTTTGAACACGCATTTTATAAATGGCACAAGTCCTTTTAGAGAAATATAAAAAGTAGCGGAAATTTACATGTACGAAAAAGTACACAAATTCTACTGCCAATGTTTATTAACACAATAATAACAGTTAGAGATGTTCATGTCCGTATTGTTTTATATTATAAGGATTATAAGGAATATTGTACGTGACGATGTACTGGCAACACCGAATATTTCGCACGATAAACGTACCGTTTCGCGACACCAAAAATGATCCAATTAAACGTGATTCTCATGTAGTTGAAACGACGAAACTATTTTATAAGCGCTCATAGATATTATAAATACCACGAGTATTTAAAAATGATATTAATTTAGATAAATATAGTCGAGTTTGACAATCAGCGCAGAGTTATTCGTAAATTGAACGCGATTGAATGCATTTGGAAAACAAAAAATTCTCACACTTTTTATATCGGGCAAACAATGAACAAGAACCCGAAGAAATCGATTGAAATATCTAAAAAAAATAATATATATATTTTTTTTTCCTCGAAATATGATTTTCACATAATACGATTTTTACGATTTATTTTCATTTATTGTATTACGTTTCGGCGTACAATTTACGCTATCAAATTTAATTTTGAAATTTCTACACTTCCCATAATCAGGAAATTCGTGTTTCGTTCGACTTATTTCACGACAATTTATTTTTTCGCGTGCTTTATTTTTTTTTTAACTCGTGGAATTTATTTTTATTCTCCAAAGAAAAAAAAACCTTTACGCAATCCGCATTTTGTTTCGCTAATAATAATCGCGATACATTTTTCGGATTCGTTATGAAAATATAATTAACGTGACATCAGTATAATATTATGTGTTCGATTGTTAAAATGAATACGCGATCATTCTCAACAGGAACATTTTTTATTCTTTTGTACTTTAAAGCTGAAAATTCGCGACTGGTGAAATAATTTGAACTGACGTCTATATCGCTTAACTCTTATATACTATTGCGAATATACATGTAATTGTACGTTTTATTATTTGTGACAAAAAAACAAAAAAAAAACGCCGATTCTACTGGAGCTGTAACGGTTAATTTTTGTTTTGCCCAAAGAGCGGACGGCCGTGAGACGATCTCGTGAAATAATAATAATTAATTTATATCGTATACAGCGGCCACTTTTCGATAAATAGCTTAAATTAAGATCGGAAACGGTGGAACGTTATGTACGAAATCCTCTAGAACAGGCCTCTACGATCGAGTTAATTCGATTTCCTCGTTTATTAAATACAATCGCGTCAAAATAATATCGCACACGAGCTAATGAAAATCGAATACATACTGCGTACTCGGCCAACATCATCAACGACAACGATAATACGCGACTATCGATTATTTGATTATAACATAGGCAAATCGGATTGTGCAAATACACATTCCGTCAGTAAACTGCAACGCGTTAGCGAGGCTTGGTAATTATTTCCGAATATAAGTTTTCCAAATTGTAATCGAAATCCTGAGTTCGTCGCGGGAAATTATTTGAAATCGACAAAAAAAAAAAAAAAAAACAACACTAATATTAAAATGAAATCGGCAGTCGAGACGTGTACGTATAATTAAGCGGTAATGACTGTACGACGATGAGTATTCAAACTTGTATTCCGATGGACAAGGACATCTATTATAATTCATTTCACTTTGTGCGTGTATCAACAGTATAAATTCAAATATTATCAATGGAGTTACGCAACAGTGAGGGGTATTACGCGTAACACTATTGCAGGCTATTGCTGTGTTGTCAGAGTGCCGTTGACTGGAGACAACACACTATGCAAATAAACGACTATAAAATATACCGAAATTTATAAGTTTTAACTTAAATTTATTCCTGTAGTTCTAAAATAAATATATCATATTATAAGTTAGTATTTGTGTTGAACGCATTTCAAGTAATTAAACGAATTTTTTTTCTTTTGCGAATTGTCTTGTACGTGCCCGATATTTTCGGTATATATTCTCTTCGCGTTAATAATGATTATATACGATTTCTTAAGTATTCGGGAGGGAGAAAGAATTTTTTTTCCGTTTCGTCCGATGTGTACGAGTATATATATATAGATTACTTTATATTTTGCAACGACCGGTGTAGTAATAACGGCGAGATGTCTTTGAAATCGGCATTTTCGAGCCGTAAATAAAATGTAGGAAATATAAAAAGCGTAAAAGAAACCGGTAATCAGAAACGTATTGAGAAATCCGAAATATTTGTAATTCGCGCGCTACGACGATACGTGTATAAAAATAAAATAAAAACACCACTGCTCGCAATATTATAACGTCTGCTTTCGATCCCCCGCTTTATCTGTTCCGTTTTACGACACGTAACCGCGTTTTCGAAATTTTCGATTCAATTAGTAGTAGTTGTGTTATACACCAGCGAAATTCGAAGAGTTTTCCGTCATCTTGTGGCCGGGATAAATATCTGCACACCAGAATCCAACGCACAGACGAACGCTCGCGGGTCATGAGTTCTCGCGGGACAACTTTATGATTTGTATACGATTATCTTTTTTTTAAAACCTTGTAAAATACAATTAGTTTCGACAGTTATTTTAACCAAAACATTAAATACAAAATAGGAGAAATGTGAAATGGCGATTAAAAACTTTGTATAAGCGACCCGGGAATTGTGGAAAGAGGATAAATGTGGCGAGAATGACAGTAGGAGATTGCGAAGAGAGAGTGTGATGGGCATCAAAAGGAACTTTGAGGGAATTGATAAAATTCTATATATATATTATCTACTGCAGTATAAATGTTGTATTTCTAATGGCAACTCTTATTAATTGTAATTCCATGCGTTGTTCCGAAACAGAATATTAAATTGAAATATACCTCATTGCATATTAAAACAGTATCGAATATTGAGCAGTCAAACGTAGTTTATTAATTTCTGAGATGTTTAACAGTTTTAGAAGAGTGAAAGGTTTGTACATTCGAGGGGAAATTAAATGATATCTCGGCACTAAGCTGTTTATCTATACACTTACAAATTTTATTTCATTTTATATTTATTATATAGTTCACAAATAATAATATATATTTTACTCTTTGTTCGCGCTATCCGATATTTATCTATGTAAATATATATATAAATACAATACCAGCATATCAGCTTGTGAAACCAAAACAAACAGAAATGTACTGTGACTTTGGTGGCGATATTTTACACAAACGCATTGGCCGCGTGATTTAATTGAATTTCGTTTATGCGATTCGAAACAGCTATTTCGTATTATGTTAAATTTTAGAAAAAAAGAATTTTTTTTTTACTTTTCGTATTTTATTAGTCTATCGTTTGAGATTTAAATATTCTACCGAAATTAATTTGTTAACAATTGTACAAACCTAACCCGTGATAAATGCGTTTTATTTTCTCGCAATTCAAATTTAAATATAAAAACTAAAATACGTGTACTTTAACATAAAAGCGTAGAAAACATTAAAAGCATATTTTAAATGATTGACTAGAACAATTTTATTTATTTTTTTTAAGTTAGTCTTAGACACGACAATCTCTATATTCATAGAACTTATTTACTTAATAGTAGTTGTAAAAATAAATAAAATACATTTTCCTCGGAGAATTATAAGGTATTTCCGACACGTATTAATATAAATTTAAAATATTATAGTTATATTGTAGTGAATCTCGAAATTAACATTCTCGACTTGTAAAAATTCTTCGACGTTAAACACATTGAAAAAAAAAAGAAGTTTAAAGAAAATAGCGTTTATACTGATCACATTGGGTGAAAAACTGAGCTTTAAGCTATAATTGTTTCGCGAACACTCGTCATTCCGATTAATTATCAACAATTAATTAATAATAATATTTTAGTTTCCCATTAACGAGTGAAAATTGAGTTTATTGAAAAAAAAAAAATAGTATTACTTCGCCTTTTACGGCGAATTTTTACAATTATTTTGTTCGGTCGACGAGCTGGAGACGAATATTATTTCTATCGAAGTTTCAATTCAATTACCCACTAATTAATTGGTCATGTCGAAAACGTTATTTTTCACGTATCGATCCAACGGTCGATTTTGTCCGAACCGACATCGATACGGAAAATTCTGACTTTCTTTTTACCGATTTTAGTTATAATAATAATAATAATAATAATAATATGTTCTCCTCGGTTTTGACTTAAAAACGTATTTCAATACTGCATTTCGTGTAACGCTGAATTGATTTACGAGTAAATTAAATCTACTGTGTAAATAAATTTAATATGTTTATATAAATCGTAAAATATTACGAAAAAAAATTTTTTTTTTGAATTTATGACGTTTAATTTCTAAATATAAAATATTCATTAAAAAATTCGTGTTTCATTGCGTACGCGATTCTTCCAAACAGAATTTATATAATTAATATTGTGTTGTGAATTTCGAGGTCATTGTCTATATATATATTTATATAGTATTACGTTTTATTCGTTTGTACTTGCCCATCATTGTTATTATATTATCATCGTCGTGTGAAACGTATATATAAGCACGTGTAATTTTATTCCTAATTGTACTATTAATATATATATATATATATATATATATTATAAATTATTATTGTAACATTGTGTGAGCTCCCCCCGGGAGGTTACGTTCGAAATGCTTTTGGCCACAATTTGTACGTTTGTGCAGTAGTAAGTACACTGGCGTATACGCCGTTCGCACGTGTGTCATTACAGTGTATATTTATATAATATAATATTGTAATCCTCGTCCTATTCGTACACACGGATTATTATTATTATTATTATATTATTCGACTCGTATAGTTTCCCACGCGATAATACGTAATGTGATATTTAATCGTTTAAGGAATAAAAAAGCAACTAAAAAACTTAAAAAAAAAAAGAAGTCCGTGTGATGTTTTGTTGCCGCGTTTGCATTAATAACTCTGTAAATTATATTAGCCGCCTGAAAACGACGAAAATTACCAGTGAACTGATGAAATCGAATGTGTATAACCTACAGCTGGTATACGGGAAAACAAAATATTATATTAGTAGCGTATGGAATGAACGAATGTATTTACTTTATTTATTCAATATAAATAATTATTTTTGTAATAATATCAAAAATAAAATGGGAATTTATATAAAAATAGAATTTTTTTTCTTTGGGCACATAAATTCAACACCCGAAAACTAATGTATACACGACACGACGGGTTAGGTTTATATTAGTACGGAGAAATTTTATTATTTTAATAACAATAACGAAAATTGTTATCGTTTCCACTTACTTTTACGTACAAATTTATTTATAACTCATTCTGAATTACTGACATTAAATATTCTTTTCTATTCTCACACTTTTTCTCTCTCTTTCGATTGATGATATAGGCGCAAAAGTTTATATATATGTATGTTTTCTGGTCGTCGTTTGTTCTGTTATTATTTGCATCGTTGAAAAATTTCTCTCAGTACGTTCAAGGAACGTGGAAATCGTAAAAAGTACATAAATTTAGAGCATTTACGAAAAAAGCTCCCCGCCGAAACGTGCCATTTGGTGTCTATTGTTACCATATGCGACTGTCTGCAACAGAAAATTGCCAATAAATTAATATAATTCTAATATCTTTCCAAAAAATGTGTACACGCGTTCATATAATAATATTATACGCACAAGAACAAATTTCCAAATATTATATGGAATTAATAGCTTCTTAAATTTCACGAAATATTTCATACATTTAATTGATTTCGAATAAAAAAATAATAATAATACAGATAATTTACAAATTTTCTCGAGAAAGCTAATAAATGAACGTTTTTCTTTCGTTTATATCAATTGTATAACATCCGCTTTTTAAAACGATGCGAATTTTTTTTTTTTTTTTGGAATAATATATTATGTTGTATGTCAATATAGAGGTCTGTAATTAAATTTAAAACCTAAATTTAAAAAATACTCCAATAGAAAACTTTGTGTTATAAACAATATGACACGTTGTCTATTACGTAATACTGGATACACCGATCATTCGTGTAATAATACGAGATCGAATAGACTGGCAACGACATTTCAAAGTCTCTTACATCGTATTTTTTTTATATATACAAGGCAAAAGTATAAATCGTACGAAGAGAAGGTATAAAGCCACAATGCTTAAGAAACTGTGGTTAAACCTAAGAAGCGTTACATAAAAAAAAAAAAAACATTACCAACTGAATTCATACGAAATCGCGCAACTTTTTACTATCGTATTTATCATTCTTATAACCAAACAATTTTTTTCTCAAAAGTTAATATAAATTGCCAATTAATATTATTGTCTACGATTTTTAATATATATAATTATTATAAAAGTTTAAGTTTTTACAATTTCAATAATGTACGTATTATATATGCGTGTATAGTAAGCTGCTAATATAGTTGCTGTTCAACAGATTTTATTTTTCAGGACAACGAAAAATTTAGTAATTTTTTTTTTTTTTGAAAAATATCAATTTTCTTATAAAATAGTTTTGATATATTAAAAAAAGGAAAATTCTTCACAAAGTGACACTTTAAAAAATCAAATTGAGATAAACTACTTTTTTTTTAAAAAAAAAAAACAATAATTATAATAATTTTGTGGCGCATAACACGGAATAAAAATTAACAATCAATACAGTGAGTTATAAGGAAATATTGTATTTCACTAAAAAAGTATTACATAGTGTAATATGATCATAATTATTGTCGGATAACATTGATTTGATTCGAAGCGTTTATAACAATTTGTAGTAATAACCGAATTTTTACGATTTAATTATATTTATTGAAGTTTACGTTTTCTTTTCTTTTTTTTTTTTTTTGTCATTACATTATTACGAAGATTAAAGGATAAACTAATCTCTTTAACGCGGTACAGAATATTTACTTCTTCGGAAGTTGGATAAATTAACTTTATTTCCGGTAATAACAAAATGTAAAGAACTCGACGCCGTATTTACCGTCTCAACCGAATTCCCGTTTACCTCTCTCCTCTCTCACTCTTTTCCTCTCTAATGAAAGAGAGTGAGAGATACAGATTAATCAATTTGAATCCTTTCATTAAGATCAGTCATTGTGCAACAAACTCGAATACAAAATCAAACTAATGTTAAATTCTGCAGATCACACGAATGTATAAATAAACATACGCGAATACTTGTGGATCGTGTACAAAATCAATTTATTTATAACGTCGTATATTTTATAAGGTGTAGACGGATTTACTATATGTACAACAATATAAATATTCGGACGACAAAAGTGTTACAGAGATATTTTATATTGAATTTATTTTGTTAAGTGGCAACCGAAATTTTTGTTCTCCATTTGTAACCGCGGAGTGACCGAATGACGCGAGTTCACAGTATTATAATACGTCTTATTGTCGTACATTGCTAGTCAAATTTATCCAGTCTTAACTTATTGTAATAATAATAATAACAATAACATTAATAATAATAATAACAATAATAATAATAATAATAATAATAACAATAATAACATGAAGTTACTTGACAATTTTATTATATTTTCAGAATAATGTAAAAATGTCACGTAAGTGTAAACTTAATAAACAATGGAAACGTCAAAATTCGTTTTTATATATTTACGTAGTATACATTGGTGCTCACATATGATCGATATTCGAGACAAGGTTTTTTTTTTTGCGATTCGCACAATCAACTCTTTTATAATCCGTAGAAGGCATTTTTTTTACAACGACATCGTGAGTATACACTATAGGATTTATAAAATAAACCGTAGAGAAAATATATAAATTATTTTGTTCGTTTCTTTCTGTTTAACAAAAAACGGAAGGTTAAAACGTGTGCGTTCAGGGCGGAAAAAATTTGAAATTATTTTTTTTTAAGGTTTCGCCGCATAAATTGATTCTGATTATAACTCATGCTGAAGGCTGAGATATCACTCTCTACACTAGGAAATGCTTTCATTTTATCTTTCTGTATGTGTATATATATACACGTTCTGGATAGAATTATTTACGTTGAACAATGCTGACTATAAGCGCTATTTATAATTATTTATATTGTACCTTTCCCCTATTTAATTAGAAAGAAATTCGACTGAATCAAAACAGTATTTCAAAATATTTGACGGTGTAATTAATTTTTTTTACTTTTAACATTAGAACATTTCCGAACTGTAATCGAAATGGAAGTCTTGCACAAAAATTATATAAATGAACACGCATTTGTACACATAACAGTAATCGTGTCGCTACATATACTATAATAGCGTTTAATTTAATTCTACAATTAACATTACTAGAACATTATATAGAAAAATTTTAAGGATAGACAATTCGTTTGAGGGTTACGAGCTTTAAAAAAAAATTATTTTTTTTTTAAAGAAAAACCGTAATATAAAATTATTTATACATGTTTCGTACTTATAATATATATATACCAATTTATTAAATTAAAACCGATTCATTTTCCTCGTGACAGATTTAATGGAATTCGTAATTTTATTAAATAAACACTGCAAAAGTAAAGTAATCTTATTTATTACCACGCGCATAAACCTAGCTTAAAATATTAAATATTTAAAGAAATATATATTCTGTACAAACTAAACATTTGTCTTTGAAACGATATTAATAATAATAATAATACCGTGGTTACGATTCGTATAAATTTTTCATTTCTCCTCCAATAATAAAACTCAAAATAATCGCTATAAATTATATATATATATATATATATGGAATTTAAAATCGGCAAGAAATCAAACATTAAGTGTTATATTAGTGTTGAATTCAGACACTGAAATTACATTTAGATACAGATAAGAATGCTTGATTAAAATATGCATTTAGATTAATGTCAAATATGAATTAACTATCTAGATAATATTATATAGGTAATATATTTTTGGTACATGTGACGAAGAAAACCGATGGAATTGAAAATCAAAATATCATCGTCGTCCAAACAAATAAATTATATATACATAATTGCTTTAATATGATTCGCTTAAGGTTCACTCATTGACTGCAGAATGGTACCTACTTTATAACGATATTATTTTAAACGGCCATATGGGAAATATAATATCTTAAATTAGTGACAGTTTATGAACAGAATAAACTGACAAATCGATTGCATTGTATTTGATATGAAACAATGATACTGATCGAAAAGATGAATCCAAGATAAATGTCGGACTTAATTAACTAACCTTCGTGGTGCCGATAAATTATTAATATGTGTGATGTTATAAACAATTTTTTTATTTTATATTTCGAAGTTAGGTATTTAGGTGATTTAAAATGTACTTGTGTGCGAGACACACATGGTGTTTTAAAAGAATTTCTTACCAAACGAGTTATTCGGTCGTTTTAATTTATCGGCCTATATTACAATGAATAGACGAACGAATAATATATTTTTATAAAAAAGAAAAAATCATTTATTCCTATATAAATTAATATTTTAATTCGAATTTCAAAAACATAAAGAAAATTTACACGTAAAACGGTTCGTCATGATGATATATACATATATCTGCCATCACTAATATCGCGTATTCGATCTATATCGATTTCATTTTTAATTATAACACAAAATATAAAGAGTAAACGTTCTATGCCGAGATATTATTTTTTTTTTCTTCGAGAAAGCTTATTAAATACTTGGCATCAATACGTATAATAATAATAAAATAAATATATATATATATTTATATAGTACCCGGTACTGCAGAAATATTATTTCGCAAATTCCAAACATATTATCTAAATTGAATATCCAATATAATGAAATCAATGAACATTTCATATGTTATATATAAAACTATATAAAACTTAAATTTCCCGTGTCTATGATATAAAAAATATAAGTTTTATGAGTTAAAAAAAAAATATTTATATATTAAAGTTATATTTCCTCGGAATTCTCGCTATTCATATGTGTAACAAAACAAAATATGTAGGTTAGTTATTTATATCGAATAGTTTATTTCAATCCGGTTATTTCTAATATTATAAATATTTTTTATATAATAAATGTGTCTCGCGTCAGTGGCTTGGCCAGGACGGCTGATCCCCCTCTCGAAATTAATGAATAATCGGTTTTTTTTTTTTAGTAAGTACCGTCTCTATACACATAAATTAATTATTAGCCTCAGCATCACCAAATAAAAATCCTGGCTACGACACTTTCTCTTCGTCGTTTATCGTTGAAGTTATGGAGTTTTAATGGAGTTGGTATTCATTGTTTTTTTTTCTACAGTGGTTTATATAATACGCAGAGAGTCCGAGGAAAATATTTAAAAAAAAAAAAAAAAAAAAAACTTTAACGACTTTAATTGCAAACTGAATAATTTTTATAATTATTATCGCTCTACAATTTTCTTTTGTCGTCAAAGGTAAAAAAAAAAAAACAATAAAAATCAAAAGGTTTTGCAAAATGTCAAAAATAGACTTTTGAATTAATTATTTATTCTTATTCAACTTTTGATTTTCGGCGTTTGACATTTTCGTTGAAGAAAACTCGTTGATTCACCACAGATATTTAAAGTTTATGAAAATATACATTTTTTATTTATTTATTTTTTTTTTCATCAATCACGGTAGGATGTTGTAAAACGTATTCGAACTATCGGTCTATATTTTTATAGACATTGCGCTAAATAAAAATCCAAGTAAAAGTAGTCATCAAACTGCGTTTTATTTGAAAATTATAGACGTGTTCGACGCATTACGACGAGTGTATACAAGTGACTTATGAATTTCAATCGACCGATTCGAATTGTGTATTTCAATTTCAAACTGTTGTCGATTTGTTAATCGTCCTTGTGTTCATCGGTTATGAACTAAAAGAATTATTAAAAACAAAAAGTTGAAATAATTTTGCGTTTCCGTATCGTAACGCAATGCCTATTTGTAAAATCGTTACAAGCGCACTTGTAATTTGCTGCTACACACTCGTATTATGGTTTATGCACAAATATAATGCGTGAGCGCATAAAATTCGAAACTATTTTCTACTACGCGAGAGACGTAACGAATTCATTGAGAGATCGACGAACAGGATCATACCGAACGGTCAGACTCCGCCAGTTGAACGTGTCAGACACGCGCGTGCTCGCTATCCAACTCGTTATTCACCGAATCTCTCACTCGACGCAACTGATTGACAAACAGACAAACGTACTCGTCATTCCCCCGTATATTATGTGCTCGATTGTGAAAATGGAGTTACTATTAGAAATTCTACGCGACCCGTTCCGCGCCAATAACAAACCGATTTTCAAAATATTCCGTCCGTTTTGTTATGTCCGTTTTCAGTTTTCGTTTCGGCTTTCCACACCGTGCCGAGTGTAATGTAGAAAACGCGCGAAACGCCGTACAATTATCATTGTATCACGTCAATCCAAGGGACAATTTTCGTCGTTTGCCACATTTGTTGTCGTCAATAAGATTTACGTTCTTATGAATTATTCGGGTACGAACAAGTAATAGAAAAACGCACTACTAGTACGCGTCGAATAGGCGAACTACCCGATTCTCGAAACTAGTCGAATTAGGGATTCCTTCGAACCGCGTAACGGACACGGGAAGATGAAAACGAAATACGAGTGTGAACGAATAGAGATCGTTTGCGGCGTTGATGGTATTGTAATCATGTAATGTCAAACGTTTTTTTTTTCGTTTTATGACATATTATGGCCTCCCGCCACATTGCGCAGACAAAAATCACCGCGATCACGTGGTGCGCCGTATTCGTATCGGTTTTCACGTTTTGTAATAAGAAAAAACTGCGATTCCAATCCCTTCGGAATTTCTATGTTATTTTTGGCTGCTGGTTTTAAAACAAAAATACTATTTTTTTTTTTTTTCCATTTCGTACGGTTTCGATCCGCGCGGATCGACACACCGAAGTGAAAAAAATGTGGAAATAAATGAATAAAAACCTGAAAACTCGTAATACATATTATGGTAGTATAATTATTATAAAACGCCGGTTTTTTTTTGTTTCAGATGTTTTACACGAATACAACGCGTATTTGACATACAAATATATATATGTATATGGAGGACGAATTTCACGAATTTTTGTTACCCAGAAGACAATTTTTCATACTCGCGTAGAAAAGATTACGTTATACAACTTCGTTTTCTCCCGCTAAAGCCGTTATTATAACATTAATTTATGGAATTCAATATATTATTATAATAACGGCGTATTCGGCGTTGCGCGATACGGACGTGGCGATAAATTAAGCACCTCCACAATGTATCTTATCCGGATAAATAAGAAATATAAATATGTATTCATAACACAAAATTAAAAAACCTATACACGATAATATAATGTTATTTCATGAGGTTTCCTCGCGTTCTACAATTGTATTTTATTTCACGTAAGTAAAATTACTTTTTTACGAGTTACGACGCGCGACAGTTTGATCAATAACAATGCGTAAATTTTCGCGATTATTCTCGAGCGCCTGTCTATACACTAAACCCTCGGGTTATGTGCGGCCGAAAGAGAAAAAAAAACTCGTATCGCTTAATATTATTGTGCGTGCGCACAAGAGAAATTCACGAAACAATTTACGTATTCGTTAAATTTTTTTTTTTTTAAACAATAATTATAATTATCTAATGGATGTTGGGAAAGAATTCGAACGTTCGAATGGAAAATATTATTGTTTTTTTTTTTAAAAACCATGTGTTCCGTTCCGGGAAGAACCGACGAGAATATTCGACAATAGACGAGCATTTTTTTTTTATTTATTATTATTATTGTTATTGAAATATCTCTCCTTTTCTAACGTTTAAAATATTTCACACCAAAACATCGTTGTTGTATTAAATTGTTTATTTGGATGCTTAAACACGGTCACCCAGGTATATTAATAACCATATACACCATCGTATTGACTATCGAATATTTCCGATTTCACGAATCCGGATCCGCGATTAGAAAATCAAAAGACATTGTACAACGCGTTTGTGCAGTTATTTTTAAACGATCAGAACGAAACGCTGTAGTCATCGTGACGAATTCAATAACGTCGTTTTCTTTTATCCAAACACAGATTCGTCGAAACGCGTAAAAATCAGCCGTGTTCGTCAATGTTACAAAAAGAGATTGAGAGCGTTTCGCATGCTTATACCAGTGCTTATTTCAAAGTTTCTTTTTTTTTTTCATTTTACAATGCGTACGACTCGAAATCCTCCCCTTCATCTTTTCTCTTCCCGTCATAATTCTCCCCCAACCTGATTTATCATCTCCCGACTGTTCTCCGTCTTCTTATAAATGCACTTTACCTTCCGTTCCCCATTCCCAAAGTCTCGATAATCCAAATGACACACAAATCCATTACGTATATGTCCGCAACATTTTCGTTATAAACACCGATGCTTACACGGAACGTCTTAAACGTGTGGCTTGATACCCGCAGTGGTCGCCTCCAATCCGTTATCAAAATTAAATAGGGAACCGATGTGAGTTCTTACATTATCCCGTCCTCGATCGAAACAATTTATAAACGTCGCGATAAATTGAATTGCAACGTTACCAATATCAACGATTCGTTAAGATTTACAACCGCCATGCGCGTTTATTGAATTAGAGCTGAGCGTTTTCTACTTAGAATTACGCTAAACCTTGTCGTTAAACGTACGTTAGAATAAACACCGCCGCCGCCGTCGCTAAAATATTACCTCAAACGAATCTATATTAAATGTTAATAATTGTTTAAAAAGTACACATCCCACCAGTTTCAATAAAATGGTGTAGGAGAGGGGAATTATTGACTCGACGAATTAGCGGGGAAAATGTTAAATCGTATTTTTTTGTTACAATTTTCGGCCGCAGAAACGTTTTACGGGAATAATAATAATAAAAAAAAGTTTTCTTAAGTGTACCTCACTTGTTTGAAGTGATTCCATTCAATATCCCTTGCAGTTATACGAGTACAAAATGAATAAAAGTATTTCTGTTCGGGACGAACGGGAAAATCGAGCGGTTATAGCTGTAACGTATCAAACGTAGCATAGTAAAATAATAATATAAACCGAAATAAATATTATTTTATACGTGACATACAAACGACGTTTAGGAAATTCGTAACTCGGAATGAAATTCGTTTAATGTACGTACGGCACGATCAATAGTTAAACGATTTACGATATTATTTTCGATTTACATTCCGCCCACAGAAATAACGGATGAGGAGGGGTTTAACGTAGTAATTTACATAATTTCGACTGAAATTTATTTAAAAAAAAAAATAATAATAAATACAAGATGCTGCGTATTTTACTGACGCGTAATTAATTAATGTTTTTTTTTTTTTTTTTTTTTGTTTAGTAACATCCGTTTAGCTCGTTTTGATGTAAACGCATTCGCGCGCTCAGAATATTACTGGTGATATTTCGTTCCGTTTCTGTCGTCGTTTCAATAAGAAATTCTTATTTTTTTCTCCCGTATCCGTATAAGACAGTTCACGAGCTGTTGATCCAATTCAACCGATTTTATATTGATCTGCATATTAAGCCGAGGGAGAATAATCGCTTTTTTTTTTTTTTTACAAAAATATTATTGCGAATAAACGTTTAATATTACGAATATAACTCGAATTTATTTTATAATCCCACTGCGGTATAATACACTTGATAAACATTAATATACAACAAATTGTACCTTATTATTTATTATTATGCACGTATATGCACGCACGTTTCGTCCGCTTGGCGTGAAACACACCGTTCCACGTTAAATCAATTGTGGTGGAATTTTAACGTAATCGCCGAATGTAACACCTAAGTGTTATGAAACGCACAATTCAGCATCATATTACGTAATTCCATTATCGTGTACTGGATAACTTTTCCGTTAAAACGAATACGTTTTCATCCGTATTATTATTTCATCAATGTTGACGTCCAATTCTCGCGGTAATTCAATTGAATATTGATTGATTAATCGTCAGTGAATTAAAAACTACACTACCGTACTTAAATTTTCTTTATGACAATAATCATACGACGATGAAATAAGAGTGCCCGCACGTTCTTTAACTATTGAATATGTTTTCGGTACACGTGTGTATTTATTACGAGAATTTCGATTAATTTCGTTACCCCGTTATGCCGTTAGAAAACCGTGGAGATCCCTGGCCCGCGTCACACTCAGCCGCGCATTAGATCCTGTCCCGTATTATGCGCTTACGCGTTGTTTTTACATTTGTCAACCAGGAGTACATCAAAATGTAAATATCTAGGGGAGTCCTAGAATAATTCGTTTTTGCATCACGAAATGGAACGAAGCTGTCTACACGCCCAAAAACCGTCATAAATCTATTTCGATTTATTAATAATAATAATAATAATAGTATTACATTATCGAACTGATGAAATGTATTTTTTATAATATAAAAGAAAAAAAAATGTTATCCAGCGATTATAATAGCGAATGATCCTAAACAAAAAAAAAATGTTCGAATTTTCCGTTTGACAATGCGAATTCCTACAATATTACTCGGTAGACGAAATCTCTCTCCATCTCGAGTGCTAAGAACACCAGTTAAATATAGCTAAGTTACAACTTCTTCGAACACATCACGTTGACGCGCGACCAAATCTAATTGCACTGGAACGTTCAAAAGTCGCCGAAGAAATTGGACGAATCGTCGAATTTTGGTAAGTTTTCGTGGAAAAAAAGCGCATTGGTTTTGTTTTTTTTTTTAACACAAATATCAAAAAAAAAAATATATATTTATATATATAAGAAAAAAATTTAAATCCAAATCACGGTTTACCCGCGCAGTGTAGTTCGCCGAAATGAATATCCTCTCTAGGAGCAGTGAGAATGCAGAGACTGTGCTTATTTGATAAACCCGGGTGAACCTCGAGCGTTCCCCCTCATGCCGCCAGTCCCCTCCTCGTCCTTTTACACAACTGTCACTGACATCACTCCGCCGCAGCCGACAGAGACGCGAAAATCTCGTTTCCCCACCGTCGATTTACGGCCGCCAATCAAATCGCTTTATTGTCTCCGAAATATTCTCTTGAATCCCCGGGCCTTCGCCCAGGCGCCAATGAAAAATTCAAATTAAAAAAAAGTTGCAAAAAGTAGCAGCTAATTTTTGGATATGTGTGTGCAAGAGGTATTTGTTGACTCATCAAAAAAATTACAAGGTAGAAATCAGCGGAAAAAATTACTTCTGTTCTTTCATAAAACGATTCCTCGCCGACTATTTGAAGAAATTCGTACTCAAGTTAACGACATTTTGGTGAAAATAACTTCATAGGTCGAAAATCTAGATTTACACATTCGATTGTACATATATCATCAGAAATGGATTCCATATTCAAACGTGTCAATCAGTTCATTTTAACGCGAAAATCAGACAACTATAAAACCAACTGATTAACTACGATTAGGAGAGCCCATTACGTTACGTCCGAAAAGCGCACGTTTGAGAAACGCTGGAAAGCATTTAAAAAATACCGTGACCTCGTATATTGCTTTTTTGAGGTCGGAAACTATCGTTAAGACGATAAAAAACTTTTAAAACTCGTTAACAAAAAAAAAAATGTTTGCATTTTTGGCCACCTTTTAGGGATTTTGAACCACTGTGCGTCGTGGTGTCGCGGTGAAGATACGACGTTACGAATATTATGACGTTATGTAAATGCCAATGTTCGGCGGCGGTGAGTTCTGAATCCGTTTGCGCGTAACTGAGGCGCGTAGTCGGTCTGGCGGTAGTACGCAGTCCGCCGGGCCTTAAGACGATATTCCACCTTTAGATACGCCCAAAACAAAAAAAAAAAAACCGTACTCGTTTTAAAATAACAATTTTAATTAAAACGAAAATTTAAAAAATATACCGAAAGAATTTGTCGGTGTGGAGCGAAATAGTTTGTCGAAATGAAAAAAATAAATAAATACGGCTGGTCGTGCGCTGCAGCGTTTTCCCTCCACGCGAATTTGCGTATTGTCAGAAGAAAGTCTGGAGTAGAAAAAATAAAAAATAAAGAAAGAAAAAAAATTCCGTCGCAGAAAGTATTCCAGAGGAAAAAAAAATATATATATATATATAAAATCTCCCATCAATGCGAGATCGACTAAAAAAAAAAAACAAAAGTACACATTTCACCGCGACGTTCTACCGTCGCAATAATAATAAGTTTTATACGGTATGCGATCCATAACGCGAATCGTATAAAACGCGTTGTGAGAGTATAAAAAAAAAAACAAAATTTTTTTTTACTTACAAAATATAAAATCGTATATGACTTTCGAAAGTATGTGTGAGCGTATAACAGTAAATCATTATTTTGAAAAAACGATTCATATCCGAAACTCGGTGGTTTATTTTATGAGGCGTTTGAAATAGTTCGACATTCGAACTTCACACCATGCGATTGTAAAACGAAACCTTTACGATTTTTTTCGGTTTCGGTTCGGTTTTTTTTTTCTCTGGCCGGGGAGAAGGAGAAATTATTTCCTCTGATGATTTATACGTGGTTTCGATTAATTCTTTTTAAAACAAAACTTTTGAATTAAAAGTTAAAACAAAAATTTCGATTATCGATTAAATTTAAGTGACATTATAAATTGTTCAACGTTATTCGTTAATTAATACGTTATTGAAAAGAAAAAAAAATGCTGAACATTTTCTTATAAAATTTTAATATTTCCAATGTTTATTTTTTATTTCCAATAAAATCCAACCAATTTGAATTCAATGAAATTTAAAATTTAAATTTTACGAATAAGAAGAATTTTATTATTTTTCTAATAAATAATTATGTAACATTAAATAAATTGAAAACCGTTATAACAACCGTATAACGTCGATTAAAGTAATTACATAAAATTTAATGAAAAAAATTAACCCTCCAACCAAGTTAAAACTTCCACCACTCGATTGAACGTTAAACGATTTTTATGAAACGGTAAACACAACAGGTCTCCCCCCCCCCTTAACGGTTAACACACTTTAAAAAGAAAATTCATGTAAAACGATTTTTTTTAATTTAATTTTCACATTTAAAACCGTTAATAACTATATATATATATATATACGTCAACAATGTTTATGAAAAATTGTTAGATGGCTTATACCTATAAAAAAAAAAGCTAACAGCGAACCTCGTAATTAGGTAATATGATCAATTTCTGATCGACGCTTTAATAAGTTATGATATATAATTAATGAATTTATTATATGTAACACAGAAATCCGGATTTATCGATCGTTCCGTTTTCAGCTGTTTGTGTTGTACACAAATTTTCCAATTTGAATTTAAAATCACAAATCACCGTTTTTACACAAAATTGTCCAATAACGACGGGTTGCGTTATTATACCACGCTAATTGCCGGAATGCGAAAGTCAAATTTTCTACAAACGTGTATAATATTAATTTAACACGCCACCATTAGTTAAATAGTGAAAAAACTGTTGAGCCATCGATCGATTTTATCTATTATCAAAGACATTAATATCGTATTTTCGTAATTCTATTAAAATATTCATAATTTTCTCTACGTAATTTTATTCGTTTTTGTTTTCCATTCCGTTTTCGTGTGTTCTTTTTGGCGCGTACTCCATGACTCCTGTTTTTCATTTTTTGAAAATCGATAATAGTAAATAATGACATCCAATACAACGGCTTGTGTTGATCGCATACATACGTCTATACAAATTGATTATTTACGTGTGTTAATTGTATTCATTTAATTTCTAGACTTTATCCGCTGTTTGATTATTTACAATTTTCACCTCGCCGCATAAGCAATGGACAGGGCCTGCTCGATTAATCCGAGAGCGAAAACATGAGGCGACAACGAGAATTACTAGTGTACAAGTCTGGGGGACCGATCGCGTACACTGTGAAAAAAGTGTATTATGGAATATTATCGTGAAAACATGTATATAGTTATCGACGAAAAAAACATTTTTCCGAGTGAATTTCACGGACGCACAAACGTGATACGAGACGTGTTCATAAAATAAGGTTTCCGATGTTTTTTTTTTTTTGCTCGCAATAAATGCCGTATTTATCCACGATAGCTGCGATAATTGTAGTAACTGGAATCTATAAAAATTACGCACAGTTTCGTGAACGCCGATAATAACGTCTGTATTCGACCCAGATGAAACAAACGGCGAATTCGTAATTATATCATAATTCCCTTCATTCGGAAGTTTATATTATACGTATATATATATATGTATTTCCAGACGGGTAATACGTATTAATCATATCATAAGTTCTTTGCGAGAGGTAAAAAAGTTTCGTCCGTTCATAAATTATATTATTTTTGATTACGAAACTTTCGAAGCGCACTCTGACGCCGCGGTATATGTATACTTGCTTATATACGTATATATTCGAGTACGAATCCGAAAACAGACACTCGGGAACGCAAATGCGGCTCGCGCAGAATCGTGAACAATACTATTATTTTCTTGCAGGTTTATCGTATTACGAACGTATACTATAATAATAATATACGAACACCGTGGAAGCCGGTTATTGTCTCCAGTAATATATTATTTTCGGCCGTTAAAAAATTACGATTATTCAAAAACTTCAGAATTTATACGGATCTCCTAATCGAATATAATATAGTCCGTAGAAAGATAAATATTCGTATACAAAACCGTTGAGCATATTATTGTATTATTATTAAACATAACGGCCGTGTCTGACGAATAATAATAATAATAAATTAATAGGCATGAACGACACAGAGGGAAGAAATCACTCGTGTTGCAATGATTGACGCGATAACGCTTCGTCGTCGTTTGATACGCATAATATATCAGTTTTCTTAACGGCGAAAAAGGATTAATAAATAGTCCCTTCGAAACAATCAACGAGACGTCTGAAAGTTCGTGGAAATTAACGAAATTAATGTACTACGATGCGTAGAAAAATCTATCGAGATCGCAAAAAAGAATCATCAAAAATGAAACAAATTATCGTAATTAATTTAAAAATGTATACGTGAACGTAAGAATGTTGTAAAAAAGAACTAAGTTATCTATATAATCAAATTTACGAAATTCTCGTCGTTGACGCGAAAAAAAAATCTTATCAAATGACGAATTTACGGTTTTGACATTTTTAATGATATCAAAATTCAGAAGAAAACGAAAATAAGCTACACTACGATAAAATCTTGCGCTACCGCCTTCTGTACCGTTGAACTAATGAAAAATAATAGCAGTATCTTTTATATGGCATGCGTCAACTACTATAAAGCGTTTCAGAAATAGATCCGATGTGATTAGGACACGTGGTCTAAATCACATCGGAGGTATTGAGTGTATAAATGAGTGTTCAATCGTTTTAAAAATAATCTGTATGATGTAGAAAACATTTTATACGTGATATTGAAAAGTCTCCTATATGTAAAATTAGCAAAAAAACATGTACAACACTTCTGTGTAGTGAAATAATTACAAGTACATATTTAAATATATTATTGCGGTGTTTCCATTAATTTCTCTGAAAATAAGAGCTTATATATTTTTTTTTGTGTCTCTTGAAAATTCGCGATTTTAGTACATCGGAGTTTTTTTTCGTGGCAAATTCTTAAATAATTTATTAAATCACATGTGTAACAAACATTAAAAATTGTTAATATTATTTTTAATTACAACGCAATAAGAACATATTGTTTTATACCTTGTGAACTGTATATGGTATAAATACGCTTATATAAAACAATTTATAGAAAATAATATTGTATTTGAAATATCGATTTACTTAACTGTTTGCGAAATATTTAAAAAAAAAAAAAATTAAAATATAGAAATTCTTAATGAGAAATGGTATTGGTTGAAACTTCAAGTGGAATTCAACAAGTGTTAACCTATTTTTTGATTATCACAGACATTATATTACCTATTAATTAAAATAAATTGAATACAAATGCGAACCATAAAAGAAAATCTGAGAAATTTGTATTATATCAATGAAAAAGAAAAGGAAACATATTTGTTCACTGCGTTCTTTCTAAACGTAATGTTAAACGTTGCAAAATGTTTATTAAAAAAAGAAAAAAAAATGAATAATTTTTATTAATCTAAAATAACGATCGTTGAAAACGGCGTTTTATTTAAATATATGATTCTACAGACAATAAGAGAGAGAGAGGTAGAGAATAAGAGAGAGAAAAGATGGTGTTCATTATATTAAATCGCGATAATTCGCATTATTTTGGAAAATATAAGAAACGAGAAATATTGTTTAGCTTAAATATTTATATTAACATTATGCAATAATTTTGATTGATATCGCCAGATAAAGAAAATAACCGATTACGAAAAATTAAAAGTGACGTATAAATATTATTTTACGTAGCGTAATGAAACAATAGTAATAATATGACTACGTGAATTTATCTACGAGCAGTATAAATCCACGTTTGCCCGATCCCGCGGTTCTAAAATTTTTCATTAGACTAATGACGAGTAAGGAAATGTCCACATTATCATCGTACTAAAATAAGACCAAAGTCCTGGTTAAAATTTAGGAATTTAATAATATCCTACACGTTATTATTACAGAGACCTTGTGAAAATGTCAAAAAATCCATTCCATTTCATGTACATAGTGTTTTGTAATTTTTGTGTTTTTTTTATTGAACATATTTAATAATTAATTTAATTATTAATACATCAACGAGTACGATATGCAAAATATAATGAAAAAAGACAGAAGTTTAGATTCGTAAAAAAAAGTGTAAAAAAAGATTATAATATTAGGATTAGTGTTGAGTTCAGATATTAAAAAAAATACATCAAAATAAAAATAAGATGGTATTAGTAAAAAAATGTGTGTTTTGAAAAGATGAAATTGAACGTAACTATTCGGATAATTGTTTATAGATAATAGAATTTCCTTTATAGATAAAAATTTAACAAATTAATAAATTTTTACGATGAAATTAGATTAATATTTATTATGACGTGTTGTTCAAAAAAAATTTAATTTCACTTGATAATCATAATGACTCCTACCTAGTTAACGTGAAATATAATGTAAGTTATCCGAATGTTATAATTCAATTTCTATAACATAGACAATTAAATGTAGTTGTATTGTAGCTAAATGCCGGGCGATGGACGGCAGAGGTGACAGAAATCTAATACCAACAATATCAACAGAAATGATATAAATGTTCTCTTCAATATTATTCACATGGTACCCATTATAGAAATGATTATTTGAGTTATTGTTTTATTAATATAATACATAACATTATATTATTGTATACAAAGCTGGCATTAAAACGGTGAACATTTTAAAATATCTTCTCCGATATGTCGATAAAATTGTACAATGTTCATTTTTTTGAAATAGTGCCGCTCTAGACAATCGTCTATACCACTTTAAGCCGACTCTGATACCGGGAATAATAAAACGTGTTATTGTGTGACAAAAATAACATTAATTATTAATTTATCTAATACTGATTTACGCAGTCTACGAACAGAGGCGAAACGTTTGAATTACTTGGTCTTTCTTTTTTACATTTAAAATATAGTCGCGAATAAATAGCATACGTATTATAAACAGTACTTACAGATTGAGGTGTACGGTGGACTTAGGAATATTTGATGAATAATGTTATTATTACTCAACAGAGTGGATGTACGCATTTAAAGGAAACGTCGTACTATTTGCTTATTTCATTAATGATATGAGAGAACGTATTCGATAAATGCAAACGGTATTGTATAAAACGCTGTTCAAACTCCTCGAAAGCTTTTAGGAAGAAGATTGTATAACTAATTGAGTATACATATTTACACAAATCAAGAAGCAAATGTTTCAATCAAAGGTAATAATGTACAACGTTTGGTGTGTGTGTGTGTTCGAAAGAAAAAATATATTTTATTAATAATAAAATGTACGAAAAATCGTTGTTTGTACAGCACGCTTAGCTTATTAAATATGACCGTAAAGTTCACAGTGGTTAGGTAAGGAAAGATAATTTTATATACGTATATTGTAAAAAAAAAAAATGCGTGTAACGTTCAAGACTTAAGTGTACCGAGTACGAATAACGCGAGGCCAAACGCACGTCGAAAATGTTTGCAAATTGTTTAAGAAACGTTACGTGTGTAGTAAGTTGTCCGTCGTACTCTTATAATAAATTAGTGCGTCGTAAACGAGTGGAATAGACGTTAATTTTACCGCATTTGTTTTACAAAAATATAATATTATATTATATGAATAATACGGTATAAAAATACAAGACACCAAAATGGATTTTGAATCTAAAAAAAATAAAAAACGGTTTTTCATTATAAAATACGAGTAAAACGTATCGGTGGTGTATTTATTATATGACGGTAAGACGAGAAGGTTTCATTCACTTTTCTCGAGAAGTTTTTGAATACAATTAGAATAAAAACACGAGGATACGTTCTAAATATTTAATTCATTTAAAAATATTAACGAACCTCTTAATCAAAAGAGGCATCAAGTGATGGACCGCTCTTGAAATCTCTCGTCCATCGCTGTACCTCAGAATTTTGTATTATAGAATTGCGTCAAGTATTAAAAAAAAAAAAAAAATCCTACTCGTATTTAGTTTAGAAATATAAATAATAATAATGTAATATTCAATGTTTTTCTTATATAAAAAAAATCATATTATTAAAAGACCGACATTAAATGAATACACTAAGGAAAAGTGTTTTTAAACACGATAAATGACTTATGAGACGATATCTATAACTACGTTATTAAGCAATTACAATAATATTAATAAATATAAACGTTAGGCTAAATAATATATTCGGATGAAATGAAAAATAAAGAAAATATGCCTAAACGACATGAAAGTAACGATTTGAGAAAATAAGACCTTAGAAAAACAGCCATTTAAATTCAAAAATAGACAGTTTCAAATTGATTTTTATTACAATATTTTGGATCAAATTACGATTTCGAATTAAAAAAAAGGGTTTGCCAATATTTTATATGATGGGATAAGTGCTGTTTTTGGAATAAAAGTTCTACACAGATTTTTTTTTAAAATTATAATCTGATGTAGTACCATTAATAAATTATTACCCGTGTGATACGGATTATTTAAATCTAATATTAAAAATAATAGGGAATATATTGTTTGTATTATACAAAGCAAATTCAAAAATAAATGTAAAAGATTAGCATTTTTTCAAATGTTTAAACTTTCTTCTATTGCTATAACTACTCACGAGCATACATTTTCATGTATGAAACGATTGAAATAATATTTACGAAATTCTTTGCTTGTATCGGACATTGATAAAATTATTTATATTGTTTCAAATCCTCGTGGCAATCGAAAAACTATTTCGAAATAATTATTCAACTAGGTATGGTCTATAAAATATTGTGTTTTATAAATAATTGATATCCTCGAAAACGTTAAATGTTTTGTAGCATTATTTGAAACGAGTAATTACGAAATGTATAAATACATATAAAAAAAAAAGAATATAATTACGTTGTATATATATAAAAAAAATTGTTCAGTATCTTCTACCCAATGGGGCACAAAACGTATCCCTCGTCAGCCACAAAATGACACTGTGTCTGTAATTGGCCCGCACTAGAAAAAAAATCCTAAAGCGCCCACTGTTTTCAATTAAAGCGAAAAATTTTAAATATAAATTACGAGAATATTATATTCCAGCCACTGAAAATGCATGAAATAATGATGATGATGAATAACAACACTCTCCAGTCCGCGTGTAATATAATATAAATAATTACTGGACATTATAAAACTGTAGTTCGAAGAACAAGAACCGAAATAAAATATTTACAAATTGATTTTTTACGTATCCAACTTCTATAATTTAATTTTATTATATACAGAATGAATTTTTTTTTATCGCGGGCCAACCATTATCTGTCAAAAATATTAACGGATATTTAGGTATTTTTTTCTATCGGGTCTACTACTAAATGTCTTAAAGAATATTTATAGATCAAAGATTCAATATTTTTATAGTTGTTATCGTATGATCTATAGAACTCAAACTAAATCCATTGAAAACAAACGCAGTGGGTTTTACACGATTTTTACATTCGTTAAAAAATAAAAATAAAACGAAGTATACGCAGCGTATGATTAAAATAAACCGTCAAAACGAATATTTATACAAACACGTGTGTGTCTTTTTGTTTTATAAAAATTATTTACTGTCTAGTGATCTATTAATAGTTTTGAAACAAAATGTTCCGATATAAAACTATGATAAATTCATAATTCATATATATATATTGCGTGCATCACGCACTAAAATCTTGGACCACACGCCATGTCGAATTGGAGAACAAAATTTAAAAATATTATAAAAAATATATAAATGAGTATAAAAATACTGACTATTCATAGTATAAAATACGAGTATAGTTTTCTATATGTTTTCCAAACGATTTCTACAATATTTCGTCGACAAACATTATGTACAATCAATAAAGTCGTCTTTCCATTTACTTCAGAGACCCGCGCTTTTTTCAATTAGAATTAAATCTATAATTTTCTATTCCGAAGAGATCAATTAAATAGAAAAACGGATAGTAAAAACGTTGAATTTATACAAAAAAAGATTTTGTCTATTCCGCGAACTCTGAATGTCCGCGCGTTACGTTAAATTGCACACTCTGAAAATGGATTTTTATGAAAAGAACCGGTTCAGTTATGGTGAAAATGATGTTATATATTATTATATGTTTATAAAATGTTATAATTATTAATATTTGACAAAACGCACTAAACTATTGCGTAATTAATTAAGTTTGTCTTTCACAATATTATTATTATTATTATTACTATAACTTACAATGGCAGCTGTACGTATACGCATTAGATTACATCGGATTACAAAAGTTCGCAATGATTTCCACTCAGACTAAAAGAAACGATGCGAACGCCTTTTATGATTCGCATTTACATTGTCTCCCTTTAATCCTATAACCAAGGAAAAAGATATTCTTCCGCCCTTCGCTTTTAATAAAAAATTCATATACACATTTTACTCTTACATTCCTCTAAAGCGCGGGTGGTGTTGAAAAGATAATGAAAACGTCGAACTATTATACGTAAGATCATAATATTGTATAACAGATGGTGTGTATACGGGAACACCGAACTATTTTATTGCGACTGGAGTGGAAAATGTAATTTTGTTTTTATCAAATTTAATAACTTTTAATATTTAATTGAAATATATCACGGTCACGCACATATCATGTAGTCGTGGTAAAGAGAAGTCTTTCGACTAAGTATTAATTTCCGAACGCGTGAACTTATAGAGATATCACATGTTTTTGGTGTTGTTTATCAGTATAATTTTTCGTCGTAATGATATTATGGCCTTATTGATAGAATAGATGACTCTAAGGACACGAATTTAGTAATTGAAATAATAATAAAAAACACGAACCATAACTATTGGAACGTGTTGAAATCGAGTAATAATAATAAAAATAATTTCGAAAAATATTACGGAGGACGTGAAATTCAAACGTCGCACATTCCGTAATTATACAGGATAACCGTTTTTTTTTTTTTTAGATTTATTAAAAATTCATTTAGCGTACCGAATAAATTGCGACCAATTTTTTTTTTTTTTACCAGTTTTTCAGACCTGAAAATCCATCTGTTTTCGATTCCAAGCAGACACATATTATTTCGAGTGAGAACAAAAAAAAAAAAAAAACACGCCGATGAATTCAATTTACATCGACGTGCTTTTTCACGACAATTTTCGCTTTTCGAAAAATAAATTAACGAGCGTGACAATCACGTGACAAGTACTTGCGCGAACAAACCCGAAATTCAATATTATTTTCTTCGAAATTTTTCAATTATTTCGACGGCACGCACGTTTTATTCCATTTTTTTTTCGCTCGGGCTCGAAAATTAATTGTCCCCGCAAATTCGCGAAAACTATCGTTTAAACAAGGAATGGAGGAAATTTCGGAAATGCGCTTTCCGGCGAAATTGATGTCGTGCGGTTAACTGTGAACATTACTTTTTAACGTGAATTCGTTTAAGGTACTGCAGTAAGAAACAGAAATGAATGTTGATTCACGATTCAACAAACCGTCTGTACGCAATAAAACCAGAAGAAGGAGTTCTTACTGAACTCTCCGATAAAAAAAAAAATAGACGTTTGAAATCTTTATTATTATTTTTTTCTCTCTCTAAATACGAATAATCATATCGAAATAAACGTTTGATGTGTAATGTGTTACTATTTTATTTCTACATAAAACGCTGTATATACATATATAAATTATCTGTTTTATTTAATATTAATCGCTCAAAAAAAAAAAAAAAATTTTTTACTTAAAATATTGTATCAAATAGTTTACAGTGAGGACTGAATTTATATGTTTTATTTTGAACACCTCTCCTTCGCCGAGAGGAATTGAAAGCACACCACTCTGATTATAATATGTGTCATTACATATATATATATATATAAGTATACATATATATACAAGTATGTATAGACACATAGAGAAAAAACAAACACTTGAACAAAACGTTTTCAACTTTTGTGCGTTGCCAGGACTCAAATCAAAAACTCATCCATCTTCCTATTTTTTTTCCTTTTTATATATATATATATATATATGTGTGTGTTTTTTCAAGAAGAAAACTATTTTTGCCGTTCCTTAAGCCAACGTAACGCAACGGCAAACACAGAAGCAATCGATACGTTTCAGTAGGGTTAAAGCCAAAAAACAAAAAAACAAAATCTATTTTGTTCGTCCGGTCCAGCGAAACGAACGACCCCGTTATGGGCGATGTTAGTATTGCTCATTGTTATTTAAAAGAAGAGATATTTTCAGTGCCAAAAAATAAAATAAATATTACTGCGTACGCGGTCAAAACTTTTGCACCCGTACCGATCGGATAATAAAAAAAAGAAAATCACCATTTTACCGTCTATCCATATATAGTGGGTGTCCCACGAAAACCTGTAGGAAAATACAATAAATTCTGTTTTATTCAATTTAATGTGTTTTTTGTCCAAATGATTTTTTTTTATATTACAATATAAACATATTTAACATTTAAATTTATTTGTATAACGAACGTAGAAATAAAATGAGAGATAATATCCGTTTTCGATTTTAAACTCTGATTCGAGGCGAACACAATTTTTATTTTTTGTCAATCAACACTATATTTCCTGTTAAATCAGAGTACTTGGACGATTTTTACGCGCATTACGTTCTTCGATTTTGCCAATAGTTTTTTTCGAACTCCCCGCCCCTCCACAGTAAAACCGTTGACGTATTCGTTTTGGTCGTCGACAATTTTTCAAGAGCTCTAAAGAAAACATAAGCTTATTTGACAATGTCTTCAAAATATTTATCGAGATCATTAATTGAAACAAATGATTAATAATCGTTTTCAAACCCCTCCCCCGAATAATATAAAAAATAATAATAAAAATCTCGGTCCAATCAACTCATTCGAGCCGACACGCACAAATTTCGATTTTGAGCGAATCGAATAGGAGCTTATGGCTCGCTTTCTCGATTATTGTTTTTTTTTTCTGTGCACAATTTTTCGTCTAGTAACAGTGCTGCGATCATTATTCGGTGGCGAATTTCACTCGGGTGATTATCCTATAATCGGATTAACGTTTAATTATCTGTAATTAATTTCAAAAAATTAAATTGTATCTATAAAAATTCGTCTCGATTTAAATGTTTTCTTGGTCAGTTATTGAAAACAGTATAATTCGCACCGACGTTTTCAAAAATCGAAAAACCGAGAGATTTATTTTAAGTCATTTTCGTTATACTGTACGGATTGTATTTAGTTCTTTTACTGTCTCGGAAGAACATTTTATTTTTTATTTTTATTATTATTTTTAGCGGTATTCTTAATGTGTTTTCACAGAAATCCGCTTATCGATAAAACGTCGGCATAAAATTAGGGAATTAACAGCGCAGACTGTTATTTTAATCAATTATAAATACAAAAATAAAAGAGAGAATTCAAACGTATATAAAAATGACTGTAATTAGTTCGTATTTTATTCTTCCTTGAATGCGATCAATAAACCGATTTTATTTATTTTATACGTTTATTCTATCTGTTTTGCAGTGTACCGTGAGTAAAGTTGATTTTCATATTTATAAACAATAATTTCCCGCTTTACGTCAAATATTGATATAAAATTAACTTTCCGTATTTACTTCCCAAATAACAAAGTAACTTCTTCGTCTCGAAACTTTCGCCAAACTTAAATTATTGTACGAAATGTGTTTTCCGAAAAGTTACAAAAATACGCATCTGTCACGGAATTAAAATGATTGACGCAGCGTATTATTTCCCGTCGTGTCAGAAGATAAATATTTTATTACTTATTACATTATTCACAATAATCGTTGTATAATAATTTCTAAAATTATTAAGCGATCGTCGGTATCGTTTTCCTTTTGATAAAAAAAAAAAAAGAAGAAAATTAGAAACAAATATTTTTTACTCTTGAACTAATGGTATCGCGCGTATTATGTACATGAACGTATGGGTTATTCTATAAACGAATTCCATATATGTCTTAAACAGCGGTAGATGTTGGAAAGAGATCATCGTGTCTTCGTTATACTTTTTTTTTTTTAAACACCATTTTCACTTTATTTGGCATTATGTCCTACTGTCTGGACGAATTTCCATATACGACACTTTTTTTCGTCCAGTTCAAAAGTCAATTCCAATTATTTTTTATTAATATGTATTTATATAAATAGCTTCCCTCGAAATTAGGCGTGTTATTTTATTCAAAAGTGAAGTCTTTATTCTATACCATAAACAGATTTTCGTTTCGTCATTTGGTTCAATACGTATAAATTTATATTATAAAATCAATACACTCGTGTAATAAATATCCCGTTTTGGAATGACTTTCGAAAAATATGTATTTATAAGACTTAATCCAGAATTTTGTGTATAACGTTTCTATGAAAAACAAAAAAGAAAACAATATATATATATAACGTGTACTAACATAATTATTTATTATTTCTCGCTTAATATTTTACTCAAGTCTTCTCAAGTGAACAATTACGAGTTGACGAATAAAAAACGCCTTGTTTTAAAATTTAAAAAAAAAAAAACCACGGTCACTTCGTCTAAAATATTATTATATGTATTAGTATTTATAAACCGTATTATTCTTAACAGTCTCGGATTTTATCTATCCGTCGAGAATAGAATGTTTTAAAATACTCCGGAGTCGCCGTTTCTGAATATTATATTATGTGTGTGCGGGTGTATTATTATTATTATTATTATTATTATATATATATGTACGTATTTTATGGATAGTAGTTATTTCTGATATAGACCCATAAAATGGCCGGTTTATAAACACCAGCCGTTCTATATTTTCTATACGACCCTCTTAACTCGAACGATTTGTTTCAAGAAAATATTATGAATATATATATATATACTCGTAAATTGACTCGTTATTTAGATGGGATAAATAATTTTGAGAATAGACTATATTGTTATTATACACGTATGCGAGTGTACAGTGGCGCCGGTCCACTTACAAGCATCCGGAGTAAAACCGAAAACCTATTTTACACCGAATCGCTCCAAAAAAAAAATAATAATAAAATAAATAAATATTTTATTAAACGCTCGACAATAGTTATAAATTTAATTATACGATTAATTTTTATACATTTCGGGAGTATGGGAAACTTTTTTCTTTTTCTTATTAACCATACACTTCGTTAAAATATAAAAAAAACGTTGTAGATACAAAAAAAAAACACAGTTCAGAAAATGATCAATGCGATACCTACGTAGACGGTAGGACTAATACTAAACTACAATAATAAAAAAAAAAAATTAAACTTCTACTATGTATAATATTAAAAAACGATGAAGTCCATTATATTTCGGTGTGCTCAAGTAAATTTTTATGTAAAAATATAACAAGAATACCAATATATTTCTCTTAATAGTATAAAAATTAGGTTCAGTATAAAAAAAACATATAAATAAATTAAGTTAATAATTTTAATAGCTTACTACTATTTTTAGCAAAATGTGTTAATCGAATCGTCTGTATCAATTGGAGCATGTTGTTCGCTTGCAAGTCCCTTCGATCTCGACTCGACCACTGTTGACCGCAATCTTGTTTTTATAATTTTGAACTTCGAGAAACTACGTTCAACAGAAGCACTGGACATAGTGACTTGGATTTTTAACAACATTTAAATATTAGACAGTGTAAAATTTATATTCCAGCAATTTATACAAATATAAGGAAACGGCTGTTTTATACGTTCTTCGTTAGGACATTGAGAAATTAAATTGAGTAAATTTACATTTTACTCGATTATTACCCGACGATTGGTAATTTATTATATTTTTCTCAAGAGAAGAAAAACTAGGAACAATACGTGTTGTATCTGTCACATTCATCTGTTCCAAATCCTCAGTCTGGTTTTCAAAAAACGAAAATATTGAAATAAACAAATTATAATTTCGCTCAATAAAATAAAAAAATTAAAAAAAAATATTCTGTAACTTAAATTTTGCATTAATGCGTAGTTTCCGAAAATACACAAAAACCGAATTACCCAGTGGCGTCGTAGCCAACGGGGGATTTTTGGATGTTTAAACCCTCCTCCACATTGCTTTTTTTTTACGTTTTTACTCAAGTGGGTCCTCGTATGGTTCGTTAAGAATATGAACATTGTGCAACGAATCTAACGAAAAATGTAAAAACCTATAGTTTTTTATTCATATTTAAAACCATCTCCCATTGCATAATCCTGTCTACGCAATGACCCATATCAATTTTTTTATTGTTGTTTGAGCAGATATTTGAGCCAAAACGCTACAACCGAATTATATAATATTATACACAACGAATAAACACGCCACGCACTCGGACTCATAGTCAATAATTAATAAAAATTAATTCGTTTAATAATAATAATAACTGATCAATACGAGTCTTGCAGCGTTGTTAGTCGATACGAAATAAACGTTTTTACGATTCCGTATAAAAATAACAAAAAAATAAACATCGTATTAAGACTATACGCTAGCTTTACTCTTATAATATCGATAGACGTCGGGCGATAATAAACGGTTGCTGATGTGCTTCCTAAAATCACTTCCCCCTTGCCCCGGTCGTTCATTGACAGTGACGCTGATTGCGCGTGTATGCGACTATATTAAATGAATCGATGATTGCAGAAACGACATGAGTCAATTTTTTAAAACTTTTGGATAATTGATAAAAAGTGTATAATTTAAATAATTCTGAAAAAAATTCCTATTTAAAAATGAATACTTGACTTGTAGAAATATATTATGCACTGATTATACATAAAAGTTTTTCACTCAACACATAAAAACAGATGACTAGCATGTGTTTTTGCTAATATCTAAATTTCACAAAAAATGTGACTCGTGTCGTTTTTGCAATCATCGATTCAAATAATGATCGCACGTGACGACTAATAACAATAAAAATAGATTTTAATAGCACGCGCGACGGTAAAATGTTTTGGAACTCTTTGATCATTGAGTTCAGTGGCTGAACAGTGGTCCAGGGTTGACTTTTGTAAAGGGACCCAAAATGAACAACAATTGCAAAATATTTGTGGAAAAAAAAGTGATCTCGGGGGAAAGAATTGGATGAAGAATATTCATTCGTCACCTATACGCACACAATGAAATCGTAGTTTTTATCCATTTCTAACCTAATGCTGATGTAATAAAATATTTCAAAATAAACATTTAATGTTACAAAGCACTTTACCTCGGAAAACCCTCATAATTTCCAATACATTTTATTCACGTCCTATTTACAGTATTATCAACGTTGCGTTATTTAGTAAACGACGAAAATATATTACCGGTATAAATATTGGTATTGATTTCGTTATGATTTTTTTTTTTTTGTTAGCGTAGGACTTTGATTTTTTTAAAGGCTCTCTAAGGGTCTGGGATACAATATTGTAATTATGCAGGAATTCTTTAACTAAAAATTACCTAATGAATTAGAAATTTTAATAAATAATAATAATATGATGAAAAATATTCTCCCTCCTCCCTAACCAACACCCGGGAAAACATCGTATTTACGCCACTGCGTCTATTAAACATATCAATATTATCCCGTTAAACGAACAACGGCCGTTTAATTTGAAATTGAAATTCGTTAACACGGATGATTATTAAACATTTATGATTCACTGAACAGTGTTATTGCCGCGAAGATTGCTTGAGAAGCACAATATGTATAACAATATAAAATAAAATTTACGCGCGCCAAGAAAAAAAATCGTTTTCAAATGCACTTAATACACACTCGTTTTTCATATGACATGTATTTACGTGAAGTGTGTATCTGTACGTAAACCTATATGTTCAATAATATACCGATCATCGGTGGGCATGGGGATAAAACTGTGTGAGCGAAGAAAAAGTCAATTTTATTAGTATCCAATATACAGCCTCGCTCTCTCTCTCTCTCTCTCTCTCTCCGCCGTGTTCAGGTCTATTTCACATTTTCACCGTAAATAAACTAATTTGCTATTAGCTATAGCAGCTAACACGAGTTGAACTCACCGCGGTTATATTGCGATGAAAGAGAATTCTTAGACAATATCAATCCGGCGATATGTTCTCATTCGAACTCTCGACAACCGGCCGTGTTTTCATAATACGTAAATAATTTAAACGGAGGTATTAGGGCGAAAATACAAATGAACACGATTATACGTAGAGAATTTTGTTTTCGGAAAAAAAATCGACTTCGACAATCGCGCTAAGAAAAAAAGGAAAAAACGGTATGAAATTACCTTTTCGAAATAGGTGCCGAATTTCAAAAGGAGAAACGCATTTTATTAATCTAATACAGATATTGTAATGATAATCAATAATCCATTAAAATTATATCAGATTAACATTTTTGAAATTCTGTGTCGTTCCACGCCGATTTCGTTAAGGTTATTTGATTATTCCATAAATTGTAGTACGTTTTTCGAAGTCGGTGTTTTTTTTTTTTAATTCATGCTTTTTTAGTCGAAAGTTATACGCTCAAAGGGATTATATTTTCTTTCGTTTTTCGACGGATACGCACGCAAAATCGACTGAATCGCTTTTAACGCTCGCGTGTACGGCTATGTACTTATATACGGTTTAGTATAAGCCGTTTTAACGACATATATGTGTGCATTAGAATGGTAAAAGTTTTCTGTAATTTTCGTAGAAGCGAGAAACGATGCGCTAGAAACCGCGTTAGAAAATGCCAAAGTTAAACGTTACGAACATTTGTTATATTTTGTTGAATTTTGTCGGAGTTCGATTAGCACAAACCGAATTTCGAGGTGAACAAAAAAAAAAAAAATAGTTCCGCCGGAGTTTACGGGCCGTTTCGTCCAAGGCTACCGACGACAAACGGAACGGTTTTCGAAAATATTTCGCGAAAAAATATACGTTTATTTTTTTTTCGTTTCTTTTACATTACTACAAATTCGATACACTGCTCTAAACGTTTATAATTGTTATTTACGACGGTAAAAACGTCGGTGGTGTTCGCGTCGAGAAACGCACAACGGCTACGTCTTATATACGTACGACGTGTACAACACACACACACAGCAACCTAATAGTGGTCCAAAAAAAAATAATGCCCGGTATAAATCACGGACGACGCTCTACCGTCACGGCGTGCGCGCAACGAATTCAAACGATCCAGGAGCTTTTGCGCGAACGTTTGTAATACCGAAAGAGAGAGAGAGAGAGAATATTATTCGACTATACTTTACCGTCTCACACTGCCGGCGTTAAACAGTCGTTCGGCCGAGGAAATGAAAATAAATAATAAAAAAAAAATTCCTCTCCGCAGCAATAATAAGTAAATAATAAGTTTCGCGGAGGAGACGGATGCGAATTACTCTACGCGTTTTTATTATTACTATTTACTGTCGTCATTTATCACAAAAAAAAAATAAATAAAACGAACTAGGCTTAACCGTTGTAACCCTTCGGTTACTGACGCCCTCGTGTTTTTTTTCTTTTAGCCGGGTCGCCAACCTAGATCCGGATATCACCATTCTGGTGACGGAGATCTAGGATTTTTAGATATTATAAAAATAAAATAATTTTTATAAAATGTGATATTGGTACGTTTATTACCGTTTATAAGCATGTACAACACAAAATGAACGATTGTAACAAAAATTAGTAAATAATAAATAAATATAAAATATAAGATATATAAAAAAATAAATGAATAAATATCCTAGTACCGGCCAAGGTTTAATAATTAGAACAAAAAAAAACTTACCCGATTAATAATTATCTTGCGTGTGTATCATCGTGGGAGAGATCTCAGAGGATCTACTCCAGGTTTTGTACAACAAACATATTTATAGTAAAAAAAAAAAAACGAATACAAAAAAAATTACTGCAGACGCTCACACGCTAGCTGTCTAACAGAGAGTAAAAACGTTTTTAATTATTCAATAATTGGCCTGGCCGGCAAATGCTTATCATAATAATGTACAATCGTATCGCGCATTGCATGGGGTGGTGGCTATCGGTTGCGCTTTGGACAGTTCGTCGTCGGTACGTTGCGTGTGTCATATTAATAAAACGCACGACAATATATAAAGATATACTCGTTATGTTACAGAAACCCCCCAAACAAATCAACGGTTGAAAGAACTGAAACCGGAGATTGGTTTCACAAAATAATAACGAGTAGAAAAAAAACTTAAAATGATACGGTTGCAAAACATTTAAACGAATACAATATTAACGAATGACGTAAAATGATCATTGTGATACCGGATGTAAATATGGTCTCAGATGAATGACATTGAAGCAACCGCGCACAAGATTCGTATCGGGATCACAGACAACGTAAGCGTTTTTATGCTTAATTTCCTTAACAACGAATGGCCCTTCATACAACATAAAAAATTTGCTGATACATTTATCAACTGACGAACTCAAATGGTGAGTTCGGACTAAAACCAGATCTCCAACCATATACGAAGTAATATTACCCTTGTTATCATGCCGACGTTTCCGTTTTTCGGCCCGAGATTGTTGAATCTCCTGAGCCATGACCAATCGTTGTTCCGTATTGAATTTAGTTCCGGATGGAAAATCCACAATGGTAGCTAAAGGATTATGCCGAGGTTGTTGTAAAAATATCTCAGATGGAGTTGACCCAATAGCCTCGTGTACCGTGTTGTTCAATACCCATTCGATATACGGTACATATGTTGGCCAATCAGAATGATGTTCCGAACAGTATAACCGGAAAAGTCTTCCAAGCTCTCTCATTACACGCTCTGCTGGATTCGATTGTGGATGATAGACAGAAGTGAATGTAGGAGGAATTCCTAAATTTGATAGCCGATTTTGCCAGAGTTTACTATTAAATTGTACACCATGATCGGAAACAATTATTTTTGGTTTTCCATATGTATGAATATAATCATTAATCATACGATTCGTCGTAGCTATAGCAGTGGCTCGTTTTAAAGTATATAATTTTACAAATCTAGAAAAATTGTCTAGTACTACAAAAATATATGATACCCCGTTCCAGCCGGATGGTAAAGGACCATAAATATCCACTAGGACACGATCGAGTGGAAAATTTGATAAAACGTTTTGCATTAATCCTTCTGATCGAACAGTCCGATGTTTAGACCGTTGACAAATGTCACAATGGGATACAATGAAACGAATTCGTCTGTGTAAATTCGGAAAATGACACACCTCTTTCAAAACAGCAGTACATTTTTTGGGACCAACATGGCCATACAATTCGTGCACCGAAATGATTAATGCTAATTCATGAACAGAAGGGATACAAACTAACCATTGTTCACTAGTAACAAAACGCCGGAAAAACAATATACCATCGTGAATTTTGTACCACTCATGAAGTTGACTTGATGGTGAATCAAGATTCATAAAAATAACGGATAATCGGGGATCTGTAAATTGATCTTTACGTAAAGTTTTAAAACGATTAGACAACTCCAATGAACATGGAGGTGGAACTTCAATTTTGAAACGAATAATAGAAGGCATAATTTCGGGTTCAACTTCATTTCGACCAGCGGGATTTCGAGACAAAACGTCAATAATATTATCTTTCCCAGGACAATATTGAATATGGAGGTCGTATTCTTGTAAAATTAATGTCCACCTGGTTAATCGAGCATTGCGAAGACGACACCGGTACAAGAACACAAGAGCTTGATGATCCGTGTACACGGTAACTTTATAACCTAAAAGGAAAACACGAAACTTCTGACACGCAAATACTATAGATAAAAGTTCCAGTTCTGTAGTCGAATAATTCCTTTCAGCAACGTTTAAAACACGACTGGCAAAAGCGATTGTTCGACGCTCGCCATTCTCAACTTGAAAAAGTTCAGCTCCAAGACCTATCTTTGATGCATCAGTCTGAATACAAAAAGGCTGTGTAAAATTTGGATGTACGAGTACCTGATTTCCCAGAGTTTGTTTTATATGATCAAATTGTTTTTGATTTTCTAGGCTGAATGACCATGATTTATTCTTAAGTAAATCAATCAAAGGTGACATCTGGGAAGCATGGTGATCAGAAAACTTACGATAAAAATTGCAGAAACCAATGAACGATTGTAATTCTTTTCTGTTTCTAGGATATGGAAAAGCAGCAACAGCTTCTACTTTATCAGGATCCATGCAAATATGTGACGGAGTTACAATATGACCTAAAAATTTTATTTTTGGACAAATAAATTTACATTTTGAAAACTTCAAAGTCATACCCGATTTACGAATTTTCTCAAAAATATTCTTTAACAAAACCAAATGAGAATCAAATGTAGTGTTTGACAACAACATATCATCGACATAAATATGGACATTTTTTTCTTGGTGATCTGTTGATTCTGTCGTTGATTTTAATGCGGCTTCAAGACCTTGTCCGAACGCAGTATTAGAAATATTTAACCCGAACGGTAACCGAGTAAAGGAATAAGTTCGACCATCATATACAAAAGAAACATATTTGCGGACCGATGGATGTAAAGGTATTTGCCAATATCCAGACGAGAAATCAAGGCTAGAAAAAAATTGTTTACCGTGGAAACGAGCTAGCAGTTCATCCAATGGTGGAGATGTATCACGAGTTGGAACGATTAACCGGTTAATCCGTCGTGCATCTAAACATAATCTCACAGAGCCATCAGACTTTTTAATACAAATAATAGGGCTAGCATATGGTGAGGAACTGCGTTCAATCACCCCCCATTCTAACATACGGTTAAGTTCACGCTCCACTGCTGGTCTTTGGGAAAACGGAATTGGATATGGCTTTATCTTGAATGGCTCCTCCCGAGAAACGTTAAAATGACACATATAAAGTTTATTACATCCGGGTCGATTGCTGAAAATACTATGATATTCAGAAAGTAATTCAAGCAATTGTGATTTTTCTATATTAGACAGTGAAGTAATATCTTGCACATGGTGTTTAATATTGTCGAATGGTTCCAAATCTTCGATTGATGTGGACAATGTATTGATTACAGGGATGAGGTTATCAGATTTATGAACATGACGGATAATAGTATTTGCTGAGAACATATGTTGATCAACATTTGAGCGATATGTAGGCTCATACGACTCACACACCGACAAGGAAGAAAATACAATAGAATCATTACTTTTATTTGGTATACGAAATGGACACTGAAAATCCCAATCTGGAAATTGAATTATATTCGTTTGATAATTCAACATAACTTTATATTGAGACAACCAATCATCTCCCAGAATAATAGACGTTGATAAATTTGGTATAACTAAAAAGATACAATCAGCTTCATGGTGATCAATTAAAAATGATATTAATACCTGGGATGTAACCTTCTTGCTTTTGGCACGTAATGCAGTTGAAACCGTGACTCCGTTAACAGGTAATATATTTAAAGATTGGCCATCGATCATATTTTCTTGAAGGATATTAAAAGTGTCTTCTGCTATTGCAGATACCGAAGCACCGGTATCGAGTAATGCATAAAAGACTTGGTTATATAAATCAATTTTTAACTCAGGGCGATTTGATAGCGTATATGATGATTTATTTGGTTCTAATGGAAAAGATTTAGGTGACACAGAAGCTTGATTCAAATTTGAAATCACTGGAGCACTTAGGGCAGAATTTTGACATGAGGTATTAGGGTCGACACTAGTACATGTCGTTACTAAGTGGACCCGTTCTCGTTTTCCGAAATATCTATGTGTTGTACTTGATGTTGTTCGGGTGGAGTTGGTAGTGGACGTTGATCATTCCGTGTTTCATAAGGTCTATTATAGTTATTGAATCGACCACGATTTGGTTGTGAATTCCAATTTCCTTGACTACGATTATTAAAATTACGATTATCCTCACGACGATTATTAAAATTACGATTATCCTCACGACGATTATTAAAATTACGATTATCCTCACGACGATTATTATAATTATAATGATTTTCGGATCGACTCTCCGGGACTGGCGCAGATTCATCAAATTCCGTCAAGATTGACAATAATTCATTTGTAGTATTTGGACCTCGTCCACGTAAAGCTACACTAATGGATGCTGGAAAATGCTGAATAATAAGTGATACTAAATCTCGTTGGTCAAACGGTGGAGACAAATATTTTGCGCTAGCGATCCACTTCATAGCATGAGTGGTTAAACCAGTATAACGATTATATGAAAATGGCCTTAAAACGTCATTACGTGCCTTGCGTTGAGTCACATCCGACCAGAAACGTTGACGAAACAAAAAACAAAACTCATGATACGTTTTGGGAGTTGGAATTAATGATTCATACCATATTCTAGCATCACCTATCAATCTTCGTTGAGCAGAAATTAACTGTTGTGTGGACGACATTGGTACGTTTTCAAAAAAAGCATTCAACTGACATAAAAAACTTTCAGGGTGTAGAACATATATTTGTCCTGAAAATTCAGAAACAGCTTCATGGAGTCTTTCTGAGGACCCATAAAAAGTAGACCGAAAAGATTCAGAAACCGACATATTATTAACAGGATTTGTTAAATTAGACATATTTACTGGAGCCGACGTGGATGGGCCAAAACTTATTGACGAAACGTTAGGTTGAACGGTTGATGAATGTATGGATGTAGTTACCGGGACAGACGAATTCTTATCAAATGATGGAGCCACAGTTGGATCTTTTAATCGAGTACAGTCCAGACGAATATTCTTAATGTCATTTTCAAAAACATCAAGACGGTTTGAGACTTCATTATTAATGGTAAATTGTGCTGACATCTGGTCTTTAAGAGATACAATGTCATCGTCGTTTTTTGTTACCCTGATGTCTACATTTTGCCAACGTAGTACACATTGTTTGAAATGCTCCTGTGTTTTCTTGCTTTCTTCTTGAAAACTTTTCAACATCTTTGTTTCCATCTGTTGAAATTTAGCATTACTTTCAGCCTGCATGTTTTTTAGTGTCGCTTCATTTTTTAACAACAAATTATGTATTAATGCAAATTGATCATCTGCCGAATGAGCAGAACCAGTACTCGGGGACGATGTAGTAATAGATGGAGCTACAAGTGTAGGATTAGGATTCGATGACATTATCGGTGTCGTACTAGATGTACTAGCGGTACACGTTGTAGTGGTTGACATATCTTTGTACTTCTTACTCGATTTTTCAAGTTCGTTTCGTAAATAATCTGGGGGGCGAGTCGTTCGTTTGCCTGCACTCTCCATACAAAGTAAACAAAGAAACAAATCAGAATTCAAGTGAAAATAATTAAAAAAAGAAATAAATATAAATAACTCAGGAACGTATTTCCTTAAAATTCAAACGATAATACAAAAAAATTCAAATATAGTAATGGAACAAAATAAACCAAAACAAAATCTCTCCCACGATAATAACAGATTGGGCAAGATAATAACGTATAATCGGGTGTAATCCTTGGCCGGAAATTTTATAAGAAAAAAAAAACAAAAAAAATTAACGAGTTTCCACAGAAAATACCACAGACGATTCCTATACAAATTTAACTTATACATACTACCCAATACAATATTGTCGTGCGCCTAACTATTCGGTACAATTATTTTTTTTTTTAATACTTAAACTACTACGCAAATGTGTACACGGACCTAACATGAACGATTAATAGTGCCACATATCACTTAACCAATTTAAATAAACGCCCATACATAAACGTATCAATTTATGATATGAACTAAAGAGTGATGACCGATGAGCGGATATACACATCTGATCGTGCGGAATGGACGTCGTCACGAAGATGGTATTCGGCCCAAACGATAGATCACATATTAAAATTTAATAATTATTACATCAAGCCAAGCTCGGAAAAAAAACTATGTACTCCGTAATACGGTCGCCCGGAAAAAAACATCGAAACTGACACGCATCCAAGTAATAAATATAATTTTGGTTGAGCGATATGTGAGCTGTATATAGAAAATTAATAGTCGTACAATTATGCTGCGATCTAATACAGAACAACATAAAAAGGAAGATGAAAAACCATATTAAATAATAAACAGACGCACACATTTGCGTGTACAAATAAAACTTGATAATTATCCGTTGATAAGACACCGCAGTACCGCACGACATAATCAGCAACTGGTGTGTAGACTCTGGAACGGCGAATACGACGACGCTGCAGCATGACGTCACTCGGTGGAACAAACGATTTGGTGGCAGGTGACAACTCGGCAAGCAGCAGTGAGCGTCGATCCGACGATAGCCACCACCCACCAATGCGCTGACCGATTTTACACATACATCGAGTATAATGACCACGATAATAGTGGATTTATTTCTGAAATTAGCTCAGACAGTACGTATGCAACATTATCCTAGGCCGGTATTTGTATAGGAAAAGAAATATTAACTGATTACGTATTGAATATTATATCGTATATTTTGAATTAATGAGCTTTACCCTGGTTTATTTTAATGAACATAATATCGTTTCGTTTTGTGTTGATTATATTGGGACGTTCTCGGTAATTAAGATTCTCGTATTAACGTTTTATATTTTCATGGTGTAATTCCCAATATGTACGATTTTCGTTTTCGTATAAATATTTTAATACAGTTTATATATAATTTTAATTACCATTTGTAAATTTTTTTTTTTTTTTTTTTTTATACATATGTAAGCAATACGAATCCTGGCAAGGTCGCCATCTGTAACCCTTCGGTTACTGACGCCCTCGTGTTTTTTTTCTTTTAGCCGGGTCGCCAACCTAGATCCGGATATCACCATTCTGGTGACGGAGATCTAGGATTTTTAGATATTATAAAAATAAAATAATTTTTATAAAATGTGATATTGGTACGTTTATTACCGTTTATAAGCATGTACAACACAAAATGAACGATTGTAACAAAATTAGTAAATAATAAATAAATATAAAATATAAGATATATCAAAAAAATAAATGAATAAATATCCTAGTACCGGCCAAGGTTTAATAATTAGAACAAAAAAAAACTTACCCGATTAATAATTATCTTGCGTGTGTATCATCGTGGGAGAGATCTCAGAGGATCTACTCCAGGTTTTGTACAACAAACATTTTTATAGTAAAAAAAAAAAAACGAATACAAAAAAAATTACTGCAGACGCTCACACGCTAGCTGTCTAACAGAGAGTAAAAACGTTTTTAATTATTCAATAATTGGCCTGGCCGGCAAATGCTTATCATAATAATGTACAATCGTATCGCGCATTGCATGGGGTGGTGGCTATCGGTTGCGCTTTGGACAGTTCGTCGTCGGTACGTTGCGTGTGTCATATTAATAAAACGCACGACAATATATAAAGATATACTCGTTATGTTACACCGTATATTACGGCAAAACAAAGCGTCCGAATTCTAATTCGTTTCGGGAAAATCTTTCTTATTTTTTCGTTATTAACGGGCTATACGACCACACTGCAAGGCCAGCAAAACGCAAGGAACAGGTTAATAGAATTTTCGTCTATCCTTTACTCACGTCGTTCGTCATCGATGTCGCACACATCATAACGGTGTAAAAAAAAAATTAGTTATTTTTTCGAATATTGTAATGTTTTAAAGATAAGAGAAAGAGAGAGAGAAAGAGAGGTAACAGTGACCGCGGGTGTAGTTCGAGTGAATCACTCGAATAACATTTTTTCGACTTTAATCCATAGAGACATTTGAAAAAAATTAATATAGTGACGTGTGTGCGTGCGATTAACGTTTAACAGTAAACCGTTTTAATACAATTTCTTAAGATAAACGTAGAAAATTTTTCGAAAATTGTTCACCACGACGACGTCGATACAGTGAGAAAGTCACGTATTTTGTAAACGTTTTAAAACTCCGGAACACCGTCCATTAGTCTTGAACGAAAGTTATTTTACACAAAAAATAATAAAATATAATTTGTCGAACAATTTGAAATGTTTATAAAATAAAATCGCGACAAAACGATTTTCGTCGAGCACTTTTTAAAATCGCGTTATCGAATAGTAATTTTTCGCTAGTTTTTTAATTTATTTTTTTTTTTCACAACTAGATGCAATTTGTACCACCTGAAACAAACTACGATTGTTCCCTTCTTATAGAATTTTCTGGTATAGATGTAAAAGAAAACACATCATTTCAAAACCAATACAATTCGTCATACCTCTCAGAATCCAATATTAAATTTATAATAGATACGCGATACGGTTGTATTGATGTCTCGGATTTGAAAAATACTTTATCGTATTAAATTATTCTTCTAACAGTGTTCTTAATACTTATTTTTGTTATTCTAAAGGAATAATTATAAATAAAACTGGACGACTCCTTAAAGGAGATTAATTATTAATAACTATAATTTGTCTATTTATTTTGTCCTACACAAATATATGTAGGAAGATCAGTGTGAACATCGATTATAAAAATAATTAATAATAATCAAATAATTCAAAAAATTATTCGCGTGCGTAAATGCGTCCCGTGATATTATTTTAATGTATATTTTTTTTTTAATTCAATAAAATAAATACGATTTTTGTGTCTTGGCATTTTGTCCGCGCGAATGAAGTTGGACGACGCGTTTAAATTGTCAATAAACTTTCGAATCGTCGTTTCATCGAAAAGGTTCTATGACAAGACTTAACGTTTGTACAAAATTGTATCATAATGCGATTAGCACAATTTTACCGTCCGTTTAAACGTTTATTGTAAGACGTTTTATCGAACAACATTTAATTATATTAATAGTGATAATCACGAATATATTTTACAATAAATTCCGTTTACCGAAAAATTCATTAGTATATCAAAAGCTATAATTTTTAGAGGAAAAAATAAAATGTAGAAATACATTCGATTAAATTAAAATTATATTTCTTGTAAGAGATTTTTAGATTTTTTTTTTTAAGAATATTCTTTGTGCATATAATTGACAAGTAATGCATATAAATGTTAAATACAACACAAATATATTTCTCATACCGCACTACGAATAAATAGAGAATATTTTCCAAAAGTTTCATCTTATATACAATAGTTTTTAATTATTCTTGCAATCTATCGTTTCTACATATTATATTTATCACGTGCGTCTTATAATATATACGAGCAGTATACTTTCTTTTCTTTAAAATATTGCGTTTTAACGTTTCTTTTAAACGACGTCTGAAAATAATGACTTTTCTGGTGCGTGGGAGCGTTGATATTGCGCATTATGCGAATTTTAAGCGTCGTGTGTTTCCAAACACATATTTTATATTAATATTTTATTCAACGACACGTGCGTATAAATATAATTTCTCGGGGCTTAAGGAGAGTCTACGACACATTTATAATATCACGTTGTGAATCGTTTTCGAAACTCTGTAATGATATTTCCATACGACTCTTTGTTCTTCGGGACACAAGAGTTGAAAAAAAAATGTTTCAGTTTTTTAATCATTTTTATTATTGAAAATGATTTACGCGCGAATGCTGTACCAGTCTCCTCTTAAATAACGAATTACACTCGCGAACGTCGAAAACTGAATAGTATGCGCGTGCTACTACAATATATTGAAAAAATTTTCAATATTAAAAACCACCGAGAAATTTATATTTTTTTTTTTTCAAAGACCGTTTTATCGTTATTTTAGAGTCAATCGCGATTTATTCACATTTGTTCTATATGTACACGCATACACATATATTTTTTCTTTTTTTACTTGTCAACAATCCTTTTTATCCTGTATCAAAAGATTACGTTCACGTGACATGGGTTTGGATACGAGCAATGAGACGAAGGTACACGGTCATAATAATAATAATAATAATAATAATAATATTATTATTATTATTATTATTATGATTATTATTATTATGATTATTATTATGATTATTATTATTATTATTATTATTATTATTATTATTATTATTATTATTATTATCAGTCTTCTCATTATAATATTTTATAATGTCACGATGAGAGATTTATATATAAAAAAAAAGAGAAACCCCATCTTAATGTTCAAATAAATATTATAGTCGAATTCGAAATTGATTCGAAATAATAATAAATACAGATTTGTTATAAAAGTATATGTGTAATTATATGACGTGAAAGTGCCGGAGTACTTATTGAATATAATCGACTTATATTGGTAAATTTTACTAAATAAAAAAAAACGATTATAGTAAACCCTTCAAATGCACAAAAAAACGATCACGAAAATTATATTTTTAGAGACTCATTTTTTTTTTTATATACTGTTCAAATGTATGTAAAATCAAAAACGCTTGATGGACGATTATCATAAACGGAAATAATGTTGTTACTACAGTATTTTTGACTTTTTTTTGGTCCAACACAATTTCGCGACTGGTAACGTTTCACAAACCCAAAATATTATTTTGTAGTTCAACAAAATGTCGCAGCTGCCTTATTATAAATAGGTACGAAATCTTTCGTTGGACGCAAATGAACGAGCGTCGTAAATTCCTATTCGTAATAGTCGTTCCGACCGGAAAGACCAAATGTAGAAACTTTGGTAGTAAAACTTTTCACAATACGATATATTATTACAATGTAGTAATATGCAGTAATTGTACGTACGGTTTCGAAATTTAAACGTGCGACAATGCGTCGTTGTTACCGAAAACTTCGGAGACTATTAATGAATTTATGCAATATACACGATATCGCACGAAACCCAGTCGTTTTATGTTTTAACGAAATCGCGGGCTACAGCGGACACACACACACGCATACACGTAGGCAGAAGAAAACCGTTGGACGGGATTTTAAGAATAATTTAAGTGGAAAAATTTGTTCGCCGGGAGAACGGTGAATTTGTTGTAAACTCATCTCGATCTTATGATTTCGACGGTTTCCCGTCGCTATCTTATATAAAAACCTGAGATTCTATTCAGTCTACATATAATACGGTGTTTCGGGCTCCAGGTAATATAATCAAATTTTATTCGTACTGTGAGTGTGAAACGTTAAAAGCGAGCATTTAGCAACTTTTAGAATTTGAGCTCCAATGCGTACGACCAGTCAGACTACCGCAGTCTTTACCAGCGGTTCCCAAAATATAATACACGGCACACAGATGCACTGCGGTGTCTTTATATGGGCACCGCTACACCACCGACCGTAATACAATTTAAAAATAAATTTTTATTTCAATAAATAAACGCTTTATGAAAAAAAAAAAATGGGAAATGGACTTAATGATCGTGAACACTATAGACCTGTAAATGAACAGATGATCACACGGACGCGAGTGTATAAGCAGAAGACACATTAAAGATTTGATGATGATAGCGATTTAAGTGTTTTTTGACCAGTCCAAATATATTCGTGACCTAGAAATTCGTTTGCCACGCGTAAAACTTGAAAAAACTGTTGATTTACATAACTTACAAAAATGAAAATATTGAACGTGCTTTTCGAAATGAAATTGTTAAAATAATAACATTTCTATACAAATAGACGATAAAATTAGGGGTGTGAAGTTAGCAGTACATTGCAAGGGCGTATTTACTTCATCCCCTAGGGGAAGGGGCGAGTAGCAAAACAGCCCATCGAATCTGTTGCCAACTTAGAATTATCGAAAAATTATATGAAAATAATAAGTTTTAAATAAAAAAATGTTTTATTATATTTTAGTTTTAGTTCGATTAATTTTAGTTGTCAGTAAATATAAGTACATAAACAAGTATCTAGGGGGGAGGGCGATCGCCCCCCCTTTGTATACGTCCCTGGTACATTGTTAGCAGAACTTTTCAAAATCTATCAAACAATATTCGTTTTGATTTGTTGGAAACTTGTTGAAAACTTGTTGGATCCCCCCTCTTCTACTTATCTCACGTTAAACTTTGTACTGCTAACTTCACACTTAGCATTATATTTTTAATAAAACCGTTCAAAAACCTTCCAACAATGTTCAAATATACTTGTTTGACATTGTTGGAAACTTGTTGGAATTTGTTGGAACCCACCCTTCTAATTACCCCACGTTAAACTTAGTACTGCTAACTTCACACTTAACATTACATTTTTACCCCGTGGCGTTAGCGTAAAACGGGGTTATACATTCACTACAAAACTGGCTTCTTCTTTACTTTGGTAAATAATCTGATATAATTATTATAATTTACAGGGGGTTTCAAAAATTTACAAAATGCAATCGATAATATAAATCCAGATCCATTATCGTTATACACACGAAAATGTTACAGGAGAAATTGTAACGGTACCATAACAATAACAAAAGTATTAGGAAAACATATCTGGTCGAACACAATTTTTAAAAGTCTGACAAATGAAAAAGATTTAACATGTGTTTTAAATGATATACCACAGCAAATTTTAATAAATAATAATACATAAGTTTTAAAATTATAAAAATAATTGTTTATCAGTATGATAAAAGTTGTAGTATAAATTCCTTCTTATATATAAAAAAAATACTTTGCATGTATATCTAAAATTAAAATACTATTTATAATTAATAGATACAGGTTTGTACCAGTAATTGGTTACGTTGATGGACACGATGACGATTGTTTAGGCCACTACATTGCATATTGGATGAGGATTCATGGTTATTGGGAAGAGCATGATGATGTGGCTCCTAACATAAAACGTTGTAGTGAATCAAAAATAATTATACCACACACTATTTTATATACGAATATATAATTTATATTTTATTGTATTTAAATACAATATATTTAAAATGATATATAAAGAAATTATTATGAATGTACACTTTGTAATACAATGTGTTTTAATTTTAATTAAACATTACATTTTTGTAATTTTTTCTATGTGTGACATATTTAGGCATAAATCAATTTTTTTAATTTTTCTTTAAATTATAACAAGTATATTTGAACATTTTTGGAAGGTTTTTGAACGGTTTTATTGAAAATGTTATGCAAAGTGTGAAGTTAGCAGTACAAAGTTTAACGTGAGATAATTAGAAGGGAGGGTTCCAACAAATTCCAACAAGTTTCCAACAATGTCCAACAAACCAAAACGAATATTGTTTGATAGATTTTGAAAAGTTTTGCTAACAATGTACTGCTAACTTCACACCTCTGATAAAATTTGACGACTTCGTGATTGATGAATACGTGTAGCTACATAATTTGGCCCCAGTTCATTTATACTTTTTAGCGTAATACGTCTTGGTCAATTTTAGTATTTCAAACAACCGTGTTTATCTTATTTATTGACGTTCGAGACATTTGTATAATTGGCATATAAAAACCCATTAGAATATAAAACGTTTTTATTGCTAAAACTATAGATTTTTTAGAAGAACAAAAATTTTGTTTTTCAGCTTATAGAGACTGTCATATTGCCCGTTATGATGCATCACGTTAACTTGGAATAGCGCTAAATTTCTAATACGATGGGTCTGTGTACGTTACAAATTCGGTGAAAAATAACTGCCAGCGATATTGGCGTCAAATTATTTTTTATTATTATAATTATTTTTAATATCCTAAATTCATATTTTCGGGGCATGAAAACGTATATTTATATGTTTTTTTATTTCCGTTTTTCATGGGTACACGATGAAAGTTAAATTATTCTTCATTACCTTATTCCGGAAAATAATTACACAGTAGCCAAACAATAATAATGAATATAGTCTTTTAATTAGATTTTTCAATAATTTACTTAATTCCGGAGTCAATATTACGTTGTTTTCGCATAACGAAATATCGCTATTTAAATTATAAATTGAAAATTTCAGTAGAGCGCAAAAGTCCACAAATCAAACAGTTCAACAATTGTAATATTCGTCTACATTATTTCTATTTATCGTCAAACAAATACGTTTACTCTTTTCGAATAACCACCCCACACACGTGCATATTTAATAATAAAATGTATGGAATTTTTCCATAAGACTTTTAATTTCTTATATAGTATTATAGAATATTTTAATCTTCTATTATTCATGCGTTTACTGATTAATTATTATGTTTGTGCTCGTAGTAAAAATTAAACTCGTGTGAATTATAAATGGTTTGTTGTGTCATATTATCGATATTTTTATAAGACACCATTTTTAATAATTCTATTCTAATAGCACAATTCTTTTAAACGAATTTTCCAGGATTTACTAACTGAAATTCCAGGTGTTTGAATTTATTTTTACAAACGTGTAGTGAAATCACAAAAATCAATATATATTTTTGAAACTTATACTCAATCCGAATCTCTAAATTTATTAATAATTTTTTTTTCTTTAATATAATACGTCTATATCGGCTACACAATATTATAGCTGGCTACACAGAATTATTAAATGAAAATTTTAAATCCCAAAAACAATATTACTTTTTGATTTGCTCCAACGATATGATGACAATCGAATATATATATATATATATATATTTTTTTTTAAAACCTGGCGTATCGTAATAATGCACCGGCTTTTCGAAATTCCTTTTGAACAGTTTACTCTTGCGTTCAAAATGGATAAAAATCGAAAAATGGCCTCTTCGGAACTCCATTCTGTGTATAAAAAAAAAATTGTTGTACAGAAAAACACCGAAAAATAAAAAAATACATGTTTAAAAATATATTATCGTTGTAAACGGTAATAAATTTCTCAGTTATCGTTCAAAATCCAATACAAACACATTGAGTGCGACGGAATCGACGCTAAACATATTGTTTTTGTACTCGTCGTGTTGTTTATAAAAATAACGTTTTACGAGTAATTCGAAATAGTGATAAATATTTGATTTTACGCTGCAAACGATAAAACATTACCGCGGTTTATCAAACCAAATCAAACTGATTAAATTTTAATTCAAAAACAACATATAACATATTGACATTGTATAACATGTACGTGTATATATTATTATATGATACATACCCAGTGCAGTTCAAAACGAACTGTAATATGTATTTTATATAGACACATTCATTTCGATCAAATTGAATTTTTATAAACCGCTGTACCTAACCTAACCGTGCACTTAACGGAATAGATAATCGAAAAAATTCAAACGTCTCCCGCAATCGCTCACAACGTATTTTATAACGCGATCCGGGGCGAATCGTGTTATCCTTCATTTCTAATCGTTTCAAAGCCACCAACGATTTGATCGATTCAGCAAAATTTATTACTATTGAACGAGTTATATTATTAAATCAATACCGTTACTAAACGACATTCGACAAAATCACGCATTAAAACCAACAATCGTACTTATTGTATTACCAATGAGCAATGAAAGGTACAGTAATTTACGTGAAAAATTTTGACTTTTAAAATTTTTTTTTACACTGACTTTTTGTGGAAAACGTTTAATTTAAAACAAGCAAATTGTATCGATTAGTTCGCCGCAGTGTTGATTTAAAATCGAATTTCGATTTCGGTAGTAATTAGGATTAATTTTTCTGGAAAATAACTTTTCTATAGTTTCGTTTAGAGTTATTATGTTTTTTTTTCTTCATTACATTAAGAATGATAAAAAAAATTAATGAATAAAAAAAATGAACTTTTCATTTCACATAGCCCTTCGATAATTATTCTTTCTAATTCGATTACAATCGAAACGCTTCTTTTTTTTTTTTTTTTTTTTGTAAGAAAAATTATTCTCTCTTAATATAAATATCGCTATATACAGATCGAAGTGGAGCTGGATAACGATTCGAAAATGTGTTCGCGGACAGATATGATAAAAATAAAAAATCGAATAAAGAAAAATTGTTAATGAAAAATAGGAAAATATGACGTTACAAACTATAACATTACTATTCTGTCGTATTTATTTAGTTGTTTAAATTCCGACGTTTTACTGGAAACGCGTGATATCGTGCGAGATTTTTTTTATTTTGTGTGACAAACATTTTGTTTGTCGAGTATCCTTAGGAGAAAAAAAAATTCCGAACAAAACGCAAACGTATTATTATAACAACGTACATTTTATTGTAATATTATATATTATAATGGTTTCAGAATTATTTCTAAAGTGGTTTTTTTTATAACATGTACGACGACGACTACTGTTACCATATACGTCTGTTTACCGTTGTTTTCAATACACCACGTAAACGTATAACGACTGACGTTATACGAAATTGTTGCGATAAATTTAAATAAAAATAAAACACGCACTGTATAACGTGACGTCACATGGAGAAGTGCGACGGCTCGATGGAAAATTCGTACTTTTTCTAAAAACGCGTTCCGAACGAATTATACTTTTTTTATTTTCCATTATCTACTTCAACCGCGCTCCTATTATTTGTATTTCATTTGGTTTTAAAATTTTTTTTTTTTTGGTACGTTTAAAAACGATGGCGCTGACTAAATCAATTCTTCTTTTTCTTTTTTCTTTTTTTTTCTTACCAAATTTACATTTTACCCGCTTTTAGACGAAAAAATCAAACGGTTCAAACGTAAATCGTAGAAAGTTTTCTTCTTTCTCTCTCTCTCTCTCTCTCTGCGCGTAGAAAAGCGTCTTATGTTACATAATTATTATTATTATTATTATTCGAATGTAAGCAAAAAAAAAAAAAACCGACAACAACAACAAGAACGCGGACGACGTGTGTTGTGTAGAATTATTTTAGTGACCGTAATAGCGTGTGTCGGCGAACGATGGCGGAGGAGGAGTTGGCTCGAGATGTGAAAGTTTTCGAAACGAAATTAATAAACGGGGGGAAGCAAAAAAGAAATTAATTAATTGCGTTTCCACCGCAGCAGTGATCGAGAGAGAGGAAGACAGACAGAGTGAGTGAGAGATTTTTGGCTCCAAACCGCCGCCGAAACTATAAAACGCTACTTACTGCCAACTCTATGAGAAACGCAGCGCGGAGGTAATGAGCATAACAAATCATTATTTTTTTGAACGCTATAAACATTGCAGAGCGCAGTCAGGGGAATATTTCAAACATACGACCGCGCGCTTGTTCGCGTTTCGACGTGATGGAGTAATTTTTTTTTTACTCGCTCGAATCCGCCGTGCAGGCGTGAGTATTCGAACACACGAAATATTTATTTATTATTTTTTTAAATTTCATTTTTCATACGCCACCGCATCATTTTCTTCGCGTCGAAAAACACATAAAAAAAAAAATATATATATTTTTTTTTTTTCCTTCTTTCGTCTCGTCGTCCGTAAGTCGCGTGATCGATAAACTACCGTTTATCGCGTATGAGAATTTAATGTTTAGCGAAAAGAAATTAAATAAATATTATTAGCGCCGCTAATATTACTGTGTGTGTCGCGCTTCGCAACTAAAATCACAGGCCTTCAAGTCGAACAGTGCGTCATATTAACGTCCGGCAGGACATACAAAAAGGATTATGAAAGACGAATTTACCGGAAAGAATTGATTATCCAATAAAAAACCGATCGCGAAATTTCGTATTCGGTTTTAATTTTTATTTATTTATTACGAAACGTATAGCGCGATTTATTTTAAACATCTAAAAGTGTATAGCGAAAAATAAAATATTATTGAAAAGTACATGATATATTTCAATGTCCGCGTGAATATGAAAAAAATTTATACTCCAATCACGTGGAAAAATGAACTTGAAAACGATTTATTCGTGCACGGGTGTGTGTCACATAGTTGCGGCGCGCTCATACACGTATTGGTAAAATTTCACACGACAATATTTGTTTTACTCTACCAACGTATTCTTTAAAATTTTATACACGCGCTTTATGGTGTATTTAATAAAAAAATTATTTGAAATATAAGTTTAAAGTTACACAAAATGTAACCGTATTCGATTTTATTTGACCGATAACGTCAATTGATTATATTATATCATATTAGCTACCGATTATGTGGTTACCGTAATCGAACAACTTACAATAAGTCGTTTTTACTCGTGATATAAGCAGTTGACGAAATATCTTTAAAAAAAGAAAATTAATTGATTAATAGCGTACCGCGAAAATCATGCCGACTTCGGGACACTTATTATTAGGAATAGATATTATAATAATGTGGTATAACACTATAGTGAGTTGTAAGTTATTATGAATATGTAACATAGAAATAAGTATTCGTGTCTCGGCTCGATTTTATTACAACGTAATAATTAAGATCAAACGCATTAAGAAAGAGAAAAAAGAACATTCACACATTGATATTAACGTTGTATCAAATTGGATTTATTTCATTTAATACACGCGAATTTTATTTCAATCATTATTTTTATAATAAGATATAAGCGCAAAACGTCAATTTAAATCATACGAATATGTATTTTGGAACGATTTCAACACAGGGGACTGTATAAAAAAAACATTCACTTCTGACTTTTGTCATTTATTTTCTTTTTTCTCTCTAATAAGTACTCCCGTTTGAAATTTATTTCATGCGAGCGTGTACAGTTTGAAATCTAAACGTTTTTATCGCATCTTTTCGCTATTTTTTATTATTTTTTTTTTTTTTTCAAATTTCATTCTAATAAATTTGTATACGATATTTCATTGTTTTTCCCAGCGTTTTAGGTTTTTAATACATATTTCGAATATTTCTGCTTTATATGTGAATAATACGATTTATAATGATTTACATAATTAAATTATACGATCGAAGTACATTGAATTCATTAAAAATTTACTTTCCGTAAACGATACACGCACACAAAAAAAAAAAAAAAAACATCCGTCATCAACGAAATTCTTCGTTCCCATATTTCGTGTGATTTTTATCGATTTGATCGATACGATTTTCGGACGTATCGAATATATATCGCGAACAATTTTCGGGGCGCGTACTATTTTACCGAAAACGACATCTCGGCTCCCAGAAATTATTACTTACGCGCACACGCTTATTGACTATTATAACGGCCATTCCGAAGTAAATTACTAATATCGATCGAATACGGTCGCCGCAACGGCGTGTGAATTAGTGTTTTATCGAAAATTTTTAATTCAAAATTATTTTACACGGTCATTCGCCGTTCTATTGCGCTGCGTAATGGAATCGATCGTATGGAATATATATAAAAAATAAAAAAACCACCGACGGACTACGGCAAATGTGATTTACCGCGGGGTTCCGCAGCCGAAATTATACGCGCGGGCGTTTTATTCGTGTATAGAAATGTAAATATAACGTTTTTCCGACGCCCCGAAATAAATTGTAAATATCATCCTTTTCGCGGCGCGCACAATCACTTTGTACAGAGAATCGATTTTATTTGTTTTTTTTTACGCATTTTCTATCAAAGTATATTTGTATATTATGTTACCCGTGACAGTTTCAACACGATAGTGTCTGCTGAAGAGTGGCTCCCGGTTGAGTTAATACGTACAACAACAATAATAATAATAATAATAATACGAAACCGTCCGAAATAATAGGACACAATGTGACGAAATATACGCGGCGTTACGCGCGCAAAACACGTGATTTGAAGAAGACGAAATGATGAAAAGTACTCCAAACGTGTACGAACATACGGCTTTTGTTGGGAAAGAAAAATTGAAAAGACGTGTCCCGTCGAGAAAACGATCGATAACAAAAAAAAAATCTTTTCGCGTAGACGCCGCGAACAAGAAATGATGCTTGGAACGGTTTAAGCCCACTCCCACGCAATCTGCAAATCTCGTTTTACAAAACTGTTTTAGCGAATTTTAACTTTTATCCTTTATAAATTTTAGACGTTTTTCAATCGAGTCGTTTATTGTCCTCTCCCCTTCCGTTATTAGAAGAAAAAACACACGCGCAATGGAAAATATTTGTCAAAATTTTGTCAAAAAAATATTTAATAATTTCACAATAAACTCTCTATACATCTACGACGCCTGCTGCTGTTTTATATATATATATATATATTCAACATATTTTTTTTTCATATCGTATATAATTTTATCACAAAATAATACCAATTTTTTTATATTATTCAATTTATTTATGAGCCATTTCGACGTATCCAACGGGCGTAACTAACGGATATTTACAATTTTTTTTTTTTTTTTTTACAAACCGTACAAGTATAATTTTTATAAGGCATTATTAAAAATGAACTTTCTTTTCGTGCTCAAATGTTGCTTCTAAATAATATGTAAATGCGTGAATAGAGCCTATCGGAGATCGCCTCTGCATAATATCGGACGTTACAAAGTTTTTGATTTCTTTCGTATTCGTATCCGTAACTTATCGGTAGATTTTTCACCCGATATCGGATATATTTCACGATATAAAATACATTTACTTCTCGAATTTTTTCAGAAACGTCTTTTTTCTCTTTTTTTTTTATCGTCAACGACAACTCGTCTCTTGTCTTCAATCGTTTCGCATATTTTAACGTTCAAAGTTAACGATTGTGACGATTTAACCGCTCTACACAATTGTGCTGAAACACCGTTTTACACGAGCATGAGACAAAAAGAATCGATACAATGTCGAAATTTAATGAAGGCTACGTACCTTTCTCCATACCTCCTATCCGTGTACACGCGGACTACAATATTCGCTCGTTATACTCGCGAAACTCAATGGATATTTGCGTAATTGTGTATACCAATACCAGTGGTCGATACGCATTTGGAACAGTAAAAAATTCATGTTTTTGTCTTGTTTTATAAAGCCGGACAAAAGAAGAAGTAAAGACAGCTTGGTGTCGAAATCTGTCATCACACATATATTACGCGTTATATAACGTTTTTCACTCTAATTACGAATAATTTTTTTAAATATACAGCCCGTAACAAGATGTGGTAATAGAAATAACTCTTTTGTGTTTTACGTGCACGAAGCAAATAAAAAAAAGAAAAAGAAGTTTTATCACCAGAAACGGCAGAAAAACGTCGTTAATATGACCAAAGAGGCGAACAATCGTTTAGAGAGGGTGGAGTTGGTAACTCTTTTTCATCGACAGTTGATCTGTTTAACATGTTCTTTTGGCAATTTAGTGGGTTCTTCGGTCGTAATTGCGACTGCCATGGTCCACAAAAAGGCAAGGATGTCGTTCATCAATTGTTCATCTCGAGGACTTGTATGATGGCCGTATTCGAAAATTAGCATTAGAAAAATATGTTATCTGCGACATATGTGAATGTAGAGGTGGTAAAAAAGATGCTGTTGAACAGTGTCCATTATGTCAAGGCAGCGGAGTCTAAGTGGATCCGATATGATATAACAAGTATAATTATTTATTAATGAGAAATACGGATTTTGATAAGTATCGTTTTCCTTGTTATTTTTTAATAAAACCTAAAATAAAATTTAAATATTGGTAAAATATTTCGATTAAATCGAATTTCTCTTCTATTAATTTACTCTGATATTCTTATACGTTTCAGAAACAATTAACGAATTCAAGTATTTGCTGTTGAAATATTTCAAAAAATCCGAGTGCAATGTGTGTAAATTTCTTTCGGCGCCGACTCGATTCTTTACAATATACTGTCCAAACCACGGTATACAATATTCATTCGTAATAATGCCTTTAACATATTTACACTGAAATTCATAGTCATTATTATTATTATCCTCGTAATTAAAAATATTATATGTTTAGCGTAAATGTAGTGGATGAACACTATATACGATTTTGTAACGAAAAGAAATCTATAAACCTTATTTTGAAGATTGACTTCGTTTAAATTGTTAAAGATCAATTCTATATTCTGTTGAATATTTTTCGGTAATATTTTCTTCGGTAGATTCGATTAACGTAGGTAAATTAACATTAGTGTCCGTCGTAGTAATTAACGGTGTTCTATTTTTCCTGTACGTTGTGAGTGTTTGGCGTTAATGAATATTGCGGTAAGTTATTGTTTTTCTCTCCTCGTCTAAACGTGTGATTGAACACGGCACGGAGACTGGTGCCGATCGTGTTTTCAATCAAACAGTCATTTACACATTTCGCACAAGCGGAAAAAATCCCTGTGAACGATGAATTAGTAAACGATCGTTCGGATAGAGTCATCTGTTGAAAAAAAAAATTATAATAATAAAATTAATTTTACCAACGGCGGTTGGAGAAACTACCCATTCCCACAATAATTTTCTTACGGATTTTTGCGAATTCCGTATAATTTGCCCCGCCGAATCGTAATCGCCGCGTTTTGTGATTTCGAAATGTAGCGCGGGCGTACAAAGTCGTTCCAAATCCGCGCGCGAAACAATATAATATACGTATAATAAAACCGTTGGATTTTTTTTTTCGCTTTCCTTACGAAAATCGGATGCGAAACAGAAAATGAACGCCGGTAAATGTCGTGCCGACGGCGAAAAAAATAAATAAAAACCGAAACGTACCCACAGACGTTTCTAGAAAAAAAAATAATAATAATAATAATGCGTGCGCCGATCGTTCGCATTGGACCGCGCGCGATTGGAGATCCGATCGCTTTAACGTTTTGCGGATGATGGCCGCGTTGCCGTATTACATGCAAAATCGTATGCGTTTATATACGTGTGTCGTTCGAGTGGATATAATGTATAGGAAACAGCACGGAAAACGTCAAGTTGATTTATAATACGTCGATCGCCTGTGATGATCGCGTTGCTTATAAATAACAAAAAAAAAAAAAATCTGTATACGCATAAAAAAGGTTTTTGATGTCTCGTACGTACGTTAGAAAACGACCGGTCGCTTCATTCGTATAAATTCTCGCGATTTTACCCCGGGTAAAATTGAAAGGTTTATACGACGGGCCGCGCTCTTTCGTTTTACGAGCAATATTTATAATTGTAATAAAACCGACGAATTCTAATAATTATTATTTTGTTACGAATTTAATCAGAGATGATTATACGTTTACGGACGGATCTCGAGTGAAACCATTCCTCCCTCCTCCCTGCCCCACGCGGATTTACGAGGCGAATTAAAAGTATTATCGGGCCACTGAAGTTTTTACGCGTGAAATTTCGCTGTTTTTTTTTTCGCAAGAGCGATCCACTTCTATACTTTGGCACTTTCAGATGTACCACTGATTGGATTTTGTACCATTTAATTTCATATGTTAATTACACTGTATTAGTTTTCGACACTGCTATGGTGTCCATTTGAATCATTACGATATAGTGCGTTTTGAACCGCTTTCGAGGTCTGAAAAAAAAAATCGTTTTCGATTACACCGAAAATATCGTTCGTTTACGATATTATAGTGTTCGCTTTTGACGATCGCGTACTCGTTTTAAATTATTAAAAATCATTATTTCATTGCTATGTAGATTATTTATCGTAAAATCGTATTTATTTCTATTGTAATGGATTTCAGACGACAAATTTTTAATTTAATTTTTATCCGCGAAAGCATATTATATTTACAATATGTTAAATACGATCTCTAATACACAATATGCGTATGGTTCGCATCTAATAGGGGCATTGATTCGACGAACGCATGCGAAATAAAAATATTTACGAGAATATTATTAAAAATATGATTCGGGTGAAGTGTATATATGCATAATACAAGTTTCTACATAGATTCAAATAAAACTAATAATAAAAATATTAATATTAATATGTATTCGGTTTTTTTTTTTTTTTTTTGCTTTAATTAAATTCGTACGTGGAAATAATCGCAAGCTGTTTAAATTTACAATGCCCGCGGGTGCGTGCTCAAAGAGTGTCGTGTTCCACACCCCCTTCAACGACGATTTATTTTAATCGGATTTTCTTACATTATATTTCGAATCTTCACCAAACAATCCATCGTAATCGGTATATAAATTTATCGAAAATAAAAAAAAATATATTGTAATTAATTTTTTTGTTTTTTTTTTTTTTTTTTTTTGTGTACAGCGTTTGAATTGGAAAAAAATCGCGAGGTCGAAATTCGAATTTCTTCGAAATAAAAACTGTAACATTAAAACGAAAACACAAAATACTCGATCGTAAAACATGTACGTTCGTATTCAATACGATTCCGCGAGATATGAATTTGAAAATCGTCCACGAGAAATAAACAAAAACGTGCCACGTCTATTACAAATCATTTGTATATTACATATTTCTCATTACAAAATACACAACGCGTGTTTTGTTTTATTTTTGTATACGAATTTACCCCGATACGAATCTCAAAACAATGTCTTCCAATCATGAGCGTATACAAAGGGGGACTTAGGGATCAGATATCGGCCATACGAATTTTAGAAAATGTGTTTTAAAACAAAAAATTGTCATGCGATTTGTAATGAAGGAGAGCACCCGCCCCCCTCAATCATAAAATATGTCTACGCCATTGCTGCAAATAAGCATGATCTCGTTGAAAATGAAACAATTAACAGTTTCCCATGAGCGTTTATAAACGTCAATCATACGAAAAACCATTTATGGAAAAAAAATATAATAAAATTAAACAAATGAAATTTAAGAAATGTTTTTTTTTCACTTTGATAATAATAACAATGACTTCCGTCATTAATCATTTTATTTTTTAATTTTTTAAACTTCGTATCCAGTTTTATTCATTTTAAAAAGCCAACACTTTTTTTATACGGGATTTTATTTGTGTTGCTTCGGTGCACTAATTCGACATGTTTGCGCAATGTACTTTTAATTATAATTTTAATACGATATTAAATTATTATTAATTCGATATTTAGATGAAAATACATATAACGCCGTGCAATAATAATAATAATAATAATAATAACAAAACGTATCATTTCTACGGTATGTTACGCGAATTAACGAAATATATTTTATTGGATTTATGATCGAATAAAATATGTGAATTAACTACGCGATAAAATAAAAATGAAATGAAATGATTTAAACGTTTTTAATCACGAGCAAATTTCTCTTAAAAAATAAATTTTATTATTATTTTCATTTTCTGTTTCTTTAAATTGTTTTATTCTTTTCGATCACAAACTAAAAAAATTCCTTGATTATTATTATGTAATTCCGAAATAGTTATGCGCGTATATTTTTAATATGAATATAATATTATGGACTTAAATGTTTTCAAATATACAGCGTGACCGAACCAAAATTGCCTATACAATACGTCGTGTTTATATTATTTAAAAAATGTACAAATATCAATCCGCTACTCGAGGCCTTTTATTAATAAGAATGAAAATTTTATCGATAAATAAAAAAAAAAACGAAGTGTTTAATTTATACGTTTTCTCTCTATGTGGACTATACAAAAACGAGAGAGTTTATGCGAGTGAATCAATTTCATTGTTCGTTTCCGAAACGTTAACTAATTATGTCTAATAATCCGCGTCGTTGATGTGAACAGCATAAACTCAATAAAACCATTATACGAGTATAATATTATATTGATAATGGTCAAACCGTATAAAAATATTCAATTCGAAATTTTTGTTTTTTTTTTTTCCTGTTCTTGTTAGACTTTATAGCGGGAATCGATTTTACTGTATTTTTATACTATGAATAAAGTAAATAGTCTTATTATTTCTAACGGTCTTCTTTTTATATTCATTATTTAAATGCGAGCGGTGTTTCTCCAAATCTTTGTTTGGATAACAAAAAAAAATAATAATTAATGTAATAATAAAATTCACAAATATAACAACGCACTTTTACCGTACACTCGCAGATGAGAAGCGCGACTTTGGATGATCACCTTAACGAGAAACTTCCTGTTCGAGTCCTACTCTTCGAAACACTAACCATGCCGTTATCTTGCATAACTCCTCGTTTCCCTCATCGCGTAGCTTAAATGTTTGTATTCCATTGCTGTGCCGCATTGACGAGTACGTAATAATGTACACCACTTGTTCGTCAACTTCAATTCTTCATCGCTCGTGTTTAAATCAATCTGTACTACGATTATAGCCATGAAGAATAGAAATATTTTTGAATATTTCAAAACGCGTTTCTAGAACGATTATTATACAATTACGACACATGAAATATTTTCATTGACCACGGGTCACGACGAAAATAATATGATCTCCAAAAATCGCTTACGCGCGTAATAGTGTATTGCATTGGGAGAAAATTCTGTTAAAAATTATCACTTACCCGGTATAAAAGTTTTGCTTTTAATCAATTATACTCATCAATTATAAATATAAGATATTTTTTTTTTATCGGAAGACCAACAATTAACAACGAGTAAAAATATCGTTTATAATATTTTAAAATCAAATAGTTCGTCACTTTGGTCAGAAATAACCTATCACGATTTTCGCTGTAGGTGTGTTAGTAAAATTTAAAATAATTTTCATAACACTTTTAATTTATTCGTAAATAAAATATTAAAGTTTAAACGTCGCGCGCGTTAATTTTCACTATACGATTTATGTTAAAGTCTAAAATGTATACGCGATAGATGTTTTATAATTTAATTCTGTTTTTTTTTCTACGTTAAACAAGTATAAAAATTTCGCAAATGTTTATCGCTATTATAATAATCGTACGTATGTAAATGGTAAATATTTATACTGTTTAGTGGAAGTTTTCAATAATGAAATGTGACGTGCGTTTCTGTTGATTTTGCGTTTCCGAACGCGGGGTAAACGTCGTTTTTACATGGAATATTTTTACTCTTTCCATATACGTGTGTTGTTCTGTGCGCCATAGAAATAATAAACCGACGATTACTTTCGAAGTCATTGGAACGTAATAATATTAAAGGAACGTGCGGTGTTCGTGTTGTTCCACTCATATGCGATGAGATTTTGTTTAAAATCCAACGTTGAAAAATATGCTGATTCCGTGAAATGTAACGGGACACAAATTTTATTTTATTTAACAATTCATTTATTGGGCAACAAAACAAGGTTACTGTGTATTACGATTCGCAAATAACATTAAAACTCGAAAGTGTACTGAACAAGCACGCGTGTGAGCGTTTTATATGAATTTTGTCAAGCACAACTCATGAATACTGCGCATTTTACACAACGTATAAAATTAAAATCGTTTTTTCGACGTCCGCGCACGGTTGTGCACAATAACACGTATAATACCGTAGTGCACTGCACTGAGTGATATTATGTAGAACTAGACACAGAGAAGATACCCTAAACGAAAATTCTGTCGGCGAATTTATGGAAAATCAGTGGCGTACCATTACGGGGACCATACGATAAATTTATTGAGCAGATTTTACGATTCACCAATTCAAATGGAAAAACATCAGTCGCTAGATTTCAGTCGTTTAAAAAAACGGCTGCTAAATAATGGCTGAAGAAACAGCAATTATAAGCAATAGCAACCGCTAAAACGTATATTTACATTTAAACCTTTATATTATTAGGCGTAATAACTATAAAAAGCTTAAATGAAAATATAACATTATAATGGATTATAAAAAAAAAATAGCAACACTTCTTGGCGGTAAGCTGAGTAAAATAAAAATTGAATTACAAATTTTATTTTTTAATTTTACCGGTTTTCGTTACTGTAGATCATGTCGTTTACATAGTTATATTATTAGTATATGAGCAATGAAAGTGAAGATTAAATAAATTTATTACTCGTGTGATAAAAAATATATAAAAATAATAGTGCAAACAGCTAAATATTTATCGTTTTTCGCAGTTATTTGAAATAAAGTACGTAATATTACATGTATGTGAAAATTAGAGAACAAGAGAGGAGAGAAAAAAAAGAGTTCTTGATTTCACTATATGTAGTAATGAAAATAATCTATGCCCCTGAGATGTTCTAAATAAGACGCTGCGTTACCAATCGCGGTGATATTTAAAACCGTTAAAATATATTCGATTATAAAATATATGAAATGTAAATTGTTACTGTCATCTCGACATCGTTATTTACCGAACCGGCTATAATAAGAATATTTAATTACGGAAAAAAAATAATAATAAAGTGGATTGTTAACTCGTCGCGTTATGTAAATCATTATGGAGAATAATAATTATTCACCGCGGCCGCATTAATACGATAATAATATAATATTTATTCGAGGAGATGCCCCGTAATCGTCAGCAAACTCGGAGTAATCAAAACAGTTAACGGGAGGGAGGAAGGACTCGTTGTATTTATACAGAATGTATACGAGTAGAAACAAATCGAATTCTGAAAATAAAGACAGCGGGAGAAATGTGAAAAACGCAATAATTATTATTTATTTATGTAGACAAGACAACGAGAAAATTGAAAGACGTAAAGTAATTTAAGACACAATTTGTATCTTAGCGCGTTATAAATACGCTTATTTAAAATTTAAATAACGACGCATTATTAATATTTTCAAACGCAATAACGCAATAGATACGACGACTTCATGAGATATTCATCCGGGGAAATTAAAAGCCATTCCTGTTAAATTATTATCGTTCTATTTTAACTCGATCGTTTTCGAAATCTCGTCGTCGAATTCGTGTTTCAAATTTATTCTATCTTTGTATTATTTATATACCACCATCAGCTATCTAACCCGATTGACGTTCTCTTTCAATAGGTATGAATTCGGAATTTCGAATTTACTCGGTTTGGTAACGGTTTTAGAATATTCACCGTAAAGCAATCGTCGTAAACAATCAAAACTAACTGATTGTGATCTAGAATAATCTTCCGAAACTATACGCATTATAGTCAATAAAAAATTCGAAAATGAAAATCGTCACCTTATATTATATTCTGTCATCTGTAAAACGCGTCTCGTCCGAATATTATATATCATCGAAATAAAAATAAACTTTTTTTCTTTTTCTTCAGAGAAATATTTAATATTGTAATATTCGTGCGACTCTCGATGAATTATCGGCGCGATAAATTTCAACCGCCATGAGGAGAATTGACACACGAAGAATTGACGGGTATTGTAAATTTTATGTCCGTAATATTATTAAATTGTCGTGTAAAAATATTGTTTTTCCCCACCCCCTTCTCAATGCATGCAAACATATTTTTTATTGATTTTTATTATTATTATTATTATTATTATTATTTCTTTCCCCGCTCCTCCCTTTATCGAATATCACGTCTTCTATTCTAGGTACACCGTATATTATTATTATTATTATTACGATGTAAAAGAAAAAAAACGTGTTTTTTTCGATTGCAACGATGTGAGAAAAATTACGTTATTTGGCGCGCGAACAACGAGAAAAGAATTTAATTTCATTCCTCCTTTATGGGCGCTTTATTTTTATTAAAACATCGTGTTATTGTATATATATATATTTTTTTTTTTTACTTTATTTGAGCGCATGATGTTACAATAACTCGGATTAATATTTCGCTCAGTATTGAATCGTATTAATTTTACAAGAGATAGCTGCGAAACGTTTTCAAAATTTTTAAAAGAATTTCGAAAGGAAAGAAAGAGCGCATGCGTCCTGCACGTACACGAACATGCCGCGAATATCACGAGCTTTTCGCAATAAAATAAATAATTTATTGTAAATCGACAGAAGTGCGTGAAAAAAACAATTTAATTACAAAAATATACCACCAAATACAAATTCGCTAATAAAATTCGCTTACAGAGAAATTATTTCTAAAATCTGTCCGGAGTGAACATTAATATTAATAAAGAATGGATTCCATCGCGTTCGCATAAATAATAATAATAATAATCGGTGTTGTGCAATTTCTATGTAAATCCAGCTGGATAAAAGTCGTATATTGTACAATAAAACCGTATTTCACGTATTTTGTAAATCAAACATTTTCGTTAGTAAACCAACGAAACGTTCGAATCGGATGGAAACACATATTTTCTCATAATGCGGCGGCAATATGTGAGAATAAAATTAAATGCAAACCCTTTATGGATTACGTGACTTAACGAAATTTTTGAAATAAGTCGTTTATAACGCAATAGATTTAACGTTTGATTTCCGATCGTATTCTATTATATTATATATGGCTGCTCTAAATGTGTTCGCATAGTCCTTAAAAGACTACAAAGTAAAATACAACTGGACGAATATATACATAGATATATATATTCATATAGTCAGAAGAGATTCAGTTGTTTCCAGTTCTCCGTTAGTCTACTTGTTATATCGTCCAAGTGCAAAAAAAGAAAAACAATATCAACACGAGTCTATTCCGATAAATTCGAAAACTTTATGAAATTGTCCGTAGTGGTCGAAAACACTATTAAAAAAAAACTGTAAATGTTTATAAATTGAAAGAAAAAATCAGATCATAGGGGATACGCGATATATAAAGGAGAATGTTTCCTTTTCGAAACTTTTACAGAGCACACTCATTCGGGACAGCCATATATTATAATATGTTCTTTCTAGTTTTCAACATTTGTATTAACTGTGGTTATTTCTCTTGTACGATGAGTTTCATTTATAATTTGATTCGAACCTTTTAACTTTATAGAGTATCACAATTTTTCGTTAACCAAGAAAAAAATAATAATAATAATTAATTTAGATATCGGTCTTGGAGTTCTATTATTATTATTACTATAAATTTGAAAGAAACGATAAATTAATGCGTTCAATACAACGATTATGAGCGGAACTTGTGTGTAAATTTTTTTCATTATTAATTATATATATATGAGTTTTAACGTAAAAATTCCAAAATCAATAGTTGCATCGCATCTCAATGAATATCATATATCTATGCAAGCAAAACATTCGTGAAATTGTTCATTGAAATTATTACAGTCGTTGTTCTAAGTTCTGCGATTACATACGTATAACATTGTGTCCTTGTGCATTAAAGTAAGATTATTGAATGATTAATCGATTATGAAGAAAAGCTTTCGAGCTATGGAAAATAACTCTCACCGCAACGACCATTGTTCTGGTATTTCTTTGTTAGGAAATACGCAAATTCAGAATGAAAAAAAAAAAAGAAAAGAAACAACGCTTTTAAACTGTGAAAAATAAAACGGTGATATTTTAACACGCGGTTATAACTAACGCATTACTACCACTATACAGTCATAATTCTTCTAATTGGTGCTTTACCGAAAGTTTTAAACTTAAATAATTGTTAACGCGGAACCATATTATTTGTAAATAATTAAATAAAAGAACAACGCACGTAGTTCGCAAAACTGTTTCTCGAGACTAATTTGAAATTCCTATCTTTAATTAACACGAACTTACCGTGCAAAAATATATAATGTCATTATTCTCAATCCATTTGCCGTTTCGAAGTTTTATAGACAGTTATCAAAACTCAAATAATCGTAAAGTCGTTCGATAATCGAATAAACGTTTGACGTGTGTAGGTGAATGGTGTAAAATAATTGTTATGGGTTGGCTAACATAAGTGTAATAAACGAACGAATTGAAACTTTATTTCACTTTGATCGTAGTCCGTGTTCTGCAGACGCGTCGACGAATTTGCGAAATACATGTTTCGTAACGTGGAAAATGTAAAAATGTGCCGGAAAAAACTCGAATTAAACGAATTAATGTACGTGTTTATGTTTTAATTTCAAAACGTGAAATTTATTATTGTGTGGTTTAATGCACTCGACGGTGTGATATTTTCGTTTAAACTATTGGATTTTTAGAAAAACATTTAATCAATATCACAACAATATATACATTAAAGAAATCGAAACGTAACCCGAAAATAGTAAAACAATCACTAAAACGTAAAAAATGTAGCAAGTAAAGAAAAAAAAGATGTATTTTCATTCAAAACACTATGAAATGTATTATTATGGACTACTGTTTAGCGTACAATAACCTAACCGACTATCGAATCGAAATGTTTTCAAATCGTTTCCAAGACGAGAAGAAAATCTTCGGCGTTCTTATCGTACGATCGAAAATCGTTATAGAAACTATACATTACCACCATACTTGACGATAAAAATTATCTCTTAAACCCCGGTTAAAAAATTATTATCAAATAATAAAGTATTTTTACAATAATAATTATTACGTAAATGTTGGACGTGATATTGTAGAATTTGTATTGTGGGCGCATTAGGAAGGTAAACTAAATTAAGCTCGTTTCGCGTTCCAAACGCGAATTTAAACGTAACTCATTGTTACGATTGCATAGGAACTAGACTTTTCGAACTCGTCGGTTGGAAATGAACTGATCGAAAAAAATGATCTATACCAATTTCGTTTTTGATTTATATCTTTTTTTTGTTGTTTCAAAAAACTTCATATACAATCGATTAACGTAATATGCAATAACGTCGGTACTACGAAACACAATATAATATAATACCTAATCTGAATACAATATCGTATTCGCCAATACCAGAAAGTACGCATATGCGTGCACGCGGTAATTACTCGTTGTAACCTAGTTCAGCCTCTCCATAATAATACATAACGTCGTATATCGTGAATGTAATTGATCTCGAAACATTGTATGCCGAAATTGCCATATTACAGTGTACGGCACTTAATTTAACCGTATTTACAACGTGAATTATATATACGAAATGTTCTCGGACAGTTTCAAACGGTGCGCGCGCGCATTTAAAGACACCGTCTGTTATACGAGTGCCCTTTGGGAATTTCGAAAAACAACTCATTGAAAAATAGAAAAAAAACAATTAAAAAACATATTGAAAATTTTATTACGAATTATGAATACGTTTTAAACGAGAAAACGCGGTTTGAATTCGGAACGGATTTTATTCGTTAACAATTTCTCGTATAGAAAAAATGCTCCGATTGTTTTTTACTTCCGAACGACTATCTGAGAAAAATAAATCGCGTTTTTTTCTCGTAATATTTATTCGACGCGTTTTTCAATTTCCTCCGCAACTTTCTTGTGCGCGCGAGAAATAAATACCGAAAAATCGCCTAAAAAAAAAAAAAAATAACATTTCTACCGATTAATCGTTATTTTGGTTTACAAAACAATATTAAACTTTTTTTGTACGGAAAAAAATTCTGAATATTGATTGTGAATATCTCGTTAAATTTTCTTTTCTTTTGTGTGTGTTTGATAATTAATAATAATTACAGTTTCGCGATTAAACACTTAAACGTCCAATACGTCTTATAATATTTTACAAATACTGAAAAAAAAATCATTAGTCGAAAATTCGGTTTTAAGCGTTTGAAATCGAAACGTCCGCGTGATAATTTGCAAAGAGGAAACCGGTAAAACGATACGTGATTTATTGAACGCATAAAAGCGAATAAATTATTTGGAATTTAACGTTTAAAAACGAAAACTCATCGACGCAATAATGACAAAAAAATTGAAATCATAAATTTCGAATATGGATATCATATTCCAAAGTCACGAGATAATCGAGACGGCAGAATTCGTGAAAGTCGACGTTAAAAAACCGAAAATTCGATTTGGGATACGTTACACGGGCGAAATGTTTTTATCCCGCGGTTTCGAGGAAAAAAACCAAACGTGCTCAACTGTACGTGCACGAATATGAATTATGCAATACGTAATCAGAGGGACTTCAAAGCCGCCGGTCAAAATTATTACACGCGTATGGGTAAGTATAAGTACACGGATAAAATGGATTCCCTTTTTTTTTCTTTTCTATTTTAATGTCTGGATCACGTGCGCTCGTGACTCTTTTGCGCGTTCAAAGGTTTTTGGATCGTACACCGGTATCACTGGGATGGAGGACGAGCGACGGGAAAGCGAGAACGAAGAGAAAAATGGAGAACTCCGGTGTAAGTCGGAATCGTCTCGGAGGTCTCGGAGACCGCAATAAATTAACGCGCGTCCGACAATAAAACATTTCCGTGTGATATAATCTCGCGAAGCCGAATTGAACGCGAATTAATCGATTGATTCGCGCGAGCGTATTTTTATATTTGAATAATAATAATATATTTTATTATTAATAAAAATTAATTAAAATTGAACGACGAGTAAAAGAATAACAATAATAATAATAATAATAATAGTAATATAAACGGGCGGCGAAGCTGATTATTATTTATTTTTTTTATTCCGTTATATCATAACGGTAGTCTTTGACGAGGGTTAACAGCGAAATTACATCGAAATCGTCACGCGCGCTACGGAATCCTGAAAATTCGGAAATGTATAACACTGTTTTTGCTTCTTTTTTTTTTTTATCTCGATTCCTTCTCCGAAAACTTCTCATTTCGAGTATCACCGGACACGTTCGCTTTCGCCCGGAAAAGCAGTCTTTTCGAACAAATAAATAATAACGATTTGGAAACAAAAAAAAAAAAAACAAATTTTAAAACGTCTCCGTCGGTAATGATCTACGCAACGGTTTTTTTTTTTCGTTCAAGACCATTAATAATAATACTACGCGATACCAGCTTTTCAGAAATATTCAAAATATTGCGTAGCGTTGTTTTTTTTTTTCTTTTTCCTCGCGTACACCTTGCAAACCACAATGACAACACTGAAAGAACATTTTCTCCATTGACAATAATAATACACTTCCTAACGCGGGCTAAATAATGAAACAGACGACAACCGAATCCGTCCACACGTGTGCACTTCGTCCATAAAATATCTTTTAAAAGCGAAAATAAAAAGAAACAACTTGTAGAAAATATTGAAAATTCAAAAATCCATGTAAACGATGTTTTGTAATATTAATTTATAATTTTATATCGTCGTTACATTGCACGTACTCTTATGTTTAATTTATTAGAAAGGAATTTCAATTTGGATAAGAAAATTCATGGAAAATTCATTCGAACTCGTATTCATTCCGACTCCTTGGGAGTTTCGAAAATATTTTTGAATTTCTAAATTTTTAATTGGATTCGGGACGGTTTCTATATTCATTCGTTTTAGAGAGTACGCGTCAAATTTCATAACTCGAACTCTATTGCTCTGCGATTAAAAAAAAAAATTACCTTTCCCAATGTAAAATCCGTTGATTCGATCAACACAATGTGTTTTTGTATAAAAGAATTCGATATTAAGTACATACATAACGAATACTTTTTCAGAGAAAATATAAAAATCATCACCTTACGTAGACACTGATACGAACATATCTTCGCGTAAGCCTGAAATATTATACGAATTAATCATCCCGTACGAGAGTAAATCGTGTTTACCTCAAATTTCGTCTTCCCCTGTACTTGTGTAATTTTCTCTTCGAAAAAAAAACGTCCGATTGCGGTGAAAACTAATTTTCTTATTAATGGAAATATTTTTAAAATAGAATTAAAATGAGCGATTTTCGCTCTATATAATATATTATAATGGAAAATCGTTCGTTGTGTTACTAACCGTTAGTGTCGGTTTGTTGGAGTTTAACTTGTAAAATCCAATGTTTCCATAATCAGAGTTGAAAATTTTTCCGTTGGAACAAGGGAAGGGAGAAACTTACAAAACCGTACGAAATTTCGAATTCGCAAAAACGAACTGTACGAATTAAAACCGAACGAACAGACGCGTATTATATTATTTACGTGCGTTTTAAAACTGCAAGAGTTTATTATTATTATTTTCGGTGAGACGGTGCTTTAAAAAATTCGCCGCCGTTCATTCGCCTTATAACAAACTTTAAATGTCTCCATAAATAAGAGAGGAGGGAATGGTTATCGTTCGACATTTAAACAGTAACGTTTTCGAGTACATTTTTATTTATTATTTTTTTTTACGTACATACTTTTTTACGAGTATAAAATATCGAATGTCGACGTCGTCACACGAACGGATTTTATGACGAGTTTGAATTTTCCACGGAAACTTTTTTTTTTATATACATATATATATATAACTAAAATCGAACACGCATAAAACTAGTAGTGTTTATATTAAACATTCGAATGATCAAATATTGTTACGAGTAAAGTTTTACGTGGCTGATGCCAATATTTAAAACGTTGTTTCCGGAAACGAATGCGCGTACGATCGTTATTTTATTATTATTATTTTTTTATTCCACACTTCAATACACTCTTTTGGCGCTATTGATAAATTCGTCGTAAACGACATTAAATATTATACGTAGCTTTTATCGAGCTGATTTTTCGTTCTCGTATAAATTTCATTTATATTCGAATGCACTCAATTATCGAAATAATCTAACTATCGGAATCGGGAGACCGAGTGTTTTCGGAACAGAAAAAAACTTTTTTCCGTCGGAATCATAAAAAAAAAAAAACCGACCGCTAATATTACATATATAATTACGTAAAATTATTGTTCTATTTATTTATTTTTTTTTTCGGAAATACTATGTATAATATATACATAGTATATTATACTGTACAGAAATGTATATTCGAAGCGCGAACTAAGTTTGAAATCAAATTAAAAGTATACATAATTAATTTCGCGGGGATTAAGGATTTTAAAAAGTTTTAAACGAGTTAAATAAAAAGCTTTGGTGAATTTTCTTTTCGCTGTACATATTCCGACGAAAACTTAAAAAAAAAATAAATATTTCTCGATAAGAAATCCGCGTCGTGAACGAACGCGTTTCCATTTCCGAAGCCGTAGTCGTCGTTTTCTAATTACTGTCAAAAAAAAAATTAAAATTAATTTAGATTTTCGTCCAATTAACGTAGGCATTGTGTGACGTTCGAGACGAGGCCACGAGACACCACGCGAACACTCGAAAACTGTAACAATACATAATTATAGAGTTTATTGTACACCGTTAACGAAGACGAAACAAAAAACAAAAACGATTGTTTGAACCGCGGTAACACTTTGCTTATTGAAAAGTAAAATAAGGATTTTATTGGATCAAGTTTCATTGGATCGACGTAAAAGAAGAAATAATAATAACGTCACACGGCGATAATAACGCGCGGCGAGTGATATCTCAGCAAGCATCGCGCGATAGTTTGCGTTAATTCGTTCGTTTTCCCGATTGAGTTATATTGAAAATACGCGATATTTTTTTAACACCGGTTGCGTTTATGTTTTATGCACATTTTTCACTCGATCACGTAATTACGCGATCATAGAATTATTGTAAGATATTACTACCGAATGTTTGCATTTGATTTTAACGAATTCCGCATACATAATTTACTCGGTAGGGCGTGAAAACCGAATTTAAACTCTCGGTAAATTCGTACGGTGAATTCGCAAAGTTTTTCTTTTCTTTTCTCGTCAATACGCACAAACGCGCGTATAACGATTTTAAAACGCATTATTATACGTAATTTTTATCGTAAGATTATTTGCAAGAGAGATTTTCTCTCGTATTAATGTACAAATTAACGCTTCTGCAAATATCAAAAAGATTCTGTAGAATAAATTTTTATGTACAATGTGCATTCGTTTCTCGCAGTTTACTCGGTGAAACTCCCGTCTACGTTAAATACGGATCGTCCGAAGTGTCGAGATATTTCGGTTAATACAATCAAACGTATGTTAAAAAAAAAAAATCAACCGTATAATATTATAAATATTCCAAGTATAACATAGACGCGTCAAAATAATTTTTTCCTCGTATTCTTTTACTCGTCTTTTGAAATCACCAATTCTGACCGAAGACTTGTAAAAAAACAAAAAAAAAATTCGCGCGAAATTCGAAAATTTACTTTCAATATAAAAGTACTGTGTGTTTCGACGATAATTTCGAAGAAAAAGTTCGAATGCCGTTTGAATTCCAACTAAACGAACATTTCACGTTGCGCGTTAAATAATATACGGCGTTATTATATTATACGTTCGTGAATATAAATACGTTATAACGTGCGTTTGTGCGCGTAGCTACTTGATTCGATTAAATTCGATATATACGGATTTTGTAGATTAACAGAATTTAATATGCCGTCGTCAATAAAAGTTAAGAGATTGCCGAAGAAATTCACTGTAAATTCGGCGCGCACGCGGCTCCGATCATTAAACGGTTCAAAGCAGAAATACGAATATACGCAGACGCAATTCGGGAAGCGTATAGAGCACTTCAAAGGGTTAAGTAAACGTGTATACACTGCAAGAGAAAAAGAAATAGAAACGGGTGGATTGGGAGGGTAACTAAAATAAACGCGAACCGTGTACGTTTATTATATAAGCAGGGGACGACCGAAGTTGGCTCGTTCATAATTTATTATATCGACGTTTTCTCAAAGTTTTCGGAGTGAAAAAGCTTTTACAAAAAGCATTTTTACAATGGGGCAAAAGCGTATAGCCGCAACATGTCGCGTGTTAAGCGTAGACGGTTTTAAAGGCTAGCACGTCGAGCAATATCCATCCCCTTCCGTAACCAACATCTATTCCGTATATTCAGTTATATTTATTAAAAAAAAATTTTATCGCCGTAAATGGTTTTTTATGCGTGTACGCGTTTTATGCTCCTACACAATAATATGAAATCAGACAACACGAGGATCTGAGAAATCCTTTTGAACACGTCAACGCCGTGTTGCCTTTGTAAAAAATCAAAAGGAATACAATGGTTTGGGCGTGTTTGGAGAACAGAACGAAGTGAAATTGAATAAGTATTTTATGAGAAATTAAAAAAAACCAAGTGGATGACAAAGACAAAGATGGTTAGACACGGTGCTGAAGGACTTACAAACCATAGGTGAAAGATACAGGAGACAGAGAATGATGGTAAAGCATGTGCAAATAGAGGATGCGTCGGCCCTAATGGATCGCAAGTTGTTAAAGAAGAAGAAATGTTTTATGTATTTTAGTGTATAACTTATGATCATTTATTACTCGTATTCATCACCAAATAAATGTTTAGGACTAATACCCTCACCCTACTCTCCACTCAAAAAAAACCTACGTCTACCTATAATTTTAATTCGATAACTACACAAGGACGTTCGACAAGTATCGTATAATTTACAATTTTTTTTTTAATATTACACACGTCTCGCAAATTGCATTACCACATTACTTACGCTGTATTTTACTGAAAAAAAATTTTTTTCTTTATATTTTAAACGTTTAAATCGTATTTGGTTGATTGTGAAAATAATATGATTTTGCGTATTACTATATAAGTATATGAAGTTATCAGAATCTCGAACATTACAATGCTCAGGATTGTAATACTCAATACTACTAACTGAGCTAAAAGTTAAATACACGAATTCTAAGTGCAATATAGACGTTTGTGAATTAAATTCGCCACGCTCTTAGTGTCTCAGCGTTGTGAGATTTTTTTTTTTAACATTATTATCTCGGCAATTTCAAAGATCGTAGCTATCCCGTTGATTCAGTACTATTGTAGTATTGTCCAATATGATTCGCAGAATTGACTCTTGTTTTTATAATGTTTCGTACACAATTATTGTACTTATTGGACGTAACATCGAAATTTATAAGACCCTCGTGTGCACGTTTATAGCGGTTATAACCTCCTAACCCACCCGTACTGATCGTGACGACGCAAACCGAGTTTTAAAAAAATTTAAAAGTAAACGACTTTATACATACACAGAATATGTACTACATTTAAAAAAATAATATATATATATTATTTCAGGGACAATATTATATTTTAGAAAGTGGAATTCGAAGTGCGAACATCGGACGGAATAATCTCTACACTATTCAAGAGTATCCTCGTGACTCGAATAGTGGACGGGCACTGTCGAGAGATAGACGCGTATGATGAGACGCGGTCGTCTGAGGTTCTTTACTTTATTTACCGCTACCGACCGAACAAATATTTACGCAGGATTTTTTATTATTTATTTATTTTTTGTGCACTCGCACTGAATATATAACTCGTATTATAAATTATTTATATACATTTGTGTCGAATGAGAATCGCGCAACAGTGACGGAATGGCGACACGATAGCGACAACAATGGCTTCAATTTATTTTGGAATTTAAAATCCATTCGTCTCTGGAGAGAGAAATTTGTTTTTGTAACGTAATGTATTTTATTTTATTTTACTTTTTTTTTTTTTTTTTGTGTGTTTGTTCTGAGTATATCTCTACGTAAATTCACTAGAAATCGACGAATGACTGTGCTTATACAGCGACGTATTCTTCGTATAATGTTAACAAATGTTACTATTTTTTCTTCTTTTAAAATAATCCCAAGTGTAATTCAGAATCCGACAATGGATTGGTCGGACGCAAGTATGAACATCGATTTTCATCATCGAGCGTGTTACGAACGCGTTGACAACAGTAACTATTGATTTCGGTCGAGCGGGGCCGACAACTGTTGGCGCAGAGCAGATGATTCGGAGCCGAGTTCGTTTGTGGATTATTTAATTTTCGACGATAAATTCTAACGGTAAATCTAAAGAGTCGTTCGTTGTTATTCTACGCGTTTCAGTTGCCTGTTCGACAGGCCCCGATCATGATTAGACCCCTATGGCCAACGTTTTCCGTAAAATGCCCATGTGAAAAAAAAAAAAAAAAAAAAACTCCATATAATGTATGGAATTTAATTCCATGAAATAATGTCTCATACAGTGATAGTATAAAATCCCAAATGAATAAGAATTATTAACTTGGCTTAGAATCATATTATTATAAATCCTTTACGCGATATTCAATTCTGCTACGAAGAAATGTCCCGGACGTCGAAAAAAATGAATCCGAGGCCCCTAAAAGTCTCAAGCTTCCTGTCGAGGCCACTGACCTCTTGCCTCTCGCCTTATTCAGTCCGGGCCTGCTGTTCGACGTTTCCTTTTTATTTTTATTCAATTCGCGTCGATTAAACGTGTTCCGAATAAACGGAAACTACGTCGCGAGTTTCACGCGCGCTGAATCGCGCGATCGAGATAAAAATATTAAAACAAAAACGGTTTTAAAACGTCAATTATAATCGTTCGAGCAGACGCGCGATTCGAAATCGGTGTTATTTGAAAGACGTCCGTCGAGAAGGAGAAAAAAATGTGTTCACGAACGAACAGGAGGTGTTCACGGCGAGGCCAGCCACGGCGAGTGAGCACTCCGGAGGCGGTCTCGGTCAGGCGGACGGTTTTCTCCCGGTGGCGGCCGCCTCGCTGCACGTTTTCCCGACATCGCCGTGACCCTTTTTCTTGGCGTGCGCCATCACGCGGTGTTGACGTTGCTGCGGTTCGCCGCGGCAATTGGACCGCGCGAACGAATCCGTGCCAGAGCCGCCGCCGTGCACCACGGGAGTCCGGTCCCGGTGGCCGCCGTGACCCCACAGGATGTGCTGCGGGTGAGAGTGGCCGCCACCGCGGTGACCGCGGTGACCGTGGTGACCGTGACCGCGGTGACCGTGATGACCGGCTGTCACAATGGCGGCGACGCAAACGAACAGTATTATTATTATTATTAAGACGGCGGCGTGCAAACGAAACGTGTCCGCCGTGGCCGTCATGTTTATCACAAAAATAATAATAATAATAATAATTTCAAGTCGATAAAACGTTTTGTTGGTTATTTTGTTATGACGACGACACGACGTTTCTATCGAACACCGGCCCGAATGATTTTTGATCATTTTTTTTTTTTTTTTTTTTTTATCTCAACCCGATCCGAAGGCGTTATTATCGGTAAAACACTATTTATTTCGGCTATAAAATAGTTTAGTTTTGACAACGTACAATCCGAAGAAATAATAAATCCTTTAGCAGCGACTTCAAACCGTCGTTTGCGCTTTATTTTACAAATTAATATATTTTACATCATTTTATTATTTATATACGTTAACACAAAAAAAAAAATTAAATTTATTATTATTAACGTGATTACATTTTTTTTTATTATAATTTTTGTATTAAAACCCCGGGGGTTTTTTCTGGTTCTGTGGTAGCATATCATCAGTACCGATTTAGGAAATATCGTCGTAATGATTTGTGCGAAAATATAAAACGAATTCGTTCCACGTAGGGACGCACGCGTTATTTCGTTCGTAGCGCACACGTCGGTTGTACATTGTACAACGACGTGTCCCTGTGGTAATTTTTCCGTTATTTTTGGAAAAAAACCGTTTTTTTTTTTTCTTTTTTTACTTCTTTTCCGTTCTCAAATCGATTTTATCGGTTCGCTAATATTACAATACGATTTAACTGAAATGTCCCGATCCGGACCTGGTTCTGCCCCCGGTTCAAGAATCCTTCGTTCGTTTAACGATAACAACGCGGTGTGTCCGGCGAACAGACGCTCGTTTTTTGAAAAAAAAACAAAACAAAAACAACGGCGCGGGGGAATAAAACAAATAAGGAAAGGAAGGAGTTGCTCGAGACGGTTAAACAACGAGAAGATGTCAAAGAGAAGTGATATTTCGTTATATTTTTTTCATTAATTATGGTTTATGATAATTCCTAAAACACTGTTAACCGGTTTCGTTTCGAATTGATTTACTTCTAATTTCTGAACCGTTAAACACTAAACAGACGGGAGTTCGCTTGAAGTTTACGAATTTCGCAAACGGAAAATAAAACAATTCCTTTTGAATTCGAAATTAAATTTGAAAATAAATTTTAATTTCATTGAAATAATGGTGAAAAAATCTTCTTATAATTGGTAAAAAAACGTAGTATAAAAGTATGAAAAATACACGCAAAATATAATTCGACATATTCGTTTAACGCGATGCGGAAATTTATTCGTGGTAAAAACGAGTGTCGTTTAGAAAACTTCTAGCGCAAAAAAATAAATAAACTGCGAAACGCGCTGAAATCACAGTTTTACGTATGAGTCGTAACGCATTACTATTATACTAATATCGTCCGATTGACGTCTGCGTGTCGATTTCTCACAAGTGCAACGTTTATTTATTTGCCAGAAAAACGTTGGCAACCGTTCGCGACTTTATTGTCGCGAATAAGTCAAACGAATCCGTTTAGTGTTTTAGATGTTACGCTGTAATAATAAAATAAAAACCGACGACAATACACTTGATTTTCAACGTTCCATTCCACAGCGTATGTGAACGGTATAGTTGCTTCTGGTCAAAGCACTGCGGCCAAACGAATAATTTTTCCGATTTCTCCCCCCCGGATCTATTTCTAGTTTTTATTCTCGATTTCGCGCTCATGGACAATTTTAACAGAATTATCGTTTTGGTTCCCTCGAATAATCAGTATCTGCGAATACTTGTAAAAATTGTTTCTACCAAAAAAAAAAAAAGAAAAAATTGTCTACAAAACATTAAAAAAAAAAAAAAAAACGTAATTGTAAAACTAAAATTAATAGAGTTGGGAATGGGCGTCACAAGTACGTCGTTTGCTTCTTTAATATTTTTGTGCGCGCGTGACGCCACTGTGCCAAACGTGTTTTACGACCAAACATCGGAGAAAACCGATGCGAATCGAAACTATATTTTTGTTCCCAAATTGTTGTTTTCGGTTTTTAAGTTGTTTTATGGGGTGTGTTTGAACGATTGCCAGGAATTCGCGTATATATACGACAACAACAATATCGCGGATTGCAGCACACTACGCGCGGAAAAATGTCTGCCAACTGGCTTATAACGCCGACGACAATGGCTCGCACGTATTATAATAATTCGCTCAGTTACAATGATAACACGTTTCTGAATGTGTACAATTACAAATTTGCGTGAAATATTTTTAAAAAAAAACTTCAAATAAAAGCCAAAGGGTGTTGTGAAAAAAACTGCACCGAACGTATTTTTAGACAGAATTATTTTTCGAAACATTAAAGTAATCGAAAATAACGTATTTTTAAAAAAATTTTGATTTGTATAAAACTTATTAATATAACTGTCCATAAAAAAAAAAAAAAATTGTGTAACAAAATATTTTTTTTTATATCGAAACACTATACACCGTCTTTAAATTCTTCATTCGTACACCCAAACTTATCGATTATTATTTTATATTAACCGAATTGAGTTTACTCTCGCGTATATTCGTCACACCGTTTGATTGGTGACGGAGAACCTGAATTTGGTGATACGTTCAACTAAGAAAATAACACGCGTTCGTATATGCAATTTTCGTGTAAGGAAAATTATTTATTAGCTATATTTCTTCGACACAAAAAAACAAAAAAAAATGAATTGAACAAACTAGACGTTGATGTTAATTCATAATGATAATATTAGGGTAAATAATCGTCGCAATTTTTAAATTTTAATATTACGCTCATTTTTCTCTTGTGCTGCGTGTCCAAAAACGATTCAGCTTCATTAAATTTCATTGTTATTCTCTTATAGTGTATTTTATAAAATTGTTCGCAACAATTATTTACATTATTATTCCTCCGGATTATTTCCAAAGCGTCTCGACGAGAAACGACACGATCACAACACAATTTCACCGTTTATCGTGCGAGAATAACCCGCGACTCGGATTTATTTTAACGCGAATTTGTCTAGAAATTTGTCCATAATTTAAGATGCTGACATTTATAAATGGAATTGGTCGACGCGTGAAAATATTGTTTTAAAGATTGAAACGAAGTGACGATAAATCACAGGCGTTCATTATACAATATACAAATGAATATTAAATTTTAATTTTTTTTTTTTTAACAATTTATTATCGAGTTTAAAATGAAGCGCGTAATATATTGCGTATTATACGACTTTACGTCGTCCGCTGATCCGTTTGTGCGTTTTTTATTGATTCCGAGGAGCATAAAATACAGCGTTATATATAATATATTTCCTGATACAAAATATCAAAGCGATATTTCATATATATATATATATAGGCACATTTAAATCGGCCAGATAGATGTTATTAAAATCATTTGTAATTTCCAGTTAACTATTTGTATTTGTATCGTACATATAGCTAGTATCGTACGACCTATAACATCAAAAGTAATGCAAACACGCATAATAATATATCATATAAGGTTTTTGATTTATATCGGCCTCCTCCGTCGAATATTTCATTATATACTCGTTGACTGTTCCCCATACTTGTTTTAATCGAATTCCATCGTGAATTACGCGTTATATTGTAATATTAATATAATTTTATTATTAACGATTTATATATTACGAACACGCGGCATTGCAGGAACGGCGACGAGAAACGTGTGTAATACTTATACGATTTCACGATTTGTTAGAAAAAAAAAAAAAATGTTTAAATTAATTTAAACGTTATATTCGACGCGTTATATTTTGCACTTGGCACGCGGGACAAACGCCTAAAAATATTTCGATCGTATAATTGTACGATTTACAGTGTGTATACTTTGTTTGAGGACATATATATTGCGCGACTCGTTATGATTACATTATTACGTGTTAAGAGATATGTCATCGTCGGCATTAGGTAAAGTATAGAGGAATTAATGTTAGGATTTTTTACGAGAAAAATTGAATTGAAATTAACGTGAAAATCGATTATTATTATTATTATTATTATTATATAAAGACGAGATCAATTTGAAAAGCAATTTTATTAATATTTAAGATATTAAAACCGTTTGAACGGTCGCCGCCGGGTACACGTGAAATGGGCCGTACACGAATGACGACGAGCGAACGAAAGACGATGGACGACGAACGAAGGGGAAATATTGATTTGTAACTCGATTCTACTATTCGCACATATTACGATGAACAATATTTCGGTCTTGATAATTTTAGGACAAAGTACATTATTAAGTGGTACAGCAGAAAACCCGAAGAAATAGTCATGATTTATGAGAATCCCACTGCATCTACATAATATATACCGCGATGTTTTGCTTTTAATTCATATTAGTGTCAGCGTAAACAACGATGAAGTCCAATGAGTATATTACGGAGGTAAAACGAAATAAAAATATAAACGATAACAATATGAATTATTACTATGATATCGAGTTCATGGGTGTACACAATTTATCGTATCCAGTGACACTAATACACACAGGTATATTACACCGGGTTAACATGAAAATTGTCCCTGGCACAATTCCTGCTGATTCTTATGGGAAATAACCTCCTCCTTAGTCCGAATTTGACGCCCACTTTCCCCCATCGCCCACCGTTTTGGTGGAATGCCCTCCCATCCCATTTTTAACACTTTTCGATTTTTTTGGAGTGTTAAAAAGAATTATTTACGGCAACAAAATATATAGGAACAATAATAAAAAGATAAACTATAACAAAAAAATGATTCACTGTATTTTATTTTTATTTACTTTATATAATAAATGTAAAGAATAAGAAATCAATAAGATATGTCACTAGTCGCTAGTAGAATATGCGTGTACGTGAAAAGTTCAGACAGGTTTTGACGTGATGAGACCTAATTGGTAGTCACTAATTTAATACACGTATACCTACGTAAACAGTTCATAGAATTTGTATAATTTATTAAAATATTGCTATTACAATCGTACGATAATTGATACGTTATGTTTTTTTTTTTATATATAAATTAACGTAATTTTTCTTTTCAGTCCACGTGTATGTCATTTAGTCGCCAAACGAATGCGGCGGTTGTACTCCTACAGAACTCTGATCCATTTATATCGTCCGGAATTTTCGATTATATTAAAAAAGTTTACGCTTTTGTCACGTGTTTAAATTATTTATTTCTAAACTATAAACCGTACGAGGTTTACTAGTCAATTAATTATTTTCGATTTGTAAAAGTTTTTTTTTTTTCAAACGGATGACGGGGCCAGATTGTGTTTTCATCGATAGAATTAATTTGTATAAACAATAATATAATATATACAAACACCGGATTTTTGTTTTTTTTTTTTTTATATGTATACAATTTGAAAATGGTTTGTTTTGACGAATAGGTTATAATCGAGTAAAGTTCTGTGCTGGTTATACACACATATATATATATATATCTTTTTTTTTTCATAAAAAAAAATGATAAATAATAATAATTAATAAATCGTAGGAAATCATTAGGTGACGATTTATTAATGGAAATAAAATATTTCAAACGTTATTGCTATTTGAAAAAAAAACCGTATTACAATAATATTGTTAGATAATAAATTAACAAAATATCGCGGTTTACATTAAACGATTTTATAGCCAACACGTATTAAAAATAACAATCAATTTATATGATTATGTAAGTACATCCGTATATAAATTTAAATATAATTACACTGTCGTAATATATCGTTCAATTACAGTATAAGTTAAAACTGATTTATCGTCCGCAACGATTTGAAACAAACAAAACCGAGTTTATGAATCGGTTTCACAAAACAGGTTAGTTGTATAAGGCGATTATTTTTATAAATACGCACTTCGTTTTTAATCAATTTAATTAGAATACCGCGTGTTCCTATTAAATTGTATAGCCATTATGTAATATAAATTATATTATTATTATTATTATTATTATTAATATTATTATACTTAATGAAAGCCGGCTAACGAGTGAGTATCGATATGAGAACGAAACACTTCTTCACAAAACACATTTTGCGAATCAAATGCTCACGTTTGTATGCGGTAATATTTCCCGGCCGTGTATGTACCGCGTCTATGTAAAATGCCAAAATTTCAAGGTATTTTTTTTTCTCGTATAAATTTATAAATATTTCAACGTTATGCTATTTTGATTTTTCCAATAAGATATTTTGTACGAAACGAGAATACCGTCGTTTTTGTAATACCTAATATATATATAAATACATAATTTTTTTTTTTTTACGTGGATACGTTCTCTAGAAAAATGCGTATTGGAAAAGTTTCGCGTATCTACAGATTAAAATTCGGATGTTAGTAATATTTTACAGTTACGTAGACACACACACACGGTTCGAATACAAAAGATTTCATTTTTTATTGTTACGGATTGTTCAGTTTTATACGATACGAAGTATTGGAATAAAAATATTTTTTAAAAACTTCTACATCATACTCACTCGTGTCGTATGTCAAATATATATATACAGTATTTTTTTTTTAATTACTGATCGTAACGGATAAGACCGGGGCGCGTTTTAGAGACTTCTTAAATTATTTAATAGATTTATATAACTTTTTTGCGATTATAAACAAACAAACAAAAAAAATAGTGCCACACCGAATCGATCGCGTTTCTTCTAATAACGTTTGAGAGTTGGATCATGAAATATTATAAGCCGTCGAAACGTCGAATCGAACCGCATGTCAAATGTTTTGCGCGCTCGGTTGTTTAGCATGTAGTAGAAAAAAAAACGCTTAACAAAAAATAAGAATTTAAATTTCAGCGAGCGATTTATCTGCTTACTCTGAGAAATCAAAAGAAAAAAAAAACATGAAACGTAAATAATGGTAATGGTTCGGTCGTCTTTGCGTGGTGTCTTGTCGTTATCCCCGAGAATTCGATTAACAACCCCATACCCCGCCACAGACTTTTTACTTTGTACGACGACGCTTTCGAACGACTGACTATTTATTTATACGAACAGTACGAAAAATAGGCCACGATCGATGACTCTCATCCAACTTAAACTTTTTAGTTATTTTACACGATGGTTTCGCGTTAACCGAAAATAAATAAATGGCGTGCAGCGTCCATGCTTTTGAATGCCATCAAATGTATATTACGTGTTTTTTTTTAAATTGTCACAAAAGACCGCGACGAATGATATTCGTTCGATATTCAGACTTCGCGATGTGCGAACGCATCCGACCCACGCGTTTTGGGCAGAAAACTCGTTTTCCGAACAAGACAACGCATCGGTCCGTACAGCGTAAAAAATTAGAGATTTTTTGCCAAAAAAGTCGAATAGACGTTACGAACCTTCCTCCGTATTCGCTCCTCCATGCATTTCCGTTGAAAAGATAACGTTTTGAAGGAATTCAAGGGGATTCGATCGTCGATCACAAGGCTCTCCCAAGTATGTTGGACGAAGACGATAGACTTGATGAAACAAATACATTTTTCTAAGTAAAATATTTCCATGATCGAGGCACAATTTTATCCGGTTAGCTTTATTGCACAATTATTTCCGTGTACTAGTTATTTATTCACAGCGATCGCATCGTTAACCCGAACGAATGCTGCGTTGATTACTAGAGTGCATTAATTTTAGAATTTTAGAACTTCAAAATTGAAAAACATCAAATTTTTTTTTTATCAAATCGATTTTTCAACTTGTCCGTTTTGTCAACTTTCCATAATCATACATTTAATAGCTATTATAATCTTACATTTCTATCCTGAATTCTAACAAAACACCACGTAGTTTTGCGCACATGATGCCATCCACGAGTCACAAGGTGTCTAAATCTAATCGATTTTCTTTGTCGAATTTTACGTACAAAAAAAACAAGAGGGGGTATTTCAGAAAGAAAACATTAATTACATTATAGATAAAAAAAACAATTATCAGTAACTGTGTTTATAGATCGAAATGTCGTATTCTACATCCATATCAATTTGGATCTATTTTTATATGTATAAATGTATTATGTGGTTCCTCGAAACCATTTTTAAAAAAATATTTGTCAAATATGTAGCGAGTTATACGAGCATATTAAAAAACAAAAACTTTTGCGAAAAAAATTAGTGTCTTTGAACGATAAGCGAAAAATAATAATTTTTTTCACTATACTCCGACAAATAAAGAGGAGAAAGAATTTCAAACCCGGTATTGTTAAACACCGATATCGCGGTTACGGTCACAAACAACGCGACGAGAATATTATTTTTATTTAAAAAGTATTCGGCGAAACGATTGTCGTCGTGGATTTTTTTTACTCGTTTATAGTACGCGATGGTTGTCTCGTCCTGTATTACGCGCACGCAATCAAACGCTTACGTATATATGCATGGCCTTAGAATATCGTTTGATGTCATGATTTCGTTTATATATCATCACAAAGGTGAATGTTGTATGTTACGTTAGAATATGTCGGAATATAAGAAAAAATTCGCCGTACAAAGGAATAAAATAATATAATATATTAAATCCTAACAGCAGTGGCTTGCACATATGCATTATACGAACGTTTTGCGTGCCGACGTCAGGTGAAATCAAATACGTGTATTGTGTTTGAACGTTTAGAAATTATTGCGTTTCCTTTTTTTCTTTTGCGTTGTCCCGGAAATATATCAAACATAAATATAACGGCCGTGTCTCTATACAAATGTGAAAGTGAAAAAAATATATATACATATGGGAAAAATACAAAAAAAAAAAAAAGTTATATGATAATGTATAACTGATATGGTTTTAATTCAATTAGACACTAACACAATGTTTAATAAAATCAAAAAAAGAAAAAAAAATTTAATAATTGGCAGACGGAGTTTATTTTTAATTAACGCTGAATTTCGGATTATACCGCGTTTTAAACGTTAATTCCGATTTTTCCGTTTTTTTTTTTTTTTCTAAGACTCATTCAGAGTTTTCTGAAACGAAATGAAATTATAAATTATAGTGATTTTTATACACAAATATCGCGTACAGAGGCGTTTCGACAAGGAGGCCTGGACATTAAAAACCGATGATCGCGTATGTGCCAACCTTCAAGAGCAAACGCGAATAGGATTATTGAAATTATTCGCTTATCAAAATACTGTTCGAAAAGTATAATTCAAATTAATTTTTGAAAATAAATGGAAAAAGTGCGTTTTGAAAATAATATGCGTGTGCGCAATATAGTCCAATGCATTAATACGTGAGGGGATGATAACGCGTGTCACAAAATTTTAACACGTTTTAGTAGAAAAAATAAATAAATATTAACGTGTTATGAAAAATAGTCGCTCCCGTATAATGTAATGTACACAAAAAATATCCACATTTCCCAGTAAAAATTTGAAAGTAACGAGTTTCGAAATAAAATCCACCTGAAATTAACACGTTTTCGGTTAGAAATCGTTATTATTTTTTTTTTCTCTTTATTTTAGTAACATACGATCAGTACAATTTAATTTACAATAAGCATGTGTGATATAGAAATATATTTATTTTAACATGATACACGTGAGAAAAGAAGCCACCCAATGGCGACACTTTACAATTTATATAGAACTGTTTTCATTTATTTATTTTAAATTTTAATTTACATTTAGGTCACGACACCATCTTCTTTTTCGTTATTTTTAAATGCATATTTTCAAACTAAATACTGATATCAGTAACGAAACAAACAATTTTACCAATAAATTTCTGATCCATTTTTCCAATATATTAAATATCGATTTTGTCAAAAATGGAAACAACAACACATTTTGCAATACCGCCTTTCAGTATAGGATTTTCGATTCGTCGCTCTGAGCGGGATAATTTTGTCTGGAAAAAACTATTTTTCATCGACAAATAAAATTCCATTTACCTTCAATTTTCTTTTTTTTTTCGACGAAATATTTTATAAAAATAATGTAATAAACTAAATTTATTCGATTTTCTTTTTATTATTATTATCATTATTATTATTATTATTATTATTATTTTATTTTTCTTTGTCGCTCGTGCGCGTGGCGTGTACCAAAATTCGTTGTTCTCGGTCGGGAGAACCATTCTCCATTCGCCGCACATTACGCACACTCCCTTTTCGCGAGTACGCCGGCCGCCTTCGTCGTTCGTTACGAGACTGTGTGCGTGACATTCACGAACTTCGCCGTTCGTTCGAGCAATAGCGTATTTACGAGGGGGGGGGGATATAGGTGATAGATTCCCCCCCCCTTGAGCGTTATTAGTTGTAATTACGTTTATTACTTTTAATTACTTTTCTGGTCAACAAATATATTTTCCAAAATATATATATATCCCCCCCCTTGACAAATACGCCTAAATACGCTACTGCGTTCCAGGGATTCATTTTCGAATCGGCGAATTTAGTGCGTTATCCCCGCCTTCGTTGGCCGTTCCCTATTCCAGGGATTCTCAAACTTTTACGAACACTGTACCCCTTTTTACCAATACATTTTTTTCAGTACCCCTTATTAGTTACTAAATTAAAATATATATAAAAAAATTTAAAGACTTACGTACATTTTTTATTTCATTAAGATTATTAAGTTATTAAAAACTAATGCACAAAAAATTTTAAAAACTAAAAGCGCTTACTTTCAAAGAAATTAGTGAGAAGGGTGAGCTTGTTTCTGTTTGCACATAATATTATACTGGTTGCATGGTACCTATATCATTCTCATAGCACGCGATAAGCCGATAACGCACACACACACACGAGTGTCGTTCACGGTAACGACGCAAGATTTTATTTGACGAATGAAATGATTAGATAACGGTATCGTTTTAAGACTGAAATTCGCAAATGTTACCTTGGATCAGTGGCGGATTTAGCGTCAGGCAATGTGGGCATTTGCCTAGGGCGGCAAATTTTTAGGGGCGGCAATTTTACGCCAATATTTTATTGACAATACTCTAGGTTTTTTAACCTAGTTTTAACTCTAGTTTATTAACATAACCGCCATTAATTATTGTTTAGTATCGGTCTTTATGATTTATTTTTTTAGTAGTTATGTTAAATAAGTATTTAAAAATATGTTTTCTCGTTGATAAGTTTAATGGGGCGGCCAAAAAAAAAATTTGCCTAGGGGCGACAATTGTGTAAATCCGTCTCTGCCTTGGATTTTAGAGTTTTTTCCTCTATTTCAATTTAAAGGTTTGTTAGCCAGACTCGTACACCTTAAAAAATTTCGAATACCCCCCCCCCCAAGGGGTACGCGTACCACAGTTTGAGAAACACTGCCCTATTCGAATCGTGCGAGCGCGGCGATATTCATTCGTAGGAGCCATTCTCAACTCCGCGGATCCGTCAACGTTCACGTAGTTGTTCACCGCGGATTTCCGCGAGAACGAAAGTATGACGTCATTCAACGTCAGTCGTGAGATTAATTCTACCGGAGCGCCGGTGGCCACACTGCACCGTTCCAGTCAGCTGTCGGACGTTGATGATAACATAATTGTTTAATTCAACTTACCCGTTATCATATGTGGTTGTTATTACATTATATTTTACGCGTCGGCGATTCCTATAATATTATTATTTGCAACAGACGTTTTTGTGGGTAAGCGTTGAAATTTCGAGTATAAAGTAATAAAGTATTGAATTGTGGAATTTGCTGTTCGGTTAAAACGTTTAAATATGGGGAAGTTTTTTAACATTTCTAATGTGAAAAAAGTTTTTAAAAATGAACAAACCCAGAATTCTGAAAAGCAGAAAAATAATTCTGAAACAAAAAAAAATTGGAAAAAGTTAATAACGAGGAGATCTGTTAACTGAACCAGCGCGTCCAATTTCGAAAGTAAGTAAATATTGCTATTTGTTACCTATTAAATCCAAAGGTATTCATGTTTGAAAACAGAGCTATGTTATATACAAAATAGCTTATTTAAATTTTAAATAAAATGTTTAATATTAATAATTGTAAGATTTAATTTTTATTTATTATGTTATGGTATTTCATTATTTCAGTCATATGCTATGACTAGATTTGGATCGCAAAATCGAAGTTTTAATGCTTCATATTATAATCGGCATGAATGGTTAGAATACAGTATTTCAAAGGACGCTGTTTATTGCTTTGCTTGCCGTATTTATAGTAGTGGTGCTTATGAATATCACGTAGATAGTTTTATTCAGACTGGTTTCAAAAACTGAAAGAAGGCAAGATGATTTCTAAAATTGTATAATAATAAAATGACAATTATACATGTAAGAATTTATTATTCAAAATGATTTATTGTAATTAATTGCTTGTACTATAGATATGTGGTTCAAGGGGTGCTATGGAAAATAAATTAAACAAGCTCTTTGCGCATTCTGGAACTAAACATCACCTGACATGCATGGCTCAATGGACTGCATATAAAAAAACTGAAATTACTGGAAGTGTTCTTACTCAGATATCTTCACAACACAGTAAGCTTGTAGCGAGCAATGAAAATTTTGATTGACATATCATTGATGATAAGTCGCTAAGGAATTGGTTTTCGTGGTCACGATGAAACAGCTAATTCTTTAAATCAAGGTGTGTAATGCAATATTTTAATTTATAATAGTGTTAATACCTATTACCTTTTTATCTATGTGTGTATTGTACACAATTAAAAATTTTATGTATAAGATTTAGGAAATTTCGAAGAAATATGTGATGTAATGGCAAAACATAATCCAGACTGCTGCCAAATATTGTGAAAAAACTAATTATTTAAGCCATAGAATTCAGAATGAAATTATTGCTATATATTCAAAACATGTTAAAGATACTATTGCTAAAGAAATTGAAAGTGCTGGTTCATTTAGTATATTGTGCGACGAAGCAAGGTATTTGAGAAATTTTAATTCACAACGATTCTATATTTTTAACAATATTTTTTTTGTTAATGTTATATATATATATATAATTTAATAGATGTTTCAAACAAGAACAGATGTCTTTATGTATAAAATATTGTAAAGAATTTAATGTTGTTTAAAGATTCTTAGGATTTATTGACTGTTCTAATAAGCAAGATGCTGAAACATTAACACAAGCCATAATTGAATATTTAAAAATGTATGGTATAAATACACAAACACCAATTGTAGGACAATCATTTGTGTGATTGTCAATCACAAGTGTTATGTCCGGTTGATTCAATGGGATACAAGCAAGGGTGAAAGTAAACTATCCATGTGCTATATATACCGACTGTATGGCTCACAGAATAAACTTAGTGGTTTTGGACATGTGTAAACTTGTTAAGGTATACATTTTACATTGAAATTTATCGGCTCACTACTATAAATTAATTTTTTTTTTTAATTTGTAGGAAACAAGAAGTTGTTTTAATACTTTGGAATCACTGTATGTGCATTTCTCAAAACCCAGTATTAATAAGAAATATATTGAAATACAAAAAAATTTGGGCATACAAAAAATAGCAATCACTAAGTTGAGTGATACACTTTGGAATTGCAGATACCGAAAGTGTGAAGCTGTAAAAAAAAGTTTTAAAATAATAGTTCTAGCACTAGAACAAGAAATAGAAGATGAAAGTGATAGAGATGTGAATGAGGCAATAGGTAAGTTTTTGTATTTTAAATTGCTGATTATATATATTTTGTTAATTTGTTAAAATTTATTTTCTTTTAGGAATACTTTCAAGTATTAAAAAAGAAATGTTTACTGTTCATTTATTCATTTTACCAAAAGTGCTTTCTATAATTAACATCTTGATTAATAAACTACAAGAGAAGACGGCAACTCTTGGAATAGCAAGTAATCTTATTGAAAGTATCATTACTTCTTTTGAAAATTTAAGAACTTCTATAGGCTTTTCTGAACTTTGGAATGAGATATCATTGTTTTTTAATAAACATAATATATTGATTGAAATTCCATCTCTAGGTAAATATTAAATACTTGATACACATACGTGTAATATAAAATTAATTCTTCAACACATGATACCTTACTGTCATATAGGATCAAAAAGAAAAACAACAGGACCAAATTCTTTACAAAATTATATTGTGAATACATTTACCAGTGATCAATATATATGTAATGAAAATACCAAACCGTCTACTGCAGAAGATTATTTTAGAACAAATGTTTTTTATACAATCTTAGATGCAATTATAATAAATTTAAAAAAACGGTTTTCACCAGAAAGTTTAATGATGGCTTCATCTATAGATCATTTTTTCAACCTTAATTTTAATGATAGTTTTCATTTTATTAACCATTATCATGTAAATATCCAGAATAATATTGTAGTCGATTCATTAATGACAATATAACTATTAATATGTTATTTTATATTTATATTTAGTCTCTGATGGGTGTGTCCAAAGGATGTCTTAATTCTGAAATGACAGTGGCGAAGAATGTTGTTGTTCAAAACCTTAGGCCTGATATGGATATAAATTTAAATAATATGTTTATTAACAACTCTACCCATGGCTTATACTCATTTAAACGAAGAACTAGTAAATATAATGCTACAGCATAATATAGCATGATAGTATTAACTATTATGCAGTATAGTCACAACATTACTTATTGTAGTCCAAAAAATCTTAATAACAACCAGCGCTGAATCCAAGACATTAGGAGCCAGAGGCTAACAAAGTAAAAAGGCATACTGAGAAGAACTCATCAGCACGGTCGAAGATGATCCATTTGGAAAACCGTACAAGATCGTAATGAGGAAACTTCGCGGCCCACCTGCGTTAACCTCATTAGAGCCTCAGACTTTGCGCACGGTGGTGGACTCTCTGTTTCCCCAGCATCCAGCATGGACAGCGCCACAAGAAGAAACGGCCACCGAAGACATAGAGTGGTTCTCCGCCTCTGAAGTCGTAACTGCGTTGAAGAGGTAGGAACAAGGCCCCGGGACCAGACGGGATTTCCAGCAAAATACTCTAGGCGGTGAACAAGACAGCTCCCAACCTGCTACTTGGTTTATTTAACCAGTGTCTGGGGGAGGGAGCAATCCCCAGGTGCTGGAAGACTTGCCGCGTGGTTTTCCTCCACAAAGGTACAAAGCCGGAGGGCATACCGTCGTACCGGCCTATATGCTTGCTGAACGACATCAGTAAGACACTGGAGTTCCTGGTTAAAACACGATTGGAGGCGCACTTGGAGTACATGGGAGGCCTATCCAGCAATCAATTCGGGTTCAGGAGCGGCTGCTCGACGGATGATGCGGTCCGGCATCTCGACAGCTGCGTAGCGAACGAGGTCAACAACCGGCGCTTCTGTTTGGCGATTAGCCTCGATATAAAAAACGCTTTTAATAGCGTCAGATGGGAGGACATCGTTAGATCGCTGGTCTCTTGGGAAGTTCCAAGGTACCTACTGCGGGTGTTTCGGTCGTACCTGGCCGACAGGACGGGCACTCTCAGCGTTGCCGGTAGCACGCTGGATATCCCGATAACTGGCGGCGTTCCACAGGGGTCGATCGTGGGCCCACTTCTGTGGAATGTCACATACAACGCGGTGCTTAGCGAAGATCTGCCGCACGGCTGTTGGGATTCGCGGATGACACCATGGCACTCATCGCCGGCGAGAGTATCAGCGCCCTGGAGAATCGGTCCAACGAAGTGCTAGATATCGTCTCGCGCAGGATCGCCAACCTAGGTCTGGAGATAGCGGCCGAGAAGACCGAGGTCGTCCTGTTCACCAACAAAAACAAGTTTGACTCTCCAAACGTTCGTCTGCTTGGTACCCAGTTAAGGGTCTCACCTGAGATGACTTACCTGGGTATTGTGGTTGACAGGACCCTCCTATACAAGGCACATGTTCGCAGAGCCGCGGACAAGGCGGAAAAGATCTCTGCGCAGCTTACCAGGCTGATGCCCAACATTGGGGGCCCGAGGGAGCACAGACAGTGACTACTGGCGGCGGCGATTCACTCGGTGCTCTTGTATGGAGCCCCGACGTGGGCCCACACATTGGAGGTCGTTCCCGTCAATGCGCGGGTTATCAATAGGGCGCAGCGGAACGTGCTATTGAGAAGTGTATGTGCATACCGCACGGTGTCGGAAGTCGCTACGAACATCTTGGTCTCCACACCATCTGCGGACCTATTGGCAGCGGAACGCGAAGCGGCATTCATAAGCAGACGGCAGCCCCCATCGTTGGAGGACCCTTACAACGCACGGAACCCAGGCAGCCTGCGAGACCGCACCCTGGCGGTTTGGAAGAGGAGACTCCAGGCAGCTGACAAGGGGCAGTGGACGAGAACCGTGGTCCGGGACGTGTCGCTGTGGTGCAACCTCAGTCATGGAATGATGGATTTCCATCTCACGCAGGCGCTTTCGGGGCACGGTTGCTTCGGTAGTTATCTGCGGAGGATCTGGAAGGATGCGTCTGAATGTTGCCACCCCTGTGATGCGCCCATCGATGATGCGTAGCACACATTATTCCAGTGCTCGGCCTGGGACGCACAGCGTACGAGGCTACGACAATTGCTCAACAGGGAGGTCAACGCTGAGACAATGGTAAGCGCCATGCTGGAAAGTGATGTCCACTGGAGGGTGGTGGCAGCATTCGCCAGCGAAATCATCACATTCAAGGAGATGGCCGAGCGGGAAGAATCCCATAATACAGTAAGTTCTCGTTACAACGAACTCCAAGGGACCGAATTTTTTTTTCGTTGTAACGAAATTTTGAAAATTCGAATAAAAACAAATTTAAAAACATTATATAATTCAAATACAAATATGTATGTAAATATGTAATAAATTCAAATTGTGCCTTACGCATCCTTTTCTTGCTCGGGACAAAAACAGAAGTCTGCAGTTGTTTCAAGATGCTTTCTCGGTCCTTCAAAATGGTTGACAATGTTGATGGAGTTATGCCATACTTTTTTGCCACCTCGCCTTTCTTTAATCCTTTGTCTACTTCAGAAATTATGTTTTTCTTCTCTTCCAACGAAAATTGCTTTCTTTTCACTGTAGAACTCATCGCGTACGTACGTAAAGAAGAAGCATAAAATACGGAAAAATAAAAATTACCAACATGAGAGCTTTATGAAGATATACACCCGACTGGTTGTGTCGCGTTATCGAGTGACGCGGAATAACACGGTCACACATGACAATTTAATGGCTTGATAATTTCGTAAAATCGTATGCTTGTTATCTTTAGATTAAATTTAGAAGGGAAAATACATATATTTTAACCTGTACAAATAGTTCGTTATTTTAGTTACATTATAATTCAATAGAAAATATTTAATTTACCACTTACATATGTTTTTAGAACCACGTTAGGTTTAGATTTTGAATCATCAGGATCCATGTATTCTTGTCTATCGAAGTGATCCGAACATACATATCATTTTTTTAATCGTTTAGACTTAAAGCTTCTAAAGTAATATTTCCCCTAAACGAGTAAAGAAGAAAATGTTTCAATTTATAAAAAAAATAATTAATGTAATAAAATATTGTATTAGTAAATAAAGATTTCTTACCACTGTTTAAAATCCATTTTTTTTTTTTGTAATTGTTCATTTTTTGGAAAAACGTGTAATATATTTTAAGATGTTCGCCGAGTGTTCAAACATTTAAAAAAGACACATTTATCTCCAGACATATTTTAATATACCTACTTAATTGAATGTATATAATATCAATATATTATATAAATAATATATAAAATAATAACATAAATGTCACTGGTTACTGCATTATGTCATTAGCTTCAGTCTTTCACATTTTTATGCGAGTAGGAGGGAGTAGTAATTACCGATCTTCCCTCATTGATATCCTCTCCACGAACGCATATTATTGTTATCAATCTAAAGACTAATCGTAAATCTCTGTAATCGCCACCACGAATCCGTGGTAAAAAATTATAAAACATATAAACAAAAATATATTATAATCAAATAATAAATTAAATGTATTGGCTGAAATAAACTTTTTTTTTTAAACAACGGGTAATATGAATATTAGGTCGCCACAGCAACCGTCGCGCGTAGTGACGGGAAACGGCGAATGTTGTTTTAAACAAATTTTGTTTTTTGACAGTCAGTTTGCTTTCATTATCCGAACAGTAAACATTTCGTTAACTAAAACTAAATAAATTTTTTGTGCATTCAATACAACGATCCGACGGACAACACAGACGGCTTGTGGCGTTCTCATTCCGGGGAGTTGAGAGTCTTTACTTACCTGTAATAGCCGAGTACATCAAATCGAACCTACATAACATTGACGGACAAAGACGCGAATTCTCCCGATCTCGTCATCAACGAGAACAAAAAAAGAAAACGACGTGGCATTAACCGTAGAAGACAACGACGAATACGGAGATAACGTGAACGACAATATCGAGGCAATAGTGAACGATAAGACGACCTACAGCATTCCGCCAAGCCCTACGTCGAAATCCCGATCCACGACGAATTCGGCACGGTGTCGGACTCTGCGATCGAACCGCCCGCAGACGACGTCGCGTCCGGAGCAAAAAGTTACGGACTACAGGACACTGAAGTAGGTACCGCGACGTTATTATTAAACCCCGAAGAATCGCGGGATTCCGTCAAACCCTACGTCGAAAATTCGGTGGACAAAATCTACGGCCCGTGGTTTTCTCTGTCCGGGGAGTGGAAAAGCTTCGACTACATAATGGCCGAAAAAACCGAGTCCAGCCCACACAACATTAATAAAGTGACTCATACCGACGCGAATTATCCCCATCTCGTGATCTACGAAAACGAAAATGACGACGCGGTACTGGCCGAAGAATTGATCACGGGATCGGTAGAGGATAACGACGAATACGGATATTACGAGAATGACAATATCGAGGCAATAATAAACGCAGAAGACCTACAGAATTCCGCCGAAATTCCCGCGGACTACATCATAGCTGACCCGTGGGGTTCTCATCCGGAGGATTGGATAGACTACAATTATATAATGGCCGAGAACGTCGAGTGGAACCCAAATAATATTAATAATGTGACTGAAAACGATGTGAATTATCCTACTTCGATGAACTACGAATACGAAAAGTTGGTCAACGCGTTACTGGCCGAGGAACCGATCACGGCATCCGTAGAGAATTACGACGAACAAGGAGTCAACGAGAACGACATTATCGAGCCAACAGTGAACGCAGACGACCTACAATATTCGGCCGAACCCTACGTCGAAACCTCAGAGGACGTGAATTGTGACCTGTGGTTTTGTGTTACCGTGGATTTGAGTGACTACGATTGTGTAATGGCAGAGAACATCGAGTCGAGCGTATATAACATTAGTTATGTGACTCAACACGACGCAAATAATCCTGGTGTAGTGATCTACGAATTAAATGAAGACGACGCGACACTGGCCGAACAACCGATTACGGGATCCGTAGAGGAAAACGACGAATACGAAAATGACTATATTGAGGCTATAGTGAAAACAGAAAATCTACAAAATTCCACCGAACCCGACGCCGAAATTCCGGCGGACCACATCATAGCTGACCCGTGGGGTTCTCATCCGGAGGATTGGATAGACTACGATTATATAATGGCCGAGAACATCGAGTGGAACCCAAATAATATTAATGTGACTGAAAACGATGTGAATTATCCTACTTCGATTAACTACGAATACGAAAAGTTGGTCAACGAGTTACTGGCCGAGGAACCGATCACGGCATCCGTAGAGGATTACGACGAACACGGAGTCAACGAGAACGACATTATCGAGCCAACAGTGAACGCAGACGACCTACAATATTCGGCCGAACCCTACGTCGAAACCTCAGAGGACGTGAATTGTGACCTGTGGTTTTGTGTTACCGTGGATTTGAGTGACTACGATTGTGTAATGGCAGAGAACATCGAGTCGAGCGTATATAACATTAGTTATGTGACTCAACACGACGCAAATAATCCTGGTGTAGTGATCTACGAATTAAATGAAGACGACGCGACACTGGCCGAACAACCGATCACGGGATCCGTAGAGGAAAACGACGAATACGAAAATGACTATATTGAGGCTATAGTGAAAACAGAAAATCTACAAAATTCCGCCGAACCCGACGCCGAAATTCCGGCGGACCACATCATAGCTGACCCGTGGGGTTCTCATCCGGAGGATTGGATAGACTACGATTATATAATGGCCGAGAACGTCGAGTGGAGCCCAAATGATATTAATAATGTGACTGAAAACGATGTGAATTATCCTACTTCGATGAACTACGAATACGAAAAGTTGGTCAACGAGTTACTTGCCGAGGAACCGATCACGGCATCCGTAGAGGATTACAACGAACACGGAGTCAACGAGAACGACATTATCGAGCCAACAGTGAACGCAGACGACCTACAATATTCGGCCGAACCCTACGTAGAAACCTCAGCGGACGTGAATTGTGACCTGTGGTTTTGTGTTATCGTGGATTTGAGTGACTACGATTGTGTAATGGCAGAGAACATCGAGTCGAGCGTATATGACGACATTAGTAATGTGACTCAACACGACGCAAATAATCCTGGTGTAGTGATCTACGAATTAAATGAAGACGACACGACACTGGCCGAAGAACCAATCACGGGATCGGTAGAGGAAAACGACGAACACAATATCGAAGGAACGGTAAACACAGACGACCTACAGGATCCCGCCGAACCCTATGTCGAAATCTCGGCACACGACGAATTCGGCCCGGTGTCTGACCTGGGAATCGAACAGTTCGCCGACGACGTCGCATCCTGCGTAGTAGGAAATGTCGGACTGCAGGATACAGAAGGAAACATGACGATAGGGACATTTAATGTGGAAGAATTACAGGATTCTGCCGACGACGCTGTCGAATTCCCGGTGTACGACGAATTCGTATCCGCGTCGGACCAGGCGATCGAACAGCTTGCTGACGACGTCGTATTCTGCACATCCACAGAATGTTGCGGACCAGAGACCGAAGTCGCAACGGACGGTACGGAGTCCTGTACGAACATCGTTACGCCGAACCGCAGTGGCAGGAGAATGTCCCGTTTTTGGCGTCGAGTCGGGAGATTTTTACGAAGACTCGTGGTCTGCGTCCCGCCACGGCGATCCCAAGCCTCTCCTCCCCACTCCCCCACCCCAGCAGGAACGGATTCCTGCAGTAGGGTAGCCCCGGAACATCAGCGGTACGGACCACCGACCACCTACTCGAGCAACGAAGACGACCGTCTACCTGGCTGCACCGTCCCACTTACGCTACGCGCGACGTGTTGACCGGCTGCGCTGTAAGACGTCGTTTCTCATCGCCATAGGTGTGTCCGTTTTCCCGCCCGTCTGACCCGAGAATAGCTAGTAGACGCCACAGCAAACGTCCGAAGTGTTCAGTTTTTTTTTTTTCTTTAACCGTTTGATTTTTCTATTTTCTCAAACTTTATATACTTTTTTCGCGTGTTTACCTATTTATTATTATTATTATTATTATTATTATTATTATTATTATTATTATTATTATTAAGTTTGTACACTCTTCGAATTTTTTATTTTGTTAATTTTTTTTTTTTTTGTCTATTCAACAGTTTATTGTATTTTTTTTTATATACTGTATTTTTATCGAATTTTTCGACCGAATAATTGTCTATATTTTTTTTTCTTTTGTGATTCAACACGATGTGTATAACATATTTTTTTATGTTTATCTTTTTTTTTTACAATTTGTTCACATTTTTTGTTTATTTTCTTTTTCGTTAATTGTTTTGTCTATTATCATCCAGTTTATTGTGTTTTTTGCATATTTATATTTTCTCATTATTGTTATCTACCATGTTTTTCCTAATGCTTATATATAGTAATTTGAATAAATGAAATGTATTTTGTTATTTTGTCCTGATACAGCGATCCCGAGCCTCTACTCCCCACTCCCCCACCCCACCAGAAACGGATTCCCGCGGAAGACTAATCACGGAATTTCGACGGTACGGACCACCGACCACCTACTCGAGCAACGAAAACGACCGTCCCACCTGGCTGCATCGTCCCACATACGCTATGCGGTGGTAATCGTTTGCGCCGTAAGACGTCGTTTCTCATCGCCATAGGTGTGTCCGTTTTCCCGCCCGTCGGACCCGAGAATAGTTAGTAAACGCCGCAGCACGTGTCCGAAGCGTTCCGTTTTTTTTTTTAACCGAACGATATTATTTTTCTTTTCAAACTATATACTTTTTTTTGCGTGTTTACCTATTTATTATTTATTTTTTCGATGTTTTTTCATGACATTTTTTCCCCCTCTTGCACCTTAACGATGTATGTATCATTTTTTTTTTTTTTACACGTGTTTACATATTTATCTATTTTTTTTTATGCTTGTACATGTTTTTTTGTTTGTTAACCCGTTTATTGTGTTCTTCGCATATTTATATTTCTGTATCTCAGAACCAGACGAATGTAAGTCTAAAAGTAACGGTTTTCAATTATTATGAAAAGTTACCGTAAAGTGACTTACCTTCATTTGGTTCTGATGTAAATTATTATTAATATTATTGTTATTTACTATGTTTTTTTCCTAGTGTTGTGTAATAAAAAAATATATTTTTTTGTAATAAACGAAATTTGTTATTTGCAATAATCGCTTTGTTGTTTATTTGATTTTTAAATAATTATTGTAATGAACAAAATTTGAGTACTCGACGTTACGCGAAAACGTGACAAAAAAATCTACGACGGTTGTTTCGGTTAACCGCTTTAATTGTCGATCTGAATTCGTATTTATTTACGTATTAAATAGTCGTATGTATTATGCCTCCGTTAAACAAAACAAAAAAAAAAAAAACGAAATTCTCAAGTAACTGCAGTAATATTACTTTATCGGAATCCTCTATTATATTATTAATGTAATTACACGGAAAAACGTTGAAAACTGCAACTGTGAAATAATAAACTCTCCGTCAATGAGTATATTGTATACGAGTATACACTCTTGTTTTGTATATCCGATAAAATGTTCTGTTCTCTTTCAAAATCACTGAAAAAACGCGCGTCTCTCTCAGTTTCTATTCTAAACCGTGCGAACACACGACAACGTTAATTGTTTGAAATTATTTTCTCTACTAGCCGAAAACTTTGCGGATTCAATAAATTTCATCAGTTCCGTACAATGTATTCGGTTATATTTTTACGAAAATAAACGACGCGCCGTTGTTTGTTTGTGAACGTCGTAAAAATAAATAGTCGTTAAGGAAAATTTCAAATAGATAAGAATATATTATAATAAACTGTATAAATACAATATACTCTCGGGCGACTGAAACGTTCGATTTAATTTACACGCACACACACGCGATATTGTCGGGCGTATATAATAAAATATTATAATTTCCTTATAAAATTCAGACGTTTCAAATAGTACAAAACTGTACAAATAGTTCGTTATTTTAGTTACATTATAATTCAATAGAAAATATTTAATTTACCACTTACATATGTTTTTAGAACCACGTTAGGTTTAGATTTTGAATCATCAGGATCCATGTATTCTTGTCTATCGAAGTGATCCGAACATACATATCATTTTTTTAATCGTTTAGACTTAAAGCTTCTAAAGTAATATTTCCCCTAAACGAGTAAAGAAGAAAATGTTTCAATTTATAAAAAAAATAATTAATGTAATAAAATATTGTATTAGTAAATAAAGATTTCTTACCACTGTTTAAAATCCATTTTTTTTTTTTGTAATTGTTCATTTTTTGGAAAAACGTAATATATTTTAAGATGTTCGCCGAGTGTTCAAACATTTAAAAAAGACACATTTATCTCCAGACATATTTTAATATACCTACTTAATTGAATGTATATAATATCAATATATTATATAAATAATATATAAAATAATAACATAAATGTCACTGGTTACTGCATTATGTCATTAGCTTCAGTCTTTCACATTTTTATGCGAGTAGGAGGGAGTAGTAATTACCGATCTTCCCTCATTGATATCCTCTCCACGAACGCATATTATTGTTATCAATCTAAAGACTAATCGTAAATCTCTGTAATCGCCACCACGAATCCGTGGTAAAAAATTATAAAACATATAAACAAAAATATATTATAATCAAATAATACATTAAATGTATTGGCTGAAATAAACTTTTTTTTTTAAACAACGGGTAATATGAATATTAGGTCGCCACAGCAACCGTCGCGCGTAGTGACGGGAAACGGCGAATGTTGTTTTAAACAAATTTTGTTTTTTGACAGTCAGTTTGCTTTCATTATCCGAACAGTAAACATTTCGTTAACTAAAACTAAATAAATTTTTTGTGCATTCAATACAACGATCCGACGGACAACACAGACGGCTTGTGGCGTTCTCATTCCGGGGAGTTGAGAGTCTTTACTTACCTGTAATAGCCGAGTACATCAAATCGAACCTACATAACATTGACGGACAAAGACGCGAATTCTCCCGATCTCGTCATCAACGAGAACAAAAAAAGAAGACGACGTGGCATTAACCGTAGAAGACAACGACGAATACGGAGATAACGTGAACGACAATATCGAGGCAATAGTGAACGATAAGACGACCTACAGCATTCCGCCAAGCCCTACGTCGAAATCCCGATCCACGACGAATTCGGCACGGTGTCGGACTCTGCGATCGAACCGCCCGCCGACGACGTCGCGTCCGGAGCAAAAAGTTACGGACTACAGGACACTGAAGTAGGTACCGCGACGTTATTATTAAACCCCGAAGAATCGCGGGATTCCGTCAAACCCTACGTCGAAAATTCGGTGGACAAAATCTACGGCCCGTGGTTTTCTCTGTCCGGGGAGTGGAAAAGCTTCGACTACATAATGGCCGAAAAAACCGAGTCCAGCCCACACAACATTAATAAAGTGACTCATACCGACGCGAATTATCCCCATCTCGTGATCTACGAAAACGAAAATGACGACGCGGTACTGGCCGAAGAATTGATCACGGGATCGGTAGAGGATAACGACGAATACGGATATTACGAGAATGACAATATCGAGGCAATAATAAACGCAGAAGACCTACAGAATTCCGCCGAAATTCCCGCGGACTACATCATAGCTGACCCGTGGGGTTCTCATCCGGAGGATTGGATAGACTACAATTATATAATGGCCGAGAACGTCGAGTGGAACCCAAATAATATTAATAATGTGACTGAAAACGATGTGAATTATTCAATGAACTACGAATACGAAAAGTTGGTCAACGCGACACTGGCCGAGGAACCGATCACGGGATCCGTAGAGGATTACGACGAATACGGAGACTATGAAAATGACAATATCGAGGCTATAGTTAAAACAGAAGATCTACAAAATTCCGCCGAACTGGACGCCGAAATTCCAGCGGACTACATCATAGCTGACCCGTGGGGTTCTCATCCGGAGGATTGGATAGACTACAATTATGTAATGGCCGAGAACATCGAGTGGAGCCCAAATGATATTAATAATGTGACTGAAAACGATGTGAATTATCCTACTTCGATGAACTACGAATACGAAAAGTTGGTCAACGCGTTACTGGCCGAGGAACCGATCACGGCATCCGTAGAGAATTACGACGAACAAGGAGTCAACGAGAACGACATTATCGAGCCAACAGTGAACGCAGATGACCTACAATATTCGGCCGAACCCTACGTCGAAACCTCAGAGGACGTGAATTGTGACCTGTGGTTTTGTGTTACCGTGGATTTGAGTGACTACGATTGTGTAATGGCAGAGAACATCGAGTCGAGCGTATATAACATTAGTTATGTGACTCAACACGACGCAAATAATCCTGGTGTAGTGATCTACGAATTAAATGAAGACGACGCGACACTGGCCGAACAACCGATCACGGGATCCGTAGAGGAAAACGACGAATACGAAAATGACTATATTGAGGCTATAGTGAAAACAGAAAATCTACAAAATTCCGCCGAACCCGACGCCGAAATTCCGGCGGACCACATCATAGCTGACCCGTGGGGTTCTCATCCGGAGGATTGGATAGACTACGATTATATAATGGCCGAGAACATCGAGTGGAACCCAAATAATATTAATGTGACTGAAAACGATGTGAATTATCCTACTTCGATTAACTACGAATACGAAAAGTTGGTCAACGAGTTACTGGCCGAGGAACCGATCACGGCATCCGTAGAGGATTACGACGAACACGGAGTCAACGAGAACGACATTATCGAGCCAACAGTGAACGCAGACGACCTACAATATTCGGCCGAACCCTACGTCGAAACCTCAGAGGACGTGAATTGTGACCTGTGGTTTTGTGTTACCGTGGATTTGAGTGACTACGATTGTGTAATGGCAGAGAACATCGAGTCGAGCGTATATAACATTAGTTATGTGACTCAACACGACGCAAATAATCCTGGTGTAGTGATCTACGAATTAAATGAAGACGACGCGACACTGGCCGAACAACCGATCACGGGATCCGTAGAGGAAAACGACGAATACGAAGACTACGAAAATGACAATATCGAGGCTATAGTTAAAACAGAAAATCTACAAAATTCCGCCGAACCCGACGCCGAAATTCCGGCGGACCACATCATAGCTGACCCGTGGGGTTCTCATCCGGAGGATTGGATAGAATACAATTATATAATGACTGAGAACATCGAGTGGAACCCAAATAATATTAATGTGACTGAAAACGATGTGAATTATCCTACTTCGATGAACTACGAATACGAAAAGTTGGTCAACGAGTTACTTGCCGAGGAACCGATCACGGCATCCGTAGAGGATTACAACGAACACGGAGTCAACGAGAACGACATTATCGAGCCAACAGTGAACGCAGACGACCTACAATATTCGGCCGAACCCTACGTAGAAACCTCAGCGGACGTGAATTGTGACCTGTGGTTTTGTGTTATTGTGGATTTGAGTGACTACGATTGTGTAATGGCAGAGAACATCGAGTCGAGCGTATATGACGACATTAGTAATGTGACTCAACACGACGCAAATAATCCTGGTGTAGTGATCTACGAATTAAATGAAGACGACGCGACACTGGCCGAAGAACCGATCACGGGATCGGTAGAGGAAAACGACGAACACAATATCGAAGCAACGGTAAACGCAGACGACCTACAGGATCCCGCCGAACCTTACGTCGAAATCTCGGCACACGACGAATTCGGCCCGGTGTCTGACCTGGGAATCGAACAGTTCGCCGACGACGTCGCATCCTGCGTTGTAGGAAATGTCGGACTGCAGGATACAGAAGGAAACATGACGATAGGGACATTTAATGTGGAAGAATTACAGGATTCTGCCGACGACGCTGTCGAATTCCCGGTGTACGACGAATTCGTATCCGCGTCGGACCAGGCGATCGAACAGCTTGCTGACGACGTCGTATTCTGCACATCCACAGAATGTTGCGGACCGGAGACCGAAGTCGCAACGGACGGTACGGAGTCCTGTACGAACATCGTTACGCCGAACCGCAGTGGCAGGAGAATGTCCCGTTTTTGGCGTCGAGTCGGGAGATTTTTACGAAGACTCGTGGTCTGCGTCCCGCCACGGCGATCCCAAGCCTCTCCTCCCCACTCCCCCACCCCAGCAGGAACGGATTCCTGCAGTAGGGTAGCCCCGGAACATCAGCGGTACGGACCACCGACCACCTACTCGAGCAACGAAGACGACCGTCTACCTGGCTGCACCGTCCCACTTACGCTACGCGCTACGTGTTGACCGGCTGCGCTGTAAGACGTCGTTTCTCATCGCCATAGGTGTGTCCGTTTTCCCGCCCGTCTGACCCGAGAATAGCTAGTAGACGCCACAGCAAACGTCCGAAGTGTTCAGTTTTTTTTTTCTTTAACCGTTTGATTTTTCTATTTTCTCAAACTTTATATACTTTTTTCGCGTGTTTACCTATTTATTATTATTATTATTATTATTATTATTATTATTATTATTATTATTATTATTATTATTATTAAGTTTGTACACTCTTCGAATTTTTTATTTTGTTAATTTTTTTTTTTTTTGTCTATTCAACAGTTTATTGTATTTTTTTTTTATATATACTGTATTTTTATCGAATTTTTCGACCGAATAATTGTCTATATTTTTTTTTCTTTTGTGATTCAACACGATGTGTATAACATATTTTTTTATGTTTATCTTTTTTTTTTACAATTTGTTCACATTTTTTGTTTATTTTCTTTTTCGTTAATTGTTTTGTCTATTATCATCCAGTTTATTGTGTTTTTTGGATATTTATATTTTCTCATTATTGTTATCTACCATGTTTTTCCTAATGCTTATATTTAGTAATTTGAATAAATGAAATGTATTTTGTTATTTTTTCCTGTTACAGCGATCCCGAGCCTCTACTCCCCACTCCCCCACCCCACCAGAAACGGATTCCCGCGGAAGACTAATCACGGAATTTCGACGGTACGGACCACCGACCACCTACTCGAGCAACGAAAACGACCGTCCCACCTGGCTGCATCGTCCCACATACGCTATGCGGTGGTAATCGTTTGCGCCGTAAGACGTCGTTTCTCATCGCCATAGGTGTGTCCGTTTTCCCGCCCGTCGGACCCGAGAATAGTTAGTAAACGCCGCAGCACGTGTCCGAAGCGTTCCGTTTTTTTTTTTAACCGAACGATATTATTTTTTTTTTCAAACTATATACTTTTTTTTGCGTGTTTACCTATTTATTATTTATTTTTTCGATGTTTTTTCATGACATTTTTTCCCCCTTTTGCACCTTAACGATGTATGTATCATTTTTTTTTTTTTTTACACGTGTTTACATATTTATCTATTTTTTTTTATGCTTGTACATGTTTTTTTGTTTGTTAACCCATATTTATATTTCTGTATCTCAGAACCAGACGAATGTAAGTCTAAAAGTAACGGTTTTCAATTATTATGAAAAGTTACCGTAAAGTGACTTACCTTCATTTGGTTCTGATGTAAATTATTATTAATATTATTGTTATTTACTATGTTTTTTTCCTAGTGTTGTGTAATAAAAAAATATATTTTTTTGTAATAAATGAAATTTGTTATTTGCAATAATCGCTTTGTTGTTTATTTGATTTTTAAATGATTATTGTAATGAACAAAATTTGAGTACTCGACGTTACGCGAAAACGTGACAAAAAAATCTACGACGGTTGTTTCGGTTAACCGCTTTAATTGTCGATTTGAATTCGTATTTATTTACGTATTAAATAGTCGTATGTATTATGCCTGCGTTAAAAAAAACAAAAAAAAAAAACGAAATTCTCAAGTAACTGCAGTAATATTACTTTGTCGGAATCCTCTATTATATTATTAATGTAATTACACGGAAAAACGTTGAAAACTGCAGCTGTGAAATAATAAACTCTCCGTCAATGAGTATATTGTATACGAGTATACACTCTTGTTTTGTATATCCGATAAAATGTTCTGTTCTCTTTCAAAATCACTGAAAAAACGCGCGTCTCTCTCAGTTTCTATTCTAAACCGTGCGAACACACGACAACGTTAATTGTTTGAAATTATTTTCTCTATTAGCCGAAAACTTTGCGGATTCAATAACTTTCATCAGTTCCGTACAATGTATTCGGTTATATTTTTACGAAAATAAACGACGCGCCGTTGTTTGTTTGTGAACGTCGTAAAAATAAATAGTCGTTAAGGAAAATTTCAAATAGATAAGAATATATTATAATAAACTGTATAAATACAATATACTCTCGGGCGACTGAAACGTTCGATTTAATTTACACGCACACACACGCGATATTGTCGGGCGTATATAATAAAATATTATAATTTCCTTATAAAATTCAGACGTTTCTCCTGAAAAGTCGAGAAAAATCGAGCGTTTAAAACAAAAAAAAAATAAAAATATTTCCCCTCCTCGGTGTTTTGATGTCACGACGAGTGTAAATGAGATCTGGCCGTAAAATCTATTGAAACCAAAAAAAAAAAATAATAATAATAATTACAAAGAAATAAACAAAAAAAAAAAATCGGTTGTCATGATTACTTACGGCTCCGCGGTAGATAGTTTTTATAAATGATATTTTAATTGTACGCCCGCAACGGTTTAACAGCACATTTCAATTCGAAACGATACGAATTATAAATAATATATATTAGTTCGTGCAAGGTATTTTGTTCGAATTAAGGAAGAACAAATTGTCCGCCGTTCGTATCACTCGTGTTCAATAATTCGCCAAGCGGACCGTCTATATTACACGGTTACAAAAATGGAGATCACGGATTATGACAACACTAGAATGTTAAGCCTTTTGGTAAGGAGTCGTTTACATATATATATATATATATATATAATATACCTAACGGTTAAAGCCGTTATTTTTGTTAAAGTTATAAATGCGTAAAATAATAATATTTTTAAAGCCAAATGATAATGTTATATCGTTAAATATGCCTTTATTTTTACCGTTAACATATTTTTATTTATCCTGAATACGGCGGCCGTCGGTGTAATAAAATAATGGTTTTTTTTTTTTCTTTCCACTAAGCGCTTGTCGTCCGCGAAAAAAGAATACGACTGTTGCTGCGAAACCGTGCTCAGCGAATCGCCGCCGTCGACGGCGGCGGAACTGCCGCGGGAACAGGACGCTTGCGCGTACGGCGATGGTTGCGAACCGCCCGCACAGGAATCGGCGGCAGATGTGGTGACGCCGCCGCGGACGTACGGGTTGAAAGCGATGTTGACTTCGACGAGGCGTCAGGTGAACGAGTACGTGGACAGGATGAACTGGAAAAGCGTCAGCATGTCGGACCAATGCGGTTTCGTGCATCTGCTACTGATGTTGTTCGCCATTTACGCGACGGTCGTGCGCCGCGCGTGCGCTCCGTTCACCGCTGTACCGACGGCCGTCGGCATTGTTCTCCGGTTCGTGCAGTTCCTGACCGGCCGGTTGTTGGACGTGGCGGACACACGGAACGGTCCGGACAGGGCCACGAAAGCGGCCGTGTTGTGCGCGCAGTGTACCGTTCTCGTGACGTTCGCCGCCGGCCTGTTCGTGCTCGTCTACGCGCCCGTCGTCCGGCTCGCCGTCAAATTGTTCGTGATCACGATGAACGCGCCGTTACTCGTTAGCAGCATGTTCTACTGACGCGTAACTATTTACTCTTCGCATGTGGGGGGGGGGATTCGGTGTCCTTTTATTTTTAAATCTGCGAATTATCTTCGTCCGCGTTATGTAACCGGGTTGTCTTTTTTTTTTTTTTTTTAGTATTTTTTCGACTTTCTCTTTTGTGTTTTTTATCGAATAGGAGGGGGGGGAGAGGGACGTTGGTGTTGTAATAAGTGGTCTGCTCCTCACACGGAGATGATACTCAGAAGAAACCATAATCGCCTAGATACTAGGCAACTAGGCAACTTCAGTTGGTTGCCGGTTATCTTCACATTTACACTGTAATACCAAATTAGTTCGTCACCTCGCGATTTCGACGGCACGGTTAATTTTCTGTTTTTCCGTTATAAAAACAGACAATAATACATGGTTAAATAGTAATTTAACAATTATTGACTTTGAAGCATTCCGGTCAACTCGGTCAAGCGAGAAGACTTCGCGTAACGAGTATAGTTGCGAGCCGACCAGTCGCGTCAGTTTATCAAGTCGCGAAGATTTCAGTAACGCCGTCTGAATGACGCTATTGAAATACGCATGTGCGATTGCACAAGCGTTCAGTTTTCTAATATTTGGACGATTACGGTTTCTTTTGAGTGTCACCGTGTGAGAGGATAAATGGCCTAACGGAGTTATAATACGACGACCATATTATGTAGGACGTATATATAATCGCGTATACAAGAATATCGGTACACGAGATATGTTTACAAACGACGAACTTTAGTAAATTAAAATAAAAAAAAGTAATTGGAATTTGAAGCAAGAATGCAACGAAATACGTAATATATTTTTACTTTAAATTCCAATTATATTTATTTTTTTTTAACTCACTCTGTCCGCAATACGTTCTAAAGTTAAATTATTTTTCCGATTAAACGTCCTCTCGGTGCCTCAACGGGTCTTACGGGTTGTACGCACTGAGCCCATAAACTGCTCTGGACTATATATATCAATAAAAACTCAAGGTTTATTATAACGCGCAGACAGACGGTCGAGCTGCGCAGCTGCTGTCGGTGTCGCGTTACCGTTTTTACACTAATATACGCCGATAAAACGAAACCAGAAGAAATAAAGAAACGTAAAAGAGAGAACGAGAGACGTATTTCTAAAACCGGCGTTAAACGATTTCAAACGAACCGAATCCCTCTCAGGAGCGTATACAACGGGGGGAGGGGCGATAGGGGCGATCGCCCCCCCCCACTAGATACTTGTGTATGTACAACTAAAATTAATCGAACTAAAATTAAAATGTAATAAAACATTTTTTTATTTAAAACTTATTATTTTCATATAATTTTTCGATAATTCTAAGTTGGCAACAGATTCGACGGGCCGTTTTTCTATTCGCCCCCCCCCCCTAGGGGATGAAGTAAATACGCCACTGATCACTCTTCCCCCATCGTCGCGCGTCTTATAAATCTCGTCGAAATTACACGTAATACCAATCTCCCCCGTACACACTAGTGCGATTTCGTAAAATAGAGGCCAGAAACGGTAAATACGTGGCGGGAGGTGGCTGCTACTCGACGACGGTGTTAAAACGCTTAAATCGCGGTGACTATATTATTATTATTATTATTATTATTATTAACGGTTACGCGGCGGATTTGCGTAAAAACTGCCGTGTTTACAACAAATACGCGCGTGTTATTTGAGAAATCGGCGAAGCGGCAGTTGATTTGCCCGTCGCGCACTCGCGACTTCTCGCGTACAAACGACGTCTCACATACTAGCCGATTCTTATTTATAGGAGTTTTCAGCCTCTTCTTTAACATTACGCTTTATACTTTTAACGCTATTTGTTTCTATTCTTGCATTTGTAAAAGGAAAAATTGTCTCCGAACAATTAGTAATGTATTAAAAAGACGAACACTAGAATAATTTCGTTGCTTAAAACCAAGCGCTGTTGGCCGCGAGTTCAAATGAAATGCGGCCAATTGAAAAATCGCGCGCCTATCGAAAATTAAATTTAAACGAATATATATAATTGAATTACACTTTTAAACGCTCGTTTGTTTTGCAACTTTTTTACCTTAAAAAATATACACTTTACGGAACGAGCGATTCGGTTTTATATAACGTGTATAAAAAAAAACCCCTCCCCCTTAAAACGCAGTGCTTTATTATAATATAAAAGCGCGTGAATCATTTTCATTTAACATAAATTGTGTCGAATGCTTTTACCGCGGTTATCTCCGTTGTTTTAACTCGTGTTGATGTCGCCGCGACGTAAACCGCACACATTTCAGAGCAAAAAACGTTTTTTTTCTTCTGTCCGCCGCGTTATCGAATTAAATATAGCTTGTAAAATAAAAAAAAAAACACGTATATTAGTTGCGGTTATTTAGAGTTTTACAGATATTATTTTTCGATACCCGAACAGCTAACGAATGATTTCTCCCCCCGCCCCCCGTTGTCGTGGTCTCTAATTCGTATTTATTTATTTATTTTTTTTTTGCTTTTAAAATTTCACGACGCGCGTATTTAAAAGAGGAGAAAATCGGATTTAAAACGCGCGTAATTGCTGTAGAGCCGGACGCGCATGTGACAAAATTCAACGTCGTTACGACGCTTTAAATTTCGCCGACATCGAAATGATGTAAAAATAAACATTTTTTTTTTTCTTCGTATTGCGAACTCAACGCGTATCGTAGTGTGCTGTACAGTGTACGCGGGACGCGTATTTTATTACACGTATTGTCGTGTATTACGGCGATGCGATGATTACGGGAGTTCGCCGAGGAAGAATGAAAAAAAAAAATATCTATATATAACGAGAAAGTCTGTTTTTATCGAGTTTATTGCTGCCGAGAAAAGTGTTTATCGAGCGGAAAAAAGAAAAACGTTAGTTTCGTTGGAAAATTTAAGACGCGGACGTTTCGAAAAAAAGAAAAAAATGATCCGACGTGTCGTCGCGGGAAGTTAGAAAAAAAAAAATCCAAAAACCATTAACAACGACGCGCGTATCGAAATTGAACGCGACGTTTCAAGCAGACACGACGGCGCGGGCACGGTGGAAATGTTTCCAGGCGCACTTTCCGGGATGAATTCTCGATGAATTTCTACTCGTATTTATCGCCCCGCGCGTTAAATACGACGAAGAATGTTTCCGAGTTTTTCCCCCCTCCCCCCCACTTACCAAACCGTTTGCAAAATTGCGTTTGCCACTTTCGAATTATCGACGACGAAACGGACTTGTCAATTATTTGATCAATTCATTTGTCGTCTGTCACGGGGTGAACTTTTAAAACTGAGTGACCGGACACACAAACGTTGTTGTCGTACAAAGGTCTCCCCCGTCACACTCTGTGTGCAGTGATAGCGGCAGCGGTAAACCCGTTACACCGTCAAAGTCCACACGCTGTGTGACACGGTTTACCGACCTACGCGAATTTTCGCGAAAACAATCGCTTGCCGGCTGCTATTTTTCCCGTTACCGCGGACGAGACGGTAGGTAATTTCCGTTGCTCAACGCGTATTATTATTACGATTTCCGTTCAGATTCCCCCAGTAGATTGGGTTGTAAACAAAATAATGATTTGTCGACGATGATGATAATAATAATAATAATAATAATATTTCAATCATGGGCGTGCGCACGGGGGCAGCAGAGGCAGCATATGCTGCCCCCGAATCTTTTTTTTTTGTGCTGCATGGGCCGCCCATTTATTGGATTACGGGCCTCTGTGAATTTAATTTCAGTAAAATAAAATTATGATACTACCACAAAATATGATGTGCCTACACAAGTTGAAAATACAAACTCTATAAATTACAAATATAAGTGTGTGTGTGTATATATAATTTTCAAATTTTAAATAATATTTTTTTTATTAATATTATTATTTTGTTTATTTTTATTTTATTAATACGATAAAAGTCCGTCTTACCGAAAACAACTTTTTCCTGACAACGGCTAACCTATACAATTTTTGATACCTAAAATAAAGTATCTAGGTGACATACATAATGGGCCGGGCTTAATGGAAAAATTGTAATACGGGCCGGATTAATCTCATGCAGCCCCTGAAACACGAGTCTGCGCACGCCTATGATTTCAATGGAAATCGTTATGGAAGCACCCCACATTTATTCGTGTATTATGAATTTCAGTTGTATGCGCGTGTTTAGCGATTGAAATTAATTATTATTGTAAATTTGATAAATCTGCGCACATTTCGTAGTTGATTATTGTAGGACTCACGCCGGGTTTACACGCAACGACGTGATTGACAATTTATTGTCATTTTTATTGTTCAAATCGACCGATAGAGAGTGAGTACTGTTAAAACGTTACGATACGATTTTAGTGTGTCAAACGGTGTACGGGGGACAGCCGAATTACTGAATTGTGACTACCACTGGCGAGACAGTCTCTTTTACCAATAAACACGACGATCGTAAACGTCAATGTCATTTCAAACTAGTTTATCGGATATTCGTATCCGATTATACGTATTTTAATATTCGATATTATTTGACAAAAAAAAAGAAAAAAAAACAATTAAATATAAAATACGATAGATAAAGTAAAAATATAATAAAATGACAAAAAAAAATAAAAAACAAGGAAATTCAATAAATTAAATATAGTAATTGCGAATCGAGGAAACACGAAACGATTTTTTATTTGAGAGAGCATTGTATGTAAGGATTAAGAAAGTCTTCGACATTGTGTCTATGGAGTACCCAATAATACGGTTTTGATCACTCGATAAGACCAGTCGATCGCACCGCTACAAACGTTGGATCAATCGAGACGAACACAAAGTATTTATGTAACACACTCACAGTATTGTACGAGTTTCATCTTTGTCATACCTCGTTTAGTTCAATAATAATAATAACGCGAAAAAAAAGACATTTTTTCTCCCTCTAGGAAACATAAAATTACACTCGACTCGATCGGGAAACGTTTTCGTTGTCAAAAATAAAATTTCGTTTTTATTGTTTTATGACATTCCGTTTGCGGCGCAACGTCAGTAAAAGTTAAGTATCTTTTAAATTTTTCTTTTTTTTCCGTGTTCTGAAAAAACGCACGTGAAATCGAGTATCTCGTCAAATAATAAAATTGAAAACTTCTTTACGAATTTCAAAAAAAAAAAAAGAAAAAAACGAGAAGAAAAAAAATGTCATTTTTCCTTACAATATATAAAAGATCGACGATATCGCTCGTACACCAAACCGTTCCGTTTCCGAGATGACAATTTAATGATATAGAAATAGATTCGCTCGATTTTATACGGATAAGAAAAAAAAAACATTTACCCCGATTTCATTTTCCGCGATTTCGCTTATTTCCACGTTCCACCTGCGAATAATTTATATTCAATGAAATCCTTTATAGCGTCATACGCGTACGCTACGCACTGCGGTGTATCGAAAGCGTAACTGACTACATTTAAAATGAAAGGGAAAAAGAAAATTGTATTAATGGCGATTAGATTATTTAAAATATATATATTTTTATCATTTTTGAAAACGTAGTGATAATATTTTTATTTTTGTCGGCATCTTCGCCCCGTCCCCTATACGAATGGACGTTTGGGATTCGCTAAAACGTACACCCGGCACACGCCGTTATACACTCTGTGAATTTGTAAACACTTTTAGTTTTGCTTAGACGATCACCACCAGCAGCATCGACGACGGTAGAACGTATTTTACTTATTACAATTGACGTTCATCATTCGTTGACGTTGTTGCCGCGGGTCGCCTGGACGAGTGAATCGTAATCACCGCGCTTTTCATTTTCCCGCTGCTGTCGATGATGCAATCGAAGATAATTAGAAAAAAAAAATCAACGCAGATGTGTTTCAAACGTTTTATGTACGTAACAAATGTTTCTAACGATTTCGTTGGTATTCGAGCGTTTATTCGTCATTGAAAACACAAAAATTCCTTTTACACGACTAATAGCATTTAGATTTTAGCGTCGATTTTATGAAATATTAACATACATTAATGGCGTACGTACACGACGCAGTAGTCTTTCGTTTGTGCAGAAATTGCCGTTTTCTAGACGTCCGACGTCGAAATGTTTGGGATTTAATCCGCAATTCTTTTTCCTTTTCTGGTTTCCTTTCGTCCTGATTTCATCATCATCATCATCATATTTTTTTTGGTTTTTAATTTCATCGTTTGTTATTATGCCGTTCGGAACACGACCGCGGAGTAAAGGTTAACCGGCGCGCGCGTGTATATCGCGTGCAGAGACGAGGTTAACGCTGCAAGTGTAATTTAAAACGTCAACGCCTATACGCGCGTCACTATTACTTATATTCGTACGGGCGAAGCAAAATAACGTTCAAAGTCGTATTGATTTTGCGATTTTTTTTCCTTTTAAGAAAAAAAAAAATTAATTTTTTCCTTTATCGTCCGAGTTTACGGGACGCGCGCCGTCGTTCGACACAATAAACTACACGAAACACTCCCTACGTTTTTGTTTTTTTTTTTTTTTTTTTTTAAGTACTCGATCATAGCGTGATACGTACGATCGAATAAACGGTTATGGGGAAAGGGACGCTTGCCGTGATTCGATGGTATGTACAAAAATCTAAAGTCCGGGGTACCTATCCTTGACCGAATTTCTAATTTCATCTTTAAGCGAAAAGGTTATTATAGCCCGTTAAAAAACGTTTCATTCCCCCCCCCCCCCGCAAACGGCCTGCCATTTTTTTAGGCCCTTCGTGTATGGAGACCTGCAACGGCCCTTTATAAATACTGTTTTAAAATCGTACATTACGCGTCTCGTACGTTATTTATTTTATCGCGTGCCATTTGATATTATTAAACTCGTACTTATTGAAAATTGAACAAATGAGGCGAACAACTGACGCGGAATTTCAATCGTACGACGTGACTAATCAAAAATTGACTTTGCCGCGTGTCAGCAATCAAACAGTCAATGATGTTCTTGTAAACCACGGTGCCGGTTGACGAACAGACGTGTGTGTGTGTGTGTCGAGGAGAAAAAAATGTCCTTTATCAGGACGTCACGAGAAAACGACTTATAAGAGTAAAACGTATTTAATGTAATATCTAATAATAATTATAAAATATCGCGTCTTGTAATTTGCGTTTCACAATATAGTAAAAATAGTAATTTTAAATGGGACAATTGCCGTTGGTCTCCGTGCAAAGAGACCATAAAGTGGCGGGCTAAAATTAATAATTTGAAACAGGTTAGTTTTGCGAGATTTCCACGAAAATAACGCTCGAATGTCCTGCCGACGTATACGTGGGTGTAAAGACGAGCATCAATACAGGAATTACGAAAAGGAAACAGGAATAACAGAATCGTTTATTATAGGAAATAATGCAGTATAGTTTTTAGATTAAATATTACAAAAAAAAAAAAAAAATGGTACATTCGGAACATGTCGTATTATGTGGATGTAATGAAGGTTTTTATTTTTCATCGGACGCTCGAGAAAAAAAAAAATTACTTACACGTATTGCTCTACAGCAATATTCCATGTAGCCGAAGCAGCGTGTGACCAGCGTTTCGTGAGCGAAAAATCTGCGGCCGTCAAGGATTGACGACGGATATCGGTTTAAGTCACGCGTATTATGTTTTTTTTTCCTTTGTAAAAAACGCTCGTAGAACAATATCGTAATACGCGCGAAAGAACTGATGAAATTATTGACATATTTTTAAAACAAAAAACCTTGAAGAGCGTCGTCGCGTATACGTGTTACGTATATTCAAAAACACAATACGAGTACTGTATATATATATAAATATAGTTTCCACGATTGGATGACATGAAGAAAAAAAAATAATAGCACAAGCCTAAGTGCAAGGCTCTGGAAACGCGCCTGATGTCACGCGTTTCACGACAACGGAATTCGTCAATAATAATCAATACGGTATTTTTATTTTAACGCATTCGAGGTGCGTGTTTTCCGTGCCGACGTTAATATTCCGTCATGTTTCCGACATTATTAACGTCGTTTAATACTCGGTTTTTTTCTTTTTCTTTTAATCGAATTCTACGGGCGTTGACGAAAATCTCTAAACTCTCATAACGAGATTTATACCGTTGAAAACACTGTCAAAAGTCGTCCGGTATATTACATATTGTTCATTAATACATATACGTGAAGAAGCGTGCGTAAGACTCATTAAAAACGTCCATAACTCGTTGTGTCTCCATGACAGTATTTTAGACGATTAATAAGAAAATTAATTCGAATTTTCCGTTGACTCCCATACACTCGGGGATACATACACTTGGCCGTTACGGTTTTAGCAAGTCGAAAAACTGCGAATTCGCTCAACGCCCATCGATTCGAAATAATTCCCGGACGTTTCGCGTGTGTACGTTAAAGTAATAATAATGTAATATTTCTGACGGACGGTGTTGTTGATGAATAAAATGAACTCGACAGAAAACTAATTCCGTATTTCGTAATACATATTATGTAGATATAGTCGTGTTATAGTGTGATTTTTATTTTTTTTTTTTAACAACGGTACAAGTTTGATCATTGGAGACGACGACGAGAAGAAAAAAAAACGAATACGATGCGGTACCGCCGTAGCTAAAGGCTACATAAAAATTGATAATAAAACGGTAAAAACAAAAACGAAAACGAAAAAGGCGTGAGAAAGAAATAGAAACAAAAAAAAAAAAAAAAATTATACATTTTCTGTAAATATTTATATATACGAATTTAGGATCGAACCAAAAAGTGTTATGAAAAATGTAGAAAAATATTTTTTGGTAGTCGAATTGTATTAAATCTGTTCATATTTACTATCGTTTTCGACAAAAAGGAAAAATACAACGACAAGACAGACAAATAAAATAAAAGCGGCAAATAAATTGCGTAAATAGTGAAAGTTTTTTTAAAAAAAAAATACAACTACGGGACGTTATTTTATTATTTTATTTGTGTGTGCGTGTAATTCTAAAAAAAAAAAAAAAATTTATATAAATATATTTTAAAACGTCAGAGTATCGTTATTGCGTATTAAAAATTAATATATAAAATGACGCGTGATACTACGTCGTTTTGATCACGTATAAGCTGAAAATACAAACGAAAATCGTTTTTATTATTATTATTAATCGATAAAAAAAGAAAAAAAAGAAGAAATCCAAAAAAAAAAGGATAATAATAATAATAATAATAGTGAATTCGTCATATACCTATACTTATACTGTGTCGTATATTTACGCCGATAAAATGTTGTCGTAATATTTACATTTAATACGCGTATATAATACGAATAATTACTATAGTTAGTATATGTTTTATTGCGAATATTAAATTACACAAGTACACAAATATTGAACAGTTCATTTTTTTATTTTCAAAAAAAAAAAATTGTTTTCCTAAACCATCCCCTTAATGCGTCGTTTATCATTATAAACACGCATTATAAATCAATAAAAATATCGAATTACAATCGTTTGCGAACCATTTATATATAATTCGTTTGTTTATTGATTTAAATGGACATTAATGAAATTATTACAAATTCTAATTGTACGATAATTGCGAGTACGCATGGTTTCATTTTTTTCATTCATTCGTTGTTTTATTATTTATTTCTATATACAAAAACGTTAATATTACTATTAGATATTCATCACAGTGATGCGGTTGATCTGTAAAATATTATTATTATTAATTGTTCGATTCGTTTATAGTAAGTTATAAAAAAATGCCAAGGAACGAAATACATTATTAAATTATCGAATTTTTTTTATATCAATCGGAAAGATCAAGGAATATTGTCCAATATTGTTTCGATGATGTCGAAAAACATGTTTATAATCAACAAGAGGGTCGTCGACCATTCCATGTGAATTCCGTTGTAGAATTGTTCTCTTCTTGCTGAATTATCATCATTACAGGATTCATTAACACTGTAACAACGTATTGTACGAAGCCCTATAGTACAGTGGAAATCGGGTAGACGCGATTGTATTTATACGACTAATATATTACTGTAATAGATAACATAAAAATGTTGAAACTTTTATATACATAGTGATGTGTAGAACAGAGTATAAGACACATTGTTGTGTTCGGGCAGTAAATTACGTATTAATAATAATGAGACGGATTAATGAAAATACCTCTAGTTCGATATATGAGAGCAGAATCTCTATCCGGATAAAATTATCAATAATATATTTTTGTTTACGATCAATAGCAACGAATTTAATAGTTATTTATTTTTTTCTACCTTGTATGTACGGCGAAAAAAATCTGTAATAACATCCAAAACTATTTGTTAATTTTTTATTAATTAATAATTTTTAAATAAATTAACGAATCGAACGCAAATATTGTATAAAAAAAGAAAAAAGTCAAGAACAATGCATTAAAAAAAATAATAACACATAAGCAATATAAAATTATAAAAACAAATCTAAAATAATATAATTTTTTTATATCCATATTGGGTAATATATATATATTTAAAAAAAATATTTTTATAATTATATAATTATACTGAACGTGTATTCGTGATCAGTTCAATGCAATAACAGATCAATGAATTTCAAAAAAAAATTTGATGGATTTAACTTGCTTATGCGACACTGAACAAAATGACCGGACCATCTTTTAGTTTTTACATACGTACATATATATATATATATATATATATATATATATATATATATATATATATATATATATATATATATATATATGAGTGTGTTTATAAAAATAATTATAACAATAAAATAATTAAAAATAACAATAATAATTTTTTTTTAAATTGGCAATTTTCGCATCAAAATTTGGTTTTTTAGTTATCAAAAATACATTTGTTTTAAAGTTCTGATATATAACTTTTTTTAATTTTAAATTTTCTATAACAAAATATGTAGTTTATTATTTATGTGGATTTTTAGTTTGACATTAATGTGCTTGTATAAGTAGTCAAGTAAAAATTCACAAAGTATAAAATTATTTATTGATATTCTCTTCTTTTTTACTTTTTTTTTATTAAACTTCAAACGTTAATATTTAAGTGAATTATTTGTCCACAATTTGATATTTATATATTACGTATTTACGTCAGTATTTTCAATTATTCAGCGCCAAGAAAAAATAACAAACACTGTATATTATGAAACATCCGTTATAAAATATATAAAATAAAAAATGTTAAAATAAATAAATAAATGTTATTAAATATAATTCTTTTTTAAAAGTACGATTATATATCTAAGGAATATTAACTACACGTATAGAATTTAAATGTATCGTGCAACGTTCTTCTTATAATATTTATATATATATTTTTTTTTTTAATTTCTGAAGTTATTGAATACCTGAATAATGATCAATACTCTGAGGTTGCATTATCACCTTGTATCGGAGGCAGGAGAGAGAGATATGATTTTAAATTACAGCTATTATAGGTATACCGATATCATACACATTTTATAAATTTACTCTTTTACAATTCTAATATAAATTCTTTTGACCAATATTTGATTTCATTATAAACATATATAAGCCAAAAATTATAAATAAATCGAGTATATGATAAATTCCCATTTTTAATATATAGGCTATCGATTAATTAGTAACATATCTACATTTTTTTATTTTCATTTGTATTTTCGATAATTAAAATTACTTTACAATCATTTTTAATATATATATATATATTCCCCTTTAATACAAGTGTATAGATTTTCTATTTACTTATATCAATTAGCTTATAATGAATTTAAGTCGTGATTTGAAAAAAAAATCACTGGTAACAATTACACAAACGTTTAGATAGACTAGAAATCGATTAGAGTGAATAAGTTATAAATTGTAATTCACATATGCTCGTATAAAAATATTGTAAAAAAAACGACGTTATTTAATATCCGCGTAGTGTATGAATTATTATTATTATTATTATTCGTCATGAAAAACGGCGAGTTTTAAAAAAGACACCGGGTAAGTTATAATTTAATTACGTGTCTTTTCTGAGACAGAGAAGAATTTTGTTTTCAAAATAATACGATCTATTACGTAAACTTTTTGAAATAAATACAGGGCCGTATTGAAGGAAGAGGGAACACGTGCTGCTGGGAGTAGGGAGAAACGTTTTGGTGGAGTACTAAAATTAGACGAAGAAGAAACGTATAAGTTTAAATATTATATTATATATATATATATATATTTTTTTTTTTTAAACTTTACGAACCACTTTCGTTAAAACGGTTTATTATAGAATAATATTTATAAAAAGTTTTTGTACACTAGACGCTTTTTTATACGACGTTTTCGGGGTCGTAAATGTAAAATAACGCCACTCGTTTCCATTTTAATATATATTATTTATATGCGCCCTAATACACGTTACTAATATTAAAGTGAGTAAAAACCCAAAAGACCTATTGGGAAGTTAATTCGATAAATCGGTTATAAACTACGTCATTGAAATACGTTTGCAATTTCTAACGCGTCACGAAGAAGTCTAATTGATAAACGTTATTCATTCGCCGTGAATTTATGGTCGTAATTACGTAAATCATATCAACACCGAAACACCGATATCGTGTTTCGTTACGATCGATAATATAAATAAATAATCGAATACGATCGGCTTGCAAACAGCCCGTGCGATTCGTCGGATTCGCCGTAATTTTCAATAAAATACTCGCGCGCACCGTTTGACCGTATCCGCAGAATATTGGAAATAACGAATAGAAACAAATGGTATTTTTCTTTAAAGCACGAGAAAATAGAACGTACGAAATTACGTTAATTTTTATTTTACAATTATTTTTAGTAAAAAAAAAAATAATAATAATAATAATAATAAACGTATTCTGTTCGGAAAATTGATTTTTCGTCAAAACGATTTAAATAAAGGCAAAAAAAAAAACGTGTTTGATTAATGCGAATTGCGTATAATTGACAGAAGAATTGTTGTGGAAAATCGAAAAAATACAAAATTCGCGCTCAACACAACACGAGGGAGGGGGGGGAATCGAACGAGACGATGATAAGTAGGTGCTACGAACGAGTTGAATGAATGCCGGTCGGACGGCGGAATAACGCGACGGACACGGAAAGACCATTCCACTGTCCGTGAGAAATTCCGACAGGTGTTTGTGTGTCGGTCCGGTCGTACATAATATCCCCGGGTAGACTGCTACTGCTGCTGCTGCTGCTGCTGCGCCTAACCGCGGTGGTAATAACCCAAATGAGGTCAATGTTTTCAATAGGGTTTAGACGTCCGCGGTTAGGCGCGTGCCCTACCCGCGGTATTAAACGCGAGGCTCGTATGCGGCAGAAGCTCCGCGCGATTTTCGTTGCGAAATACAGAACGCGCCGATTCGCACAAACCCGTTGCGGTCGCGAACGTTTCTTCGGTTTCATTTCTTTTCGACATTTTTTTTTCTCTCCAGAAGAAGAAACACGTTCGAAAACGGTGAACATTTCTATTTAAATTTCCACATTGCGCGGGGGAGGGCAAACGAAAATCGACTATCGCAATAGCTCATAGACGAATGGCTTCGGATGCTTGCTCGAAATTGGATAATTTCCTTTTTTCCCCGCATAATCCCGTATTAAAAATATCGTTTCGAGTTATGCATTGTTGACAATTTCGGTCCACGCGATGCGATTGAATAGCGATAACCCTCATCTGTAAGATCAGCTTGAAAACACTCAATGTTAGAGCGCATTATAATTGTCGAAAATCCTCTCGCCGTAGAAATCGTTACGCGTTACCACCGGAGCTTCGGCTTGAAATTACCGAGCTCACAACGGGCAATCGGCTGAAAGGACTGCACAAATCGTCCGTTGCCGGATCAGTGTTTTTTGAGTTTTAAAAGAAAAAGAAAAAAACGTTTACGCCAGACGATTTTAGTGTTTATAAGCTCTAAGCTGTAAAATTTTTCGTAAATACACGTAATGTCCGACGCAGTGCTCCGAGAAATTTCGTCACGATAGTTAATTCCAACCTTCGCAATTAACAGTGACTTACGCGTGTAATACAATTTCTTTTTTTCCCTTTGTGCAATTATTGTCAAATGACACGTTGTTGTGTTGTAACGTCATGACGCGCTCGTATGGGCGAACCGTAGGTAATAATATTATTGTTATCAACAATAATTATTATAACAAATTTAATACCGGTTAAATGCCGATTTTTTAATATCAACTGTATAATTTATTATATTTCGTAATACATTCGATTTCGTGTTTGTTTACAGTTATTATTTATACGAGATTTTTATTATTATAAACGGCAAAAAAATAAAAAAAAAACGAATCCATTGCGCGGTTTGTACGCTCTGTGATACATAAATATGTGTTAAATTTTAAATGTTTGCGCATTGGATACGAATATAGTGGATACGCGCGTATTTTATAACACCGTAATTCATTATTATTTACACGCACTGAAGTTCGCAGAAATGTCAACTTCTGATGCAGTCTGCAAAACGTGACAGGTGTATCGGATGTTTTCTCACAACGCGTTTGTTTAAACTTTACACATTTTTACATATTTACCGAACATTGCATTATACGAGTTTCGTGTGCTTTGCGATTTTCTAGGAATTTTTCGGGATCAGGAGTGTAAAATAAAAAAGGCCTTTGTTTCCCGAAACGGAGAAATAAAACCTAAAAGAGTGTAAACGGGGCTACACACGTGCCGTTAGAGCTGTGCGATTCGACTGAACATTATTATCCGTACAGATAAATCGTTATAATATTAGGTTAACGTACACACCTTCAGTTAAAACTGAAAGATTTTACTGTAAATCGGGATGAATCGTAGTCGAATTAATTTTTCGCGGCTGTAGTGAAATCAGAATAATTGTAAAAACTGTGGGTTTGCCTATACACGCATCGTCTTATATGCACAGTTATGTCAATTGGTGTTTTCAATTTATTTCCGATCAACTGCACTGTTCTAAAAACCATAGGTCGTATTAACTTACACACGCATGATTTATCTGTACGGATAAAACTGTTCGATCGAATCGTACAATTTTAATAAAAAATTAGTTTTTATTCAAAAACAATTAAAGAATATTATGGAATTGTCGGTGTTGCGGTAAGCATAAACGTTGCATATTTGAAAAACGGTTCTTGACAAAACTCTGCTTATTGTATTGTTCTTTATAGTTTTCTTTTTTTTTAAAGTTAAACTTAACGTGTTTCAAAAAAAAAAAAAAGTTACGAGAAATAATCTCTTAAGTAATGTTAAAACATTAAATTATAATCTATGTTCTATGAGCTTGATGTAAATGTTCATAAGAAAATTGCGCACACAGTCGCCAAAACAAAAACGTTCACTCTTTTACCATATATAGTTTTTTCGCTATTTTGATGAAAATTTCCTCGTGTGAAATTTTCCTCACGTTCGCCAAAGCTATTGGAAAAATGGGAAAACGTCACGAAATAACCAGATAAGATTTAGGAAAGTACAGACGTTATACACGTATAGCATAAGAAAAAGTCTACGCGCACAAAAAACACACATCACTGTAAAACCAGTGGACATTTTTCGTCCTTCGGCGGTCAGATTCTATAAAATAAAATGGAATAAAAATTTAAAATCCAATTTCTAATGAAACCGCGTGATACGTAATAAAATCATAATATTTTCACAGAAGTCGTTTTCCGTTTTATATACTGCAATACGCGTTTCATATAAAATAATAAGCAGACGCCGGTCGATCCGATTTAAGCGGACAAATGTTGAAAAACAAAAAAAAAATTTAAACCGATTTTTATATTTTATCGTCGTCGGCGGTTCCACTTGTTACAAAAATATTTAATCCGTGATTTCGCCGGGGACAGCTACTATACATAATATTATTTTGCACACTACACAGGTATCGGTGATACTCTAAATCACATTTAAAACGGTGAAAAATACGGTAGCGAATCGAAAGGCTTTAGAAGAAAGGAGAAAAAACGTATTTTTCTTTCCGTAGGGACGAAAAACGTAATCATTTAAGTCCTCCGGCGTTCGTCTTAGCAACGTTATCGACTGGTCGTCGGATAGAAAAATACGGAAAATTCGTCCGTAGCCAGCAGAGCATGATCGTGTGAAGGCCATTTCACCGTTCCGCGGTTTTTTCAAAGAAAAAAAGAAAAAAAAAGACTTGCGCAGGAATTTTCATACGTTATTTACTGTAAGTTATAACCGATACGATCGCAATAATCTTTATTTCCGGAGATCAACTGTTTCCGTGTGGCTTACGATGCCGTCCCAATTCCCCCATCACATACACACATTGCACGGAATTAGTTATAAACCATTCGATCGGTTTTATAACAATCCGGTGTATGATTAACTAGCTGCGGTTAAAACTATACATAAAATAACTGAACTCTATTTATTTATTTTTTTTTTTTTTACTGTCGAATTATTATTTGTTTCGCGAAATTCTCACGACATATGTATATATTTTTTAACGGGCGCAATTGAAACCGTATCGGCAATTATCTGTTCGAAAATTGATTTTAAAAATTATAAACTTCTAACGTCGAATATATCGTTTTATTGATTTTATCGGTTTTAAGCATTTACTCGTGATATTTATTTTCTCGAGTTCTCGAGTGTAGAAATGTGGTACCTTGAAACAGTTGCAGATGAACAGAATCGCAATAGAAATACCACTGTAAGTGTAATAAAATATTTTATATTATTATCTAACGAGAGTTAATTTTTCGTGGCGACGGAAAATAATATTTCGTTTTACTATTAAACCGTACTACAAAAATATGAATTTAGATAGCACGCGGATGTTTGCGAAAATCGTGTTTTAAAAGACTTACGCGTTTTAAAATGAAGAAAATTTCCATAAATAAATAAAATATATATATATTCGTAAAAATTAACATGAAATAATCTATTTTTTAATATTACATTATGTATACTGTTGTCTCTTGGTGTATTAATTTTTTTTTTTTTTGTTTTTAATGAAATCCGCGAATAATCTACGTAATTACAACTACTTATTGCTTCATTAGAATTTCTTTGTATTTTCTCAATATTTCCATCGTGGTTACATTTCTATATAATATAAGACTCATTTTTAAAAGTAAAAGAGTAAAAGAGCCGTATAAAAAAATATAATTAAAAAAATTCCCTCGTTTAACGTGTATGTAGACCGTTTATCGACTATATAATATATAAATAATAATATATATACATATTTATAGATAATAAACGAAACGTCAAACATTTGGTTCGACATTGACAATGAGACGTGATTATCATGAACATATAATAAGTAATTAAAAGAGGAGAATAAAACGATGGACGAAAAATTGGATTTTGTCTATCTAGTTGGGAATTGTAGAGTTTATTAGAAGTGTCAATCGAACGGGACAAGAAATTGCAGGAAAGGAAAGAAATGTTAGCAGAGCGTCTGCGATCAGCTAGGTCAGATACGTTGCGAATTTGAAGGACCGAAGTATATCCTTGAGAATGGCATTTAACATTGGAGGGTGTTTTTTTTTTTTAATAATAATACACAATGCAGTATAAATTATATACAATTACAAAAAAAATTCTATTCGGGTTTTATGTTACTTACATAAAATATGTCTCGAAAAAAATGTAAATTATAGAGCGTTAAGTTAACGACAGAAATACTTTAGGTTCTCTTTTTGATAAGGATGATTTCTATATATCTGGCCAATGCTTTTGCAGGTCGATCGAGATAACAACCACCTCCGTATTATTCGTTTAAATAAACGACGTTTTCGATGAAATCCCTCCACCTCCCCACGATGTATTTTTAAATATATTACCAAAATGTAGGTCGTGTATAAATATAAGTACAACTTTTCCGAGGAAATTATCGGGCGCACGTATATCTAATTTTTCAAAGAGTCTTCGATTAGAATCTAAACGTTTAAAGTGTTCCTATACACGCGAGTCAAAAAACAAATCAAAAAGAAAAAAAAATAATAATAATCACCGTCCGTTAACGTTCGAAGACGTATTTTTATATACGTGAATATCGTGTAAGGAAAACGAGATGATAAAAAAAAAAATAATAATAATAATGACATTATATTGTAATATAAACCATCGTCGTCGAGCACATTAAAAATCAATCAAAAACCGTTTCATCTCGTTTTCACGCGGTGATATTATAATATAATATACAATATTCCTAGTGGTGTATAATCCGCAGCATTATCGGCAGTTTGATAAACGATTATTATAGGTAAGAAAAAAGATATTTTTTCTCTCCTCTGAAACGTGTTTGATTAAAAAAAAAAATATATATATATATATATAATGCACTGGATTAGTGTATATAATACTCTCTTCGAATAACGCGATCGTTAAACGTATATTTTATTTTTTCTGGCTCTTTTTTTTTCATCTTTTTTTTTTTATTTAAACATTACGGAGATAATAGACGCTGTTATAAAGTGTAAAAGTATAATAATAATAATAATAATAATAATAATAATAATAATAATAATAATAATAATAATAATAATAATAATAATAATAATAATAATAATAATAATAATAATAATAATAATAATAATAATAATAATAATAATAATAATAATAATAATAATAATAATAATAATAATAATAATAATAATAATAATAATAATAATAATAATAATAATAATAATAATAATAATAATAATAATAATAATAATAACAACAATAATAATAATAATAATAATAATAATAATAATAATAATAATAATAATAATAATAATAATAATAATAATAATAATAATAATAATAATAATAATAATAATAATAATAATAATAATAATAATAATAATAATCAAAGATACAGCGAGCGAATCGTTCAATTTTTTTTTTTTTAACTGATCAAATTACAATTGTTTTATAAAAGTAATTAATGAGTTATTATATTATATTCGTAGTAAAAAAAGTGTTACGAGTTAAAAGTCGTTTCTACTTTTTCTCCGTATTATTATATCGAGTACGCTATTTTTTTTTAACATTTCAATTATTTTAAATTTTTTATCGTATTCAAATTATAAAATGAATCGAAATTCGAATTCAAATTATTCTTCGCGTTATTTTATAATCCATCGATGTTCGTATAAAATATTAATTTTTGAATTTTAACAATAATTTCCACTTTAAACTATATTTATGAATTTTTTTTTTCAATAAAAATTACCTTTTTAAAGACTGTCAAAAAGATAGGTAACCCTTTGAGTGATTAGGAATATAACAAAAAAAAAATAAACTAATCGAATTGTGCGTTTAGACTATATTTGTGACGTGGTCGAATTGTATTTCCAATTAATTTTTACTCGAGAAACAGTACGTTTTTATTGAATAATCTGTCCAGAGATCACTTTACAGACGCGCGTAATCGAGTACAATCGTTTTTGTAAGTTAGAATAATTGTGAGCGTGTAATACGCATAAAGGATACCGCACTCCGTTGTTGTTTGACTATTGAAAATATGACAAAATTGGTTTGTTCGTATAGTGGACGGAAAAAATAAATCTAAGATTGAATCAGAACTGCTAACAAACCTTCCAGAGAGCCCAGCTAGTTCAATTCCGAGACGCCGTTCGAACTACTCGAGTAGCACAACGGTGTGTTTTTACAGAACGCGGAATGTGAAAAGTGACAAAACGCCCAAATCTCATCCCTTAATGAGAAAATTAAAAAAAAAAAAAACGTACTTCTCTCGAGTACAAGAAAAAGAAAAATTTTCAACCGGATAGTGGTTGGGTCACGAGCGTAAAACGAACGGAGCAACTTCGGACCAGTCGACAAGTCATTTACGAAAATAATAATAATAATAATTGTAAACACCGATATCAATAGGCAAATGTGTTTTTTTTTTTTTTTTTTGAAAACTTCGTCTGTATTTTACCGTATTTATTTATTTATTTGTAATAATAATAATAATAATTGTAAACACCGATATCAATAGGCAAATGTGTTTTTTTTTTTGAAAACTTCGTCCGTATTTTACCGTATTTATTGCTTTTTTTTAATAATAATAATAAAGTGGCTGGGGGAAAAAAGAGAATTTCTATGAAATCTTTTTATTTTTCGTTGAAAATCACATAAGTTTTCGGAATATTAGTCGAATGCGACCGGTGAAACATTATCAACACACCCCGGTTGGTGCACGTCAACGCACCCCCGTCGTGATTACTATATTATAACGGTACGCGGTGGTCGGCCGGACGACTTTCGACATAGTTCGGTCGCAGCTCACACCGTTCTTCGCCGGAACGGGCCCGCGCGAGACGCCGACGATATTCCTTGACCCGCACACGCCGTCGCCGCCGCCGCCGCCGCCGTCGTCGAATCGATACAGCGAAAGCGCTCCTCCATACCCCGTGAAACGCCGCGCGCCACCTCGTCGATGAGACGATCGAAAACAAAACAAACGAAAAATTACGGAATTATTACGCACGGACGCGGTTTTTTTCCCCAGCGGTCTCACATCATATATCGTATTTGTTGTCCAAAGAACCAAAAACTTTATGTGTAAACGTTTCGGTAACGAGACGAAAAATTCGCGCGATTTTCTAAAATTTATAAGAAAACAATGCATCTGTTGTGCGGACACGTTTGTTTGACGCGTTCGTGCACGGGGATTTTAAAGTCGTATCTTGTTATCGTCGTTTTGAATGCAACACGACAAAAACCGAAGTCGATTCATATATAAAACGGCATTTTCAACAAAAAAAAATACCGTTCTTTACATTTTATCTTTAAAAATGTCTATGGAATTATTAGGAAATATTTCAAAAAAAAAAAAAAAAACGGTTATAAAATATACGTCTAACTATATGATTTTTTTTTTACGCGTACGATTCTCGCGGCGTACCAATAAATATATGAAATAAAATAAAATCGTAAACGTTAGTTACGATTTTTTACGTTAATTACGATTTTTACGTTAATTACTACAGGGCTGAGATGTAAGTACGCATAAACATTTTTACTAAAACGTGATGAATTAATTAAAAAAAAAAAACGATAAATTCGTTTCGCGCGATTTGCAAATAAAATAAAAGACACGTTTTACATAATATTGCGTCGTAAATACGTATTTTTACATAATTCCCGTTTTGTTTTACACAATATAATTTCGTACGCCGAAAAGTAAAATATAATTTTGTCGATTTACAAAATCGATGGTTTAATAGTAATAGTGTACTTTGAGATATTATAGTAGGTACACTCGTAAAAACAAAAATTCGTCACTGAATTTTATTTAAAAATAAATAATATATATATATTGGAAACATTCTAATTGTGGTAATAAGACACGACGATTTTTTTCGTATAGTGTTGAATAACAGCCACGCACCGCGATAACGTCTTATGATGTATAACGTTCATTCAGTAAACACTAGTCAGATCAAATCGTCGTAGTTTCAATTATTTCTTCACAATAATAAATTATTGTTATCTAAAAGACGTTCACATATTTGTTAACGCATACTGCTAACTCGTTAAAACTTTTGCTTAGTCGTGATTTCAGCACAATTAATGAAAAATCGATTAAACAACGCGTCATCCGTCGTCTGCGTGAAAACGTTTTAAAATTTTTAACAGTATTCCGATAGCGGTCATTCGGATATCGCGAATTTCCATAATAAAATACTATTATTATAAATCATTGCCGCCTGGCGTCTGGTGCTTTTTTCTTCAAATCCGCCACTGATGGTAATAATAATAATAATAAATACAGCCGAAGAAATGTGTGAGTATAAATATATATATACTACTATTGAAGAATGAAAAAGTAAAATGATAGTCGATTTGTTTTACGGTACGTGGCCGTCTTTTAAATTCCGACGATATATTTTTCGGCCCCGGGGGAGAGAAAAACGATTGTCTACCGTACTTTTGGCGTAACGGTATAAACTGGCGGACGACTCGTGATGTTCAAATATATTTTATTCTTCTACGAAACAATCGTTTCGGTAGTTTTTTTTTCTTTTATTTTTCCTCAAATGAGCTTACGAGTTTATCAAGACTAGGGTGGAAGAAACGATACGTTATCCGAAATGATAATAGTTTATATGGAATTTAATCGAACGCGTCCTTCGGCCCGTTTTCTCGGACGCAAGGGAAACTTTCCGTTAGAATTATTGCGATAAATCTGATAGGAATTGTCAAAACATATTGGACGCGTTTTTGTAGTAATTAAGACTGGACTAATCGCGAACTTTATCAATAATTATAACGGTCTTTGTGGGACTGTTTGTAATAGAAATATTTTCGAGTTTAATGGAATTTCGATTACAGAATACATTACAATAACATGGTTTTGCTCAGAAATCCTCAGCGTAACCATGTTCTTGTTTTGTATTATATAATAAGAACGATTCTGAGTCGGAATCGTTATACTTTCAAATAATTTTAATACAACAATAAGCGTTCATTAGTGATCCACTCGAAAATCGATATTCCCAGCACACGCGAGGATACATTTTTAGACATCAGTCATGAGCATTAATTTTAAACGCATATAAACAACAATTTTCAGTTTTTAAATTTTCGAGCATAATTTTTTTATTTATTTGTCGAACATTTCATTTATTAAGATATTGACAAAAAAAAAAAAACGTTCTTTACATATTTACGTGCGTATTTTTGTTTTTTTCATAAATAAAATCTAATTATTTTATATTCGTTTGACGAAATATATTTGCAATCTACAAAACTTTAATTTTAAGAAAATAATACATTTTATAAAACTATATCGTAACGAATGACTTAAAAGTAATTAAATATATTTTTTAATATTATTTACCGTTATTAAAACAAAACAAAAAATAATAACAGACCTGTGAATACGAAAATATTACAATACAATAAATCGTTAAATCGTATACTTATACACTATGACGATATATATTTTTTTATTTTTCGAAAAGATTTTACAAATCTAATAAAAATATAAATATATATAAAAAAAAAAACTAAACACTATCGAGCGATAAATTATAGTAAATTACGTATACATATTATGCGTCATAACGGTAACGATTTTCAGTTTTCGTCGGCGCAGGCAATTAAAAAATGTTTTAACAGTAAACAAATGGGCACGATATTTTAACAATCAAAATAAAATCATCATTATAATACTAAAAAAAATTATAGATTTTATATCTAACTCGCGGTTTAAATTTTTTTTTTTTTCGACACGCAAACGTTCTACATTTCTAATAACGTCTTCTCCATTGCGTTTGCAACGGTATTATGATAGACGCGAGAAAATATTATAATATTTACAATGTTAATTTCTTCTCTTCTCTTATTAAATGTCTTTTATACTTGAAAACACTTCGTGCTACGTGTTAGAGTTATCGGCTAATGTTTGAGCGTACAAGAAGAACTCAACTGTGGATATAAGATAAAAAAATTGATCATATGTTAATAATATCCGTACATAATCACGCACAGAATATTATATATATTATATCGTTCGCAGGCTCGGACTGAGCCACTGTGTCTACAACACAGTAGACCACTATTTTGTCAAAAAAGTAAATACATGAATGTTTTTTTTTTAATAATAATAATAATAATAATAATAATAATAATAATTGATAACTGTCTCTATATTTATTATTCGATTATTGCATTAGTTGTACGTTGATTGAAAAATAATAATAATAATAATAATCGGCTTATACGAGTATTTCGGTAATATTTAAAAATTATTAAAAATACCGCTCACGATCTTTATTGTGTAACGAACATTTAGAAACATTCCTTCTTGTGTGCACGGAAAAAGAAGTATTAGAAGAAGTAGATGTGTTATTTTAAGTGTAATTTAAAAATCTCATACATTATCCAAATCGTTGCCATTCTCATATATTTGCTTGTTTAAAACATCGGTCGTAATAATATAATAAAAACGTATACGGTATAACAATTTTTTTACGATTTATGGATATCCTATTAATTTATTAACGCGACTTTTATATAATAATTGTTCACACGTCCGTGTAAAAAAAAAATTGTTTTCTTTATTATTTTAAATAATTTTAATATTTAATAAAAATGTATTGGTTATCGATGAATACATTATAAATGGTAATAAGTACAAGAATAGAGAAAGTAATAATAGGCAACGTTTACGTTTAACACTATATTTATTGCACTAACGTTGTGAAAATCATTTAATAAATCGTTTGCCTATGCTTGTGGCCTGCTTACTGAGAACAGCAGGTCTGCATACGTCCAATCCGGCACTGAACATTCGTACATTAATAATAATCAAAAAAAAGAAATCTTTCCTTTTACACATGACACGCAAACAAAATCGTATATATATATAATAATAAAAATAAAACTCGTATAAAAAAAATAATAATAATTACAAATAATAAAAAAATAATAATATAAAACAACGAGTCCGTAGGCAAGGAATATTTTTTTAAATAAAAAAGAAATTTAAAAAAAAAAAAAATAGAAAAAAAAGTTAAATTTATACATAAAAACTATATATATACACACAAATATAATACACTGGAAAAAAACAAAACGCGTTATTTTTATTTTTTCCAATCCGCCGGAGTCTTTTTGCCAGTGGCCGTCATCAGAGACTTCATTTTGTTTATACACTTGTCGACGAAATTCCGTTTCCTAGTGTCGTCGCTGACGGACGCCGAAGCGTTGCTACAACAATCTCCACCGGCTGCTGTTGCTGCTGCTGCTGCGTCGTCGTCGTCATTCACACAATCGTCCAAATACACCTCCAGACTCTTTGATTTTTTCATGCAGCTACTCTGCACGCGCACTGACAGGTCCTCTTCCACGGTGGTCTCCAGCAAACCCTCCACGCTCTTGGCCCGTTTCTGGTCCTTCGAGCCCCGGCGGTTCGGATTCGTCGGCGGCCTCCGAGCGGGCAGTCTCGAACACTTCCGATACCTGTAAACGGCAAACGTTTTTACAACCAATTCGTACGTCAAAAAAAAAAAATAAATAAATAAAAAAATCGCAAAACGCGGTAAACGCTCGGTCATCGTGATCGAGTGTCATTACGGGGCGAAATACAAAAAATTCTTTAGCTCTGATCGGCTGTGTGCTTTCATTGTGGTCATTGGCGTAACTAAAGCAGTTTTTAGATCCATAAAAAAGCGTTTCTAGATCCCGTTGAAATTTATACCGCGAATCCTTTCGAAAATCGAGACAATTTTTTTTTTTTTTGTCCTAAGATAATGTAAACGTATATATTATTTGGTTTTTTTACACTTATTCCGGAAAATTGGCTACACGATTTTCATTCTCGTCTTTGAATTCTCTCTGGAGTGAGGCCTATAGCCCTCGCCTATCCTAGTTACGTCCAGGATTGTGATAACACTGATAAAAGTTCAGACTTCAAACAATTCGTTCGAGTGTTCCAAATTTGAAAAAATTAAAATAAAAAACGCGCGTATTTAATTAATGAATCAACGAATAAATAGATGGACTATTAAAATATGTATTTTTTTCAACAATCATCGATGTCATGACTTGCAACAATCAATTAAATAACATCCTTAATCATTTTTAGCGTTATCAATTATATTATGTCAATCGAAATACAGCCAATCAGAGCTCAAGACTGTATACAAGCAAAATAAATGCTCCAATATTAATTTCCTTACCAAATTAGAATAATATATTAAATAACACGCACCTAACGTGTGTTAAACAGAAATTGTGTTAGTTTTGGAAAAACGTTTATTATTTTACTTACGCAAATCAGGGGTTTAGAAAAGAAAAACCGAGGCATTTTTTTCAAAGCGCACGCTACGTGTTTTGTCTATTATGCAAAACTCAGAGTAATAGGTACACAGAATGATGCCCAACAGATCATTTCCACAAAGACGTAATATAAGTAATGGTTCCGAAAACGCTTCCTATCTATATCGCTTAATTTTAATATTTATATTTTATATAAATAAAAAAAAAATGTATTTTATTCGATAATAATTATAATTGATGATAATTGTTTTCATACGTTATGATATCAAAATATAATAAACTTTTTTATTAATACTATTTTTTCAATACAAACAGCAGAGGCGATAGATGTTCGATAATAGTATGTTTTTCGCAATAAAATACACGATCACCGTTTCTCCTATAACGCTGTTAATTAAAAATTTACCTAAATTATTACAAATAACTATCTGTATTCGTTAATTACGTAAAATCGTCTTGCACCGTGTAATGGCAAAAATTTATTTAACCATATTTTATACTGTTTTCGTAGTTCCAATACTGTTTTTATTATACGCAACATAGAAACCCGATTTGAAAATCTATGGAAAATAGAGAAGTTACGCGAGTGTTTGGCCGAGGAAAAATTGTTAAAAATTTTAAACAAATCAACAGCCAAACAATCGTATTTTTAAAATTGAATAAACTTCATTTTTCCTCTACGCAATATTAAAAAAAAAATCTACATCCGTTAAACGTTTGTAGAATTCCTCGTCTTAAAATTGTGTTTCTAAGTTGAATGTAATAGGCGCAGAATTTGAATTACAGAGTCGTTTTTTTTTTTTTTTAACTAATATTATTCGAATTAAAAGTAATTTACATTTTTTTATTTATTTTTTTTAACGTATCATTGATTAAACCCTGTCCTTGCAATGTGAAATAAAAGGATTTTGCAATACTCTTCGACCTATTAAGCACAATCCCCTTTTACGGCATTTCCGGAATCCCTTTTTACGTCCGTGCGTATTTGTAACTCGCGGAAAACCATTCCCATAGTGGGTGTACCCTTTGAAGTTTAAAACGTAATGTACAATAAAAGTGTGCGCGTGCAACATACCCACCTAACCGTGAACTTGGAGACTGCAACTGTGGGACGGACGGCAACAAGCGGACGGACACAAGGGACGACCGGTGGCCGGCGCGGTAAAAAAAACTCCGTTCGCGTCTTCATACCTGGAAGTGTTCGCCGCTAGTCAATCTTTGCTACCGTTCAGGTCCCTCTCGCTGTCGTTGGACTGGGTCCTCTGGTAGGTGGGCGGCGACCTGCCCATGATCAGCGGCGTGTTCGGCGCCGACGGGTCGCTCTTGATCGTGGACGCGCCGCCGGACCGGTTCAGCGACAAACCCGAAACGGTCGTCCCTCCGTCCCGGATCCCGTTCATGAATCTCTCCACCTTCTCCACGCACGCATCCTGATAGTCGTGTATCCACCGGACCCCGTTGAATTTCCACACGTTTCGCATGTCCTCCGGCAACGTTTCCGCCTCGGGCCACGTGAAGTTGTCCATTATCGGAATGATGTTGCACTGGTCCTGTTGCGCGGCCACGATTTCCTGCGAGACCGAACACCCCATTTACATATTACCGAACGCTTATACGTGACTTCAGATGCGAAACTTCCCTTCACCTAACCTAACCTAACCTTCACCTAACCTAACCTAACCTTCACCTAACCTGGTCAGCGGTGTCAGTTTTTTTTTCCATTTACACGAATTTTTTAATTCGAAAAAATATGTTTACTTAAAAAAAAAAAATGAACGATGTCGCGTCGCAGGGTACCTAACCAAAAATGTACAGGGAGCGAAATGTTATTCCATAATAATTTTTCGGCTTGCGACAACGCGATTCCTCGGAATGCCACAAAACATGATCAAAGAAACTGATAATAGTCATAACGATTTAATATTTTTCCTCGATGTTCACTGTACCGCTTGAATCATCCATTTTCTATAGTTATTATTCAATAATAATATATTATATTAAGAGACGGGCGATGATATTGAATAGTGGTCCACGGAACGATTGAAAACGTGCAAAAGTGGTCCGCGATCTGAGTTGAGTTGGGAACCACTGGATTAAAATATACGACATTTATATCTAGATAATTACGTTATAAATAACGAATTTTTTATCAACTTATATATATATATATATAAATACAGTAGATTGTCGATTATCCTACATGCATATATTGTTTATATTATTCATTATTCACATTTTAATATTAATATATATTATTAAAAATATATATGTGCGTAGTATTAACTGGAATTTACAATTTAAAAATAATATTCTTACATAATATAAAAATATAATAATAAAAAAAATATAAAATGTAAAATAAAAATATAATGTACTTATTTAAAATAATAATCGATTTTTTTTTTTTTTTTGAACTTTCAATGAATTTTTTTTTTTTGCCGTCAAATCTCATATTCTATCTTCATATATTTATATATTTTTATCTTTGTATATTTCATAATATGTACGTGCACACGATAAAACGAACATAACGAATGATAAAACTAAATTAAATTAAACTAAAAATAAATTTTTACAAAAATTGTGTAGTGCGGATAATTGACGGGCGGATAATCGACGCTCTAATGTAGTTAAAATCTAATGATTATTTTCCTCTACCCGTATAGCGAACATTTTTTTTTCTCTTGTTACTTCAGTTATATTCTTTTAATTATAGATAATTCAATTACCTTGTGCACCCAGTCTTTGCATTCGTGGTCGCCGATACATCTATCCAACGATTTCGGAGTCAATACGAGCAAAAAGTTTTTCGCCTGTTTTATGCTCTGCAACAGATGGTTGTCGAACTTGCCGGCTTCCAAACGTTCCACGTCGATAAACACCGAATATCCTCGAAGTTGTAAATGTACTTTGAGCAGACTAAAAGTAACAGCGTATATATGTAAGAACGTTTTGGAAAAGTACATTATATAGTGGATAAGACGGATCTTATATTATATAACGAGTTTACCAACCTAGCGAGTTGAGATCCGGTGGACCGTCTGTAACTGATAAACACGTCCAAGTGTTTATTCATGTTTTCTTCGAACGACGACGTTTCCCTTAACGTTTGCATGTCTGTAAAAACGTAACGATAATCGGTAATTTTATATATATATATATACACCCCGATCGTTTAAAATCGTACAACAAAATTACCACTAATCGAGTCCAGTATTCTGTAACGGTGAATACTGTTTAAGATCCCACACTCTTTTACCAGCTGATCTTCCGATAAAAACCTATAGAGTATCATAAACGTTCCGTATTAATATTTGAAATTCTACGATAAAAAAAAATATTATTTTATAATAATTATTATAATCCGACCTGATGGAATCCCTGTCGACACCGGCGTTCAACATCGAATACGTGTACACGGAAAACTCCGGACCGATGGACTGTAGGAATGAGTTCAAATTGGTCGTATCTCTACTGCTATAGTCGGCCAAACGTTTCAAATTGTGTATTTCCCTCATAAACCTGTCGTCGAGTAAACCGATTAATATTATTATTATTATTATTATTATTATTATTATTATTATTATTATTATTATTATTATTATTATTATTATTATTATTATTATTATTATTATTATTATTATTATTATTATTATTATTTAAATACGGGCGTGCAGTTTCGTGACGCGGACAGATCAATATGTCTGACCTAGCTTATGCCAGGCACCACCACTACTGTGCTAATACACTTGAATACCGACCTCCTTCGCATTATCCCGTTGTGTATGCCTATGTCGTCCTTCAGGTTGTTCTCGGTCAACTGCAACAGCAGATCTCCGTCCACGCGACTGTTTACGAAGTTCTTGGAACACTCGCTGAAACCGATTTGCTTGACCCACTGGCAGACGTCTTCCGGCGACCATAGCGGCACTTTTTGGCTGAGTTTGTGCGGCACCTCTTCGCCGATCAACCGCAACGCCTGCGCCGCCAGCCTGGACGCGATGGCGTTCGGACAACTGGCCACCTTCTTTAACGGTTCGATGGCGTTGATCTCTCGGAATATACTGGTTTTGCCCTGTTGCTTTTTAATGCCGGCCTCCATACAAAAATGAAAGGCCGCCAAGTTGCACGCCTCCTCCCGGATCGAACTCAAAACCGGCACGAGCCTCTCCAGCCAATGGTGGCTCTGGCCGTGCGCGTACGCCAAATTGGACTTGGCGAACTCGGACGGCGTGTGACTGGTGACGAACGGATCGATCAGATCCAAAGTCTCGGACTTGAGCACGGCCGCTTCGATTTCTTTGTTGGCCACCAAAACGGCTATGGCCAAAAACGCGTAGTACTTGATGTTATCGTCCGTGTTGAACGCCAGCGTAAACAACCACGTGGGCACGTTGTGCTTTATCATGATTTCTTGGTTTTCGGCGCCGCCGTACAACGACAGATTGGCCAAAGCGCCGGCACAGTGTCTCAGTGTCGCGATGTCTCGTCTTCGACATTCGTACAGCAGAACGTCCAGACCGCCGAGTCTGATCACGTCGCTACACGTCACTTCGCTGTGTTTGAATAAGTGAGCGAGAATCCCTGTGAAACACAAATAAATACCGTTCTGTATAATTAAGAAAAAGAGAGAGAGAGAGAGAGAAATTTAGTACACAACGTATTTATCATTCTGAAAAAACCTCGCTCCAAATCAGGAGAAATTCTAAAATGGCAAAAATCGAATACCTAATTAATCAAAAATCAATTAATTAATCAACGTCTCATTTACCGGTACTGACTTTCGATTGATCGGCCGAGCTCACTTGGCTCTTGTACGCGGACACCACGTGCACCACCTTCTCCAGCCCGTTTTCCACGACGTAGGCGCGATTCTCCGTAGTCAGACATTGCTCCAGTAATCGGGCGCTGGAGAATTGTATTTTCTGGTCTTTGGACATGCAATTGTTGATCAACAGATCCATTCCGCCGCAGTTCCGGAACGCGTTGCACAAGGTGTAACCCAGCTCATAGGTCGGCACCGCCCACGCCTTGCATATCATGTCGTACATTTTGTTGAGCATCGGCGGCGCTTTGGCGTCGGCGTACTTGTCCCCGGTCAATCCCTTGACCGCATTCTCCAGATACGACGAATACTTGTGTATGGCGTTCTCCACGTCCTGCGGGGCGGCGATTCCGCGTATCTGGTCGAGATCGTCGAAACTCGTGTTCAACAGGTCGTCGACGCTTCTGCTTACCAAATGGTTGGACAGCGGAGGCGGCGGCGATCCACTGCCGCCTGACCCGTTGTGCGATGACTACATAAAATCAAAACGCATTGTAAGTAAATCGTACGGTTATAGGGCTGCTGGGAATCGGCTGAGTTCTATGGAGTTTTTTTTCGAAACATCACTTTACGCGCATCTCAACGACAACGCCGTCGTATTTACGCGATGAATAATAATGAACGAACTACAGAACGTAAAAAAAAAAAAAATTCCATATATAGAAGAAATTTATTAATCGTTAAACTCATCCGGTAACTTGTGCGCTACTTATTACCTACAATATTTTTGTTTACAGTAAAAAATAATAATGATAAGACTTAAAGTGTTAAAAAAAAAATATATATATATGTGTGTGTGCGCGCGCGCGAGTATAAGTACGCGCGTTTCGTATTATAAGAATTCGGGTTGAGTTGGAATATTAATAATGAAAAAAATAATAATAATGAAGTGAATTCACCTACCTGTGAAATATTCGACGACATAGCTTTCGAAGTCGACGTTATGCCTTTTTTGGTGAACGTGAAATTCGATTGTGAGGACTGGGCAATATGTTTCTCTTTATTGAATATTCCCGACGAAGTGATCGTTTGTCTTTGTTGTTGGGCACTCGAAGCCTTCTGGAAAATTACCATGTGTTTACGATTACTTAGTTTTGTCCAATCCGTACATTGCTAAAAGTTTCGATTTCGAATATCGATTTTCCATTTAACGATTTTTGTTTCAAATATCGAATTCTATTACCGATTTATTATTTCTCATTTAATATCATTTTTTTTCCACAATATTAAAATGATGACATGCTAGTAACCGTACTTATAACATATATCTACAAACAACAGTTTATTTTTATTTTTTAACGCTTATACACTTAGTCGACGAAATTCGACAATATTTAATGAGTTTACTCAATCCTTATCGTTGCCCTACTGCGACACGTGTAAGTCAATAATGCCATTTGAAACGGGAAGTATTTTTATTTACACTAATAAACGTTCCACGGAATATGAATTCCGCGCGTTCAGTTATAAGTTAATTTTCTATACGTGTTCGTCGTATACAGTACTTATTTATTTCTATAGATCTTTCGATGTTTATATTTATTACGGTATACTGATATACCGCATAAATCTTATGTATTTAGTTTTTTTTTTTAACATAAATATAACTATAAAATATTAAATCCGTGTAGAATATTCATATGCCCAAATCTTTATCACAGCCTCTCCATCCTCCCCGAAATAAAATCATAGTTACGCGTTGTGCCCCACTGTTTTCATCGTTAAAAGCCAAATGGAAAGATTTAAAGCTGTCGATCGACACAAGACAGAATGCCGTCGTTACCAGACGTGACGGATATAAATAAATAATAAACATTATAGTCCAGATTTTTCAACGAATCATTTTTAAAAACGTTCGACTCGAATTCCTTTTTAAATCATAAAAATCAATAATAAATGACCGAGTAACAACCACATACGTACATCCATCAAACGTCGGTCACAAAAAGATAAATCTTCAGTGCGTATATAAATAATTTTTAGAAAAAGTCCTAATATATCCGTAATCGTTTTCAATTACGTCACGATTAACCGCCATAAAATTTATTTCGCGATCAAATATATTGTCCTTGTATCGAACCGACGTGCAAGGCCGGCTCATTAATTTGTTCAATAACTTTTTAACTTAACTATACAATTAAATTGTTCTAACTAAACGGCGCTAGTATAAACAAATTTGGATAAAATACACGTGTACGTTTTAAGACATTCGAAGTTTTACAGTAGGGGAGTGGAACGAGTGGACCACAGACAATTCAAAAGTAACAATATAAATAATACACAGCTCGCTATTAAACAAGTACGCGACATAAGCGGCAGAACACGCCGGTTCCAATTAAGACACCTTTTTCAAGTGCTGGAGGGCAACGGAATCCCAATTCAAATACGAACTCTGAAGTATCGTTACGTTTTGGAAATAAATAAATAATTGGATATAAGAGTAACCGAGTTTCACCGATTCAAATGGTTTTCTTTTTCAATCGTCAAAAAATAATTATTGTTTTTATTAAACTATTTTACGTCGTGTAGATCGTATTACAAGCGATTACATGACTACATAATATGTATTTCGAACGTTTCAACCGTACCTAACCTAATGTGAACCACCGGTAAACGTGTTGTCGACTTATTTACCGGAGTGAGCGTAACACCTAACACAATATTATATAAAATTGGAAATATAATTCGTGCATAAGTATGCGCGTCAAAATATATACCTCTTCCGAACTAAACGTGTCGGTCTGTACCTTCATCGCGACAGCGCTTGAAATATTTCAGGATGGTCGAGCGAGTTCTGTAGTCTCTCGTAGTGTTGTGGTTGGGTAAAAAAAAATCGAATAAACCGCGGACTGGTGTAAAAAAAAAATCCTGTTATTTTTTTTTTTTTAAATATTTAATTCCCGCGTAATCGTTTACGATAATATCGCGCTCGGCGGCGAAAAGCGAAGATCTACTGCGCGCGAAAAAACACCGTTTACTACTGACTCGGCGTTATTTTACCGCAGCGCGTACCGTACGAGCGCGCGTTATACAAAAAAAAAAACTAAACTTGGACGATCGCGAATTTTCTACTCGGTCGTATGCGCACGAGCGCGCGCGCGCGCGTTATTTTATTCTTTTTCGTTGTGTTTTTTGCGTGTGGGCACGCACAAGAACTCCCACAAAATGTCGAGGCGTCTGATGATGTGCGCGGACGACGCGTGGTAACAGCAAACACCTCATTCGGGCATAAAAAAAATAAATAACGATTAATTATAATAATATTATTATTATTATCATCGTTGTAATAATATATACGTATATTTTTGTTGTCGTGTGCAAATCGAGAAGGACTACGATGACGACGACGGCGTATGAAAAAATCTCCACTACGGATCTCCACTCCACAGCTTCGGACGATTCGTGCGCGTACCCATTCACCGTTTGTATTCCGAGTCGGTCGCACGATACGTATATCTCTAATACCATAAGCATTTCGATTTCATTTGGATATTTACGCGTACACGGAACACGAGAATTATTTCTATAACGATTAGACCGAAACACGAACGAGTTAAGAGTTTGTTAAATACAGTTTACTTAAAATTTCTCGAAAATTTACTTTTTTTTTTTTTTTTTTGTTTTTACTCGACGGTTTACCGGTGTTAACTTCGAATATTTGCACAAAATTCTGTAAATTATTAATAAGATTTAATATTTAAAAGTTAAAAAAAACATATATATATATATAACTTTGTAGATTCGTGTTTATATTTATATTATCTAATTTGACGATGAGTTAAACGAAAAATCGGCTTAAATTAAAATATTGAAAGTGACGTTTAAGCCAGCTCCGGGAATTGAACATTTCACTGTTTCGGTTTGGATTATTGGATTACGATTATTCCGGTTTTATTTAGTAATACTAAATATTGATCGAATTTTCGTTTTATTACGATTTCAGTTTACCGGTTTTAAAAAAAAAAAAATTTCCAATATTGATTTCCAGTGCGATCACGATTTTCGATATTTATTGGTTTCCGCGGTTTTACAAAACGAATACTGATTTTGAACGAAATTGGCGAAAGTTTGATCAATTATGTAAGTATAGAGTCGCGTTAAGTAAACGTACAAGAACAGAAGGCCAATAGATTTTTAAAAAAAAAAAACTGCCTTGGTAACGCTTATTTCGTTTCCCGTCGAAATTGCGTATACATAAAAAAAAAATTTAGATTTCATTCGCTAAAAAATAATATAATTTCGCATGGAAATTAACCGAGTTCTCTACGGAATAGTGCAGAAAAAAAAACGTATAATAGTGCAAAATTTTTTTTTAAATATAGGTACAAGCGAAATTAATCGTTGCCACGCGCGCTTCCAAACGAATTAAAACTTTTCTTTTCTTCTTTCCGTTTGGATTATGTCCAATCCTCCCCCTCAACGCCACATAAATAAATTGTCAAAAATAATAATAATAATAATAATAATAGTAACGATCACCGATTAAATTTCTTTCAATCGTCCCTGTGTTTTTATAACACGCCGAGACGGACACCGATAATATTTCGTCAAATTCCGTAGACAATATCTCGCGAATTATTATAATGATATTAAACGATATTGGTTTTTAAACGGCATAAACACAACGACAGTTTAAAATCACTCACTCAGCGGTTATATAAAAATATTATTAAACACTGCAATGTTGTAAAATCGTTCAAAAATATTTCAATACTGTTTCTCTAACAATGAGATAATAAAGTACAATAAAATAAATCGCGAAATTTTGTAAATATTCACCATTCGCGAACACAATATTGTTGTCGGCGATCTTTCGAGTAAATTATACGTTTATTTACGGGATATAAGGTATAAATATTTCGCATTTAACCGCAGAAAAAATCAAAACACAAACTTATTGTCTTCAGGCGAGTAGGAGTGTGTGTGTGTGTGTGTGTGTGTTTGTCCATCTTACGGTGTTTCTTATTTCAACATTTGTGCTTTTATGTCAAAATATTCGTATTTTATCAAAACACGCGAGAAGTCTGAGATTTCCACCACCCTGAAGATTATCCCTGGTTCACTCTCAATATATTGATCGTTGAACGTTCTGTCTGAAGTGCCGTTAGCATAGTATTCCGAATAATGTACGACGAGATATTTTATTCTATTAGGTAACGTTTTGAAAGTCAACTCTGCGCCAATGATTATATTACTAAGTACTTTATTGACAAGACCTAATCTAACGGATACACGCTAACGAAATTATATCGATTTAACATTTTCTTTTTCGTCGATTCGTTTTAAACGACAACAGAAGGTTAATGTTTGATACGCGTATGTATTATCGTTAATGAATTGTTGTGCGATTTTAACATTTTCTCCTAAATCCCAATTTACACGGGGTTAGTAATATATATATATATTTTTTTTTATAAATAACGACTGTGTATTTTTCAAGTGAACGTTTCGATTTCGCGGTGTTGCGGATAAGTCGAAACGGTTTTTCGTGCCTTGGTCGGACGGGACCGGAGCCAAAAAAAAAAATACAAACGCGAACGGTTTATTTATTCCGTGTCACCCTTTGCCGCGGGGACGACGAGATGAGCCGTTGAGACGAATCATGATAGTTCGGTCGGCGAAAATATTTCGTCGTCAAATACATGTTGTTTTGGTGATGCGCAAAAACGCGGGGAAAAGTAGAAGAAAAAGAATTCCGGGACGAAAACAATACGAGCGAAAAAAAGAAATACCGAAATAAATTCGGCCCACGTGCCAAAACGCGATCTCTCGAATTATTCTCACCGTATCGTATGCGCGGTGATACGTTACGGGGGAAAATAAATTCTCTTCTTTTTTTTATTTTATTTTTAGTGGTCCGTCGCGGCGTCAGCAGCTCCCTCCGTTTTCGCCGCAAATAGACGCGTCTTGTGTGCACGTAGAACTCACAAATATTTCCTATTGAGATACGGATAATTTTTCAAAAAAAAAAAAACAGAAAATGATTAACGCGTTTAATAGATCCTGAGGCGAAGCGAGGATGCTATTGATTTTACAATTATTTTTCTTTGTAGAAATTTTCGATTAGGAAAACGCTCGCACGAACTCGTCATATGTACTCGTTCGGGTAACAAATTGTATTTATAGTCGATGGTACACTTTATTTGAAAGGTATTTTCGATTTTTTTTTCCTCCGTACAATTTTCTCATTCGCAATTCAAAACGAATTCTAAACTAATTTCTCAATTGTAGTATTTAATCACGGCATGAAAAAACCATCGAAAAAATAGTGTTGAACGCGAGATTTTTTTCGAAATCGATATATATTTAATCAAAAATTTTTTTTTTTTTTCATAACCATTCTAAATTTGTGTGTATTATTGTTGTATATTTTAGTGTATTATTTTAATATAAAATAACGTACACGTTCATTAGGTATTGGTTCATTTATTTTCTGTCCAATTTGTTTATCCATACAGATAGTTTATCCGTATAAGAAAACGTTTTTCCATTCGTTTCATTAGTACTGACAATTTCGTATTCATAATCATAACATTCTCGACGAGAGTTGAGAATGTTAAAAAAAAAAAAAACACGTTTTCATACACCGCTTCTACGATTTAATCCAATCGACACTGTTTTACGGTATATTCGATTTTTCAACCACTTAAATTTTAAGAATAGTATTAAAAAAATGAATAAAAATTGTCTAAATAGTTTTTATGTATGAACCCCAGTGTGTTTTATGTAATTTAAAATATTTCCGAACACACGAATTTTTTTTTTTTATAGTAGAATCGGTGCAATAACCGTTCGATCATTGACAAAAGTTTGAAAAAAAAAAAAACCCGGAGGGAATGGTAAGGATTCAAAACTCCAGCTTCGCCGCCGCAATACTTATTATAAAACGCTCGATTTTTTGTTTTTGAAACGAACAAACAACAAAAATGATTATATACGGATACAATCGATGCACAAAGTGGCGTATTATTTATTGTGGTGAATCGATCGGGTGTTTAAACGCCCGGTGACCTAAAAATTAAAAACGGCTGTTTACGTACCGTTTAAATCGCGCACACGGATGGAATCATTCGTATTGTTTCGAGATGAAATAATTGCTATTGGAATCGTGTGTAGGAGACTAGGATTTTTCGATAGATTTCGGAATAAAAATTAATATTTGCCCGGTCCTAGAAAATCACGATGGAAAAAAATAAATAAACAAACAAAACGCGTTTTGCGACGAAATGTATTCGTGCGGCTCATCATTACAACGCTAGAGAAAAGCAGCTGAATGACACATTACCTTGGGCCCGTTGAACATATTATAATTGTCGGCCGTTTTAGACGTGCCGCCGCTCGCGATTCGCAACACTACACCGCTGCTGCCGCGCATCGTGTCCGCGTTAAAACCGTCGCGATTATCACATTCATACGGCGTACACCGGACCAAATAATAAAACACTTCGTGAAATAATAATAATAATAAAAAACTGCCGCGGAGCTCCGAGAAAAACGACGACGAATGAATTTATATGCTCGTATGAACGTTTCGCCGTGATAAATTCCAATGGACTATTCGATATCCGTCGGTGCGGTGGTGGTGGTTTTTTTTTGTGTGTTTGAGTTTTTCCGTGACTATAACGACGACGAACGGCAATAAAAAAAAAAAAAAAACGCGTGCGTGACCCGACGGTATGTAATAATAATAATAATAATAATAATAATAATAATAATAATAATAATAATAATAATAATAATAATAATAATAATAATAATAATAATAATAATAATAATAATAATAATAATAATAATAATAATAATAATAATATAATAATAGCCCGCCAGCGTATAATATGTACGTGCGCCCGACAAATGTACGGAATACACGGGGCGCGGCGGCGTCGTCGACGGTATACGCAATACAGCGCGCGAGTACTTTCGGTTGCCGAATCGACGGGCGCCGCGCCGTCGACGACGTCGGAGAATAAAATAAAATCGTTTAACGTAACCACCACGAAATATAATAATCGATCGAAATAAATCGCGCGTGTTCGCGAGAACGCCGAGTGTTTCTGAGCTAATGAAACAAATAATCTAACGTTTACAGTGTAACCGACCGTGTTTATTTATTGTCCACGGTTCCAATTATCATTTCAAGGGGAGGAGAAAAAACAACTTTTTTCTTTTTTTTTTAACAGACTCTGTTACTACACACAGTTAACGGAAATTATTGCGGTAAAACGAATACGGAAATAGAATTTTGGAAAAAAAAAAAACAAATGCGTATTAATTTCTAAGGCTAGTTTCGGAAAATAATCGTTAGAAAATTAAAAATATACCGCGTAAAATATTTTAAATAAATTCAGTTTTTAAAAAATCGTATAGGTGTTTAAAGAAATCATAAACACATTTTAACGAAAAACGTATTATTAACACAGGGTTAAAAATTTTTTAACAATTTAATTCGCTGCGTGTATAAATACGACGTGTGTTGTTGTTTTTAATATTTTTTTTTTTTTTGTAATCTCCGCGTCTGTTTATCGTAACAGTTTTTTCTACTTAATTGTGGTTTTTTGTTTCTTTTCTAATACGTCCCGCGATAACGACTCTTCGTCTAAATCTGTAGTAAACAATATACAATATTTATTGTATATTAAATATCCCTCCAATATTTATTTTTCCAATCTTACTCTTCGGCTCGATTATGCGTATCCACATATATACATAATTTTTTTTAATATTCAATTATAATATTTGCGTTGACAGTAACGGCACGCGCATATAATATCATTAATAACGGGCGTTGTGTGTTCAAAGGCCGTTCGTCGTCTCGCGAATAATACGGTTTTTTTGTTTTTTTCTATCATACAAAACATTATGTAAATCGACACTCCGCGTGCGACAATATATTTAACGGTACATTATGTAATTATAGAGGCGGTTGAATTAAACTAAACACCCCCCCCCCTTCCTCGTTTTGAGAGAAAAAAAATTTTGTCCCGTTAAATCAATTTTCGAAATACAAAATTAAAAATAATTTTAGAAAAAAATGTTCACAATTGTCTATATTGTACTCACTCGTCGATACGTGTAGTGATGGTATTCGAAACGTTGGATAATAATCACTCCTTGCAGGACGCGTGTAAACGGCGCGTTATCGCACGAGTCCATCGTATTATTATTATTGGTACAAACGAGTAATATTATATAATAAATTATCGCAAACGCCGGTAGAAAGAAAAAAAAAAAATAAACGATACAATTTTTAATATTCCGTTCGACCGCGTATCGATATTGAAAAAAAAAAATAAATATATTTATGTACAATTATTATTACCGTTATTACCGATCGTTTGGGCTCCGTAGAAATATTCGCGCAAGCTGACTACGCGACCGCGTGCTTATGAATGGAAACGAATTCGCGCGCGTTATGATTCGACGAACACACACACACACACTCGATTTCCTATCTCATAATTGCACTAGACACGACGAATATACACATATATTTATATTGTACAACAGGTGGCGTACACTTCACGCCGGCTTATAATACACATGAATAATATTTACACACACACAGAGAGAGAAAAGAATTTCAAAATATAAAATGACTAATATTATTATTTGGATTAGTCGGACGAAGACGGAAACGCGAATCGTCTATTATTATTTATATTTCCGCGAACAACTCGAAATCGCCTGATGTGGCTCGCGACAAGGGATTTTACGATAAAAGAAAAACGGCTCCGATTTACGGAAAATCGCCAATTGTCGCGTATAAATCGCAGTGGATTTCGTGAAACGCGAACAATTTCGCACACGTTCGGCGTGTAACAAAAAAAAAAAAAAAAAACCGCGCGCGTACATAAAAGCGAGTTTCGTTCGCAACGATTGTTCCGACAGTGAGTCCCCCAACTCCGCGAGTATATAATTTCGATTATTATTATTATTATTATTAAGTCGTTAATTGATATATCAATTACTTGTGGGAAATTCAATAACCAACGCCAAAGAGAGATTACGTGAAAAAAAAAAAATTTTTTTTTTTAATAAAATATTCGACACCTGTCATATGCGTGTCGTGTACGCGCGAGCGGTGTATCGAATATTTGACGAATCGAATGGCGAGGGAATGAGGGAACTAACTTGCGTGTCATCTGTTTAATTCGATTTAACGAGAACGATGAGAACAAATTTTGCTGATTTTTTTTTTTTTTTTTACTCGAAAATAGCAAAACGACCATTTAATATATAACCGTGTGTGTGTGTGTGTGTTGTATACAGGGTGGAAATTTTTTGATTTGATCACGAACCAGCGATTATCTGTCGAGATTTCCACAGAAAAAAAAAAAGGAGAAGATGGACTGCACACCTTACCAAAACCTAAAGAAAACAACGAAAGTCCAAACACGCGTGGCTTGTGGTTCAAAAAATTTACAACATGGCAATGATAAACCTACAAACCCCTCATATGAACTTTTGATTTTAAAAATATTATTTTTTCTATACACTATCTTATGGAATCAAAACGGATTTTTTCTCTTCGAAAACAGTGGCTTTTTACAAAGTCCGGTGGAAACATTCGCGCGTTGCGTCTATTTTTTTTTTAGATTATTTTTAGATATTATTATTATTATTATTCGATAGATGCAGTATTAGGCACTGTATAACCGGGACTCGATACCTAATTAAAAGTATTTCGATTTGAAAATAATATATATTATTTTTTAAATAAATATAAGTATTTTTCTCCAGCGTTATTTTTAAATATTTTTCTAGGAAATTGTTTTTTTGGACACATAAATGCTTTTTTCCCGATCGGATTAAAATCCGAATCTTAGTATTTGTAATTCAAATAAAAAATTTTAGAATACCAAACGGGCACAATGTGAAAAAAAAATACAATAAAAATCGTTTACATTTCCAGAGATTTTGCCCAGCTCGATCACCCTGTACATACAATGAAACGGCAATGGTACGCGTTTCGTTTTTTGACGATACGTCAAATATCGGTTTTTTTTTTTTTTACTAGTGCACGACAAAATAATTCGCTTACTTTGCACACGCGCACAACCTTTCAATCCCGCGACCATATGATCGTAACCTGAGTGGTAATATGTAATTGCAACGGTGCAAGTACAGTAATATAAAATATAAATAATAATAATAATAATAATAATTATTATTATTAATGTTTAATATGTTATTACAGTGCTTATATAATATATATATATATATAAGCACGCAGATTGAAACTTTTTTTTTTTCATTTTTCATTTTTTCTTTCGCCAGCCTCAATATAATATATGCGCGAGTATAACGGAATTTTGTTGGGACGCGTTGAAAAAAAAAAAAAACGTTTTTTTTTTTTCGATGCGTCGAATTTCGATACATTAATATATGTTCAGTGTATTTTACTCGTGAGAATTCATTTGATCCGCGCGGAATGAGAATATCTGTAGTGCCAAAAAAAAAAAAATAATAATAACCGAAAGCAATACAATCGCAAATACGTCAACGTCCGATGAGGGAAGGAGGTGGGAAAATCAATTCGCTTTCTCTGAGATAGTTTTTTAACAAATAGTTATTTTTTCCTTATAGTTTTAGCTATTCAGAATTTCAGTGTATCGCGACCGGATCGTTTAAATATTTTCAACACACAAAACGTGTAGGAACAAAAATATTATCTTTTTTTCAAACGTAAAAAGAAAAAAACATTTTTGAAGAAAATTATACATTCGATTTTTATTTCGCAATATATCAACTAAAAACTACACCGCGAAACGATGATAATAATAATAATAATAATAATAATAATAATAATAATAATAAATGTGTCGTAACTTATTTATGTGTCGTATTATTGTCACTGTATAAAATTATTTTGAAAACAATTTCATCTCGCCGATTACACAATTCGGTTTTTTGTTTTTGTATTTTGTTTTTTTTTTTTGAAAATTGTCGTGAACTTTGGTAAATGTGCTGTGTGGAATATCGTTTGTGGTATACGAACATGCGAAAATACACGCGTGACAATTATAAACAATAATAACCACTTCCGTACTAATTCACAATTTTTTTCTTTCTATTTTTTTTTTTTTCAAACACATAACATTATTTGTAACGACGTTCGGCAACACGACATATTAAGTATTATAATATTGTTATTATTATCGTAACGAAATACATTATATGACTTTTAAAATTTAATGTACAAGCCACTTAGAAATATTACAGAAATCGTTAAAGCTCACGGGGTTCTCGATGTTTTCGAAACGTTCGTTTAGTCTTCGAATGCAAAAAAAAAAAATCTAAAAGCGTCGAATTTATTCGATTTCTTTGTGATCGTGAAAGAAACGGGTCAAGCGTTCGATTTGGAAAGACGAAATCATATTAAATGGACGTTCTTCGAGAGTATTGGTTTCTAGAGTCTGCAAGAAGAGCCGATCTGCACTACTCTCTGAGGAAATCCGAGATTTGTTTAAACTCATTAGAGACATAGCGAAATTACAAAAATATTTTTCACTCTTCCGTAACAAAAACTTGCTAAAAACGTACGAATTGTAACAATAAAATAACAATCTAAAAGTGATTTTATATATTTGCCATAAATTTAGTAAAGTACATGAATTTAGATAAAAAAGTTGAGTGTTCATATTTTAACAGAAAAATAAAATAAAACATTTTTTAAGATCCATTTTTCACATATCCCGTTTTTATGTATATATTATCTATTTTTATGTAAATTAAATCTTCTTTTCTTTTTGTAATTTCAAGTAAAAACATAGTTTTTTTTATGTGCGAAATTAATAATATAAAAAATTAGAGTTGAAATAAATTAACTTTTATATTAAACGAGTTATTGTTTAAAGTCAATTAATTTTTAAACTGTTTAAAAAAAAAACTGTTCTTAATAACCTTTAATTTCATCATTAATACATTACCCATCTTCAATTCTTACAAACATAATTGTATTTAGAAGTTTAGAACTATGCTTAAGTAAGACGTTGAGAGAAAATTTAATTAACACTTTTTTTTTTAATTAGAAAATTTTAACATTTAACTGAATTCAGATACATTTTAAAAGCTAACATTCAATTAAAATTATATATATATATATATATAATATATATATATATATATATATTTTTTTTTTATTATTATTTTTTTTGTATTGGGTAACTTCATTCAACGAGTTTTACTTTTATCATTATTTTTAATGTTGACCAATGTTTTGATCCTTGTACAATATTACGCGTATTACGTATTAAAATACGTTGGTAAAATATTTACACCTATTAAAATGGAATCGAATTTATCATATGACATATTTGTTTGTGTACATATAATATATACGATTCTTTACAGTTTTTAGAAAATTACACACGTATAGGTATAATATATAAGTGATAAATCGTATTGATACAATAATATTTCGTCATATTTCTTACGCATAAACGTAATTATACGTCTTTATACGTTATAGCCGTAGATTACGATTTATTTTTTTATTTTTCGACGATAATTATTATTTTAATAATAATATGCTAATCGACCGAGGACGATTTTTTTTTCCAAGACAACTTTCGAACGTACGCATTTGATTTATTCCGCGATTCCTGGTAACGATCACCCGACTTGTATATAATGCATAAAATAATGTGATTACTCGAGCCAGACCAAGGCACACCTGGATGGCCGTATTTATATACTAATATATTTATATATATATATATATATATTCAATCAACCATTTAATTGAAAAACGTGATTCGAGAATTGAAACGAACGCGCGTGATAAATTATTGTCAATATTATCAGCTAAGGTTGTCTTCTCTTCCCGGCGAACCGAAAACAACAACACACATCAAATCACATACACGTTAGTGTCTTATATACATTTACCGTCACCGTGTAAAAAAAAACATTATTCCCATCGGCGTTTTTTTTTTTTTTCGTTATTTCGTCAGATCGGAATAAAAGAGTAACCAATTTAATAAAATAATAAATTATATTGAAATTTTCAAATTGTCTGTGACGTTAACCAAAAAATTTTCAAACGTTCATATCGTTTGTCCCGATCACAAGAAACGAAAATTTCAAAAAAAAAAACAAACAAATGTCTTTTCACACAATTGACAACGAATCACGATTGCGTGAGTAATACAATATATTCGTAGTTCATAGGACTCGGGTGAACTGCAGAAAATTATGAAAAAATTATTCGCTATTAATTGTTAAAATATTACGTTTACAAAATATGTCAGTGGAGTGTGTACAGAAAGTAAGCCGTGATGTAGGCCAGAGAACCACTTATCCTGCGGTCTCGTTCAAACAATAATAATCAACATTTTCTGTACGGAATTTAGCTGCAAAAGCAATGTCCGTTTTATATTTCACGAAGAATTTACGATAGACGTGTCGAAATGAAATATTTTTGTAAAAAACTTAATTAATAGCCGTCCTGATCCAGCTTCGCCAAGAGTGAATATCATCTCGTTCGATAGTTTAAAATATAAGTAATAAATACCCAAATGAATTTTACTAATATAATACATTCATGTTCTCAAAAATCCTATGTAAAATACATTTGGATATGTATAAATATTTTTCGTCCCACAATCAGTGTATGACCACGTACAAAAAACCGTCATAACTCGAAATATGAATTTGCAACAAATTTGGAGGTTCAAATTCACTCGATGTTTTTGTGATGAGAGACTTTCGTAGCAAACCGTATAAAAATGTTTGAATCGGGGAATGGCAAGTCATACGGGATATTAGAGCGATGTGTGTTCTATATGAATACAAGTTTTCTTTTAGAAGATCAAAAAGTCCGAACTTTTAGAAAACGCGTAGCAACAATCCCGCTGCAACTATTCTCTCGAGAAATCCCAAAAAAATCGTTTCGAACACATCCGAAACGGGTAAATTTTCCGTTGTTTTCAGTTTTCAGTACATTTGGCGACTGTGCGATATTTCTCGCGTAGCGAGTTCTTTTTTTTTATATAATTCCTATCAAACGTTTTAAGGCGTATTATATAATATTTGTATCAGGAAATTCAACGACAAATATTGAATATTCCACTCTTCAGAAATAGAAACGTGGCAAAACCCTGTCGCGGCGACATACAAAACGCATATAAACGCATTATTTTTATATTCAGTCCATCTGTCAAAATCTTATCGAAATTTGTTCAACACAGTTTCTCAGTTTTTCTCTTCGTATTCATATATCTATTTAAAGATTAAAGGATCTATAAGTTACGAAATACAAAAAGGAATAAACGAAACGTATTAATAATGTAAAAAAATAATAATTCTTTATTATATAATATTAATTTTTTTCCTAAACCAAGCGTCAATACTCTCATTTTATTTTGCTCGGCCTGTAACTCGAAGTGCACTTATATTGCCGGGGTTATTACAAAATTTGAATTCCGGTCACGTCTCCTGACAAACATGAAATGAAACGAAAATGTATATTAAACGGGTATGCATAAAATACTGAAAGCGTATATTATAATTTTATTTATATATTATTATATAAATATATAATATCGGCGAATTTTTTTCTTCTTTTTCAATGATTTCTATCCCGATTATACCGTGTTAATTTTTTCAACAAAACGTTCGGTATATAATAATAATATACATTTTATTTACGTTATAATATCGTATTATTAAAAAATTTCTCCGCCGGCCGTTTAAGTTTCCATTCTCGGCGCGACCGATTATATACATATATATATATATAATAGGTACTTTACATATTATTATTATTATTATTATTATTATTATTGTATTATGTATACGACGTTTATATGGCGAACAGCTGCGCATGTCCGAGGTCACATAAAAATAAGGCACTTAAATATAAGAAAAAAATAAATAAACAGCCGTAGTCGAGACTTTTCGCGTAGGCGCGCAGAGGAAACCGCCTATAAGAGACGCCATATTATATTATACGACTGCGTTACATTATCGCGGTGTCCATCGTTATAAAAAAAAAAAAAGTATACCGTCGAAGGCGCGCCTCATATTATAACTAACAATATAGTAACAACGACATCAATAATAATAATAATAATAATAATAATAATAATAATAATAATAATAATAATAATAATAATAATAATCGGAAGGAAAATCGTTCGTGGGAAGTATTTCACTTTTATTTAGTATTATTATTATTATTATTATTATTATTATTATTATTATTATTATTATTATATGAGCGTCTCGACAAACCGGTAATATAATATTATGATTACATACGCATAGGCATTACACGGCTACAATGTCTAGACCAGCAAAATCGAAAATAATTTTAAAATGACATTTGTGATTTTGCGTTACCGTAGAGTCAGTTTAAAACCTGCAGCAGCTTTTCGAAAAAAAAAATTATACCTTTATCGTATATTATATCTATAAATAGTTGTTTATCTGTATTAAGTGAAAAAAATGAACGGCAATCCTAAACAATTTTTATAGTTGCGACTCACTTCTGACGATTTTCAAATTCAGGTGACACACGCAAATCGATATTTTTTTTTTTTTATGAAATATGAATAATTGAAAGTAGTATGATTTATTTGGTAAACTGCAAACGTAAAAAAAATGACCGGAAATCCAACTTTACAAGATAATAATGATATGAAGATTTGAATGGGATAAGCAGCGTTCATAGCTTTAGCAGAAATAATGTAAAGATATTTTAGAAAACCACAACTCCGTTAAATAATTACGGCTGAAGCTCGTTTTTATTGGATTTTCTTCAAAGTTTCAAATAGATTGTTGTTAACAATCCTTCTTCAATTCGTGTCGTTCGTGTGAAAATGTTTCGTGCGACCACACAATTTGGGAATCTCTGGCTACAGTAAAAAAAAAAATTGTAAATGACTATAATACGTTAACGTTGTTCATGTGACGGAAAAATAAACGTTCAATATATTCTGGTCCCCTGCAGAACTCTCGGCTAGAAATGCGAAAAATTCTATACACACGCTTATGGGATACATATACGTGCAGTGAAATAATAAGAATTCGCTACCGAAACTTGTGAAACATGTCGATGATCCCGTGCGAGCGCTTCTGCGACGAAAAAAAATGTTCGCAGATAAAATAAAAACAATTCGCCCCCACCACATCATTCTAAAAAAAAAAAAAAAAACAATACGTTCGCCGAAAAATCGAAAAATATATAATTTCTTTTCATTTAGGCACCGCATTTATTATTTATCAGTAGGCTTTAAAAAGTGTTGATTTTTGTTGATCGATGTCGAAACGTTTCAATAATACTATATATATATATTTTTTTTTTTTTAAACAAAATTTTCGGTTCCGAAATTTCGAAAAAAAATATACAAATATCAAGTAGTTTTTGCTTTCAAACATTTTTTTATTTTTTGATTTTGTATAGATAAAAAAAATACGATTTGTACTCAAGACGTTTGAAAAAAAAAAAAAATGTCTCCCACCACCATTGAACACAGGCGGAACACACGCGCACTTGCACAATCCTCTGAGGCGGAGAGAAGCGAAAATAATAATAATAATAAAAAGATTTATACATCGGAATATATTTTATTATTTTATTTAAGCCGAGTACAAGACGACGTTCGCCGTAATGGAAATGTTCGCCGGAGGCAATCCGTATTTACGAACGTTTTAAACCAGTTTCCGCCGATCACTCGCCCCCACGCGTTATTATACTATGTGTCGTGGTCGAACCGCAGTAAACGCGAGTCTTAAAAAACACACACGCATAAATCATAATAACACGAAGATTTTCATTTGTTTTTATACTCGACAAGAATTAAACGCAGTGTTTTGTTGAGAAAAACTTTTTTTAAATGTCCTCCTGTAATACGTACAGTGCGACCAGAGCCGGGGATTAATGATATAAATGGCCCCGTGCTGAATCAATCTGGGAGCCAAACCTGATTTTACAAAAAAAAAAATATGTCTTACATATATGTGTAACGTTATGATTTACATTGAATGATGCGACAAAAAAAATGTACGTAGAAGACTTTAAATCGATTGAAAACGCGTTGAAATTTGTACTTGTTATAATTATAATTATTATTATGATAAATATTTTATAAAAATATTTGACGTAAATAACTGTTTTTTGATGTCGTAGTTAGGTTATTGAACGTTTAAAAATTGTGCCATAATTTAAAAAAAAAAAAACATTTTTTTCGCGGCCCCTGTTCGTTAGGGCGCCCTCTTAGCCTCCCCCCATCCCCTCTTAATCCGGCTCTGCTGCGAGTGTATAAAATAAAATAATGAGAAGTATGCGCGTTATTATTACAGGCGTGCGTAGACCTTTGTCGACATTTAAATGTGTATATTATTATACGTATTCACCGCCATTATTATTATTATTATTATTAATTAACTAATCAACTTAAACGCAACGTTTTTTTTAAAATCCTTTCTTATTACACGTTTACATTATTGGAGGAACCTCTATTCCGAATTTCAAGTTCGTAGGTCGTGTAGTTTTTGAGATATACCGATCAGTGAATGAGTGATATTTGAATTTTATATATATAAAAAAAAAAAAAAGATATCGTAGACGTGTTTAAATATCATGTCTATGCGCATGATTATTACAAACGTTTTTTTTCTTCTTTTAATTGTATTGAAATTAGCCGTAAAAATTATCAATACTAAATCTTGAGAAAACAAATGTTGAAAGGAGTAAGAAATTTCTTTAATTTTTTAAAAACATACACCATCTGGTTGAATACGAACAAAAGAAACATTTTATACGCCGCGATTTTTGGAGAACGGTCGGCGTGTACACGGGATCGGAACGACACTGGTTGGTACTGGGAAGTTGTGGTTTGATCAGTAATCACTCGTGGTGTGTACACAAAAAAAAAATAATAATAATAACGTCATCCGGAAGATCACAACAAATCAGTGTTGCCGCGTGATAGCACCTATACTTGTTCAAACACTTTACTCTCGTGAGAATACGTAAAAAATACAAATCGAATAAATTAACATAAAAAATATATAATAAAAAAATGTGATGGAAACAGGAGACTTTATATATAAAGATAATGTATTTTGACAAATTTTAATTAGATATTAAAAACGTGTGAAGGTTAGATTGGAATATTTACCGACATAATATGACACCCGTATTGTATTATTATTATTATTATTATTATTATTATTATTATTAATTAAGATAATAAAGGAATTACGCAATAATATTGTATAATATTAGCACGATAATGATTTATATAGTGTTTTGTGCGCTTACGTCGATTTGTGTCAGAAGAACGATTTTTTTTTTATTATTATTATTATTATTTCGTTCTCGCTGTCGGAGCGATCCGTCTAATAGGTTAGGTGCGCGTACGAAAGCGTGACGATGACAGCGCGCGCGGGCGCGGCGATTTTCCTATAAGCCTGCCAATATTCCGTTCCACGATTCTGGAGCGAATCGTATTTTTTTCAATAAAATATCGTTTTTTTTTTTTTTTTTCGTGAATAAAATTTGTCGAATTTCTGCGAAAAGCGCCGCGCTGTGGTTGGCCACCCGCCGCCACGTTCCCTGCGGGGGGGACGTTCGACCAATATTGCCTGCGCAGTAATCGTACCTGGAGTTTGTTGAGCGTCTTCTCGGCGGTGCCGTGGTCGACGATTGTGGTGGTGCCGGCCAGCCTGGCCCGGATCGCGTTGGCCGCGTGAATTTTCCGCACGTCCGTGGACGCGTGGTGCAACGACGACTGCAACACGTCCTGCGAATCGGCCACGGTGCTGCTGCTGCTGGACGACGACGACGACGACGAGGACGACGACGACGATTCGAACGCCTCTTTGACCGTCTTGGACGTGGACACGCGCCGTTCGGTGGCCGCCGCCGCCGCCGCCGCCGCGTAATTTTGCAATTGTTCGTCGACCGCGCCGCAAGCGATTTTCACGGGTTTCGGCCGGGCGGCCGCCGACTGGACGAGCAACATCGGCGACGCGCTGGACACCATCACGGGCGGCGATTCGGGAAACGTGACGAGCGGGTCGCATCCGCCGTCGACCGGCGCGTCCGCGACCTGCACGTCGTTGCTGCAACACCGGTCCTGCATCTGCTGCAACAGTTGCGAGTTCTGTTCGGACGACGTGGTCGTCATTTCGGATATCTGACGGTGGACCCGCTGCGACGTGGACGACGTGGACTCCATGGTTCGCGAACACGACGACGCCTTGGATGAGGGGAGAAACAAAAAAAAAAAACGAAATTTCAATTTTCTCAACCGCATTTGTTTTACAGTTTTCCATCCTTCCCGGTAAAAAATATATCAAAAAAAAAAGAAAAAGTATTTTTTTTTTCTAATTTCGCACCACAATCGTCGTCGAATTCTTCATATTATTTGGAATTTGTTCGAAATATATTTTTAAATAATTATATAATGGAATATTTCGATTTTAATATTGTTTTGGCGAATTTTTCTGATATTATATAATATTACGTTATTTAATTGTTTAAGAATGTTTTTTTTTTTTTTTTAATATTCTCTATGTATTTTGTAATGTAATCGATTGTGTAATCGATTGTGTTTAAATTATCTTTAAGAACGATATCGCGTGTGTTGTGTTGTCCACGCGTTTATAATTACATTTATTTGAAGGAATACGCTTCAGGTGTCTGGAAAAGAAAATAATAGGAAGTTTTAAAATGTTTAATGGCAATAAATTTGAATAATGCTGTGATTGCTTTAAGAAGACGTGCTTACACTGTAAGCAAACGAAACGTTAGTGTCAAAGCGCCAGAGAAAAAAATGCAGAAAACGTCCGAAAAAATGGATACGTTTACGACGAAAAAAGAAAACCCCCCGTCTTTTCATTGAGAAAAGAACCACGTCAAAGCCACTGCAGTTGTGTACTATTAATAAAAGACGCCAAATATTTACACGAAATAAATTACGATATTAGAATAAATAAAAGAGTTTTTCTTTCCAAATATCTTTAATTATTACAAGTATGATATTAAAAAAAGGGAAAAAAAGGCGGTAACGAAATTGTATTTTTAAAATGCTTGTAATTCATTTTGCGTAAAGCAAAAAAAAAAATTGGTGGACATGATTTTTCCATTACATAAGCAACGCTTTTTTTGTGAAACAATTATTTTGACGGAAATCATAAGAGCGCGTCGTCTTATAAATGTATAAGAGGTCGTCGATAAGCACTCTCGAGCGACGAACAGTGCAAATATTTACCGAAACCTAATGCGTTCGAGTAATATAATTTTTTTTCTTTTTTTTTTTGAGATTTTACGAAATTATATAGTGTTATAGTGGAAATCGCATTAAAACGCTAGTGATATCGTTGGAAATAATGCGCGTAGTATTAACAGTATTAATTAAAATATAATACGTTGTGTTTGGTACACTGCAGGCCTTAATTCGGTGCCGAAATTGAATTCGAAACCGACTGGTTAAGTCTGAAGTTCGATAAACTTGCACTGTTTATATAAAATTCTTAAAATTTTTAAATTGCCACTTAAAATTGCGATATAAAACACGTATAAACGTCAGTTATTAAATTGTCGAATATTAATCAATTATATTATAATAAACGCAATTTAAAAAAAAAAAAACACGTACTGCGATATTAATAATATTGTCCGTCGCATTTCTCTCGTAAAATTTTATATTATTTTAATTTTTTTTTTCAATCGGCACACACGTTCGGAAATTGTATTTGGCGAATTACGAATAAACTACGATGATGATATCGAAAAAAAAAATTGACTACAGCAATATTGTGACTGTTTTCGGGTGACGATAGAGGTAAAGAGCAATCGCTGTGAGAAGTAATAAATTTCCGTATTTAATAATAATCTTCACTATTTGCCGATGCCACCTACACGTAAGACTGGTATCGAGTTGAAAGTTGAAAATTTTAATTTATTTCAAAACGAATTCACGTTACGTTTTTTTTTTTTTTTTTAAATAGTATTACTTTAAAAAAAAAAAAACTCAAATCGTTGACACCAAACACACCACAGTCGTATCTAAGTTCAATTTCGTCGCGAACAGTGCAATGCGATTTTTCTGAATGCGCGGTTTAGGTTTTTTTTTTTGCTTTTTTAAAAAATTTCAAATTTTTTTCTTTTTCTTTTTGTTGTCTTAAAGTCAACACTGGACTTCTAAAGTTAACACGACGAGTTAAGACAAAAAATAAAAAAAGAAATTAATAATAATTATCTTGTTCCGCGTGCCTTGCCTGTACCTAACTATATAATATTTATAATTTTATTAACATAAACGTGTTCGAAATACCGTTTGCGCGTCCTCGATTTTATTATAATACTAATATAAATACGTGCACGATAATGCGTTATCGTATATGGATAAAATGCCGCCATCGTGCATTTCAATATGGTAAAAAAAAAACAGATTTTTTTTTCTCGTATTTTTTTAAAATACACATACACGATAAGAAAGTCGCAGAAGCGTTGTGTATTCAAATAATGATATTTTATATAATAATATACTACATATATCGTAATTTTGTATAGAGTCCTTGTGCGTTAACGTATTCTCGGAAATCCTCGTGTTTGTCATATTCGTAATATTTTAAGTGCGTATGGATTTTCGACGACGGATTAAGAAATATTCATTGTAGTGGTCGCGTCTCTTCGACGGTATACCTACAAGACGACATTTATGTATGTAAAAAAGCGAAACGAAATTATTGTGAAAGACTAACAGTCGCGCGGTTGAGTGTTAGAACAGTATAGGAGAGTCGAATATCTAATAAAACTTTTATTATTATAAATATTGATTATTTGACGAGAATCCGACATTGCGACTGCAGCTACCGTCGACACGTCTAGCAATTACGACTATGCGTTGAATTTTTACATTTCAATATTTCAAATACTTAAAAAAAGATTTCAGAAGAATATAAAAAAAAAACCACTTTGATTTTGTTTAAAAAAAAAAAAATTACATTAATTACGAAAAATTAGTAGGATATTTCGTCCTGAGGGTTTTTTTTTTTTTTTTTGAGGGGAGGGGGATTCGAAAGAAAACGATGGCCAGAGCGAGTCTTGGTTTTTATGAGACTTCGACGTTTTTCCGCGAAGGCGCTAAATCCGTATATAAACGAAGTTGAAAACTAAAGAACGGGTGAGAATCAATAATTAATGCGTTATTCCGACGGTGCTCGTTGTGGTTACACGTTAAAAAAAAATTTTTTTAATTTCCTGAATCCTTTTCTTTTGCTTTTCCCACGGGATTTCGCGTCATTGGGCCACCCAGGTTTAGGACCGCTAATACGATATAATTATTACTCGGGTGGCCGGTTCGCGGGTGTTTAAGTTCTTTTTTCTATCGTCAAAACGTTTTTTTTCGTTCAAAGCGTTTGTCGCACGCGTCAACGGCTCAATGGGAGACAAAATAAATTGGTCGGAAAACGGTTTTTTTTTCCTTTCAACACACGTCTAACAAAATTCAAAAACGAAACGAAATGTCGGACGAACGATTCCGCTCAGCTTTTGTCCGGCTAACGAGATAGATAACATATATGCGTATTATCATCGGTTGCAACTACGTCGTCCTTCCACGAGTTTGATTTGATTTCGCGAAAATCATTTCGAAATCGATTATGAGGAGTCAATAATCGAACCGATCTCGTGGGATCGTCGGATTTGCCAAAAAAAAAAATCCTCGTTATAACGATGATAAAATGTAAAAAACAAAAAAAAAAAAATTGATTTTTCTTCTTCTTTTTTTTTTATTATTTTAAACGATGAGCGGACGATAATATTTATTTCTCTCGACTTCTGAACGGTACTCGGGAGGAGTGGAGCGAGAAGAAAGAGAGGAAGGAAAACGTGAAAAACGAGTAAAAGACACACAAGTCTCGCGCTCACACGAGTAGTTTACGCTGCGCACGGAGCGGCGGTGAGTTGTCGTTCGTAAGACGCGTTCGGCGGACAATGGCGCGAGATAAATACCTGCGCCCGGCCCGCGCGCCTACGCACGCTGGGGGGCAACACAACGTTTTTATAATACCTACGCACGTGTGGATTGCGCGAAAGCGTACAAAATATTACGGAATTAATGCGCGTACGAATGAAATATGATTACCATATGGTTGCTGCCGGTCGTCGTCGCGGCCGACGACGATCCCATGGAACCGACCGCGTTGTTGTTCTTCTGGAAACTCTCGATGACCGAATCCATGTGGTGCATGTCCGAACCGTCATCGTCCTGCAGGAAATCCGCCATCTGCGCAAAAACGACACACAACACGATTAAACCCGATTGCGGATGGAAAAACGAGGTGTACGCGGCGCGGCACTTCGCCCACCGAGCTACGCCAAAAGAGAAAAACGCGTAAAAACCTTTTCGATATTCGAATTTAATTTTTTTCCGTATCCGTCCGTTTGTGATTCGAACGGGAATCGCGCGGTTTACGCTGTCGTTCGACAGATGGAAAAGACGGGGGGGGAATTTTCGTAGAACGCGGGAATTGGCCGCGCGCGCGCGCGCGTGGCGAAAAAAAACGAAAGACTCAGAGCGACACTAGTTTTTTTTTTTTTTTTTTATGTATAAAGTTGTACACACAATTGCTTTACGTGTACGTATATATTTTTTTTTTAATATATATTTTTATATTTTTATTTTTATTTTTTTTGTACGCGAGAAATACAGCGTCTGGAAGAATATCGCCCGAAACAGATATGTACGCGTCTGGTGCTCGGCTGCAACAACAACAACAACAGCAGCAGCAATAATACGCGCGAATTCGTTGGGAGGCAAAAAAAAAAAAAACGTGTTGTCCGTCGGAATTCAAGGACGTCCGCGGCACAATACAATATTATAATCGTATTTTTTATGATGATTTTTGCCGAGGACGGTGCCCGTAACACGATAAAGAAGAGTAAAGGAGAACGGCGGGGAGTTTTTTTTTTTGTTAACCGTCTTAAAAAAAAAACAGAGAGAGAGAGAGAGAGAAATTGTATGAAATACATAAATCACAAAACACGAGCGGCGGCGGTATAATCGTTAAATAAATGTATTAGTAAATTGTAGAAAACGAACAGTAAACGGAATTTTACACGGAATAAAATCAAACACGAGCGAAAAGATCAACGCGAATCGATGACGAACGAAAAGACACCCGGCGCGTATAACGCCGTAAACGACGAGCAGTGCGAATAGACAAATGTCTCGACAAAAAACATCGTGTAAAATACGATTTGAAATATATATCAATATCATGTGTGTGTGTGCGATCGTTCCGCGGTTCCCATTAGATCGGTCGTGTTATTTACAGCTCCCCGCGTATTGATTTCACGCGGGCATTACGGTTTCGTTTTCGAAATGTTCCCGTTTTTATTTCGATCGAAAAATTAGAATTTTTTTTTTTTTTTCGGTTTCTTCGAAAAAAATTCGTGTACGAAAAATATTCTTTTAACACGAGTTGAACTATAAAAAAAAAAAAAAAAAAAAAAAATACAAACAAATTTCACCGACTCTATTGTTGTACACCCAGCTATGACGTTTTTAACGGAATTTCTTTTCCAGTCCTCCGCCGCTCTACTGTATTATTATTATTATTATTTATTATTATCATTATTATTATTATTACTATTATTATTACTATTATTATTTATTATTATTACTATTATTATTATTATTATTATTTATTATTATTATTATTATGTCCCAAGGTCAATGCCGCTTTCGGGCCCCGCGTATAAATAGACGAATTCTGTGCGCGGACGCGGTAAATGGCGACGTCGTCGTTGCACACATATTTTTATCCGTCGTGTCTACAGAGTGTCCGTCGCGGAGATCCGATTTGAAATCCAATAATTTCTGTTCTATGTTCAACGTTTTTATATATATATATTTTATTAATCATTAAAACGTCTTCGCTAGGAATATTAAAAATTTAATTTTTTTTACTAAACATAAACATTTTGCGTAAATTTTTTTTTTTTTTAATTCCAAATATTCGTTTTATAATTTTATAACTAAAAAAAAAAAAAAAAAAAAACCGAACTTGAAACGTTTAATTGTATGATTAATCGTTAATTTTCTACAATTGTTTTCAAGGAAAACATTCGATTGTTTTTAAGATATAATTTTATAAATTAAATTTAAACTACATTTATTATAACGCAAGAGTGTTAGAAAAAATAAACATTTTGTTTTTTTTTTTTTTTAATAAAAGTTCCTTGGCAATTGCCTGCAGATCTCCGTGAGACAACCATCTGCTGTACGTGCTAACAAAAGATCGAGAGTGAGAAAAGAGACTTTTCTGGAAATTGATGAAGGGTTTATGAACGTTCACAAGGAGAACAAACTGGATAAATAGTTTGCTGTTAAAAATGTACGCGCATTAGTTTTCAGACTGATATTACACTATTCCCGTAATAGTAGTCATCGTAGAAAATTATAAATATCGCAAATTTATTTCAATAAAACAATGCGGTTCGTTTTTTCGATATTTGAATAAAGTGAAAAAAACGTGTTTCCTCTTCTGAACTGTAACTCACACTGTATGTGTTGCTGTATAGGCTTTCGAAAATCTAAATTTAGTAATTCCCTCTCCGTTTCTCCGGAGAGAAAAAAAGTTTCCCCTCGCGATCGCTAAATAAATAATACGCGTTAAAAAATTACTTTTTTTTTCTGCTTTAATAATAATATGTAAACTGGTACAACAGTACACGCGATGTCGAAAATCGACTTTTTCAACTCTAACGGATTTCTTCATGGACTCAATTCCCATTTCACGAGTCGCGCTATTCGATAATGGGACGTGCCACTCTCGAAATCGTTAGAGAATAAAAAAAATGCTATCCGTATAATAACGTGATGTTACGGATTGGGAAAAAAAAATAATCAAAATTAAACCGAATTAACATCGGCGTTTTAGCGCGTTTTCGTTAACCCCACAACGGGCAGACGTTTAAACTTTTAAAAAATGTTTTCGATTTAATTCACTCGGCGCCGCGCCTTTGACCCGTAATAGTAAATAATATTATACGCGTGCGGCGCGAGCAGTGCCGTCTTAAGACATGGGCCCGACGGGCCCAGGCCCGGGGCCCCGAATTTTTAAGGGCCCCCAAATTCATATAAATTACATAATACACAAAATATAATATTTTACATTTTTCGTTAAATTTTTATAATATAAATCTTGAAACGAAAAAATATTAAAAATACCTTTAAATAAAAGTCATGTAATAAAAAGAATCAATGGAAATGTAATCCTATGTTTGAAATTAAGACCCGGTAACACGTACATTATTTCAATGTGTGGTATTGCTACGTTATCGCAATTTCGATTATTTATTTCGATTTTTTAATTTTATTTTAAGGAAAATATTTAGAGGTACCTAATAAATTATGTATTAAAAATGTATGTATGTGTGTGTGTGTATATATATACAAGTACTCATATATGTATACACCTATATATCAAAATGTATGTATTCAAGGGCCCCAAAATACGTTGGGCCCTAGGGCCTCGCATAACCTCAAGACGGCTCTGGGCGCGAGACGAAATGTACGTACCGGGGACGACAGAAACGTGCGCGCGTTATTTACCCGAGTGACGGACGCGCATGTTGAGAACCACTGCAGACGACGAAGAGCAAAGGCATTTCCTGAATCCGCCGTCCCACCGCCGACACAAGCGGCGGCGCCCACTTTTACGCCGTAAAACGGGACCGTACACGCAATCGTATTGTCGACGACGACACGGACTCCGCGGCCGACGTAAACGCCGCGGGCTTATTGTTATTATTATTATTATTGTTATTGTTATTATTGTTATTATTATTATTGTTATTATTGTTATTACAAATGGTTCGACGCGGGAAGGTCGTATTATTATTATCAATCTCGTATTGCGCGTTGTTAAATACACGCACAAGCGTTCTATGGACGCCTACGCGAACAGTGTGTGTGTGTGTGTGTGTACGAGCAGTCGAGTGCAATTTATACGAGCCGGTCCGAAGCGAACACGACACGAGGAAAAAACGTAAAGCGCTACGTTTAATTATAAAATAATTATAATAATTTAATTATTAAATTGCACGATCGTCATACAATACGAGAAACCTATCGTGTTTATGGTTTCCCCCCCCCCCCGCCCCCGATTTACGAGAAATATCGATTTTCGAATAATCGTCTCAGGCGTGGTGTGCGCGCATAATAATAATTCCGTCATATTTCTCGTGTTGTTTATTCAACTGCGACGGAATCGTTCGCGCTCACCGACAAAAGACAAAAAAAAAAAAAAAAACTCGCACGTTATTGAATTTATAAACATTATTAAATTCAAAACCACGATTTGATTTGTATTAATCGTTATAAATAACGGTTTTGATTGCTAACGAGTCATCCGATAAATTCGACCAATCGAAATTTCAATTCGTATAATACCTAAGACGGGGGAGGGGGGAAATAAATGAAAAGTAAAAAATATCTCCTTGATTTCACCTCATAATAATTAATATACGCCACTGCCAGAAACAGTGTTCGTTAATCCGCCGAATAACATTATTTCGAACGGATTAACGTTATGGTAAAAAAGTCGACGTGATATTCACGCGAAGTGTTCGCGTGGATATTGTGCCGTAAGAGGGACTAGTTCAAAACAAATAGTTGGAAAAGCGTTTGAAATTGCGCGCGCGCGAGAGAGAGAAAAAAACGGCATTTTTTTATACCGTAAAAAAAAAACGCTAATAGTTACAGCGCGAAAATACAAAAAAAAAAAAACAATTGTATATTTGAAAGTGTATAAACTACGCTACGAGAGTATTCCGTGTAAACTTATTAGCCGCGTTATCCTATCGAGTGTGAGATTTTCGTGGAAACCGTGGAAAACAATTCAATACATTTAGAGAAATTAAGCGAAACACAGCAGTTCGCTTCATCCTCTAACGCAACTTGGCGGCGGTCCGCAGTGGCGTTAAAGTTTATTATTTTTTTTTTAATTTTTCAAAATTTTTAACTTAAAATCAAAAAATAAACAGAATTGCTTTGCAATTAACGAATGCGGCGAGTGGAATTTTATTCCGCGTAAGTCTTTTAAGGTATGATAAGCGGAATAATTGGTCTCAATTATTGATAAATGATATGAAAACTTGGAATACACGCGTAATGAGGACAAATCAACGCTCGGTCTCTCTCTCGTTCGTCTCTTGGCTGCAATTTCAAAACAAACGAGAAAGTTGTGGTATTTTTTTTATTTTTTTTTTGATCTTCGCGATAAGTAAAAACCGAGGTAATTACTTCTTCACGTAAATCCGTAAATTTTTTTTTTTTTTTTACTCTTATTTCATACTTAAATATATTATATTTATTATGCGTTTTTTTTTTTTTTTTAAAGAGATTGTATATTTCTTATCATAATAATACGTAATAAACGTTTAACGTATTTTACGAAACGAATATTATTGTTCGCAATTTTTTATTATTATTATTATTTGTAGTTTCGCGATAAAACGCATTTTTTCCCCCCCATTCGACAATCAATTAAAACCCTATATATGCTAATAACAATAAAAACAGCAATGTGTTACAACGATAATAAGAACAACGACTTCACATACTTTGCAGCCTATAACGGATATGCCATTATTCGACTTGCTGCTATACTTCTCCACGGGTTTATATGAATTTGAAAGTGATTTCATGTCAAGTATTACGCGCAATCGTTGAAACGCGTGATTACAATTTCGTTTTTATTTTGTGTATGAACACAGGTTTTTTTTAATACACCTACCACAAGTGTCTCGATTTTAGCACGCGTTTTCCGATATAGAAAATCATACACCACGCGCGTATTTGACGTGTTGCTTTTTTTCAATTTTCTCTAGAGCGAACGACGAATCGTTTGGTTTTCGCGATTCGATGGAAATATGCGCGCAGCGATTTTACGTCTACGAATCCCGACAATTAAATACACAATACACGTGTGCGATATTTAAAAAATTTCTCGTAAAAACAAAAAAAACGATTTATTTTTTTTGTTTTTAACGCATTTAAATTTCGAATTTCGATTAAACTATGTGGTTCCCAACTTGTGGTCCGCGAATGAAGAAATGTCTATACCCAGAAATTCTAATAGAGAAAGAGTGCTCCGATCTTTACAGTCATTCACGGTTTCCGGTGGCAAATTGTGCATCTAATCCGTTATTTTAACGCTTACAGAAACTTGAAATATTCACCAAATACGTAACTTTATTTCATATAGTAAAGTAATAATTCATATAATAATTTCATATAATTATGGGAAAATAATGTCTTTCGATTTCGAATTATATGTATAACAATGTTTGAGGTATTTAATTCATAAAAGGTGGGGTGATTTTTCGTTTTTAAGACATAGAAATTGTGTACAACGTCAGACTTGCCCGTTACTTCGACTACATCTAAAAAAAAAAAAACCTTGAAAATAGTTAGTCACAATTTTCTTTTGTAAAAGTTTAAAAAGTGTATTTTTTTTATCTTTGTGCGGAAAATTACGTTCGTAACCAAAACTAATATGGTCCTCTATATAGGAGTGTTAAAATTTGTTCGAATTTTGAAACAATTGCTTTCGAACTTGTATTGCGTATATAAGTAATAAAAAAAATTCTAAAATCGTTGCGTTCGATTTACGTTGGCTATACGACGACGGCGGCGATGTTCGCAGCCTACTAAAACCGAGTCGGTTTATTTTTTCGAACGGAATTTGGCGGCGTGTCAAAAACGCCCGAACAACAACGTCCGAAACGTTGACGTCGACTTCGAGAGACAATAACGTACGTCGTGTGTTTTGAACGCGATACATTGGACACTATTTATTTTCAATTAATAAAATAGTAAAAAAAAAAAAAAGTTAATATATAATACAAAAAATTTAAAAATATTTTAGACATACCGACAAATGTAAAAAAACGATATTTTATATCAATACGTACGTATATATATATTAGAAAATATAATATTAATAGCGCGGCTATAGTGTTGTTTTCGTTTCGTTTCGAACAAGTCACAATTCACTGTATAAAAATACCTATCCGATTACTTTGCCGCTTTTTTTATTCCACGTCTATTTATTATCGTCATTTTCTCTAGACGTAATTTGTTCATTTTCATTTTTTCTTCACTCGTTGTATTTTTCTTTTTGCTTAATTGCTCGATGATGACTTTTTTTTTTTTGTCGAAACCGATATAAATATGTGAACACGTTTAATACAACAACGATTTTTTTTTCTTTATCTTCCACCCAAAATACTCTTCGGCTTGATTTGTATATTCGCGTACACATAACACACGTGTATTTGTATTTTTCAAATTTTTTTTTTCTTTAAATCAATACGAATAAATAAACACAGAATGGAAATGTTTTCAACGCGGCCACACACAATGACGAACAAATAATATATTAGGTATGTATCTGGGTCGTATGTCCTCTCTCTATAGATAAATATAAAACAAAGTCTTTTATCGCGCGTCTGTGCACGATTTTCTCAGTAACCACTAAACGGATTTTATTCCATAGTTTCCACTAATGAATAGAATGTTTCATGAGTCGTTTATGCGTATTAGACCACGTTAAATGACTTTCCACCTGATACCAGTGCAAACAGACTTTCTTAGCGAGTAACGCGCGACAGAGCAACGTAAAGTCGACCATGAGAAAAATTTCGAACGCTCAGGACTGTAACGTTTTTTTAAGAGTTCGGCCCTGTGCTCTATTAATTGTCGTGCCGAAGTATATTTTTATCGGAAATCGGAAACTCTTAAACTGAAACGGCACGCGGAAAGGATTTATTAAATCCAGAAATGTTGAACGTTTTACAGACCGGCAATAAGTGTTACTCACGCGTATAGTACATCGAAATAATAAAGTCAGAAGAAAACGATGGAAAATTTTCAATAAAACCCGTTGTAATAAAAGAAAACCAAAACCAAGAAGAAGACCCAAAAAGGAACATTGACGCAGAGCCAAAAAGACGGGGCAGACCAAAGAAATTGACAGCAGCGACAGTTGCAGATGTTGATAGCTCAAACGATCGCAGCATGAATAACGACACTAAAATAAATCTCCAATAAACTACAGTATGTGACATCCTAGCGTCACATTTTTCCAACATTAACCCTCATAAATTACTTATTTTTCATTTTTTTATTATTCAATTCTGAACGTACCAAAATATCACGTCGAAACAATTATAATATCAACAATGTTGTTTAAACCGTTTTACAAATTGTCCATATCATCTACTAGCTGTTCAAAATTAAATCATTCTTCTTTTTTTTTACGTGTAACAATATTTTGGTCTTATGTGTTTGTTTGGTGTTAACCGTTTCAAACCCAGTATCCTCTCAATAAGAAACACAACAATATTTTATTTATTATTAACACTATGTTGATGCATTTTAGTCGATTATACATTGTTTTTACTCGAAAAATACTTTAGAATCCGAAAATAATTATATAAATAATGTATTATTCGAATTCTTACAAATATATATTTACACATACATGTTTATCTGATATTATTTCATAGTTTTATTATTATTATTATTATTATTCGTAGAAATGAATTCGGGGTCTGTTAGGATTAAAATCACGGACCAAAAACGACAATGAATTAAATATAAATAAACGTATAATACATATAGATCATCAAAATATATTTGCGTATAAGATTTGTGCAAGGTACTCGTAATCAAGAAATATTTAGTAAAAATCATTAAAGCGGGACATGACATCCTCGTCGTCGTCCTAGGGCACTCGACTGATATATAGAACGTTTTATATTTGAATTATACTTTAACTTCAAAAAAAAAAAAATCATTAACTCACCCAGCCTTGTAGTTCTTATAGTAGATACAGCAGTGTTTACAATAGCGTTGATGATAATACGCTAATAAAAAAATAAATATCGCTTATCTCTACGTACGTTGTAATAAATGGCTACTTGTTCGTTCGGTAATATCGTTGATAATTCGACGAAATATATCGTTTCGACGGTTCGTTTTCGCCTTACACAATAATCGATATTAATGTATTAAACTTATAAGTACTTTTTTATTTTGTCTCGATTATTTTATTCGTAAAAAAAAAAAAACAAACGTTTCCGGCGAATATTCGAGTGTTTCTCTCGAACGCGATGTGGATTATTCGTTTATACGGAATCAGTACAATAACGATAATAATAATAATAATGTATTAGACATACAAAAAACGTATTGTTATTATATAATTCGTATAATTGGAAAGAATCAATAGAAAACGCATTATCGCGAAATATTAATTATTGTAAAACACTTATTTTCGAATTATTAAAGAGAGAGAGAGAGAGAAAGAGTTGCAATTGTCGAGTACCAATGCGCGTGTGTGTGCAAGTCCTATGTGATACAAATACGATTAAATTGTTGCGTTATCGCAACGTAAATGGGGAAACGTCCGCGAAAAATACTTGGCGGTTTTTTGTAAAATGCGATAAAATAATGTAATATTTAAACGCGTTATTAAAAATAAATTATTTTACACTATTATTCGCGTAAACGTCGTTTTTGCCGAACAAAAACACTCCGTTGCCCGTTTTCATTCCCGGCCGCGCGGAAACATACGTTCGTAAAGAAGACCATGATGTTATCGTTCATTTGCTTATGTATAACAAACAAAAAAAAATCTGTTTCCAAAACGCTGTGTTGAAAAAAAAAAAATATTTAACACGTTAACGCAAACGAAACTGAAAAAAAAAAAAAACGCGCGCGTAACCGTACGAATAAAAAACGTCGTCGTTTTTCTATCCCGGGCCGGTGTCCGAACCACCGAAACCGCACTCGTTTTAAGATTAGGTTAGGTCGTTCGCTGGCGTTTTCGACTCGTGCACAACGTTCTTTCTTTACGTTTCTTTATCGTCGTCGTCCACATTATTTGTTGTGTCCGTTTCAACGGCTTATTTAAAATCCCTATTCCGGATAATTTTTTTACGTTTTAAAAGCGAATTATAAAAAACGTTTTTTTCCGCGCGGTTTTTTGCGTCTGCTCGGTATACACGCGATTTTCCAATACATTTCTAATCTAATAATGTTACGTTTGAAATACGCGTTTTTCGAGAAAAATTGATTTCCCGCTTATTTTAACGTAAACAAAACTTTTAAAATACTCATAAAAAAATGTTTAATTATCTTTAAAACGATTACAACAGAAAACAAAAATTTAGCACGAGAACTCTGTGGACATAACGCCGATTGCGCGAAATCCGTCACGGAACACGCGAGTTTTTTTTTTTTTTCTTTTTTTTTTGTTGAAACCTTCGAATTCGTATGGAAATTTGTTTCGGATTCGAAAATAACGTTTCACACCTTATACAATACGTTGATTTGCGTGCCGTAAGAAAAAAAAATAAATAAATAAACGTTGCCGCAACATTTTATAAAATAAAGAAGAAGAATGTTAAACAAGTTTGAATTGCACATAGTTTAGAGTAATTTCGATATTAATCTTCGTTTCGCAACAACACTTCGTACCTCTACCACGAATCCGTTTTCAATGCCCCGCGCTCTGCACATTAACTATATTACTAGCGTTTTTTTTTTTTTTTATTTCAACTTGGGTTCGGTAAAAAAAAATAAAAAAATTACAATACTAATAAATTATTCAAACGTTTTAATAAATTCTGAATAATTTACGTTAAAAAAAAAATCACAACTGTTTTATAAGTGTATAAAAAAAAAAGTGATGTTTTATCGAAAGAGGGTATTCGCACACACATAACAAACGATGTGTAGTAAAAAACAAATAGCAAACTGCGCGAGCAAAACTCTATAGGTAAAAGTAATACTATTTTAACCCGTTAATCTCGCCCCGATAAAATGTAAAACGGGCGTGCGTTTTATTATTTTATTATTTGAACACGTCTTATTTAGCGTGTAAAGCAATAAAATCCGACGACAATACTGATTAGTAGATAAGTCAATATTTTCTGCTTTTCTAACAGCTGTCGTCCATTCGCTATACTCGCACCTACGCGTAATTCGTTTCTATACGTTTTTTTTTTTTTTGTTTTTTGACCGATAATTTATTCTCGTCAACATTTAATATAACGCCGATTTATGAATAAATCGCTTTTTTCTTCTTCTTCTTCTTCGTCTTCTTCTTCTTCTATCTTTTAAACGCAGCGTGTTATTTCAGGATTTTTTTCCTCGCGTATTTCACAATAATAATTAAAAATAATAATAAAAAATTTTACAAATTACGTATTTCTCTATTACAATAAAATCCGATCCCCGTATAATACACAAACGCGTATGTAGAAAAACGTTCACACGCGAAATCCAATCGAACACGACGTTTATACGTATATAAATTCACACCGACAACACTAACCCAGGTCGCGAAAATGTAATATAAATAATTTGTTATATGTAATCGAAAACGTTACTTATTTTCTACTCTGCACATAAAATACACACTGAAATGTGCTTCGTTTAGTTGATTTTTTTTTTCGCTGCGCAATGCGAATATCGTAAAATAAATATACGTTTCCATAAATTTATAACATTTTTATTATTATTATTCGATCGTGCGATGCACATTTATTTTTATTTTTTCACAAATATTCACTGTGTTCCAGTGCCGCTTTTACCATTACCAGCGTAGTATCGATCGATTTTATTTTTTTAAATACGAATTTCAAATTAAATTTTTATTGCTACAAACGCGTCGCCAGGTTAGCCTAATACTTACTAGATATATATTTATTGGCGATAAATCGAAATAACATCATATTATTTTTATAACTCGTTTCGCGCATAATTTCCGATCGACGTTTTATGATAATTTTACCATTAATTTTATTGTTGGAAAACGGTAAAATCGTATCGAACGACAAAACTCGGGTGTGGACAATGCCATGGAAATGTGTACCGGACTAGAAAATACTCCGTGTTTATACATGTTAGTTTTTTTTATTATATTTTTTAATCTCTTTAAATCACAGTGTGTGTGCTAACATTTTTTATAACACAAATCTCTAAAACGCGTTCCTTCTATTTATTTATTTATTTTTTTTTGTGGTCCCAGCTCCCCGAATTTACCAAAAGCGTAAAAAAAAAAAATTAGCTCCCAGCTTCAAACAGACAATTATTCTTTTCTCCCTACAGCTATTTCGAAAAATTTGGGAACTCTTTTAGAAATCAACAATAATGTTACAGTTCTTCGATATAATTATACTTTAAACGATTTCGTTAAAGGAACGCATTAGGATTAATCTGCAAAAAACATTTATAGTGTAAACCAATACGTGTAAAACGAAATTTTAATAAATGAAATAACACAGAATTTCATAATTTTTTTTTTATGAACGGAAAGGATTTAACAAAACGAACACTGTACTATTGCAAAGCCGACAAAGAGGAGGGGGACACGACGAACGGTCATGGAGGCTGATCATTTTTTTTCTGTTTTTTTTTTTCAATTCGCCACGCCGCTGAAATAGTTTATTATTATTATTATAATTATTTACTTGGCAATCTCCGACTGCCGTAATATTATAATAACGTTTTCAAATTGTTGCGATGCGCGCCTATGTTTTCTCGGAGACTTTCGTCGTCGATCTCCGCCGCAGCAGCAGCAGCAGCCGACACGATTTGGCGGGGGAGGCGTGTACCGCGAACGCGCTAACCGGGCAATCTGCCCGAAACGCAGTCGCCGTCGGAATCTCAAGGATTTTCTCTCATCCGAACGTCAGGAATTTTTTCGACATGACGACGACGAACGTTGGTACGAAGACGAAGAACGCGCGCGGGCCAGAAAAGAGGTCGTCGTGACATAATATACGCACAAATTACGTTTTAAAAACGAGCCCCGTCCACGCGATTTCGGTGGATTTTTTTTCTTTTTGCCGATCGAATTAACAATGATTTTCTTTTTCTCTCTACGATTTGGTCGAGAAAAAACCACACGGATTCGAATCCGAAATCGGAAAATCTGTGAACCGTAGTCGCAAAACAATAGGAGGTCTATATCGATGAAATAATAAAATAAATCGGTAAATATGAAATTTGTTTTCTCGTGTGGAATTTTTTTTTTTTTTTTTGTCCGCCTTGAGGAGGAAAAATTAACCGCACAACAGCTGTTGTTATGGCATAGAGTATCGTTTTTTTTTTCTTTGTCTCCCCGCCACAGCCTCCGGCAGCCGCTATATGAAACGCGCGCGCACACGCGTTATTTAAACGACGATAAATATAAAACGTCTTTGAACACGAGCTTTTTACGTTTCTTCTTTTTTGTTTTTATTTCGAAGAAAAAACCATATAATTAGACGATTTTACCTTTGAGGAGTGTATAATATATACGCACGTGTTTATTATATCTGCAATTTTTATGCATTTTTTTTTTTTTTTTTAAACGTCCGAGGTCGTCTTAAAATCTTGTGCACTGCGACACACGAAAAAGGATATTGTCTAATACAGAATAATATTGTAAATCGCGTCGTACGTTCGCGATATATTTTTTTTTTTTTTTTTGTAAGTCTCGAGAATAAAAAAAAAACGATTTTCGAAACAATTCGCTGATTTCAATCATTTCGGTTCGTCAACAATAATAATTTGAGGAGAGTTATTTTTAGCGAATCCGTTCGCAAGACACATCGATCATCGAATTATGGAACGCGTCGTGCAGTACGGCGTAGAAAAAAAAAAGAAAATTTTAATACTCCGATTAAAGACGCGAAATAATGTAAGCGAACGGACAATATCCAAAAGCCGCGGACAAATGCTAGTTCGATTTGAAGTTTTATATTATACAATAACGAAACAATCGGTATTGTAAAGCGTATATTAGTATATTTCTATTCGTATAGAAAAAAAAATTTACGTTAATAAGTTTTTCATATTTGAAATACGTATTCTAAAAACACGTTTCGTTGTTGAAGCGAAAAACTTATTTTTTATAAAATATAATATTAAAATTTTACCGATAATAAATTATAGTATAAATTAGAAAAACTCGTTGAAAAACTAAGAATGAGCGAGAATGATCGTTGAAAAGATTAATTAAAGAATTTTGTTAATTTCAATCGATTTACTATTTTATTTTTTTTCATTTAATATTATAAGACGTGCGTTAAATGTTTTTCATTTTCCCCCGTAGAACAATGTAATTCTTCCGAACGCAATTTTTATTATTTTTTTTTTTTTTTTTTTTTTTAGTGTAATATTTTTACAAACGTATAAACGCCGATTTTTAGAAAACATTCTACACGTGAGGCTGTTATTTTTAAAACTATCAACTCGACTCGCAATATAAAATTCATTAACTAGCCTAGCATTGATTTGTATCTGTCAATAATCCTCCTTGTTAGGTCATCCATAATAGCGTATACGTACTAGGGACGATTTTGATTTTACGATATATTTTTTGTAGTATGTGTGCATAAAGATTTCATATAAAACCTGTACCGTTTCCTCGTTTAATGACGTAAAAAAAAGTCATCTATCAAAAAAAAAAAAAAAATGTTAAATATTCCGGATACTTTTAGACGGTTAAAGTAGCAGTTATACGGGAAAAAATATTTATTTTGTTTTAATAACCCCGACGAAAAAAACACGTGACTTGTCAATTTCCGTCGGGAAATATTATTAAAAATACGCTATTAAGCGAATAAATTACGTGAAATTTGAAATGATATGTGCGTGACACGGAGAGAGAAAGGTTAACGAACCACGAAATCCGACAATTAATATAATATATATACAATTATTATTATAATATATACACACACAGCAAGGACTTTCTACAGACGTGCGACTTATTATTATTATTATTATTATTATTATTGCAAAGAGGTTTTGTCAAGTTAAACGTATGCGCATTAAGTATATGAATGCGAGATTGGGGGAGGCGTTTTTTTTTTTGAAAAGTTCACGGATTCGTCCGATATTTTATCCGCGTAACATCACTAAATATACAAGTGTTTATACAGTGTTTTACTTGGGTAAAAAATTTGTTTAAATTTGCCGATGAAATTTCGTCACGAATAATTCGACGTCACGCACAGATCACGGGGCAAACCTATTCGTTAACGTTTTTGTAACGAGCTAAAAAAAAAAAAAAAAACCAGCGATTTAAGTGAGTCAACTAATATATATATTTCGAAGTTCGAAAACTTCTCTTTTTACTCTTTTTACGTAAAAAGAGTTGCTCCGAAAAGCTTTTATGCGCGATACGTTCTTTTTCACGCCGGTTTTCTCGAACGCAACGGAAATAGCAAAAACTATGACTAGAAGAACTAATCGGGGGAGGACACGTTCGTCTCGTAGAGGAGTTTCGGCGGGACATTTCTTCCGGTGTTTAAACATTTTAAAAACGTACATAACAATCAATGATTGGCGAAGGGGGCAGAGTGATAGGCCAAGGTGGGTTTTTTCAATACCTTTAATTCTTAACGAACGGACGTGATTTGAGGGGGAAAAAACAACGAGAAAAATCGTATTTTGAAAATGTTTATATTTTAGTCGTGTTAAAACTTTAACGGGAAATGGGTTTTTCTCTCGAACGAATACCGGACGATTTTCGATGCGACGGCTGGAGAGAAAAAGGAAAAAAGAAGAAGGCGGTTTTTAACGGTGTGTTGCCGTTTGTAAACCGGATTATTATTAAGCCAAATATTACTTTTATAATAACGTCCCCTCCGCCGTCGTAACGCTACGAGTTATGTTTTTTTTTTTTTTTTATGTCAATTCGTTCCGAACGATATACGTGTTAAACGGAAACGGATCCCGCGTTGTTAAGTGATTTTTCGTTTCGCACGGAAACCCTAAAAAAAACCTCTTCGGATACGGGTCCGAAGAAACGGTAATTTTCTTTTTTCCCCCCGTATATAAAACGCGCGTACCTTTTTGTGCGTAAACAATCCTCGGGGACGAACGAGCGGCGGTTGCGACGGCATACCCGCCCCGGCGGCTGCCTGTGCCGGTGCTCCGAAAGTCTGAGTTCTCCGCGCGTACATGTGCGACGGTAACCGCGTACTTTTTAATTCGGATACAATCGGCGGCGTGCGCGCCCCCGACGTTTAAAACCGTCGAAAATGCCGAAATCGCGTGCCGGTAAAAACCGAATACGCTGTCTTCACGCAGCGTGAATGAAAACAAAAAAACCCGTTTACAACGCGCGTTAAAATACGACGACGACGACGAAAGCGCCCGCGCGCGCGCCGTCACACGCAACAAACACACGACCGACTCGACGCGACCGCTGGTGTGCTGCTGCACCGGACGCGCGACGCGTTTTGTGAACGACTCGGCGACGACGACTGACGACTGTCAACCGTTCTCGTCCGTGTTTTATAACCGTGTGCGCGCGGCGTGCGACTGCAGGCCGACCAGATCGGTTTCTATAAAGCGGTGGCAAAACTAGAAAAAAAAACGACGGCGGCGAACACGCGGTGCGCAGATACCTAATAATAATAATAATAATAATAATAATGATAATGATAATATTTTTTTGTTTTAAGAGCTGAACGTTTTATACAATAACAAGTCCCTGCCTTATTTCAACTATATTAAAATAATATTGAAAATACTATGAAACAATTTTATTATTATACGCGCGCGCGCGACACACAGTATCTAAACGAGGCTTCTAAAGAATACGCGTTACTTTGGCGCCACTGTGCCAGAGGGACGGACCTAGGGCTGGTCAACTGGGACATTTGTCCTAGGACCCGCTCACGTTTTAGGGCCCCGCGCCTCACATCATCGTAAAAAGGTTGAATTGAAAAAAAAAAAGAAATTAAAATGTTGTCCAGGACTGGACTCTGCTACTGTGCCAGGGCCGTAATGACGCGAGGGGGAAAGCTCTCGTTTTAACATAAAACGTTTCACGTAAAACGTATACAGAAAAAATAATAATAACGATTGTTTTTTCTTTTTCGACATTTTATACCATTCATCTGCTACAATCCGTATGAAATAAAAACGAAAATATGCTGTTCGTTGGTATATAACCCAGGTTAAGGTAACCTGACCCAGGTTAAGGTAATCATGTGGCCTCCTTGGCCTTTTTTTTTTTTCATTGATGAGATGAAATTTTAAAACAAAGTACGAGCGTTTCTGATCGAATCCCACACAATCAGACGACAAAAAAATCGTCAAAAAAAAAAAAAAAAAACGCGCGTTTGTACAAATAAACAGACGGCGAATACGAGAACGATATATTTTCGTTTTTTTTTTTTTTTGTATCTATTCATTAAATGAACACAAATGTATTTCAAAAACAATTTTTATATTTGTTCTTATAAAAAAAATATCGATTCCCCCGTGTCCCCTATATATCGCGTGTTGTGCAGCATGCGTCGCTCGAGCGAATTGTAACTCGAATTAACTATTTTATTGTTGTATTACAATAAAATCATTGAAAAGCCATTCTGAACGGATAATACGCACTGGTCTGTCGGAAAATTTAGACCGGTAATGAAAAAAAAATTAAAATAATTACACTTAAATAGCTCAACAATCGCTGTAAATAGCCCGAAATTGAAAGAAATATTTTCGTTTTTTTTTTTTAATACGCACGTACAGTTAGTGCAGTAGTGCGAAATTATATATTCGGGGTAAATTTCAAGAATGTCTTACGATTATTTCGATAGTCTTTTTTGTGTTAAAAAATTATGGGAGAAAACATAAATATTTCCTTCCGATTGCTGTGTGTTGTTTTGTAATAAGGCGAGACTACTTATACGTATTGAGACACTTGAAAAACGTTTCGAATAAAACATCATCGGTTAATTATAGAATTTGCTCTACCAGAACATAATACATAATAAACTCGTGCGAAAAATTGTTTATCTTCGCATATCATAATATATACATATGGGCAATTATCGAGTTTCGAATTCTCGTGTTAGTCTTGTCTCGAAATCGTAAGAAAAACAATAAGCGAATATTTATAACAATCGTTTTTTTATGTATATAATTTTTGTCTAAAATTTAAAGATAAATCTATTTTGCTATACATATTATATAACTTCGCTCGAAATCCTTAGCAAATGAACTCATTTTGATTTACAATTTAAAATTAATAACACAATAATTTCTTTTCATTGTATTCGATTTAATTTCAAACGTATCAATTTTTCCATCGATTTGACGTTTTTATTGTTATTATTATTATTATTATTATTATTATTATTATTATTATTATTATTATTTAGAATATTCAATGTTATTTTGAATTTTCGTTGACAAAGATTACCAATAACTAATATATTTGATCTTAACGCATTCGAGACGTCTTTTATTGTAGACCGATTTATATAATTCTCGTGGAATATTCTACAAGTGTTGGTGTACATAAATTTATTTCACTAATAATATATTACCGAATGGTTAAAAATAATTATTATCGTAAAATAATATTTCGTGTAGGTATTTCGTTTTGACGTAAAACCTACATTGGTCAGGTGAGTTTGATGGTTTTTTATTATTATTATTATTATTATTATTATTATTATTATTGTTATTCTTATTTATAAAATTCACATTTACGATGAATCACATTTACTGATAATAATTTAGAGATAGATTTTATAACCTAACCTAAGGAATTCGCTTATATTTTGTGATAACTAAAACACTAAATGATAATTAAAACATCCAAAAATTAAGGACATAATACGTGATTTAATTGAGACAAAATATTATGATAATGTAATTCGTCATTTCCGATCGTACGATTAAACACGGAATGGTTTGTTTTTTATTTTTTTCACTTTAAATTATGTTATTCAACTGATAAATTGCGCACATACAATAAAGTGTTAATGCATTTAAGAGTGATGAAGTAAAAACTTAACGATACACGCGTACAATTGCTACGAATCCAGTACGAAATAATAATCAAATAGGAAAAATGACGTTACGAAGAACAACAGAGTAGAAAATTTAAATAATAATAAAAAGAAAAAACGCATTTCGAATAAAATTATTATCGATAACTCGAAATAACGGGAAAATATTTGGCAAAACTATAATATAATGTACGTATATTAAACGTCCGATTTCAACCGAACGACTGTAATAAACATTTTGGCACGGCAGTTAAAGGTCACGGCCGAGGTTAAACTTCAGAAAAAGTCAGGTGAAACGAAACAAATCTCGAACGAATTTAAACTCAACACTGCGTTACACAAGAACGTGCGGTACATTCCAAATTTAACCACGCTTCGTATCGTATTGCGGGTGTTTTTTCTGCTCTAGATGTTTGAAATGCCAAAACGTGCAGTTACCTCGTCCAAGAATCTACGGTAATAATTAATAAATAATATACGATAGAAAACGTTATGAAAATTTTTTTTTTTAAAAAAACAGTGATAGTCGACGGTGGTCATTGAAAAACGTACTCGTTCAAATATGGTGTCATACGATTTAATTTTCAGAAATACCTCCTAATCTAAAAACGTTGACGCTTCTTCAGTAATCGTATAATATACTGTATGCAACGAGATTCGATAAATTTTATTTTCCTTACGATTGAATTGGATTTCTTTATAACGTTTTACAATGATGTGTGTGTGTGTGTGTTTTTTTCTTTTCTTCTGTGAACATTTATTATAGCGCTCTGGATAACCTTCACATCGCGAGTATTTGCCAGTATCTAGCGAATCGTCTACAGCCGGTACTTTATTCGACACGTATTTCGATTTTATCGTTTGGTTTCTTAAATGTACGAAGAAACTACCGAGAAATAATAAAAAAATATGTGTGTGTGTGTGTGTAATACGGTCGACACGCGCTCGTTCTGAACGTGGACAATATTTGTATACATAAGAATTGATAAATTAATAACGTCTTCGACGTTTATAATAATTTTAAAAAGTCGTTGGTAACAATTTTTTGTAAGCGAAATTCGAATTTCGTCTAAAATGTCTAAAATCGTTTTCTGTTTTTGTCCTTCTTCTTTGGAACGCGACAAACACTTTCAAATGTAAAATAGTAAAAGTATGACTATAAAACACTCGATCAAGTGATCCGACACTCGAATACCGACATGTAACAGTTACCGCAGGCTCGTCACAATTTGTTTTTATTTATTTATTTATTTACTTAAACCCGCACTTGATTTTTTTTTTACGGTTTTTTGTCGATCGATCATCGTAAAGTAACATTCGAGAACCGCATTTCGAGTAAAGCACGTTTCATAATAATAATAATAATAATAATATCCACTTTTATACCGTTCAAAAAAACAATATACTATAATAGGTGCAAAGATTTACATGAATTATCAATACGATAAAACTAAATAATTAGAACAACAATCAAAGAAAGAAGAGAGGAATTATAAGTAAGAATTATATTCTATATGTAAAACTTGGAAGAAAAATCCTTTTTTTTTTTTTTGTTCTTCAAAAAACAGTGTTTTACAAGTTTGTATCGTGTAGATTTATACGACCTACTTGGAAAGTATTCGAGATCCCGTCATATTGCGTTTATTTTAAAATTTCCAATTTTATTTTGAGAATTCTCGAAATTTTACGCGAACGTCATGATTTTCCGTGACGCGTTCTCCGGTGATTACAGGAAAAACGATTTGATGTCACCAGTCTGTCACCCCGGTTTTATTCATAAAAAAAAAATCGAATGGTCGACGGCTGTGATGACGACGAAAAAAAGTACAAAAGAAAAACGCGTTTTGTTCTCCCGGGTGTACTACACTCACGGTGCCAAATCGTACAATAAATTACACGCGGTTTATATAAGTACTTGAATCGTTTTCAAAATAAACGTTTTAAATGCTATTTTATGGACCGAGAAGATGCTGCTGGCCAGTTTTTTTACTGAGAAAATGAAAAAATAATAATAATTATTATTATTTTTTTTTTTTTTTTTTTTTTTTAGCATTCATTACTATATCGAAATGCGACGAGTCCAACCGCATAATAGACCGGTGTTCGAGAAAACATTTCGAGACCCTTTAATAAATTGATGTATAACCACAGTTTTATATGTAATCTTTTTTAATATTTGGACTGATATAATTACATACGCTCGTGTGCATACTTTTTGACAACAATATTTAATTTCTTACCTATACACCTACGGGTACTTCTGAACATGAAATTTTATTTTGTACGGAAATATGACAATAGACAAGTAAATACGAATTGATCTATAACTTTAAACTCGAATAATTTCGAAAACTTTATTTTTTCAAATAAAATCTCTTCTTCCGGGAAAATAACTCAAATTGTTTTTAATGATAATTATTATTATTTTCGTCGTTGTCGCCAGTGTTTTGCTTAACGACGTCGTATTACGATAAAAGATATATTTTTATTAGAAGAAAAAAAATGAAAATCTTAAAACACTGAGTAACGTTCCATTGTCAGTCAGACGATATTTTACAAAAAAAAAAAAAAAAAAAACGCTACGAGATTACCTCAAAAACAGTTTTCTCTTCAAATTTTCGTATTTCAACAACTTTAAAAGCGCGCGCCGTACTGAAATTTAACTTCTGCGCAACACGATTTTATGAAATTGTTCGTTAGACAGACGACACGCGTATTTACTGACCAAAAGAAAAAAAAAAAAAAATGTCTTAAACGGAAGAAAAAAAAATTGCAATTCGTATAAATAAATCGATACGTCGTATTCTCCGCGCGTCCACTAACATAATAGCCGAATAAATTATCAAATTTTGCAATGAAATTACAAAAACCGGATTACAAATCAAACAAATTATTCGTATATGTGTACGTATATATTCCACTAAGGTTTTCAAAATTATCGATTTCCGTACAGTTCGACGATAAACGCGCCTACGTAATCGTAAAGCTATGCGGTTTTTATTTAAAACAAGAAAAATTATTCATATGACTCACTTACCCGCGAAATAATGAACAAATCGTTTTGACACGGTTAGGTCGAATTAAAACTTCAAGTACCATTTAATTATTATTATTATTATTATTATTAAACGAAACAATAAATAAACGTATTCGTTATACTTTCTAAACGTGTGAACAAGATTAAATTATCAAAATTATTATTTAGTGACTATTAATATTATTTAATAATATTTTAATTCGCGTGCCATTGAATCGTCCACTGTATAGTCTATAATAAATATATATTTCTTTTCTCTCATATTTATATTATATATATATATATATATATATATATATATATATATACATAACGACGAACGAGTCAGAATATTTATTAATGTGAGATGCAAAATACTTTTAAAAAATGTAATATCTTTTTTTTAATTAAAATTTTGTCGAAGAGAAAATAGTTTGATAAACGTATAAGAATAGATGATTTATAAAGAAAAAAAAATTGCATATAGATATATAAAGTATAACGTTGTTTTTGTCGATTTTGTAAAATTATATTTTCGATAAATAAATGAAAATATAACCAGTCCGTAGATGAAAATGTTGTTCGAACAATTATTTCTGACGAATAGTCTTTAAATATATCGTACCATGAATAATTTGCTTTGAAAAAATGATACTGAGCGAAACTTTATTCTTTATACATATATATATATTTTTTTTTTAAACTCAAACTTCGCGTACATTCAACAAATGAATATTATGACTATTAATTAATATTAATATTGCTGAAATATAACACGTGTTGACATTTTTGTAATAAATTTCCAAATTTTGAATACAAAAAAAAAACTGTACACGTCTAATGCGGATATGTTGAACATTTTACCAATTTTTTTAGCGTTTTTTTTTTTATTTGTGCGCTTAAGAATACGCCATTGAATAAAATCGAAAAACGTGTAAAATAAATTGTATCGTATAAAAATCGGTGTAATCCTTTAAAAATTCTAAAATTGTTTATGTGACAAAATTTTAAAAACACATCGATTTTTAAAGCCAAAACATATTAGACAAGGGGATTCCAATTATGTATATATATATACTCATATCAATAAGTAAAATTTAATAATATATAATAAATGACACATTACAAGAACGTAGTAAATCAAATACACTAAATAATAATATTAATAATATATACCTAATATACGTAGTATGTAATATATGTATTTTCTGTAATGCCAAATATTTTTATTCAAAAACAATATCCAACTTCATCTAATCCTATATATATATATATATATATACACATACATACAATATGACATTATATGTAAAAATATATAAAAAAATAAATAGACAACGTATAAGTGTTTTTTTTAACGAATAAAACATTATTAATAATTATACGATATTTTTCGTTTCGAAAAACAAAACAGAAAAAAAACCTGTTTATTTTATATACACCAGTATTATAAATACCGACTATATCGACTTAACCTATTACCTATAGATGTCAAGGTTACGGTTAAGATTATTCATAGACAACCAAAAAAAATTTACATTTCGATAAATATCATGTTATTAAACGACCGAAATCGCTAAAAATAAATAGTGAGCTAATATTTCTTCTTTTTTTTTTCACAAATATCAAATATTTCACCGAATAACATATTATTATATTTTTTATTGATATGTACGGAATAAAAACTGAAAACGATGAGAAATTGTCGGTTTTTTTTCCTTTATCTCCAACATTTAAAATAATAATGTCGGAACAGCAGCAGCAGTAGCAGCAGCAAAAAAAGAAAAAATTACACTAATTAACTTAATAAACTGTACGAACTCAACTTTATACGGTGTTAATTCATCGTATGTGCGGTTTAATTGACTACAGAGACGAATATTTTTATCGGTGTTTGCGATAGACACATAAGAGTATGTTATAATGGAATTTCGTATATACTTCGTATTAAAAAGGCAAGAAAAAAATGAATTAATTTATAACTCTTTTATTTTTGCAATAAAAAATAAAATGTTACTCTTATTTTATGTAAATATTTTTTTTCTTTTATATATTAACAATTAAAATTCGACCGGTTTCAAACGTGTATTTCACTAACTGTACATTAACTTTTGACTGTGAGTCGTATTGAACTTTTTTTCCCCATTTACTACTCACTCGTACTTTGATTATTATAATATTTTTATTTTATTATCACTACCGTCGTCCGACTGTTGACAATGTTATTACAGTCACAGTGTATAGCCTTAGTAACCTACTCGTGCAAAAAACAAAAAAACAAAACGCCTTGTGTTTGCGTTATACTGTTAAAAACAAAAGTCGGTCGTGTTTATAAAAACAATATCTCTATTAGAAATAACAATACCGCCAATTAATGAGTATAATAAACGGGTTATGTAAGAAATATCCGCATTTGTTATCAACCGATGAAATAGTAAAAACCAAATGGAAATAGACAAATAGAAAAAAAAATAGAAACGATAGAAAGGCGATAAAGGAATAGAAATTAGAAACTAAATAATTAAATACTTAATAAATTTGTACATATGTGTATAAACACACAATAATGATATTATGAAATATGTATAAAGAAATACGTAGGAGTTGTTGCATTAAATGTGTGTTTACTCGTCACTACCACGGGGCGGTTTCGACAAAAAGTCATCATCGAGGAAATTCTATAATGAGCGAAATAGAAAAATACGACAAGAGAGCGAAAAAATTAACGAAATCGTATTGAGAAAATTATGAATACTATACAATAAGAAGACGCGTAGAGTTAAGTGTAGCGAATTGAATTTTGTTAAACCAACTGCACGACTACATTAATATTATTTAATATTTATGTCGCTAACGCTTACAATTTCAAAAACTGATCACAATCAACGACCTCTTTCTGTTCGTCTTAGTGTCCGGTACACATGACTATTAAAATAAACACGATCGATACAAAAAAAATCGTTAAAATAATATAATAATAAAAAATAAATGTCGCTATAGTTTAAACTTTAACCCCGTTTCTCCTCTCTCGATTTTTTTCACAATTTTTATAAATTGTCGATACCCTTGTGTATAAAAAAAAAAAAAAATAATTCTTAGCGCGTCAAACAATAATAAAAATTTGTCATGTATTTATCTGCTCTAATGACGCCTAATACGCGCCTGATTTAATATAGCAAATTAATACTGCCGAGGGACTCTCGGATGAAATCTCGCAATACCACAGAACTTGAACATTTGGGGATTCCAGTTGAAACGTATAATGGACAAGCACCTGCAAAAACCTTGGAAAAAAAAAACTTGAACTGTCCAAACGGAATCCAGACGGTTGGCAGTAGTAGTGTTTTTTAAATCCGTTTATATAATTTTTTCTATACGTAATTCTGTCGTTTGTTTTTTACATATATATTTTTTTTCGTCGCGTTGTCGTATTTTTCTTATAGCCGACAACGACTTTTTGTCGAAACCGAGAGTTTTTTTTTTTTCTGTTATCGCGCAATAATACAAGAACATTCTTTTCAGAGTGTATAAGTATATTTTAACCGTACATTTTTCTCGAAATCGCGTATAGTGTTTTGGAGATGCAACGTGTACGTTGCCCTGTACGTCTAAAATCTATCTAATTTTAAATGTATTGATTTCAGCGGGACTCGATCGAGATAAAAATAATGTTCGCCTTTAAAGTGGCTAAAAATAAAATCATCCTGCTAGATTTTCACGCCCGGATGACTTGTAAATGACTGCACTGTTGCGGAGAACGTCCGTTACAAATCGTTGTTGCGATTCGAACTTTGTAATTCCGATGCGGTTAATTCGTGTGCGTTATTTTATAAAAATACCCTTTCGAAGGCGCGGTCTCAAAACAAACGGGAATTTTTCACTATAAAAATAGCGTATTTAATAACACTTAAAAACCGTATCGTTCCCGCATTCAAAAGCGCTTTCCGATTTTTCCACTTCTTTCGTGCCTCCGTATATAACACAATATGTTGTATAAAAAAGCTATAGCGGATTTTATGAATAAATGAAAAAAGCATTCTGTAACCGTCGACCGGCTGCTAAGCGCGGATCTCCGAATACGGAGCCGTTGCTATGTCTTTTGACGGAGTATAGAAACTCTTTCCGATGCTTCGATGATCAATCGATTCCTGCAGGCGTTTGAGATGTGAATCTACTCAAATGAATATTTAAATTTTGGGTTGATTACGTAACGAATATCAACGTATCAGAACGAGTGAATATAAAAATGTTTCGAATTGATAATAAAAATAAAAAAACGAAACGAAACGATGTCGAGCGTGTTATGCGGCGACGCTCGCAGAGAAATATGACACAATATTAATAATGTCGGGCAAAATAGTTGAAAAAAGGAGACGCGGCAGATGCGTCGGACGAAGGCGATTCTATGATTCTTCGGTGAGAACGCGGTTCCGTGAAATCACGTTATTCGGAGCACCCGTTAACAAAGTCCATATATTATATTGTTTGCGTGATTGCCAACGTCGCCGATAACGAATAACGCTACTAGAAGAATTGTGTGTAAAAAGAAAAGAAAAATGTACTATATAAAACATTAATTACCGCGTTTGGACGACCGAAAGGCCGACGGACGGTTTATTTCTCGGAACGATTTGTTTTAGCGACAGCAAGGCAAAAAATAAAACTAATAAACAGTAACGAGTAGGTATATATATATAAGTGCGTATTTATTAATATCAAAGAGAGATGCCTCCCCGTGCCTTTATGACGACGAATTTATTTGCGGCGTTTCTCTCGTTTTCGACTGAAATTTACGGCCGCCCGTTCGTTCGCGTCGACTGCCAAGAACACTCGGCCGGCGGCCGTATTGGACCAGTGGCCGGATAAAAAAAAATAATAATAATAATAAACGCGTCTTTTCGGTGAGAAAACGCGCGGTTGCCAAAAATACAATAACGTCGTCGTTGAATTTCGCGGATTACTCAACCCCAACTGGACCGTCGCTTCTGATGCTGTGTTTCGAGTCCAAATGACGCAGCGCACACGCGCGTATAAATACTGACGTCATTGCGGTTTTATATTACTACACCGCCATACGAGAAACCGCGGAATGATTTCTCTTTGTTTACTTCCGAAACGCTTATTTATTATAATTATTATTATTATTTTTTCTTTAAATATTTCCGAATTATTAGTTGTTTTCCCGCGAGATTGGGCCGAGTCAATTATTATTATTATTATTTATTTTTTTTTTTTTTTTTTGTAGATTCCCATCGAAGCTATCGGTTTTTTACTACAACGATAATTTGTTTTTTTACTTTTTGCGCGCAACAAATTTTCGGCTAGAAAAATCACTCGGACGGACTTTTGATCAATTTGTGAGGGGAGGGATTAATCTCGACATTTTTTTTTTTTTTTTTTTAATATATTAATGTAACCGAACCGAATATACGAATGCAATGACAAGTTATGTATAGACGTTGATATTGTTAAATGTTAAACATGTTTTTTACTCGTAAGTACATTAAAAAAATACGTAATACGCTTTTACGGTAATAAAAAATTTAAAACATATAAACATATAGCCAATGTCCAGTGCCGTTACCTATATACGTTTCGATAGCAAATTGCGTGTAGGCGATGGTGTTTTATTTGAAACGTTTTTCGATTTTCTCAGTATATAATAGTTATTCAACTCATAACAATATGTAACTTTACACCGTGTGCGTATATGTGCGTAAAACATATTTTAGAAAAATGTCTCGATTTTTTTTTTTTAAGAGTTTTAAGAGATGAAAAGAGCTTTGTTTTTATACAACCTAAGTACTAGGTTTCTTCGACTATATTGACAAACCGGAATCACAATTTCCGTTTTTTTTTTTTCATCACTCTAAATTTTCCGATAAACCGAAACTATGGTCAAAATCGTTTTTTTCCCCCCAATGCAATGATTTATCGTATTGGTTTTCAAATTTTTAGTAATAATAAAACTCTAAAACCTGGACATGACCGCAAAAACATCGCGGTTTGAAACCCACGTGAGCGTGCTAAATATATACGTTTTCGTTCGCGTGACATTTATATCCATATTATACTTATTTTTATTCCCAAAAATCGGTCACGAGCTATTTTAATTTTTTCCACGAAACAATACAATTATATTTTATTTTATTATTTATAATATAAATTTATCCAGGAATAGATTTTGCGACACACACACATTTTTTTCGTATTACGATTACTTTATGGGTAGACCTGTATTATTTATATAGGGCTCAAGACTGTCGCGTTTCGGGAAGAAACATCAAACATGTATTATAATATAAAACTTTTTTATGACTAAAAAAAATTACTGGATTTGTAGTAAATAAGCATGGGCCGCAGCAACTCACATTTCTTCATAGCACAAATAGATATAAAAATTGTTGTGCGTAATATAATTCCCATTAAAATAACACACTCCGTCGAAAAATTTAAAATTGTAATGAAAATCAAGATTTTTTTTCTCTCCGATATAGTTGAAGTAAAACGTCGTGCCTAAGACCCCGTGTTTCGTATGAAATTTTCAGCTCTTAAAACCAAAATAAAATTATCCCTTTTGTGAATGTCTGATTTTTCTACTGACTTATTAATGCGTTGAAAAGTAAAATGTTATTTATTTATATACAAAAAAAAAAAAAAAATTGCAATTTGACAGAAGTGTGGTGTATTGTAATTTATCGATATACATTTGAATACGGTTATTTAAAATCTTTAGTTACTGATTATTTTTTTTTTTTTTATGTTATAAGTTTATTTATTTACATTTATTTTCTTTTTGAAAATCAAAAAATAGAAATCATATTTTCAATATTGTCGTTTATTCTAATAATTGTCTTATCGCGCTCGTTCAACGTGAGATTAAAACAAAAACACAACGTCGAATAGTCGTTAATATTGTTATTTTTTTAATTAGTATAGATTTATTGACGTATTTGGAACGTGTTTTGTAATTTTCAGCGCACGTTTTCATCATTCTCCTTTGCGTATTCGCCGTGTTTTTAGTGCGCAGCGCACAATCAGTGGCAGGATTTTTATTTCGAAACGGGGGCTGAGGCCGACAATATTTTTTATATAAATAGGATCCTCGTTTTTTTTTTTTTTTTTCGAAAAAGTGTTTTAATTAAATTTTTCTCTTTAAATTTCGGAGGGAGTAAGCTGCAACGTGCCCACGCCGTCGCATATAATTCCTCCGGTCTCTATAAAGACGACACGCGAATCCAAGAGACCGTTTAATGCGGTTTGGGACAGTGCTCTATGAAGCATTACTACACGTAACGCGGTACGGTCCGTAGAGGGTATAATCAGGGCCGGTGCTAGCAATTTTTGACATGTAGGCAAGATTCAATTTTGCCGCTCCTATGACTATCATTAATTTTATGTTCCAAATAATGCCGCTCTTATAAAATGTGCCGCCCGTAGGCCTGGGCCTACGTCGCCTACGCCATAAACCGGCCCTGGGTATAATGCTCCATCAGGCGCGTCCCCGTGGGACAAGGGCGTATTTCTGGGGGGGGGGCGATGGGGGACAGCAAAGATTGACTGGTTTGGCACTGTTGCATGTTCATCGCGATATAGAATTGGACGCATATAAAATAATAGATCGGTTTGCAAAACACAAGCGTTTTAAAGAATTTGTTCTGTAGAATAATTATTAATATAGGCACCTACTTGATTTTAATTATTATAATATATTTTGTTTACTACAATTTTTTTTTTTTTTTTTTGCTACTATTTTTACTATGAAATTAAAATGTAATAAATTCATTTTTTTTCTAAATTTTTGTTTTTTTTTTTTAAATTCAAATGAAAAAAAAATTTTAATGTATTTTCAAGTCGCCCCTCCCTGAAAGTAAGGTTACAGAGACGCCCTTGCCGTGGGAGGGCTGGGAAGGGGCGAAAGGGTAACAGGCCCCCGCCCATAACAATTCTTAACGTATAAAACATTACGTGTGAACAAAAATTATCGATTCGAAAAACCTACGTTCGTCCCCACACCGTTGAAAACTGTCCAGGGACGGACGCCCCCCCTGCGTTATTACATTGTAATAGTATTACTCAATGTAGTGTATATATAAAATCTCACTACACACATATTATTATGATGCGTTTGTTCTTTTTATTATTATTATTATTATTATTATTATTATTGTAATGATACTCGTACGAGTATTTATTAATTCCTTCCTTCCGGATTCCGAGACACGTCACTCGGAACGCATCATTGGAACGCGAGTGTGAGTCACACTCGCGGCAGTTTTACTATTCGGCGGCGGCACACACACACACACACGACCGCCACTACGTCGTAGCTGATGATGTGCACGCGAATTCGAATGAATGAACGCGCGCCGCCACCGCCGCCTGCGCGCTTGACGAATGAATGAACGCGAATGAATCATTCCCCCCCGTTCTCGCGCCACAACAACGCGTACGTGTCCGCTTTACGTACAAAAAAAATAAATAAAAATATATATATTTATATATGAATCATACGCTCGTCTACGCGCTGCTGTCGAGGCGAGATTTTCGACAATTAAACGTGCCTAATCACGGTATACAAAAAAAAAAAATAAAAAAAATATTTAACAATATTCGTTTTAACACCTCAATAATCTCGCTCGGATTTTTTTTTTTTTCATAATTTATTATTATGACTCAACGCTAGACTTCGGAGGCGAAGTGTTTCTTTTTTTTGGATTCGAAACACAACGAGGAATCGCCGCGGTATTAGTTTTACAACGACGCGGATTATATATTTCATGTCTGTGCCCGAAAACGTAAACGGCAAGAGTGCTCCGGATCGTTACGCTATATTTTCCGGTAATAAATTGCTTCTTGCGTTGACGCTTTAGCGAGATCGGTTTCCGATTTTCACAATCACGATTTTATTAATCGTCACGAAAAAAGACTACCGCACAAGAATTTTTAAACATAAAAACGCGCGAATTCGTCGAAATCGTTTTTTTGCTTTCTTCGTAATTTTGAAACTAACGGTCGTAGAAACCTCTGAAAATCTTCACCAAATGTATAACTCTGGACTGCGTTTACAATAACGGAATAAATTTTTCAAAAAATTTCTTTTAATTTTTGGACAATTTACAGCAGTTATCTTGTGTAGCGGACGTGACGGACGAACTGTTCGGTTTTTGAACCGAATCCAAGACGGGATCCCCCCCCCCCAGGGATAATGTCGAAAACGGAATGCAAACTGAATTTGTCGAATAAATCGATAAAGGTTCAAATAAAGAAAATAGTTTGTTTTATTTCAAGGATGGAAAGTAATTTGTTTCCAATTCGCAGTGAAATATTTGGTAATTTAAAATATACCGTATATTCCTATACAAGTGTTCGTAGTATTGGGATTCAAAAATAAAAAAAAAAATTTTCGTTCTACTGATAATTCCCGGTGGTAAATATGTGTGTTCGAAAAGAAAAAAAAATCTTGAAAATCGTTAAGAAGCCGCCACAACAAATGTAAAACGTGCTCAACGCGCCAGAGATGGCTCTGCTCTCTTCGTAATCAATTGTCAGCGCATTTCATTATAATTACGTCGTCTAAAATAGTAATAGACTATTCGCGTAATAAGTAATAACGCATTAAGGTGACCAATGTCATACCCCCACACTCGTACAGATAAATATTACTCTACTCGCTGAATTACCAGGCTTGGTCCGTGAACAGTTTTTTCCCGGTCTGAGAGGCGTCAAGTTGTGCAATTATCATATTATTTATTATACGTTATATTTCAAATCGCGTGTTTCTCACAAATTTCAAACCCCTGTTTAATCCCTTTACAGTATTCCAGGGGCCGCACTTAGGGTGTGGGAGAGGCGCATTGGTCACAACCGCGTCCCGGGCGCCAGAATTTTGTGATCGGAAATCTGTTCGCTTGTGAATTATTATCAACGCGTTTTAAAATCGAAATTATTTTAATAACAGTACCTATACTGTATAATGTTAATTGATCATAATGTCTGAAATTTAAACGACTAATGTATTTCTAGCAATATCAGCGGTCGAGAATGCACCACGCCTAATATAATAGTTCCTCAATCATATTCCCAAATATGTTGCGATGTAGACCATAGGGGCGGATCCAGAGTTTTACATTTGAGTGTGCCCGGCCTTTTTTTTGTAATTATTTATGTACAATATAGAATAATGGCTGTAAACAAACTTACCCGCTTTATGCATTTTTTTTTTTTTTTTTTTTTGGCTTATAATTTTCTTCCATAAAATACGCTATAGTTAAAATATTTTAAGTATCCAACACTCGTTTACTAACCAATACTATAACATATCGTATAACATTTAAATAGAAATTAATTAATTTTTTTTTACATTAGGGTGTGCCTTGGCGCACTCCGTAGATCCCCGCCTATGATGTAGACAATTTGTTGGACTGTTATTTTTCATATATAATACGGTTTGTTGTGTGCCTCCTACGAAATTATTATTGCCGTTGTAACGGACGGCTGGCATTTCGCCGTGACCGTTATTATAGCGTGTACACTTCTTCTCCACTTTACTAGAAATAATATCGCCGTATGGTGTGAAATCCGTTTCCTTACAGGAAATATTATGTCTCACAAGAATTATTAACGGCCGACAGCGAGTGTTATTGAATTCGATTTATTTCAATATTGATACTATTATAATGCTGTGGACGACCTTTGACCAGCGATAACGAAACGCAAAATATTATAATCTCGTTATTGGGAAGTTATTTTAAGTAATGATCTTAAAATCAAAATATTTCACCCGTTTTAAATGTCAATATATTTGTTTTATCTCATAAACGTCGAGAAGCCGTCGGTGCGTATTAAAGGAAATAATTAAATAAGTATAATTATATTATAATTATTGATTTCTGTTTCCAACGACAGGTTTTATAGGACTACAACCAAGGACTTTTTTGAATGATACTTGAAGAATCTAATAGAATTGGACTTGTCAAAAAAAGAAAAAAAAATGTTATTTCATTAAAAATACAGTCCAACACTGGTCGAAATTAATTAATTGAAATAAAAAAAAAATTACTTGAATTGTCCAACTTTTCACATTAAATTTTCTTGGGAACAACTAAAAGTTTCAGTTTAACAGGATTCAATGGATTCACGTACACTTCTATATCGAAATAATTTTGACATATTTCCTGTTTTATTAATTTTCCGGGACTTAATCCGTCTAAGGATATATTTTCTGAAAAAACGACAATAGTTAAATTAATTAATTAAATTTAAGAAAAATACGAGGTAGGTCTACTTGTCCTATTCTGCTACTTTATTGTACTTACCAAATACCTACATATAAATAAAATCTAAATTATAATAAAAAAAATAATAATAATACACTATGCTGTCCGAGAACCAGAGACCATAAAACTACATTAATCGACTCTTCGACCCGAGTAAAACAATAAAATTCATTTCTTCGGAAAGCCATCGAAGAAAATAACGAGTATTGCAGGCCTGAAAAACCTATACGGCTATAGAAAAACAAAAACGCTGTCTGAGCGTAGGAGACAATACACTGTAGAAAACACAACGGGCCAGACGGACAAACGAAAAACATTGTGTACGTTCAACTATAGGTTGTTTGCAATAAAAGTTTCTAGATATATGATCAAAAAAAAAAAAAAAAGGAATAGTTGTATTGTCGTTTTCTATTGGAACAAAAAAATATCTAGTTTTATACGAACTTTCAGTAAGATTATGTACAATTTTACTCGAATTGAAACGATAGGTAATAATTTATGAAATTCTACATGATTGATAAGTGTGAAAAGAAATCTCTCCCACAAATAAAGAAGAAAGAATTTATGTCCACGTACAGCTATGACCATAAGTATTTCAAACATAAAATTACTTATGTTATCAAATTAATCGTTCAAAGCCAGGTATATAACAGTACTAGTATTATACTTAGAAGTGAAAAAAATTATTAGTATGACATCTTTGTTTATATTATTTTTTTTAATCAATAAAATATATTTGGCAAAATAAATAATCTCTTAATAGTTTTTTTTAATGGTTTAAATGTTTTTACATTACTTTACAATTTACATCAAGTAACCCAATGGAAATCGTTTCAATGTGTATAGAATATTATTAAATGGTCATAGAGTAAAAAAATCAAATAACAAAATATTCAGTTTGTATATTCTTATATTGTAAAAATTATAAAACACTTAGACAAGTAAATTTTTTTCCAAAAAAAAAAAATGTTTCTTTTCTTTTTTGTGCAACAGATCAAAGAAAATACATTTCTGTACATCATTTATAAATTGTAATCAATTTTGAAAATTATATAAACATAGGAAAATGAAGGAGAAAATTTTTTGTTTTCTTATTAATAGCATTTATTTTTGGCAGATAAATAATTTTTCGATTAATCAAATTGTATCAGACAATAAATAATTAATGAAATAATACAACAACGAATGTTGGTCTCTTCCTCCGCATTACAATATAATAGAAAATGTTGTTAGTTTAATAGATCTCTTTTTTTAAAATAACAAATATATTAATTTTATTTAGAGATAATTAGTAATATACATATATATGTACTATCAGCTGCAGTCCATTAAAATATTTAACAAAAAGTACCAGCTATTTTGTCGAGATTATAAAAGAAAAAAAATTAATAATTATTGCAAAACTATAAAACAAATATAAAAATATTTGAAGTATATTGACACTGGAAGCTGTTGGTTCATATCAAAATGGTATGTAATTTAATAGAAAATTCCATCTATACTAGTAATAACACATAACAATTATCAAATAGATATTTTTCAATTCTGTAACTTTTTTTTTTTACATCAAAAATATAGTTTAAGAACCGATTTTAATCTGAATAATTTATATTTACAATACTAAATGTTAATTTTTAAAATAAATCACATACCACATTATATATGTGTATATATGTAAAGAGTAATACGCAGTTTTCATACAAAAAAGATAATTTAACCCTATAATAAATATAATATTAAATATATACTTATTATTAAAATACATATCAATAAGCGAAACAAATAATAATCATATATTAAAAAAAAAAAAAAAAAAACAAATGAGCTAATGATGAAAATTGTTAAGGTCTTTGTATAAAGAGTTTATGTTTAAAGAGAGAGAGAGAGAGAGAGAGAACGACAAAGAATTACTACAATATAATCACGTAAAAAAAAGAAAATCACATATTTGTATGCTCGTGTATACAAAATGTGTCCTCCTCAAGACGTTATTTGAAAATGTGATAATTTTGATGATGGTCCACGTATACAATCTCTCTGTGTGTGTATATGTATGTGTCTGTGTATAGTGGAAAAAGTTACATTGTTTTTCTGTGTATCACTCGAGAGCCTTCTTCGAAAAATTCTCGTTTTGACACCCACATCCGACGAAACGTACCCAATGACGCAAGAATAGAACCGCCAATCCACGTCGTGTACAAACGTTCTTGTGGCGCCAAAATCTAATTACAATTTTTTTTTAAATATGCATATATATATATATAAAATTATAAAATTGTTAATTAATAATATTAGAAAGACAAAATCAAGTGCAAGCATATAAGTGTAAAGTTTAAGTCACCGATTTCTTAATATATACCTTTAATTTCATATTTTTCGGTGCTAGTTTCTTTATTTCTGATAATAACCTATCACCGAAACCCTAAAAAAATAAAACATAAATAATAAACAAAAATTTATCATTGATTATTTTTTTTTTTTTACTTACAGATAATAGAGTTGAGCCTCCAGCAAGTACAATGCTTTGATATAACTTTTTTCGTACATCTAAATCCGATTTTTGTATGGAATATACTAATGCTTCGTGTAATCCTTCGCATTCTTCACCAATTAAATCCGGATGGAATAAGACTTCTGGAGCACGGAAACGAGCTGGACCAATCTGATAAAAATAAATTATATTGTAAATTAAATTTTAACCAAAAAGATTGCTTTTGATAAAATATATTTATCGACATTTTTCACATGCTATTATTGCTATTTTGGATTAAAATTTAATTAAATATTTTTGAAATCCACATTATTCAAATTAATCAATCTGCTACTAATGATCAAAATTGAAAACATAATCTAATATTTTTACCAATTATAAATTTGTAAAGCAATGATTTCAGTATAGACTCACATCAACTATGTTTCCATCAGGTAACATATATTGATATACATTATTGTTAGATGTTTCCTCTTTAAGTGGACTTAAAGCTACATAACAAGCTTTTTCTTTAATCGCTCTAACCACTTCAAATTCTGCAGAGGTAGAAAAATTTAATCCTTCTTTTCTCAATAATAATCTAAATATTAAAAAAAACTATATTAATAATTAATAGTAATAAAATTAATTATTATTATTCCAATTATCAGATATAATTACTTAAGGTATCGTGATATATCACGACCTGCTAAATCTAAACGTATAATACCATGTTTCATGGCGAAACCTTCGTATATTGGAACAGTGTGAGTGATTCCGTCACCAGAATCTAAAACAACACCCGTCGTGCGACCAGTAGCGTATCTGAATCAAAAAAAAACTAACATTAATATTTAAATCATGTTATAAACACTTGTGTGTTACGTACAAACTAAGAACAGCTTGAATAGACACATAAAAAGCGGGAACGTTAAAAGTTTCAAAAAATATTTCTGCGGCTTTTTCACGATTTCGACGTGGATTTAGAGGGGCTTCGGTTAATAATACAGGATGTTCTTCAGAAAACGTTTGAAGTTGATCACTGCCATATATATACTGCCATATCCTTTCCATGTCATTCCAATTAGTGACTATACCATGTTCAATGGGATACTTAATATAAAGCAAACCACGGTGTTCTTCAGCTTTTGGTCCAATAAATGTATCTCCTTCTAAAGCTCCGGCCATCACTCTAACATGCTTCGGTCGTCCGATACTATAAAATCATATGTTTTATTCAAGTTATTTCTATACAATTTAATAATAATTAAATTTCTTATAATTTTATTACAACTTACTAGTTTGGAAAACAACATTTCGGTGTTTGTTCACCAGCAAATCCAGCTTTAATGGCACCTGATCCCTATAACCCAATAACATATTCCATTTATACATATAATAAATATATATATATATATATAAAACTGATTTTACAAACTAAATATAGAACTAGTTAACTGTTAAAAAAAATATAATAAATTAACTCAATTCCTTTTTATAAAGATATAAAGTGCAATTATTTATTCTCGTTTAAATTCAGTACTAGGTATCATACATTTTACACTGAAATTAAGTTTTTAATTTAGTCATATCTTTTCTTAATTAGTTTTTAATACGATTCAACAGTCTAAAAGAAAAACTTGTGTAAAATACATGTAAATAAGTTGTTTTTTAAATTTAATTTACTAATGAATTTAGATGAGTAAAAAAATTAAGTAATTATTTAAATAAACTTGTTTTATAACCAGTTTATATTTTATATATCATCCGTCCTAGGTTATGAACTTTCAATGATGTTTAATTCTAAAATATAATTGAATACCCATAATACACATAAATAATGGAAAAATGAATTAAAATGAAAAATATATTATTACCTTTTATACAAATAACAATTCATGAGATAATTTAGTGTTTAACACAAACTTGATTTGAAAAATCCTAAAAATCCCCAAAAATGAAATACTATTGATTTATAAAATTTCATATATAATAGGTAGAAATAATTTATATTTAAATTTTTTCCATTAACTTTTAGATACTGCCTCTACATTTGTAATTCAAAACAATTGTATAATAGATTTCAATTGTGTACTTAGGTTTTTCATGGAGAATTAATAATAAAATATTTGCTCTATCACAAAAAGTAAATTATACAACAATAACATTATTTGTATAAAAGAAACTACTTATATATTTAAAACAGACGCTATTTTAGAGTACATGTTAAATTAACTTTGTGTAATTTACAGAACTATTTGCACAGTTTAAAATCAATTTTCATGTGCTCGAAATAGTTTTAGGACTCATGACTAGATTTTTGTCATTCAGTCGATAAATTAATAGCTGTATGTAGTTCCGTTTTTTTTTTTTTTTTTTTTTAAGTATTGAAATAAAGACAAAAATCTAATACACAATATATTTTATGGCAAAAATAAATAAATAAAATAAATCACAATAAAAATAATAAATGAACTGAAATAATACTAGTCGTATAATACCTTTTAGCAATTTTCTTAAACAATTTATAATGCATATTGAAATCGATTACACGTCTTGGGAGTGATGTATTGCCGTCAATATCCTCCATAAATATGCCGCTGATTTTTTTTTTTTTTTTTGAAATATGTAATATACCAAGACATTTAAATTTTTTACGCATTCCTATACCATTTAATCGTTAATGGAAACATAATATGAAGTATAGGTACAGGTATAAAATTTAATTTGAAGCGATACAATTTACATTTCTATCGCTTTAAATTATTTATATTTCCATTCATAATAAATTATAATACTGTAGAACTTCTCAAATCCGTCACCTTTGGCATTGGGGTTACGGTTCGAAACACAGAGAATATTGGATTATCGGAAAATACTAATTTACAGTACTAATAAACATACATTAATACTAAAAATTTGAATGTAAGCATATATTGTACTAAAAAGTTACTTAGAAAGAAATTCTAAGATTTAGATTTTTGTTTAGCAAATGAAATTCCAGACTTGGATGCAATATTCCTCCAATTCCACTTTTGATGTACAAAACATCTGTAGGAGTTCTGCTGGTGTACTGAAGGACAATATCAAAAACACGTCAATAAGGGGATAGGCGATAAGGGAAATAATAAACCGGAAATTAATTTTATATACCTACATTTGGAAAATCCAAATGTATTTTTAAAATATTTAATATATTAAATTCATATCGGTAATGCTGTATGGATCAGTCGTGTGGGCGGACGAGCGGGCTTCTACTGTGAAATGTAAATTCAAACAAATGAAAAATTATAGATTTTTAAGAAAAAATTTGTACAGAAACGCGCAAAAACATTATACCAATTTATTAATTACAAAAAAAAAAAAAAAACAGATAAGTTTCAATCTGAAGAATGACGCCGCCTACTCTAAACTGGGAACCGCGATAGCCGCAAATAGGCTCTGAATTTGAGAGATTTCATTGGGAAGTTTTAAACGGAAAGGCGTTACTATTTTATTTATAAGATTAATCACCACTTAATATTACTAACACGTTAAAAAAAAAGAAAGTTTCGTTAAAAATTGTTTTCACGATAATTCAGTTCTCTTAATCCTCTAGATAAGATTATCACGAATTATTCGACTATTTAGAACAAAAAAAAAACAAAAAAAACTTCTTCGAATAAAACCGTCGTATTTTAATAAATACAATACATATCTGGTTTAATGTAGGCGGTATGACGAAAAACGAAAATAAATAATAACGACGAGAATGACAATTTTTTATTGAAATTATCGATTTGAAACGAACAGCACAAGATAACGCGCGAACAATTCTCGTAAACTCTTATAACGGGGGATTCGCGAGCAAACATTTCGTTTGGAAACCGACAAACACCGTGGTATGTAAAATGAACATAATCGAGTGCGATTACCGAACTGCAACGTGTCGTTAGTTAAAAACTAAAGCGACAAAAATCCGTAGTTATTAATACAATAAACAGACGTATACAATATTATAATTTCCCGACAAACCCGTCGTTACTTTTTTCTCTCTTTCGCGATTCACTGGAACCACGGTTCGCACACAATCGAATAAAACTACAAATTTAAAAAAACTGCGAATTGAAAATGTTAATAAAAAAAAACGTCGAATCGCACGTTTAAGCCGTTTATTGCGGTGCAGACAAAAAAAAAAAAGAAAACACATAAAATCACTCGACGAAATAATAATAATAATAATAACCAACAACAAGTTTTCTTTTTCGTAAACGTACGAAATAGTTGTATTGTGCACAAATCGTATGCGACGAGAACGTAACTTACATTGTCTATAACGACCGGTTGGTTAACAATAACGTCATACGTTTCCATGATGTTCTGTTTTTAGGCGAATTTATTGGATTTTAAACGAAAATTTGAAAAAAAAAAATACAAATACAAATATCAATCGCGAGCGATTACAGTGTAATAAATGGAATTATAAAATTGTTCTCGAAAAACGTTCGATATTGTCCGAAAACCTGATAACACTGCAATAAACGTTAACATAACCTAATTACCGTTACCAACCTAACCGGTACCGTGATAGGACACTAATGATTAGAAAGGGGAAAAAAAACCAAAATAATAATATTTTGAATCGCTGTTTCCTATGTATTTTTTTTTCCTTCCGTTTTGTCGTCAAAATAACGATAACGATCGTATATTTCATTTTCGTTTGAAAAAAGAATTTTTTTAACATTCTCGAGCCGAGTCGAATTAAATTTTCTCGCCGCGAAGCCCGGTAGGACAAACTCTATTTCCAAAGTCCGGCGGGCACGCGTTCGGCAGGTGGTGAGAAAATATGAACGTAAGATATAACAATATTATTCAATAAAGTAAGTGCGTTCGATCGAATACAGATTGTACCTTTTCATTTCGTCGTTTTAATCGTAACTTAACTGTTCCGTGCCTTTGCCCCGAATAGAATGATGTTTGGAGAACATTCGAAAACGCAGTTCATCGAACAGACCAGAGCTGCACGAATCGAACGAGCAAACGATCGTAAACGCGAACAATCCGCTATACTCATCCAGTCGTTGGTCAGAGGATGGCTGGTTCGCAAACGCACTCGTAACTTAATACTGTACGTCCGTCAATACCCATTATGAAACTCCGGTATCATAATCCATTTACCGTTTACGAAGAAAAATTTTATATTTATTTATAGACACCAGTTTGATAAAACTTTTGAGAACATCGACGATTTAAAACCAGCGATCAATGTTTATTTGACTGTAAAGAAGTTGTTGTCTAATTTGGATGAGAAACGCGATAGACATAGATTCGAAAAACTTTGCAGGTACATAATATCACTTCCGATCACTATAATAATGCGTTACGTATTTTTAACAATTTTTTTTCATTTTTTCTTTCCCTATTGCACTTAAATCACTTCCATTCTCATGATAGTTACTTCAAACGGTATAATTTACATTTATACGTTTCTAGTAAATTGTTGATTTTTTTTTTGTTTGATTTCATGTTGTGATGATGAGTCTTTTGAAGTAAAACCAAATTTTCTCTACTGTTCACAAAACCCAAACTTAACAATTATTTGCTTGACCTAACTTGGACCAAAAACATTTGCTTATTTGATCACACCCGAACCTTGCCGTTTTCCTTTTCGAGTACAAACGAAATTCGATTTCTAGATTTTATTTAATAAATAAATAATATTTAGGTTATTATACTAGTAAGGAACTGTTTGAATCTTATTTCAACATCTTTAGTAGATTTCAATTATTTTTATTATACAGGATGATATTAAAAAAATATCTATCGAAAATAATATAATAATGCTACATCGGTGTATCTGTTATTTGGATGATGATATATGTCATTTCTAAGACATGTAATTGTTTTCATATGATTTTAAAGACTTTTATATTTATTAAAAATTAGTATCAAGTTGTATTATGATAGCATTAATTTACATATGTGAAAAACTATATCTTTACGGTTAAAATTAATAGACGTAGATCTTTGGTTTGGAACAATATTGTTTTCTATCTACGTATATTTTGTATTTAAATCTGAATGATTCAACTCGCCTTTAATTCTATGAAACATGACAATATACCATATTGTATCATGTTCCGATTTAAGTGTTGCATTGAGTTTAAATATATTTTCCAGATACATAATTCTTAGTCTGGAAAGTGAATCTATCAAATATTGCTATATATCAGTAGCTTTCATTAAAGAACATGCAGTTAACTGGATAAACCATGTAAAAGAAATTCTGTCGATTTGTCTTAATTATCTGACCATTCTTCAACCAAAATCATTAGACGACTCATCTTTTTTACACATTTTACTTCATATGATTGTGTCTTTTACGTCAACTTCAAGCTGGTGTGCAATACATTCAAATAATTCTTTACAAGGATTAAAACCCGGATTAGAACGCTTAACAGAAAATCTGGTCGCACATTTGTTAAGTAAAAATGTGTTTAATACTATGCAGGTATTTAGTCAAAATGTAAAATTTAATTGTATTTACGAAAATAATAAAATCATTTTTTTTCAGGCATTATTAATAACTGGTATATTAGGCATTAAAGTTGTATTGAAACCAGTGGCTATGACAGCTATTATGACTATTTGCTGGAGATGTTTAGTCTTAAGCAATTTCTCAACAAGTGTTTTTGAAATATTCATTATAAAAATTTATTCAATACCCTTATTAGTTGAGCATTTGATATCTCTCTCTCCCAAAGTGAGTATTTCAGTGTTTTACATATATTGTTATTATTTATTATGTAAACAATTTTTGTTTAATTTGTTTTTATTTTGTAACAACAGTAAATCGTAATAATTTTTTTTTTTTTAATAAATATATTTTAGATTATTGAAACATTTCAATCAAGTAATCTACTTAAAATGGTGATGCTTCTATTGAACGATCAAAACAAATGTGATGAAATATTCCATTGTTTACATCCCAGTTGGTGTTTATCATTAATTGGGAATATTATACATTTGGCTGAATTGAGTGCTGAAACAGAACAGTTTGAAAAAAATTCTTCAACTGTTTTCATAGTAAGCTTTATTATTATTATTATTATTTATTACTATTTTTTTGCATTTTGAAGCAACTAATTAAATGAATTATTTAAAAACTTTTTACAAGTTTATTTCAATAAATATCTGTAAATGTATGATGCATTTATAAAATTAACTTTTCTCTGTTTTTTTTTTTAGGTTGGTCTAACATCATTTTTAGATACTATTAGAATTAATGTGGTTAAAAAGCATTCAAATGTATCTAGTGTTTGGCATCCTGAACTCGGTTGGTTCACAGCAAATCCAAATTGCTCCTGTTCTCCAAATATACCACCTTTGAAAAGTCAATTGATTCCATTATGGTGTGGAAATTTATGTTCAAAATTACTTCGATGTCATTTGGTTAATGCTTTAGCACAAATTCCTGAAAATCAACAAGTGCCATCACCACCGCCTAAAACAAATAATCCATTAGCAATTATCAAGTATAACTTTTTAATTGTTACTTATAAATTATATCGTAAAGAGGCCTTTCAATAATATTATCATTTTAAATAGAAAAGCATTCGATTTAAGACTTTCATATGCCAGTCAACCAAATTATAAGCTTAGTGATATTCACGGTACAAAGGTAGTTTCTGCATGCAACTTATATTTTACTTGTCTCAAGACAATCACACAGCTTAGACTTGATATAATAACTGGTAAGCATTTTGTTTATTCATTAATATTACCTAGAAATTCTTAATAGCTATTTTATTACTATTATTTTAGGTTTATGTTATCATGAAGACACGTTATATTTGCTATGGCGGTATTTGGCATTTTTAGACTCTCATTGTGGTCTCAAACATTTGTTAGATATTTTAGAATGTGATAAAAATTGTGATTCAGGAGAATTACATATGTTACAATTATTCTGTGATAGTATGTCACACTATATAACGTAAGGTTTTTTTCTATATTAATTGCAACAAAATAACAATAATAGTGAAATAATAAAATAGTTTTTTTATTACAGTATTCTTGATGATATAGAAATGTATGAGCAACAAAAACCATTTGTATTACGCGACTACATTTTAATGTCTAGTTTTTTGAACATATTTCTCTACAAGGGAATATCTCAAAACTTGTTTGGTAAACAGTTTGTTTTGAAACAAATAATTAACAAATATGAAATAATTATTGTGCATTTATTCATTTGAATGTCATAGATATTGAAGACACGACTTCTTCTAATAGTTTGTTTCGATCTTGTCGCACTCTTTTAATGGTACTTTATCGTAGAGATTGTCGTAGGTCTTTTTCACCTGCTGGACATTGGCTAATTGGTGATCTTAAAACTTCTTCATTTTTCAATGAACTCAAAAAAGGTCGTAAGATATACTCGGTATTGGATTTTTGAATATTCATTACTGTATATGAACTATTATTAATACATTTCGCTTGTAGATTCTAATACAAGAAATTCCTCACATAGTCTCTCATGAAACACGTGTAAGACTGTTTAGAAAATATGTTTCCCGTGAAAAGATTTCTTTGGGTGTACATGAATATGAAAATGAACATTTTCAACCAACAATTATAACAATACGAAGGTATGTTTTTATCATATAACATATTTATTTTGATTGTAATATGTTGCAAAATAATTGCGTCTAGGAATCGAATAATTGAGGATGGTTATACATACGTCTCGGAAATGCCACTAAAAAATTTCAAAGGTGTAATTAGGGTGAAATTCATAAATGAACAAGGATTAGATGAAGCAGGAATAGATCAAGATGGTGTATTTAAAGGTGTAATTTTTTTATTTATACATTCAGTATTATGAACACTAATAAATTAAGTTTTACAGAATTTCTTGAAGAAACTATCAAAAGAGTATTTGACCCATCATTAAATTTATTTCGTACAACAGATGAACAACGATTATATCCATCGCCATCGTCACATATTCAAGAAAATCATTTGAACTTATTTGAATTTGTTGGCCGTATTTTGGGTAAAGCTGTTTATGAGGTAACTTATAACTACATAGTTAATCTACGTATTTTATTTGTTTAAAATAATATGGGATTTTATGATTATTCCTACTATCTAGGGAATTGTAGTCGATGTTCCATTCGCATCATTCTTTTTAAGTCAATTGTTGGGCCAAACTCAAGAGCTCTTGTATAGTTCAATGGATGAATTACCTTCTTTAGATAACGATTTATATAGAAATTTAACATCTGTTAAGCATTACGAAGGTGATGTCTCAGAATTAGACCTGACTTTTTCAGTGGTTGATAACCATCTCGGACAATTGACAACACATGATCTTATACCTGGTGGAAGAGTATTATCAGTTACTAACCAAAATAAGTAATTATTTTTAATTATTATAATGTTTAATAATAATCACCATTATGAAAAAATAATATTTTTATTTCTTCAAAAAATATAGTTGAGTAATATATATGTATCAGTAAATTTTAAATAATTCTCAATTATATAATATTAGTTTCATGATTTTTCCGAATCTATTATTCAATAACATTATTAATGATCCAAATTTTGAATTTGTTTTTATTTCTAGAACACTATTCTATATAAAAAAATGCCAATTAAAAAGTAATTATTTAATAATAAATGTTAATGTGACTTCAAAATGTATAGAGAAGGGATTCATATTTTTAAATTTTATACATTACAGTATTTAATCAATTGAAAAAATTGTATAAAAAGAACATTTTTTTTATATTCAATAAGATACCATGATAATCGATTGAATCATTACATAGAATATTGATATTAATTACTTAAATTAATTATATTAGGATCAACTATGTGCATTTAATGGCACATTATGTGATGCATACCCAAATTAAAGCACAAACTGCAGCTTTTATCAAAGGATTTAAATCTATTATAAATCCTGAATGGTTATCATTATTTTCAACTCCAGAGGTAATAGTTTTTTTTTTTTAATTCAAGTTTAAATTTTAACAAAATACTTTTTATATATTTATTTATATTAGCTTCAAAAACTAATATCTGGTGACAATGCTCCTATTGATTTAATTGATCTCCGAAGAACTACACAATATTATGGAGGTTTTCATGATTCTCATCGTGTAATTCTTTGGTTATGGGAAGTTCTTCAGAAAGATTTCACAGAAAAAGAGAGATCGCTTTTCCTAAAAGTATGTGATCTTTTTAGCCATGTAAATATAATACTAAAAAGTTTTAACAAATTAATTCATCTAAACAGTTTGTAACAAGTTGTTCAAAACCACCTTTGCTTGGATTTGCATACTTAGAGCCACCGTTTTCTATAAGGTGTGTACAAGTGGCCGACGATGAAGATTTTGGTGACACGCTTGGTAAAATACAATCGTATCAACTACTAATTGTTTTACATTTATTTAAAACACGTTTGAATTCTGTTTTTAGTTAGTGTTATTCGTGGATTCTTCACTATTCGTAAGAAAGACCCAAATCTTAGACTGCCTTCGGCTTCTACGTGTTTCAACTTGCTCAAACTCCCAAATTATCAGAAAAAAAGTATCCTTAGAGACAAACTTAGATATGCAATTTCGTCGAACACTGGATTCGAACTCTCATAATTTTTTTGAAAAAAAATATAATATTTTCAAGTTAATTTATATATTTTTTTTTCTTTTAAGTTCATATTGTTGTGTAAACTTATAAAACTAAAATGTATGAATTATAATTATTTTATGTGATGAATTTAATTAATCTGTTTATAAATATTTATAATTTTATTTATGTGAGGACTGAAAATTATCATTACACGGGAGAATTATGAATTGTCGATTTCCAAGTTAAATTATCATTCCAAATAGTGAAGTACTAGATAAAAATGAATGCATTATTGATGTAAATAAACATTAGACTAATACATAATTACATATATATATATATATATTCAGTAAACTGAAATGAAATTGTAAGACGCAAATAAGAAGTTTAGTTTGTCTGTTTACTTCTCGATATTTTTACTTTTTCTTGCAGACCCTTTCCATAAGTAGTGTAATTTAAGTAGCTAATATTTTTCATAGTTTTCTATTTTATATTATCACATTCTGAACTTTTTTCCCCCTTAAATATATTTCCTTGCATAAACAATATGTAATTATATTGACATGTTTGTGATAAAATGTAATTTCATATTTTATTTCTTGGATGTGTTAAGTATTTTGTATTCAGTTGACAATTTAATATTTTTCTTCCCTAAATAATATTATATTAGATTTACTTAAGAATTAACTGTTAAGACTGATAATACATTTTTTTTTGCGCTATAGGAAATTAACAATGTCGATACAAGTTGAGTGTTAGTAAATATTTGATTTGTGTCTGCTTTTAGTTTTCAATAATTTGTTATTGGGTTATTATTATGGGTAATATATTAGTTTTTTTTAACTAATACCTTATTCTTAAAATTAAATAGTATTATTTTAAGTTTAATTACATATTGTTTACCAAATTTACTAAAAATTAAAAATTGAAAAAGATGTTTATTAATTGAACTGTTTTAATTACATGCAAAGCGGGCGTTACCCAAATACATCAGTATAATATTTACGAAATAACTAAAATTTACAGTAATAAAGAGTACAAAATTTTTGAGTAATTTTTATTTTAAAAAAACAAAGAAAAAAGTGAAATAATTTGAACGTAGGTTTAACCTTAACAGCGCGCATCATCGAATTATCACCGTAATCGTATTCTTTTTTTTATTATCATTTAATTTTTTTTTATAATAAATGATTTTTTTTTTTTTTAAACATTTTTAATTATTTTCGTCTGTGTTTTATGTTACCTTTTTATTTTGTATTTATTATTTTTAAACTGTAATTGTTTATTAAATCATCACAGAAAATTATCATAACCTATTGGTTACTTATATAATAATATAATGTTAAAATTTATAATATTACCTCAACATAGATTATGTGTATGATTTTATAATAGTACATGTTGTAATGTTAATCGTCGTTAAGTACCTGTTATAATATAAATCAATTGTGTTTTAACTCTGAAACGTGTGATTAGATTTATTAATAATTATTATATTTTTGTTAGTACTTATTATTTTGGTAAATTATACCTGGATATAAATATTTATATACGTAACTTGTTGAATATTGCTTGAATAAAATATTATACCCATTATTGTAAAACAATAAATGCGTTTGTATTTAATTGATTGGATTGAAACGATTTGTTTGTATTTTGATTATAATAGGTCAAAAATCGCAGACTTTTTTTTTATTTCCACTGTATACGAAAAATATTTACAATACTCGTTGATTCCCAATACCTAGTTATTATAATATTGTAATTTCCATATAATTTAACAATCTTTGATAAAATCATACGTATTCGGCGTCTCTTGGTAAACATAAAAAGGTCGTCAGTACAGGTAAAAATGTTGAATGAAAATAATGAATATTATTTTACGATGCGCTTTCGGCTCAGCACATTCGAGTGACTTTGTCGAGTAGGGGACGTACAAAAATTCATAGGCGTACGCGATAACGGATGGATATAGGTACACTTTATTGATTCGTAAACGGCAGAATTATGTCAGAGTAAACGTACGTCTCATATTACTATTGATCGAACGGAAAAGATCCCCGTTTGAGTCCAACCATGGACAATAATAACTATATAGCCGAATATCTATGTGTTTACGACAAATTTTTTTTACCAAATTAATTTTATTCGTATGCGTTCAACATAACTGTAATTATTAGCCGTGTGTATTAGAGTCGGTGGTAAAACTGTTGATAAAAAAAAATAGGTATTTCATTTTATTAATTATTTTTTCAACGGAAAAAACGTATTTCATTAGATGAAATTCACTAACGGATTAAATAACGGATTTTTTTTTTACAATAATATTATATAGTTTGCAAATTTTCCGTATTATTCATTATCATATAAACGCACGTTTTATTTATTATTTTCTTTTTCTTGTATCTCATCGGAAGTGTCAGCGCGGAAATAAAATTTTATTATACTATAGATACAGGTACATATTATTATTATGATGCAAATATATTCGACATTTGTATAGTTATACACATAATAATATGTCTTTCAGTGGCGGATCTAAAAAAAATGGCCCGGTCGGACATTTAAATTGTACAATACGAACAAAAATTGCTTCAATTGCATAAAAACAACATAAATATTGAGTACAAATAAATAAAATATAATTAGGCATGCATTCAAATAATAAATACAAATTTTAATTGAAATCTAATGAATTTAATTCTACATAAAACTATATGACTCTCTAATACAGACTTGACAAAAATTTCAAAAATTTATTAACCATTTAGGTGTTAAATATAGAATTTTAAAAATATTGAAAATATACTATTTTTCGGGAGTTTTTATCTAATACAATTCTTATTTTCGAATATCAAGACTTGAAAATTTCAAAAATCGTAAATCAGGATTTTTTTTTATATACACCTAAAAATTGTGAATTTTAACAAAAATAATCGTTTTGACGTAAAACAGCATATTAGCTGTCGTTTAAAACACTCATTAGATTTTCAATTGTTACCTAACCGGTAAAAATTTTATCGCACTATAAATAGACTCGCGACACGTTTTTCTATTCATAGTTAAAGTTTCATATAATATTATAATTTCTGTTAATATGGTATAAATTATATTTATACAACTAATATGAATAATACAATTATTATTATTATTATAATAAATACTAATTTTTTAATTAATAATACATACATTTATAGTTTTCAATGAGCTGTGTTCTTCAGACTCCTATAATGCATCGGCGGTAGTCGCCTCGATGAATAAATATAAATGGCAACTATTAAGCTTTATGTAAAAATAAGATAAAATCTACGTGGATCTACGTAGTCGTGACGACGACGAGGAGAATTACCAGTTTTGGTATTTTCAGCTCACTTCTATAATATTATGATATTCCGTATTATATAATAACTTATAGAAATATGGCGTGCTGTAGCACATCAATTTTTATACTTATTTATTTATTAAATCTAGTGTCAACCCTATAATTTTCGCCCGGGGGGCCCCACACGGCCGGACATGTCCAGGTTGGATCCGCTAATCTGATATCCATACACCTATGTAAGGTTTAAAAAAAAAAAAACGCTGCGCAACATTCCTGCGTGATTTTCGTTTCGATAGGCTCGTGAATTTTCCTGCTCGTTATTTTTTTTATACTGTAATAGGTATAAAAATATAATAATAATAATAATAATAATTCAATAGTTCCCCCATCCCCTTCCCAGGACCTGCGTGAGAACGCCCTCAAATCGAATTATTCTCAATGTATATTTTATTCGTGACGTCGTCGTCGTCGAACCAATAAAATTCGATTGAAAATAAATAATTGATAAAACGAAGTAATGAAAAATTGGTATTTCGTCACTGCTCTTGTGCGCACAGTGCGCCGCCGAATTCTTTTTTAACTGTTCGAGAGTTTTTGTCAAAACGTCTATTCCTGCGCCTCAAGATCCGCTCTGTATATTTATTTTATTCTCTCACAGTGTGGATAATTTGAACTTTTTAAATCTCTCGGCCCGTTCATAATATCACGTCTCGCTCAATATACGTATTATATATTAGGTATTGCGCATGTATGTTCCACTATAATTTCCTCGAAAAAAAAAAGTAAATAAATATATTTTTGAAAATAATCGCGTAAATGAGAGGCTGGATGGCGTTAAAAAAAAAACAAAAAAAACGAAGTAGCGAAATATTGTTCGGTTTCAGGTCACAAAACCGCGGCGGCGGCGGCTCGCAGCGCGGAATATATTCGGGAACGGGTGTGGCGGCGGCTTTATTAATTTTTCATCCGAACTGAGTGGGAAAAATTGATTTTAAACAGTAGGCCGCGGCGTAACGAACGCGCGCGTTCATCCGGGCTTTGCTTGCTGCTGCCGGGGGTCAGTGTAATTTTTCTCTGCGGACATAACGCGAGACGAAAAATATTTTCTATCTTTCAACCACTTCCCCCCCCTACCGCCAAAACACGAATAAAACCTATTTAAACACTGCTGTACCGTTATTGAATATCGCCAAATCCGAAATCGCGAAAAACGCCCAGCGCAACAACGATTTAGTATTTTAGTTTTTTTTTTTTTTAAATATTATAAAAAAAAAAAAATAGATCCTTAAATTATACGTGTAAAAAAATGTCTTAAACGCGGTCGCTTTTTTCCTTCAAAATTTTAATAATCAATACACTATAATAAATAATATATTTAAAAACATTAAAAAAAACAAATTTTTTTTTTTTTAATATTTAAAATTTTATTAGAATTTCCTTACAAAAGTGCTTTTTTTTTTTTTTTTTGAAAATGCTATTGATTTTTTTCAAACGGGTAATAATCGTATTTCTACGACAAAAAAAAAAATTTTATACTTCACTTATTATATACATATACTTTTGTTGCCATACGATAAATAAATAAATAATATACTTTTGTGACTCGTAAGGCATAAAATTTCCTGGTCGAAATTCCAGTGGGCGACTCGCGTTGGCAGGGGCGTATTTAGGGTTGTAAAACAGGGGGGGGGCTAAATCCCTGTGAGAATTACGAATAAAATTCATACTATATTAGTTATTATATTAACAAAATGATCAATAACTTTTTTGACAATATGAACTGAAATTGCAGGTTGGGGGAGCTATTCTTGTAACTTGGGGGGGGGGGCGTTTAGCCCTCCTAGCACCCCTTAAATATGCTCCTGCGCGTTGGCCTCGTACAATTGGCCCCGTCGCCGCGTGGCGTTGCCACCCATTTCATATTACTATACCATACATGAATTACACCTGCAGGGACGGCCCTAGGGTAGGTCGACTGGGATATTTGTCCTAGTCCCCGCTCGCATTTCAGGGCCCCGCGCATCGCATCGCTTGAAAAGGCATACAGTTAAAGTTTAAAAAAAAAAAGGACTTCGCGAAAACAATAAGGTCTGCAATTATGATTGCCTACATAATAATATGTCTCCCGTATACGCAATCTGTCCTCGTATCCTCACATCCTCCTGCAATCGTTCACGTCTTCCTGTGAATTTTTTTCCCATTCGACATCTCATCGACACGCACGCGAGCCACGTTGTAAAATAACGCGTTTCGCTTCGGATCGATAAACGCCGAGCGAGCGAATGGATTTATATTACCGTTTAGATAATTCCGTTTAGATAATTTATAATGTCAATACCACAAATATTACGAAATGATTTTCTTTCTAAATCAAAATAGAACTCATCATATTATTGCCGGCTGCGGCAATTGCGTACCCTGCAGGCCCTGCCGCTGCAACAAACGCCGGGCACTGTCAGCGAGTCGCAACACAATATTATTATTTACACCGACCGGTCGCGCGCGCGCGAGTACGCGGCGAACGACGGCGGCGGCGGCGGAGTCGACGACCGGTCGAGTTTTTTTTTTTTTTTTTCTGCGTTCTCGAAATCCGCGTGCCCGCCGCCGACACGATAATTATCGTTTTAAAACCATTTCGTTCGCCGTACGCGGCGACACTGTACCCGTTTATCTCTTTCCATTGACCCGCCGCCACCGCCGCCGCCGCCGCCGACCAGTGCCGTTGTGTCGCCGCTCCTCTTTTTTCCCTTATCCTCTCATTCAGTAGTCACTCAGCGGTAGTGTCGGTCGAACGGTTTTGGCTTGCTGGTGCTGTTGTCGGTGTGTTCGCCGCGTCGCGCGCGTCACAATTGTGTGTGTGTGTGTGTGTTTGTTTGTTTGTTTTTTTTCTTCTATTCGTACGCCGTCGATCGCTTAAAGCGCTCGCGCCACTCAAGTGTGCTCCCCCCCCCCCGGTCATTTTTCCGTGCGTGTGTGTGTTTTTCCCTCCTCCCCTTTGTTTGTCTTCGACGTCTCTTATCACACAAGTGTGTGTGTGTGTGTGTCCGCGATACGACCCGTCTCAAGACAATAATATTATTATTATTAGAAAAATTCAAAGGGAATTTTACGCGGCGACGTTGTTACGCGGAAAAATTCTAACGATTTTTTTCCGTATCGTCGTCGTCGTCGTCGTTTTGCGTTCACCCGGTCGTGTGAATTGTCGCGGTTCGTACGGTTTTTTTTGTTTTTTTGTTTTTGTCTTTGTCTTTGTCGTTGTCGGACAAACACCGCGGCGCACCACTGGGTCCATCCGTAAATGAATACGGTACCAGCGCCAAGCGGACGAAATTCCTCGATTAACCGTCACTGACGTCCTGTTATGGCTGTTGTCGGCCCCAGCCGACACTCGAGGGTGTCAATGTCGCTGATGCAGGGCTCAACAAACGGTCCCGTCGGCAACCACCAGCAAGCCAGCGCTTCGCAACAGTTCTTCCACGCTCAACAACAGTCCCATCACGCCGCTCAATCGGCCACCGCACATTCGGTCGACTACAAACCCGACAGGCCGATTGGCTACGGCGCGTTCGGAGTCGTCTGGTAAGAGGCATACAATTTACATTAGTCCCGTTGTTGTTGTTGTTGGCGGGCGTAAGGGTGAACGTGACCATTTGTTCCCGTTGTAATGATATTATTACCGCAATAGACGTTTGAATAGCCGGTGAACGCGTCTTTCACCGTACGACCACAATGCGTATTATTATTGTGTACTTTTTTTTTTTATTATTATTATTATTATTAATAAATTAACAACGCTCGATGTCTCATAGTGTATAGTATTCATTTCCCCTGGTTCCGAGTACAATATCGATGTGTTTGGTATTATATAGACACGGATATTTTATAGTAATCCACTATAGGCATATAATTCGGTATTAACTGATAAGTGATAACATTGCGTTTTATTTTTTATCAGTTTTAAAAACGCAGTAAAAATAACAGAAATATCGTTTTGTTATAATCGTCGTGCGATTGATTTGTCGTGTTTTCAATTGTTTTTTAACACTGAAATCGCGTAGTTAAATAGTTCAGCGCAGAGCCCATTGTCTAACACCTTTAATAGACGTGTAGTGGTAATTGTAATAGTAGTAGTACGAAAATAGATACTCAATCTAACGCGTAGTACCCGATACCGCATAGATATGACCAGAGCGGCATAATCGAAATGGATGTATTACATTATGTCGGTAGGGATTAGTAAATGAAATTGTACGAAAAGTTTAATATTTCTAGAGAAACGTAGAACGGAATGTTGTAGTATAATCTTTGATTTACTCTGTTTGACGTTAATCCCAACGTTTAGGTATTGAATCACCAAAATGTATATTTCCAGAAATTTTTTTTTTTTTTTTGTTTCGTGGTTTATTAAATTTCATTACCTAACGTAATAGAAAAATAAAATATTTAGAATTCAATTAAAAAGTACAAAATAAAATTCTTAAAAAATTTTGGAATGCTTTTTAAATAATTACGTAGTGTTTAATATTACAACCGTGTTCATAACTTCTTATGTGCTATCAAAGACCAAAGTGCATGGATCAAAATTTGTTATGACTCTGGTAATAACAGTAAAATAATTGATATTTAATATTACGTACCTACCAAGAGATAACTTATGAATGCCATTTTATTTACCAAAATAATTTTTTTTTTTTTTATTTTTATTATTATTGGTTCATAAAAGATTATACAGTTGTTTATCTTTTTATTATTATTGAAATATTTGAATGTACGGACAATAGTGAAACATTAGACAAGTCTATAACTATTAAACCATATAGGTACATTTCTATAAAGACTTTTGTTCAGCAATACATTTTGTCTATACAAACATAATTATTGTTATTTACATTGAGAATAAGTTTAATATTTACAAAATTATACCAAAACAACGAGTAGGTATGTTATTACGAGTTTGATGAATGTTATTTAAGGTGGGTCTCGCCATACTGTAGTTAACCTGTATACCAGATAAAATTACTAAATCCACCTACATATTCGGGTTTTATTAATATTAATTCAGTTTTGATATATTTGTAAAAAGCTGTTATTGGTAGGTATATTTTTAGACCGTTCATACAAGTTGTATCTTATATCTACGTAAAATTATTGTTTGTTACTATCTATTTACCGTAAATTATGAATCGAAAACGTTTAAATAGCTTATGTACCAATACATTAATAAGATTATTCTAATAATTGATATGATGTTTTCAAATTAAAACTCATTCATTTTATTTGGGTTTTTATTAAATTATTATATTATACCTGTAAGAATTTTTGCTGTACTTAATTTGTGTATAGTTTTTTTTTTTTCAACGGGTAAATCATTTGTTATAGTAATTAATTATATCAGATAAAAAAGAAAACGAAGGACTCTTAACAAAACAGAATAGACTATAATTAAACATTAATTATTATCTACCTATATACAATGTAACAGTTAGTTTAAAAACTAATTATTTCATTAAAAAATCATTTTGTATCAAAATTTATAAAGACATAAAAAACTGGTTTCTTTGTGTGTACCTTTTCCTAATATCATAAATGTTGGTTTGGTAGGTACGTTTTAAAATCTTAAATTTATTGTTTTTCCGTTGGTTTTGAATTATTACGATTTTTACAATTTATAAAATATATTATTTGTTATTACATATTTTTAACTTAGGTAATAATAGTACAGCTATTGCAATGTCTCGGATTATATTCCCATTCATTTTGGGCCAATTCATTAGGATAATTTAAATGTGTAATAATTAATAAAATTATATTTGATTCGTAACTGTATAACGATTTGGTTTATTCATTATTTTTATACCTTAACAATTGATTCGACAATAATTAAATTAATATTAATTTAATGTATTGATATTTTGCCATAATTTTTTTCAAAATTATTCGCATCATTTAACTTATATGTTATTTACTATATCTTTAATAAATAAATACAGTTTTATAGTAAATACTTGTGTGCGCATGGTACATTGTATTGAATAACTCTATTGATTCGAAACAATAATACAATTTGTAAGTGAAAAATTTGTTTTCTATCATGAAATTAGGTCAGTGGAAGGGGAAGGGGAATGTCATTGTCATAAGGGACAAAGAATGTTATTTATTTATTTTTATTTTTTTTTAACCCAAATATTTCCGATACAATTTTATACGTAATTTACTAGATATTGTATTGGAATAATTTTTACTCTATTATTTATTATAATGCAATTATTCTAAGTAGGTACTTATATTATGTAACGAAACATTTCAATGGCAAAAAAGAATAAAAGTATATAAAATACAATGTGTGTAAATTATTTATGCATACTATTAGACACAAATGACTATTGAAAATATCTTACACTATATAGTATTTCACATAATAATATACAATACGATTTTATCTGTACACATTTTTAAACAGTACCGTACACGCGCGTCATGTTATAAACCAAGGGTCAGTGCAGATAATACTTATAAATACGAACACAACAGTGTAATGCAATTATACTTTTCTGACCTACAAAGACAAAAAAAAAATACGAGATTATTTTCACGGTTTAATAATAATATTCACATTTCTTTTACCATTATTTTCTTTAGTTGTATGATTTAATTTATATATATATATCACAATAACGGTGACCAAGAGTCCAACCGCACGATATATTTTAAAGGTGGTGTGGTATTTAATTTAAAAAAAAAAATTCGATTTCTATAATAACGAAATTATGTATTTAAATAAATAATAATAATAATAATAATACGCGTTATTCCGACGATTCGCGGCGTGTGTTATATCAGTTGCATTTCTGTTGAATTTAGACGTTAGAGAAGAACAACAAAATACGCTTTTTCGTTATTATTTATCGACTCGGTTCGGTCGAAATGTTTACATCGATTCACACTTTACTCGTTGTCGAAATCATTAATATAATAATAATAATAATATTAATAATTTGTATAATATTTAAACGAGAGTTGTTAGTTTAATGCACACAAAAAAAAAAAAAAAACGCGATTTATTAATCCGACTTTCATTTTTTTTTTTTTTTTTTTTTTTTTTTATGCTACCCGTAGTATTGATTACGATATCGAGTGGGACGTGTATATTTATTTGTAAAACAACGACAGCGCGCATACTGTAATAACAATATTATGTATAAAACGAATTAAATCGTGTTCGCCGTAGTCGAGTGCGAGAACGCGCGACTGTTAAATAATGGTAAATATAGAGTAAAATGTTTGCGCAGAAGTCTTATAAAAGTGAGAGAAAAAAGTAGGTTTTCTCTGTTCCCCATCGCCGTACACAATAATATTATTGTAATACACCGATAATAACGCGTTATTAGTGTTACTATACTAATGTGTGTGTATATTTTTGTTTTTATATTAAAAATTTCTTATAATATTTTATTCATTTTATACACATATTTTCTGTCTGTGTTTTGAGAACGAAACGTGTGTGTGTGGTTCGGGGTCGGATTGCTGTGGGGTCGACGAGAAAATATGTGTGCGCCGCCGCCAACAGTGTGTACCACCCCGAACGGGGAAACGTGTCGCCGCCGCCGCCGCTGCGCAGATGTGTTTGTTGCGGCGGCGGCGGCGGCGGGGCCCGTATAATACGACGCGCGCGTATCGTCTGTCTTGAGGGATCAAACCTGTTTCTTTTTTCTCTCTAATCTCTCGTGGGCGTCGGGTCGTTCGGCGAGAGGTTGCCGTGTCCCCTAAGGACCGTATGCGCCGATGTCTGTAAGGGATGTCTGTGGTGCAGCAGGTGTGTCATTGCCTGCGGCTGTACGTGTATATGCTACGACGCTCGACGGCGACCTTATAACATCTGCAATATCAGCAACAGCAGCAGCAGCGATGCTCGAGGGAGAAACACCGACCACGGTCGTCTTGTACGTGCGTGTCTGGAGGACCCTTTTCATCCAGGTACACACACACACACACCTCAGCTGCCAGCGTCTGGGACTGATATTTTGTAAAGTTTCTCGTCTACGGATCGCGTTTTTACTTTGTTTCGTTGCGGGCCCGCATTCCTTTGTTGTAACAGGGGAGTGGGTGGGTGGAAGACGACGGGTTCTCTCTCTCTCTCGTTCTTTCCGTACTCGTGAGTTTCAATGCGCCCACAAAAATCTCCTTGTAAATATTTATAATGGGCGTGTGTGTCGTCCAGAATTATTATTATTATTATCGTTCAGTTAACTCGGCGTATTATTATGTATTACGATAAAATTGCAGTTCGTTTTCCCCCTCCCCCCCGTGTTTCATTGTTACGTAATAACTCACTTTACTGGCTACCATCGCGCGCGCGCGCATGCGTGTATACGCGTTTAATTGTTTGTATTATTTTTTTTGATTATTCGTATACAGACCGCGTGTTTGTGTTTTTTCGCGTTTGTTGCTGTTGTCGCTGCTTTTTTTTTTTTTGCGCGCTCGTTCTCCGGCGTCCGAATGAGCCGAGAATGAAAATATACGGTTTATTATATTTACCAAAACGAGTAAGTTGGTGCGTTCGGGATAAATCGGAGCTTATTTTATGTATGTATAAGCCGGTGTCGGTGTCGGTGTGTGAGAGGCCTCGTCCGTCGTTTAACTTTTAAGGTTGCCCCCCGGTTTTTTGTATCGCGACATAATCAGCGAACCGCAAAACTCCTCTACCCGTCGTTTGGACCGGAGCCGCGGTACGCGTAATAATAAGACGCGGTTCGATTATTATTATTATTACTACGTCGTCCACGTTGTCGGTTCAAAATCGTCCAATACACGAGTGGGAGACACGACATCATCGTCATCGAATCGTTTGCGTATTATTATCATCGTCGGCACAATCGATTCGCGGGAGACAGACAGAACTCCGAAGGCTATGCCGCCGAATAATAATCGTATTTTAAACACGAAATTTTTCTTTAAATCTCGCGAGTTCGTTTAAAAAAAAAAACATCTCGGTTATTTTACGGATAATATCGTGTAAAAGATTATTCGTGTATGACCGTTCAGGGTTACGTTTTTTTTTTCTTTTTTTTTTTTTAGTAAATATTTTAATTTTCGAACGTTTTCTACAAGTGCGTGTTTTCGCGGTACGACCTGTTTATATTTATTCGTACGAATCTCGCACGCGTTTATATTATTATTATTTTTTCGACGTGGCTTCTTAATTCTCGTCGAAACGTTATTATAATAAGTGTATTTTCGAATTACCGACATAGTAATAATAAGACGCGTTATTGTGGCTTTCAAAACGCGAATGAAAGTGGATGTGTGAAACGTAACGAAAATCAGGCGATATATATATATATAGCGGCATTTTTTTTTTTTTTAATAATAATCGTTGTTTTTGTATTGTCGACTACACATTATTATAAATGTCGTTTGGCGCGCGCGCGTCATATAAAATATTACATACTCGTCGTAATATAATAATGACGCGCGTGTACTAATTAACGAATTCTCCGTCTCTCGCATATAATATGAACACTCACTCAGGCTTCGAATATTATAACGGTGGATCCGTTGAAAGGCGGTTGTGTTTGATATTACGTCGAATTATTATGACGGAGTCATTTGCTGTAAAACGAAATGATATTATTTGCGCGCAAGCGTTATTCATAAAACGTATCGCGTTGGGTTTGTGATTTGTTCAAAAAAAATAAAAAAAAATTAACACGCTTTCAGTCTCTGTGATTAATATTTAAATCGCTCCCCGAAATGAAATTTTTTTTTTACTACTAAATTAATATATATTTTATTTTTTAAAACGTTATTGTTTTAATAAAAACTCCTCTACGACAACAACAACTAACCGTGTCCTATTGTAACGTTATGTCGAGTTACAAATTGCGCGCGTAATAAGTACTGCATATTGGCGGGTGCAGAGGAAGAGAAGAGGAGAGGGGGGGGACGCGCGTGTGAAGAAAGTATGCGCGCGCGCGAAGACTGAAAGAAACAAAGAAAAAAATAAAATATTATTTCGAAACCGGCGGCGCGGACCCTTTGTTGCTGCGATTGGTTGGTGGTGGTGGTGCGCTCACGAACAAATTTTATCAGCTTCACGCGACGTGTGTGTGTGTGTGTGTTGTTATTTGTTTGTTTGTTACTGCGGCGCGCGGCGGTCACACCGCGTCGTCGGTGTTTGGGGTCAATGTCAACATTAAACTTGGCGCGGGGCGCAGCAGCGACGTGTGGTGTCCGTCGTCGTCGGTTCACTCGTTGTGGCACGCCGCACCGTCGTCAATATTACAAGTGTCGAGTCGAACGATTTTTCGACGGTGATCCCATCGAACAGAATTATTGTGCGAGAACGACTCCATTATAGTTTTACTATAAATTTTTTTGGTATAAATGTAATACGCAAAAGAGCCGTGATGGTATACAATACCTACTGTACCGACGAATCGATAGTTTTACGACGCCGTCGCGCGCACCACGTAATACGAGAGTACCACCAAATGCGTGTGTCGACGCAGCCGACGTTTAGAGAAGCCAACTGTTCCCGAACGCACACACACACGTGTACCACCACCACCATCATCGTATTTATATTATAATAGTCGTGTGTGCGTGTATGCAGTGAAAGAAGAGGGGGGGGGTTATTGTTCGACAACGGAGTTTTTATTATTATAATCATTGTACTGTTATTACGGTGTAAAAATAGAGTATTTTTTACTCTGGTGTATAGACAAAACAAAAATCTATGTAATTATTACTACCGGTAGTTGATGATAAAAGATTCAGTGTTAGAAAATCCGTTGTACGTCTGCGCTGCTGCAATCGCCGGCGCCGGGTTGTTTCCTCCGGAAATCTCTTTTCGCGAAGTCGAAAAAAGAAAAATCCTCGGGAGGATGCGCGACATTTATTATTTAATTTTTTACGCATACAATCGAACATAACACGTACTTTTCAAATATGTATTTGGAACAAAAAAAAAAAAAAAAACCGTATTAAAAATATTATTTCACCGTTGTGTATGCAACGTGGATAGAATTTTCATATTAAAAAAATAAGAATCTTTATAGTAAATAAAAGTTACGCGTTACACAACAATTGTGAAGAGGAAAAGGGGAATTTCCGTCCTTGGGGTTGCGCAGCAAAGATTTCAATCGGCTCATTGACAAAAAAAAAAAAAATCGTCCGTGAGAGGTCACAGAATAAACTTCTTGTCCGGTCGACCGAGTTTACACCGTGCTGGCGGCGGACATAGAGTACTTCTCTACGTATAACGGGTGTACGTTCAATAATAATTTTCATAACATTGCAGACGACCAGATTGTTACTGTTGTTATATTTTTGATTTGAACATACAAAATTCTACGCTTACCAAAACGTTAAATTTCGTTTACGTTTAAATTCCGTGGACGGAGCACAGGGGAGGGGGGGGGGTGGATCCTTTCGTCGGCGATGGCTCGCAGCGCTTGTTTTTCTCGCCGCACAACGTTATAAAAAACGATTCATTTATTCCACTAACACCGACTCCCACTGTTCTTCTTCCGCGTAATGTCGTTATACATACACACGCACACACAATTTATCATTCTTTTCTCTTCTCGTTTATAGAATATTATTATTATCGAATCCGGGTTATATTATATATATATAACATTCGGTCAACAGACAACGATTATTATATATTTTTTTTTTTTTTTTTTTTTATACATACTTACCAACTGTGCTCTGTATCAACCGCGCGATAATATAATATAATACCGTCGCGTGTGTGTGTCGTTTTTATTGTTTGAATATTTTGTGTGCGTTTACACGATACGATATTATTATAACGGGCGGAGGCCGACGACGACGACGCGCGTAACAAATTTCATTTCAAACGAGTGTCCTACTGTGTTTTGTGTTTTGTTTTCACACTGCGCGTCCTGAAATGTAATGAGAAATAGGAAAAAAATATATTAATAACAACAGGAAATCGTTTTATTTCTCGTATTCGTCGGTTGTCAATACACTAAGTATTTAGTGGTGGATATATTCGCCCCGTTACGTTTTTCTAAAATTCGAAATATTTTTTTGGTTTTTCATATAATGGTCGTGTTATAACGATAATATAACACGTTCGGGGTATTATACATTTTCGTTTCTATACGGTGTGTCTATTCCTATAACCGGATAATAGTGAGTGGTCTGTCGTCACTGTTTGTGTAGGGGAAGTACACGAGCCCCGCACGCGTGTGAGATTTGCAAGCTGCGCCGTTTCGGCGGTGGCGGCCACCTGCTGCTGCTGCTGCTGCTGTTGTTGGATTCTTCGTACACAGTTGCCCGGTATCGGTGCAGGTGTGTCGCCGCGGTGTATGAGAAAATAAAACTTCTGTAAAACGCGTGTGTGTATATTATAAAAAAATTCAGATATAAATTTTGTTAATAATAATAATAATTCCGTAGTGTATGAAAAACGGCGTGAAACGGAAAAGGAATCGTCGCCGCCGCCGGGAGTAGGAAAATAAATACAGGGGGGCGGAATTTGTTTCGCGTTGTGCGCTATCGAGAAAACTGCTACTACAGCCGTACGGTAGATACAATAGAAATTATACGGATTTGTCCTTGGACAACTAACAATATAATAATAATAATAAAAAACCGCTATAAAGAAAAACTTCGAAGGAGAGAAACGCCGCTTCTATTGATGAAATTCGTTTTCAAATACAAACAATAAATGCGACGACCGGTTATATTTTATTTATACTGTTATTTCACCATACTGCGTCGAGTAAATTTCAATTACATTTTTGGTACGGCGAAACAAAAAAAATTAATGATATTTAAATACCGCGAACAGTAGAGGCGCGTCAAATAACTCGCTCGCGTTGTTGCCCGTCGTCTTCGATCGGCGGCGTAACGTAACGCGCCTGTCTTCGTTCCACTTGTTGTTGGCGTTTCAATAACGAAACGAAAGCATAACACAATGAGACGACTCGCCGCTCGCATCGGTACGCTTTCTTTTTTTTTCCCCGTCATCAATTCGGAAGCGATATGATGGCGTCACATTGGTGTGTGTCCTCTCTATAATGTCTCGTGTTGTACAATAAAATATAATCTATATAGCCTTAACCGCGAAAAATGTAATTTTTTTTTTGTTTTCCTTAAAAAAAATTATTGGTTATAATCTCGGACGACGTGTATATTCGACGTATTTATTGATTTTCGTATTGGCGATTTTTTTTTTTTTTTTTTCCGACGGTCGTACAGGGAATTTCTCGAACGGGGCGAAGCGCGTATAATAAATAATAATACTGGGGTTTCTCGTTATCGTTTAACGTGCACGTGATGAGGAGGACGACATGGTTTATTGTTGTACTGCTGCTGCGGCGTTGGCATTCGACCGACGGTCTTTTGTAGTATAAACTCCGTCGAATATCCGAGAAAGCGACGGCTGACGAAAATACCTAATGTAGTCGTGGTGTGCGTATGGGGCCAAATGTAATAATATGTGTTTTTATAAACCGGTTTTGCTTCCATCCCCAGGTGCAACGGCGTTTGGCATAATAACCAAATAATAAGTGTAATATACGCGCGGAGACGGACGCCGCGGGTATATGCGCAGTCGTCGTAATGCTACAAAATATGGGGGGACGTTTCGACGGCGATATATAATACCATTTATATAGTATAACAGCGATAATAAGGAAGGCGGTGGACGATTTGAAAAAAGAAATAAATGTTTTTAGAATCAAAAGAGCGTCTAAAAGTTTTTAGACGATAAATTAGGGGAACGTGCGATGTGAAAACGAAGAAAACCCTATTGTACAGACCGTAGTAGGGTAAATAGCAAAGATTATAGAACGGATAGACGAATTCGGATGTTTTGGGAAGCACTGCAAAAGCTGAGATGGAAGATGCAAAAGGGAGATAATAAATGACTGTGCCCAGGTGGCGTCTAATTTAAAAAAAAAAAAGGAAAGAAAAAATTCTTTTTACCTCACGCCGCCGCAATATTTTGACGTCGAGAAGAATTTACTGAAAACGTACGTCTGAATAGAGTATTACGTTGTACGCGGATGTGAAACGCGCTTAGGACTGTTCTTGAGGGAAAAAGGAGAATAAATGTGTTACCAGAAGAACGTAAAAAAAAAAAAAAAAAAACTGCACTGATCGCTATCAGTAACTACGATATGTAATGAAGAAGTTTTGGAAATAAGATCGTTGTCGGAAAAGTATACGGGAAAGGCGAGAAACCACCAATGGATAGGTCGTATTCTCGGAACCGAATTCGGAGTTTGCTGGGACTGATTTTGGAAGGAGTGGGGTGGATGGAAAAAAACCGCAGAGGAAGATCACACAAACCGGATTATAGGTGATCATGAGCGTATGCGCAGCGTACTTTACGGTGAATCACTACTATATTACTGCTAAAAATATTATTTGACAGTCGCGCCGCTAAACAATAAGTGGAACACAGATATGGAGAAATCAGCGAAATGGCTTATCACGGGGTTATATTGGTTATATTTGAAAAAAAAAAAGTTGAGTGATTCGGAAAATCATTGGAGAACACAGAACATCCAGTATAGTACCTAACAGAACCCTGACGTTTGAGGAACGGAGTGAGAAAACAAAAACGAATGTTCAAACGAGGACGATCTCAATGCGGAAATTAGACGTTAGCAGGTGGTGGTGAACTACGGTGCCTCGACTGGCGTTGTGACGTTTCTCCGTTGGCGACGAGTACACGTCTCGACACACGGTGGGAGGGATGTTGTGCAAAGTATTTTTTGGTCTCGACGTATTCTGTCGTCGAAAAATATTAAATTATTTTATTTTAAATTATGTTTAAACTATTTAACCACGCGTATAACATCCCGGGGCAATGGTTATAAATAATAATTTTAATACGCCCGTGGAAAAAAAAACGCTTTTATATCATAACATTTCGTATTATAAGGTGTACGCGTGTATCCATACGACCGGAGGAGACCCTGACCTAAAGCGGAAAACCGAATCGGTATATAATATAATATTTGTGCGCGCCAAAAGATCACATACGTAGCTCTGTGTATACCACAACTGTAATAATAATACGAGCAGAAGTGTATAACGTCGTTTCCGCGGATTTTTGCCTCTCTGCCAAACACGACTCTTTTTTTTTTTTTCTACATTCGTAATCGTTCGCCGTATAAGAACACGGACGGACAACCTATTATTAGATAATACGCGTATAACAAGGCCGTTTTATTTATTTCGTATAAAATCGTTGACGTTCCTATTGGCGCGCTGGGAAATCGAGATTTACACTATATTGTCGCTTCGAAATAGTATTTATACGTCCGACTCGATAATAATATCGTATATACGTTTTACAGGGCTGTAACGGATCCGCGAGACGGACGGAGAGTCGCGTTGAAAAAGCTGCCGAACGTTTTTCAATCGCTAGTCTCCTCGAAACGAGTGTTTAGAGAATTGAAAATGTTATGCAGTTTCAAACACGAAAACGTGAGTAATATATTTTCTCTCTCTATGTCAATCTAGTTTTTTAGCCTATAAAAATAGTGTATCGTATTATCGTTTTTTTTTTTGTTTTCTAGGTCTTGTCCGCCCTCGACATTCTGCAACCGCCTCATTTGGATTTCTTTCAAGAAATGTATCCTTTTTATTTACGTAATATAACATCATACATAAACTGTCCGCACCGGTAAGCACCGATTATATAATATATATATATATTTTTTTTATTATTATTATTATACGCCTTTTACGGACAATCCGGAAAAATTCGTTCGATTTTTCCGTAGTAGTACAATATATGAACGCACGATAAATAAATGTGCCAATAATAATAATAATAATAATAATAATTATTATTATGTATTATTATTATTATTATTATTGTAACGACGCGGATATTTCTTCGATATATGACATTCGAAAAACAAAAAAAAAATCTCCGAGTAGATATTATAACCGCCGCCCCGCATTCCTATAATATGTATCCGCAACTAATATTATATACGACGACGCATTAGTCATCCGCCGATGTAGTATAATAATAACAACAACGGTGAGTGCGTGCGTGTTTATACCATCGTTGTAAACCAGTATTTCCTGTCTCTTCTTTGTTTCTCACCGTATAGCACTCGCCCGCCGTCTTCATAATATAGCAAACACTATTACTACTACTGTAACGGCGGCGGCGGCGGCGAGTTTATTCGTCCTGCTTGCCCCGTCGCCGCAATAGTTGTAAAGCCGGCGCGCGATGGGGGGGGGCGGTTCATATGCGTTTTTGACTCGCGTTTGTATTTAGATCGAATTCAACTGGCAAAAAAAAAAATAAACGTTTTTTCTTTATATAAGCGTTTCGATATTTTCAGTATTTTCGTTTCACGTTGGTGCGACGGAATCTCGTTCTTTTTTTTCTTTTTTTTTTGTTTTCACCGCGTAACGCACACGTATTATATTATATTTATTCAGTTCCAGTCAAGTATCCCCTCCCTCCGTCACCAATCATTTTGACATTTATATATTTTTTTTTTAAATTTTTACTACAAAATTATAAGTTTTTCAATATTATAACTGTGTTGAACAAATTTCAATAACGCGCGCGTAGGAAATAATAACGATACTATATGTGTATACATATATATATATATATATTGGAAGAAAATCGTTTAGTATAAGGGCCAAGGGGTGAATGAACTATAATTGCGTGGTGTGGTGGTGGGCGTGTTACGACCGCGAGAACTCAAATTCGATCGGTTAAAAATCTTCAGCTTAGAAAAAACACACTTTATGTGACACGTGTGTGCAAGAAAGCGGCACGTACAGTTTCGTCGTTATGCCGCGTTATAGTGAACGAAACGAGAGCCCCGACGGACACCGGATTGGTGGTGACGAGAGAAATACACTTTTCGAGCGAAGGAACCTAACCAATCGTCGCGATAATTTCGTTTTAATATCGTCCACGTCTTTTTGCGTCCGACCGTTTTTATCGTTCTCGTTGTTTTTCCTCGTAGAAATATTTCGAATCGGGCGGGGCCCGGTAAACTGCTCTTGGTCCGCCGTACACGCCGACACCGTTCAATAATATCGTGATAAATATGTACTTTTCGAATTACAAAAAAAAAAAAAAAAAGCGCTATTTATACGCGATCGCTGCTGGTAATATAAAACGGTTTTGTTTCGTAGTAGAACGCGTCTCGTGTGTGTGTGTGTGTGTGTGGATAATACGACGAAACCCGCCCCTTCCCCTCCTACCATTCGCGCGCTCCTGCAGCATCCACGCCACGGTGTATCCCGCCTCCGATATATTATTATTATTATTCGGAAAAATCTCCCGACAGCCTGGGCATTGAATAGAAAGAAAAAAAAGGCATCGTAAATGATCGTTTTGTTGAAAAAAAAGAGAAAAGAAAAAAGAAGCGAGGGTGAACAGGTCGTTCAACTCTCCGTCGTGTCGCCTGCCGTTTCCCTTCGCCACGAGTACAACATACACGCGTTGTTGTTTATGTCCCCATCCCATTTTTTGTTTCTCTCTTCTTCTGTTCCCGTCCACGGTTACGTATATTTTTTTTTTTTTAAAAAACCAGTTGAGCTGGCTGCTGCGGGACGCCGTCGTATGCGGGCTTTATTTTTCCAGTAATATAATACACCGTAGTAACAACGGCGCTCCAGCCCTCGTTTCACACAAACCCATTTCCCCCGCCGATCTCCTCGGGCGCGTCCATCTGCTGCTGCTGCTGGCTGCTCCGTCCCGCGATCGATAATAATCGTGCGCTCTTTTTTTTTTCGTTTTTTTTTTTGCTCCCCTGGAAGTCAAACGGCGTACGGTGGTAGAGCAATAGAAGTAACGCGCTTTTCCGGTTATTCTCTTGTCATGTCCTAGGGGCGGTAGTCGTTGTGTTAATAGTTTTTCTACGAGCGACTTTTCTTTTTTTCTTAACGTTTCATTATTATTACAAGATAATACACACACACACATTATTATTGTAACCGAATCTATCGCTGCAGATGAGCAGAGCATCGTCCGATCTTTAAAAATTACTCTTTCTTTTCTTTTCTTTTTTTTTTTGTCTAAAAAAATATACTCTTATTCGAAACATTACAGTTTGTTTCGACGTACAAACAAGAAGTCAATATAATAATAATAATAATTACGTTCTTTTTTTTCTTGCCGCGTCTTCTTGATTTGTAAACAATCGCGTCCTGTACCTGTGTGTATAAGAATAGTTTATGACGTTTTTAGAATAATAATAATAATAATAATAATAATAATAATAATAATAAAGAAGGCGTTCGAAAAAAGGCCTTGTACAGTTTAATTTTCGTTGGTTTAAAAAAAAAGTAATTTCCGTACACGAAGGTCTCGCAGCGCTCGTTTATCACGTGAAACCGGCCAATCGAAACTATTTATTTTTATTATTATTATTTTTCTTTTGGGAAAAATCTCAATAAACACGCGCCCAGATTAATTTGTGCGTTTCTTTTTGTGTACATTTGTGTCGTTCGTCGAGACGACGATGCGTTCACATCGTACGCGTTTGCCTGCATGGACCAGATGTTTTCGTATTTAGTCGTAGTGACATAATCGTATTCTATTATATTTAAAACAACGGTTCGTGCCGCTGTTAGTTTTATAATATTATTCAGTTTTGCGTTTCAACGAAACGCACTAGCCGTCAAATATAATATACGTAACAAGAAAAAATATCTTTGGTAAAAAATCTTTTTGAATATTGTCGTTGCGTTTTGATTTCTACCTCGTATTCAGTTGAAAACATTTTCCCAAAACGTGAATTTTTACTTATTTATTTGGACGGTTCAACAACGGTTGATGAGTAGGAAGTGCATGTACATGTAATATTATGTTAAGCGCCAGCTGTTAAATTTTTTAAATTTCCGAAATAATTTTGGATTCGCTTTGTACGGAGCTCAGCGGAGATTTACACGCACTAAAAGGTGGTCATTACTGGATTTATTTTGTTCGTCACGAAGAACGTTCGAAAATTGCGAGTTATTGTAATACCGTTTATTTTGTTATTTTTCTTCTTGAATATTAGTCGATTTAAAATAAAACTCGTAATATAAATGAGATATATCGCTTTTGGACATTTTTTTTTTTTAATTCGACGATTTCTTTTTTTTTTTTTTTTCAGGAACGCTTTCATATTTTATACTTTAACGTGTTAGTAGTAAACCGTTCGTTCGATAAAATAAGAATTATAACGATTTATGATGAAATTGTAGATTTTTCTCTTGTACTCCCCGTATACTTTAAACAGTCTGTGATGCAAAAACGAGAATATAATTCGATTTTTTTTTTTTTTTTTTTTTTACATCAGAATGCAAATCGGTCGATTTCTTTTGTTCGTTTCGATTTCATTTCGTTTTTCCGCCGGTGCTCGTCCAACCGATGTGTGAAAAAGAAAAAAAAACTCGGCTTTAATTTTGTAAAAAAAAAAAAATATCGTTTTCCCTTGGTTTCTCCGACGCACAGCGTGCAGTATATATATATATATATATAATGAGCTCCATCATCTGCGAACATCAGCTAACACCGATTATTATTATTATTATTATTATTATTATTATTATTGCCGCGTGTGACGGCCGAGGAATCGACCGATTTTCCCGAAATTTCTCATTTTTTTTTTTTTTTTTTTTTTGTAGTCGACAAACGGAGTTTTATAAAAATATACTTAAACACGACGGTAGAGATAACACGAACGAATTGAGGAAGAAACCATTTCTCGCACTTTCTCTTCCTGTTTGTTGCCCATATTATTTTGTAGTGCTATATTAGTTATTGTTAGTTGTCGCGGGATAATTTCATTTCTCTCGCCAGTACCTGCTGCTGCGTGATTCCAGGATTTTCGAATGAAACGCGACTTGGTGATAATAACCGCCACACAGTGCAGCGAATCGCGCTTCGCTCGCTGCAAAGTAAGTGTGAAACTTACATAAAACACACATTTTGACAAAATGTCGTACCTATAACAATAAAGTCTGTTTTTCTTTTAATATATTATTATAATAACAGTGGGAAATTTTGAAATTTCCTACATCGATTACACGTGAACATTTTCGAAGCATGATGTGGATTAATTTTTAGACGGACCACGTTTTGAATTTTTTTTGTAATTTATAGCCTTTGGTGTATCCGATAAATTTGGTAGAATTTTAAGAATTAACGTGCGGAGAAATTGTATCACAACGTCGTCTCGTCGTATTTGTATAAAGTAATATAAAAACGATTTTAAGACCGATCATCGTAGCCGTTTTGAAAACTGTACGCTTTTATTTAAATTTTTTTTAAATCCGGTGTGGTCGTGGGTGGCAATGACTACAAGTAGTGTTTCCCATCTCGATACTTTTCAGAAAGTGTGTGCACAAAATTGATTATTATATATATTTGCGAGCTCTTTCCGTCACTGTGATTTTTTTTCGATAATATCAATTTATTTGAAAATTTTCTGCGACGGCGATGAGTAGAATGAGTGAAAGTCGATTATGACAAAATACCCGCGACAGAAGTGTCCATATCGTCTGTTCACGAAACTGTAAAAACGCGTTTTTTGTGTTGTTATTATTATCCGATATTCGGGGGCATTTGCGTAGTTTTGTAATTTTATGGTGTAAATAATAGCAGTGTGCGAAATAAATTCATTTCTCGATGCTATGTGACATCAAATCTGAATGTGCGCGTATTTCATAGATTTTTCACTAAAGTGCTTATTTTTTTCTCGCATATTCTGACAAATCCTCTACATTTTAAACAATAATTATACAAATGTTCACCGATCAAAAAAACTATTAAGCGAAGCACCCAAACGAATACAAAATAAAAATCTATTGCGATCGTGTAAGTGTGTTTTGCTGCTGCTATCTTTTGCGAGCTGAGTGTGTAGTGTATACAGTGTGCGTTAGAGAAATTATGTGTTCGAATTTCGATGTGAAATACTGTTGGACGGTTAACGTTTTTTTTTATTCCGCGGAGTCTGTGCAATAAAAACGAATGTTGTAAATAAGTTTTAAAAGTCAACAAATACAGATTCATTTTAAATATTCAATGTAAACATTTTTGTTTTGAATCATAATGTATCGTTCATATTTCAAACGTTGTATTAACAATAATATTGAACAAAACGTACGTGTTTTAAACGCATATTTTTCGATTTTTTTTTTTTTTTTTTTTTTTTAAGCGCACGTTCAACCATCGTGTTTCTGAGCGTTATACGAGTCCCGCCGAACCACCGTTGTCATTTTCATCGTAATATTAGAAAAAATCGCGTTCTATTTTTATTTTATTAAACGGCTTTATAAAGTTTACCGATATGGAATTTGTGTGAGATCGATCGCATTTTTTCTGAAAATCGTTTTTTATACATATAATTTTGGTTTACGAATTGTAATCGTATAATAATAATAATAATAATAATAAAAAAAAAAGTGACACCACTTCTTCCTCCGCTTGTCGCGTCACCCCTACTGTTGTCCAAGAAAACGTTTCGCGTCACTTCTTACGAAAACGATATGGTGTGCTCGGCCGGACATTTGTGCGTACATCATGTATGTATATGCACGTTATCGTGGTGTACCTGCTGCTGCACGCATAGCGCGTAGTAGAATAATAATACATTTGTTGTATGTGCGTGATGTGTGTATGCACGCGTAGAGTAGGTGGCGGCGGAGCGATGTTCACGTCGGTCGTGCGGGGGGAGAGGGAGAAAAACTGGTTCATCGTACAAAGACCCGCGGCGGCGTAGACCCGGGCGAAGACGTTCCCGCGCGCGTGTGCCCGTCCCAGTGTACCGCCGCCGCTGCAGTTATAGTGTGTGTCGTCTGTGCACGTAGTCGGTCCCGCGCATCCGTACCGTATTATTATTATTATTATTTTACGTATGGCGCGGTCCCGCGTACCACCGCCGCCGCCATCGCTACGACGGGGACACGGTGGTGCCTACTCGCCGCCGACAAGGCCTACTCTGCCGTCGCTGCGTTATAATAATAAGTTACGGCTCGGTCGTTGGCGAGGGGGGCGACGGCTATCGCTCCGGGTCCGACGACCGCGGTGGCGCGGGGGAGGTGTCGAAATGTTGTTGTTGGTAACCTTGACGAGAAAATTGTTGTTGTTTTGTGTGTTGGCCGCGATCGGGTGTAATTGACCTGTGCTCTCTGCCGGACGCCGCCGCCGCGGCCGCCAAGTACGACGACCGAGCGAAATAAAAAACGTAATAATATTTCGTATACAACAACTCGTCGTCGTCGCGTTATACGCTGTTGTTGTTGTTATTTTTTTTTTTTGTATAATATAACGATAAATAATACGTATTATATTTGTACGCTGATGATATAGTAGTAGTAGTAGTAGTGCTTTGGATAAAACGAAAAAACCGTTAAAAAAAAAAAAAAACGCTACTAAAGAAGAACCGATAACGAAAGCGTTGGAGATGAGACTGTATTAGTGAGGAGATTAATGAGAAAAAAAGCCGAACGTATCGTAGTGACGAGAAGTTGGCGATCGACTGCAATATAAGAGTCCTCAAACGATAGAAAATTATTGTTTTGATGAAAAGTTTCAAATGTGTGTCTAGGAGTCGAAATGAATAGCCGCCAATGATTATTATCATTGAGAAATTACATAAATATGCTTTGTTATTTAAGCGCTGAACTGGCAGTCACAAAAATAAGAGACTTCTACTGGGCGATGAGGAGGAGAGATGGATCGATGAAAACTCGGTCAGAACTTCCGAATACTTGCGGTCGATAATCCGGAAGAAATCGCAAATAATTGAGAGGGACGGAGGAAGGAAACTGTGTAAAAACAGCGTTAATAATGGCCTTTAAGAAGTGAAGAATATGATCGTGTTCCTCCTGGTTATAAAATTCAGTTTCGCGTGTTTTAAGAGTTTCAGATTTTTACCCGTTATTTTTTCTTTCGTTGTTAATATGCGTCGAATCTGAATTATTTTTTATGCTTTTCACATATACGTCGGCTGTGACCACAAGAAGATTAAGAAAAATTACCATCCACTTTGCAATTTTTATTAGATTATAATCTATTTTTAAGTTATAAAATATCGCGATATCTTGGCAGTGTGTGTGTGTGTGTGGTGGTACACACACTACTCTATTATATAATTCGTAAATAAAACGAGTTTTTTTTTTTTTTTTCCTATTTTTACCGTTTTTCAAATTTTTTTCTTCCGTCACAGCGCATATTTCGGATACATTTCAGTGTTATGAAATCCTTGTCATTATATAATAAATACCGAAATAATACCTACGACAAATGACATAAAAATTATACATTCGCGGTGTCTGTAAAACTAATTTCGCAACACTTTAAACATATTTCGAAGCATAAAAATATTTTGTCGGTCAAATCTGACCCGAGCGCGATTAATAATATATATTAATTTAAACGGGGGTTTTTTTTTTTTTTTAATTCATTTTAATTTACACGAATTCGATTATACAACGACGATTTTTTTTTTTTTTGTAATAGAAAATTTACAAAGAAATAAAATAACGTTGACGATATGTTGTGTTGTGCGTTGCAATTGAAGCGGGATTGGGTGCGCCCTTAAAACCGAGAGATGTACATAAATCACGGTACGTGTCACCCTGACCGTCCCTTCTGTAAAACGGGCCGGTGGTATATGTGTGTAATTTTATATACTAACTGAGTACATCCTGTCTACTCCCGCGCAAACATATACAAGTACGCAATGATACGCGTCTTACTGTGCACGCTGCAAATTATTTTTCATTTTCAAATTAGTCAAAAAAAAAAAAAAATTATTATTAATATTACTCGACGGAGTGACAAAAAAATCACTTGATAATATTGGGGAAAGATTATATATAAAAAAAAAAATGTTTTTAAAATACATTTTACCGCCGTTTCTCGTGAACTCCTCTCTACGTTTTATACATTTCATCAGTGGCGCCGAATACACACTAGGGTTGCGTTTAGGGTACGCGTCCGTAAAATTCGGTGTCTATTAAACTCGGTTTCACTTAAAATTCTGGTGGTTGTAGTTTTGAAAATTTCCGTCACAAGAATTTTTTGTTTTTTGTGGTTCGGCGCCATCGCATTTCACATTACACTTGAGTAATATATTACAGGAAAATTTGACGTTTCCGATTTAATATTTTTTATTTTTTTTTTTTGAACTGCGCAAAGTCCTTGATAATTGCAGTGTGCGTAAAAAAAAAAAAAAATATCCATTTTTTTTTCCATAACCATATAGACGACCTCGCCCCCGCCGTTTGGATAATTCAAACGTACCTCGACGCGTCTATGCAGTGAAGACCGACCGTGGTTATGTGTGCGTGTCCACTTTATCCACTTCAGTGGACGCCGCCGCCGCACTGTGCAGTTTCGCGCGACGTATTTGCTTAATGTTTCTTTTCTTTTTGTCTTCCTCTGTCTCTCTCTCTCTCTCTTCGCTCTCCGATTCGGCGCGCACGGTCACAATCGCATGCGATTTCGTATATGAAAACCTTGAACGGCCGATATTCGACGATATTTGTGCGTGCAGGTTATGCCCGATGATCGGGCGGCACCCGACGCGACGACGACCCGTTCTTGTAAGTGCACATTCGCCGGCTTGTCAAGGTTTGCCCCCGTACCCCCTTTTTACTCTCTTTTCGCACGAATTTTTCTTTTTTTTTTTTCCATTCCGCACGACGAATGGAAAAAAAAATTCCCATCCTCCTCACCCAAACCACCATATTCACACACACGCACACACACACACATTGGTCGGTACCGTTTTTCTCTCCCCTTTGCTCGACTCACTCGCGTATATATATATATATTTATTGATCATCTTCCCCGCAGCATATTATAGGGTATTCTCTGTAATATATTATAACGACATCGCTCGCACTACTGGGACCGACTGCAAATAGCAGAACGATGGAGAAAGGGGGGAAAAACTGCAGAACGAGACACGACGCATGCGAGCCCTTTACAACGCTTTTTCCCCAAAGTCCGCGTTCGTCGTCGGTGCCCGCGCGCGCGTGTGTGACGCGTGTGGCTGCGGCGGCGATGGGGTGCCGCTGCTGCTGCTGCACTACCGGTACAGGATGTGTCAGGGGGGGGGGTGCAGTGACGGAAGTACGCGTATACACCGCCTTTTTGCCGCCCTCGGCGGGCGCCGCCCGGGCCGTGGGGAGAAAGGGCAGTAATTTAAAATCGGACGGGGCGACGGCGGCGTAATGATACGGTCGCCATGGTTACGGCCGAGGCAGATGGCCCGGCGACGCGACCCGAGACCAACGACGCCCCTCTCGTCTCTCTCTCTCTCTCTCTCTCTCTCTCTCGCTCGCTTACCTCTCAAACTCGCTCACCCTATGACGACGGCGACATGACGACCGCCGCCCGTCCGCACACCCACTCATTCACTCTCCGTATCGCTCGTCGGCCGGGTCGTCGGTGGCCCGCCAGAAGGGGATTAATAATTTTGCGAGCCCGGCAGATCGTTAAAAACGTGAGACGGCGGCGGTGCTAACCGTCGTAGCCAGCGCCGTCGCCGCGCTTCCAGTAGTAACTCAAAAAAAAAGAGCGAGGAAAAAAAAACGACGCGTTTAAAAACCAGTTGAAAAAAAGTATTTCGCGTCAATTATTTTATTGGCATCAAACGCGTGAGGCGAAACGATATTTTTAGCGCGAATTTCTCGAAACCTGTATAAATCTAATCGAACGCGATGACGACGATAATAATATTATTAATTTTTACGTTTAAAATAACCAAAATCCAAAATAATAACCGAAGTCGTCGTAATCCGTCGTTTTTTTTTTTCTTGATCGGAATCAATTTTTTTTTTAATATTCGTGCAGAAAACTATAATCGAAAAATTGGGGGGAAAAAAACGATCCGATAAAATTGTCCAACACTAATCTGCTGCACAACATATTATACGATACTCGTTAAACCGAATTTCGTTGTTTTTTTACTATTTCAAAAATTCGAAACACTTTAGGAGATCTGTACGAGTGATTCGAGTAAAACGTGCGTTTTTAAATTCCACCAGTGTCGCGTTGAGTTTGAAAATCGATATAAAATATTCGATTTTATTGCCGACCACTGAAGATCTGGAAATTTTGTACAGAATTATTAACGTTATTACTGACAAATTTTGCGAAAGTCGGTGGTCGGGATTTTTTTTTCTTTTTAAATTTTCAGTGTGTTCAGAATTCAAATTGCAAAATAGAGTTTCGCGTAAAATCGCGATTTTTAACAATGGCAATTTTCGTTTAGAACCGAACATTTGGTATTCAAAATTATATTTTTCTATGTCTGAATTTCACAAAAAAATTCATAAAAATAAAAATGCGTTCCAAACGTTTCAAATATAAATTTACCGTAAAATTCTTTACGTTTCCGATAATTATGTTATATATAATATATATATATTTTTTTATTTAGAATAAATATGACCTAACCTAAGATACGTTTTTCACGAATACGACGATTTGAAATTCGTATGAGCTGTTGTTGTGTGCCACAAATCGAATGATCTTACGATTATTACCGTTTTTATTTTTTTTTGTTATTATTATTATTCCCTCCGCTATATTCGGTCGTATTGACATAAGAACAAATTTTATAAAGGAAATATATAAAATTCTGTTCTCGTCTTGTTTTCCAGCTCCGATTATTAGTCGTCATGATGTGTACTTTTCGTCCGTGTCTGTACGTCGTGTAGAGTTGCGTCGTACACACTGCACTGTCGCGTGTTTCCGTTTCCTAACTGATTTAGGACACGATTTCAATCGAGACTACGGCTACGGTGGAAGACGATTTCAAAGAAAAAGAAAAAAATAACGGGAATAGTACGAATATTGAAATAAATCAACTTAATTCAAGATTTATAATTGATTTTAACTTTATATTATTATTATTATTATTATGAGATTTTACCTAATCACGCACGTTATTAAAAAAAAAAAAAATTATTATTATTTTACCGCGTGTCTTTTTTTTTTTTTAAATAACTGAATGCCGTTTGATTTATTTACTATCGGTAATGGACAATTTAAAAAAAATAATAGTTGATAATAATATAAAATATATTATATAGTCGATAACAATACTTTTTTCAATTGTTCCCTCTAAATCGGTTAGGAAACGGAGTTGTGAATGAAGTGCGTGTGGGAGCCATTGCTGCGGACTCTGATCCATACGGACACTCGTCGTGCCATAGTTCGGTTATGGTTCGGAAACACGCGTCCGTTGTCCCCCGTTATTGATACGACGCCGCGTATGCATTTCGATATTTTCGTCCGTTTATTCATCCACGCGTGATGATGATAGAGGACGGAGGAGATTCTTTTTTCAGGGTCGGCCACTATCCGCCAAGATTTTATTTCCGCGTTTTTTTATATTTCTATTAAATCATCTACTATTCGGATCGCCCAATACTACAACCGAATTCGCTGCCAAACATTTCCATTCCGTTCCGGTCTCGCAGCTATTACGAACTTTGCAAACCTTCTGTTGTATACGTTTCTCATCTTGTCGGCACCGTACACTGCGATATAACGTTACAACAAAAATTTATTTACATTTCCCGAGATATGAAATTCGATGATAATAATAATAATAAAGAAAAAATAAATAAATCATCCCCGTACGAATCTGTGCGTTTTCGTCATTTTCAGTAGTCCAGATTAGATGAGGGGAGGGGGGGGGGTGTAAAAAAATTACACACTGTACAGTATGTAGGGTAATGGTACTTTGGAAATTGTTTGTCTCGTGAGTTTACTGTGCACAAATGAAATACGCGCAGATGTACGCGGGGATACACAGTGTTTTGTTTATTTTTATTACACCCGGGGATATATTGGAAAATCGAACGGTGTTTCGTTTAATATCTCCAATCGAATTTTTCCCGAATCGTATTGAAATGGAAAAATTGCTAGCAAACGAATAATAATAATAATAATAATAATAATAATAATAATAATAATAATAATAATAATAATAAATACCGATATTGTTTGAAATTAAATGTCGCGGAAAAGTCAGGATAATAATAAATTTATTAATATTCGAGCGCGTGTGTTTCGGGCTGTTGTTGTAAGTGCGCGCAGAGGGTAGTTCGAAACAGTTTTATTTTTTTCTCTCGTTCGCGTATATACACGCTTATTGTATTTTTATTCGTCGCATTTCTTCAGAACCGTTTCGAAACACACGATTATCGGTCGTTTTTTTATAAATAATATACTATTTATTTTATTCTTTTTTTTTGTCGTTTTTTTGCACCAATACTTACTACTGTTACGGCCGGAGTGTATTCAGTGTATTGAAATTCAGTAAATAAGATTTCAAACGGGATCCGTCGTTCGCACAGTTATACATAAATATATTTACTTTTTTTAAATATGAAATTAACGTGCGTCTTTTAATCGTCGTGTGAAGGTTATTGACTTTTGTTTATCGTGGTTATACACACTCGGATATGATAGATACGTAAAATTATATATATATATATTTTTTATTCGTTCCCGTGATTTCGTGCGTGCGTACATAATAATATAGCGTTTAAACGTGCTGTAAATAGTTATAGAAAGAGAGAAAAAAATATATCATCGTTATTTTGACTTAAATGCGCATTTAACGTGATATTTTATCGTTTAATTAGTGTGAAAAAACGTACGTTTTTCCTCGTCAAAGGTTGGGGCATTTCATGTAACGGAATACTTGTAAATGCCTCGTGTGACTTAGTCGTTATTCTAATAATTTCTTTTTGTTCTGTTTTTAACAATTAATTTCTTCGCATTTGCACTATAGAATAATTTATTGCGCATTGCGTGTAATTTCGAGGAAAAAAATTTCCGATATAAACTTGTACTTTCTTTTTTTTCGAGTACTACACGTGACGTATAATGGTGTACCCACCAGCCATTATAATGTGTATTACTACTAATACTCTTCATGATAAAAAAATAAATAAATGACCGAAAACTTAAGCAAAGTTTTCAAGGAGGATTTATATATATATATATATATATAAAAATTTAACTTTTATAAAACGGTTATTTCGTATTGTATACGTCTTATACAAATTAAAGAAAGTATTTTCTCGTTTATTGAATAAAAATTGAACTCGAGAAGAAAAAAAATCATTATTTGAACACCGTGTACAGGAACCCCGCCGAAGTCGTTGTTTGTAGCTTAGTCACGTTGTCACTTAGTTCTGTTGCACCCTGTGCGGTATACTTTGAGTGTGCTGTAATCCATACAATAAAATGTTATCTGAACAAATATTTATTTTACGACATATCCTGTATACTCTATGTGATATATAATATAAAGTTTAATAATATTATTGTAATGTATTAGGAGGAAAAGGCTTTTTGAAATGCGCAAAATAATAATTGTCTTTCGGGAGTTTTTTTTAAAAAAAATATATATATTTTTAAAAGGTTTTATTTATTTGACAGTGTATAATCCGGGAGTGTCGTTGAATAAAAAATAAAATAAAATTCGGAATATATTTAGTATTTACGGCGTCCAATTAATAATAAGTTAGCGAAACCGTTTTTCTTTCCGCGTATATAAAAACTAGACATTCAGGTTGTGAGAAATTTCCGTAACGAAATCGCGTCGGAATGTCGTACAGGAGGACGTCCGAAAATTCGTTGATCTACTTAATGTAATTTAATTCGTAATCCGCATTGTTGTACATTCTCGTGAAACGGGTATGTCGAATACAATAAACGCCCGGGCTGTGTGAAATGCGCAATTTATTTCATTACGTAAAAGTATTACGAAATAATATAAACTGTTAACGGGTTGATTAAAAATAAATATACGCTATTCCTGATTAGTGCGTACGGCGGCCGCGTTCTAAAGGAATATTATTAAATATCGTTTGGAAAAAATATCGAAATACGTTTTTCATGCGGACCAAATGAACAAAAATAAAACGCACTCGTGTACTCGACATACGGCGATTTTCGTGCAGTGCGAAAATTCTCCTCGCCGTCCAATCGACTATAGGTACGAGGAGCCGCTGTTGTTGGTGCGTTTTAAAAACCGAGTGTAAAACAATAATTCGTTGCCACACAACGGCAAATAGAAATAATTAAAAGCGTGTAATGCTGACGATACGAATACACAACGGTGTGTTTCGTCGTAGTTTTTAAATTAATCTCATTAAATCGACCGATATCGAAATAAATATTATTTCACAAAACGAATGAGACGGTAGTCGTGCAATTAGTAGGTAGTGTGAATTGAACGAAATCTTCTCGTTAACATGTGAATATTTTTTGAAATGATAATAATCGTTGGTATTCGAAATACCACTGTACGCTTCGGTGTCATTTACAAAACTATTATCGCTGTTGTCAGTATTTCCATTTTTTTTTTCTGCTGTTGTTGATATTGTTTTCAACAAAACTCTTCGACGAAATCCCTTCGCCTTTTTTTTTTCTTTCTTATGTACATTTTCTGTGACGTGCGTTATACTACTAAAATGGGAACACGAATAACTCTCTAAAAAGCTAGCGCCTATTAGTCGTCAATTGGATAAGATTTTCTACCGGATTTTCTCGTCGAACGGCGTCAGTAAAACGATGATCACCTCCGTCCGAGTCCAGTCGGGTTGAACCGCCGCGGACCACTACTAAAATATTATAGCCCGTCTCCTAATTTATCGAATAATAACAGGCATTTAAATAAGCGATAAATACCGAGGGGGGAAAAAAAATATTAAAAACTCGTGTTCGTTCATTGACGTTTACGGACTATGATTTGGTAGACATTTTCCAATCGGCACGTTATATATTTAATGGACAATACAAAAAAAAAGAAAAAAAATGTATGCGAATTCGAAAAAGAAAAAAACGATCTTTGACACCACGGACCACCAGAGATAAGTACACGGATCACCATTTGGGAACCATTGGTAGGAAAAGTCGTACGCGGAGAAACAAATCACAATTAAACGCGTCATTGTAAAATCGCGCACTACACGCAGTGGTGTGTGATGGATGGCTTCTCCGCCCGCTCCGGCTCAGAATCCATATAATATACATACAAAACGATCCCGAAAAATTCATCTAGGTTACGAAGATTTTTTTTTTTTTTTTTACTCGAAGTGTGTAGTAGGTTCATTTTGCGTGAACTCGATTCCGTCGTTGAATATTTCATACGTGTGTCGATGAATTTCGTTCACGATTTGCAGCGGTGCGCGAAAAGAACGTAAAACGCGGATGGACGGCGCGCGCCAAATTGATTATTATTATTATTATAATTGTATTATCGTGCTGGGAAAGTGGGAAGAAATTCTGGACGAGTTATTCTCTGGACCGTGGACGCGCGTCCGTATTATTATTATTATTAAAATTCGTTCGACCGCAGACTGTTCTCCTCCGACTGTATTTCATTCGCATTTGTACGGTATTATGCACACTACTGACCGCGGCGTACGACTGGGTTTATTAAAAAATTTCTATGTCTCTATTTTTTCTGCGTTAGAAAAAATTACGAATTAACTGTGATCGGTTCACCGATACGAGAAGAAACGTTATTCGACGAGTAATTCGCGCGGCGTTTTCCGTACTGGATTTCGCGCTGCCGCCGCCGCGTCGTTGTTCCCAGACAAAAAATTTAATAATTATTGGATTAATTATCATAATTAACCTTTTTATTTAAATTGTTGCAAAATAATAAAAAAAAAAAATCGTAATAAAAATTACGCTTATTTTATATATATATATATATTTTTTCTAATAAAACATTTTTGTTGTTGTATATATATATAAATATATGTTAACTGTACCGTGTACGTTTGTTGTTTATAATTAAAAATGTAATCCATGCGGTAATAGTGAGGTACGTTAAAAAAAAAAAAAAAAAAGTAATAATATACAAATTCCTGCCAATACATAATATTACGATTTATAAAATATTTATCGTATATTTATTCCTCCCGTCTGTAGTAGTGTTATAAATATTTCTTTCTCTCTTTTATTTTTTACCAAATATTTTGTAAGAATTTCTTACGGGATTTGAATAGGGAATAAAATCTCTATAATCGAACGAGATTCGCCAGTATAAATAACGGTTTTTATTTTTTTTTTTCTTACGAATAATATAAAAAAAAAATTTCCCGAGTCCAATACTTTATGTATTTTTTTTTTTTTTTTTTTTAGTCGTTAATTAATTACTCGTTAGTAAAATAATAATAATAATAATAATAATAATTGGTCTTCGCGTTGTGTTTTATTTTCGTACCGCGGCGCGGACGTATCGTCCAAGTGTGGGAGGGGATAGAACCGTTTGTCGTCGTCTGTTGGATTCGTTGACGGAACAGTTCGTCGTGTAATACCCCGTTATATGCGAGATGAAAACAGTTGAAACGCAATAAATACGACGGCTGCTCCCTCGTTCGTTTTTATTATTTCCTATAATGTACGATCGCGCAAAGAAGTGTCTCCGATCGTCGTTTGAATATTTTCAACGGAAATTCTCGAGTGTGTACGTACACGTCGTTGTAAATAATTATATTTCGTGCAAGGATGTTTTTTTCACTCTGATCGAATCCGCGTTTCGTATCATTTTGTGTTTGTAAATGTTCATCAACGCCTGCAGCGAATATTCTCACGTAACATTCTTCCGAATACACCCGCGAAACGAATGTGGTTTTTTAATACAGTATTCGATGGAGAATCCTCCTTTTTTTTTTTCTCGTCACACAAACATGTGCGCACAAATACGGTGCGCAGGCACCGACTACGGCCGTCGTAGTCGTCGTCGTTTCTCGTGTATTAATTATACAGTGCGGCGCGCGTTGATAACGTGTCGACCACATGCGCGCGTTGTAAATTACGCGCGTCGCCCCACGGGCGTGTTCGTTTTTGCCGGTTTCGTTTGTACAATAATATTACACTGTATTATTATTTCTGTGTTAGTGTGCGGCGCGCATAATAAGACGATTGAATAATAATAATATTCCGGTCGAGCGTTTTAAAAATCGTACAAATCTATTCGGACGTTTAATGTGTGCCAAAAAGAGAAGAAAACTGGAGGAAATTTAATTATTTTCAACCGTACGTTTTACGGCAATAATATCGTTATCATCGTGCATTGCTCTAACTAACACGTCGTTTTCAATACAATACGGCGGAGGGAAATACGAGGAAAATTTTATGATTTTACTTGACCGGCACACCTCTCGCTACCGGTGCGCGGGAGGAAAAATACGTGCGAATATATTATATTATGTGATATGCAGGAATTTTCGAAAACGATATTACCGATGAATATTATACGTACGTCGCGACGAAAAATTACATACTTTTTCCCCTGACAAATAATATTGTTACCACCAAACAATATACGTCCCTTTTCGCGTGTGTTTCCCCCTTCTGAAACACTACACGCTTCTTGCGACGGCCTATACAGTCCCTGCCGTTGCAGGGCGAACCGGACGTAACACTTACTCCTTTACAAAAAAAAAATAATCGACTCGATCAATTGTCATTTCGTCGTCTCCCCTTCGGTTCACGAGCATAATATATACGAACGTTCGCCGTACAATCTCGTACACGTATGAATAATGAAATAGTATTCGTGAACACCGTCCGGATCGATAATTTCCGTGTCGATGAAAACGGGATTAAAAAAAACTAACCAAGTCCAATTATTATTATTATTATTTCACTATACGTTAGATATGCGTGACGATCGGAACGTTCTTACGTTATATGGGAGGAACGGACGTGTTAAATTTTTTGCGGTCCCGAAACACCAAACGGTGTTCATACGCTTACACGCGTGCAGATTTTATAGAAATTCGTAAAACATTTCACAAAACGTTTTATTTTTATTTCATTAAAGGCGTCGCGCGATTTTTATTTGTAATAAACGAGTAAAATAAAAACTGTTTGTTGTAATCCCCTTGAGAAACGAGACGTTTTGAACCTAACTATATGCGAGTATAGTAGAGAGGAAAAATCCAAAACTTTATCGACAAGAAAAACAGAAAAAGTAAAATATCCGAAAGGAATCTCACTCGTCACGCGTATTTCAGTGTAGGTACAACGCAATATTATTCATCTCGAACATATATTTCGATAGAAAGTTATAGATTATAAGAAAGCGTGCGAAAGTGGAGGGGGGTTTTTTTTTAATGATTTCACACAAACAAAGCGACGCGCTTTAATATAAATTTAATAAATATATACGCGTGCCGCGTGTCCCGTTTTGTAAATTATTCTCGCGAAACGTTTCGTTTTTCTCCATTCGCGCGAAAATTTAACGTAGAATTCCTTGAAAATCGTCGTTATTGCGTTGCGACGACGCGACGTATTTTTACCGTCTTTAAAAATATTATGGAATGTAACGTAGGATAAAACGATAACGCGTTTCGTCATCAACTGAATTTCCGATAAAACGTTCATCGTCCATAAACTCAATCACCGCCGTCGATTTACATGATCGTCTTAAACAATATATATTTTGACAACGCGCGTTTAGAATATTCCTTTTTCTACCGATTTCAAATTGAACTAATTTCGTATTGTACTCGATATCGCGCGCCCCTTGTTCCTCTCACAGCAGTGCTTCTCAAACCGGGGCCCGTGGAATATTTAAAATATTTTCGTTTATTTAGTTGTTAAATAACCGACCATATGATTAACCATTGTGTCGATAAAGTCTAATGTTAGATAACTGTTATTTAATCATAACGAGACGAGTTCATCTCACCACGTTAGATTCATTAAGACTATCGACAACGATGATGAAAACTTTTGATTAAGTGGCCCTTGACAGTTTCACGTTGAATTTTAGGAGGCTCATGGCAGAAACATATGAGAAGCACTGCTCTCTCTCTCTCTCTCTCTCCTACAGTGTTACAGAGCATCAGCTACTGCTATTTTATCATTGGGAGGAAAAAATAAATACTAACGTACAAAAACGAATTTATATCGCAGTTATGACAAGGTATTAAATAAAAAGTTGTTTTGAAATTTTAAAGATTTCGGTTTGAATGAGTTATAAGTTTATGTATAAAAAAAATACATATAAAAGTATTTGTTTTTTAAAGGAAATCTTTTGAAGCAAGACGAGCAGCTTACCGTCGACTAGATATGTTTTACTGTTAAACTCGACAAGGAGGGTCGTACGCGATCGGTTTGGGACTTCTGTCTCGTCAAAACACTCGTGCATGAATTCTCAGGTAGTTTTTGAAATCGTCTTGGCTCAAGCAGTGCTCGACGCGTTTTTTTCGTCGTTTAATTTTCGCACAATTTTTCCATTCACTCGGAGTCTCGTCAACGAATTATTATTATTATTATTATTATTATTATTATTATTATTATTATTATTATTTTATTTTTAATAACGCGATACGGGCATGTGCCCGATTTACAATATGTACATTTAAATTAATTGTAATCTTACATAAATATTAATTAAAATAAATAATTAGATAATAATATAATAAACTGGTAATCAAAAAGAAAAGGAGGGGGTCTGAATTGGCTAGAAACATGCAACGCCTTAATGGTTCATTCAGACCATATTCTGTGGATGATGTTAAAAGTTTAAAGGGGGCAAAATTACGGGTAAAACGTGTATAGGAACTTTAAAAGAAATTTTTGAAAGTAATGCAGGTGAATCAATCTGCTCGTTCAATATTTTCAACAAAAAAAATTGAGATTATTTACAAGCCTGCGATCCGCTAATGAATCAAGTTTAAGATATTGAAGTATCGGCGTATAGTTATGAGGAGTGCTGTCAAACATTAGCACACGATTAATATGTCTCAAAAATTTATTCTGCACGCGCTCCAGCATTATGGAATTATGCGCAGTACTCGGGTCCCAAACTACAGACCCATATTCTAATATTGGCCTAACAAACGAGCAACTAGCTTAAATTTGTCAGAGACACGCATAATTATTATTATTATTATTATTATTATTATTTTTATTATTATTATTATAAAATAACCGCAGTCGGACTTTGAAAAATTCGTTATTCCTGTATGTGTGTGTGTGTGTCATGTGATCGCGTCGCGTATACTTTGGGCGTTTTACGAAAATAAAAAAAATCGATCCCTTAAACAACGATATTGTGCGTAACATATATATATATATGGATTTACTTATATGGACGTGATAGTATAGATTTTCTTTTTGGTTTCCCTGTAGTGCTCGCTTGCCGCCTCCGCGTACACACTGCACGTTATGATGGACCACACGGTATTTTGCGTCCCTCGTCTCGTACTCGTTTCCAATTCGTTTTTCCACCACCCTCTTTGTCCCGCGTCCCTTTGAATATAGTAATAATAATAATAATATGCCGGCGGTAACGTAGCGCGCAACAAAATACACTTCTCCGCGTTTACGACGACGACGACGACGGGTGGAGGGCACCCTTTTCCTGCGGACGAAAAACGGCCTCCGCAAAAGTTTCCGAAGGGTAAAACAATCGGTCGCCGCGCCGAGTGTGCGCGCCACAGACCCCGTGTAAATATTACAGAACGAACACGTACACAGTCCGCCGTCGTCGACTAATAATATTTTTCGCGAATCCGGTTCGGAAAACGCATTTTTTTAATAATAATTTAAAAAAATACTTTTTTATATAAACATATAAAAAGAAGCCGCTATTTTATTCCAATCGTTCACTTTGTTATGGATTTTTTTTTTTTTAATACCACGCTTTGCGAGAATTCGATTTCCGTTTGACCAAAATGTAATAAAATCGCGAATGTCTCGAAAGCGCGTGTTAATAAACCGCGATGATTTTATACTTGTATGGAAAAATCGTATTTAAAATACGTCATTGCACAATGTATATCGAACGTATCGATAATAATTGAACACTATTATATCTTTCACTAGCCGTGGAGATACACTACCCACCGCCAATAATCAGCGAAATGTGATATCGTTACGTGTAAACAAATACGGGGGTTTTTTTTTTTTTTGAAAATTTATCTAAAACAATAAAACGAATATATATATAATAATAACACGTGGTTTCTCGCCTGAACTCTCGGTAATCGTATTACTAAAATGTTATTATTATTTTTCAACTTTGTCGTCCAGAATTCGAGTTATATAATACACCTTGTATAGGTTTTTTTTTTTTTTTTTTTAATATTTCCAATCGGATTTGTCACCAATACCGGCGGGTGGCAATAACTCGATTTGCTTTCACTACTTGTACTGAAAATCGGTTCACGTATAAAATTTATTGTGCCGTGTGCGAAAGACTTATTCCTCCGGATCGCCAATCAGTCTACATAGACGCGTTTAATATAATTTTTTGCGTTTTTGCACTATGAAATGAATCGTTTTCATATAATCCTTTGGAATCCGTTAATAAATCGTAAAAATACGTTTACGAATTGTTTTATCCGATAATGATTTTTTTTTTCTCACCAATAAAATCAACAATATTTATATCTTGTACATGAAATATTATTGTTATTCTCTCGTCCGGGATTTATGTTTATCGATTTCCCCTGCGGGCGTATATTATATACAGGGACGGTCTCGTCGTTATCTTCGACAATTTTAAAGGCACGCGCGCGGGCGCGTACTACACTCATCATGTATAATACGATTATTTTATAAATTAAAAAACAGGTATTTATGAAAATATCCCCGCGTGTGTTGTTGTTAATGATTGATTAAAAACGTTTAATCCGTCGTTCGTGAATAACATTGACACGAAAACGTGGATTTCTTCTCTATTTTTTTTACGTTTCGTACAAAGACGAATTTTCCACGCGTATTAATAAAAAAAAAAAAAAACACCGCGCAGATATAATCGAGAGAATGCGCGATGAAGTATTCGAGTACACAACGTCGCGGTATTATTCGATAACAATTTTATAAATAAATAAAAATATATGTATATGTACCGGTCGACGATATTGTGTGATATTCAACGTATTCGATTGATTTTTTTTCCACGTCAAAACGGATAATTTCTCGTGAAATATTTATCGTAGGAATTTAAAAATCGCCAAATAAAAAAGTGCGTTTTATCGATGTGTATTTTCCCGTTGTTGTGAATGATTTCGAAAAATTTACGAATTCGCGTCAATTATTATTCGTGTAACGCGTATCTTTCCCTCCTCTACGAATTTCAATTAATTTTTTTGTTTTTTTTTATTTTAAACGTAACGACGACGTACAGTGGATATAATCGAATGGACACTGTACTCTATTCGGTTTAAGATTATATCGGAACGATTAATGAACAACACCTAACACGACGACGGTTCCCGACAACGGAACCTCGTTTGCTTGCGCAAACGCGAATCAATTTTTCGTCCTCGCGTATAATCCTAATCGGAATAGAGCATATCGAAATATATTGTGTATCGTCTGAACAATACAAACAGCGGATCAATTCGCCACTCTTTACATAAACGCTGTGAATTAATATCTAAAAAGAAAATGAGTTTTTTAAGTCAGTCGAGGAGAATTGAAAAGAAAATCTCTTTGCCAGCGTTTCTAAAAATTATATATATTATTGCGTCGAATATAATAATAGTAACGAATTTTCAATTCGTTAAACCGTGACTGCGATTTCCGCCGGGAGGACACTTATATACGTACGCGTACAGATGTTTTAGAAAACGAAATTTCCGCGTCCTTTATATATAAAAATTAAACGCTCGTGTTATTGGAAAAACAAAAATTATTAATTTGAATAGATGTCGTCGTTATTACTACTTAATGTAATAGACTATGTTGACATATTATTGATTTCACTGTTTTACCATTTCACTTTTATCATTATTATTATTATTATTTTTTTTTCCGTTTCATCGGAATTTGTCCATCTGATATAATATTTTAATTTCGTTACAACGGACTCGTGTGAAGAGAGATATTACGACGAGAGTGTGGGATACTTTTAATGAAAACGCGGGCACGTTTTATTGTGAATTTCATCAGAGATCGAATTACTAAATATTCCAGTGACATATATTGTCGTTTAGTTACGATATTTTCGGAATTTTTAAACGTTTGACACTCAAAACGGCGAAGACGTATATATTATATACGTTTGAAACGCGATAGTATTTTTGTTGTTATTTATATTATATATGAATTTCACTTGTCGTCGCCATACGAGAAACTGCGTCTCCACTTCAAAAATACTATACACGCGAGTTTATTCCAATATCGTGTACAAATCGAATCGTGTAATATTTTTATATTTATTTTATGTGCGTCACTTCTGTGTGTGTGTGTGTGTATTACACAACAAAGATGTGTTTGATACACGTGAAAATATGAGTTTTGAACGTAGCGGTATGTATACGCCACTATACAGGATGATCCGAGGAGATGTGACAAGAGAAGACAATTTTTGTTCTATTCTATGTTTTAAAATTCCTTTTTTATACTTAATTCAAATTCCGATAAATCGACGTCGTTAATTCACTTACCGAGAATTCGACAGAAAATTGACATTTTCGTAGACTTCAAAGAACACAACGGATAGAAAATCGTTGAAAGTTATTTATTTTATCAAAAAAAAAAAAAAAAAAAAACCTTAAAAGTATATCAAAATAAAAATTTACCAATATTGTGTGTGTGTACTTGTCAGATCTCCGTGAGACAACATCTCCTGTAATCTATACACGTTTAATACAATGTGCATGATGGTCGCTAACGTCATCGCGCGTCTGAAAGGTGACATAATATATAAACTACGACCTTGGTTGAATAATAATAATAATATAATTCCTACGTCATAGTGGATTAATATCATTATTATGGACTACAATGTACGATCGGTAAAATATATTACTTTGTGTTCGTATTGATCTTTTGTGGAAAAAAAATCATAAGATCGTCTCGTACATAATGTTACATAATAGTCATATATCCGCGGTATTTATTATTATATAAATACGTATGTTCTAACGATTTTTCTATTCGAAAAAGGATTGTGAAGCATTTTCAAATAGAGAAAGATACAAATTTATTTATGTATATATATATTTTTAAAATTCCATCATTTTATAACATACTTATAAAAAGTAAGACATTGAAAAGAACTTGGCCGATTTTAACGAATAATCGCATTTTATACTTTAAAATAATATAATAGTTTTTACGACTCTACAGTACGACAGAGTCCAATCGTCATTTTCATTTTTTTTTTTTTTTTTTATTAAGTTCTTTCAAAATTTCACGAGACGAGAAGAGAATGTGTTTATTTCAAATGGATAAAATATAGCCTGCGCTCCGTTAAGTCTCTTCTATATATATATAATAAATCGCGAAATTTTATTCAAATAAAAATACTTTATTCGTTAAAGTGTTACTTACTTCACAAAATAGGATTACGTAAGTACAAAATTGTTTATTTCAATTTCGAAAACGTCCTTTCATTCGATATACCGGGATTGTCGCTAATATTCGAAGCAGTTTAGTAAGTTATACGCACTTATGTCTTTATTGCAAATATACTGTACATCAAATCGCATTTATTCAGCTTGTCACTAATGTTACTTAATTTTCTTTCCTATAAATTAAACTCTCCAATAGCTTTAGTAATCTTTTTTTTTACTTAACCTTACCTAATCTAAACATTGCCTAACTCAAACCTAACCTAACCTATCCCCCCGTAAATAGGCCACTGGATAGAAGATTTCTAAATTCTGTTAGTTCTTCTAAGTAGGTATTTATACATAATACAGCACGAGATGCGTTCAGTGTTCCAAAGATGTTTCCTGCATAAATTATTTTATCGTATGTTAGTAAAATATTAATTTTATTCTTTTGGAGTTTTTTTTTTTTTTACCTATATTTATTTAATCTTAAAAAAATAAAGCATCGTAATATTAATATAAATAAAATAAAAGTTTCTCTTTTACAATTTTTTCTTTTCTTTGCTGTGCCGAAAATACAACTCCGACTCTTAAAAATTGAAATTCTAAATGCACAACAGTAGAAATAAAATAAAATTTTTAGAATACATACTCAACGTTGTTCATTTTGTGTATTGCACGCGGAATACTATAACACAATATATATATATATATAGATGCGTTTAAAAATTGAATTTTGAAAATTCTTTTCCATTCCGACTACTGGTATTGATTTAGAACTTTTTCGAGCTCTCTTCTATTTCGTCGTAAACGTTTCGCGACTATTCTGATATTATAGTTTGTCGAAATAAGACGAAGTTTGAGAACCTCTCGTCCACTCTATATTAATCTATATGACGGCCAAGTAAGGTTTACGTACTAGTATAATTGATTACAAACTTCGGTACACTTCTTAATGCCTCCTAATCATTGTATCGTTTTACGTGTGTGTGTGTGTGTAGCTGTTATTTAGTCGAAAAATATGTATTCATAAACATTTCGCATGTATAAAAATAACGATCGAGTGATTGGATTTCGGATGACATGTACGCTCCGCCGTCGGGTGTGTGTGTGTGTGTAAGTATATATCGTCGTAGTCGATATACCAGTTTTTTTTTTTATTTTTAATTTTATTTTTAAAACGACAAAAGGTCCCTCGAAAGTGCACGTGGCGGCACCTTCTGTTTTCTATACAACAGCCGTACACGGATCCCATCCATCTATCCATCATTCTAAAAATACGGTTTCTCGTGATCCTCACTGCAAACTCCTACAGAGCTCTTCGCCCCGCTTCCGCTTCTGGGAGCTTATTATTATTATTATTATTATTATTATTACGATAGTGTTTTTTTCAACCCCGTTTGACAACACAGTGTCGTTTAATATATATATATATAAAAAAAAAGTTTTCCTTGACTCGTAGCCGTCCTCGCAGATACGTGATAACCGAATTGATGCAAAGCGATTTACATAAAATAATCGTGTCGCCGCAGCAGCTGTCACCGGACCACATAAAAGTATTCCTCTACCAGATCCTCAGGGGTCTCAAGTATCTGCACTCGGCGAGGATATTGCACAGAGACATCAAACCCGGAAACCTGCTCGTCAACAGCAATTGTATTCTAAAGGTACGCGTGTATTCCGCACGTCGTTTATTTACAGTAAATACGAGAATCCCCCAATTGTGTTTCGAATATTATATTATACTAAGTACTTGTATAGTAAAGTTCTTCTAAAATATATTAACCAATAAAAAAAAAAAAAACGGAAAATCTGTATAATTCGGTTATATTCGGAGCGCGAATTTCGACCCAAATATTTTTTATATAATTGTGTGTGTGTGTGTGTGTGTGTACAATTACGTTTATTCGTTTTGCGCGCTGGTTTTCGTGTATGTCGCGCCGCGGTTTTCTTTCGCTCAGGTCAGGTGTACACTGTTGTCTCGCGGTAGTTTTTACCTCTATAAATTAATTTAAAAAAAAAAAACTTATCTACATATTATTTTTTATCAATTATAATTGCGTTATTATTTATTTTAACGTGCGTAACAATAAAAATATCAACAAAGAAATTTTCTTTATTCCGTTCGCAACAAAACGTGTACATATGTGTTGTGTTTCGTCGCTCTTAAAACGGCGTCTGTACCTAAAAATGCTACTCGGGAACGATACCTCAATATGCGACGATAAACTATTTTGATTTTACAAACGACCCCGCGCAATCGTTTCAAAAGAACGAATAGAATATCGTGTTAAAAACGCTTTTTCTTTTTGTTTTATTTTCAATATTTTCCGTTTATACCGCTAACATATCCGCTTAAAAATTCGCTCTCGTGTATATAATAATATAAAAGTCGCTTTTCTCGCTCTGTTTAACGCAATCTGCAACGGTGTAATTATTTTTAATTACGATAATTACATTTACTCGTATAAATTCGAACATTCGATAACGGTCGTCTTTTAACGAGTTTCTCACACTGCAGCATGCAGTTCATCATTCCGAACGGATAAATTTTCAATATCTGTTCACTTAATAACTCTCCCCCGCCCCGTCCTTCGTGTCTGTTCATTGTATTCAATTCGTTCGGATTTTAAAAATTCAACACACTCGTGCGTGTGTGTGTGAATTATTTTGAAAAAAAATAAATAATTTCTCGAGAATTCCCACGTGATGGTGTCGTTGTTTTTAAAAAAGAAAAAAAAGCAATTCGATACAGTTGTATAACAAATAAAAAAAAAAAAATTAAAATCACGAACAAATATAGAATTTCTTTTCGGGGGGAAAAAAAATATATATATATATCGAAGATTATTCTTCGTAATATTTCCCCAATTACGGACATAACGTAGCCCTAGTTTGCGGAAAAAAGTCATATAAAACCGCGCGATTTTTTTTTTTTAATTAAATTTTTTTCTTTTACACTATTTATCCCCCCCCCCCTTTATATGTATAACTCTTTCGTCATTCGAGTACAAATCAATATACGAATCGATTATTCTCTTTTACCGAACGACGACTCCTCCTCACCGCTTACTCGCGTCCACATCGTGTTTCCATTACGCTAATATACGCCCTACACACACACACACATATGTATTAAAAGCATTTCGATGTACACACACACACATTTATTTACCGATATTAAATATATTATAATATAATAAATATTTGTATGGAATATATATTTGCAGTTATAACTTATATAATACATAATGGCGAACGAAAACCGCGCCGCGAATTTCACTCACACGGACCGCGTCGCCCCACCGCGCTGTTCTCATAATAACGATACGCGCGATTCTCGTGTTTTATCTGTTTGTTTTTCGATTCGTGCGAATGTATTATACGAATATCGAGAGGGGAAATCGGTCGGTTTTTACCGCGATATTACGTATTTACTGTTTTGACTATTCCTCGGTAACGGGGCGAATGATTTTCTTTTTTTTTTCTATCTATCTATTGTCGCTATACGCCGTTTTCATTTGTGATTTGACAACGGCGGTTTTCGATTTTCTCGTTATAAGAGCGGTGCGCAAAATCGAGGACGAGCACAAAACGGAGAGAATATATATTTTTTCGTTTTTTGAAAATAACTCTGAGAAATCGATAATATCAATTTTTCCGTTTTTCTGTTAAAACAACATATATTTAACGGAATAAATTCGTTGCGGCGGATTCCTATATATATATATTTAAAACCATTTATTATTATTATTATTTTTTTTTTCTTCTTACGTTCGTTGCAGATATGCGACTTCGGTCTTGCCAGAGTTGAAGAACCGGACGAGAGCAAGCACATGACGCAAGAAGTGGTGACACAATATTACAGGGCGCCGGAAATACTGATGGGCGCCAAACACTACACCGCGGCCATAGACGTGTGGAGCGTCGGTTGTATATTCGCCGAGCTCGTCACCCGGCGGATACTGTTCCAGGGCCAAGACACGGTCCAGCAAGTGAGTCCCCCGGGGGTCGACTACAAACCCCCGGTTTTTCGTCCAAATCTCGAAACACCTCCGACGGGGAAGAACTCGTGGGTTTTTTTCTTTTTCGTCTTTCTCTCGACGACTCGCACGCGCGTTTATGTCGTAATATATTATATTTTATGATTTCGGTGTTACAAACGCGGTATAAAATCGTAAAATTAAACTCGTATTGTCCATAGGCGGCTTCGCACTGCCTCTACTGAGGAACAAAAAAAAAATTGTCTCGTAGGAAAAAACTCGAACGAAATAGTTTTTATGTTTATGGAAATTTGTCTTGTGAACGACAACGCGGTGTTGTGTTGTTTTCCTCGTCGTAATATACGCGTGTAAGGCCATTTTAATAACGTCCAATGGTGTGTAATGTTGCGCGTGTGAGCTACTGAAAAATTGATTAAAACTAATTAATCTGGCGTAAATAATTTATATATATATGTATAATAATTCTATTAGCCTGATTTTCGATAAATCGGTCGAGAAATCAATAAATGTTATCTGTTCAAAACGAAAAATAAATAAAAAAGATTTCACGTTTAAGTCTACTCCAATGCGTGTGTAATATTTATAGCCCGCAATATTACTACCTACGTATTGTGAATATTACACGTGTTTTTATTATAGCCGTTCATCCCAACCCATTTGACTTCCGACGGCCCATTAATTCCAACTCGTGTTTAACCGCGTGACACATTTCACGCGGACTAATATTGTTTTTTTTTATATATATATATATATACACGTATGTATATTTATAATAGGCTTTTATCGTATTAAATACTGAAACGAATCGTATATCGGCAAACTATACTGCGGCGAATAACTTAAAAAAATAATATCGTTTATTTAGGTTAGGGAAACTCGTGTAAATTTTAATTTATTACAAAACGCGAAATTCGTTTATGCGGAAAAACAGTCGAGTATAATATTACTACGATAACGTTATAATGATCACGAAATTCCTCAGCACACACCTATGAGGGGATGGCTCACAACGGCACGCCGGTTTGCTCTAATGGGTACGACGCGTATTTATCGCCGATACATTTTTGAATATTCCAAGATCCGTTTTCGCCGTAGTACAGCGTTCACAAAAATTAGACCGTTGACACCGTGTTTTGTCAGCGCCGGTCGTTTTTTTTTTTTTTTATTATACGATACGTGATGACCGTTTGTGCTAATGAAATATGATCCACACCTAAGCGCATGCTTCTTCGAATCGCACGTCGTTTATCATCTCGATTACGTATAAATTTGTTGTTTTCTCTATATAACGCGGACCCTTATTATATAGTTTATATCGTATAACGATAACGTCGAACGTATAATCAAACGAATGTACGAGTACTCTCATCGATCCCATTTTATTAACTCTTCGTGTTTTCTTATAACATTTATAAAAATTAAAAAAAAATGAAGCGTTTCAATTTTCTATTCTTTGTGCCCCGGGCACCGCGTTTGGAACCCGTACTGTGTGTCCAGGACTCATTGTGATCACTCTCCTCCGCCGTCTCGTGTTAATCAAGTCAACCTCGACATCCGTTATACTCCTTTTCTTTCCTTTGGTCATCATGTGGTGGTGACACACGCCCTCGAAACATTTGGATATTTATCGAACGTAATATTAATTTCTTCGCCTTGTTCGAACAACTGCCTCCTTTGCTCTTGTGCAGTCAGTTTTTGGCGCGTACTAAGAGTACGTGCAGATCAAAACCGGTTCTCTGTCCTTTGCTGCGCGTCTAAAATCTAATTCGTTAACGTGTGTCTATCCATCACTACGCTCGCTATATCCCTTCCACTCTCTTCGCGTCCGTCGCCAGAATCGATAAAAACTTTTTATCCGTGCCGTCTCCTCTCTGCAATGGACGGCACCGCTGGGGCCCTCAGACGCGCTAAACTATACTTTCCCACGTACGTACGTCCAAATTTTATGTCCCTATTTGTTTGTAAACACGCGAAAACGTGTGTGTAACGCGCTGTGTTGGTCTTTCCACAGTTGGAGTTGATAACGGACTTGCTCGGTACTCCGACCATAGAAGACATGGCGCACGCGTGTTATGCCGCCCGTTCTCACATGCTCATACGGCGTATGAAAAAGCCGTCGATGTCGCTGTTGTACTCGTTGTCGTCGTTGATGACGCACGAGGCGGTTCACCTGATATCGCAAATGCTCGTGTTCAATCCGGTAAGTGCCCGTCATCGTGTTGGTTGGTTGGTGGTTGTCTTCTCGATAATAAAACGTGATTGGACGGTTTTCGCAGGACAAAAGGATGTCCGTCATGGACGCGCTGGTACATCCGTACATAGACGAAGGCCGTCTCAGGTACCACAGTTGCATGTGCAAATGTTGTTTCACCGTGCCGTTGACGGGACTCAGACACTTTTGCATGGATTACGAGCCGATCGCGCCAAAAACGTTCGACGACAAATGGGAGAAGAAAATGTCAAACGTGCAACAAGTCAAAGGTATATTTATCATTAGCAATGGTACATGGCGTGTGTTTATATAATATAAGCGCACGCGCAGAACGCCTACTAAGGCCTACTACTTGTTGTGTGTCCGCAGTGAGTTCGATTCGATTTGATTTTTTCTTCGTTTGTTGTGTGTTACTCTTACCGTAACAATGACAATCGTCTCGGAAACGATTTCGGGGATTCTCTTTCCTCCGTGTCCCCCGTACCCGTGCAAATAAATCGATTGAAGAATCCGCGCGAGGATTCAAAAGTAAAATTGAAAAGATTTGGATTTGACTTTGCGACGAGGTGAATAACTCGACTCGGCCAGTTGTGTACTTCGATAACAATAATTATTATTATATTGTGACGCACGTGTTATAATTAATTAATTGCAGTAATCTACTCCGCTGCCCCGGTATATACATAAAACAGCTGGCGGATTGGTTGTGTTGACGCGTGCGCGCAGCATCCGAGGTGATCTCATCGAAAATCCAATCAATTATATTATTACGTTTTCCGGTTGGTGGAATACTTGTTAGCGAGACTTATGTGTCATCTAGTCAATAAGTTGTTGCCAATTAATCGGAAAATATTATGCGCATTTTTATTCGATTTCGTTTCGCATTGTATCTCATAATAATCATTGTGTTTTGTGTGTTACGCGATATTATTCGGCTATTTTTTTCCCCAACAGGACAAATGTGCTTATCGACGATATTTTTATCGCGTTGCCTTGGGTTTTATTAATTCCGAATGTGCTTATTATTATATAATTTCTCGTATTGTATTAAAATAATTACAAAAGAAAATTCGCGTACATGTTTTGTTAAGTGGGACGATTTTAACTGTCGTAGAATTTTTTTTCCTTTCTTTCAACCTGATGAATCGTATTAATTTCATCGTGTATATGTCGTCGTGTACATTTATATTGATTACATACCGAAAAAAATTTTTTTATTTATATAACTTCGAAAGACTTCCATTACATATTTTATATTTATATATATAAAAAACCTCGTATGAAATTTCGGTTTCTGCGCTTTGGTATTCCGTTTTCTTTTATTTTCAATACTATGTCGATCGTTTTATTTATTTTTTAAGAGAAAAAATTATACGATAGTAAAAAAGTAATGAGGTGTGGGTGAAGATTTGAATATTTGCAGTGTACCGAGAGTCATTAAAAATTCGGTCATTTCGACGAGTGTTGTAATTCGTATTTACGCTGAGTATAATGTCAATTCCGCTTCTGCTTTTCGTACATGTACAGACTCCACCTGATAATTTAATATTTAGACAAGAAAATACATTTTATTTATACAATTAAATACAGTGGTTTTATAAAATTCTACTACTAGAATGTCGTCTAATTATATTTGGAAGGAGTGTACGTATAAATCGGGATAGTATTATATTATCAACAGCGGGGTAGTCTCTCTGCTTAATGATTTACTCAAAAATGTCTAAATCCCCGAAATCTATTTTTTTACCGGCTTCATTTTTGTACGTGTTATATCATTTTCAGTAAGTATTCTCCCGCAGAATCTCGACAATATTCCCGCGAATTTCGATTTCCCGCGCGTGTAATATTTTTCTCCCGTTTATGACATAAATACGAGTTCCTGTTAAATGCGTTGTACGTGTTGTATACACAACGCTCTATATAGCGTTTGAAAGGTGAGAGAGAAAATTTAATTTTTCTTTTCTTTTTATGTGTAAAATTCTAAAATATTTCCTATAGAACCAAAGTCGGTTTTGCTTGATACGCCCTATGTAAAAAAAAAAAAAATTCCGTCGCCATTTCTGAAAATATTAATGTATTATGTATGTATAAATATTCGCGACGTTGTTTTCGTTTCGCGTTTCACTGATTATATATGTATAACGGCCATATATATTTTAGTTATATTAGTTATATTATTAGTTATTAGGTATAACTAGTTATGTATTATATTGTTTGTGTTTTTGTGTTTTTTTTGTTTTACAGAAGAACTTCACAAGTTTATCGGCGACCAATTGAACAGTAACCGCGTACCGTTGTGCATAAATCCTCAATCGGCTGCGTTCAAAAGTTTCTCCAGGTAAGACTTACCGAGAAACATCCGTCTCTTCTCAGAACGCCTACCTACCACCTACTACTACAACTACTGTTACTAGTACTAGTACTAATACTACTACTACTATTACTACTATTTATTACTACTACTACTATTACTACAACCACATCTCTTCGATTAACCGGTATACCACTAATATTTATTATAGTGTTATTTGCAGTGACGTAGCCGTGGGTTAAAAAGGAGAGCCAAGATAGCCGTTTTTATTATATATACTCAAACTGTATCTGTTACACCGCATTTTTTTTTTTTTTTTTTTAATATTATTTGTTCGTATCTACACGTTTGTCACAAAGCTGCATTAGTAAAAGAAAACAAAAAAAAAAAAAAAACTCTCATATTATTGTATCGGTTGTTTGACTTAATCGTAATCGATCGAGTGTATTTAGCGTTTTTTTACATATTTTATGTAAAAAAAAAATGTTTTTTAACGTCGTACATAAAATGTATATAGTCCCGTTATTATAATCAAATAAGGTGGCTAAGTTATTTTTTTATTTTTTAATATACACACTGCTGTGTAGAATAAAAAAACAAAATACTTTACCTATCTGTTATTACGAAAAAATAATTACACCGTTATAATAAAATATTGCGACGGTGCTTTCTTAATATACGTAACGCATATATTATTAATTGTTTGTTTTTAACTGTAAAAAACTCATTTGAATTTCGTGAATCCATAATTTATTGTTTTCTCTCTCTCTCTCTCTCTTTACCGATGCCCCAGTGAATGTAATTTTTTTTTTTTTTTTCGTAAACCGTGACTTTGTATTTTATGTGTTATGTATTGAGAAAATGCAATAAAAAAAAATCAACAGGAGTGTATTTACAGAAAAAATGTAAAATAAAAAATAACCGCAAGAAACGGGAAAATAATTTTTTTTTTAAATATTTTTTCAAAAATTGCGTTTTTCGGCTACCAATTTTCTTTAATTCCCAGTGTCGGCTTTACGGGGTATGCTTTTCCGTGGTTTATTATAAACCGTTTAAAATAAATTCCTCCTACGGTCTTTCATTATTTTCCTGATTTATACGACGGGGACTGCTACTGCTGCTTATATCGCGTTCAATAAAGGGGACGACATTTTTTTGTTTTTTTTTTTTTTATAATAACGACAAATATTTCGAAACAGATTTTATTTAAATATATACGCGCGTGTGTATTCGGTAAATCTATACACAAATTAAAAAAAAAAAAAAATCTCCCATTTTTCGTCTTTTTTTTATGGATCGAATATTATAATGAACGCGTTTTTTTTTTATATATTCTATACGATTTAGAGCTCCAAAAACGTTATCGGCGCCGTCCGTATTGTTTTTTCCTTTTTTTTTTTTTTTTAAAATTAGATTTTCGTATACAACGAAGTAAATAAGTTGAAAACTTTTCGCGTATTAAAAAGAAGAAAAAAAAAGTCCTCTCCTTTCCCTCGTTTAATTCGAGTTCGAACACACACACACATATGTGTCTATACATATTTATCTCAGATTTTATAGCTTTTCAAGAGAATAAAAAAAAAATCCGGCCAGTTTCCTCACAATCGATAGTGTATAGCACAACTTATTGATTTTTTTCTTGTATCACTTTTATTAAAAAAAAAAAAAAAACGGTTAAAAATAATAATTACCGAAAATTCTATCGACATCTCATACGCGTAATCAGTTGTCATTGGATTATCAATAAAATAAATCTTGAGTCAGATTAAAAAATTAATCGATTAAATCGAAAATAAAATATATTTTATAAAAGCTCGCCCGTTAAATAATTATAATTTATTGAAAAGACGGAGTTGGGAGGGGGAGTTTTAGATACGCGACTTGTTTATAATAATATATAATCAACGGGATGAAGCATTCGAAATCTTGAACAAGCAAAACGCGTTGAACTATACAATTTTAACACCCGCAGTGATCTAACTGAGGTGGTTTTTCATAACAAATTGGAGAGGATATTTTTGATTTAAAAAAACATCAACGAGCTATTATGTAGTTGAGATGCGCTAAAACAACGAATGGATTTTTGTAAAAATTATGATAATTGATCGACGGTTGTTAACATTTTATTGATCGAGATTCCGCCTGTTCAAGGTTTTGAAAGTCGTCCTCATTAGTTAAAGCTCTCTGTTCTCCGATCACTTTATCATAATCGATTCTTCCGTGAACTCACAAATAATAAAATCGTGTGACTCTCGAAGTTCAATTCAGCCAAAATGTGAGCTAGATTATAAGCGTGTTGTCTCTTCAACGACGATTTATTCTCTTCTGTTTGTGATCCTATACGAACCAGATAATGTACGAATATTTATGTACATATGAAAAAAAACAAATCCCATTAACATATTACAAACCAGTAAAGGTGGCTACACACGATCAGTTAAAACTGACTGTGTATAGGTTGAAAACTGACAGTTTTCTCGTTATCAGTTAAAACTGATTGAAATATGATTTCACATATTTTTAAACTGAAATGACAGAACTGTTTAGTTTAAACTGTGCGTGTGTAGGTCAATCATCAGTTATCATTATCAGATTATTAAAATTATTTTATATTAAATTATTAATTTATTTAAAAAAGGTGATCACTGATCGGTTATCTGTGATACATCCGTGAAAAATGCCAATCCTTTGGAACAACTTTTAGTTCTGTTAATAAGTTTACATGAGAATAAACATTCTTTTTTTTCAACCACTCTTTACGTTTAATTTGTTTTTTTTATTTTTCAAAATTAATAATAGTGCAAATACGGCAATAATATCATCATCAGATGACATCTTGTAATCACAAATATATAACATAAGCAAATAAAAAAATGATGTTTGTTTTCAGTTAAAAATGAACATGTGTGTGTGTGTACAAGGGATGTCAGTTTTTACTGAACAGTTTCAACTGTCAGTTAAAACTGATCGTGTGTAGCCACTATAAGACGCATATGCATATGCAAACGATTCACTATAATAATGTATTAGGTATGTACAAGTGGATCCAAATAATTCCTATTACGATTCATAATGACGATTATTAGAGCTAGCGCAATGCGGCCGTGTGGTGCCGACAAGGACTTTTGTTTTTCCCTTACACTGATATTTGTATTATTCTTTTATCCCGCCGTGTCTTTGTATATAGTGTGTAATTATAACATTATTATTATTATTATTATTATTGTAACAATTAAATATAATATATTATTTGTACATTTGTAATTTTGGGCGCAAGCCTTGTTTACTGTATAAAAAATAAATACAAAGTAACTTGACATTTTTAATATATATATATATTTTTTTATTTTCGAACGACCTTTGTCAAATGCAATGTGTACGAGAGACATATAAAAAAAAAACGAGTATATAATAATAATAATAAAAAAAAATTGAATAGATTGTAAAAAATATATCACACCGGTTACCGTTACATGATGATATCGTTTGTATCGTATTATATAGTTCAAAGCATTGAAAAATATAATCGGTTCTGAAAATAATTCTGTGAACATTTTACGTTTTCAAATGGAATACGCTGATAAAAATATTCGTATTTCTTAAGAAGGGTCTGCTGTTGTGGTATATTATAAGACGGAGGATTTTTGTAGCGTTTGCACATTATTGTTTTACACAGTCGTAAAAATAGCCGAGTAAAAAAACAAATAAAAACGTTTAGTGTTAAAACACAAAGCTAAATGTATAATTTTATTTTTATATTTTTCGAGAGCTTTTAGAGTATATTTCTTTTTTTTAAATTTTTTAATATTGTAATTAGTAATTTTAAAAAAAAACTGTTTGAGTAATAATTTTCAGTTCCATTATGGATTTAATTGTATTTTGACAGACATTTCTTAGTTCATTCGTAGTAGCGACGCAGTAATATAAGAGCCGGTACACACCACTGATATTTTATCGTACGATTTATTTATCGCACGAAAATATTATCGTACGATAATGTGCGGTTTGGTACGCACGACCGACATTTTATCGTACGATCTATGTATGTATATCATATATTATTTTAATATCATCCAAATTACATACTATTCATTTTTTAAAACGATAAATTATCGTTCGCGTGTTCTAATCAGTTTGTTTTTGTACATTTTGATTGAAATATTTTGGTCGTACGGTATTGTTATCGTACAGAAGTCTCCGACAGTTTTCGAGGTGTCGTACGATTATCTTATCGTACGACATTTTATCGTGATCGTGTGTACAGCTCAATTTATAACCATGTTATTTATAATATCGTACGATAAATAAATCGTACGATATAAAATATCGGTCGTGTGTACCGGTTCTAAGACTGCAGGGCAAATGTGTGTTGCTGCTTGCGACACGGCAAGAACACACCTGTGGGGCGGTCTGTCGATTCTTGTCGCGCCGCGCGCATTACGATGGAGGCGGCACACAATTTCAATTATTTTTCACCAAAATATTATTTCTGCGAAATTTTTGTAATAAATATAAGTTATTTTTTAATATTAGAAACGGACGCAGTGATACGAATTTTTTTTTTTTTTTTTTGAACAGGGGGGGGGGACGAAGGGTTCAAATGGACTCTCGAAATGAAAGTATTTTTATGGCAAATTTGTTGTTGTTTTTTTTAAGTAATTTTTAATAAAAAAATTTCGGAAAAACAAATTGCATCTCGCCTAGTTCGTCTAAAACCTCAGTGTGGAACTACAAAAGTTTACAGAATATTATTTAATCAAAATAATAATAATATTGTTATAACAATGTGAAATTCGTTGCTGTTGTTGTATTATTTTCGCAAATTTAACGCCATAGAATTCCAACATTTTAAACGATTTTTTTTTCTGATGGACGGATGCGTGTGTCTAGTTATAACGAGATTATTATTTTTCTGTGCAACGCGATCACATTTTAGTTTATTTCTAATTGTTCGGTGTAATTTTTTTCAAATTCTCTATACGCGATTTATTCGTATTTCCTTTCTTTTTTAAATTGATTTTTAAACGCGTGTGTTTTTTAAATTGCCTGTATACGAGTCCTTATATAATTAACAGGTCGAGAATTAATAGGTCTCATATATTGAGACACGAAGGTTTGCTAGGATTAATCTTGGAAGGAATGATCGATGGAAAAAAATCATAGAGGATTGAATAAGTCAGATAATAGAAGACCAATGATGTAATTCATATCAAGAATTGAAGAGGAAGGCCGAGGACAGAGAATCATGGAAGTTGCTGCAAACCAATCATTGGATTGAATACCGCAGAGAATACGATAAATTGGGATTTTCGTGCGTTGTAATGTACAGAGAAGTAAAAATATGATTATCAGTGTGACTTTTGTATAATATTCCATAAACTTGTAAATCGCGACATATTAGCGTGCAATATAAATACTGGAGCTGCTTATGCGTTTGAAATCAAAGGAAAAATGAAAATTTATTAAACAAGTGTTATAAATCATTACAAAAAAAAAAAAAAAAATTATCGTTTTGAAAACGTAACGATGTGATCTCTTCAAATATCTTTTTGTCCGGAGATCTCCCGCATCATCCGCTATACATGTAAGGTCGCACCTACATTGGACCCCCCCGTAATTTCTTCCTGCAATCCGATTACGTCCGATTTGAGTGACTACTAAACTGGACCCGCCGACGCTATTGCGGTGGTCTAATCGGTTGTTGGCACGTGTCGACGTGAATGTAAATCGACAGTTTTTTTTCTGCTGGCTTTTTGCCGGAGTTCTAATGTTCTGTAAAAGAATCATAAAAAAAAGAACCGGTCCATAAATCCAATGCGGATCGATCGAGAAGCGAATCTCTTTACAACTTGTACACCTATGCGGAATTAATTCAGACGAATTCACGGGAATTACCACCGTGTATGATGAGCGTCGAAACTCGCTATTGACTATAATTCTAATCGATTCACACGGGCGACGCTCGTCTCTACGCGAAATGTGTCGACAATATTTATTTTTTTTTTCATTTTTCCACGTCTTTTTAAGACCGTAACGGTGCAAGAGTCCAGTGTAGAGGGGCCTAAGGCGGCCTGATAACTATTATTTTCCGACGTGTGGTGACGACGTTTTATATTTTTAATCTATCGCGTGTAACACATTTTGAAATTGTTCAAAATATCATCGGATTCTCTGACAACGGATAGATCCAGTGGCGGATTTACGTGGAATAGCGAGAGGGGGGGATCCGAGAGATCTGGACCCCTCTCTTTCAGATGCTGATATGTATATTTATAATTCATAAATCGAAATACAAAATCAGACACTGTGTGTATACATTTCAAATATACCGAAATATAATACGTTAAAGTATTTATTTTTCGTTTTCGATAATCAAATAGAATCGTCCCGGAATAACAGTAATTCCCAGTAATCGGTTATGCCGCGATAATGAATTTAAATAATAAAAACTTGTTTTCAATTAAAAAAATTAATACATTCGAAATAGATGTTATTTTTCAGGACTTCCTCCCTCGCCCATGTAGAAAAATGTTTAAAATCCGCCACCGGATAGATCTGATCGACAATAGATCCGTTGGTCGTGGAAAGGCATCGCACGTGTAAAGCACATTTTAAAAATTATTTTGCTTGTTCTTGACCAGCATCGTGACGGGCAAAAATTATATTATTTCATTCAATGTTAACGCCAATCTCTTTCGTTACGTCGTTGTTGCCGGCAAGTCATTGCCTCTGACGAGTGCATTAGGTAAATAAATTATATTAATATAAATATTTTCTAATTTATTGAATTGATTTTTTCTCGTATGTATGACAGATACGGGGGAGGGGGAGATTCGTTAAATTACAAAATGACCGAGCCAAATTCAATAAAAAAACCGTTTTTATGATTGTGTGAATTACGGATTTTTAAAAACAAAACAAAAATCCAATATTAGACTTGTGTTTTAATTGAAATTGTAATACGATTTGTAACATATGTTTATACAATAACGTTTGTAATCGTTTTGTAGTAGGTAGGTATTATTATGTTATTAAAACTGTTTATGTATTCAAAGTAGACGTTGTTAACAAAAAATATTAAAAAGGACAAAATTTGTTTTTGTTTTTTTTATTTAATAATATTATGACATTTATTGTTGATTTTAATGTTTTATATTCTTTTGAAACCCACGCCCACGTCACTGACTTGTAGGTATTGTAATATTTATAATATTATTGAAAGGAAAAAAAGAAGAAGAGCGATATTGTCGGAGACATATAGATATGATTAAAATGTATCGTTATATTTCAATTCGTATAAACATATTTTTTACCAAAAAAATGTGATGTTTGTGCGTGGTTTTATCTCGATAATATATATATATATATAAACGTGAATATAATTAATAAAATGTATTATTATTGTAAATAAACGTAGTATTTTTTTTTTTTAAGCGGACAGATAATATAATAATATTCGCTTAGATATTTTTGATATACATATATATATTTTTTTGTTATAGACATTCGTGTGTTTTATAGAACGTATTTCATAGTTTACATGACACGCGATCAAACCCCCACCCCTCATAAAATAAACGTATTAATTATTAAGAATTTTTTTGTGTGTGTTTCAGTGATGTTTGATCGGAGTGGATAGCCTCATTTCCCCCATATACATATGTATGTATTGTATAAAAGTGATAACCGGATCTCAAATTGTGCCCCCCGAGACCGAGACTGAATGACGCAATGAAATCGAAATAAGACGATTAAACAGAAATTGTATATAGCATTGAATTTTATTATTATAATTTTTTTTTTATTTGTATGTGTGAACCGATGTTTGATGAATTTTACTTATATTTAGACAAAATCGACAACCAGCCACTGTGTGGTCGATTGTAATTTTTTTTTTTTTATTAGTATACATATTTTCTTACAATTATTGTAATTTTAATTTTTTTCTTTATATATGTATAATATATAATTTTATCAACGAAAAGACCGAACCAGTTTAACACATTTCGTTGATTATACATTCAGTGTGCACACACATTATGTATTTATAGAAATAAACGTAAAACTTTTAATTTTTTTTTTTTAAACATTATTTGTACGTAATAAGAAGGTGTAACGAAGGCTTTAAAAAAAAACTTATAAAAAAAAATAAGGTTGTGTATATTATATTATTTGTCGGTATATAATAACGGCCAACGGCTTGTATTGTATTCTTTATTATTATTTTATTTTTCATCAATTAATATTTTGTAAAGTTACGCGTGTTTGCACGGTAAATAAATTTGTAAATAATTTACCCCAGTACCTTAGTGTTTATATATATTACTATTGTATAAAATTATTTGTATGATTCAAAGATTACGTATTATTGTAAATTGCACTTAATTGTCATGTACTTTTTTGAGCGCCAAGACCACACCGTATATATATTATAATTATAATAATAATATTAATGATAATGTCTATGTTTTTTCCTCCTCCGTTCTTCTCTTGGGATTATAGATAATACTGTATATTGTAATCAGTATAATTTATATTATTATAGTTATACAGTGGATCTAAACGGAGTTTAACAGAAATTTCAGCCCATCGAGTTTTCCAAGTTTATAATCGGCCCTTAATAAACATCATGTGTATAACCACTCTTCTTATATTAGATTTTAGCAATTTTTTTTTTTATATAATTAGACTTGATGTGATTAGTTCATCTTATATACAAATAAAATACAGTAAATCAATAGTACTAGATAAATGTAAAATATATTTAATACATTGTACTAGTCGATATATTACAATCAATTTGGATCAGACCAAATGTTAAATCTCATCAGCCGTTTTCAAGAGTTCCAAACAAATATTATTTTACATAATATATAATTAGAACCAATTTAAAAAATTTTTTTTATACTCGTAATAGATGTAACTATACTGTATAAAATAGATATAAGATATAGTATTATTGATTATACGAATCTGTTTTTATAATAATTATACACGTTAATATCCAGGAGGGTACACAAATAAATCTAAGGGTTTTTTGTAAAACGGTGTAAAAACTTTTCTTTTTTTTGGATACGACCAAATTATAGATACTTTCTCAGTAGTTTGCTGGTACAATCCGGGCCGTAAATAATATAAACGGTAAAAATGAAAATATTTATTAGCAATTTTTACAATATTGTTTTAAAGAACGGAGGAACAGTATCGCCTCGTAATACTAACTGTATAATATTTCCGTTGCTCCCTTATTGCAAACATGAGGCCGACAGTGGAAATGTCATAATAAATTGCGGCCACTGTTGCTAAAAATGTTTTATCAAAATAAAACGTTCTCCTTCTCCAATGCAAATGAATCTTTTATTCGAACGATTCAAACATTGCGTGCGACCGGAGCAATTTCCGTTTTGAAACGGAAGTTTTAGACAAACAGTTCTGTTATATTATTTCATATTTTTGCGTGCATCCACCTAACGACGGACGAATTAAAGCAAAAAAAAACAAAAAAAGTTACAAGACGAGAGTGAAAACCATAAGGAAAAAGTACAGTAACGAATTTCCGAAAATGGTTTTATACGATTGGTAAATGTATTCGACGAATCTATTGATACGGGAAAAGTCGATGTATTATGTGTGTGTGTAAAAAAAACGACGGTCCGTTGCATGAAATAAATTTCAACGTAATGATTGTGGAAAAATGCAAACGCCAAAATTGGATTTAAATCATCGCTTAAACTCCATTGAGTTGAGTCGAAATTTATTGCAATAAGACGTTTTGAATTTCCACGGAGTCTTGTAACACGCGGTCGTTTGGCCAATATTATGTATCTACACTGGCCTTTTTATGAATTTCGTAAAATTTAATATGGAAAAAATCCACCGACGAGAGGACCCTGCCGTTTACACACTATCTCAACAACCGATTGAACAAAACTAAAATTCCATAACTTTTTCGTCGCCACGCGTTTGCTTTTAAGGCGGCTGTTTCCGCCGGCACATATTTACAGGCGATGCGATGAGGAAAGATTCTGAAAACGGATTTTGTCGTGAATTTTACTGTCGAAAAAAAAATCGATTTCACCATCTTTCCTCCCCCCCCCCCCCAATTCGAAAATCGACTCGTTCGATTTATTCTAGACGGGGTATTTATGGAGAACAAATATCGAAATATCCAATCTCTCGATCTTTCTGGAATAGAGCGTTCACGACGAATTCAGATCTGTTTCACGAATACATATATCGTATCGCGCGACCCCATTACTAGATCGATCGAAGTACAGGGAACAAAATATTCTGTATTTTACTATATTATTACGTGCGCGAGACTAAGGAAAGAAAATACAACATCTCTACGTGTGCGCGTAATAAGTAATCGCACGTCGATCTCGTGCGGCGATAGATTTATGGATTTCTGTGGAAGGACTGCAAAAATGACCAATAACAGTTTTAAAAAGCCACGACGTTCTTAGCGTAAGAAATTTCAACAAAATCATAATAACGATTTTTAAAATTTTTATTTCGAACACAGAGCGCGCGTTATTTCGACTTGATCGTCATTTTTATAAATTCGAAAGTCATTATTTTCGACCACGTTTCGTAGAATAGAAATTCCGTGTATATAATATACGTACTAACTGCGATCAAGATGAATCAGTGCAGAGCGGAAAAACACGAGACATTTTTTCAAATCTCTCAAAATATTTCAACAAGTTTTCGCGAAGTATTTATTAAAATGTGGTGCAGAATCTTAAGTAAAATAAATCCGCGGGCTAAGAGAAAAAAAAATGATATAAGACTTATATATATATATATAAAAAGAAAATCGGTTATACTAGTAACAAAAATAAATGGGGCAAAACAATGATTTCTTTTTCTATTTTTTACACTCGCCGTAGTAATTGAAAAAATATAAAAATACGATGTAAAATCGAATTCGCGCGTAATTTAATGCGACAAAATAAAAACTTCTCTGGAGACTGCAATGAAGATTCTTAAGACGTTTATGAGGATTTTTGTTTACGATAATCTAACCCTACGTTTTCCCCCAATCGATTCTAATCAATAATATCCAATGAAAATCACGGTTTCATACTCAATACAAGAATTGATTGTATTAATTTATTAACAAGTACAGTAAAATATTTAGTAAAACAAAAACGACGTAAAAATAAATAACAATTCTCCTTTTCCTTTTCAATTAAATAAAAAACACCGCGACTTATCGTACTAGAAATAAAACAATTTTTTGTTTGTTTTGAAATTAATTTAAAATATTATACACAATACATAGAATAGAAAATAAAACCTTCTTTTCGCGGTTAGGTGAAATCATTTGATGTTCGTTCGTTTTTTCGGATTCTTTTTACGCGCACACAGTTTATGGCGAATCCATCGGTGGAAAGTAGTAACGTTTGTATTGTCTGCCAGCGATCGTATGCGATTCCTCCGAATCTGCTTGATCGAATCCGTCTATATAAATAATACAATATTTATTATTAAAATTATTATTATAATTTATAGGCGTTTAATATACATGTATATTGTGTTTTTAATGTGTTTAAATAATCATAAATTTACAAAAAAATAAAACATTTACACATTACAATTTAAAAAGAAAAAGAAAAATGCGCGTGTGTCTTAGTAATTGACCAGTGCAGGTCAGTGGTTTTGAAAACCGGCGCCGCCTACAGAGTATTATTTATTTTTTCAAAATAAATTTAGAACCGTATTACGAACAGTAATGTACGAAAAAACGTTTTAAATATTAAAAACGTTAAAAGAATATAAATTAAGGGATCATCTTACGGGAAAACGACGGTAGGTCGATTAGAAATTGTTTATCTTAGAAAATTATTTTCGACCACACTTGCAGCGATGAAACATTACATAGAACCACTATTCATTATTAAGTACTAATATTATAAATAATTATTTTTGAAAGTCAATAATAAAAGATTTTTAATTTGGATTTATATGAAATATTTATATATATAAAAACAAATTTTAAATATAAAAATTGACTTGGAAAATCTATTGATCGCGAATAATGATTTCGTACATAGACAATAGAAACAATGAGTGTAATTAATATAACACGCGGTCTTATATTATAACGTATTGCTTTTGAACTAGTAAAAACATAAATTAACGAATGAAAAAACACGAATCGAATGATCTTATCGTACACTTATACGCATAATTTGTTTTCAACGTAATCACAATATTTTTCTTTTCTTTTCTCTTATATAGTTCAATTATACGTTTTTTGTAACCAAAGTTTCACAAGTGATTGGGGGGGGGGGGCGGCGAACGTCGTACAAATAGAAAAAAAAAAAACAACGTTGAATGGCGAACCGCATCGGTTTTGACTTTGACTCTTTCACGCTCTAAATTCGTTCACAATATTTTGAAATGATCTTTGGGCCTACTGAAATCGCGCTTAGGACCTCTCCCGAGTCATCGAACGCGAGAACAGTGGCGTAGTACTCAGACCTGAATTTTTTTTTAATAAATTACATAAAAACAATATTACGACGAAAGCGTTTTAAGACGTAAGCCGTTTATTTTTTTTTTTATTACGATAGACAATCTGAGCTACATCTGAGCGCAATACAATCAATTAGGATGGTATGTGCCAACGTGTTTATTGTTGACCGATAACGTACGCGCGTCTCGTATGAAGTCACTTTTTCCCGAAAAATTTGTAACGTAAGAAAGACAAACGATTGTCGTCCGGGGTGCGTAACGATTAAAAACAATCGCATAATATATCATCGGTAATGATTGGTATTGCGGACATAACAGCCGGTGTGGAGAAGTTAGCAGAAGGTTCGTGAGAAATGTCGAAAACAATAATAATAATAATTCATTAAGGCTCGCGGCGATCGGTTAATAATAATAATAAATTACTTGTTTCGATCTCCGCAACGGTGTGTAAACCGGCGCGGAAATAATAATAATAATAACGTGACTCGCGACGCGCGTTTATAAAATAAAGAAAAAGAAGAAATATATTATTACGTCATCCGAGTAACGCGATGCTGTACTGGTACATATTATAATGTGTACCTCTCTCTCTCTCTCTGTGTGTGTGACATACTGCGGTATGTAAGCAGCATCAAATATATATTATGTCACGCAGTGACGTAACTATAAGACCATTTTATGAGGGAGGATGGGAATGATATTTGCCTGCACGAGCGGTAAGAAAAAAAAAAATAAACATTTATAAGCGACTCGTCTCACAAATTACGATATCAATTCATATATATATATATAATAACGTTTCATTGTCAAAATCGTTTTTTTTTTTTCAATTAATTTTTTACGCGACGCGCGCCTCTCAACACTCATCATATTTGTATATCCCCAAAGTCCCATATACAATCCCTCGAGTTCTGTGACGGTTTGACCGCGTGCAAACCTAATACACGGCACACACACACACAATACGACGCGCACGCGTCTTACGGTAACGTTAAACCAGTGGTTCCCAACCGGGAATTTAAATTGAAAAAAAAAAAAAAAAAACGAGCGAAATTATATTTTTTCGTTATCTACTCGGAATAAATGATATAAAGGAGGGCTGGGGGAGATTTGAAATCAGACGGAGGAAAATTTTATAAAAATGGTACGCGCCAAGTGTTGAGTTGGGAACCACCGTTAAACCGTTTAACGTCTCCCCTAAGTCCACTAAGGAGTTCAAAACTTCAGAGAAAACAAAATGACGATTTCGTTTTCATTTTATCGACTTGAACTCGCACAACTCACGGTCGATTTTCGTCGCGTTACCGCCGCTGTCGTCCCGTACGCTTCGTCGCGAGCTCTTCGTCGCTCCGTAGTACTCGTCCATTGTCGCATTGCCGCCGCCGCCGCTACGGACGCGGCCCGTTGTCCGGACGACAATCGCCGCAGACGAGGACGACGGTGCTGCGGCGGGAAATCGGCCGTCCGCGGTTTTGGAAATGAACTTTACCGCGTCCGAATGAAACGCGACGGGCGCCTTTAGGTTGTTGTCGATTCGCTGCGACAGCGATTTTCCGACGGGGAGACTTTTCCGCTCGTTCCGCGGCGCCGCGCCGTCGTTTCCGGAACACTGCAGTGGACGGCACGACGACGACGACGACGCCGTAAACGCGCTGAAAAACGCGTATGGAACAGTGAGAAAATCCGATTAAAAGTGGAAAAACAAAAAATGAAAAAAATTAGGCCGACGACACCAATCGGTAATTTTGTTTCTCGTTGACCTGACGCGCGGCGCGTCTATAAAATTATTACTCGCTATTGTGTTGTCATATAAATATTTTTATATACTTTGTCGAAAACACGTTGCGGCGAACGGGTCGTCGGGCCAAGACGTTTGTCGACCGATTGTCCACCACGTCGAAAACACTCTTTTTCATAACAAATTTATTTGCGCGCGTAGTGGACGCGGCGGCGTTCGGCGATTTTTGAAGTAGCCGTTTATTCGCGAGCCCTTCTTGTAGAACGTCGTAAGGAAGACGTTTTTTCAATCTAAAACCGTAATTATATGTAATATTTTTTTTTTTTCTTTTGATAAATTATAATTATTTTAATCGTCTCTCGATTTTTGTTTTTTTTGTTTTTTTTACCGCACACACTTACCGCTTCGGAGATTTACACGGATTGACGTTTTCTTTGTTTTCCAATCGGTCTTCTGCTGCGACGGCGTTATTATAGAAAATAAAAACGAATTAACTAACGATTATTCACAACACGCGCGGAGGAAGAGAACGGCGGGAAAAATGAAAATTGCACGCATGGTATATATTTATTTGTATAGAAAATTTCGTTTGGATACAAATTTATTTTACAACGAAACTTTTTAGAAAATATTTTCCGGGGGGTTTATAAACGTATTCTTTCAAACGAAGTTTTTTTTTAAAATTTAAAAAAAACAACTTGAATTTTTTAATACGAGAAAAAGAAATTGACGGAAAACCTGCGCAATGGTTTTACAAGGTATACCACCGCCGTCCCGCAATCAATAAACGCGCGTAAAACGGCCATTGTATTTCTATAAATTATAGAAAAAAAAAAAAAAAAATACTATTTACGTTTTAAATGTATAATTTTTAATTACAACAAAAAAACAAATGAAATTGAATTTGAACGCCGTTTATTTATCTTGTTCACGCGAAACATTTAAGAAAGCAACGAGAAAAAAGTGTACGATCGCATTTGACCGCGTACACACGACGGCGGTGTGTCGATGATACATTAACGTACTTACAAGAATTACAGAAAAATTAAAAAAAAATTTTTTTTTAAATCCGAATTTCCACGCGTTTTCGAACGCATATTTTAATGTTTTTTTTTTTTTTTTGTCAACCCGAGCTCTGGCCTTTGAAATAGTCTTTATAATATATAATACATACGTTTATCGCAGTACCGGTCTATTACAATTTCACGAGCGATTTGATCGGATTTGTCGAGTGATATTGTCGCCGCACTGTAGCCATGACCGACGACGTGTTGTCGGTCGTCGTTCGTTCCCATCGATTCGTTGCTATTCTCCATAAGAACACCGTCTTTCGAACGTCTTTTGAACAGAGTGCTGAGGAAAAAAAAAATTCGTATACGACAATATACCATGTTAATACATTTTTGACGAACTACACGTTTTCAAGGATCCGGAATCCGAAGACGATCTTCTCTCCGTTTCCCCCACATGACGAACGGATTTTTTTTTTTTTTGCAAAATAATAAGCGTTTACGATAATCATAAAACAAACCCCTCGTAGCAGCGATGAAAAAAAAAAACATTATTATTTTTATTACGTCGAACTAAAAACGTATTTTTCTTTTTTTTTTTTACAATTAAACAAACAATTCCCTTCGTGATACATCATTTGTTGGCACGTGATTCCTCATACACCGCTAAATATACAATACTATTTCATTAAATAGATTAATCGCACGAATTTAAATTTAAAGTAAACTAAAAATACGAGTTTCGAAAAATAAAAAAATCGATGTAATGGAATGTTTTCGCTATTTTTTCTCCCGTTTTAACGTGGCAAAAAAAAAATCTACAAGAAACGGTAAAAAAAAAAAAAATCCTATGCCGGCTTTTCGACTGCTGACCCGCGGGTCGTTGAGATTAATAAATTATTACGTTATTCGTAACGTCGAGTTACACACGTTTTGTACGCTGTTATTATTATTATAATAATATTTAACGTTCTAGCGGAGGATTAATTCCGACAAGATCAATGGGAAAATATTTGATAGCTATACATATATTTATATGTATATATATAAAAAAAATAACATTTTTATAATATAATATAATACCGTAACGGTATTATATTAAATAGTCCCGTCGTATTTTCGAATACGATTTCCTACGGTTTTCGTCCAAATCAATGCCGTAAATAATTTTAAAGACACGATTTATCGAGAGAGAGAGAGAAATAATACGTAATAAAAAAAAAAAAAAAACAATTTTATTATTAAAATGAACGTTGGCGGTGTGCACACACGTTAGCAGAAAAATTAAAACTCCCTTTCTCTGCCGGTCGAATTATTATCAATTATTCGATGCGGCAAATGCCTCGCGGTCGATAAACGCTACTAACAAATCGCTCGACCACACGTCTTCTTCGTTTATCAACTCGAATTAACAATACAATGCGCGCACGACCGCCGCCAATTGAATACATTTTAACGGTGGAAGGAAAAAAAAAAAAGAAAAAACTTACTCGTTTTCGTAACCGTCTAAATCGTCTATGTCGAATTCGTCAAAATATTCGTTTGTTCGTCCCGATTTGGCGTCTTTATGAAAAAAAAATCAACAACAACGAGCGTGTAAATTGTAAACGCAATATTATACGTAATATCATCAAGTGCACAGGGAGGGATCGCGGCTATTAGGCGGAGACGAAATAATAATCGTCGATCGCTAAAAACATTTTTTTTTTCCTCAATAACTTACCGCGTGTTTACGAACATGATATATTTTAATCTATTTTTAGTAATATATAAAAACAAATACATTTTAATTTAACCGAGCGTTTCCGAGTTTTTTCTGGCCATTCACTGTCGTATTTCTATCTGAACCCCGGTAGAAACTAGATCGCGGATCGATAATATTCGTTTTTAATAACGTACAGTTTTTCGTTGTTCGAAATTCCCAGCGAACAGAAAGCGATTGCCTGACACACACAATTTTATATTGACGACACTCTATCAATAATAAATATCAAAATAATTTTGATTGTTTCGACGCACTGAACCAATATTTTCAATATGATCGCCGCGATACGCGGTCAATATTATTTCGTCCATATCGAATATCGATGATCGATATTATTGATCGTGTATGGGCCGTTTAATTGCCGATATTATCAGTGTTCAATACCGTTTTCGTTAAGTCCGCCGCCACGCGTTTCTTCGTCGGTAACAACAACGGCAGCGACACCGGTTTCGTCGACGTCCGCACAATACGCAACGCCGTCTTGACGTTGCTGCTGATCTTCTACCACCGGCGATTTGTCCACCACTCGTTTCGCCACCGCGGAAACGTTTCGAAAATATTTGTCGATATTTATTTGCGTTTTATCCTTTTTCGTTTGATTTCTTCTGGCCGTTATCGTTGTGCGTTTCTTCGAAAACAAAAAAAAAAAAAAAAATGTTACAAACAGTAGCGGGCGTCCGCGTAAAATTAGCTAAATTACAAAATTAATTTTACACTGTTATAGGCGTAACTCAAAAAGTAATAATAGCGTACGCGATGCGGGATCGATATTGCGCACACCCGGGGATTCATCGCAGAACCAAAAATACAGTAATCACATTTTAATAAATATTTTAAATTATCGTTGAAAACAATCAAAAATTATGTTATAATATGAAATTTTCTAAATTTCTTAAATTTTGCTGCGCCCGCGGCACTTTTCATTTGCCTTCCCCCCCCTCCCCCATCTTATTTGCTACGCGGCTCCGGTACAATGGAGAAAAAACCGTTTTTAATTAATTATAATTTTGTCGTACGTGTAAAATATAATTTTGCGGAAATAATTCAAACAAATCTTAAATTAACGACGTTCAATTAATTTATTAATAATTATAATGTTAAAAATTGTACGTAGTATATATCGCTATATCCCGAATATAGTCAACACACATTTGACAAATGCATTAAACTTTTGTTCTAATCGATATCATTTTTTTTTTTTTTAAATCTAAAATAGCAGTGTTTCATAATTTTGTTAAAACAAAAATTTTTGTTTTTCAAAATTCACGAAAATTTCAATGTTTTTGAACAAAAACGTATAATTTTCTCGTATATCGAAATTACATCGGTCGTCCGCGGTTTCTGTCGTGTACCACATTAATAATAATAATAAAAAAAATTGACATTTTTGTAAACTTCAAAAAAAGTAGTAATAATAATATTATATAAAACGGCTAGTTTTAGCACAATGGATAATCTCAGTGGATGCAAAGGGCGCCTCCGGTTACAAACACATTATTAATAAAAATCGTCACCGAATTTATACTTTTATCTGTCGTTTCTGTTGTTGCTGCTGCTGCTGCGGACTCGGCGTCAAATTATTATTACTACTACTACAACTAATATTACTCGTCAACGGCGATTCGTCACAACAGCGGACGCCGCTCGCGTCGCTCGTCGATTCCTTCGTCCGCGTACCGCGGTCGGCCGGTCGCAAGTCAATTTCGACGTCCGTTCCGACTGTAAAAACACAAAACAAAATAAAACACGACATCGAAATCGTTATGGTGTAGTCAAATCGTAGTGTATCAACTACGTCACAAACGACTACTACTCGTGTATATATATATACAATATATATAAAAAAAAAAAATTATATTCCTACACGTACTCCATTGGTCGCTTATCAGGCAAGCGGTGATCGTGTAATCGGGTTTATTGGAAAAAAACTGCTGCTGATTTCGTAACGACACGGTCAGTTTCACGACGCCGTCTCCACCTACTCCTCCGTTTTCCGAAAATTCTTTGTTTCTACGGCGGCGGCGTAAATAAAAGAAAAAGAAGAAAAAAAAAAATCAACGCCACAGTGATGCGATTCGAAAGCGCACACCACACCACAATACCGTATTTGTCGGGCTTTCAACAGACGATTTTCCGAATCGCCCACCACAATCGACACCGTGTGAAACCGTACGTTTTCCGAAATGTTTCCGCTGCCGATTAAAATCACATTCAAAACGATCGATTCCGAACGGCCGTCGATAGACATCAGCAGTTTGTATTTCGGTATTTGTCGAATGAAATCGTGCACGTGATCTCCAAACGGCGGATTCCTGTTGAGCAACTTGAAAATCGCAAATCGAGATTATATTGACAATACCGTGGAAATAAATTATTATTATTGTTATTATTGTTGTTGTATATAAGTGCATAATACGCGTAATGTGGCTGGACAACATTCACAGAAAAAAAATAAAATAAAATCTATTTATTAAAATGATTATAAACGGTAATAACGTATTATAATAACGCGTATTATATAATTTCATTAAACGTTTTGTTTCTCTACACGTATTATTAATAATTCCGATATGTTATGCGTATCTCTCTCCACCATTCATTTCATATAAAACCACTGAGCAATAATTCATAAAAAAAAAAAAATCCACTATAACTCCGTGCGTATATTGTGTGATCGTATCGTTAGCCAATCCGTAGAAATGAATATTTTTATACTGTTTTTTTTTTTTTTTTAAGTAAAACGCGCGTATTAACACGTTTGACAAAACAAAATTAAACGGACTATGACAACAAATAACACAATCACTATATTTTTTTCTTCTATTTTTCCATACGGGATAATTGTAATATAATAATATGATGATGATGATGTAAGCATTGCTTAGGGTCACACGTACGTATGTATTATAGTAATTAATTGTTGTTCGTTAATATATTTTTTTATTTGAGTTTTTCAATCAATTTTGTCATTTATTCATATATATATATATTTATTTATATTAATCTGACGTGCCAAGCGCGGTTCGACCCGGTCACAGGTCAAGGATAAATAATAAAAAGTGTTTATTCCTCTTGTAAAATAAACGTCTTATTATATAATAATACGTGCGGTGTCATCACCGCCGCATACGATCATCTATGACCGTTTATGGATTTACACCCGCGAACAGAAGAGTAGTCGGAATAAAATATATATTTTTGCAATATTCGTTATTAACAAACTATACGCGTGCACGTATCGACGGCGAAGGATAACGCGTAAACGAGAAAATATTATAATAATAATTATGTTCGCTAATCCTTCTCGAAAGCTTTTTCGCATTGCCCATCGAGTTCAATGACAAACTATTCCAACGTTTAATATTATTCCACTGTAGCAGGGGCAGTCGTCAGTATCTATATATATATATATATATATATATAAATACGCGAGAAATTATTTTTACGTATACACGTATATTATCAGAAATTCAAAATATAATACGAACTCGGTATTATTTTTTCTATTTAAATATATTAAATCAGTGTTCATCGTTGAAAATGAATTGGGCGCCATTTTTGATGGATCCTCGATGATAGTTCAATATTTTCATCAGAGATGATGTAATATTAATATGTTTTCTCAAACAGTGGCGTACTCGCGTGGAGGGGGAGGGGACCCTCAAAAAAGCAAAAAAGATTAAAAATTATATAGTTCAAACAATGATGTGTTTTTTTTTTATATTTCTATACTCAAAAATTCTACCGGACGGAGTGCTCCGATCTTCACGTGCAACACTATTTTTCTGGTAGAAAATCACATCCAGTTGGTACTTTAAACTGGTCATTTTTCGATTTTCTCAACGATTTTTTTAAGTGTCGGAAAAAAACTACCGAGAAATAATATAGAAACGGTAAAGAACGCAATTTCGTCAAAATCGATTATCGTGATTTTAAAACTAACGGTAATAGAAATCTGAAATTTTCATCAAATACGTAACCCGTGTTTAACGAGACGAATTTTTCAAAAAAAATCTTGAAAACCGTTAAGTCACAATTTCTTTTTATAACCATTTCAATTTTTTCGACAAATACATACGAGTATTTGATTTATTTTAATAATACGACTGAATTCAAAATATTATTATGGAAATGAAGTTTCAGCGTTTTTTTTTTTTTTTTTTGTAGACTTCCTACCCCCCTTGGACTCGGAGAGAAATTGAAAGTATTCCACTGTTCTCGAATACTATTTACTCGATACCACGCATTATATCGATGATATAGGACTGTTCGAGTTGATACTTTATTATTGTACACAAAAATATTTTAACATTTACTGGGTGATCGTAGCCTCAGATTTCACTGAAATCAGAATTTCGAAAACGATATTTTTTTTTCTTATATGTTGGTAGAAATCTTAAAAACGAATTTAAGGATCACTTTTCTTTTTTTTGAAAAATGCCAATTCAGACCGGTGCTTAGCTCGTCCACCTCGAAGCCGGCGCCCTTGTATTCATCATTTGCTCGATTAAATTCGAACGTTAACAGTTATATATACTTACTCGTTCTAAATCTCTCGGGTGCGTGTCCAAGATCGATTGCAACGTTGTTTTTCCGTTTGAAACGAAATGCGACGACAACACGGGCCCGACTTTTGGTATGAGCTTCGAAACGAATTTCGATTGTTCCCACAATTTAGTAGCAACGCATTTCGCCAAAACGCACGCTACTCGGGCTACTTTGAAATTCGTACCACTACAAGTGATTTCTCGCAAAGCTATACACACAGGCGTATTACAAAAAAAAAAAAATATATATACATATTACATATAAAAACCGTGTAATCGATGGTGTGTGTTTTGGTGAGACATTTTGTACCCTTAGTCAATCGCGATGAAATCAAAATTATTTTACTCGCGTCTTGTGCCAACGAACTGTCCGTGATTTTTAACGTTCCTAGGGTCGCTTGCAAAAGACTGGTAAAAAAAAAAAGAAAAAAAATCATATCAATAAACAAAATAACGTTAGTTTTTTTTTTTTTTTTGTTAGCGTACCAATTTATTTTATTTTCGTTAGTGTTTATGCCTTCTACGATCGGGAATCGTATAACTGCATCGGACGATAACTTGGTTTTATTCAAACTGTTCAATTTGACTTTTTCCGTTCTTCTCAATTTGATATTTTCGAATTCTTTGGAGCGGACCAATACTTTTATTACATCGTTTAGACTCTCTGTTCCTTTTAACTATATATATATATATACACACACACACAAACATAACGTGGTTTTTTTCTTTTTCAATAACAAAATATTTTCTCGTGCCTTAAACAACAGACTTTTGAAACGTTTCGATTTGTATCGTATAATTAAATATAATCTACTTTAGGTGCTTATATATTAACGATTGGAAGTTAATATGAGGCGTTTATTGGCGTACAAAATATTTATTTTTTTTTTTTTTAAATAATTCTTACCAATCGATAAGATTATTAATACTCAAATGATTATTAATCGGATTTTTTTTTAACGTTATACAATATAAAACAAAACGTAACGAACCGAAAATATTCAAAATGTGTACAACACGAGGTATACGTACGTCCATATACAATTTCATCGTCGCAAAGCTTATCGAATACTTGGCCATTATTTCGCCTTCTGGTTTTAATGTGATTTTATTATTATTATCGCCGAGAAATTTAATTAATCCAGTGCACGCTAACGATTTTATCTCTTTTAAACATAAATCTGCAAAGGAAAAATACACACACACACACACGTGTGTGTGAGTTTATGTCTTTTTTTTTGCAGACAATTGCGCAGTGGAATATAATTTCAGTACGTACGTACATTCGTATAGTGTGTACGTGCTACGAGGCGCGTGATCGAATAATAATAATAATAATAACAACGAGAATTTTCATATTTATAAAAAAAAAATATTTATTCGTTAATATTGTTTCTGTTAAAGTACTCCGCGTCAACAAATACAACACACACGCTTGTGTCGGTCGTTCTTTCCAATTGTTAAAATGTATCGCGATACGCATTTTTTGATACGGTTTATGGTCCGACCGTCGATTTTATCTCCCGTATGATCGAAGGCCCTTCAAAGTCCTCATGATTTTTGCGAACAAGAAACAGTCAGTGCACGACGGAACAATATCACAATGTCTGGTGGACGCGACGGCGTCACCGATAAATCAGGCTTTTAGCTGAAAATCCACGGATCGAAGAAAAGTAAAACGTGAGGAGCTGCTGGTGTATCCGGTCGTCGTGCAAAATCGAAGTGTTGTCCGCTCAGAATTCTGGTCGTAGTATTCGAATCAATTCCCGTAAACGGCGCACGAGTAATACTTTTCATTTATTGCGTACGACCCCCGGTCGGCGAGTTGTAAGAACTCGTGATGAACTATGAATAAGCCACTGCAATCGAAAAACGCCGTAAGAACTTCTCTCCCGTTCGCTTATCACCATCAACGTCTTTACGGGCCTCTTTAAAACGTTTTGTGTAAATGCCAGCCACTCGTGCAGAACGCATAAACACAAAACTTTCACCAAAAGCCTTTTGTTTAATATTTCCACTAAGACTTTGGGGTGGGTCGCATTGAATTTCGTTTTTTATTACAAAAAACACGATATGAACGTTTCGTTCCATCTTTTTTTTTTCCCCCCCCAAATACAAAAACCCCGTAACCGCAATGGTCGTCAACGCACACCGGCCACTCATGCGTCCGGCTCGGCTGAATCGTTAAAATACATTTTAAGGACTTCGTATTTTCAACAAGACAAAAAAAAAAAAAAAAAAAAATTGAAAACTGAAAACATAACGTCGGAACGATTATAACGCGTATATAATTCCCGTTATAACTTTTGATCACACGCCTCGCAGGCAAGCCCGGATTAAGGGGTGGCCAAGGAGGGCACGATCCCGAGGTCCATTCATTTTAGAGGCCCTCGCCTTTTCACAGGACTTTTTTTCCGATACGAACAATTTTAAAGGGACTTCAAGAAATTATATAAATTAATATCAATTAACCATGCAGCATATAATATTCAATTATATCGGGGTTAATTTAATATGTCGAGTATCTTGACGGTACCCCCGAATGGTATACACTGCGATTAAATAAACATGGTAATCCTTCAATAGAATTTTACAGTATGGAACGCTAGTTACAAGTTCCATACGCAGCAGTGTAACGATTTATTCTCTAAACCACACACGGTTCGAGACAGTGACGTATAAACTAACCCAACAACACGTATTGAAAACAAATACAGAACGAACCGGACACAAGATAATGTCGAACGTCATTAATGGTTACCGCATTCGGAAAACGATTTCTCGCAGCAAAATATCGACTGAAATGCAAGTTTGCGACAGGTTTTTTTTTTTATTACAAAAACTGTAATAAAAATATTAAAAATTAAAGTGAGATATTACGTTAGTATTTTAATAGTTATTTGTATGACACCATTTTTGTCTTCTTTTAATGAACGTTTTGAAAATTTGAAAGGGGCCCCCCCCAAATGTAATCTTAACCCGGGCTTGCTCGTATACGCATTATGTGGAACGTGCGTTTCAGGGTGGTTAGGTCAGGCGAAATCGATGAATAATATTAATAATGAACATTAGGTACGAACCCTGTAGTCGACGTTCTATTTCGCCGACGTCGCCGGTTTTCGTCATACCGTAATTCCGAGGCGATTTACACGCTCTGACGTACAAGAACGTGGACCGAATCCAATCCGTCGCGACCGTTGCGTCGCGGATCGTGCCGAAAAATATCTCCGCGTTCAAATGCTCGATTAGGTATTTGTGCAAGTGGCTTTCGACGAACTGGTCGCCGACCAATATTTTTTCGTAATGACTCTGGAACGTAAATTAAATGTCTCACTCTCTCTCTCTCTCTCTCAATTATCGTGTAGTTTTCTTTATTATTATTATTATATGTAATTAAAAGTCCATAGTACGTATTGAGTAATCATTGAGACTAAACACGACTTATATATGTGTAAGTAGAATTTTTTTTTTTATTATTATTTTTAAACGAATAAATAACATGGTAGAAAACGATGTCAACACAACGGAGCAACACATTTTTAAGTATATATTACATTGATACAGACAATTATAATGTAACATCGCGTTGTTCTTGTATGCGCGTATAAATAATACTTGCGTATCTGCTAAACAAAAAAAATCTATAGGCACGTTTTGTTTTTAATGCTTTTACACACTGAACTCTGATCCGTTTCGAAATTATTCGCTATATTATACGCGCGTTAGTTAACCGATTAATAACCGAATTTGACCCCTATCGGTTTCAATAATACTCATAACAACAACAACAACAACAACAACGACTTTCGCGAAACAATTTTTCTCTTATTCCAAACCACCAGAGCACGCGTTGTTATTCAATATAATTTTATCACGACGAATATTTCGTTTACTACAACGTTACAACTCCTTGTAAATCTGTCTTCGGCTCGTCTATATATATATATATTACACATACACACACGATTAACGACTAGATTTTCGATTTTAATGCCCTGAAAATATCGAAAAAAAAAAAAATTCGCGTTTCTGACCTACCGACTGCAAAATAAAAAAAAAAAAAGTGTCTTAACGAAATTTTCACGCGCACCACTCTCGAACAACGTTGTTCATACGATTGAAAAAATCGAATTGAAAAACAAAAACGTGTGGTGATACAACCGGATTATCCGACAAATATATTGCGACATTTAACATGAGTTGGAGGAGGGGGAGGAATAGTTTAACCAATACGGGTTACTACTAATATTGTTATAACAACACCTTCAGACGTTGTATTTTGATTTAAAAGCGTTTATAAATTTCAATTGTTTTTATTTCGCAGTGTTTCTAGGAAAACGTTCTAAAACGTCAAAATCTTTGAAAAATGCAAAAAAAAAAAAAAAACGGAATCCCCTAAACAAAGTCCGTGTTATTACTTATTGGAACATGGAAATATTCGTTATTCGAATCCCACATAATAATGACTCGTACTACTACAACGCACAACTAATAAGACTTATTTACAATATCCATTTTTGTAATACGTTATACAAAATTATACACGCGGCGCACATAAGCGTTTTACCCCCCCCCCCTTCGAAAAAACTCCGGTAGTCCCCCTCGCCGAATTTTTTTCGACATTTCGTCTGGCAATATGAATCGTTTTTTGTTAAACACGTTTCAACAGACGAAGTTTCGGGAAACGATAAAAACTGCAAAAATATGGTAATTTCGTAAATGATTAATTTATTCGCATGATAATGTACACGGTACGTGGTATTTATACCGAATTAATTATAATACACAACGCGACGGACCCATACACAAAGAACAGAAAACTAAAATAAAACGGTTTCAACAAAAAACGTAACGCATGCCCTTTGAACAAGAAGCGTTGAACATTTCTTATCCAATGTCCATTAATTTTTTTAATATACAAATAATCGAATTAGATTTAAATTATAAATTGATGAGTACCTACCTACCTCTAGCTGCCTAAAAAATATAAAACGTGTATCGTTTCTCTTTTAATCGTACAACAAATTATTATAGCCCCTCGCCACAAAATTTTCTATGGATTTCCGCCTGTGCACACGCGCGTTTTATTTATTGTCATTCGTAAGATATTACTGTGTAATACACGTTACGCGCGTGTAGAATATATTAGAAAAAATAATAAAAGAATCGCCAATTAATTCCCTTTTTTCTCGATCTTTATTATTATTGTTTAGATTCAATATGTTTATTATATTATACTTCTCGCGGATTTCAGATATTTTACATTCACGCGTTTCAATACATAAAACAACATCGTACCGTTTTTACAACACACAAAAAACTCGCCGTATAATAACAATTTCGCCATAATCAGGAAAAATCCCGTTTTATTCGTAATTAAATAATAAAGATACGTATATTAGCGGACTATATAATGAGATATGCAATACGAAAGTTCTCTCGCCCGATTATACAAACGATTTGTGGAGTTCATATTATTATTATTATTATTTTTTTTTCATTCCCCCTTTTAAACAAGAACACAATATGACATGTAATATTTAATAATTGTGTTCTTCTATAGCGCACGCGTACGAGTATATGTGCGCCGAATACAGCGCGTATAACGGGGTACAGGCAGTATATAATATACTGGGGAAATGATTACAACAATGAGAGGATAATCGTAACGCTCCGGAGTCTGCAGTGACATAAGACGTAGCCGTTTTATTTTTGTATTATTATTATTATTATAAAGCGCATTGTTGACAGAAAGGTGTGTATACGATCAATCTACTTTCACACTAATCCCAAGGAAGGTTTTGCCATTCACAAAGTTCACATTTACTTTCTGACCTCTGTTGGGATGGGATAAGTACGTACATAAGACGTGTACAATACGAGAGTGTATCTTACGTATACTACACGTATACTTATTTATATAAACTTCACGGTTAAAACTATACCGTAGTGTAATAATACGTAAAATATATGTTAAAACGCGTACACAATTCTTTTTCTTCTTCTTCTTCTTCTTCCTCTTCTTGCATTTTCACTTTTTAAGAATATTTTGTTTTAGAGAAAAAAATATATTGCGTAAAAGCCAAAGAAAGATATTATAAATATATGGTCGCGCGACAATAACGTCGATAATATATTTATCGGAATTCGGAGTGAACGACACAATGGAACCGATATTTTGTATGAGGCTGCAGATTGCAAATTGAAGATTGTGTACAGCTTCCGGCCGATGGGGAGGACAAGAGAAAACTGTGTGTGTATATATATATATATACATACATATATTATAGTATTTATATAGAAGAAAATTGGAATTTGGTGTGACATACCCATTTCAGTCCGGCAAATTAAATAAAAACATATTATATTTATACGTTGTAAAATTGAACAAAAAAAAAAAAAACGAAACACTTTTCAATAACAATTTATCGATTACAAATAGTTTATCGATACGACTACACTATAACAATAATATTCACCGTAAAATGTACCTTGTTATTATAAAAATAAAACATTTTTATTCGATTGATATGTTAGATAGCGGTTACAATTTTTTCAACTACAGGCAAGTAACTCACACCACCATTAGCCGCGTCTTAAACGTTCGGGAAATTTTCATCGGATTTTAAAAGAATTCCTCTCACACACAAATATATATTTTATAATATTATATCTGGTTGTTACCGTTTAAAAATCAAAAATCCATATGGAAAATAAGAGATATGAATTTAAAAAAAAAATCCCTGCATACATATATTATAAATTCATAATTAACTAAAATCTATTTTATTTTTTCTTCAACCGGTATTAGGTTGGTTTACAATATTTAACTTCGTCGTCCATTTTACACCATCTCCAGCGCAAGCCTTTTTAATCCCACGTAAGTATATGTAAATTTCTTGTATCTTTTTTTCAATTGAGTATGAATTCCTTGGTCTTTCTGATATATTGGTTTTCATTCTTCTATTATAGTGCTGTGAAAATCTTCAAACATGGACCTTGTTTCTTCAACTTTGATCAGGACTCCCATCATTCGTGACACTTTCTGTCCAGCCAATGTTTTCCAATCGTCTCTAACACCACATTTCTTCGAAAGCTAACACTTTTCCGCTTCATTTATAACCTGTGTCTCGCGGCCATATAAATAGCGATACTATCCACACAAAAGTTTTTAGGATTGATTTCTTCTGTTAATTCTTTCCGAGACCAAAATTCTTTTTTTTTCTCGACGAAAGCCGCCTCGGCTTGCCCGATTCTTTGCTTAATTTCTTGCGTACTTCTTCCGTCTGATATTTTATTAAAATCTTTAAATATCTATAGAATTACAATTTGAAAACATTTGCGAACATACGAATAGAACGGCGGACAATGCATAACATTATATCACACTACGATTTTAATATATATATATTTATAAGACAAATATGAAATGTTTTATTATTATTGTTGTTATTATTCGTGTAATAACATACAAACGAACGCGCGTATATTATTATAATAATAGTTTATTTTTTCTATTGTCGGCTGGACAGTACACAACAACAATAATTGTCCGTTATATAAACCGGCCGCGAGATCGTGTTATGATTTTTCTTCAATTTGAACCCTTGCAAACGAAACCGTTGGAAAAAAAACAATGCTATTTCGTTCCGTCCACACCATCATCATCGCGGGCGCATAACTTCGCAATATTTTCATATTATTATTATTGTCATTTGCACGTACGTATTTATACGCGATATTTTATTCGTGCGACTACAGAGCAACCGCGGTGACCACCAACAAGCTCGACAACAATAAATAATATTATATTGTGACCGTCACCACCAGAGAGTCCAGAGCAGACAGTTTCTCGTCCATCGGTTTCCTAATCTATAGACCATATATTATAATACGAGTATAGCAACAGACGTAATATAATATAACAGATATAATGTATGTAATACGGGGGAGGGCAGTTATATGATTACACATTGTTTGCCGAGTACTCGCGTTATATACGGTGTGTAGACAATAGATATCGTTTTTTCGTCTTTTTATCGTATATATTACTAGAGAACACTACGTATGTACACTGCACACGGTGTTTTGAGCCGATCGCATTAATATATATATATGATATAAAAGAGTAGAGAAAATAATGAATGAATCAGCAAACGCGCAATGGGCATATAATATAACGCGCGTGTATGTTTAAAAATAATTTTCAACGTACGTGATCCCGTCTCTTGTTGCCACACGCGCCAGCAGTAGCGTCCGCTCAAATCGCTACAATATTTACACAATAAAACGCAATTTAAAATAATTACAAACGCTTATAAAAAAAATACATATATATATATATGTACGTTAAAATATTCAAATAATAAATTTTTTATTATTATTATTTATTATTATAAAAAAAATTATAAACCCATACGTGCATAATATACACACACGCCGTACCAAAAACTTTCCAATAACACCTATTATTGTTGTTACGGTAAAACGCGTATTATAGAATAGGGTAGAAATTACATTTACAATAATATTCTAGAGACGCGGTACGAAAAAATTACAGTGACGTTTTAATGTACAAAACGAGGTTTTAGTAGTACATTTATTCGTCCATAAATCATATAAATACGTAAAACGCGAGGAAAAAGACAATTATTTTTGTTTACATCAAATCATCGTGTGCATATAATATAAAAGAACTATTAAAACCAATAGTAATTACTAAACGTTCAAACGCATTGTAATAAGCGATTATAATTTATATAATATATTCTGTCGGCTTTAGATTAATCACTGTGAGAGGACTGCCACGCGTATATTATACGGTGGAATGAATGCGCAGTAGTTTGCGGCTTTTTTTTTATTATTATTACAAAATCCGTTACGACACTTGCAGCACACTCTGTATACAGTTGAACTTTAATTATTTTTTATTTTCACGATACGTGACTATTCAAAATGTATAAAAAGTTTTAAATATATTAGTAATTACGAAACACGGAAACATAATATAATATACGAGTAAACACACGCGCATTGATCGACAAATCGTATTTATTTCAACTGCGTTCGATAATATTTCTATAATATTATTACACGCGCGAATCAATATATAACGCATAATTTTTTTTTTTTTGCCGTCGAAATATTAATAATATATTATAATACACTCGATTCGTTTTCTCAAAGTAGTGAACGCGTTTTTTGTCGTCAACAGTTGATGAATCCGTTGCAATCGGTTTCGAGATTATCGCGATTTTAATATTCCATCCGAATACATTTGTAATATGTACACAAAAGCAGTTTTTAGTAAAAAAAAAAAAAAAAAAATTTACTTTTCACTTCTCAAAAAAAAAAAAAAAAACTAAGAAGAATCGATGACGGTGTGGACAACGATAGTTTTCCGGACGGCCTGCAGGTCTCGTGTTAAATTTCATTGGTTTTTTTTCCAAACCAACTCGCTTTTTTTCTTTTTTTTTTTTTTACAATTTATAGTTTGTACCAACGAAAAGTATTTAAAAAAAATATATATATATAATTCGTTTTAAAAAAACCGACCGGGACACAAAAAAAAAATCTTTGATTACGTATTCTATAACCGCTATACAGGACGGGACGACAGACTGTGTGTAATTATTATCGAGGGGATAAATGGTGGTGGTTTGTAACGTGTCTGCCGGCCGTTGTTTGTGCGCGTCGAGTGCAAAAGGTGAACACACATTGCGTGTGGCGGGATTCGACACAATGCGAAGAAAGCATATTTTTATAACGTAACGCGCACAACACACACACATAAACGACAGCCAACGACGAGTGGTAATCACTCATTTATTTACTGGCGCACGCGGTGTAAAATAATATATATTATGGACATAGATAATGGATTAAGTCGATACCCCGCGCACGTTAGTGTTCGAATAGAACGGAATACGTTATGAATTAAATAGGCTACACAAAATAATGAATTTGACCCATTGGCGTTTTATTATGGAAAAATTGTTTTTAACGCGAATGTAGGTTAACCGCGCGCGAATAACGCGTTACCTAAACAAACAATCCGTTGCGTTATATTCGGCGGGACACGAAGACAACAATTTGAAAGCGAGAAAGTTCTCGCACACAATACATTATACATGTGTGTATATATGGAAATGGAAATTGAATTTTCACACGGAAATGTGAAAAAGTCTTAATCCGCATTGAAAATAATGATTTTTAATTTTTTTTCTAATCGTCTTAACGCTCGTGAATACTACACGCCAATATACACAAACTAAACGACCATATTTGTGATAAACGTCATAAAATGTACATAGAAATACATATTATTATAAATATATTGTACGAAACGATTGGGAAAACTCTCCTGGAAATTTTTTGAAAAAGAAAAGAAAAATTCAATAAAATTAATTCTATAAATTTTTTTTAATATCAATCTGTGTAACTATTATAACACTGTCCTGTTCGTATACATTATAAGATCTTGGATTTCTATTCGGGACACACAAACAAACAGAGACAAAATTGTAAGAATAACAATATATATATATATAGTCGATAATCCTAATGATATTGAATTAAATAATTATTAAATAGTAGTGTTAAAAAAATTAAAAAAAAAAAAAAAAAAAAACGTATCAAATTACAAACGCATAAAAAATATTCGAAAACACCGGACAATTCAACTGGACACTAAATGGTTTCAATATTTTATTTCGGTAATTTTAATCACTTGTATCGTACTCAACATCGTACATATATATATATATACAGGCCAAAAACAGATATGAAACATTTTTTTGGTTATTCTAGGGAAACGTTTAAAAACTTTTAAATTCATACGGACGAGTCGTAAGTCTTAAATTGCAATGCGTGTGAGAACTAAAAACTAAAAAATACGATTAATAATTATGTATATATAAAAAAAAGGAACGCCAAATTAGTTTGATTTAAAAAATTCACGTTACGTAAAGATCGTAAATAGTGTTTTTTTCGCCGTCCGTCATTTTACACGTTAAAAAAAAAAACGATTTCTCCAATATGTTTAGCACAGGTTATAATACACCTATATAACGTTTATGAAGTATTCATAACAAATGTACACAGTGTAATATTAACAAACGAATTTACAACTAAAAAAAAAAAAAATACGAATAATTAATAAGAAATATCATAATGTTCAACGACGCCGTTTGATCGAAACAATTTAATGTGTTCGCAACACACGTACACGTTGTTGGAACGTACCACACGCCGTTAAAAAAAAAAAAATAAACGATATTATGTTAATAGAAAAAAAAAAAAGAACATAAAAATATTAAAATGTGTTTCAGATTTTTATTTTTTGCCGTCTACGAGACCACGCGCAGTACTTTCCTTTCGAGGAGGGGTGGGAGCAGAGCAACGATATATATTCTCCGGGGCGGGAATAATATAAAACGGGAGAGGTTCGTATTTAAAGGAGACCCGAGGTCCGTGCGGTAAACAATATTACGAAGATTCGAATTCGGTGTGCACACATGTTACCGAGTGTATAATATAAACTCACGTTTTTTTTTCCTCCCCCTCGGTACAGCTATTAAAAATTCGTTTTTTTTTTTTCCCCCATTTATTTTTCATAAGTGTCGGTTTTTTTTCTTCTAACTACCACACGAACATGTATTTCAAAGAAGGATTGCCGTGTATCGTTTTATTCTCGTGGATAATGATGATCCAAGGGCGTCCTCAAGGGGAATCGACAATTCATCAGGCTTCAGAAAAACCAGAACCAGTGAGTACAACATTTTTTTTTTTCTTTTTATACGAGAAATTTCGAATTTTTCCAAATCAAAATAGAAAAAAATATTAATATAACAAACGAAACTCGCGATATAACATTACTAACTACTAATAATAATCGTTTTTTTTTTTTTTTTTTTAATATTACAATTTGATTTTGTATTGATTTTTTTCTTTCTTTTTTTTTATAGTTTTAACGAAGTGTAGACGCGACATACGGAGAATAAAAATTATTTTAAACTGAAAAATAAACAAAACAATGTAACTGATAAAAAAAAAAAAAAAATTTATAGTTAACGAAATTAAAAACAAAATCGTATGTATTAATAATTATTTTGAAAAAAAAAAAATATATTTTAAAAATATTTTTTTTTACTTTTAATTTTTTAAATCTAAAATAAAAAAAAACGATAAATTTAAATATTGAAATAAGACTACAACTTATTTGAATTTTAGACAAACGTTTTGGTAGTTCTTGTGTCTCGAATTATATTCTGTACTCGACACTCTATGGGAGTACGATATTGAAATTATTTTTTCTGTTCACAACCCCGCAACATTATATAGAAATATAACGAGAATAATATTTTGCAATCTTCCAAAGAAACAACAACAATAACTTCTCTTGTATCATACATAAATGCAAAGTGTTTGATTGAATATTAATTTTGAAATTTCAAGTACGAGTACCAATACAAAGTGCAAGACGAGCCAAGCGGAAATTATTACGGACAAAACGAAATCGGCAAAGACACCGGTCGCATAGAAGGATCGTACTTTGTGTACCTACCGGACGGCAGACTCATGACGGTCACATATTACGTTGACGGAGAAAGTGGTTTCGTACCAAAAATCACTTTCCAGGATAACGCCAGCCCGTTTAGCAACAATGGAAATACTGTATCAAATCCGAAGCAGATGAGATAGAACAATTTTTTACGAGTACCTCCTCCAACTATATATATATATTATAATAATATAATATTCTTGTTGAACTGCTATTTTCCACAATAGAAAATTTCAAATAACTGTGACAATGAACAAATGATAATATAGTCTTTTCACACAACTGTTCATACATACATATTATTACAATATAAATATTGTTGTGTAAATATAAATGTATTACAAATTACTATCGAATATTAGGTATTGTTATTTGTTCGTTTGTTTTATTTTTTAATACGTATTACGTGTAATATAATAAAAATAAATAAACAAGCAATATAGACAAAATATTATTGTCCGCTTCTTTTACTTTTATAACATATAATAAAATTATATAATATACTTATATGAACCGATTTACTGATGTACGGTTTTCTATCAGTATTGTACTAATTTAAAATTATTATTACAACAATTATTAATTTTAAACTATATATATATATACATTTAAAAAAAAAACTATATACGCATATATGTAATAAATAAATACTTTTACGAAATATGTTTGTGTTACTTTATGAATTTTACGACACAAATTATTAATTATAGATATCCGAGTGTATAATATAACCTTTCAATCTTACATAATAACCGTTTAATAATATTTAGTTGGCATTAAAAAAAAAAAAATTAACAGTGTTTTTATTGTTTGTCCATAATTTTATAACTTTGCGTATATCTCAACAAATAAAGCCCAATAATATTATGTTATATAAACAATTATTATACAATATATATTTATAATCTTTTCATTATCATGAGCATAAATTTAAAGAATACTAAAACCCGCCAGATTTTTACAAGAAATATTTTACTTGTTTCAAAACTCGACACAATTATTTTACATCCAATTGTGTAAATTTATATGCCAAATTAATTCTCGTCATATTTCAAAACATTTAAATGTTAAATTAAAACATTTAAATTACACTCGCGGAGTGTAATATATATATATTTTTTTTTTATATCATACCTTCATTGAATTTTTTGTCATAATAATCGCAGTAGCAGTAGAATCGAACTGAGGTCTTCCAGCTCTTCCGATCATTTGTAAAACTTGACATTGACTATATTCTTTATAGCCGTTAAATGTATAATATTCCGTAGATTTTATTATAACCAAATGTACTGGCAGATTAATGCCCATTGCTGTATGATAAAATAATGAATTCAAATTGTTTTTGTAATATAATTAATTGATATGCCTAACACTTATTTGTACTTACCTAATGTACTAGTAGCCACAAGAACGTCTAAGTAACCGTTTCGAAACAAATTTTCTACTGCACTTCTTTCTGGAAATGACATGCCAGCATGGTGACATCCAATCCCGAGTTTAATCCATTCTATAAAATATACCCCATCCAGGTAAAAAATGAAAAAAAAAATATTGCATAATAATTCTTTTTATTAAAAATAATTGTTGAAAAAAACATTTTAATTTAATATATAAATACCTTTAATTTTGCTGTTATTTATTTCTTTTGACATTTCATCTATACGTTTTTGTTTATTTTCGAATAATGGAGTTACAACATTTTTCATTAAAATACTACAAGTAATTTCTACACTCTTCCTCGTAGAACAAAATATCTAAAATTTATTATTTACGTTCACATTTTAATTTATAAAATCAGATCGAATCATATCTATAAACTTCATCCTCACTAAGGTCGGTCGTCCATATGAATACTGCTTTATTAATGGTTTGAGTTTATAACTAAGGTCCAATTCAAATTTAAAACCATTAGAATTAGCATTGAAACCTAATACAATTTTTTGTAACTTCACTGGTCTTTCATCTTCGTCACTTCTATATGTTTCAAAATATATATTAACATTTCACAAATATATTTAACATTAAAAATACAATTCGAATTAGAAAAATAATAAAATAACTTTTTCATATATGTATATATATTTAGACAAAAATAAATACTTTAAATAATAAGCCGAATTATTTTGATCTAAGCTCAACCATTCTGCGATGTCTTCAATATTTGATACTGTAGCAGATACGGCCACAAAACGTAATGTAAAATCATTAAATGTATTCTGTGCAAAAACAAAATAAACAGTACAGTTTTATGTTAAAATACAAATTATATTATTATATAAAATATTTTAAAATGTTTACAATTTTTGGTATAATTTTCATGCGACTGATAATAGTTTCTAATGTAGCACCACGGACACCTTCGTTTATTAAATGTACCTTAATAAAAAAAAATGCGACATTTAACACTGAATTTAATTGAATAATTTAATAATCATTATAAGTTCCTACTTCATCGATTAAAAATAATTTGATCATGCATAACTGACACTTGAATTCTTTGAATTTCCGTGTCACTGAATCCCATTTTTCCGGTGTAGTGATTATCAATTGATAGTTATTAATTAAATATTTATCATCAGAAAGTTCTGTATCACCAGTTATTTCAATACATTTAAGTCCATGAACTGAGAATTTATTTTTCCAATCTTTATAACGTTCGGAACACAACGCTTTTATTGGAGCCACTAATAAAAAACAAAACTTATTTAAAATTATTTTATTCTAGGATTAGGTTTTTTTTTAAAACAAAAATGAGTAATACTAATATGTCATAATTACTTCTAACTATACAACCAAAAAAAAAAGAAAAAAAATGAGCATAAAATATATAGCTGGCTGCTAATGCTGAGAATGTCGATTTGGGTGGGAATGCTTTAAAATTGTATTTTTATTTTCAATTTAAAAGCAATAAACAATATACCATTTCATTAGAGAGGGGGAGGGAAAAAAACGAATTATTATAATTAATTGAATATACAATAATGTACAAGTACAAAGTACTCTAATCAGAGTAAAATGTGTATTAAAAATAATAAAGAAAATAAGAATCAGTAAATACTAATTGTACTGGAATAATATACAAAAATATGATTTTTTTAACATTTAGATATGTACATATCACATTGTGAGTCCTATTCAGTTATAAATAGTATAATATGACAAAATATAAACAATAAAAGTTTTACCGTAAACAATTTTAGATTCCGCCACAGAATTAAACAACATTTTAAATGTTTCTAAAAAATTAATAATAGCCAATTCAAAAATAACTGTTTTTCCAGATCCAGTTGGCGACGACACAACAATCGATTTATCTTAAATATAAATTAATAAGATAAAACAATATTAGTCATATTTATATGTTAGCTTTATTCAGTCATATAAGTAGTTTTACGCTGCATAATAATTTGGTGTAATTATATGATTTATGAAAAAAAAAGCTAACTCAATTTTTTAATTTCACTTAACTAAATTACAGGGTTTGTCAACCACATTATTAGGTTATTTTTTAAACCTCGAATAATGGCTGAATGAGTCGCCCCATTCACCAACAAATTTAAGAACACTTTATTATGGGAGTATAGAATATATATGTATAGACTGAAAATTCATAAATAAAATTAGCTATAATAATAAAATCGATATTATTAACAACAACAATAATAATTTATAAATGTAAATAAATATGTACTCGTATGGAATATAGTTTCAATCACTTTTGTCTGCATTTTATTAAAGTACGTATAATTTGAAAATATGTGTCGATATTTTTCGGCTGAAAATAATAATAAAAAAAAAAAAATAGGTAACAATAATACGCACTAATATTTAATACAATATATATAATAATACGTTTATACAGCAATAGTACGAGTGTATTTATTACTTTTTGATTTCTACACAATCAAAATTTTCATTAATTATTATATTGTTCTAAAATATTTTTTACTCAAATGTGTACGAATTAATTTCTCCAGTACAAATTACAATTGTACAGAATTACTTTACATTATATTTTATTCTTCAGACATACTACGTATAAAATTACAATTAAATTACGAATATTATTAATTATTACCAATTTATATGTAATTTAATCAAAAATATATATTATATTGGTAAGTAATTAACATATTATAATGTAATGTTATTTATAATTTTAATTTATTAAATTGAATTAAAAAAAAAAAGTTATTACAGTAATGTATTATTATAAAATTTAAATACTCAATATCATAATTATTTCGTTATTATAATTTTGTTAGAAATAAAAAAAAATATACGAATTATTACAATAATATTGTCGTTGACTTACGTAAATTATTTACTGGATACAATGGGTTACAATCAATCGATGCGTTTTCTGATTCGCCTTGACCATGGCCTTAACAATATTAAACGTTATTATTATTATTATTATTAATTTATCTGATATTATAATATAAAACATTATGTTACGTACAGGTGGTATAATTTTCTTACAATTCGGACAAAAGATTTAATTATCGATTTTCAATATTGTTCCATAACATATTATATTTTGAAACAATACGAAATATTATTATTATAAAAGTTTACAAATAAAATGTACGAAGATTTACAAAACGTAATTGAATAGGTAAACTTGATTAGATTCATAGTAATTTTTTTTTCTCCAATTAATATTCTAAAAACTATTGATTTTAAAATCATCATATTTATTGTAAAATTATATATGTATCGCAATATGTTCGTGTCACGTTTAATAACGTATATAAATCTACGGAACAAGGGCTTGGACGTCCAGTTCGGTAAGTGTCTGGAGTCCGCGTCTAAATTCATTCGTTGCACAACCTTATCTCAAGTCACCGGTCGAAAAATCGCTCCTCGTCGTCATTTCGTCCTGAATTCCGCTCCCGTTACGAAACGAGAATAGAACCGTTTTCTCAAAATATTACTGTAATAAAATTAATTTGCCGGCGCGATTTGAAATTACTGACACGAGCGCATATCGTTTACGGGGCACACAATAAAAATATCGTTTCATGGGTATATGCCAAACCTGAACTTTCCTCGCCAACCACAAAGACTCGACCACACCGTTGCGATCGACACATTCGCGGCGGTTTTTTTTTGCTTGAAAAAATGTACGAACGAAACAGACATCCTCATTTCGTAAAACAAACAGAAAAATCATACACGACTGTTTAAAAACTTTAATATTTCCATATTGCATAATATCACGTTCGATTCGAAGGCAGACGCTTCAACGAAGACGTCAGTGGTCGAACGTTCTCGTTCATTCACTCCAGAGCGTTTTATTTATTATCAGTTTTTCGACCGCTTTTTTTTGTTCGAAAATCGTGTCACTCTAATTTTAACCGTCACTAATCTAATTCATAATAATACAAGTTCGTCATTTGCGACGATCCGTTTGGTACTCGGCTAGTAAAAAAAAAAAAAAAAAATCTTAGTGGCGTCGGAAATGTTGTGGCAGCAATAAATGCGGCCCCCCCAATAATATATACGACGCCACTGTAAAAAAAAAAAAACGTTCGCGCGTTATGAATTATTTTATATTGCTATATATAAATTATATCGCATTTATTTATTAAACGCATTTACCTAAAAAAAAGCCACTGTACGGTAAACGAAGTACACGTTTTACAGGGAAAAACATCCACGGAAATGACGCCCACTGATAAACGCTATTGAAAATATTTAAAAATCCGTATTCGGAAGTACATATTAATGTATATGTACATTTCAAGGTGTTTTAATTAATTTTTTTTTTCAACGTCGTGCGTTTTTAACGTTCGCGCGCAAGACGTTAAATTTAGAACAAACCACTCCCCGGGCTAGTTTTATCACAGTCAATCGCGTCGTCCAACGTCCACTCGACTCTATATATAATTGGATTTGAAAATCAAAAACGTTTATCGCGCGCGCCGCATGAAAACACGCACGTTTCCAATCGAATATGTTTTCCCGTATGTAACTATTTTCGTCCGTTCCATACTTTCCCCCGGAGATTCTTATTAAATGTTACGCGAATCAACGGATAAATAATAACACCGACAAAGTTACAACGAATAAAAACAATTTATTTTTTGTAGAAAAAAAAAATCGAATTTCAATTTCAACGAAAAATAACGCGATTCGAACAAATAAAATAAGTCTTAAAAAAAAAAAAAAAAAAATGTTTTTTTTTATTATTATTAAACGTCTTATACGAGTTTCTCTAATATTATTGCGCTTAAAAACGTCGATAAAAATATTAGATTATATTTATAATATTATTGTTATGTCATGTGAATTAACGTCCGACGTATTACCGTATTATCGGGGGTTAGGTTTTTCATTGGATTTCTTCTAGAGAAAACGAAGACAAAGAAAAAACGGAGCGGGCGCGCAAAAATGTGAGGAGAGTATAGTAACGTTTTAACTCACCGAATTCCGTTGAACGACATTCACCGGCGTCCGAGGACGTCGTCGAAACACTCGTCATTTCGTCCGTTTTGTTTTCGTCGTTACGGTTCATTTGTTATGGGGAGGACATATCGGGCGTAACGCGGGAAATCGGCGAAATTAAACGAGAACTTTCGGGGACTGCGAAAGACAAAATGACAAAGTCAAATCCGTTGGCGGGAAAATATAATAACGGGCGAGGGGTGGTTAGGTCAGTCTCGTTCAATTGAAATTATAATTTCAGCGTTTTAAAGTGGAATGGAAAAAAAATGAAACTATTATCGACGGACGACAACAATATTTGCCGCCCGGACGTTAATTTTCGCCCGTTCGCGCGATTCGAATTGTATTCTCTTATTTTTTTTTTTTTTTTTAAAGGTTATGTTTAAAAAAATAAAATATATTTTCCCGCCTATTTTCAATCGTACAAAATGTTATCAACGCAGCGAAATGTTTGTTAATTCGTGTTAAATCGCCGTAACGTGTCAACGGGTTCGCGTCGTTCGCGTACCGGATTTATTATAAAAATCATTTACAGGATAAAACGATGTCGGATACCAGACAATTGAATTTCCCGCGTTACGCCCACGTCGAGGGGCACACCGACGTCTGTTACTCGGAAGACGGAAAGTAAGTGTGCGCTAAAATACTCGAATAATTATTATTATTATTATTGTGTGCTATTCGAAAGCACATCGTACGCACGCGTAATATAATACAACGAATCACCCGCGTTTTTAATCAAACGTATCATCATCGATTTCGTTGTAACGTACGTTGCGCCGTATTTATGAGCTTTTTAAATCCGATCGGTTATGTGTTTCATACTGAATTGCGTACGTCATACAATAATAATAATATCCCCATGAGATTTTACTCGTTTTCAACTTGTGTTTATAACATTTGTTACGTAATTGCAACTCGAATGGCCCCTTTCGAATTTACACTGCACATACAATTCGACAGATATCGATATAAAGCGTTTTTAATTTTCATTAAAACCACCCCGACCGACTATTTAAAAGGTACTTGATTACGTGCGGCCAAGATGGAGACATACGAATATGGAATGGTATCGAAGACGGCGATCCCATTGAAAAGTGCGTTGGTAATGAAGCGTTTGCTGTGCATCAAAAAGTAATACCATTGAATTGTTATAATATTGACATTTTACTCTTGAACTTTTTGAACTCTTTGTAGGGAGACGTGTTGTATGTCGGTGACGATCATCACACTCTTGAAGTTTTCTCGTTCCCAGGCGCAGAGTTAATAGATGTATTGACTCGATTTACTGCTTCAGTGTGCTGTTTAGATTCGTCCAAGGATGGAAAACTGATCGTTGCCGGTGGATGGTAAAATATTTCGAATAAAGTACTCGTTTTGTTATATTCCAGACGTTTGTACGTTTCGTTTCAGTGATTCTACTATCCAAGTTGTGAATAAAGACACTAAAAATATATTGAATTTCAACGGTCATAAAAGTCCAATTTTATCCATTAAATTGGATCCATTAGCTGAGTTTTTGGTAAATTAAATAATGATAATTACATGATTATTACTAAAGACCAATGATAATTACAACGTTAAATCTACATATATTTTACGCAGGTATCGTCCAGCTGTGATGGAACCGTAAAATTATGGAGTATGGAGAAGAAATCTGTTATAAAAGAATGGACTAATGTAATTCCAATAAGTAATGCATTTCAACATTCCAAAGTTAAATGTACGCCTGCATGGAATCCCGAAGACGGTAATTTATTAGCCATACCCTTTGGTAAAGAAATAAAACTGTTCCAAAGGGGCTTATGGAGAGAACTATTTACGTTACACGATTTCCGACTGTCCGATCAGGTAATCTTTTTTTTAATAACCATTTTCTGTTGTAACAATATTTATTATTTAAATTAATTTATTGTACACTGACAATTCATCCAAATAACAATATTTCTTTTATTGTGTTTATTGCGTAAATATATATAGTGTTATTTGATTTGATTTACATAACACTTTAATATGTTATTGTTTTCAGGAGATTACCGTTATAAATTGGTCGAGTTGTGGAAGATACATAGCTGCTGGAACAAACACTGGATTTATTTTAGTGTGGAATGTTTCCTCTAAAGTTATTGTATTACACGCAGAGTGTAAAGAACGATATTCTATAAGAAGTTTAGTATGGTGTCCTAAAAATGATGAAAACACATTAGCCTATTGCGATGACCATGGCCAATTAGGTTTAATTGATAATGCTTGTTCAGAAGATGATTTTTATGTTGAGGTAATTTATATGTAATTCAGTAATTTCATTAAAAGAATTAATAATTTTTTTATAATTAATATATTTACTATTTATGTACAAAAAAACTAAAATTGTCTCGTACTATATTTGTAATCGATTGATGAATATTTATATCAATTTTAACATTTGTCTTGTTTTTATATTATTTATTAAATGTCCTAAAACACTTTATATTCGTCTGATTTATTATAACTTTTATGAAACAATTAAATAAACTATAATATTTATGTAGTTTATCATGATTAAATTCTGTTACAGGCAAATAATATTGAACTAAATTTGACAGACGACGAGTCTAATGATAATGCTATATCTCTGGAGAAAATAAAAAATGAATCTGGTTTTGGCGGTCAAAATGGTTTCAAATATAATGATGATGATGATGATGATGACAAAAGTAATTTATCTTCTAAAATGATTCCTCAAGCTATTGCTCCGACTGTGAATCTACAAAATCCATTTCAACCTTGTTCAACACCTGTTCATTTACAAAGACGCTTTATGGTAACTTATTTAATATTTAAAGGTATAAGGATTTTTATATTTATATTACGTATATTTCAGATTTTTAATGATATTGGTTACGCTCGACAAACCAACACTGAAGAGGAAAATGTAATTGATATCGATTTTCACGATAATACTATTCATCATGCTTTTCGTATTAAAAACGTCTTAGGACATACTGTCGCTGCTATGTGTCAAGAAGCGCTAGTTTTGGGTTGTGAAAGTCAAGAAACAACACCTAGGTATTTTGTATATATATATATATATATATATATATATATATAAATCTACATAATTATTTAATAAATGAAAATTTTAATAGTAAATTGGTTTGTATATTATTAAATCCGTGGGATGGCAATCGAGAGTGGACTGTTGATTTACCTGTTGACGAAGACATCTGTGGATTAGCAGTAACTGCTGATTGGGTCGCAGTTGCTACATCAATGCGTTTTTTAAGATTATTTACACTTAGTGGTAATCAGAGAGAAATAATATCTATTCCTGGACCTATAGTGGCTATTAGTGGATCTAGAAACCGTTTGGTTGTTGTACACCATTGTGGAACACGTATGTATTTGTGAATTATATAATAAAATAAAACATATTTATTTTATTTTTTCATGTTTTTTGCATAAAATTGTTTATTTCTTAGCTATACCCGAAGAACAAAATTTGAGGTATTGTGTGTACAAAATTGATAGCAAAGAAGTAGAAGCCGTTTGCTCGAATTATGTACCATTAACTCCAAAATCAACTCTTAGATGGATTGGTTTCTCTGATTATGGATCTCTGTGTATCTTGGATTCTATTGGGATCCTACAAATGCTATTTAAATCATATTGGACTCCTTTGTGTTGTGTAGACGACGCGGTAATATATAAACTGGACAACCTTATTGTGTAATTTAAATATTATAATATATATATTTTTTAGTGGAAAGATACAACAAATCATTATTTTGTTATTGGAGTTAGTGAAGCACGTCAAGATATACGATGCATACTTTGTAAAGGATCCTATTATCCTTCAACAACTCCTCATCCTTTTTTGAACGAAATACCGTGGCAGGTGATTATTTTGGATAAATGTTTAATAACTTCATACAAGGATTATAATTTCGTATGACAATTTTAGATTCCATTATGTAATGTTGATCAAGAAAAAGGTGAATTAGAAGAAAAACTTTGGAAATCTCATATTGCTTTATCGATTTTACCAGAAGGAGATGGATTACAGTATGAGAAAGAATTCAAAACTATGTTCTTAAAGCTTTTTGCTGTATGTATTTGAATGTGTTTACTGTTATTTAATTATTGCATTAATTAACAAAAAGCAAAAAAGTGTTTTTTAATTGTTGCGTTAATTTATTTAGTTGGCCTGTAAGAGTGGTCATGAAATGAGAGCATTAGAACTTTGTAAACTCATACGATCAGAACAGTCTTTGAATTTAGCCTTGAAATATACTATGAAAGTTGGGAATAACAGTTTGGCAGAGAAAATAACAGAAATTATTGAAAATGAAACTAAAGCAGATGACGAATTGTCAGAAACGATACCACATAATCCATCAACTTCATATAAGTAAGTTAAATTAATTATTATTTCGATAACTCTTGATAAATTTAAATAATTTTTTTTTTACATATTTTGCCCTTGCTTTTACTATTTTTGTAAATGAACATAGTTTAAAAAAAACTATATGCAATTAGTTATTTAAAAAAATTCTGTTTTTCATTTATTTATTATAGTTAATATTTGTACTACATAACCGTCGTATAATATAGACCTGGGTCTATTTCAACAAATATCTCGATAGAGAATAGGCATTTAAAAATATCAACAGATAATATTTATTGTACTTAAAATAAATGTGTATACTAAACTATAGAATTATTAAAACATTTTAAATAATAAATTGAAATGTTATAGCACAAATAAAAATTACGTTTCACAACAATCGCAAGATTTATTTTCTGAAAAATATATCCAAAATAATAGTAACAGTAATACCGAAGGTAATAAGATTTTAATACAAATAAACAATTACTAATGAGATAATTCAGAATCATTAGGTTTTATAAAATTAACATTTGTTACATTCTAGAACCATTGAGTATTTTGATGACAATGAAAAAGAAAAAAGATCTTGAGCTGATGAACGATTCCAGTGATATGGATCGAGATTTTAATCCATTCCAAAGGAAATCCGTTAGAAAGGCGGCTAATATTTCAATCAGTAGTTTATCATCGATAGATCAAGTAATTTTTTTAAAACTGATGTTTAAAAAGTATGTGTGTATATATATTTTTTTTCCATAGGAGACTGAACCATCTTTGAATTGTAAAAAGAGGAAGTCTGATTTGAACAACAGCGCAGAAATCATTGATACGACCAAAAAAACGAAAAAACCTAAAGGAGTTTCCAAACTGTCATCTTTTATTTTTAAAAAATAACTCTTTATTATTATTTTATAATTTTAAGTTCTGTGATTAATGTGTATTTTATATTATAAATGTAATACTTACACTCTGAATAAATATAAGTCAAGTTGTAATTGATATCTACAATTATTTTTTTTTACATTTGCGAGTAGAAAATATATATATATATAAGCGAATAAAAATAATGAATTCTTTTTATATTTCATAGTACCTTGACCCCCTGCACGTGTTATTCTGTTGCCTTAGGAATAGAGTTGATGTGGTGGAAAATAATCAATAACTCTTATTATCAACCCCATTATAGTTTTTAAATGGGGTCTATGGAAGGTATGCATTGTATTACAATCCAGTAATCCTGGCAACATGTAGAACTGTTAAAATATATACTATGGATTTCAAGACAATAAAATGTTTGCCGAAGTTTAAAGAAGAATTACCACCGATCAACAGACCGAATCGTTCAGCTAGTAATCGAGTAATTAAGGTAATTGTAAACAAATCGTATTAGTGTATACAAAAAAAAAAATCATTCCTATTGTTAATCAGTAGGTTACATTTTTTTTTTTTTTTTGTTTCTTATCAGAACTACAAAGAATTAAATAAATCAACAGAATCATTGAATAAAATCGATCCGTTGATTTTGGTCGCTCAGTACGAAAAAGAAATCGATCGAATAAAAATCAATCATAGCGAAATGTTAAAAGAACTGCATAGAGAGCTGGAAATTTTAAGGTCGAAAAACCGAGGTACTCATACATTAGATAGTCGTGAATCCGTAGAATAATAAAATGTGTGTATAATTGTTTAGACCTTTTAGACGAACTGATTGTGATGAATGGTGGAAACTATTGTTGCAAACATTTAGAAAATTTAAGTTATGATATTTTAAAATCTAACGCAAGTGATAATCAAAAACAACTGAGTGATTTACTGTACAGTGCTAAAATTAATCGGATATCAAGTGAAGACAATAAAAATGATAAAAATTACAAGTAAACAAATTTTTTTTGCCCAATAAAACGGGTATATACACCTAAAAACATAAGTTTTTAATTTGTATAATGTAAAATCGTTTTTATTTGTGAAAAATAAAATATTAAAATATGCGCAATATAATATTTATATATTTATTAACGTCGTATATACATATGCATTTTTTTTTTTTTAGTTATAAACGAGAACTGCCAGAACTAATAACTACAGGGAATAAGTACACGAGTAAAGACGCTGAGAATAAATCAAATTCACTTTTGCAAGACAAATTAAATAAATGTAATAAACTTATTGATGTATTGCGACGAGAAAACCTTCAACAAAAATCTGAGGTATACGTTTTGTAAATTCCCAATAATCCCAGTAGAATGTGTTAAATAAATAAATAATAGTTATTTGATTAAATAATTTTATTAAATATTTGTCAATTTCTAATGTATCAGGTGTTAAATTTTTTTTCTTTTCTTAAATATTACCTAATTAGATAGTGATGATCATAGGCGTCATTAAGGGTAGCGAGGGGTAGCAATTGCTACTCCACCATTTTTATTGTGGTTGCAAATTAATAGCCATGCTACCCCATGATTTTACTCCAAATGACGCCCCTGGTGATGATTATTTATTTATATTTAAACGTAAAATTCTTATTTATATTATATATAATAATGTAAATTCATTTTTTTTTTCATTAAACATCAATAACAAGTATTAAAAATAAATGTATGTACACAAATTAGTTTTGCTAATTATTTAACCCTTATTTCACAAATATTTTGCTTTGAAATTATAAATGTAACGTATTACAATGTATTTTAGAAAATAAAATACTGTTCAATGGTTGACGATCACTTAATTATTATTAAAATTATCTTTCATGTCAGTGGCGTATCCAGGAATTTTTTTTGGGGGGGGCTGATCATTTACAAAAAAAAAACATAACAACTGCAAAATAAGTGATTAAAAAAACTATATTTAAAATTTTTAAACAAAAAATTATTATTTACATCATATTGTTAATTTTAGTCGTCTAGCTTTTCCACAGCTTTTGATACCGATAGGCATGATGTTGTACATGTTTTCTGTCTTTGTGATATTATAGTTTGGTAATGGAAACAACGTACTATGTCGTATTGCAGTATGGTGCCTATGTATATTATATTATTTAATTAATTAAATAATAATTTAAGATTTCCTGAAATTTCGGAGGGGGCTGCAGCCCCCTCAGCCCCCTCCCTGGATACGCCACTGTTTCATGTTATTGTACACTGTGAATTGGCTTAATTGTTTGCGTTTTATCACAGTTAATTTCACTTAATTCTCTACTGAACAATGGATTGAACATTTCTGGCGTTGGATTGGACAGTGGTTTGATTAGAAAAAACTTGAAATCGAGTAAAAAATATCATTCTTCATTCTCTCATCCAACCATTTCTTATTTGGATATCATCAGTCCCGAGTAAGTGTATAGTGTCATAATTATCTTTCTGTTAATGATCAAAAACTATAACGATAATTAAGTTTCATCCGTTAGATTATGTAGTAGGTATGCGTTGTAAAGTTTATCATTTTTAGTATCTATTACACCTATATTTTAAAGCTGCAAAAACATAATTTTTTATTATCTAGATATAAGAGAGATGCACAATCCAACGGCTATAATACCATTTTCTACATAATCGGACAATTTAATATGAGATTTATTAATGGAAAAAAAAAACTATTACCTAACTATTTACTACCCAATTATTTTTATACATATTATGTTCTAAAGTATAAATGTTATTTGCCCAACTCAATTTAACCATTGAATAATGAACTAAATGCTAATATAATGATAAATTATTATTATTATATTTTCCAGAGATAATTTACGGTCGGTGTCTGGAAACGAATAATATTTTATGACTGTATACCTAACCTAAACGTACAAGTCATCTACTTAATATTTGTAAACCTAAACACCGTATAGTGTCGAAAAATTATCGAAGTAGACAGAAAAAAAACATATTGTTTACGCCTTCTAGTAGAATATTGTAATATTATGATGTTACTTGCTTAAATATTTTTTAAATTAAAATAAGGACATAATATACGGTGAGTTATGGTAACAAAACATTCTTTGTAAAATGTGTAAATGTGTTAATATATATTATTGTTCCATTAATAATATTTTTTTAATGCAATTACGATTGATATTTTTATCATTTTAAAATGAAGTTTGTCATCAACAATCAATAATGTTGCGTATCGTTTAGATACAAAGCTGGACATTAACTGGTTTAGGTACTAAGTGACAAATATTTTATATGAACATTGGTTTATATAAAAGTAACTTTTAACTAGTCTAATCTCTATTGGATCGAGTGATTAATTACGTGAAGAACTCCGATGACGTTCTAGATGTTAGGAGTGATGATCGAATGGGTTCCGTCTGAACGAACGGTCGACACTGCTGCGAGAATGAATGAAAAGAAAGAAGAACGATATACATATTATTGAACAAATCCTGAATTCACTTCCCATATAGCACCCCTGTCTACAATACTGTTTTATCTCAATCAAGCGTATTGTCTTTCGGAAAGACAGATTCTAGCGTGCAAGAGCTCGATCACCCCGTTTAGTTTCTCCTTCTGTTCGTTACATTTAACAGTGTCTCATACGACGTTTTCTTGTTCGCAAAAATAAAAAGTCATTCGAAGGGAATCAATTTTCTATCCTCGAGAAAGAGAGAGAAGTCACAAGACCTATCTATTGACTATAGGTACTAAATATTATTTAGGCACTTATTGTTACGCGTATAGTGTGTCCATCAATTCCCTATAGAGCGGTGTTTGACTATTGCTATGGTGACAATATTGTTAAGTTTATCATTATTATTTTTATCACATTTATCGCAGAAAACTAATCCCATTCAACTTGTACACTCATATATAATAGTTGCAATAGGTACTTATTGTATATATATACCTGTACGAGAACGTTCTAATTAGGACCATGTCGTTAAAAGATACATTTTTTAAATTCTTCAAGCTAGAAGATGGCGTTCCACTGATGACTGCGGCGTTTGTTGTAAGAGACAATTAAATAAGCAATGTCTATTAAAGGATAATTTAAATTTAATATTTAATTAATCATTTTTCCTATAATATATATTACTTTCATACAGAGTATAAGTTTTCAAAGCCTAGTAACAAACGTATCGTTAATGCCAGATTTACACAGTAAGTATATTGTTCTAGATATTATATTATATAATATACATAATAATTAGATTTCGGATTCCATTAAATTTTCTAATTATTATTATACGTTTTATGTATCAAAGAATCCGATTGTTTCTATATATTATAATAATATTATAGTTTTGCGTATTTTAAGTTTTGACAATAGCATTAAATTCATAGTTTTTGGAGGTTTTTTTTCATTTTTGTCGCGAATTTGTAATGAATTAAAATTTTTCTCGTTATTCATAAATCTCGTAATTTTGTAAAATAACCCACATTGTCATTTCGTCGGACATTTCATATTATAATCGAATTTTTTTATGTACCGGCTATATTATTTATAATTATCGCGATATTTTGGTACCTAGTGTGCACGGAGCTCTCTTATACGTATGTATAATAATTCGTAAATAAAACAAATTTGTTTCTGAGGCATATTTAAAAAAATATTTTTTTCCAATCATATTATTACATTAAAACATATTTCAGTAATTTTTAATGCTTTAAAATCCGAGTGCCGCAGATTATAATAATAATAATAATAAACCATAATATGTCTATAGTAAATATCTGTGCGTGTTTAATGTTTACTCATATTCAACCATTACATATATATATATATATGTAATTTGTTATTGCAGTTAAGACGGATTCCCGTAGTCTTCGAATTTGCAGTATACTTTTACAGTGTTCATATTTTATAATTTTATAAATATAAAATATATTTTATAATTGAACGTGAATACATAATACATACCTGTTATTTATATATAATTCATCCGTTTTGATCTAATTTTTATTTTTCACAGTAGCAAGAGCAATAATAATCTTATCGAATATATACGTCATAATTAATTGGATAATAGCACTCGTCGGAATCAACAAAGTATTTAAATTTCAATAAAAAAAAAAAAAAACAATTTTTTTTCCCGTTCATAAACGGATATTTCACCACAAATTTTTTATCATTAGAAAAACTACCACGTCGCGAAATTGGCAGTAATATTTTGGAGCGTTTACATTTGTTTTTGGTTCGGGTTAGTAGCGCTGTCGACGATTATCAGAGGAGAAAGGTAATATTATATTGCCTATTGATTTTCGTTCTTATATCGATTAAAAAAAAAAAATAAACATCTTGTACCCAACTTATAGAAGATTTAAATTTACAAATATGCGACTATTTCGATTTTGTCTTATTATATTGTTCGTGTTTTTTTTTTAAATAGTATCTAATAGATACCTCCTGTACAGAGTGATCAGATATCGCTAAAACAAATAGAGGACACTTTTAAAATGGGTAATGAGCGCAACTCAATCAGTTTTTGTGGAAGTAAGGACATTGGTGAAACTATGGTTTATGGGAGACGGAGGTTTAACGAAATTAAAAAACGAAGGAGACATTGTTTTCTGTATGTTTTAATAGAGGGGTCAGGTGAAAACCAACAATTCTCCTTCTATATATGATACGTAATTTTTATGAATTCATATTCGTATCTCAGAGGACTAATTGTCTATTTTTAATAACCAATATATATATATATATTTACATACGAGTATTATGTATTTATATATGTATAAAAAAATCTGCATTTTTGTGAAATTATATTCACCTACATATATTTGATTATGCTGTATCTGAAGAGAAAGATATTCAGTAATTTCCCTCATTACATATATTTATTCCTTTATTATTGCACATATGAATAGATATAATTACATTTATTTAATTTATTAAAAACATATTTGTGTACCTATGTACTTAAAACGATTTAATACCATATTATACATTATAATTGTCTCTATTTTTTATACACGTTTCAATTAAAAGTAAAAGTAATAACACTGTCAATAAGAATAACATTAAAAAACATCGATTCGTAGGTAAACGATATGAAATATAATAATAAACATGTATTACAAACTACTACCACAGAATACACAGTGATTGCAGTGCATTGGACATAAAAGCAAAATAATGATAATAACTGATATTATCGAGAATAAAAAATAAAACCACAGATAACTTTCAAGTTATCTGTGATAAAACTATTCACGATAAGAATAATTATTAATAATAATCAGTTATAATAATTATCAAACTCAAACACATTTGAAAAAGAGGATATTTTAAAGCTTACCCGGACGGACGAGGACGCCCATAAAAAGAAGGGCAAATCCTCCTTAAAGAGAACGTCTGGTCATCTTGCTCCTATATATATAGTTGCGACTTGCGAACCCGTTTTTTCAGTTGGCATTTATATAAATATATACTATATATTTAAATGTAATGATAGTTATAATAATTATAATTAATCTCTATACATAAAAAAAAAATTAATAATAATAAAAATCTACGACTATATAGTCATATAGATAAATATATATATTTTTTTAATTCTATACGTTTTAAGGTCGAAAACACACGACAAATTATTATGTGCTTTAAACGAATTTTTACGATTACGCAATAAAAAAAAAAACTGTACTGATATCGAATAATAATTTCATTTTGTTTTTTATATGTATATAATGTTCGAAACGTTTTTTAATTCTTTAATTTTCGTTTATCTGCAGCACACATAACCCCTTGAGAATCGTAAGCTGCTGAGAAGCTACTTAATCGATATAACAATATCGTATATGTATCGTTTTCACTTTTGCCCTAACTATATTTAATGTTAATTATATATACGTTTACTCGCGGGTAATAATAATAATATTAATAAAAAATTCTTAACATTTATACGATTAAACAAAAATAACAATATTTATATGATTTGTATGTGGAAAGAGTTGAAAAGTTTGACGATTTAAAATATTATTTTAATTGAAAAAAAACATTGACAAATTTCAGTGTAACACGGCGTGTATAAACGATTTTCCGTTTGATTAAAAATAATTCTTTTTTCTATTCTAATTTATTCCACTCATTCAGGATCCGATGCGTCCGTTTTCACCTTTATTATCACCTCTGTGTTTTTATTTTATTTATTTATTTTTGACGTTATTCGCGATATCAATAAGTAGGCAATCGGAAAGTTTGTACACTTTTAGCGTGTTTATGATGTGAGACTATATTTGTCATTGGAATGTAATCATACGCCTTTTTAATATCCACAAATAAAACACGCATATATTATACTGTTATTGAATCCTCTGCACGGTCCTCGCCTTGAAAATATCGGTACCAATATTTATATTTATTTTTTCTTTTCAGTTATGTGTGTTCATTTCGCCGTTGTCCCGAGAGCATGTGGCTGTTCAACAATTCGTGGCACAAAAATATATTGTTATCGCGCATAGCTCAGCAATACGATCTGGATTATGATTATATAATAAAACCGGTAGATAAAAAAATTATAGACTACAACGAATACGACCAGATAACAGAACAACCCGACACGACTGAAATTACCGACTATCCGTTTCGCATGTTTAACGCCGGGGAGAAATCTGATGATATTGGAACAAATAGCAGCTCGTTAAAGCCTATAAAAACAAAGAAGTATAATATATAACCTATTATAAGTGTTTGATAAATTACAGACTTTGGCTTTGCTATTTGGTCACATCCATGGGTGTTGAAGGGCTTAACATTTTGTTTTATCCATTTAGCGTAAACGGACATTTTTAGACACTTCAACCTACTAAAAAAATTACTATTTCTACTTTACCACACACACACACACACAGGATAAACGCGAACAACGTTGTTCGCATTTGCGCGCTGTGACACAAATGCACAACTGAGCGGTCCGTCGGTTGCGCACCGCTATTTATACGTATTTTTATACCCCCTCTTTATTGTATCGTATCGCTATCTGTCTGTCTACTTTCTTTTTCGATTTCCGTTCGACGGGCGCGCTCTGTCAGCATACTCGGGTGTTTAGTTTGACGCTGACCTAATGATCAATCGTATGCGCGTATGCTAAATTTATCATTATCATTATTATTATTATTATTATTTTGTGTATGAATACTAATGTTTAATTGTTTTTTCTAATAAAATAGTATATAATAGCAATAATTTATTTAAAAATGTAATAATTTTACTTATGAAGTATAATCCTCTATTTTTAGGGGGGCTAAGTTTACTATGATTAATTTTTGACGGGACTGAGTCCCGTTAAGCCACCTCCTCCCCGCTTTCCACTAATGAGCTTTGCTATTAATAATATTATTATTTCGACCGCTAATAACGATTTTATCCAAAATTTATTGCATCTGTGGCCATAGGCGCCCGCAAGGGGGGGCAAGATGGGGCATTTGCCCCCCCCCTGGCATTTTGGTAATATTGTATTATATAATATAATAATATTAGTATATTTCGATTTTAAATTGAAATTTATTATACCTAACCAATGTATATATATTATATGTTGAACGATTGCCCCTCCCTAGAAATGTTTCTGCGGGCGCCTATGTCTGTGGCCAATTCTACTTACGTTTACGCTGTCGATTTAGCAATAATTTCGGTCGTATATACGCAATAATTAAAAAAAAGAGAGAATAATAAACGAACCATTACGAACGGACAACGATAATAGTCGATTTGTGATTTTTACCGTTGGTTTTTTAACACCTTTATAAAATTGCGACGATTCGATACGAGTTTTTAATGAAAACAGAATCAACGTGAGTACATGCAGACTATATATATATATAAATTTGTGTGTTTTCTAGTTTTGTTCTGCGGCGGCGGTCGAACTTCTTGAAAAACGGTGGATAGTGGTGATCCAAATGATATTTATTTTCCTATATTAGCTATAGCATATACAATATACAATATGTGTGCGGGAATAATCGCGTTGGAAATTGATCAACTTGGAGTTGTTTTTTTTTTTTTTTTTTTGGTGGAAGGGGAAGAGTGGTAAATTCACCTAAACGATTAGCATCTCTTAAATGTATTATAATTAATTTAGAGATCGACTTATATATGTAATATAATAATTAATAGTCAATAATAATGGTTTATATTTCGCACGAGTATTGTTTATATATCCACACAGTGATACGACGACTGGATTAATAACCAAAGACTTGAAGAATTCGAACGGTGTCCGTCAGAACAAGAAGTCCGCTGATCTTGATTATGAAAGTTTAGATTTTGTCCAACGTTCAAACGTCCAGCCCGTAAAAAAGTTTTCAAGGAATCCATTTCTTCTGAATGTGCTGATGGTTTTCGCGTTTTGCCTTACTTTCGGTGAGATGATTTTAAATTTAAAAACACTATATATATACCTATGTGTATAGAGCATTTGAACGTCAACGTATAACTGTTATTTTTTAAACTACTATAATAATAAATATCGAATATGATAATACACCCGTACTTGAAGTCTCAAAAGGACGCTATGTACACAAGCGAAAAAAAACCGTGCATGCCCGAGAGAACGCGCTGTTATGGGTGGTACCGAGAAAATACAAAAAATGTCCAGGAAAGGTTTTTCGATAAAACCGTTTCGACCCCTAAAACGCCACAATTGCACTCAAGACACCAGATGTTTACATACAAAATAAATTACAATATTTTCTAAATACAAATGTTTTTTTTTTTTAATATCTTTAATTCTCGCAAGAAGTTATGAAATTAAAAAAAAAAAAAAAATTGATGAAAATTGTTATTAAAATGCTTATAACGTTTTAAGAATTAAAGGTATTTTAAAAAAATGGCGACGTTATCGTAATTTATTTGGTGTGAAAATTTAGTGTCTAAAATAGTCTTATCGGAGTTCTTTCTCGGTTATTTTAATGAAAATCATAGGAAATGTGACGGTCAATACATATATGTATTAAGATAACACGCGAAATAACCAATTAAATAATTACTCGTTGAAATTGTTTAAAAAGTATGAAATAAAATGTGATGTCGGTTCGAATGACTCTAATGAAACTATTTAAAACTTCAGATTTCTTTGTTTATATTTAGGACTTTTGGCGTTTGGATGGCTCGTATTGTTAAATCACACTCTAGCATTAACGGTCCAGGTCAAAAGTAAATATATTAATAAAATATTCTGAAACTACAAATATGCGTGTGTACCTATTACCTATAATAAATAAGCGTTTTCAAATATCGAACAGGTCCAAATGATGTTCCGAAAGAGAGCCATAAAGTTTTAATCTCAGAAATACTGCCGGTTAATCCGTTAAAAGATCTTCCTCGAAATCGCCAAAATACATTGGATAATGTTTGAAATAATATAATATTATTGTAATCTAATTCGTATTATTATTTGTGGTGTTTTTTTGTCTCACGCCTTTGTACTCGAAATTTTTTTTTTTTTTTTTGTAACAAGAATTTCTAGTGCGATGGATTTTTTTGACACGAGGTTAATTCGTAAATCAATAAATCATTCGAAAATACGTGTTACTCATCGTCGTTTTTTTTTTCATTCTATATTTCTATTTACGAATTTCTGAACTATTTAGATATTTTCATATAGAAATAAAATTATGAAAATGCTCTCGCCGTCGCATGGACATACCACTGGACTTCATTATACTTTTTTTTTTCTTTAAACGACCAAGTGATCGCGCGGATACAGCGATAATAATAAAAAGAAAACCGTATAAAAAATCATAAGGAACTCGTTTGTGAATTATAAATATATAAAACACAAATCAATTAGCACATAACATAAAAGTAGTCCGTAATATTTTAATGTGGATAAACGCAATAATAATAATAATAAACACGAGCATTTGTTGTTTCCGTCTGTAGTATATAATATATTAAATATGCATATTTTATATATATATATATATTATGCAATTAATTATTTATCAAATACATTAGGACGTTTTAATATATTAATTTGTCAATACGATTTTCGGAAATCAGTTTCGAACAAAACACCACAGCTTCTCGTCTATTAAACAGTGGTACCTCTGGGTACGCGTTTCTTTTGAAATTGCGCGACATCATTTGAATTGCGAAATGACCGAAATTAGGAACACTATCAATTTCTAATAAAATACACACGTAAACCTTTAATTTTCGTATATTTATATTATTTACGAGACAAACTTTAGTCTTCTAAGTCCTGGGTTTTTCTTCTTCTCTTCTTCGATTATTTCCTCGACTTGTCTATAGTTTACAATGTTATTGTAGATGGATGTAGTACATTGCAATTCAACCCATTTTAAAATTTAAATCAATTATTTAAATACAAGACATATTTCATAATAAGTACATAAAATAGTGATTATACATATATATATATATACCAACTCAGAATTCCTTAAATATGTTTTTTTTTTTTTAAGTCTTTTTAAACGCATGAAAATGTGCCGTTCAGGAGTTGAAGATCACAATAACGTCTTAGCAATATTAATAACCTATATTGATAAAGTTATAAAAGGAAAACACAATCGTAACATATATGTTTAAAAAAAAAAAGCCTACGAGGCAGATATATCTCTCTAATCTCTCCCCCCAACCCTCCGATAAACATGCCACTGATCATAATATTATACACGTTATGATGCAAACGCGATTATTTATTATAATTCATTTATCATACAAAACACACTTTAGCCCGATAAAATAAATAAATTGTTACCAACATACGCGCACTTCGCCTGCAGGCACAAATTATAATACAGGTATATATTATATACATAGGTAATAAATACACGTTCAAATTCGTGCGACGGTAATATTGTCGTATTCGGTACGAATATTATGTAATAATAATAATAATAATATGTGTATATAATTGAATATTATATAAATTGTAATTTACAGTTACTGTATATAGTGGCGCTGATCGAACACCGCGCATTATAGTTTTTTGTTGTTGTTGTACCGAGCGGGGGCGGAAAAAACTAATAAATCAGACGTGCCCCCAATTCGTCGTAGTTCATAATAGTTACGTGTTAATAAAATATAATAATAATTGCGCGTCATTATTAATATTTTTCCCATATATTTCTGTTGCGAAATATCTCGATAATATTCGATTTTTAGATTAGGTTAGATTATTATAAATGTACGATAAATTAAATAAACGATTATAATATATAATGTAATCCCATAGATTAATATTTAATCTATTTAATATATATTTAATCTATGGTAATCGTTGCGAGGACAAAACGACCGGGTAACAAGAGGAACGGGCGAACGGCCTCTTTACGCGCAAAATATTATACCGCATAGCTCAATAAAATTTAAAAAACAAACGGAAAAAAAAACAAATTTAAAAAACCAAAAAAATGATAAGATACGTCTCATCTGAACGATTCAAAATTTCAAATATAATTTTGAAATCATTTAATTTTATTATTATTATTTAAATAAACATTTCGTTGATATTTTAATTAGTGAAAGAGTTCATAAATTTATAATATTGAAAAAAAAAATAGAACAATAATACATTATTTTTATGCGCTATAATAAAATCCTCCACAACGATACGATTATTATCTAAAAATATAATAAACAATATGAAAATTGTTTTAAAAAGATTTTATTATGCCCGTCACTGATACATTTTCTGCGAACAGTCATGTATATTATGCCTATTATACAATACGTGCGCGTATACGTTGGAGTTGTCGCACAGAAGTAATTTTTTCGAGCGGTTCTCGGCGTCAAAATAATGTTTAAAAAAAAAATACTACGTAAATTATAATAAGTGGAGACGAGACATATATTATATAGTGAAATTTAACTTTGAACTTCCTTAATATTATAAAATTCATTTTTAATAACATACCAATTTTCGTATCCAATTGTCAAATTTATATGATTAATTGAAAATAACTCTTAGTTTTAAGTCATTATATATATATCAAATATTTGCTCCTTTATGTATATAATATGAAAAAATACATTCTCGGCCATAATCTAAACCTACCATAATCCTAACCTAATCATAAAACTAAACCCCACGTTTATTTATTAAATTTTTGTATAAAATATACGATGAGCAGTATTAATAATTTCACGTTATATATTTTGTTTAACTTTAAATTTATGTCGTTTTAATATTACATCAGTTGTTCACTCACTGTCTCTCTCTCTCTCTCTCTCTCCTCTCACACAGCTATATATGTATAAGCTTTATCAAGATATCGCCATCTCATTATAATACAATTATATATATCTATATAACTTTAATTGTTAAATTTCGTCGATGAAAATAAATATTATATTATATAATATGTATATAAACTATATATATTATATTTCTTATCATAAAAAAATTAAAATAAAAAATGAGATTTGTATGATTATAAAGGTTAATGGGTGACATTTTTTTTTTTATCAACGTGTTCATGAGCTGTGAATGAATTGCTCTATTCGTTTGGTATATTACACGTTTATATGTTTAACATATTACAGTGTTTATGTATATATAATATACATATTTAATATATGGACATTTTATAATAATAATAATAGAGAAATAATTTAATAAATTAAATTTGTCGTATATATATAAGATCAAATAATATATTTTATTGTGTATAATCTAATTGAAAAATCAAATAAAAATTAAAAATAATCGCTGTGTACGTATACGGAGTGCTTATTTACTTGTAGTTTATGACCGTTTTACTCTATCCATATATGTACGCGAAATGAAAGGATCCGTAGCGCTGGTAACTGGAGCTGGCCAAGGAATTGGATTAGCGTTTGTCGAAGTGTTGGTGAAAAACGGCGCTCTTGTGAGTACGCACAGAATTCGTTATACGCACATAATATTATTACTTAAATGCCACCGCGTTAGTGTATTTCTATGCGAAAATAAAAAATCTTAATTAATAATTTAATTATTATTATTATTATATTATTTTAGTTCGAATCAATTTTTTCAACTATTCCGCGGTAGGTAGAGTAAATAGATCCGACGATCTATTCCAATTTTTTATATTCCGAATTTCGAAAACAATTTGACTTTCTTCTTCTTCTTCGAATGTTTTAAATGCCATTTGTTACTCCACACGGCCTATTCCATTCGTCTGCATTATTTGCAATAATAGGTTCGTCTACTCCAAGCATTTGATGATCTTTATCGACCATATACTTTCCACCTTTATTTTGGCTTCCCCAGCAGCGGTCTTTTGCCATGTGGTATCCATTCCAATGCACGCTTTGCTATACTCTATCCGATCTTATAGTCCCAGCAAACGTGACTAGCTGTACTACATCATATTATCAAATCCCGGACAGCTCAGTCTTGTCGTTCTCGAATAGTTTCCATATGATATCATTTTCTCTAAAAAAAAAATAATTTTTTTTTTAAATCTTATTTTGTATATTCATTTGTCTCCGCGTTTTACTATTTGCAAGTCCGCGCGAACTCTCCTGAAGAAATTTCTTTCCGATAATGCCAAATCCCTTCTCGTCCACTTTAGCTGTCGCCTATATGTTTCATACATTATCACTGAACTTTTATATATAGTATTTACCTTGAGATTTTTTTTTTTTTATAATAATATCAATCGTTTCCTGCCTATAATTATTATCACCGTTCTCTGTTTCGTTCCTAGATATTTGAAAACATTAATTTTTTATCGAAATTACAGTTATCAATTTGTGTAGTGTATCATGTCGTTCCGTCTGTCGATTTCTATCATCATATATTTTATGGTATTCTTTTGTTGTTTCAATCACATGCTCAACCCTAATCAATTTAGAACCTAATATAACGCTGTAACATCTGTGGCGTATGTCAAAATTGCACGATTTTTAATAAACACGTGATTTCATTAACTATTCTCTGTGCTTCCTAACAAATTTCCTCCAAATCGATGTTGAATAATGGGTAAACGAAAGACATATCTCCGTATTTCAGACCTCAAATTCCTCTTCGTTTTAATTCTCAAACTCAACTTTGAGTCTCGATTCTTCGACGTATGCTTTTCCATAATTTTTTTTTCTACCTTAGAGGTTATAATAATTTCTCCTAGCGCGTTCCTCTAACGACGTACAGTTTATTTTATTACTGTTTTAAGGTGTCTTTATTAGACATCAACGAAGACATCGGAAACAAAGTGGTTGATCAATTAGGAAAAAATTATAACGCTTCTGGTAGTTTATTGTTTATAAAGTGTGATGTTACCAACGAAAGGGAATTTGAAGGTAAATTTCCAATTTTTTTTTTTTTTTTTTTTTGTTTTCTTTGTCTCCTATATCGAAATAACAATGCCGAATTATACGTTATAACATTTCAGACGCTTTTCAAAAAACCATCGAGTCATTTGGGAAATTAAACATTGTTATTAATAACGCTGGTGTCATGTCAAAATACGTTACTTCATGGGAGAAAACTATCGATTTAAATTTTGTAAGTTATTTGTATAACGCGTTGTACACGACAGATCGCGGAGCCGGTTAGTCGGAATTACGACGAGTGGTCTCCACAACGCATTTTCGAATATCCCGAAATGTATTTACGTCGTCGAATGATCTAGTTTGTATTTACTTTTAACATAATCTCAAACGCTCATAAAACGTTGCGTGACTCTTATTTATTATACGTACCCCTTTATTATTTGACGGTTTAATTAATTGACATTGTAATATTTTGTATAATATTATCGTATCGTGTTTTACCAAGGAAAATTGTTAAGGATTTTTACTTTTTAAATATTCTCTTCCGCGTTACAGAAAGCGGTAGTCCGCGGTACCATACTGGGACTGAAATACATCGAGAATAAAATTGACGAGAATTCCGCTGTGATTAATATAGGATCGACGACTGGATTATCCAACAGTATTCTACCTGTATACCAATCGACCAAAAGAGCAGTTATAGAGTTCACAAAAAGTATTGGGGTAAGTATATTATTATAGTAAATCAAACTATTATTCGAACTCTCATATTATACAGTCAATAGTGACGTAATTAATAACCGAGTTAAAAACGTCGGTTGGCAAATTCATAATATTAATATTATGAGAAAAAACAAAGAAGTAATATTGAATCGGATACACATTGGATACACGAGACTAACTAATGGGTACTTATAACGGCGAGGGAAGAGGCTAACTAACTCTGTGAAGTTTGCGGCGATCAGGAAGTCATATATTATGCATTTTGAATGACAATTTTCCGCTTGATCGACAGTGTATTGTCAGTATTAATGATAATATGTATAAAATTGACAATCAAATTTTTTTACTGACGAATTTCAAACATGTTTGATTTTTTTTGTTTTGGCATTAACCTTACATATAATATAGGTCGCCGGTAGTCGCGTGGATTACAGTTGTAATCCATTTTTTTCTTTTTTAAAAAATTGTATTAATGGATTTTATGTTAACATACATATTTATGTTAACATTATGTTGACAATTTAAATTACAGTTATACACTAAGTACATATTGACAGATTTATTGAGATAAAGAGTAAAATTATATTTTTTACTTTAGAATATCAATTTTCACTTAAATGAGAAATAATAATTAATTACAATTTGTTTTCTTAAATTTTAACGGTATTAAACGTTATTAAATTTTTATAATATTGTTCTGCAAACATATTAATAATTAAGTGTTCTGCCTTTAATATTAAAAATTACAAAAAAATAAATAATAAGTTTTTTATACTTTTTTTTACATTTTATATCTTTGAATCATACAACAAAAACAACAAAAAATTATTATTTGAATTGATTAATTTTAATTTTATTCTTCACTCTGTTTTTGATCACTACACTTAATGCGAATATATTTCAAATGATCCGGGCACGCTCATTTGAAACACCGTTCACAAGATTCCCTCGTACTTTTGTTTTTTTACTCGTCCACACAAATAAGATCGATCAATATTCCCTTAAACGAGGTTCATCTTCAACGAGGCCTAAAATTTTCATACCACGGCTCCTTATGTGTTTTGATAATTTTACATATCGATTTTGTCGCTCATTTATTATTATTATTATTATTATTAATAATAATACGTAAATAAAAATTATGAATACAAAATAAAATAAGAAATACTTTTAACATGAAAACCGCGTGACATACAATGGGGTAGGAATCCAACACACACACATTGAACGTCGATCACGACGACAAACTCTACGAAAGGTATTCTATAACAAACTAATTAGATTGAAAAAAATGTAATTTAAAGGCACTAACAGTTTAAGGTGATTCCAGTGGTTTTTAAAATAAGAAAATGTAGTTATTTTTCGATGGATTACAGTAGTAATCCGCGCGACTTATTCAGAGTTAAACGGCATTCACACACACACACACATTAATAGTGTATGCGATTTATATTTTATATTTATATATAGGCTTCGAATTTAAAACGATATTATAATATATAATACACTTTAATCGTTTTTTTGTTTTTTTAATTGCGCGTTCGTCTTAAGTGTTTGTACAATGCGAAAGCGAACGGCAATAATGTTAGGATCATGGCCATTTGTCCGGGACCAACGTTCGACGGATTCGACGAGGACGTCGAAGGCAAACGGCATTTGGAACAGAAATTAAAAGTTTACATTACGAGTGGCGAGGAGTACCCGAATCCAAACAGAGTAATTCTAGTTCAAAGGTATAACAAAAACATTTTTATTATTATTATTATTATCATCTCGTAGAGAAAATCGCGTTTAACAAGGAGTTTTTCATTTTTTTTTCTTTCTTATAAATTTCAGCACCGAATACATCAAGACCGCGTTTCTTCACGTTATAAAAAACGGTAAAACAGGCGACGTGTGGATAGCGGAAAACGAACAGCCCGCGAGACTTTTGAACGCGTCCTATGAATATTGACCATAAAACGTATTATTGACAACTGCACACGACTACTTTTCAGTAAAATGTGTACATATTACAATAACGTATTGGAAATCGTCTGTTTGATTCTCTTATATATTATGGAAAAGTTATTCGTTACAGCAGTGGTATTTGATTATATACACTGTAGCCCTCCGGGCCTCTGCCGTATGTATAGGAACGCAGAAAATCGATTTTCCTGTTTTCTTTAAATCAACGTTATTAGTTTTTTTTTTCTATGAATAAGACTCAAACAGGTTTTGTTTCCATTCTTTTTCTTTAAAAAAAAAAATTTTTTTTTTTCGAAGTGTCACTATAATATTTATCAATTTAAAACTGAACATGTGTGTGCAAATGCATTTCAACGTCAAAAGCGAATGTTTAAAAAAAAAAACCGTATTAATTTATCATTGCTATTAAAATATCAAATAGTATTAAAACACCAAATAGCACCTAAGCGAACACAAAACTATAGAAGAGTGCTCAGCGCTGGGAATCGCCGTCTCAATTACAATAAAAATTATAACATTTATATTTATCAATGGTCAAGAGAACACTAGAAGGCGTTGTGGACTAATAGAAACGGCCACACTATTTTCGGTTTTGTGGTCAAAATGTACCAATGAATGTGCTTGAAATGAAATAATTATTTGTTTAATGTATTTGGTATATTATTTCCATAATCTAATTAATATAATACACAAAACGTGTCAGGATTGGATTAGAAGGTAAATGTAACACTAACTTTGGTTAAATGCAATTCCAAAATATGGAACAGACGGGAAGTTGTGTAAAAAATTATAATTGATATATCCCAACCAAAAAAACGTGCAAATATTTCGTATACTATTAAAATAAATAAACGATTATTTTATTAAGTCCACAATAAGATTGTTGTCATTTCCGTGTTTGAGTCTAAAATAATATAAAATTAACAATTGAACGCATTTCATAATTTTATAAAACTAATAATATTTGTCTCCTGCATGTCGACGACTAAACAATTCTACAATAATTGACAGTAAAAGTGGAGTTATTACAATAAAATGTTTATCTACTTAGATTAATTAGATAATTATTAATGCCCACCTTTGTCAATTATCTACTACAAAGTTACAACAATTAATAATTATCAAAATTCAGATCATACATTTAAATATAAATGTGTTGATATTTAATGTATACACCCCAACAGAAAATAGCATTTTTAAAATAAAAAATAAATTTATTTTATAATATATTTTATACACGCTTAAAATTCATTAGGTAAAATGTTTAGTTATAAATCACAGACGTTTTATATTATTATTATTAAATATATAAAATTATGACTATTTAATATAATGGTATTAATAAAATAATAATACAAATAATTCAAGAAATATGTGTCATAAACCAGTATAATGAGGTTGAGAACTATTGTTTAAATCTACTACGGAATTCTGAGGTAACAGATTCCCCAAATTTAACCACGATCGTTTGCCACTATAACTTTGGTTATACTGTTCACTGAAACAATTGAATTAAATTAAATTTAGTTCATTTCATATTTATTTTTCCTTGAGTAATATAAATGTAAAGTTGAGAAGTAAAAACAAAATACCTGAAAAACGGAACCAGACTGACCAATTTGTATTTGTTTGGCGAATTAGCCAATATATGGTTTATCGTTATCAAAAAGTTCATTATCTGTCTTAAGTAATCTTGTAGCTTTTTTCGTCGTTCTTCAACAAAACTGGCACCCTATACAAATATAAAAATTTATCAATTTTATATTTGAATCGATATAATGAACATCCAAATGTATCATCATCATTAAGTTTTTTGTGATAAAAATTGTTTATCGGGATGATTTCATCTCGGATAACCGGTCAATATTTCAAACCAAGTCTTCTACATTACGGAAATTTGTACCTCTAATAATTGGCTTTTTACTAACGAATCACAATTGAAATGTTTTTGTTTAAACTGTTTTAAACAGCTCACTAAATATAATATTTTTTATATGCATATATTCTTTACTTTTTTTTTCACGTTTCCAATTATTATTTAAAACAGTTAACGCATAATACATAAAAAGCGTACAATAAAATTGTATGTAACCTTCATAATTATGGAAATTATTATACCTTATTCCCAATAGTCTTTTTAGGTGGTAAAATAATTGTTGACACTACATTATACTGTTTTTTAAATTGTTTATGAAATTCCGTAAACTGTGAATATCTTCGGTAAACATTCCATTCTTCATTTAAAATGCGTACATGGATCTATTAATAAAAGAGATAAATGATGAGCTTTAAACAATCAACTTATTAGAAACTCATTAGGTATGCTACCCGAGAGCTAATTTTTTTAGTCTAGTCAATTTTAGGATTATTAACTTTTACTTGAATATCGGGCAAGCAGTTGGAAATTTAAAACAATTTATAAATAAATATAAGAGATTGTTGAGGGCTATACATTTTAATTTTGAATCGCAACCACAATATGCTACTCGTAAAGTTCTTATAGTAACACTGAATACTTTAAATAACAAACATTATTAGAGAAAACAAAAGTATTAGGGATTAGGACAAAGGAAGCAACGAGCCTACTTTGACGGCATTATTATTGTGATATTAACATTTTGTAGGTGCACTAGGTAGCATATTAAACGAAATTAATTTATTAATCATGTAAATAAGATACTTAACAAGCACCCAAATTAACAATACAACAATAAAAATTCAAACCTTTCATGTTAAATATTAACCTGGTAAACATGATGAGGATCATTAATTCGTCCGACTAAAAATGCTGATGGAACCCATAAGTGTATGTTTGTGTGTGGTATTTCATCTGATGGCAAAGGGCCTCTTAACGACACTAATTCTGTTCTTAGTTTAGTAATACAATTGTCTTTTGCTATAATTTGTTTATTTAAACGGCCATTTAATTCAATCAGTTCACTGTGCATTTCGGCCACCTAAAAAATCAGTAGTTTTTAAAATTTACAAATAAAAATTATATACAATTGAAAAGTCGAATAAAATTACAAACTTGGATCAATTTCTGTTGATATAATTTAACCTCTTCACTTTCATTTTCATCTTGTTTCATCAACTGCACTGCACTAACATATTTCCGCAACTGATGCTTCAATAGATCATTTTCACTATAAAAATATTTTTAAAAATCAATATATTTATGCAAAACTAATGCTATATAAGTATATATTTACCGAATTAAATCAGTGATTTTAATTTTAAATTCACTTATGTTTTCCTTATACTCTTTCTCCAAAATTAACATTTGATCTTTTGATTCGTCAAACCTGTTTAAACTATTACTGTCCTCATTTGATCCCATAGACTTACTTTCATCATCTAAATAACAATCCCTTTATAGTTTAATTATTATATATATATTTTTTTTTAAATTGACAAAATTAAATACATTTTAAATGTACAAAATCCAATGTTTTTTAATACACACAATTATTAACACAGAAATTGAAATAAAATACCTGTGTCACAAGGTGGACTTAAAGAAGACACAGGAACAAAAACTTCATAAACTTCATTCATTTCCCTGATCGGACTTAATTTTCTTAACCTTGAAAATAAAACTAATTAAAACTGTAGAAAACCACTTATTCATAACACAAAAGTAATGGTCAACAATTATTATCTATTATGATTAAATTACTTTTAAAGTTTTAATTAAAATATTCAAAAATTAATGAAGTAAAAAAATCAATTTCATTTTATCACATGTATATAATACAAATGTATTAAACATCAATAAATTTAATAAACTACAATAAAAAAACAATTTACAATGTATAAATCGCTAATAATTAATAAATAGCCCAGTAATGCTAAATAATATAAAAAATGGATTGAGTAATGAGAGTAAACTTGAAATCTATTACAATTTAATTCCACTTGTGGACAAATAATCATAACCTAATTAATAAAAAAATATATATCCATTAACATTTATTATTTCTGCAGTATTTCATTATAATAAACAGTTATATTCAATTTAAGAGTATATAAGCTTACATTCGTCTACTGTGTTTCGGCCAACAACCTGGTAGGATTTGCGCGGCGGCGACAGTAGATGTTTGAAGATGGTAATTTTTTGTTCGTCATTTGATATATATTTTAGCTTAAGTATACCAGTAGTTTATAATAAAAAATACCTACTTTAAATTAAATAATAAATTTTATAAGTTAAAAATTAAAAATACTTTAGATTTTTTTATTTTTAACTATATAAAAATTATTAAATTTTAACATATTTGAGATTATACTAAGCTATAACCTAAACTGGCAACTTTTGAATAACTAAACTTCAAAATAGTTATGCATGCCTTATCACTCATCAATAACTCATTATAGTCCTTTGCAATTTTAAATAACACAAATCGATATATTATTGTTTACTCGTATTAAAATTAAACTAAATAAATCTTAAAAATTTCAAACGGATTCATATAATAAACATAATTATTCATTATTAATTTTATATATGTGTGTGTTTTCATTTGTGGCACAACAAATGCTAATATAAAAAATATTCATTCACACTGTACCTTTTTTCTAGTTCGTTTTCAGTCGATGGTAGTTCATCAATTTCTCCAATAAAGTAACCAGTCTAAAAATATAAATAGCATGGTTTTATTTTAATTAAACAAAATTCAAATAATCACGTTTTAAATCTTACAATTTTATCGTATGAACTTGATGCCGCCGCTGCTTCATCTCCAACAGCTAATATAACATCTTCATCAGATTTAACTTCTTCAGCAGTTTGTATTTCAGCTATACTCCAATCAAAGTTTATTACATTGGCTTTAATCTTTTTAATGTTTCCACTATTTTCTTTTTTTAATAACAGATCTCCATCTATATCATATTATAAAGATAATAAATAAATAAAAATATATTTAAAATTAAAATAATAATAATAATAATTAAATACAGGAAATTAGATACAATATATATATATATATATATATATATATATTTCGAATACCCAAGTGGTCATTTAATGTCCATAGTGTCTAAATGGTTTGTACTTGGTGTTTTGTAACAGTAGTCTAGATTTCGATACTAAATAGGCGTAAGTACATTTTGAACGGTGGACTGTGGATATGATATGGGATAAACATGGGTGTACTAATTAATACAATTTTCCTTTGATTTTATTTCAATTTCGTAATAAAATAGATAACTTATGAACTTTTTCTTGAAACAAAAAAAATATGTATATATATATATAGGTACACAGATAGATATATTACCTCCATCAATAATTGGCTCATTAAACGTTGAATCTAAAACGTCTTTATTAAATTCAAGTTTGTCTATATTTAAAGCGAATACTATTGACGATAAACCTGAAAATAAAAATAAAAACACTGAAATTTATAGGCGATAATCCTACAAAATTTGAAATATAAAATTCAATAGACCAGCAGCGGTAATAGGTAGTATGGAATTTTTTTCACTATTACTCATAAAAGCCCATTTTTCATAAAACTGATTGATGAGCTTTTCGTTGTTAATGCATAAATGCATGTATTTTTCAAGACACCGTTCGTTAATGGACGCTCTCAACCAAGATTTTCCTTTGCCATAATCGTTTTTAACATTCGTCAGGAAATCGAATCGTTGGATTTCGGGTTCGCTCAATACGCCCCTGACAAAACACCAGAACGGAACGAGACGATTTTGGTTCTTATCACCGTCCGACAGACCGGTTACAATTTTCGACACCTGTCGTTTCAGCAGTGAACTTCTGAACTCGCAAAAAAACACCAAGAAATGAATACGCGTGCGGGAGATTTACATGCGTATTGGTCCTCACTTGTCCTCCGCGTTCACCGATTTCAGCCCGTGACTCAAAACGGCTTCGAGGCACCGACACAAATTGGCGACTTCCTGATCGGATTCCGTCGCTATTTCGGGCGAGCTTCCAAACCTTTTCTGACACTGTTTCACGGAATTCAAAAGATTTTTCTGTAACCTTTCACAATTGCCGGCTTCGCTCGTGTTCACGTGTGCCATTTAGACACTGCAAACGCGAACGCAATGTTCAAACGACAGAGCAGCAACACGGACAACGAAATGTGTAAATTGACTTACGCGGAACGTTCACGACTGTTCGAAAATCCGTTTTAGCGTACACTGCGCGTGCAGACGAGAAAAAGAGTGAAATTACAGTAAAAAAAAAAAACCAATTAACTACGCCATTAGAAATTAGTATCACGAGCAACGGACGGACGACGGAACGTGAAGTCCGTCGTAATCCAAACGCGTTCGGTTTGAAAACGAGAAAACACAATACGCGACCATTGTCAAAACACGACGGCTGACGATAACGTTATCACGTCGAGATTACGTCACACGGTCTTGTCACTACAATGAAGTTTCGCTGCTGGCCGCGGGGGACCACCACCAATAATAATCTCGTGTCCTGTACTACACAATTATTATGTGTCACACAATAATTTCGTTCAAACGCGGTGAACGAGAGGCGGCGGCGTTCCACTCTCCCCCGGGGCCCGTGAATATCGGACTCGATTTCATTAAACATTTTAGTAATAATAACGATTATATTATTATTAATCGAAAAAAAAAACAATACGCGTATAACAGCGCTTACACCACAGAGCAATTGAAATATTAATTAAACATAACGGTTTGTGATTATTGATTTGCGGTGTAACGCTACCGCGGTTACTGGTCGAACCATTTTGGCTGGGTCGCCGCCAACCCGAATCTCCGTAAAACACCAGTATGGTGAACGAGACCCAGGATTTTTATGAGGCGAAGAAAAAATAAATAAACACGAGGTTTTTTACGGTCAAAACGAAAAAAAAAATTCATTTTATTGTGGAGAGAGCGAAAAATTCCAACCAAAGAACAAATTACGCGATTGAAAAAAATAATAATAATAATAATGACGAGACAACAAAAATCTTGTGACGGAAAATAACATTAACAATAACGGACAACGCAAAAATAAAAATAAAATACAATAAATCAAATACTAAATTAAATATCAAACTAAATACCGGCCAGGAGAGAAAAATAAAAACAAAAAAAAAAAAAAAACATAGCCGATTTACAACGTGGATGGGTGTGCGCATTACGTATACGCGCCCGTGGTGGTTCGCCGTTAGGAGAGACCCTGAACGGATCTACTAATTCCATTATTGACGACGGTATTTTAAAAAACGAATAAAAAAATTTCAGGAGAGAAAAGAAACGCTGACAAACGATTAGAACGAGAGTCGGCAATACGGTGAAATATGGAATTAATTTAAATATTGGCTTGGCCGGTATTAAAACAAAATAAGTCACGTTGAGGTGGTGGTGGCTATCGGTTGACGTTTGGGGACCGTAGATCACGTCGCCGGTACGGTGCGTGTGTGTGGCGCGCAAAATATATATTTTGTTACGTTACAGCACTATAATATGTAAAAAAAAAATTCTATACCAGGACTCTGGGTCTCAAAGCAATTTTATCGCCAGAGAATTAACGAACGACAGACTATACGCTAACCAAAAATAAGAGTTAACTATATAACATTGTCGGCGTCGATCAAAAAACAAGTCAATCTCGGGTTTCCGTAAAAGCGTCGAACGACGTCATACGAAGGTAATTTCGAATTTTTAACACTAAAGAAAATCGCGTCCGATTTACCGATGGAACCCGTCGTAAATACTAACAAAATAACATTATACCGGATTACATTCAATTAGCTGACCCATCTTACACGCAACTGGGAAAAACAGACGTTCGGCTTGGAGCGAAATGTTTCTATGATATATTGCGAAGCGGAAACTATAAACCAGAAAATAACAGTCTCATTTTCCAAGAAACAGTGTTAGGACGGATAGTAGCAGGAACCGCACGGATTTTAATGTCAACAACAACGCCGCACTCGTTTGTAGCTCGAACGATCGAAAATCACTTAAATTTACAAGAGTCAATGACAACGTTTTGGAAACTGGAAGAAATGGTTTCACTGAGTACGCCGAAGAAAAATTATGCGTAAAAAACATTTCGAGCAAACTGCAAAAAGAGAATTGAATGGTCGTGTTGCCGTTACGCGAAGACGGACTAGCAAGTTGGGCAACTCAATAAGCACAGCGCTTCGTAGATTCTTGGCAGTCGAAAATCGATTGAATGACATTTCGCAGTTAAAGAGCAATTATTCGGAATTTATGCGGGAGTACGGATTACTCGGGCACACGATAAAGGTGAATAAGGCAAATAATACATCAAACCATTCGGAGTGTTCCTATTATATATGCCACATCACGCGATACGACGCGATGAAAGTATAACTGCCAAAACGCGAGTGGTGTGTTCGACGCATCGTGGTCCAAGTCTGAACGATATGCTACTAAAGGGTCCCACAATACAAGAAGACTTGATTTGTATTCTACCTCGATTCCGTGTACATCGATACGTGTTATGTGCCGACATAACCAAAATGTATAGGCGAATTCGGGTTGCCGAAAAGGATCGCACTCTTCAAAGGGTATTGTGGAGAAGTAAACCGCACGAACCAATTGAAGAATATTGTCTTAAAACGGTGACGTACGGTACGAAATCGGCGTGTTTTTTAGCAACAGCGTGTTTGAACAAATTGGCTGATGAAAACGCACAACAATATCAAATCGCCAGCCCCGAGCAATTAAAACGGATTTTTATATGGACGATTATCTCGGCGACGCGAATACGGGATAGCTGAGATACGAAACGATATAATTATGATTATGAGTAGTGCCGGGGATTCTCTATGCGAAAATGGATTTCCAATGTCCCACAGTTGTTAAATGCGATATTCCGAATATAGATAACGGACCCACTGCGTACATTGAATTTAAACGAAAATGCAGTAAAAACGCTCGGATTATTCTGGTGTCCTAAAGACGACGCTCATCAGTACAAGGTCAATGTCATATTACAATGTCGTATGTAATAATCAACAATCAGTAACAAAAAGGAATATTTTGTCTACTATCGCTACTATATTTGATCCACTCGGTTTAATCGGTCCGATTGTGGTCACTGCAAAATTAATGATGCGAAAATTATGGCAATTAAAGATTGACTGGGACGACGAGTCCGTTACCAATGACTATAAATGAAGAATGGCAAAAATACTAAAAAAATCTTGCTCGCGTACAAAATATTTGTACACCGAGACGGATAATAGAACGCGATGAATTTAATACTATTCAAATTCACGGGTTCGCAGATGCGTCGATTAAAGCTTACGGAGCGTGCCTATATCTACGCACTTCGGACCGAAACGGCAAATAATCCGCTCGATTAATAGCGGCCAAATCAAGGGAAGCACCATTAAGCCCTATTCAGACACGTACCGACAGACACCGTACCGTACCGTTCTGACAAAACATTCTCGCGCGGAATGTCGAACGGACGCTGTCGGATCGGTACGTGTATGAACGGAACGGAACGTTCGAATGTGAATTACCTATATTTAAACACATGTTAAAATATTTTGCGGAACGGTACGGTACGGTGTCTGTCGTTACGTGTCTGACAAGTGTGAATAGGGCTTTAAAAGTGATTTCGCTCGCTAATTTAGAATTATGCGCTGCTGTATTGTTAGTACGTCTTACAGAGAAAATAGTATCGAAATTACAGCTTAATATTCAAAATAGATTCTTTTGGTCGGATTCCTCCATAGTGCTGGCCTGGTTAAACTCTCCGTCATCACGATGGAAGACATTTGTGGCGCATCGAGTCGGTGAAATTCACGAGTTTACCGCCGCCACTCCTCAATGGCATCACGTGCGATCGGAAAGCAATCCGGCGGCAGACGTATCGCGAGGTAGTAATCCAGCATAATTGGCACAAAATATCCTGTGTTGGGAAAGGCCATCCTGGTTGAAGAAAAAAAGAAGAAGAATGGTTAAATGATAATTGGTCAATATCTCAAGTTAATAAAGAAGATCTAGAAAAAAAGAAAAGCGTAGTATCAGCATTGGTGACAAAAAAGGAAAAACAATTTATTTTATTCGAAAAATACTCGTCTTTGCAAAAATTATTACGCGCCGCGGCATATATAATGCGCTGGAAATACCAAATAATAGACAAAAAACGTTTCTCGACAAATGTTGAAGTAGAGGGAAATAACGATGTCAAAGGAAGACTAATAAAACACGTGCAATCACAATTTTTCAATTTGGAAATAAAGCAATTAAAAGAAAACAATATCGTGTCAAGAAAAAGTAAATTATTTTTATTGCGGCCGTGGCTAGACGAAAACGAAATAATTCGAGTCGGTGGTCGATTAAACGAATATTAGAAATACAAGGAATACTATGGAAAATTGGTGTTTTAAATTTAGTATTTTTTTACAAATTTCTCATACGAATCGACGTGGCACATCACTTTTTCATTAAAGTGACATCGGTCATTGGGCAAAAATGATGCGATACATCGATTCGTATGGGAATTTCGCAGAAAATAGTGTAATTATTTTTTAAAAAAAAAAAATTCTATAACTGAAGCATCATTAAAGAAAACCTAGGTTTTTAATGGTAGAAGAAAAATTTCGGAATCATTTGGTCACCCCACTGAGTATGTGTACAAATTTACGATATACAGTTCCGAAACACTCCGTATACATAATATAATATATATTAGGATGGTCCTTAGTTTATAGGAAAAAAAACGAATTTTTTTTTAAGTCGGTCCCTCTAAATTCGTTTTATTATGTATAAAAATAAAGTACGAAAACTTTCTATACTAATTGGTTAAAACCATGCTCCAAAGCCTTCTCAGAGTTCGAAATCGCGTTTTTCTTCAAATAATAATCTAATATGTTTTTAGTGTTTACTTATTACCTCGTCACAGCGATCCACTATACAAATTTATTTTATTACCTTTGATAATGAATATTATTATTAGACTAATTATTATATATCTTTTATTACAATTTGGTAAATTTGGTAGAAATTCAGTGCCTATAGTGATCGAGTTCGGTATTTAAGATTATTGCGAGTACACTATAGTGTATCACAATCGTTGAGTTGTCGTTACCGCGGAATATTATGTAAACGGTTGAAAATTATTTTTTTGATTTTATTAATATCGTGTGTAAAATGTCACAGACGTATGAAATTCGAGATCAAATCAAAATATATTTAATCGGTGATGACTTAAATCAAATTTTAAGACAATATGATCCATTTAATAAGAAAACATTAGTGTTTTGGGAAAAAGCCCGTGTACCAACCGGAGATAATCCACGTTACATTGACGAATTAGAATATTTGCATAATGAATGGAGGGGAACTTAAGTAAAAACATGCTACGAGAAAAAAAAACTTTGAACAAAAATTGAAAGGTTTGTTTGATATAGCTTATGCAATGGAGTATAAATGATAAATTTTAGAAGAGAATAAAACGTTATTAATTTACGAAGAAAATAAAAGGAAGATCCGATTATTTGTTCGATATTGATTACAGAACTAGAAGAAATAAAAAAATGATTGTGGAAAAAAAATGGCAAGAAAAAGAAAATACTATATTATAAACTTTTGGGGAATGATATAAATATTGTGACATTGTGGCAGTAGCTGCACTGACTATAACTCATCATGAGTTCGGTCTCCGACGACGTTTTCAAAACCAGACACCTATGTTTGGAGTTATTAAACTTCACCGATCATTTAAAAATTCCGTATTATTTATTTTTTATGCATATTTGAACACATTTAAGGGAATCGACTGAAAAATAAAAGGACGACCACCTTAATGTATATTAGTTATATTAATATTATTTTACGCGTTCGTCTTCAATCCTCCATCTATCATTCAAATAATCGACATTGAAAATTGGTTTGCCCAGTTTCGCGTTTACTTCATTGTGTGCCCAACACAGCCATACGGACAACGTCGCTTGACTACAGATGTCTGGCGGGTGTTTGTTCATTCTATTTTCAAAAAAAAAAAAAGAAAACATCCCACCGTAGCCCGCAATAACGTATTTGGACAAGTGTATATCGTCGTATGTATTATTCACATATCATATATATATTGACGTATTTAAAGTGTTTAAAAATTGTACTCAAACGTCACGATTTAATGGTAATTTCTTTTCTGAAGCGATTGGAACGCGACTTACAGCCGTTCGAAGCTGCGAGCGCACATATTACAGGGATACAGAACTCCCAGCAGCTTTATAAATCGGTAGGTGTCCGTTTGCTTATTTTCGCTCGGTTTCTCCGGATAATACGCCGCCATAGTATGCAGTAAACTCCACGTGCAATATCCTTGAAAACAATCTTCTAGTTATAAATTATGCGCGGGCACGCGTTTTTCTAAGACATTATATTATGTACGTACCGAGTTCCTCTTTATTCAACGGGCTATACATAACATCCGTTTCGTATCTATTTTTACCGAGAATTTAAGAAAAAAAAAAAAAACACGATTAAATCATTAGTGTGCACGCACATTTTGCGTAATAATAATCAATCGCAAATGTTCGTCTTTCCGACCGATCCTCCTCGTTATTTCGTTTACTTTGTAAAACGTCCCCAACATTAGAACACTTACCTAGTCGTCTCGTGCGCACTACAGTCTTCTGATTGCATCCAGCGCAACCATTCGTATAGAGCCGCACGACTGTCGGTCCTTGGCGACCGTATTGTCAATCTGTTCTCAGAGAAAAAAAATAATCTCCCCGTACGTGAACACTATACTTGAAGCGATTGAACGCGGACTCACTTCCAATTAAACTCGTTCGCGCACCCTTCACACGGGTACACGCGACCGACCAGATACAAAAATTCCTTTAAAATTTTTCGTTGATTCGTACACGGTTGTTCCGAATATTTGTTTACCATCGTAAACATTAAACTCCATATACAATAACCTGTAAACATACACGTTTTTATCTCACAAACGTTGGACGTTATAAACCCAAATTACAGAACACGCATATAATAGATACGCGTTTTTAAGACGGTTACGCGATGATCGTGCGGTACGTGGTACTTACTGATGTTGTCTCTATTCTCATTCCAGGTTTCGTTTTGTGGTTTTTCTTGGCAATCACACATTATTATGGTTTCGTTTTTAAAAAGTTTTAATATTTATACTATTTATAATAAAAAATAATTTTATTTATTTATAAAAATTGTATACTATTAAAAAAATAATATTATGCATACAATGTAAATATACACGTTCGCATAAACAATATAGCCCGCGCGACGGTGGCTAGGGAGCGGACGAACAAATCCGAATTGAGCGGCCAGACGTTACGGATTCAAGCCAGAGAGTTATCGATTTTTTAGCAATTAAAAAATGCATTAATGTCCTTGTTATACATTTAAGTATACCCGTGTTTGTTCTTACTCTACTCTAATATTTTGCTGATAGATTTTGGGCGAAATATGTATCGGAAAAGAACCTAACCGACGCTAAATAATTCATTGATTTAGTATGAAAATTTATATATCTATACGGTTGGCGGTCAGTCCCGTATTTATGCGGGGGGAGGCCATCGATCGCCCATCTCGACGGAACTTTGGGGGCGGTAAATTTGTGTGTCCGCCTGCTGAGATCGTGTCCGCCGCTACTGTGTAGGGAGACGGATGCATGTTACAGTTTCCACGACCTGTTAAATATAATTTAGAAAACTTTATTTGTATCGTTTCACCGACGCGGTTTGAAAGAGCGGTTTTAATGTAGCAGAAAAAAAAACAGCCAACTGCTTCCAGGACCGAATTTAGCACAAGTGCCCGCACAGGCCTCAACATAATTTGCCACCCTCTCTTTCCCACTCCATCCTCAAACGTAATGAAAAAAAGGGTAAATGTGAATTATTGATCATTTGCTTTAATACATTGAAAATAAATCAATAAAGCAAATTTAATTTAATTATATTAGAAGTATAACTATTAAAATAATTTAAGTGTATATAAACAAAATCACAAATAAAATAAATACGTTATTTTTAAAATAACACAGTTCTAGACGACTGTGTTTGTTATTTATCTGGTAAACTTTATTTTTACAGTCCAGTGCCACAACTCACAGTCCAGTGACAATGCATGCATATGTTGTGCACAGGGGTGCCCGCAGAAAATTATCTCAGTGGATGCAAAATTAATTTTAAATTATACATTAACACAATTACCAGGGGTATAATATCAATAATATTGGACCAAATGTGTAGTTTTTAAATCGTGTATATTAAAAAAAAAAAAAAAATTGTTTGAAAACAACGACTTTGGCCGTTTTTTTTTCTTATTTACTTGGCTCTTAGAAAATAAAAATAAAAGTAATTTTAGTTTAGTATTTTACTTTTAACTATTTAGTATTATTATACTATTTCGAATTCAGAACCGGTCCGAAGTAACCGGTCTTTCGCTCTGCAAAAATATATTTTCAGCCACTGTTATAGTATTCTACGAATTAAATTCGTTTACATTCTTACCTAACACGCAGATTGTATAGCAGCAGCATATCAGTGCAGGTTTTTTTTTCGTATTAATATTTGGTAATTTATATAAATGCGAGAAATAAAATGTACGAAGTTTAATTAAACGTTACTATTTTTTTCTCGAACGAAATTTTTCGATTGGAATCATAGCGAGTTCACTTAATCTCTTTAATTCTCTCGTTAGTTATACGTTATAAGCACTTATTATTATTATTATTTTAATAGAAAATCGTCTTTTCTCCAAAGCGTTTTCCTTTTTTTTTTTACGTTTATAGTAAAAGCAATCAGCTGTCTATTTACACCATGAACAGTATAATACTTCTAACGAATTATACGCGCTATTATTAGACTTCAATAATTTACAGAAACTGCAGCAAATCCGTTCCCTTCCTTTCTATTCGTTGCTTTATCTCTATCACTGCCATTTTCCGTACAATGTTTCAACGCCAAATTTTTTGGCCGACCCGTTCTCGTTGTAATTGCTTTTCGGTAGTCACCTGTAGCTTATGTAGTCTGTTGTCGTTTCATTATTTTCGCATCGAAGAACTAACATTTACAATAAACGAAATCAAAAGTCTATAATATATTCGAAGATTTGATAACTATCGACTCGTTTATAAAATTATAAATATTTTATTTACATAAAAAATATATATAAAATAAATAAATGTACACATGTATATCAAAATGTATATTTAAATATAAAAAAAGAATAAAGCCAATGAGTATTAAATAAAATAAAATAATTTTTTTTACACTTTTCCTTCTTCTTATTTTAACGCGCTCGTATTCTATATAAATAGAGAATTTCGTCCAGCAATAGGCGTAAAATAATTTACCGAAATAACGACGGCCGAGTTTGCGCAATCACAACGACGCCCGGAATCCCTTCAATTCGGTCGTGCTAAACGCAGGGACGCAGTCAGTACGGTCGCGAGCGAAACGGGCGCAGGATGTGTGCCGTGTGCATATAATACGCACGCATTACTATCAACCAGCAACAGCTGATGACTTTATCAGTATATAATACGACCGATGAACATTTTCACATCAGCAGCTGGTAAATATATTATTTATTCGCTTATTTTTTATACAAAAAAAAAAAAATATTTTAGTATTCCGAGCTACGTATTATTGTCGTTATTATTAAGACCTATCGTTATTATTAATACACTATGCCTCACTTGAAAATGTTTTTAATTCGAAATGGTCGACGTTTCATGTGATACGATGTAGATTTTAGGATTCTAATGTTTATTTATTTATTTTTTTTTCATATTTCAATTAAAATGTCTATCATAATTGCATATTTATGGATAAACGTTACAAAATATTCATCGAAATAGTCAACATTTAGAGCTTTACGATAGTTATATTTGCAGATTTAATTTAATTTTGTCATAGCGATAGTAAGACCTTGTCAATGCGTTTATAAAAAAAAAAAATTGTCGAAAAAAAAATTAAAAATCTATTTAGATGTTTTTACTATAAATTTTAACCTGTATGAGTTTGTAATAAAAAAAAATTATTTTATTATTATTTTTTGCATATTTATGATACGAATCTGCGTATCTCGTGGATTTTTTTGCATACTATAAATCCGGGTCCAATAATCATTATTGCAATATTTAAATTCTTCTTTTTATATACGAATGAACCGGTAATTTCAATTACACTCTACAAGGAAATCGAACGTTAAATTCAGTAAATTGCAGAGGAAAACAAATTACTACATTGCGTATATGTTTTAAATATATGAAGTTCACTCAAAGCACGTGACCGTTTAAGCGAAATTATTATTATTATTATAAAACAACGACTGCATAAAAAAAACTCGTCAAGTATTAAAACGTGTAGTGTTCTCCGTAACTTTTCAAAATAATTTCGATAAATTACATTTATATTATTTTTTCACGGAGGTTTTACAAAAAAATTTATTCACGATACGAGTCTAATATTATGTATTTCGGTTTATACATGTGATCGATACGAAAATAACGTATATTCAATGTAATATTGATTTATTATTATTATTTTAGAAACGTTTTGAACAATTTTTTTACGCAATGCCAATAGGTTTTTATATTCTGGATTTATATATAATTGTAACCCGTGGCGATGATAATTATTATAATATTATAACGACATCGATATTTTATAACACTTTGATTATCGCTTGTATTTGTGTTTCATTTGCATGACGTTTATATTGAGCACATTTTGTTTTTTTTACATTTTTACAAGAAAATACGACGTCGACCCACTTTTGCGTTTTTATTATTATTTTCGGATCATAGTTGATATAATAGATTATTATATATATATATATATATATATATATATATATATATATACCTATATACATATATGTATGAAATTAAAATTCTAAAAATGTCATTACAATACACTTTATATATAGTTATAAGTACGGCACGAAAGTTGATAACCTTTAATATAAAAACATTAATAAATGATACAAAATAATATATATATATATATGTAAATATGACCTAAAAATTGTTAAATAAATAATGTCAAATATTAATTTAAACATTTTGAAAAATTTCAAAAAAAAAAAAAAGACTTTTAATATATATAAAAATAATACAAGTACCTTTATCTTTATCGACCTTATTCTAATTAATTATAATTCAATTATTACAATACTTATATCATATAAAACAATTTATAAATTAAAATAATAAAATGTACAATATAATATTTTCATTTTATAAAATGAAAATCGCGAAAGCTTAAAAATTAATCGAAATGATTTCATTTTTCATGACCATTAATAGTTATTGACGAATAAAATGCCAATTATCGACTATAATGGATAGGAAACCTAAAACAAATTCTTGCAGGCCCCATTAGGAATATACAACACAATAAATATTATTGTATTCAAATTTTAAAACAATTTTTGAATTAAGAAAATTCTTAATGATATTCCAAGTGTTATAAATTAGAAAAATGTATAGAAAAATGCCCCACGTTTTGACTCGCATTTTAATAAAACTATATAATTAAACTAATAATATTGGTTATGACGTAGCTAATATATTTTACACGAATAATTGAAACAAATTACGGAGTCCTTTTCTCGAGAAATCTTTGCAAAATCAGTTGAATTTTTAAATAAATTGCAGTAAATATTTTTACGCGTTCAATATATACGATTTCCTATATAAAATTCGGGAGTAAAATATTATAGTAAAGAAACGAAGCCAACGCCCTTATTTGTCATCACGTCGAATAAGTGTACAAAGAAAAATAGATCAATTGTAAAAAAAAAAAATCGTCGCGTCTGATATTTATAAATTAAACGTAAAATTTATGAAAATCCTCTCTGTAACAGACGTAATTCGTTTTATTTTTCTTAATAACGGCTCTATAATAGGCGAGAATTGTTTATGGACTCTATTACTCGTTAAAATAATAATAATTGCGCTCTATTCGTTCGAATAATTTTTTGTTTTTAATCTCACGCAGATCGAATAGTCAAGTTTTGTTATAAACGTATATATTTACTCATTTATTTATTACTAATAATATATTTTGCGCGATAAAACTGTAAACATAAAATTAAATTGTTATACGACCGAGTCCTTGACCGCCGTTCCATTTAGAAAAAGAAAATAGAAGAAGGACGTTGAAATATTTAAGAAAAAAAAAGAAGAAGAGGTGATCCCTCTCTCCTGCACACTGTACGCATTTACACGTCTCTCTCCTCCCCCCCCCAACCGAATTTAATAAACGCTAGTAATATATTGAAATATTATACGTACATGATACGTGAGAGGAGATGATATTAAAAAAAAAAATAATAATAATAATTTTTTATGTCGTATAAACACTGTGAATTCCGTTTTGAACAACGCGTGTTTGTTATATACTCGTATATACCGACGTAACGGTAAAATCAACCTCCAACAGACTTCGTGCCGCGTTCGTCGTTGACCTAATATAATAAAAATGTGTACAAACCGAAACTATATATTATATGTGTATCGAGTTTGTCAATATTTTTAACCAGTACTGCGTTTAGAATATTTTCAAAATTATAAATAACTTTTCACGGAATACAATTAGATCGAGAAAAAATAAATAAATAAAAACTGACCAATAGTTACAGTGAAAATAGTCACTAATGGTTGATATACTTATGAAGAACGAAAGAAGAAACGGTGAAATAATTATGTATATATTATATAGAGTTTATTGAACAAACTGCGAATAAGTAATGTAATTTGTAATTACATTCGCTTACAATTTTGAAATGTTTTAATTCCGAATCACCAGCTCCTTGCTTGTGTCTGCCAGTCGAATTTATATAGATCAGTTTTACAAAGCTGTGGGTGTGTGCGTTTCTTTTTTTTATATCTGTACCCGAAAATTCTATCAGAAGAAGTGCGCCGATCTTTACACAAGTCACACTTTGTTTTACCGGTTGCAAATCGCATGTAGTCGATGCTTTAAAGATGCCATGTACGCTAAAGGGACGCTTCTTACAGGGTGACCCCGATATTTCCGCACCCTATTTACACAAGTTATACCGGGTAGTAGGATGAAAAAAACCTTATTTTATATGATGAAGACAAATATATTACATAAAATTATTACTCGGGCGCGGACTATTCAAAATTTCCAACGATATCGATTTTTCGATTTTTTCAAAAGCACCCGAAAATATAACACGAAAACTATCGAAAAATTACGTAAAACGCGATTTCGTCGAAATCGATTTCTCTTCGTTACTTTAAAACTAATCGGTGCTTACAGGAATTTGAAACATTTACCAAATATGCAAATATAGTTTTTTAAGAAAAAAAGAGATTTCAATAACTTTCTTTTAATTCTAGTCTGTTTATAGAAATTATAGATTTTCAGGTATTTAATTCATAAAAAGAATTGGTTTTTCATATATATACTCGTATATATACCCAAAATATCACATCAAACTCCGCTCAGAATCGTTTTATCGAATGCATGTATTTATCATCGCTTTCGAATTTATACATAGTGATAACAATATACTGTAAAACCGTTGTCCGAGTAATTCGCTTACGAGCGAAATTCACAACATCCCACGGCTCGCTACCATTTATTTTCTTTTTACATTGAATATATTTTCGAAATGTCCTATTCGATCACGATGTTATATAGGTCCCTTTTTTTTTTATTTAAATACGATCGTAGTAATTGATTAATTATAATATAAAACGAAAAATATCGGAATATAAATTTTATGCGCTTTACCTGCAGTAGCAGTTATTGTAAATACGTTATATTTTCGTGAGTTATTATTTTTATTTTTTTTGTGTATATGTATATATATATAAATTGCTTTTAAGACCAGTTCTCCTGCAAGCATATATTTCCGTCCACTTCGCAGCTTCTGCCCTGAATCGCAATTAGATATTAAACTAGGAGATGCTGTAGCCGTTCAACAAGTCTGCAGAGTTTTATCACGCGCACGAAGAATTATTGAACGACGGCGAAACGAGCGTTTATAATAGAAGACGAAAACTGATACAAGAAAGAACAGCTTTTGAATAACATGGGCGGGTGTGAGGCGAGTCATAGACTTTGGGAGAGTGTGTAAGAGAGAGATCTGAAGCAGCAGCGATGCGGATGTGGAGGAATCGGGTACAGCAGAATGGAAGAAGATGTATACTGCGGACAGCGTATAACGAACAGGATGATCGGAGTTTATTAACTGAACAATATATGTGACGAGGACGTTCACGAAAAACGTTTAATTTTTTTTCAAGGAAAATTTTCCGAGTAAAAGAATTGAAGGCCGATCGAGACACGGTCAAAGAGGTTTGTCGAACGATGATGGCAGCAGGACGAATCAACTATATAATATGAAACGGACGGCATATGACGTGACGGTGTGCCGTACTACAGTAAGCGTTGCTTTTAGGAATAATTGACTACGACGATGTGAATAATACGTATTGTTTGCGTGTGCTCCGTTATAATAATAATAATAATAATAATAATAATAATAAATAAATAAATAAATACTCGAATTTTGCTTTAATATTTGAAATTTAAGTATTGTTTACATATAGTGTACCTGTATGCGAGAATGAAGCGCAGGTGCGGAACTATAAATCCAGGCCGGGAGACTGTTTATCCATTTATCCAGGCCGCCACCACAGCACACTTACAAAAAAAAAAAAACCCCGAAATCAAATGTTCTCCGTACCTTCTTTTTCTCTATTGGCAATTCCATTTAAAATAATAATAATAAAAAAAACGAACGTAACAAATTTTTCACAATAAAATAATATTGTTGAATTTTTCAAGTATTTCCTCCTCCGTCGTTTCGCACGCCCCTGGTCAAGCGAATATTACGTATTGTTATTATAGGTCGTGTGTTTTAACAACGTAGAGAAAGAAAAAAAAAAACGTTACGTAATTTCGGGGGAAAATGCGTTTTTTCTTTTTTTTTTTTTGCGACAACGGATGATGAGAAAAGAGAAACAATTATACCATTATGTCGCGCGTTGCGTTTACCTAACCGATTCGGAAAATTTCGCCGTGACACGTCATAATATGATTACACGCGACGGCCGTTCTGTTGTATTTCCAGTGTCCGCCGACCAGCGAGAATATATATCGACAGAATTCTGTTGTCCGTGTATTACCGACAACAACGTTTTATAACGAATATTTAATAATAATAATAATAAATAAATATTACGGACGAGGACGAAGAAAGTGCCTCGGACACGCAGTCGTGTCGCTGCGCGGCGCACCAGCTCGTTTTTTTGTTTTTCATGGTGGTGGTGGTGGTGACGGCGGTTGTGGTGGGAAACCGGTTCGAAGATTCGGTAAAAGAACAACTCGATTTTTCAGTGTCAGTCTCGTTTCAGACTCGACGAACGAGTCGTCGTCGTCGTCGTCGTCGTTGTCTGGTTTTTTCGTTCTTTTACATTTTTTTTTTTTTCCGTACGTCTCTCTCGATTTACTCGAATACTCGAAAAAACACGTCCAAAACGTATTATTTCTGGCGTATACCGTACGCTGCATATAATATACGTATATATATATAGGAAAGAAACTAGCCGAATATCCAGCGAGTCCATACATGCAAAATATCCGGAACGTCGTAACAGAAACGAATATTTAAAGGTATTTTAACAAAAACAAAAAAATAAACGAATTTATATTATTATTATTAAAAAGAAAAAAAAATGTATATATTGTACAACACGTATACGCGTAAATAGCATTTGTCGGGGGAAAAAAATAATATAAGGTAACATTTTTATCTCTCAGCTTATTAAATCGTATCTTTTTTTTTTTTAAAAAAATATATAAACCGTTATTACAACATTATACCTAACTATATATTATAGTAATAAATAACGTTTGATAAGAGTGTTAAAAAAAAAAAAACTATAAAATTTGTTGGTTTTCTTTTTGAGTGCGTACCGGCGGACGAGGAGTCTAGAAATAAAGATAAAAGGGAGAGAGGCCAAACGAAAAAATGTACTTTATTTACATGCGAACATGAGTATTACAATTTATGTAATGAATAAAATATTATGTATTATTATACACGTGATTATATAATAATTTATATATATATATATATACGTAAAATAATTATGTCCGCTGCTGTCACAAAGTTCAAAGTCTTCAATACTTGCTCTCTAATCGTTGCGATCATACGCGTAATGCTTTAGAACGATTAAATATTATCGTTGACTTAAATGAACAGTTAAATTAATTCTTAACACTTAAGTACGTTTTAACTGTCACTAATAAGGGGACAGAACTAGTAACTAATAACAATAATACACTTTTAATGCACAAGAGAGCAATAGCACAAAATAGTTCTATAATATAGAACATTATTAATTACGTTATATCATTAATGATAAGATTTTTGTGTTATTTGTGCCTGCAATAATATAGTTATTATTATTACCTCCTACTAAGATTTCGGTACGTACCTTTTATTCCGTGGTACACCTATTGCGGACTGAAAAAAAAGACCGTATACGGGGATTATTCATAAATTATTCTTGTAATGCACTTCTTTATTTGAATTAAAAGCGGAAAATTTAGTCAATTTCAAAACCATATAAAATGTAGTGTATAATATTTTTCGATGTGTTTTATTTTTATAAATTGTCTAATAAAATATTTTGGTCGGTTATAAATTAAAAAAAAAAAAAAAACCTCGACGATAAAATATTGCAATACTTGTACGAATGAGAAAAATGAACCCGAGGAATTTGCTGCACACGCGTGCTTACTATAATAATTGCGTTCACCGGGAAACGCAAACGGTTATTATAGCCCGTTTTCGACGGAATTCAACAAATAATAAACGGCGTCGATTGCAATGATATGAGCTGTACGGTAATTTGTTCCATTTTCTTTTTCTATAGATATTTTCTAACGTTCTTGAGTTAGAATGTACGACGGCGGATTTATGCATAAATATATATATAAATTTTTTTTTTTTCTAAGAAAAACCGCGTTTTGTTTCCATAAACGAATCAATCGAAACGGTCATCGATTTCACGCGTAATAATATCGTCCGTAAAGAAAAACGATTATTTCCGTATAATATAATTGATCAATTATTTTTTGAAATTACTCGTTTATTTATATTCCAATAGCCTCTGACAGATTCTTAGCACGTGTAATTATATATAATTTAGCAATATCTTTTCTTTTCGTATCGAACCGAACTATTCCGATGAGGATTTACACTTAGAAAGTAATCGTTACAAAAAATATTTTTAAAACTACTCCATCATAGATTGTCGAAAGTAAAATATTTTAAATTATCTTTAATGGCCTATTAACGCGTTACAATTTTTTTTTCCTTTTATACTATTTACCATTGGGTATTGAAACAAAAAAATTTTAACTACTTTTAAATCTCTTATTATTACGGAATAATAATAATGTTAATTATTTAATTAATTTTTCACAAAACGCACACAGTCGGTAAATACGCATTTGGTCTTACTACGGGAATTGATTGATAAAGAAAATTATACTATATTTATAATTATATATATATATATAATTATACGTTTTAATTTTTTTTTTTTTTTTGTTTGATTTTGAACAAATTTTGATTCGAATTACGACGAGCTATCGATCATCTCTTTCTTCGTTACACAAACCGAGACGAGCGCACGTTTTGCGATGGTTCAACGAATAATCGGTCGAATTCGTTTTGCGCGCGTAACGAACCTTTTTCGGCCGCTGTTCGAGAACTTTTCGAAACGTTTTGTTTTTCTTACTTTCGGATTTTGTAAAATCGGTCCGGACCGCTAACCGCTAACCGGGTTAATCACCGCGCGGTTTCTCTCCGTGTGCAGTGCCATCCGTTTCACGTCGGTGCGGCAGTTCCTGTCCGGTGGATTGGCGCGCGCTCGGGCACGCCAACTCGCGAACAACGTGCGCCTCCTGCACGGCACGTAGACCGCCGCCAAACTCTGTCTCTTTCTCTCTATTTATTCGACCACAGACAATGGCCTGCGCGAACGGAGATTGTGCTCCGATGACCCACATAATTTATTGTATTTGTCTTTATCGATACGAGGAAGTGAGACGCGCGGTGTCTATTTTATATTGTTATTAGCCTGCAGCCGTTCGTTATTGTCGCACTCACGACGATTATGCGCGGTCTTTCTTTACAGGCCGTTATTGTTTAAGCCGCGGTCTCCGTCATTATTATTATTATTATTATTATTATTATTCAGTGTAGGGCTCGGATATAAACGCACTGAAAACAAAACAGAAATCACAAACTCTTAGAACAGAAAAAAAACGCGCGAAAAGTTGCCGGTAATAACCAAAACAAATACACGAATAATTTATAGTTTTTTTTTTTTTTTTTTTTCACGGAGAAAATAATGTTTCCAACTCGTCCTACTGCAATCGGCCAGTTATCTCGATTTTTTCGAATATTCCTAAAACGCTAACAATAAAACGGAGAGAGAGAGAGGGGACATTAAAATATATACATATTGTTCGCAAGTCTTTTTTAAATAGGAAAAACTGCTTTGGACATCAACTACTGGATATTGTAATTTTTAAATGTGCGAAAAATATCTCATTGCGGGTGACGACCGTTCCACGTTCCGACCGCACAATCTCTACTTTCACGAAATTATTACTGAAATACACATTGAATGTCACAAAACAGTGCGCTGCGATGTGACAAAGACGTCAAAATAGCGGGGGAAAAAAGGAGAGAAAAAAACGTGCTATAAAAACAAAAACTCGATCGGTTCAATCGCGTCCTCTCGGAACGTACGTTTACAGTATAGGTATAAAAAAAAAAACCTATGCAAATCTCGTATTACGAATTCATATACAAAGTTATTAATTTTATGTACGATATGACAGTGGTGTCGAACCGAGTATTATAGTAAATAATATTTTAAACGTCTACCGCCAATGTGTAATACAGATTTAAAAGTCGACTGTTGTAAACAGGCCGAGGTATTAGTGGCAGTAGCGCACCCAGGATTTTTTCAAGGGGGGGGTCTAAAAAACTATATTATGAAAAACAAAACTTTTAATAGATAATAAAAATAGATTATATATTATAATAATATAATATAATCAATAAATTGTTAACACCTGGTGTTATCTATATCGTATGCGAAATTTTAACAGAAAAATATGAAAGTTGTATCAGAATTTGGATTTTCATCTATAAATGTAATACTATTGCACTAGTCAAGGGGGGGGTCCGGACCCGGAGTCCATCCCCTTGGGTGCGCCACTGATTAGTGGTAATAATAATAATAATAATAATTTTTATTACACCTCAAAATTAAAAACGATCAAATATTATACTTTGAATAACGTTTTCAAACATAACGAGCATAAGACGTAATACACAAAACAAAATTTTTCAAATTATAATTTATATTATACTATTATAGAATATAATGGCGTGTACCGGGTAAAAAGAGAAAATTCGTTTATAATAGACGCTTTTGTTCTGGGGAAAGTATGTAATAGGTGCGCGTTTTGAATATATCTCGCGAAAACTCTTGATCCTCGAACGAAAACATAATTGATCGTTTTTATAATATTTAATATTAATAATAATAGTATAGTAGACGGCATTTTACATATACATATATATATAAATTCGTTGCCACTTATAAGATCTGCTTAGGAATTCCTCCTAAAACATTGCTATGAGTAAATTTTTCGTTAGCTCTATATAAGGAATGTGTTCTCGTGTAATTTGGTCTCAAACGCAAAAGTCGTTTTTTAGCACTCCGCGGGGAATAAAAAAAAAAGAAAAAACAACCGATTTATATGTGTCGACTGTTTTTTTTTTTTCGGAAAGGCAGTGCTATTATAACTTTGAGTCATACACTCTTAATAAAAAGAAATCGGATTATACGCAGATGCTCGGATATCGAGAGAGTGAGAAAGAAAAAAATTGATAAATATAACGTAAAAAATGCGACATTTTAATTGATAAAAAAGATTCAACGATTGATATATTTTTGAGAGAGGTGTGTGTAAATACGGACAGACCGATGATATGCGTGCAGACGAAAAAGCTATGCGTATATAAATATTTTATTTGAATATTTTTTTATATTAACGATGAACAATAAAAACCATACAAATGTATAATGTAAGTCCGAATGTATATTATTTATTCATCGCTGCTTACACATGCAAAACGTATGAATTATAGCAATAAACAGTATTACGCATAATCGCGCGCGTGTTCGTAATGATTTCGAAATGTCGCGTCCGGCAATTGTATTTCTTTTTTTCTACAGTCATTCCCGAACCTTATAAATAAATAAATAAATGACACACGTAGAAACCAATTATCCAAATGCGAAACGTACAATGATATTATGTAAAGTATGAACACGAACACAGAGTTGGCCTGCGTGTACCTATGTTATATGATTCTATTGCAGCAAAACAGTGTGTACGTCGTATATTGGTTTTTTTTTTTATATATATATATAACAAAAATTCGCTAATTTTCACGTTTAAATCGATTTTGACTATTTGACCAGTCCTTCGGAAAATCTCTCTATCTACTGGAAGTCCGTCCCTGGTACGTATAGTGAACTCTAATATTTTTTACGAAGTTGTGTTCACATTTTTTTCACCCGCACGCTTACGCCTCCAACTTGATTTAACGTAATTTTTCTATAAAAGAAAACGACTGCTTATACGAATAAAAAACTTAATCAAAAAAAAAAAAAAAAGATTTCGCCAAATACTATGTGTGGAGTTTACTGTCGCGTGACTTTGAAACGTGGACGATCATTGAATAGGACAAGAAAGAATCAGAGGCAATGGAAACTTTGGGAAGAATAACGAGAGTTAACTAGACAGAAATTAATTAAGAGGAACACAGAAGAAGTATTAAATCGAACGGAAAGGATTATGCGTAGTACGGTAAGAGGAAGGAGCCGGAAAAGTGTTCGGCCACCTGTTGAGGCATAATTCGTTTACGTCGAACATAATAATATTAGAAGGACGGGTCGTAAAGGATTTACTGAAGATATTACGATTACAACCGGTATGAAGAAATTGCTGCTACGAACGGATGCTAATGGAGATCTGGATTTGTAACGAAAAGGCATGACAGTTAGTAAAAAAAAAAAAAAAAATTCTATCCGAAATTTGATTAAAAGTAAATCAATTTTATCGTCATGCAGTCTCTAAAGACAAAAGAAAAAAAAACCATTTTCGTATTGGCACTGCGTAGTACGCATAGGTGGACACGTACGGTAACAAAAAAAAAGCGGACACGACCTTCGCAGGTTCGAATAAATTATTTATTCTCCCGGACAAAGAAAAACGATATAATTAACATACCTGCATCCATTTTTAAAATTCCAAACAACTAATATGGTATTTTAAAACGACTTGTATTTAAACGTTATGATTTTAATACGAGAATTTGCTTGATTTAGTTAAAAGTGATTAACTGATTAATTTCAATAATTTAATAAATAATTAATTTAATAATTTCCACGCAACGGAAATAAAAAATTTTGGCGGAAAAAACTTTTAATACATTTTTCGTAAATGTATAAATACAATATATATATATTGAAAGACAACAGATGAGAAAATCATATACAAATATTGTTTATGCATGTGAGAAATTCCGTTGATTTTCGTTACAAAAATTAATTTAATTTAAATACCCGCGTGACTTATCTACGTGGTTAAACGTTAATTTTTAGAAAAAAAAAAAACGTACAGCGTTAAGGGGATTGGGAGCGAGTATTTTATTCCATTGTCTTACGCACACGAATCATAGTAACATAAACGTTTCGTACTTCCAACGTACCGATCGGCTTAGTGAATTTTACTATAAAATGACACAACATTAATTAGTTTTTTATCCATCATAAATCCTTAAAAATAAATTATTTTAACAAATTTAAATCATAATAATCAATTTTTAAAGGCTTGAGATAAAATAATAAAAAAAAAAAAATCCGGGAAAATCATATTGTATAGTAAAATTCACAACGAATTCGGAATATCCGTTTTCAGAATCTTTATGGAATCGACTAGGTGGTCGATCGGTTCGTTAGAAGTACGAAACGTTGATTTTACTATGATTCGTGTGTGGAAGACGAAGAGAGAAAAACGGTACTCGCTTCCAAAGAATATCCTCGGCGGTCTTCACGAATAAAACACATTTAAAACAGATATTATAACAAATATATATATATGTGTGTGTACATATTTTAAGCAACGCAATTATCGTTGTAAATTGTAAACGACGTATAAAAACATAATAGTACCTACACTATCCCGTTATTCTATTTTCGTTTATTTTTTAATCATAACGGTTTATATACCGTGTCAGTCATATACGCGTTATACGTCGGAATACGTGTAACTTTTATTGGAAAAAAAAAAACAAACGAATAACGATGTTAATTCTCGCGAATTAATATTATAATTTTTTCCCCTGGTTCCGAGGCCTGCATATACGTACTTATATATATTGTACAAAATAATTGTATTCCGATAAATGTAAATTCGATATAAACGTTTTTGCGGTATGACAGTGTAGCGATTTAAATAAAGGCTCATATCGTGACCTTAAGGCTGTTGTCCGCGACATAAATGTTAAATATTATGCCGAGATTTCCGTATATTATACGATGTATTGTGTAATATAATAAACATGTTATGTGCCGCTTATAAATAGTTTATATTATTATATCGAAAGGAATCGTACAATATTTTAACATTTTTTTTTTCGGTCGAAATAATTGTTCAAAATTCATTCAAAAAAATAAATAAAAACGTAAAAAGGACGCTACGAAACCGAGCAATGGTCGACAAAACGCGCCGTTGTCCGTTAGGCGTACCGTAAAAACACAGAAAACGTTCAAAAATTGAAAAGAAAACATCTCACGGAGAAAAGAATCTTGAAAGCCACAGTTGTGTGCATAAAGAGATCAAAAAATTTTTACACGAAATATAAATTACAATATAACGGAGGTGTTTTTTTTTCTTTCAAATATCTGTAATTCTTGAAGAGTTATGTAATTAAAGTGGTAAAAATTCCATAATATTTTTAAATCGCTTATACATATTTAGGAAATTACTAAGTTATTGTAACTTATTTACTGAAATCCGTAAAGTGTCACAAAACCACGGTTATAATAATAGGCTCCGGATTTTTATATAAATAAAAACGTAAAGTATTTAACAATAAGTTATAAATTAGCTTTTATTTTTTTTTTTTTGAATTAAATTCATTGCCGTCTTCTCGGATTCAGTATTTGGAAACATTTGCAAACTTAAACGTACGACCTTTCTAAAAATTGACGTGTTCAAACGGCCCTCTTACAACAATTATTGAAGAAGCGTTGTTCGACGACGACCGCGAGGACATCTCAAACTTGATAAATCGGACACCGCGGTACCAATAATATTATCTTTAATTTCCCGTGTCTCTTATATTTTAGTTGTGGAATAGAATATCAACAACAACTAGCTTTTTTCCCAATAAAATTTAAATAATGTCTTCTTTATTTTGGCTATTAAAAAATACGCGTTTATTATCAGAAATGCGCGGAAAAGAAAAATCGTGTTGTTTCATTTTATTGTCGTCTCGAATCGTGTTATAGTTTTTAATCGGGAAATCGGCGATTTTAATGAAATGAAACGAATATTTACTACATAACATTACTTTATAGTTTATACATTTTCTAAATTTCGTGGATACTTCGCGCTGGTCGTCGTACCTGCTCTGTTGTGGCACCTATTAATATGTAATTAGTTTAAATACTTTATTTTATGCGTTCAAAGCGTACGCAACGAATAAAACGATAATGACGATGACGAATCGAACACACACAATCGCGATGACACATATTGTTATACACATGTGCGCGCGGACACTCTCATCCTGCGTGTCAATCAGGTGTAGGAAATAGAGCGCGAATAATTATTTATTATTATATACGCGTGAGCGAGATGTGGAAAGCGACACAGACAATGGAATACTTTCGGAGTAAAAAAAAAAAAAAAATAATAATAATAATAAATGAAATATATAATAAAGCGCCGTATTGCGATATTAAAATTGCTTTTTACTTCGAACGTACCGAAATACCGTAATATCGAATATTGCGGGGTTTGGAAGAATTCGCACGAAACGCCTGACCATCACATTAATTGAGACGCGAAACAACAACGAAAAGAAATCTCACACTATCATATCGTATCGTTAACAATATTTTATGCGTTTAAGCGTCGTCAAGATGAGAACGTAAAAGCAAATGATTACCAAAAATCCGTTTTACACCGCGGGGAGGAACGAACCACGAAGGCCACTGCATTTGTGTACTTAAGAGATCAAATTTTTACGCAAAATAAAATATCGTCTATACAATAACGGAGCTTTTTTTTTTTAAACACCTTTAATTCTTATGGAAAATTATGAGTTTAAGATATTTAAAAAACTTCAACTACGCACTCTAGCCTATAGAGTTCTTTCTAGTGCATGAAGCGATTATTTTGACGGAATGCCTAGGATTAAATCGCTCATACACCGGAACCGAACCGGGAAAAAAATCTCGCCGAATTTTTTCGAATGAAACCGCATTCGTTGTCGCCGAATTAATTTGAGGATGGCGATTAAAAGCAGATGATTAAATTACACGGTGATAATGACGAGGAGAAAACACGTTTTCTGCAATCGTTTTTCAACATTCCACGATGAACACAGTGCGTAGCAGCAGTTAAATAACCATATTGTACGTGTGTGGCAATTACGGAAAATAATAATAATAACTTTTCCACCGACGGATAGAATTTCTTTTTTATTAGAGTCCTGCATGAGTTATGAAATCGAGGAAAATATATCGGTAAGGCCCGTAATCTTTGGCAACAACGCGATGATATGAAGATTTTCTAAAATACTAAATGATTTATTATTATCGACCGCGGTTGGGTTAAACACCGAATGCGAATAACGGTTGACGAAAGACTAAACATTATAAAAATTGTCAGGACTGTGTGTGGTGATAACTGCATGAACACTGTAGAACAGAGGTTCCCAAACTTGTGAAATCACAAAAAAATGTTTGATTGATCGCGTCGACAATTTTCACGTTGGAAAACATGAATTGAAAAAAAATTATTATTTATCTAATTGAGATTTTGAAGACAATTCGATAAACACAAGTTTCAACAGTAAATATTTAATGGAGTTTTGGTTTTCTATTCAAAATACCTTTGCTATATTCACCGCTGCTATTCTCATTCAACCTCGCGAAGTTGGATTTTCAGTCATTTTTTCTTTACGTTTGTTTACCAAATAAATCATATTTTATACAACAATATTACTATATATATATATATAAATTATTTTTATTTTTATTAAAATATATTGTTAATATTCTGATTATCCATATTTCGTATCAGAAAAAAAATTGATTTGGGCGTGGTCACGTAAATTTGAAAATTGTCAAAAGTGGACAAAAGCACATATAAAAAGTTTGGGAACGTCTGATATAGAGTAGCTGCTCTAATGTTCATGGATTACTGATTAAAGTGATTTTTCAAAACGTTTTAAACGAGGCTTTATATCGAATGCATATAGAGTATTGTAATTCAACTTAAATTACATTAATCAATTTATAAAAATAATTTATTTAAAAAAAAAACTTAAGCAACTCGCCTTAAATCATCGGTTGACTTTTGAATTTGAAACTGAATTTGTATACTCGTTAGATCAAAATATCCGTACGATAATCATTATATTGTACAAACCCCGTGCTGTATATGGACCAGTCGTTCCCAGGGAGATTATCGTTTATCCACTGCAGTATTTGGAACGAAGCGTACGTCCGTCCCAATTGATTTTTCTCGGGATAATGAGGTTCGTTCGGTGTTGTCTCTCATTAAAGTGTATAATACGTAGCGCGTGTACTCAACGACAACAATATTTGTCGGAACTAAAAACCGGTTGCTGCCGAACCGTCAGCATTCGTGTATATGTGTTTCATACACGAATTATTTTTTTTTTTCTAAACACGTTTTACTGTTATACAGAAACAGTAATTTTGAACAAATCGCCGCGGAATGTTATTATATGTACGTATTGGAATGTCGCGTAATATCATAACTAGGGCAGAAAACTCGTAGAAGTTTGTGTGTTGTTTTGTTTTTCAATTATCATCTTCTTCTTCTTCGGTAAACACTTTATTCGGACCATCCCGACATACATCCTTGCCTCCGATTTTCTCTGTCCGATGCCTGTATCCTCCAGTCTACTCCTCCTCCTAATGCTTTCACATCATTCCTTACTACGTCCTCCCATCTCAGACGTGGTCTTCCCAACGGTCTTCTCCCAGTAGGGTTTTCTTCTAATACTATGCGTATTAGAAGATGTTTCAATTATCACTCAAAACATAAATCAATGATATAGAGAAATTTGTTTCGTAATTTTATACTATAGGAGATTATGGAAAAAAAAAATTTCTCGCAAATTTCGCGTTATTAGCTCTTTTTTTCCACACGTTAGTGGGTATTTTGTTATATTTTACGAGCATATTTCACTAAATCAAATATAAAGTAAAAAAAAAAAATAATTAGTATTTAATTCATCTTTAAAATCGGTTAAAAAAAGTATGTATACCTAAAAGAATATTGGATGGAATAAGTGAGTGATGGGAGGGTGTGTGTATTTTTCCCGTCTGCAAGACGATTTATATTTGAAATTATAAACCGCCGAGATATTTTAGCTTCAAGCGGATTACATATATTATTATATTTTGTACAATTATTGTATATTTTCTAATCTTATTATTAATATCTTAATAATTTTATTATAATTATAATTTATCACTGTAGTACAGTGATAATAATAGTATACCATAATATATAGTATACCGTCATTTAAATTTTTTCTAGTTTTTATATTGTATATTTTAAGAGAGCGTATTTTTAGTGATTGTACGCATATTTTAACGGCACACTTGATGATGTTTTTTTTTTTTGCGGCATATATGCATGCATATTTTTAAAAATGTTTTAAAACATGAAGTCCTTAGCCCTAATAATAACACAATTTATATAAGTGTCAATAACAATTTCAAAACGTGAATTGTAATTTGCGCCGATATCAAATCGGTTAATAGTATTTAAACTTTAAAAAAAAAAAATCTTTTAAAGAGCGTTCATATGAATTTGTTTGATAGTCGTAAAATATATAAAATATTTTATACGCCTAATACTTTTTTGTATTGTTGTTGTACGCACAGAGTAATCGTGAACGATGGCGCCTTCCTTCGCGTCCACGTGCCGGACAAGAGCTCATCACAATCGTCGTTCGCAGCATCAGCAAAAGTCGTCCGCCTTAACGAAACCGTCGTATTCGTCGATATTGATCGCGTCCCTCGTGATTGTCGCGTTTTTCGCCCGGTCGGCCGATTGTCAAACGGAAAAACGGCTTTCGTCCGTCCAACAGCAGCAACAGCACCAACAACAGTACTACGGTTCCGACGACGACGATGACGGCAACGGCGGCAACGGCAACGGCGGCGGCGAAGTAATCAAAAGCCAAATCCGCGCGGACTCGTACTCGCAAGACCAGTACGAAAAACGCGGGAAACAACAGTCGGCGCAGTCCACGGCCGACGTGGTCGGCTCCGCGTCTACCGTGTACGGAGAACAGTACGCGGTGCAGGGCAGTAACGGTGCCGGTGTGCTCTTGCAAGACCAACCGCTTTTGGACGAGGAGGCCCAGGAGTCCATTAGCTCGGGATCTATAAACAACCACAGGATACCGCAGTACACGCGCGGCGGGTCGCCGGTGCCGGCCGCCGAAGTGGTGCAGGTCGAGGGCAAGAACGTCGGTAACCGGGCCATCGGGAACAACTACCGTCCCGGGACGTCCGCGACCGCGGCCGGTTACGCGGTCGACTCGGCGTACCAAAATCCCCACTACAGTCCCCAGGACCTGATCCAGGATCAAAACTATCAACTCGAATTCAAGTATCACGATTACGACAAAATGACGAAATTCCTGAGGACCACGTCGTCCAGGTTCCCCAATCTCACGGCCCTATACTCCATCGGAAAGTCCGTACAAGGTGCGTAACGCATTATACTAAATCGCGATACCGTATGGAAATGAATACTTGGGTAAAATTGACATGCGCTGTGACGGAAATCAGGGAGAATGAGTTGAGATATGGTATCGGACGCGTGTCACGCGAAGAGACGATTCGCAGACTGCTGTGAACGTTTGTGTTGCGCAAACGATTGTAGAGAGGAAAATGAGTACATCCAATGTTGAAAATTGACTTTAAAAAAAAAAAAAAAAAACTTAGTAATAGAAGTGTTAACATTTTCTACTCATAAAATATTAAAATGAATAGCGTTTTAATTTAATTTTGTTCCCTTTAAAGTATTATAATATTGTTTTAAAATCGAAACAAACAAAAAAAAAAAATTGTTGAATTTAGGCCGCGACTTGTGGGTAATGGTGGTGTCTTCCAGTCCGTATGAGCACATGATCGGAAAACCAGATGTGAAATACGTAGCCAACATGCACGGAAACGAAGCGGTTGGCAGGGAACTCATGTTGCATCTCATCCAGGTGAATGAAAATCCCGAATCAATCATTTATTGATACGTAAAACACATTTATTTTATTGTCTAACAACACGTGTATACCTTTTTAATATTCATGACGATCTACAGAGTTTTAACTCCATAATATTGTACATTTCGGAAGATGTATTTTGTATTGTACCTATATAAGAATACGCGTTGTCAGCCGGATTCGTAAATACAAAATAGGACATTTGGTTTTTTTTATTATAATCTCTGAATTGGAAAAAACTATAGGTTTTTATTCATAAATTATACTTCCGTTATTTTCTATGAACTGTTATCCGTGTACAAAAAGAATCCTATAAAAAATACTATTTTATTTTTAGAATAAAAAAATTCAATTTTTTTCGTAGTTCACAATTTCGAATTTCATTATTCGTTCATATTATTTCAACTTTAATTTACAAATGTATACTTAAAAATCGTCCATAAAAGAAAAACGTAAAATAGAAATCATTTCTATATACAATACACTTAGAATTCTTGATTTTCATAGCGAATAAATAGAAATTTTTACGGTGTTTTAGGAAAATAACACATAAGAAATACATTTTTATGATGTTCTAATGAGCTTAAAATAAATCTTTTAGAAAAAGTAAATCGGATTAAAAAATATTTTACCTATTTCACGTAAGACTAGATATTAATTATTACGAGTTATGATGACTCGGTTTTGGAAAAATTCTATTCAAGTTTTTTCTGTTTCTTTTTTTTTTCAATACGATTTTCAAAAATACACTTGAAAATCTTTTTTTTATCGAATTTTTCGCCGTGTGTATTTTCCTTGAAACTTGATTTTTACGAAATCCTAAAAAAAAACCCCCGCTAAAATTACGTTCTTGCGTAGTACTTGGTGAACAGTTACACGGTGGACCCGTACATCCGCTGGCTTTTGGACAACACTCGTATTCACATTTTGCCGTCAATGAATCCGGACGGTTTCGAAGTGGCCCGCGAGGGCCAGTGCGATGGCGGCCAGGGCCGGTACAACGCGCGCGGATTCGACTTGAACCGTAACTTCCCAGACTATTTCAAGCAGAACAACAAGAGAGGACAACCGGAAACGGACGCGGTCAAGGAATGGACGTCCAAGATACAGTTCGTGTTGTCCGGCGGATTGCACGGCGGCGCTCTAGTGGCCAGCTACCCGTTCGACAACACACCCAATTCCAGTGAGTTCGCCCTGTGCACGTAAACAACAATATCCGATTGTGTTATGATAAAATGAGTGGACAATTCGGACGAAACGGAGGTGGTGTTTTTTTTTTTTTTTTGCACAAACGCAATGAGTTAAGAAGAATTAGAATTTAACTCGCCCAGCGCATTGATACGCATTATAATTCCGTTAAAATACGATATAATCATTACAACAGCGATGAAAATTACTACCTACCTCTTTCGTTCAGATTAGATTAACTCTTAAGTTCAAATTAAACTAAAAATATGAGTTTTGCAAAAAAAAAAAAAAAATAAATGACGTGATGGGATTTTTTTATTATTTTTTCCCGGTTTTAATGAGGTAAAAATCTATAAAAAAAAAATAATAATAATAAATAAATCCTACGTGGTTTTTTTTTTTTTTTTTTACACACCTGCGTTAGTATATATTATAATCGTTTCAACAACGTATTACGAAACAAACGCGTTGTTTATATGAATCGCTAATTGCAAAGAGGGGACAAGTCCTCTTTCAATTATTTTCCAGGAATGACGAAAAACTAAATAACCAAATAAATACTTTCTATAGTAGACGAGAATTTTCGAACACTTATATATTTGGCGTTTGGAAAGTCGGATTTGAGTCCTTTTATACGGCGTATTTACGCGTGCTCAATGCAATATGATGCAATAAACTCGAAAATCGATAAAAATGGACTCGTCCCCCTTTCGGAAAATTCATATTATTTTTACTATGTACGCGCGAGTTTTCACATGTCTCGCGCGAATGATATTTAAACGTGACGAAAACGCAAAAAAAAAAAATCGACAATTTATTATTATCGATGATGACGATCAATAACGACGACGTTTTCGTTTTAATATAATAATATATTCATTATTATTATTATTATTATTATTATTATTATTATTATTGTGTTTTATCCTTGTTCGCCGCCGTCGCAGTGTTCCAAAGTTACACGTCCACGCCGTCTTTTACGCCGGACGACGACGTGTTCAAACATTTGGCTCTGACCTACTCTAGAAATCATCCGACAATGAACCAAGGAGTGGCGTGTAAAACGGGTACGCCGACGTTCAATAACGGCATCACCAACGGAGCTGCGTGGTATCCTCTCACGGGTATGTAAACAAAAAAAAAAAAATAAATAAATAAAAAAACCGGTCGAATTTCACACGATGAATTATTCTCGTATTATAAATAATAACCGCGAGAAAAACAGAAATCCGTACGCGTATTTGTATATCATTATCATAAATATTTTATTCGAATATTATTATCGACGGGATAATTGAAAATCATAAATAATGTACAAGCCATTTTTTTTTTTAATATAATTTATATAATGTGTTAATAAACGATAACATCAATGGCGCAACTTTTTCAAGGTTTCATACTCGTTTAAACGTAGACGTTTCAATTGAAGAAAAAAAATCCGGTATAAAAATATACATTTTTCACGAACAATATATTAATTTAACGTTTATTGAAACATCGATTGTAGTCTAATTATAATTACGCGTATAATATATTAGTATTATATTATTTAATTTTCATATTGTATTACATTTGGGTAATACGAAAACATTTTGAAATTTTGAAATTTCAGTTAGGTGGGGGGATGGACGATTGGTTGTATGTTACTGGGGTACTTACGCGCTAACTGCTGAGCATTTAGACACACATTTTTCCCCTCTACTAAATCTTTTTCGATTTATGTGCACCGATCGTACGATATTCATAAATATTACATGATTTCTCATCCTCTCCATACATATAAACGCGTATTTTATAATGTAATCATTGTGTATCTGGACTTTGCAGGCGGTATGCAAGATTTCAATTACGTTTGGTACGGCTGCATGGAAGTGACATTGGAGTTGTCTTGTTGCAAATATCCGTCCACTTCGGAACTGCCAAAACTCTGGGAAGAAAACCGTTTGGTTAGTGTTTCATTATACTACGTGCGAGCCGCGGCGTCAATATTCGACCGTTTATATTCTTTTACATTTTTTTTTTATCCGAAATTTTAGTCGCTCGTCAAATTCCTGGCCGAAGCTCACCGAGGAGTCCACGGTTTCGTGATGGACGAACACGGTAACCCGATCGAAAAAGCGTCGCTTAAGGTTAAAGGTCGCGACGTAGGATTCCAAACGACCAAGTACGGCGAGTTCTGGAGAATACTTTTGCCCGGCGTTTACAAGCTCGAGGTCAGTATGTACAGCGCCGCGTTAAAGGAATAGTAATAATTTTGAAAAAAAAATTAAAATAAATTAATAATCTCGATGAAACCATTAAAACCGTATTGAAAAATCGTAATAATAAGAACGCTTCGATCGACTTTAACGGTAATTGGCGGTCGTATGTATAATATATATATATATAAGACCATTTATAACATCTATGCCATAGGTTCTCAAACATATTTCATACACCGCCCACTTTGACAATCAACATTTTTTAATAGTGCCCCCAAAAATTTTTAAACTTACCAATTGTTGTTTATCTTTAAACAGTTATTACAATTTATATATTTAAACATGCCATATTGTATTTTAGAGTTCAAACTTATATTTTAAACGAGCATTTTTAATAAGAGCAATTAAAACGCATACTTAATCGAATTTCAATGTATTTTTATTAAAATTTAAACAAATCTTTGAATTTAAATTTATCGAGCTTACTTAATTTGATGGATGAACCTGATGTAGTTTAACCAGTTTTTTTTATATCAGGCCCGAATTTACTTAAATACAGTCGTAAGTCGCCACGTTCGGTAACAAGCAGCAGATTTCTTTTTTTTAGTTATTAGTGTTGTTACAGCACTAAATCCACGTTCGAACAAATACGATGATGGAAACGCTATTAGATATCTTTGAACAATCGACCATAATCCAGGGTAAAGTTGCGGGATTACATCATTTTTCGCTTTTTTAATCAGCTATCGCCCCCCAGACCGCTTCAACGCCCCCCAAACTCCTTTAGGCCTTTACCGCCCCCCTGAAGGCCACTAACGCCCACAAGGGGGCGTTATCGCCCACTTTGAGAAAGAATGATCTATGCGGTTCAAACAAAAATGTCAACAGTGACATACGGATACATTTCAATACGATATGTTTATAATAAATATTTATTATCAAACATCGTGAATGACGACGATCGTTTTATCTGACAAATCGCCTGTTCCACGCGATACTTAACACACGCACTGCTGCAGTCCTGTCTGCGACCTAAATCTATACGTTTTGTATGGGCCGTAACACTTTACACAATTTCCTATTATTGTTTGCGCGCATTAAAAATAGTTGTACACCGGTTCGTTTTGTTTGCGAGTTATGTTCCTGTACAATGAGCGAACTGTATAATTAATAATAACAAGAAGATAAAAAAAAAAAAAAAAAAACCGCCTTGGGTCATCAGCTGACATGTCGTTAAATAATATTGAAAAGTTATCATTTTTAAATATTTAAACGGTTCTTTTTAAATTATTAGTATTTATTGTCTTCTCTACGTCATAGAAACATGTACAAAACACATTATATTATCTTCAAACCGTGTAGAAAAAATAACAACACATTATTATAAACACGTTTGAGCCATTACCCGAGTGACTCCATAAAACCAACAATAAGATTTAGACGCGCGCCGGTGCGGTTGTCAACGTGTGAATAAATGAAATACGGATGTTTTCATTCGTATAATTTCGCATGCATTTCTCCCAGCTTTTCAGGTATTAATCATATAATATGGTTATCGATTTCGGCTGTTTACGTAGCATATTTTATTGTCGGTACGCCATTGAAGTAGAAACGGTGCTCAAGCCAGGGGCGTATTTATTTCATCCCTTAGGGGGGGGGGCGAATAGAAAAAAGGGCCCGTCGAATCTGTTGCCAACTTAGAATTATCGAAAAATTATATCAAAATAATAAGTTTTAAATAAAAAAATGTTTTATGACATTTTAGTTTTAGTTCGATTAATTTTAGTTGTCAGTAGATATAGGTACATACACAAGTATCTAGGGGGGGGGGCGATCGCCCCATCGCCCCCCCCCTTGTATACGCCCCTGGCTCAAGCCCAGTTACGAATTTCGTGCGCGGGCGTACAGGATGAAAAAAAATAAATTTTAATGCAAATAACATAAAGATTTTTTGCGAATAAATGATTTTTTTTTTTTAAAAGACTAAATAAGATCGTTTTTATGCGGATTTTTTTGTTTTTTAGGTTTACGGCGACGGTTACATCCCAAAGGAAATGGACTTCATGGTGGTCGAACAACACCCCACACTTTTGAACGTCACGATGTACACGTCCAAGGTAGGTCAACCGGCGGACGGACGGCGCGTAAAACCGCGGCGACCACCGTGGGCGAGCGTTTCGCAGGCGACGAAAACGATTTTCGCGAAAGTCGGGCCCGTGAACTTTAATCGGCGGCGAGACGGCGATTGGCGGGTGTACAGCGACGCTACGCCGGTGATGGGCGCTTCTCGTTCACTAGCGAAAACTGCTATTGCCGCGGTGTTGGTTTCTTGTTTGCACGCCAAAATACCCCGTCGTCGTCCCTAATCACGGACCGCTCGCCGCGGCTCATCCGTGTAGTAAATACCGCGTCCGAGTACAGTGAAGAGCCTCGCCGTATCCGCACGTTTACACCGCAGGACTGCGGGGTGCAGTTGTCGTTAACTATAGTGGAAAAGTTATGAATCATTGTTTTGCACGGCTCGTCACTAATAAGAATTTCATCGGACGAGCGAACTTACAAAAACATCATAACCTAACGCCGCGAATTACTACTGTTTTTTTTTTCTTCTACTTCGGCGCGTAACAAGAATATTGTATAAACCTTTGTATAAATAACGGTAATAATTTTATATTATATTATATTGAATTATTCGTTTGCTCCTCCCCCCCTCTCTCTCTCTCTTCTAGCCCGTTACAGACGGCTCGTTACATTATTCGATATTTCAATGAATCAACAATCACAGCGCTCGCGTCTATAGGAACGATTCCAGTATAGGTACGTAAGAGACAAATGTATATGCATAGATTTAATCATGGGCGCCGAGTACAGAGAGTGACGGGGCCACCGCCTCCCACGGTTTATTGCGTGGGCGGTGTTACCTCCTATGAAAATTGGTCTAACATTTTTGACACGAACAAAAGTAATCTGAAAATCAAGACTACGGTACGTGTTTGTATTGAATACAATATTTCATTGTTACATGAACTATGAGTCGGCAAAACATTCTTTTTTTTTTTTTTGTTTTAGAATAAAAAAAAATCGATAAACGTATTATTTATCCTATAAACATATTAAGATTATATTATTTTATGAGAAAAAAATAAGTCTTGCGAAAATCCAATCTAGGTACATTAAATATTGTACGCATACATTTTTTATATAGTAAATTTCCTAGTCATTTAATCGCACTATATAATAATGCGGACTCTTCATGCAGATTCGCCCGATATTTTCCATCCATCGCTCATTTGAGCACGTTCATATTTTTGAAACGTAAACTTCCATACAATATAATACTATCATCATCATTAGCACCTAAATAACATGTTCATGAAACTGGAATAATTACGTTTTAGTCGGTTTTTTTTTTTTTTTTTTTACTCACTGAGAAGTCGACAAAAAATGATTTGTGTTTAAATTCGATTCAAAATTGTTATTTTAAACAATTTATTTTTGTGACGTTGATGATTTATTATAACGCTAGAAAACGGCGGTCTATCCGCAATAATTGTCGTACAAACGTTCGATTAGCACGTTAAAAACTACTATACTCTTTTTTTTCGTTTTAAATAATACGAGTGCTAATAAATATATATATATTTTTCTTTTATAGAAAGCCTATATTTATGTATCGTATAATACACGAAGTTTTATCCTCGTAGAATATAAATATTTTATATGGTACCTACGACTCGTCGAAAGTTTTATTTGCAATTTTCATAAAAAATAATTTTTACATATCCCTTAAGCCGTATTAAATCGTTTTCTAAAATTTCCTTCCATTATTCTTGCACATTAAACGTAAATGATTTTGAAAAAACCGCGTGCAGGTCATACACTGTTTAAAAATCAACTAAAAATTCGTAAATAAATTTTAATTCTAGTGCCTGTAGCAACGAAAAATTTAATTTCTAAACAATTTTATGTTACACATTCTCGTGTTCGGTATACGGGAAAAGTATTTTTTATGTTTTAGGTTTTCACGTACATTTAAAGTTCAAGGGAAACGAACTGTTCCAATTTATTTGTTTCGACTTGAATTTGAACTTTATTAGGTTACCTACTTATAATAATAATTTGAAACGGTACCTACGAATCATCTTAATTTATATATAAAGCCCGATTCACACTCGTACAACACGACACGATTAACAAAATTCACATACGACAGACACGCACTCTGCAGTTGAATTCAATTTTCGTTTCGAACGGTCGAAAATTGTTAATTCCCAACATGTTTCGGAATTTAAAATTTGAAGATTTAGCCGTGATAGTAATAATATATTTTATGGTCCAATATAATATAAAGACTGTATCTATGTACTATGTCAATAATAACAATAATAATAATAATAATAATAATAATAATAATATAATAATTAGGCTTGTTGTAATCAGTACAAAAATGTTCGTTTACAAATGTAATTTATAAATTAATTTGAATATATAAGTACATAAAAATATGTATATTTTAAATAACTAATAAGTTGATTCCGACAAGCACTGACAGACCGACAAAACATTCTTTGCTCGAATGTTTTGTCATGTCTTTATGGAGCTTTTTGGATCGGTGTGAATTACCGTATTCAATTTAGCGAAAATATCGACAATCTTGTATAAAAAAATAAAAAAATCATAGTATTACGATTTTAGTGTACGGCACAAATTAAATTATAATGCCTAAATCCCAACAATTTTGGTTACCCATTTGTTATAAAAAATACCTATGTATATGTTTATAGAAGCTTCTAACACTAAAATCGATTAATAAAGTTGTTAAAAAAATGTATATTTAACGTATCTAACATAATATATATTTAATAATTTATTAACCACCATTTTATTAAAATAGTAATAACAAAGTCTTTGCTTTTTATAACACGCCTTTAGAATTTTTTCTGTTTTAAAATTTCACTTTCCTTGTTATTTTTTTTTTTTAACGCGATTATTAACTTTGGCAAACAATTCTATGCATTAAAAAAACAAAATTAAACCAAAGTCAATAGTACTTTTCAAAACGATGGGTTTGCATGTGAAAAAAATCATCTTGAATGGTAAACATAATAGTTTTTTTTACCTGTCTACAATTTTTCTTTGTAAATATGTACAAAACGCAAGTGGTTACAGGATAAAATTATGCAAAAGGCAATAATTCAATTACCTTCTTCTACTGCTACTACTATCACGACTTCGGATTCGAGTATACACTTCCCTAAATCTTCTAACGGATTTTGAGTTCACATTGTCTTCCTTCGACGTTTCGTAAGTAATATAATATCGTCGATTACGAATACTTAAGTATTTGTAACCGTACAGTAATGTGTATAAAGACTAAAATCTTAACATTTTCATATTGATTATATCAATATTGAATACAGTATAAATTATAGTAGATACATTTTTTTTTTTAAATTATTGTCACTTTGTGTAAACATTACATTTACATCACCGCGATGAACTTTCAGAGACAAGACAATACACCTTACAGACAGCCGGTTCCTCACTTCTACCATCATCATCATCTTCCACAAGGAATAGCATTAGCACCCAAACAACCCGTTCATGATACTGGAATATTCTCAAGCATTACGTCCGGTTTCAACAATTTTGTTAGCAACGTTTTCGGATAAACCGTACAATAATCCCTAATATTTCTAAATAATTTAATAATAAATGAACAAATTATTATAGCCAATACACGATCTCTAAGCTATAAGATGAACAGCTTTTAGTTTAAGTTTTTTCCTTCAACAAATAAACATTTAATTGAATCATTGTAAAAATTTAAATAGTTGTCTCGCACTGCTTAACAAACATATTTATTGATACGATTATAGGTATAAATATAAATGATACATATATATTTTTATTTTATATATATATAATTTTTTAGTACATAATTCAATAATTTTTATATGGTCATTTCTTTATTTTTTTATTTAGTTATTTTGTGTACATAATTTCAACAAAAATTATAATAAATTATGATATATTTTATGTCTCTTTTTATTTATTTATGATCTACGTATGTACAATATAAATCAGTACAAAACATTGTATACATTTAAATTTCTTTTTTAATTTCAATACAATATTAATGTTTACTTATAACTTGTTAAAAGGAAAACACTTAAGGAACATTTGCAGAGTTCAAATCGTCCTTGGGTTTTAATTTTGATCTAACTATATAGAAAGCACTAATTAAACTGCCAAGATGTATTTTTTCACTTGTCCCACCATTGAGTCGTACTTCAATTTCTGCCATTTCAGTTAATATTTCTATTAGACAATCTGACGGTAAATCCACTAAACAATATTTACAAATCATTATTAATCTTCACGGTACACGTCAATTTACAAATGATTACAAAACTTAACGAATAACACTTACATCTGTATAGAAAAGTATGCAACTCTGTTAAAATGTCTTGTAACGCCAGACCTTTTTGAATTTTTATTTCTTGAATTTCTATACAAAATATAATCAATTATTGGTGCACAATAAAATCCAATTATTCATTTATTTTCTGAACAGTACTAATAAATTTACTTTGGAAAGTTGTCAAAAAGTCATCATTTAACAACCATTTCAAAATATTCATAATATCACTCTTTAATGGATGTCCAACACACGTGTAGACAGAATCTTCGTTTACTTCTGGAAATGCAGTAGCGGCACTTTGTAATATGTTAAGGACTTTTCGCATATCTCCCTGAGCCAAATCGATCAATGCTTTTTTACCATCTTCTGTTACTTTTACACTGTGAACCAAAATCACTAACATCACAAAACTGTAATTAAATATAGGAGAAAAAACATTTATGAATACCATACTTTTCGTTTTCGATAACATATTCAAGTCTAGGCATGATTTGTTTTAATTCAAGTGGACCAAATCGAAAACGGGTACATCGGGACTGCAATGCCGGAATAATTTTGCTCAAATAATTACCAATTAAACAAAAACGGACATTGTCGGTAAATTTTTCTATAACTAAACAGTAAAAAGAATATTATTTATGTATATGCGCATACATTTATTTGGAATTATAATTATATTACTTCTTCTTAATGCATTTTGAGCGTCATTAGTCATGGCATCAGCTTCATCCAAAATTATTAGTTTGAATCCAGACTTGAAAATTGTCCTTGTAGATGCGAAATTCATAATTTGTCCTCTAACGACATTAATTCCTCTGTCGTCTGAAGCATTCAACTCGAGTACCTAAAACATGTATTTGTAATACACTTTTTAATCAACTAAATGTTGCAAAATGGTTTTTTCATTATATGAAATAAAATAGATTAGAATAATTTTCACATGAGAGAACAACAGTTATAATTTTTACATTTAACCAATTGTGAATTTTTTATTTTTATTTTTTATCTAATTTTTACGAGAAGTTATTATAGGTGATAAAAGTTAACAAATATGTTTTCGTATCTATTTTATACATAATGTTTTATAGAATTTACATTAGTTTTTTTTTAATACTTAAAAACAAAAATTATAATATTTAAAATGAAAATAAAAAAAAAATGTAATAAGTAATGATAAAAATCTCGACTCAAATCAAATTTGGCTTTCAGTCGATTTCTTTATTAAACATAAAGTTTTTTAATGTAAAGACAACAGTGTATTTACTAAGAGATCGATATAACATGGAGAAAAGTAACCAGAACCAATGGGCATTAAGGAATCATCCAGAATACGATACAATTTGATAGTTAAACATAACTTAAATATTAAAAAAAAAAAAAATGAACAAATGAGAATAGACTGTAATAAATGTAGTCATTTATAACAAATTTCATCAATGAAATAAAATATATATATATAATGGAACTACAGGCGAAAAAAGACAAACACACCGCACAACTCCACAACATTGTATATTACGAGCAGTATTATCAGAAACTTAAATAAAAATAAATGTTGAAGGACTGGAATTAAAAAAAAAAATTATTGAAAAATCTGGGAAAGAAGCTAAAATAAATACATATGAAAAAATCTTTATGATAAACGATATAAAGACACGAACAAATGAGACAATTATAAAACACACATAAACGATAAAAAACGTAAGCACATAAGAAAAATGATATTACAAACACTTCATTATACTTTCTACATACCATTGAACGAAACTGAGCTGGAGTATACAACTGTTTGGCGCACGCCAATATCGTACTGGTTTTACCAGTTCCAGGTGGTCCATAAAACAACAGATGAGGTAATTGATCCTGTTTGATATATTTGCTGACTAGATTTATAAAAACAGAGTATAAATTCGGTTAGATTTGAGTCAGTCATTAATAATTCTTGTCATAAAAATATTTTACTCGTTTGAATGATATCTTCATGTGAGATCAGATCATCCAAAGTATTCGGTCGATATTTTTCCACCCTTTAGGTGTCATATATGAAACAAAAAAAATACATCAAATTCAAACGATTGGGCACGGTAAAACTATAATGTACACAATGTACTCACCAAGGCAGATTTGGTTTTGTTTTCTCCATCATAATTAATGTTCCGCAAAAAAAATTAATATATATTTCAAATTATTAAACGTTCACGAATCGGTTTTGTTTGGATACACTCGAAATGACATTTTTTTACAATATTCTCAAATATTTATAAAACAGATAAATTGTATAAAAATATGTAAAAGCAGATACGCTTAAATCAATTTCAATTAGATTAACTTCAGACGACACAATAATTGCTTTCGGTATTAAAACAATTAAACTTATAAAAAAAAATCGAATTTTTGATACGCTTGTTTTTATTTGTTCGATGATTTAATTTTAGGTTAATTCATGTATTTTGGCGCGGAATTCTCGTTTTTACATCGATGTCGACCAAAGACGTTATATGTCTAAGAATTCCTCTGGCGAACTACGTTTCTAACTCTTGTACGAAATTTCCAGATATTCCTTATCAACCCGTTTCTGGTCAAATCCATTTACGATTTAAGATATACTAAACAGCGGATTCATGTTATCATAGAATTCAATGGTCAGATGGACGATGGACCGGTTGATATAATACAATATAAACAATTTTTTTTAATTTTCGAATCCGAGACGTTTCGTTTCGTTTATTCTATTTAATGCATTAAGATAATAGCGAAAGTTTTTCCTTTTGTCTTTCTCAAATATTTTTGTAATGAAAAAATACTTTGAAGTTAAATCCGTCGAGTAAAATCGCTCTTTATTTACGAGTGTGAAGTTAGCAAGATGTACCCAGCAAGTGATAAGAAACGTATATTTAATTGCCTATACAAAGAGCCTACTAATAAGCACTTCGAACAATAATATACAAAAACATTTAAAATGTAGATAGCGCCACAAATATTTTTCATACATTTACCGTAAAAACAGTAATAATTTAAAAATTAAACACACCCGAATTTACTATTTTCGATGTGTTCCGGAGCCAAAAGGCATACATTTAACGAAAGCCCGTGAAATTTACTATAAGATAGGCTAATCGAAAACGTTACTTCCCAGTAAACAACGCTTTATAATTTAAAAAAAAAAAAAAAAAATGCAATAGAGAATAATATATGTTATATGGGCTGTGAAAATTAAATTATAGCAAATTAAATGGATTATTATTATTTGATAAAATTTAAGTACATTTTTATCAAATATGAATATCCGAAAACACACAACTTTAATAATTCGATAAACATTTCAATTTAATTAACACAAATTAGTTAGAATTATGATATCTGATTAACATTAATATTAACGAATAGTGAATATTATTTCAGCTACTAATGAAAATAACCATAACGCGGTTGGCAGTAAAAATCTGTTAAATATTTTAATAAAATTATACCTCGTCATAGTTGTTCTCAAGTGTTAATTTTCGTTTTGTATATGCAGTGCAATCTATCGTATGTCTATAAAATTACCCAATATTCTTATCAATGTTAATTTAAGCGTCAGGAGTTAGACATAGGCAACTTAATATACGTTTTACTTGCTGGAACTCTTGCTAATTCACACACGTAGAAATTCAAATGTTTTATTATCTCTGTCTGTAATATTTCAAATAATTTAAAAAACAATTAAAGAAATTTTCTTTCGAGATTAAATTATTAATGGTCGGTTAATATCAATATTATTGTGAAAAAAAAATACAAATATAAAAACGTTCAACATAATACACGCTACAATATTATTTCTTCTATCATCAGTAAAATAAAATTATCATTTTTATAAGGAATAATAATAAGTAGATATAAGGGATTTAAAATAGTTAATGTTTATCGAAAAGACAAATATTTTTGTTAATTATAATATTTATAGTTATAAATTAATTTTTTTGTTCCGTCCGATGGATTGTCTATAGTACACGCATATATATATATATATATTGTTATTTCGAGTTCAAATCGACATTTTTACAATCAATTGAAATCAATGTCGATAATAATTTATAATATTGATCAATATTCGATATTGACCATTGTATGGGAGATCATATTGAAATAATCGAAATCATTTCGATATATTTTATTGATAGCGTCAACTTGTACAATCGTGCCGTTTGTGTCGCGTGTTATGGTTTTAATAAATGGCTTGACCGTCGAGGTTAAAATTTCATCGAAACATTTTTCATCCATTCGTAAAAATCGTTTATTTCGTGAGTGGCGCGAGACTCTGTTATTATGAGCTTCTGGCGAGCGTTTTTGGTTTTTTCCCCGAGCCACATGGCAAGAGCGCAATAGCGATAATCGCGCCGGTTCTCTTCGCCAGACATTTTTGAACCGAAACCGAACGACGACATTATGTGATATTGATGAACGTTATTGATCGCGTCTAAAAACAAAAATTTAAAACATTTCTCGATCGCGTGTCGGCTAAACCAATGAACGTTTTGTGTAATAAAACGACGTAATGAGCGCGCATCATAATGTATTATTATTTAAAAAAAAAAACACGCGATAATATTACGGTAACAAGTTCTCTGCGGCCAGTTGTCACGTTGCCGGCACTGCGCCTTTGTCCGTTGCTAGAAAAATTACCAACGGCTTTAACGCGCGCGGCGGAACCACCCCTCAGGGCCGAACGACACCGCCGCGGACTCCAGTACACCGCGAGGAGGAAGAAGTGGCGGCGGAAGAGACCGCGCCGTTAACGCGATGTCCCCACCCCGTCCCGGAGTCCGTTGAACGAACGAGCCGCCGCCACCCGTCTGTCGTCCGACCGTCGACCCGCTGTTTTTGAGTGTCGCCGCACCGTCGGTCGCGTTCTCCAGCACACCGCGCCACCGTCGGTTTCGCGTGTGTGCGCGTGCGCGAAAAAGTCCGTGTGTGCGCGCGTCCTACCGAAGGACCGCATTCTTCGGACGACCGCAGGAACACGACAATAACAGTTTACACACGCACTCGGTGTACCTGTGCCGTGTGCGCTCATCGTCGTCGTCGTCGTTGTTACTACTCGTTTAGTGGATTTGTTTTTTTTTTTTTTATCGTGTTTGCGTTCAATCGACGAATTCCGTTTGAAAACCGTTATAACGATCGCCCGCGAAAACGGCCGTTACGCGCGCGCTCTCCATGGCTTTTGAAATGCCGCAACAGGTGTCGTCCGACGGCCTTTACGCGATATTACTGTTGTTGTCCCGTGTGCATCGCGTTCCGTCCGCTCGTTTGTAATTCGCTGTGTTCGAAACATTTTTCTCTTTCCAATTTTTTATTATTATTATTGTTTATTACCGTTTCGATATATATATATATATATATATATTACAATAACAGTGATTTCGTTGTTTACCATTTATCACGCGATGGAAGAAGAGGAGAGAATCCGTCGCCGTCGACGACGACGATACCGCGGTGTACACCAGGATTACGTATTCGCCACCGTATTCTTGCTCGTCCTGTCGGCCATCACTCGTTCCGAATGCCGTAAGTGTTCCCTTTAACGCCCAAATTACATCGTTATGCGACCGGTCCAGTTATTTGATGTATTTTACAGAATCTTATCAGGCTCCTCGGTTCATTACGCAGCCGACATCGACGAAAAACGTGATAGGCGAAGGACAAACGAAAATAATACAATGCCAAGCTCTTGGTAAGTGTTTTGAACATTTACATTTACAAGTCGGGCCACCGACCGTTTTTTTTCGAAAAAAATGTGCCCCGCAGACCGCATGACATTTGAGGTGCTCTACACTGCGATATTTCTTCCGTTAAATGTTAAAGTACCATATGAAATATCGCAGCCGTGTTCGGGTACCTTTACAACGTAGTTATATATAAACCGTTAAATACTATTTAGCCACGGTATGAACCATAAATTACTTTCTGCGAAAATGTCTTAAATCGACACAATTACGATGCCACTGTGAATTGTACCTACACGATGTGCAAAGTTACAAGAAATAGAAAAAAAATATTAACTGTATGATGAATATGTATCGATCGACTTTATAAATTAATTGGTTGGTACTCATTATTTTCAAATTAATATCAAAAAAATATAACATTTTAAATTGCAAACACAAAAAATTGATATTTATATTTTGTATAATTATGATGTATTTATCTAAAAATAAAAAACCGTAACTTAAGACAAAAACATTGATTGTTAAATTATATATATATATAATTTAATGATTTTTTTTAATAAAATAAGTAGGTATCTATCTAATATTATAGTTAAAGCTGATGTTATGAATAGTGTCTATGTATTATTATTTAGTTTAATGGTATAGTAGCTGTATTTTCATTATTTTTTTATTTACGTTTAATACTTAAGGACATCTGACATTCTAACAAATAACCTAGATTACCTACCTATTATTATATTATTTACAACTTATACGTAGAGCGTTAAAACATATTATTATTATCTTAATAGTTACATAATATTTTTTTTATATGAAATGTATAAGTTAGACATCAAAGTCAATGTTTATTTAATCTATAGCTTTAATGATTATAATTAGTTTCGCCATTTTTTATTAATGACCTTAAAGGATGGGTGTTAGTCGAGAGGTCCATAGGAACATTCCGACAGTCGCTTTTGGAAAATCTTTAGCCGTGTTGCTCAGAGTACACTGCGAATAAGCGATTTATTATTTACTTCAAATAGTAACTTATCCATACATAATATCATAAATGATAATCCAACTCAGAGATTAAAGTCACACAAATCCTATCACCCCCTACCCCTGGAAACTTGCTCAAAAATTACAATAAGAAAATTTTGATCCACACACCATATGGGAGGCTAATGATTTGGAAAGTCAATAATCCCGACGCACTGAAACTGATTCAAAATCTAACAACAAGGCCGCCATTGTGTCATCTAGTTTTCAGAGAATGGGTGATATTAAATAGAAAGAGAACTGATGATGGAAAAACAAAGCATATGCTACACAAATGAGGCTTTATAATTACACTAGAGCAATGGTTCCCAATCTTTTCAATCCTACGCCTCCTTTGTAGATTTTCAAAAATCTCGCACCCTCCCTATAAATTGAAAAAAAATGATTACGTTTTTTTTTCATTTTTACCCTACATTATAAGATTAAAATAATTTAATAAATAAAATTTTACTTCGTAATGACTCTTTGTGCGCCTCCCCAGTAATGTTTACACGCCCCCCCCCCCGGGTTGGGAAACACTGCATTAGAGTATAATTGCAGATACGAAATCCAAACAGCACACCACATTATTGCAGAATGTCCAAGAGGGTCCTTCCCTGGAGGCATAACAAGTCTCCACATGGCCACACCAGATGGTCGTTGTTAAATGGATCCAAAATCTAAATGTAAGAATATGAAACTACAAAATTGTTAATACAAATAAATATCCACGTATGTCATTAATACCATTATGTATATATTAAATTTTGTCATCATGATCGTAATTCATCTATATATTTTATTCATATTATTTTTTTTTTATTTACTTTCATAGAAGGTGCGTTATTAGAATCTTGATACTCTGTAGGTTTAATTAAATTTTTAGGTAGATAATATATTCGTAGCGATATAATTTGATCTCTTAAGGTTATTAATCACATTTTTTTTTTCTAGTTAACAATACCTATGTATATTTAAGTTAGAAATCTCAATAATATTCATTCGTGTAATTCAAATGTCTTTTTGTTTTGTAAATATTAAAATTAGGTTGGTATGAGTAATAATTGTGCACTTATTTTGATTCTAGTTTTAATGTTATTGGTAATATTTTACATTATTTTTTTTATATTTAATGTCGCTGACTCACAATTTAGAATTATTTTACAATGAGTCAATGAAGAGAATAGAAAGTATTTCGTGTTTTTTTTTTATGAAAGATAAATAAAAGAATAACGAGTGGAATTTTAAAAGTTTTAATGAAAACGTAGAACGGACTAAGAGAAGAATACCTAAAATTTATTACACGACTTATATTTGTTTTGTGATTATTTATTTTAGAAAATATACATACAAATACTATACTCCGCGCCACAAGAGAACGTAACCAAACGGCTATTATCAAAATGGTGGGTGTTATATGTTTTGCTGGTTGTCTCTTTCGTTGCACGATGCGGAGTATAGTTGGATTTTTTTTTTGACCTTTCAGTCCGAACGCATATTTATTTGCAATTTCTCTTCACTTATTCATTGAAAAACTTTATTATTACAAAAGTATTTAACAGTTAAATTGTCATTATTTTGCGAATGATTGAAAACGCGTAGTGAAAAATATTCACCTAGGACATAATATAATACTAGGTACAGTTTATGCTAATAAGTAATAAATTACCTATTGAAATCGTATATAGTTTTTCAGACACTATATTTCTATGTATAATTGAATGAGATTTTATCAAATGATATGTTTTAAATTATTATTGTACATTTTAACAAATACGTTGTTACGAATTATTTTTAACAATGTTATTCAATAAGACGTATTACAATCGCAAATTTAGGCAGTACGTAATTTAACACGTATTATATCATTCTCTAATAATAAGGTTTCTGCTGGGGTATAATAGTCGTCGTCCATACTATAGGGAAGCTTCTCATATAGTTAAATATTTTCTATCACTTGAATGGTTTGAATAACTGTCTGCCACGTTGAAAATAATATGTTTGATCGATAGAATATTGTGTAATCTGAAAATAATTCCTTTAGACATGCTTATTTATTTTAATAAGTCATTAGTCATTATTGATTTAATTATATTTTTACGGTTGTTTGGAAGTAACTATCTGTGTAAATTGCAGTTGTCTCCGGTCTATTAATCATTTGTTGTTGAATTGGTTACTATAGGTTTTATCAATGGGAAAAATAGTCGTTTGAATTATTATTATTATTTCCTGACATTGTTTATGGTAGTAACATGTATAATACATAGTATGTATTGATGTACACGAAAAAACAGATGAGCCCATGTCCCCGTCCGTATGTGTGCAAATGTCAGTTTTGTGTTTAAATTAAAAAAAAATAAAACTATTTTCGAAAGAAACAACCGAAAACTTGGAATTTCTACGTATATATTTTATTTCTACGTTTTTTTTTTTTTTTTTTTTTTTATGAAAAATGGTAATAATATATTTTTTCGTTTCGTATTAGTGTAATTTTAACAGCAGTGGCGATAGTTCGTACAATTGAATTTATATTGTTAAGTATTGAACAATTAAATGAGAAGAAATACGAGTGCGATAAAAAATATTTTATCTCGTAAAAAAAAAAAGATAAAAATTGTAAAGTGATCATACGATTAAAGTAATGATAAAAAAAATACGAAATTATTATGCATCAAAGCGAATATTTGTATGTGTGTCCGGAGTTTTTTTCGTTTCGTCGAGAACTTATCAGTATTTTTATAAGGTTTGCGACATTTCTCGTTCTAAAACGTAGCCTTTTTTTTTTTTTTTTGCATTCATTTATGTACTCATCGAATTTTACGTAAGTAACTAACAAATAATTAAACATTAAACTATTTGAAATTGTTAATTATCTATCGAACATTTAATGAAATGTCATAATTGAGTAGCAAATAAAGTATAGTTTCGTCGCAACAGTGGTCGGGAAGAAAAACCGTTGATTGTTACGTGCAAAAAACAATATTGTCGATGTGAACAGAAAAGAGAAATACACGATCTAATTAAAAGAAAAGAAAGAAAAAAAACGCGATTTTATTATTAAAAGTATATTGTTTACAGTAAGTAGGTATTGTATTATTTTTCGCAGATCATTTGTTATTTTCTTTTTTTTTACCGGTAACTCGTTTATTATCAACGCGTAGTACGATATTTCCATCATCTACAGGTATCATTTAGCATTTGATGATATACATATTATATATTTCGCGCGATGTTCACAATGGTTTTTACGCTTTGAAAACGAAAATATTTACGTTTCACCGAATATACAAAAAAAAAAAAATATATATATATTTTTTTTTGTAAGTAAATTATTTGTTTATGTATATATTATAAGTAGCCCAGTTGTAAGAATTTTTTTTTTTTTTTAAAAAAACTGCTGTCCCTATTACTCATTTTTATTCGTTTCTACAAAAACCAAAGTAACCACAACTGTTTGTACTTACGAATATGTTTACACGTCTACGTTATTTTGTTTAAACGTTATTATTGTTGTAATGAGTTCGTATTTATTTATACGGGTTTTAATTTTCCTTAATTTTACGATTAAAAAAAAAAAAAATCCACGCACTTACTCGATATTATAATAATAATAATAATAATAATAATATTCCGGTTTGCGGAAACGACATTTTTAGTCGGGAGTGTGGGTTTTCATTATTAATTTTGCGCTCGTGGTGTTTGAGTGAGGTTCATAAAGAGCAGCAGCATCACCACCATCCTCCTATTATAATACCAGTATTCCACCTATATTATATTTATAATATATTATAGTCGTGTTCGGCCTCTTGATCACGATGTCGTTCGCATTCGAGTAAAGAGGATTTTGCTTTTTCGAAACAATAGCGTTTATATACTGTAACTCAATATCCACGGGCCACTCCAGTTATTACACTGTGGTGTGTGTATACTCGTAACGCAGGAGGAAGACGGAGAGCCCCAGCCCCTCTTCGTGTAAAATCGTCAGCATGTCTTTTTTTTTTTTTTCTTTTTTCCCACCCATTCCCGCCACCGTCCACCCCCCATCGTTGGTATTTCCTGTCCTGCTCTGCTGTTGCTGCCACGTCGGTGTTAATTTAGTTCGGCGTTGTGTACTATAATACGCGTAAGAAATAAACTATTATAGACGGATACTTGCTCCTCCCTAGTGTTGTGTACGGATTATAGTCATGTGTTACTTATAAAAAAAAAAAGAAAAACACACACACATTGCCTCTTGTCAATCGTGCGTTTAGAAGATATATGGGAGAATTCAACAGTAGTAATTTTATTCAACAGTAGTAATTTTATTCAACAGTAGTGTTTTCCTCTTAATCATTAACGTTACTCACGTATAGGCCAACAACTGCTTATACATGTCCATCGAGGTGTCCTCTCTCTCTCTCTCTCTCTTTTTTTTTTTACTCGCGCGTCGTCTGTCGTAATTTTCGCACGCGCACAATGCATTATAATTCGTTTATTTAAGTTTCCTTTTCTTTCTTTTTTTACTTCATCATTTATAGAGTCTATAATAATATTGCAACCGCTGTTCTAAAAATAACGTAGAAATATTTCGTTATTCATCGGATTCTCTGGAATTCCATTTGACTAGTTTGTATTTAAAACGATGGGTGTTTCAGTGTACTCTTACTACCAAGTACGTATTATTATTATTATAAGTACTTTACAGTACGCACGTTAATTATTGTTGTATATTATACATTTTGTGTTCGTAAAAATTTTATCTGTACGCCAATTGTCGCCCTGAAATATTTGTCGCTGAGTAAGTCATTTTAGTAATATAAAGTATTTAAATATATATATATATATATATTACTACAAAATACCTTTTAAATTTAACAATAAATGGTCGTTTTAAAATACTCGAATATTTCGTTATGGGACCCGGAATATAAGTAATAATATACGCATTACTACTAGTGTGTTGAGCGCTATATCCTTGGTTTTCAAAATAATTCTTCTCCACTCGATATCTTTAGGTTGTATTTCTCCAGTTCCGTATAACAGTCTGTTTTTGTAGACTTTTCTTCACCGCATCAAACCATCTATTTCTCGGACGACCCTGTCTTCTGATTGTTTTCAATCTTGCATGCATTATACGTTTGTCAATTCTTTCAACGTGATTTAGTCATCTGATTCTATTTGATTTTGTGTATTTCACTATATTTTCGTTAATTCTAGAATGTATTCTATTTTCGCTGTTATTCCGTATTATTCATCTTCTTTCTTCATTTACAGCTTCCATACGTTTTCCTATATGTAAATATATATAAACGTACAATTGCTGCTCATTAAATTTGTTGATTTTAATTATTATATTATCTAATATTTATTTAAAAAGCGTTTTATTATTATTATTATTACGAATTAAGTTTAAAATACTTCAATTTTTCTGGTTATATAATGAATATTTTATAGTATCTATATTTTACTAAATTAAAAATGTAATTAAATTTTTAAAAAAAAAAAACTAACAAGAACCTGAATAGTATTAAAAAAAAAAGCATTCGAAATTTAATAACACGATAACTACATATTATATGAGTCGCCGTTTTAAAATCTCAATGTTTTGACATGAAAAATATCTATTAAATATAAATTATACAAATCTAAAATTATAATTAAATATGCGGCTCATTATAATAAATTATTCAGTTGCACTTTTCGTGATTTGAAAAAAAAATATGTCCCGTTGATTACGATTAAAATTATTATTGGAATATTACGTTTTAAAAATACGAGCGTTTCAAATTAAACGCATTTTATGAATTAATTATCTTTATATGTTGTTGTACGTACACCTGTTGAACAACTTCTATCCCATCACATCCATACGCGAATACGTGGCGTAATCCGTGTTTCTCGAATAATTTTGCGTTTTCCTATACGCCTTAAAAAATTGTTTTCTAACTAAAAATGTCTATATATTACTCAATAGTTTTATGCGATATTTCGAATAATGTGTGTGATTATCGGGCACGATAATATAATTTCCGTACGGTGTGTTTTTTATTGTTGTGTAGCGTGGGATTCATTCTTGACAATTAAATTGTGAACCCATGGGAAGTTTCGTTGTTCAAGATTTAAAAGCGACGGTTTAAAAAAAAAAAAAACATCGATGGCTAGCGCAGACAATGAACTAAAAAAAAAAAATTAATAATAATAATGATAGAGAAAAAGAAATATTTAATGAACATTTGTAGTTTAATCATTACGAATAAATGCAGAAAAAGGGGGGAAAAAAAGTGTTTCTTTTTTATTCATTATAAAATATGCAATAGAATGTATTCGTTATAATTTATATTCGTTTGCTGTATATATATATATACGAAATTTCTTTGATTTTATACAGTTTTTTTTTTTTTTTTTATATATTAATATTGCGGTTATACATTCAAAATAGTATGTTTGTATAAATAGTTTTATATAAAACGTTCTTGCGGTGCGTTGTGTTTATAATATTGTAATCCAAACATCGAAATACTACTGTCGAATGTCGATTGGGCTGCAAGTGGAGATTTTCTCGCTTTGTCTTGTACACACGAAACGTAGTGAAAATAAAAAAAATGGACGTTTTCTATTTTAAGCGAACCGATCGATTTAGCGCGGTAAGAAAATATCTAAAGCGATAAGAAATTTAAAAACAGATTTGTATTCGTCGTGGAATCTACTAGAGATCGATTTTCTCACATTCCTAATTTATTGTTATTTTTTTTTATTTTTTTTTTTTTTTTTTTTTTGATATAAATCTCTCCGAAATATTAATTGAACAAATTTAAATTAGAAAAATATTGTTGATAAGCGATTTTTGAAGATTAAAAATACGAAGAAAAAAATGGAAAAGTCATATATATATATAATAAAATTCACAATGAATTCAAATCTGTTTTCAAAATCCTTACCGCGTCATTAGGATGCGATTGGGGAACGTTGGAAGTGGAAAACGTTTATTTTACTCTATGGTATCGTGCGTGCGGCACAGAGAAAATATTCGTCACCAATCCCCTTAAAATTATAATTATATCTTTTGATATGATTTATAATCAAATTTACAAGTAATTATTTTTGTATATAAGCATCTAGCATTGATTATAAATACTCGTATTTATAATCAATGGTATTAGAAAACCATAATTAATATTGATTAATTTAAACACGTTTTATTAATGTCAAAATATGCAGTATCATATATTAAATACAATAACATATTCTTTTTGTATGTTGAATCGATGACATCCATTTCTTATGCTCCATTTAATTATTCACTTGACTGACTGATCAGTGACTTTCTCATAATATTAGTTCTTAATAATAATTATTATTATTATTATTATTATTATTTTATGTTATCTGGACAATCTGACATAATGATGAAATAATATTATATGGACTTATCGGTATGGTTTATACAGTATATATCAGTTGTATGTATAAATCTCGTGTTATAAATATTTATATAATAATAATTTTATTTATAACTACGTTGTAATTACCCATGTGCTTAATGAATATTAGACATTTGTCGTGAGATAAATGCTGATATTTTGTGTGATAATATTTCAACAACAAAATAAAATTAAGAAGTTCCTTATTTATTTATTTTAGATTCTGAGCGAAACGGTTTTGCAATGATTTTTTTGTTTTAAGATCATTATACACTCGTACCCGTATTTTTCGGTAGCTAATTTCGCTGGCATGATACTTTACTGAGATCGTTTTTTTTTTTTTATATTTTCAATAGTTTTTAAACGCGGTTTTGTCAAAATTATTTTTTATATATTAATAATAGTATCCAAATAATATTATACAGAAGGTTCCGCTCCGAATCATTTTATTGAATTGAACGATTTAGTAGCGTTGCTTTATTCAAATCTATAGTAATAACAAAACTCTAAAAATCATTATCTAAGTAATTCGCTTAAATTACATCCACAGCACCCGCTACCTTTTTTTAAAAAAAAAGTTTAATGAATTTTTATTTATATTTAAAATTACATAGACATTGTGCCCGCCCGTATACGTTCAGTAGTAGAAATTCCTTATTCTACAATAGTCATCGTTTTGTTTTAGTTATGAATATATCAGTAGTTAATATTGTTATTTATACGATTTATGGTTGTTTATGATTTTCACACGTATTCTCGCGCGTAAATTATTGGTGAATAGATGTCACGAAAAATTGAAAGCAGTGTATAAATACAATATATTATATATTTATACTTATAACATATTTGAACTTGATGAAAACGATGAATATGAATTAATAAGTGTAAACGTTGTGTTATAGGTGTTTTTTTTTTTTTTTTTTTTTTTTGAAAATAAAATTATCTTAATATATTAAGTACTCTGAATTGTTTTTTTTTTTAATGTGTCGTTATATTAATTATTCACAAAACATATTAATGTTTTAATTTATTTACTAAAATTTTACCCAGTGAGTATATTAAATTGTCTTTAGAAAAAAAAGGGGGAAAAAACGTTTTTTTTTTTATTATTATTATTCAAGCCATATGTGGCAGTTTAAGTATTTGTAATAATTCTTCGTATAGTACCGATGTATGAATATATATATATATATATTGTTGTATATTTAAGTAGCGTCACTCGTAATGAAACTCGTCTTTGTCGTTACATTCTAAGAAAGAAAAAGACACGCGTTCCTTATCTATTTCTTTATACAGCGTGTACAACAACTCAGTTTAATACACAATATAATAGAACATCCTTTAACCTTGAACAATATTAGACTCACTTCAGGTTATTACTCTTGGAAACTATACTAGCATTTCCAATATCACGTAATAATATACATTAATGCATGCTCTTTTTGTAATTTAATGTACGTCTAAATCGGATCAAATATCCGAATTTCCCCCCCGGTGACCATTTGTAAAATGTAGAAATTCAGTTATTATTTTACTATTATCTGTAAAATAATAATAATAATAATACGTTGAATTGTTTTAAACGCGTAGTTTCAATTTTTTCAAAAATTATATCAGAAAACTTATGATAAAATTGTATTCATGTCATAAGTTTATATTCAATTTTATTCAGTGTAAATTAAAATTTTTTGTTATTTTTTCTTTTCTAATAAATTATCTTTCACTTAGTACTACCCACTGAAAATATGTTGAATAGAGGACTTGCCCTAAAAATAAATTCTCCACTTTATATTTTTTACGTCTTTCCAACGTTAAAATTTGTTTTTCAAGACTAATATAAAACATCGGAATAGCCATTGATATTTGAAAGTAAATTCAATCTTTATATTTAGTTGCGGTTAAATTGTGGTTTTAAATATGTATGAAAGAATACTTTTATTACGTGTAGTTATTCAAACAATAGTCCACACTATAATATTGACAGTTACCTACCTGGTTTTTTTTAAATAAAATATATTATGTGTGCCTGTTATTGGTAAAACCATATCACGTGTGTTAAATGATAAAAATGTATTTACGATTAATGATCTAGTACCATTTATTTCTTCGTAAAATAATGGATAATTAATATTTTAGTACTCAATTAATAACTCTTACAACTATAAAAAAAAAGTTTAACTGCTCATTAAAATAATGTCTATAAGTGTAAAATTTTTAAAAAGCTATTGAACAATCAATTTCATTGTACATTTGTCAACACAAATGAACAGCGTAATATTAATGTTTTTTTTTTCTTTTTAGGATTTCCTGCGCCGGTTTACAAATGGTATAAAGATGGAAAAGAGGTAGGAGATTTTTCATCTGAATATCAATCGTTTCGTCTTTTAAATTTGAAACACAACGACGGTGGAACTTATCAGTGTGTAGCAAAAAATGATGTTGGATCAATACTATCACAAAAAATTGAAATAAACATTGCATGTAAGTGTACTAAATCTATTGAACTACAGAAATTAGACTTTAACGTTATTTATTATTATATTTACTTTTCTGAGTATTAAGATTAAAGAATGTGTGTATGAAGTGGAAAGTGTTTTAAGTGCATTTGAGGACTACAGAGAAAGTGTTGCCTTATTGTTTGTTTGCCATGGCCCATTAACTAACTTTGTACTCTTTAATAATTATTTATTTTTTAAGTTTTATTACTTTTCCTTTTTATAGTTTTTTCATTTAATCATTTTTGTATTCACACAATAAATTACATACAATTTAAACACGATCATGTAATCTAGAAATTGTAAAAAGAAAATATTTAGGTATACATGAGAATTTAAAATGTATGAACTCATTTTACATTTATTTTTTTCTTGTACAATGTCTTAATATTTTTAACATTAATTAGTTATCATAAACAAGGCAATAGGTAAATTGAACACTCAGTTTTTAATGATTACATTTTTTTTAGACACGGTATGGTCCATTCATCACACAAACTTATACAAGATTCATAAAATCATTATTGATTTAATTTAATAATATTAATGGTTTGACGTTCAGAATAAAACGTATTGTAAATACTTTTAATACATTATGAGATTCGCTCCTATAATAATTTTTGTTGTATGCGTGTTTTTATAAAATTATACTATAATCGTGTGTGTGTTTAATATTTCAAAATATTTTTAAAAAAAGAAACAAATTATAGTGAAACATGTTTAATGTTTACTGCCAAGAGATATGTATAGATTTAATTACATTATAATTCATTTTACAAAAATAGAGACTTCGCGCGTTTAGATACTTAGTTGAGACAAGTTTCAAAACAGTTATTGATATAGGATCATTTCACTTTTATTACTTATTAGAGGCGTGTGTTCTATCATATTTGATTTAAAAGAGTTTGTCCCAATCCGAAAACTATTCTTATTGTAGTTTTTGTTTTTTCTTTAAAACATCTAATTATAGTTAATAATTTTCAATACTAATAATAATTAATATTGAACAATCTAATTATAGGTTTTAAGTGTATTATTTTTAATATGTTTCTAAAAGTGTTAAATACTTTAAAATACAATCTGTATTTAATTTCCAATTTATTAATAAACAGATGGTTTACAGTTTTGTAATACCTATTTTACTGTCTCTAAAAAAATGTGCTTTTGCACATGTTTGCATTTTTGATAATGTGCTTTTGTAATATTTCAATTTTAGATATGGACAGTTTTATGGAAGTTACTGACCCCATAGTCAGAGTAGAAAGAGGTCAAGCAGCAATTTTGGATTGCCCACCAATTAAAAGCTACCCATCACCTATGGTACAATGGTTAACTGATGATGGAACTCAGTTGTATGACATTAAATATGCCTCCGTAGCAGAGACACATCAATTAGTGGTCTTATCAACCTCCGACAATGACCAAAAAGCATATAGGTCAATTGAAAAAAAACATAAAAATTATTTTTAAATTACTATTGCTATAATGTTGAGAAAAATAATGAACAAGTTTTTTTATTTCTTCCTATTATTATTTTTTACTATACAGTTATGAGAGTTAATTGAGTTTATTAATACTGTGTTTATATTATATGCACTAACCTATGCTTTTTTACGTACATTGTAATTTCCTTAATGATTGGTGTATGCTTAAATTTTTAATTAAAGATAGGAAAGTTTTTACAAATGTTTTATTATATTTTTATAGAGTACGAGCAACAAATCCATTACTGGGAAAAGACGAATTTAGTCAATATTTAAGAATAAATATAATAGGAGGTTCTCAGTCGGGAGAAATTGCTCCATATTTTGTAGTCAAGCCTAAAGGAAAACATGTAATTAAAGGACATAAGACTACTGAACTCCAATGTATCGCCAATGCAAGGCCCTTGCATGAACTGGGTACTTTGTGGTTTAAAGATGACATACCTATAGAGAATACGAATGGCATTGATTATATTTATAACGATCCGTGGAATAGAACTTTATCCCTCATTAATGCCAAATTAACTTACACGGGTCGATATACTTGTCAAATCCGATTTGTATCTGGTGGCTATGTGCCTATTTCTGCAGATGCCGATATTTATGTCTTGGGTTAGTCAACAATTTATTAAATATTTGAAATAAATATTTAATCTGCATATTTTTATAGAACCTCCAACATTTGTTGGAAATTTGAGAATGGAAACGCTTGGTGAATATGGGTCTACTGTAAGAATAAGTTGTGATACTATTGGAGTGCCACAACCAAAAATAACATGGTATCGTAATGCAGAGATAATTGGTCACAGCAATAGGTAATATCGAATGTAAAAACTAAGTATTGATTTGAATAAATATAATGTTTTATTCACAGATACATCGTCGAAGAAGATGGCACACTGGTTATAAAAAAATTAAATATAGAAGATTCGGGGATGTTTCAGTGTGAAGCAGAAAATGAAGCTGGTTCAGATTCTATTAGTACATGGTTAAAGGTCAAAAGTAAGTATATAATAAAATTATTTTCTAAAATAAATAATTATTGCAATAATTAAATTCATTAAGACTTTGAATAAATGATTATTATTATTATTATTTTTTTTTTTTTTTTAAATCAAAGTACAAATATTGTTTTTACAATTTATCAATTTCTTTATTATATATTAATTAGTAACATTAAATAGTATAATATTTATCTAATACAATTTCAATTAAGTATTAAATATATTATTTATTGATTATTTTGGAAAAAAATATCTTGATAATCTATTCTAATTATTAAAATATTTGATCTTTCTGTATTTTACTAAATAAATTAATTTCAAAATTTCTTTTGGTGTTGATAGTTATGCTAGGAATATTATGCTGGGAAAATATATTTGTGCTGTATATAGACTATAAAGTAAAAATTAAAATATTAATCATTGAAAATTAGTTTATTATTATTGTAAAGCATGAAATTGTGATAGAATTAAATTAAAAAAAAAAGTATATCTTATATTTATAAATTAAAAGAAAGAGTTTAGTTGTACTTCAAATACTAGATCAATATGATAAATATTTTTGAACATAAAATGTAATCTAGAAATATTTTGAAAACCAATTATTCTTATAGATTTCTTCTGACTTTTTTATAGCTGTGTAATATTAAATAAATAAATAATTGTGCTCCAGCATAGGTATATGTCATTAATGAGTATAAAAATGTTCAAAATATAAATACTTTTATAATTAATGTAGGACGTTCTAAACGCTGGACAAGACCTTCTGTGTACAGAATGATGCCGTGGCAACATCCGAGTGCCCGAAAAATTCCTCGTAAGGTTTTTCTTAAGATGTGGTTATCTAGCCACGATAAAAATTGTATTTTAGCACAGCACCTCTGCACTATAGATTATAGTTATAGATACAAAATTAAATATTTATATATTTGAAATGTAAATTTGAGGAATTGTGAATGAGTACACAAACCATACCAGTATTGTTTTTTTTTTTTTTTTTTTGGTGATGCTATATATTAGTTTTGTTTGCACATTGAATTGTATTTGTTTCGCCATTTTCTGATACTTTCAAAGAGGACGTTACCTAAATTCTCATAAGTATTTAAAATTTTTAAATTTTAATAATAAAATAGTTATTATATTAGAATATTTAAAATAAATTTACAATTATATTATTTTTAGGTATAGACACAAATAAAATATAATTTAAACACATTTATGTATTTTGTTAACTGTTAGTAAGTTTTTTAATATTAGTTTTATATTACAGCTACTGGTCCAATTATTGAAAACGAACCTCAAAATTCGACAGTTTTAGAGGGAAATGAAGTTATATTGTCTTGTAGAGTTATTGGTGCACCTAAACCAAACACAACATGGATTTTTGAAGGTATGAATAATTTGAAAATTCTATAAATATTTTCATATGTCATTTATTATTTTTCTTATTTCAGGTTTGTTTGTTTCGTTAAATGAAAGGATTCGCTTATTAGATACAGGTGATTTATTTATATCGTCAACAAAAATTCAAGATTCTGGGAAATACACTTGCATAAGGTCAAATGAAGCTGGTTCTGTCGAAATGCATGCTTATATTAAAGTTTTAGGTATATGTTTTTAAATTAATTAAATAATTATTAATTATTTTTATATATCTAATTTTTTTTGTTTTTAGGTAAAACTACTATTGTTGAGCCACCTATGGACACGAAAATTTTGTTAGGACAAAATTCTATTATGAAGTGTAAAGTGTCTAGTGATCCTACAGTACTTTATCAAATTGACTGGTTTCACAACAACAAGTATGTGTAAAAAAAAAAATATTTATATTTAGTTATTTATTCATCATGCTTGTTACATAATTTTATAGGAGTCTTGGTGCAGGAAATTCCAGAATAAAAGTTTCTGCTGATGGAACACTGGAAATAGGAGTTGTACGTGCGAGTGATGCTGGTGTCTATACTTGCTCAGTTTCATCTCCTGGAGGCAATGAAAGAAGACATGCACATTTAAGTATACTGGAATTGCCTTATCCTCCCAATGTCGCTCAAGCTGAACGTGTTGGACCTAGAGCTGTAAATGTTTCTTGGACTGTAGGTTTTGATGGTAATAGTCCTATATTGAAGTACATTGTACAAAAACGTCAAATTGGTAAGCTTTTATGCTTAGATATCATATAACCATATTATATTATAAATAATTATTTGATATTTTTAAAGAAACGCAATCATTGTTGGATCCACTTGTCGATTGGGTTACTGAGCTCACCAATATCTCTGCTAATGCTCGATATGTAGTCTTGGAAAATTTAAAAGCAGCTAATACATATCAATTCAGAATCAGTGCTGTGAATGCAATTGGTGAAGGGACACCTTCTCAATCAAGCAATTTTGTTACATTACCGCAACAAGGTTTATTCAATTATACAATTTTATAGAACAAAATATTATACGATTTTCTTTTTTTAGCTCCATCCGGCCCCCCTTTGGGTTTTGTTGGATCAGCAAGATCAAATTCTGAAATCATTACTCAATGGCAACCTCCTTTAGAAGAACATCATAATGGGCAAATTCTTGGGTATATTATACGATACAGGCTATATGGTTATATTAATAGTCCATGGACTAATCATAATATTACAAGTGGGGTAAGTGTAATTTTATTATTTTAGCTAGCTCGGTTTATATACCAAGTAGTCTAGTAGTTATGTAGAAACAAACAATTTTTTTTTAAATTTTATCATGAAAAATTGAATTACTTATAAATAATTTTTATATCAATTTTCAGGCCCAACATTATTACTTAATCCAAGATTTAATTACATGGAAAGACTATGTGCTTCAAGTAGCTTCTTACAATAATAAAGGAGTGGGAGTTTTTAGTGACAGCATTAGAATAAAAACCAGAGAAGGAGGTTAATTTTTTTTATTTTTAATTAATTATCTATTATAATACATTAAATAACTAAAATTATTGGATTGTAATATACATATTTTATAATGTAATATTATTGTATGTGTTGAACAGAATAATGTAAAGTATTTATTTGTTACAGTTCCAGAAGCAGCACCTATAGATGTGATTGCCAGACCAATAAATAGCACTTCTGTTCAAGTTTGGTGGAAGCCTCCAGATCCTCAAAAAATAAATGGTATTAATCAAGGATACAAACTTCAAGCATGGATTGGTAATTTCCAATTTAATTATAATTATACCTTATACTAATAACATTTTCATTGTTAATATAAAAATTAATTTATGATCAATCTGTTGAATGTTTACAGAAGAAAGAGTGGAAAATGAAATGACTGTAGCTCCTAGTTTGTTTGATCCACTTGCTCAACAAACCACAACATTTGTCAATCTAAAAAAATTTACAGCTTATAATATAACAGTGTTATGTTTCACTGATCCTGGTGATGGTCCAATTAGTAGCTCTTCATTAGTTGTAACACACGAAGATGGTAAATTATTAAATAATAAAATAGAAAATTATATTATTAAACTATTAAATTAAATTATTGCCAATCATAACTATATTTCTCCCTGAAAATTTTCCTATGTAAATTAATTATTTTTATCCATATAATATAAATATTTTGCTTAAATTTTATTTTAAGAATGTATATATACTTTTTTAAAAAAAAATTTTTTATTCATTTTAATATTGAAAAATATTAGCAATTAGTTTCAGTATATTATAGTTTTAAAATTTGAGCTATTGATGATACTAACAAATATTTTTTTAAATTTATTTTAGTACCCGATTTAGTTGGTAGTCTTCACTTTGAAGATGTCTCTGACCGTTCTGTAAATGTTGTTTGGTCTTTACCATTACATACAAACGGACATTTAACTGGCTATACTGTATCTTATTCCATACGTGATCATCCAGAAACAACACGCTTGGTGAATACAACATCAGACATTACCAATATTGTAATAGATCAATTACAAGCAACCACTCATTATAAATTTGAAGTATTTGCTTGGACAAAAGTGGGTTCGGGTCCTAGCAGAGTAGCCACAATACAGTCTGGAATTGAACCAGTTTTACCCAATCCACCTACCAAATTGGCTATTACAAATATCGAACCATTTTCAGTTATGCTTCAGTTTACTCCAGGATTTGATGGAAATTCCTCAATCACTAAATGGATTGTAGAAGTGTGTAAATTTAAATAATTGTTATGGATTATGTTTCATCTTGGTATTGTTTTTAAATAATATTATTATGTTATTAAGGCACAAACTGCAAGAAATACAACGTGGTTCATTGTACATGAAGAAAGTAATCCTGAAGCAACAACCTTAAAAGTTATTCAGTTAGTTCCATATACTTTATATCGTTTAAGAATCACTGCATGGAATGTAGTTGGGGCGTCAGAACCTTCAGATCCAACCAAAGACTTTCAAACAATTCAAGCACCTCCAGCCCATCCTCCTTACAATGTTACCGTTCGTGCAATGTCTTCTACTGAACTTCGTGTCCGTTGGATTGTAAGTGTTATGATTTTATGAAGAATATTTATTTCAATTGAAACATTAATACTAAGTGCATTAAATTTTATATTGTAGCCTTTGCAACAAAGTGAATGGTTTGGAAATGGTAAAGGTTACAATATAACTTATAGATTATTCAATACCAGTATTATGAATACGGTTACAATTGAAGATATTACTTCAAATTCGTTTGTTTTGGATTCGTTGCAAAAATTTACGCAATATGATGTTACTATGAATGCATTTAATGATGTAGGGTCTTCTGGTTCTAGTCCTTCTGCTTTTGAACGTACTAGAGAATCTGGTAATTTTATGCAGCTTGACAATTTTATTTAATATGTAATTAATGTGTGTTATTAATTTTATATTGTAGTACCATCAATGGGGCCAGTCAATGTTATTGCAAATGCAACGTCTTCTACTACTATAGTAGTTAGTTGGGGTGATGTACCGTCTGACTATCGAAATGGAATTATTGAAGGATTTAAAGTAAATTAAAAAAATTATTTATTATTTTATATTTCTAAAATGGATTAATAATTAAAAAATTTTATAGGTTTATTATAAGCCAGGTGGTCGTGCTGTTAGTCCTGTTCAAATTAAAGATATTCCTAAAAACTCAACATTTACAACAACATTGACAGAACTTAAAAAATTTGTTCAGTATAGCATACAAGTTTTAGCTTACAGCCGATTAGGCGATGGTGTTTTGTCTACTCCAATTACAAGAGTTCAAACTTTGGAAGATGGTAAGTAAAATTTACAAGAATTATTTGAAATAATTATATAATTTTATAATTTATAGTACCTGGTGTTCCATCTAATGTGTCATTTCCCGATGTTACTTCAACTACTGCTAGAGTTATTTGGGATGTTCCAGCTGATCCAAATGGTGAAATACTTGCTTATCGTATAAATTATCATTTACATAGCTCTGAAGGCTACAATTTTTCTAAAGAATTTTCTGCTTCAGATAGGACATTTAGGTAAAGTTATTTATATATTATTTAAAAATATTAAATTAATTCTGCTAAATTAATACTGACTTATTATATATAAATATATAATCTTATAGATCAGTTAATCTCATTCCTGATCAGTACTACATGTTCTGGGTCACAGCCCAAACACGTTTGGGTTGGGGGAAAAGTCAGTCTGCACTTGTTTTTACAACAAATAATCGAGAAATACCACAAGCTCCTTCTTCACCTCAAATAAGTCGTAGCCAGATTCAAGCTACACAGATCACATTCAATTGGACTCCTGGACGTGATGGTCATGCGCCTTTGAGATATTATACAGTACAGAAATCTGAAGAAAATGGACCATGGACCACCATACCTGAACGTATAGATCCATCCATTACTTCTTACACAATTCAAGATCTATTACCTTTCACATTATATCGGTTTCGTATTCAAGCAACTAATGACATTGGCCCAAGCAGTTATAGTTATGAATCTTCTCAAGTTAGAACTCTACCTACGTGTAAGTTACCATTGTTATCAATCAAATGTGTTACCAATTTTCATTAATCTTTTTTCAATTTTTAGCACCTAGTCGTGTAGTTAGTAAAGTTCAAGTTGTACCTATTACCACAACAAGTGTGCGTGTTACGTGGGAACCTATACCTTCACAGTACTGGAATGGTGATACCCAAACTGGAGGCTACAAAGTTTTATATCAACCAGTTTCAGATATTCCTATGGCATTGCAAACCATACCTAGTCAATTAATTATGGGGATTAAGGAAAATACTCTTATCATTGGAGATTTAGTTCGTGATCGAAATTATGATATAATTGTAGTGCCTTTTAATTCTCAAGGGAATGGTCCACCTTCTATGCCCATCCCTGTTTATGTTGGTGAAGCAGTTCCTACAGGTGAACCTCGTAGTGTATCGGCATTCGCCATATCTTCAACAGAAGTCCGTTTATCTTGGGAACATCCACAACAAAATCAACAAAATGGAGATTTATTAGGATACAAAGTGAATTTTCAATCAACATTTTAAAATAGATATTGTTTTTAACTTTTTCTTATTTTTTTTTTTTTTATCAGATATTTTACATTGTGACTGATTCACCAAATGAACACCGTGTGGAAGAAGAAACTGAAGTTGTTCCAGCTACTTATGTTACTCATAGCTTAGTGTTTTTGGATAAATATACAGAGTATAAAATACAAATATTAGCATTCAATCCAGCTGGTGATGGACCAAGATCTGTGCCAGTTATTGTTAGAACGCATCAGGTATAATTAAATATTATTTAATATCTGCTCTAAAAATTACATTTTTCCATGTTGTTTTTGTTTCATAAAAGGGAGTACCTGGTCCACCGACTGATCTTCAATTCTCTGAAATAACAATGAACAGCCTTAAAGTATCATGGACAGCTCCAAAAAGAAAAAATGGCCAACTTATAGGTTATATAGTTACATATGAAACTGCAGAACAAAATGAGCGTATGTGTGATAAATTTAATAGTTTTATTTTATAAACAAGTATTTATTTATACGAATATTATATAGGTTTTAGTAAACAAGTGAAACAAAGGGTAAATCAAACATGGCTTCTTGTTCAACCACTTGAAGAAGAAGTAACTTATACATTCTCAGTCAGGGCACAAACAATAGATTTTGGAGTTGCAATCAAAGGAAATGTGACTACTGGTCCACAACATGGTTCCCCCAAAAGTCCATTTGATTTATCACTGGTCAAAACTGTTTCTAGCGTTGCACTTAAATGGACAAATGGTCCATCTGAAAAAGGACCAATTCTTGGATACTACATTCAGAGCAGACGTAAAGGTAATATACTATGAATATTATTAACCCTTATTGAATTGTTTGCTGTTTGAAAAAAAAAATTTTCAGTATAAATTTATTTTTTAAACTATTTTTTTTTTTTGTTTTTTGATATTTTATTTACTATCCAGCCGTTCAAGACTGGGAGCATTGTAAGTTTGTTTAAATGTTTTTGAAATGTATGTTACTATGTTTTGTGTCGCTTTTGTGTTTGAGTTGGGGAAGACTTCCAATGTAAGAATTATGTTTTTAAATTTTATATAGCTTGGTTAGCAATTAAATACATTTCTCAAATCTCATTCTATACCACTTATATTATTTTTACAAAATGTAATTCGTATTTTTAGTAGCGGACATGTTAATATTTAGTCATTATAAACAGATTAATACGAATCAAATTCAAGAGAATTAATTTCTGTAAACTTAAACCTTCTCCAACTGCTTTATATATTAACATTAATTATATGAGATATACTTCTATATAATATATTATATTATATATATATTGAAGTGTGTAATTGTGTATATTATATTGAAATGTCAATGTTCTTATATAATTAATTAATTAATTACAATCAATTATAACTGAAATTATAAAAAAATACCAATACAAGAATTACTGTTCATAGAAAAGTGTACCTTAATTAACGCTTTTCTGTTAACATGTATTGCATTAATTATATATATCTGGTTATTGTTTATAAACATTTAAATGCCACGTGTGTTTTTATGCACAATGCTTAAAACATTATACTAATTTAAATTATGTGGTTCATGAACATTAATTTATTGTTGAATCTCTTTTTTAGATGATACACGCTGGACTACAGTAACAAAAAGTAACAGTGGACAGTTGGATGAATTCTCAATATCTTATCAGAGTTTACTTCCATCCACTTCATATTTGTTTAGAATTGTAGCCTATAACGAATATGGTATTAGTTACCCAGCTTATTCGGAAGATGTGGTATGTATTCACATTATGATTGATATATTGTATTAAATAGTGTGTATCTGAAAATAAAAAAAATTATAGGTTTTAACACCATCCAAATTGTATTTGGAATATGGCTATTTGCAAATGAAACCATTTTATAGACAGACTTGGTTTATGGTTGCATTAGCGGCGGCATCATTAGTAGTGCTTATTATGGTTATAGCTATTTTATGTGTTAAAAGCAAAAGCTACAAATATAAACGTAAGTTAATTTTAGTTTAAAAATTTGCCAAGTCTTTTTTCTTTTCTTTTAAAAATTTCAAATTAATTATTTACTTATAGAAGAAGCGCAAAAAACATTAGAAGAGTCTATGGTTATGGATATTGATGATCGACAACAATTGGCCATGGAACTTCATAGAACTAGAATGTCAAATAACAATTCTCTTGGACGAATGTCCATTCATAACGCTTTACAACATTCATTGCATAGGCGAAAACCACCTATTGGAACACTTGGAAAATCTCCTCCAAGACCATCTCCGGCTAGTGTTCCATATCATAGTGATGATGACAGTGTTAAAGGTTATGACGAAAACCCAGACGATAGTTCAGTTACTGAAAAACCTTCAGAAATCAGTTCAACAGACTCTCAAGTATGTTAATATTCATTCATAAAATTTCCTAAAAAAATATTAATAGTTTTTATATTTTTATTTTTTAAGGGATCAGAAAGCGAGAATGAAAGCGTGCGATCGGATCCACACTCATTTGTCAACCACTATGCCAATGTTAATGATTCTTTAAGACAATCTTGGAAACGACAAAAGCCTGTTAGAAACTACTCTAGTTATACAGATTCAGAACCTGAAGGTAGTGCTGTGATGAGTCTTAATGGTGGCCAAATTATAATGAACAACATGGCCAGATCACGAGCTCCGTTACCTGGGTTCTCATCGTTTGTTTAGTTTAATCTATAAGTGCCATCTTTACCATTCCGTCCTCAATTTATTTTATATACTATGTATATAACTATTATATTTTGTTTTTTTTTTTTTTGTTTTTGTAAATTTGTATTACTTACCATGACTTATCGACTGGTCTTTTGACCTTCTTCCTTTAAAATTAAATTTTTATAAATGAAATGTCTTTTAATAGACTGATAAAATTTATATTTAATTTAGCTCTATTACATTTTGATCTCAATTTATATTTCATTAGAAAATGGTTTTACTTAAATTTGAAGTATATCAAAATTTCTGGACCACATTTACTTATATAAAGACTGATTGTGCAAAATCTAATAAATCATTCCATTAAATTCGTTGAAAGTAATATATATATATATATAAATAATGAGTTATATTATTTATATTGTATTAAATGTTTTGGAAAAATTTCTTTATCAAGTAATATAGAGATTTAAAGAATGCAAATGATATTTTTATATATTTAGTCTAGAATTGTCTGCTTTTTAAAGTGTATAATTATGTAAATGTTTGAAATAATACATTTTCTGTTCTGAAAATTTTATTGTGATAAAATATTCCTTACCTACTATTTTTTAAATTTCTTTTTAATAGATAAAAATGTTCAGTTATTACAAATTCTTATATAGTACTATGGCCAGCGAAAAGTGAACTATAATGAGTTCATGCCCCTTGTAATGAAATTTTATTAAATCAGTTCTACATCTATGAAAGTTTTTTTTACATGCTTATGTGTATAATAATCCTTTGATATGTATATATATTTTTTTATACTTAACACTTATTTGAACATTAGTATATATATAGTATTTGTGTTTATTCTATAAACGAAAATTTAATAATTATTTTTACCATAAAGATAGTTTGTATAACAATAAACCTAACCTGACTATTACGGCTCACTTTTCGATAGCAATTCTATATTATTTTCATCAAATTTAACTTATAATGTATGTTTTATGTTTTAAATGCTATCATATACTGTTTTCATTAGAACAATTAAACATTTTAATATCATTAGTTTTAATGAGTATCTTGACTGAATTATTTTTATTGGGTGAGGGAAGGGTTATAAATTACTTCTTTTTTAAATTTAAATGTGGTCCAGTTAATTCAAGTCAAATAGTTTTGTTTTCTGAGAATTTCGGTGATAGTTTTGTTAGTTCATACACAAGTGCAAATATTAACATTGATTGAAAATAAAATGAATTTTTTTTTTATATACATTGTATATTTGTAATTAATATTGTGTACCTAAAATAAATAAATACTAGTATAACATGCTAAATCATTGCATAATACAAAAAAAAAACAAGCAATATATCAGTATTATTTTGTAAAAATATTTTTAGAAATGTTAGTGTCGAAAAAATTATAATACACTTATTATTGTGATTAATTTTATATTATTAGAAACTTGTCTTTCCAGTACATTTTTATAAGTATAAAATAAAAATATTTAATAATAAACAGTTAAAAATATGGTATTTTTTATTGATTTATATATTTTCTAAATATAAAATTACTACCATTTAACATAATTAATTGTTCACATCAATTTTTCAAATGTTAAATTAATAAATGTAATAACATACAATGTTTACTAAATTTCAGTGAACTATTAGTAATATTCTATGGCTTTAAGATCTATTTTTGCTAACTAGATATATTACACATAAGAAAATCATAAACTTCTTGATTTTTAAAATAAATAATACATATGACATCTCTAACCACATTCCTTTCACTTATAATATTGTATTGTAAAATATTATAAAATGTATTTATGAAGTTTTAAAACGTTTTTTGTACTATTGACAAATATTTATATATATACACTTATACAATGAAAATTATTTGTTTTAATTATGATTTTGTTATATGTGGTGTTCATTTTATTATTAATATATATGTACATATAATTAAAACATCATATTTTTAAGTTTTTATATAAATATAAAATTATATTAGAAAATTTAGTTTTTTTACACTTCCTGCTGTGTAATTATTAAAAGTTGAACTTGTATTATGTACTTAAAACTCGACAGTTTTTCTAATTTGTGATTTTAGTTTTAAAACTACTTTTTTTTTTTTTTTTTGTAAAAAAATCGTGAAAAACTGTTTAGTTTTGACTGTATAATTTAATTGTACATTTTTTTTTGTCTGTTAGTAACAAAAATAAACAATGAATATAATGTGTATCATATAATATGTTGTGTATTTTATTTTAGTTTCAATACACTGTTTTTGTTCTAAAGCAGAAAGTTTTTTTAATTAGATTCTGGTATTATGACAGAAAATTTATTTAATTTATGAAAAACATGAATAAATTATTATGAGTATTATATAATACAGGGTAGGATCAAAAAGTAGTAAGACTGAATTTCTGTAGAACAATGTGGTAGTGGGAACTCTTGCAAAGAGACAGATATTTTTTTCAGTCACCTGCCGGTAAACGAAGGTAAGCATGTCGATTAACGTCAACCTCTGTTATGAAGTGTCGACGCAATCAACCAAGATGGAGAAAAATTTCGAGCAGCACTACGCAATCAAATTCTGCGTCAAACTCGGGAAAACCGCAATGGAGACCCTCGGAATGATTAAGGACGTTTACGAGGACGCTGCCATGAGCCACTCAACAGTGTTCGTGTGGCATAAACTGTTCCGGGAAGGACGGGAGTTCGTCGAAAACAATCATTGGGTCGGTCGCTCGTCAATTTCAAGGGCTGATGAAAATTAAAAGTGAAGGCGCTTCTGGACTCTAAACGGCACACAACTATTCGACTGATTGTTGATGAGTTAGGGATTTCGTACGGTAACGTCCAATAAATTATTATCGAGAATCGGCCATGCAAAAGGTATGCGCTAAGTTTATGCCAAGAGTCCCGCCGAGTGATGAACAAAAAGTGAATCGTGCGCAAATTTCACAGGAAATTCGTATTTGTGTCTAAGAAAACCCAAATTTTTTAACCTATAATGTAGTATTATAGTACGAAACACATGCATAATATGAATTTGGTTAATCTTCTTCTTTTCCTTCGCTTCTATCCCAACTATTTGGGATTGACCACCTTTGTCCTAAACCTCCAGTTGACGCGATCTTCCACGCACACACCAACAGTCCTCTATCACACTTAATATTTGGTTAATTTATATTTTTGCAAATAGTGTAATTTTTTTATTTTTCTCGCCGAACAAAGATTACTGTTGTAGTGTATTCTTTTTATACTTATCACTAGTATCTTAAACACTATTATTTTAAATGTCACGGACCCAATTTTCATCGTCACTGTAGTATATCAATATAGAAATAATTATTGACAACACTGTTGTGATGCAAACGATAGAGAATTATTGTTATTTGTTCAATACATTTATCAACAAATGAAATCCATTAATAGTAATAATTTAAAAAAATATCTATTGTTAATAATTTTTTTTAAAACTTCTAATTTGTACAATTTGTATACTTTATGAAAGGTATATTTTTGTACTTCGATTGGATATTTTTAAGGAGTAGAAAACGTCCGCTGAATACTTCTAAAAATATTAAAAATAACTTTCTATGAATTACTCTCTAAATAAGCTGTAGTGTACAGTAAAAGATTATCGAATGACCGCCAGCGGGCACATACAGAGTGGTCAATGTGTTAAAAAAGTTTAGATAGTGTTATAAAAAGTTTCTTTTTGGTACGAAAAAGAATTTGATTTTAACATTTTCAGTTATTGATCAATCAAAAACCGTAATTAAAACAAATGTATTGCGATTTTTTTTTTTTAAAACTGAATCATAATTCTATAATCTAACTTTCTTTAATCGAGAGCTAGACCGTTGGAGAATTCAAATTTAAATTGAAACATATTTTATTTGTTGAATTTTGACTGTATATGACCAATACCTATATTTGGTTATCTTTATAAGTCATTGAAACAATCTTGTAGTCGTCAAAAAGTATCAATGGTAATATATTTGCTGTTTGAATAGTTTTTTGTTTGATTTATATAAATAAATTACGAAGCAATTTTTAACATTTATATTAGTTTTAAGACATCATTTATTTGCATTAAATATAGTACAAAATATATTGAAAAACAAAATATAGTTGTATGGATAATAAAGTGTTAATAATATTTTTAATTATCATAATGAAATCGCCTAATAATATCAAAGAAACCATTGGATTAAGATAAAATGATTTTCGATAACATTGATAACCATTTTTCTATATTTGGTGGAGTATTGTTTTTTTTGTTCAACAGAGACCACAGAACTATGTTTTCTATATTCAATTTTGTATTTGAAGTATCGATCAAGTTGTATAGCTCTGAAGTGCGGTCATTAGTGGAACAACTGATTTCATTTATTAAATCCAAAGATTGAGCAGAATTTCTTTGATTATCAGCAATTGATTTTTCAGTTGAAAAATATTGATCAAATAGTAGTAACAAGGACACTTCACCAAAAAATACTTCTGTTGAAGACCTTACGATTTTAAGGCTAGGTTTAACTAAAAACAGAAAATAATAATACAATTACTTTTAACTTCCTTATTGATTAATCTGATGAACTTACTATATTGCCATATGACAAAGACTTTAACAGTTTTCTTATTATTATCTTTACACGATAAATTCTTGAATAATTTAACTGATTTTAATGCTTTCAAATCAACTGTAAGGGATGAGTGGACATGGTAAGAAATATCCCACGGTACTTCAGGCCATAAAATTGGTAAAGCCAATAACAAATAAGGTGGGTTTTCTGGATCGGCAAAGATTACTGTGTCCGTCTATGAGAAGATATTAACATTACTTACAATCGTAATTTAAATATTATTTTATGTGTGAAGTCGTACTTTTATCATATTTATAATACTATTATTATTAGTATTTTGAAATCCTGATACTTTTAAATCATTTTTTTTGACCATATGACACGGAGTCAATGAATCGGGTTGTTTTTTTGAGATTGATTCATCGTCATCTGCATCATGAAATTTACATTTATCTAATTTACTTAATCTGATTTCAAGTTGTTCAAATGTTTTAAGAATTTCATTTTGTTTCTTTATTAGTAAATCAATTTCTTGCTCAGATAATAGTATGTCATCATTTATATCCTGAAATCAAGAAAAATTTTACAAACAATCGTATAACAAAAATAATTAAGTAATATTTTGTGTATCATAGTGAAAAAAATTAATATTTATACCTAACTATAAATCGAAAAAAAACCTATATTTTTATGTACTACATTTTTGAGTCGGGTTACTTTTTGCTTTCCTTCGGTCGCAATTCGTTTATTTTCCGCTTACCCTTAAAAAATAATTTTTGTTTTTCAAAATCAGGAAAATATTCTTAATCGTCATATATTAAACAAATAAAATACAAATACATATGTAATAAAGAATGGGAGAATTCAATAAAAGCGGATTGGTAAACGACCAAAACAGAAAGGACTTCAGATATTTGGTGCACAACCTATTTCCGAAACGTTTTTTTTTCCAAAACTATGGTTATGTAGAACAGGAAAAACTACGAGCTACGAAATTTAAATGGCCAACAATAATAAACTGATACACCCGGGTACCACGGCCGCCACATTCCAAGTTGATCTAGCCTAACTTATATTAATCCTCAACTTTGTATTAATTTTGTATAATACGAATTTTTACCATTTTATTCAAGCCCACAATATAAAAACACGTATGAAATCACGTAAACACCGACTAAAAATTGATTCAATTAACTCAATCACCAAAATATCACACAGGTATTCGAACAATTAAATATATATATATATATAATATAGGAAAAGATAAAACTAAAACAAGTAATTTGTTATTTGTTGATATCTTAAAGTATGATAAGAAATCATTGAATATCACGTTACAATGACAAATTGTAGTCATATTGTGGAAATAATACGCGTACTATTGTTGCGATTCAAACGCCTGAACGAAATCAAACGTGTCGTCGAGCGATTGTTTATTTTTTATTATTTATTACTGCTGTTGAGTGATTTTTGTTTCTCGCGTTCGCGTCGGAGGACGATACGGACGATGAAATAAACCGCGGAAAATACGGATCGACCGTCGTAGACGACGCGCTCGGCCGACGGTTTTTAATGTCGCCATCCGCGGACGCTAACGCGGAGTACAATTGTTTTAAAACGTCGAAACGCGGAGGAAACCGAGCGCTGTTTGTCTTACCCGGTTCAAAACGTTGCCGATGGCTTTCTCGTGTAAATTTTTCAGTTTGTACATGGAAGACGTGTTTTGTATTTCCAGTGGCATTTGGAACACCGGTTTCAACTTGTACATCGTTTCGGAATCTTCGTCGGACGGCTGGCGGCTACACTACTGTGGCGCAGGCGGTGGGACAGGAATTTTCGCGTGCCGAAAACGAAAACGGAGTATAGAGAGAAAAAAAAAAAAGAAAAGACGTGACGCGGACGAATTACTGTCGCTTCGAACGTTCTTCGGTCATTTTTCTTTTTCTCCTCCCCCCGGTACAATATTGCTTTGTTATCTGTAAGCGCGGTGTGTTATCGTGACGATGGGGTTTATCAACGATAACGGTCACGACAGGATGACCAACGGCGGCATCATGTGTTTTTTCGACGAGGAAAACGGGGACCGGTTTCACCGGAGTCCTGTGAAAATTTCGCGGGATTTATGGATCGGAAAATAATGGCGAGTAAATTTGTCAGCGTTAACACGGTGTCGTTCCGCTCGTGGCCGGCGATTGGGATTTTTCGAGCGTTCGGCGACGGCGGTCCGTAACGCGGACGCCGATTGGTCGAACGCCATTGACGTTTTTTCGACGGTTTTCTCGGTCTCGAGACCGCCGAGGAAACGCGGTCGACGGTGCCGCAGCCCGTGAAAGACCGTCACGGGGCCGGGGTTAGCGATTTCGGGTACGGGCCCTATTCGGCGGTTTCAGGGCCGGCTTGCCGGTCGTACGAGTTATATGGCGGACAGAAAGCGCGGGGCGACGCGCAACCAATGGGAACGGTCGATATACACGTCGTCCGCTGATACGCGGCGGACCGAGTTCATGGCAAAATGTGTCGAACGCGTCATTTGCCTACCACACGGGGACGTGCGGAAAGTAAATAATAATAATAATAATAATAAAAAAAAAATTTCTATGTCTGTTTGTTATTATTTTTTTCTTCCCGTCTCGTTCCGTTTGTTTACACGAACGGTTGCTTGACGCCGTGCCCGTGTAACAACACGACGCTTGCAAGTAAACTATAACAGTGTGTGATAATATTGTTTTTGTAACTACGGTATACCGTAATTTGTGATGCGAACGAGTGCGTCGCGTTCCGAACCCGCGAAGGTCACATGACTACTGCTACATCTCGGCACCCGTCGTCGGCCCGTTAACGTCCGTTTTCGCGCGCACACACACACACACACGCGCGCACCGAATTTCCCGCGACACAGCTGTGTGCTTGCCTCCGTCTGAGGGATTTTTTTCTCCGACACATTGATATATTATAATAAGCCTGCCGTGCAGTGCTGCGGAAAGTATATTTAAAAGTGACGATGGGCAGCCACTCAAGCGATTGGTAGCCTCGATTCGTCGTCGTTGCGCCTCTCTTGCTCCAATCGATTTGGCGGTTTTGTTGTTGTTGTTATTTGTTATTTTTATAACCGTGTCGCGTTGAATAACGGTCGGTGTCTGACTGTGGTGGTGGTGGCGGCTGCGGCGGCGGCGGTGGTGGTATAGGAAGAGGTGATAACGACTCGTTGCCGACAACGCGGGCCATGTCCGGCAGGCCCAAGCGCCGGGGTCGTCCCCCGAAAACTCCGGGCGCTGACAAGCCGAAATTTCAGATGCACTTGCTGAAGAAGCCCAAATATTTACAGAATGTCGAGACGGCAGTAGTGGACGGACAGACCGTAGACGTAAGCACACCAGTGGTGTCCAGTGGTCGGTCGACGTCGCGCCGTAGCGTTTCTACAGCCATAAGTGGTCGTACTCCTGTAACGGCCGAAACGCCGTCTCGCCCCACCCGGCGTTCCGTCCAAAAGCCCAAGACTCCTGTCGCGTCAAAACCGAAAGCGCGCCCGTCGAATAGTAAGAAAAAAAAATCCACCGGTGCTTCTGACAAGAGTCACGATTACCATTATGGTTCTGATTTCGATGAATCCGAAAAGAGCGACGATCTTACCGAGAGCGAACAGTCTGACACAAATGTCGAAGATGCAGATGACGTAAGTGATAGCGATTTCTCGATATCGGACTTCTCCGTCGCCAGTCGTGCTCGTAAAAGCAATGTGTCCTACATCAGAAACCCTAGTCCTGAACCGTTGTGGGTCAGGAATGAAGAAATACCCAAATTGGAGTTGCCAAAATCATCTGAAGACCTCCTAGTGCCTGTTGAACATGTCATGCAAGCTTTGTGCGTGTATGAAGTGTTAAGAAGATTCAAAACGCAGGTAAACTAACTTTTTTAATTTAGTTTTCAATCAATTTAATTTACATCCGTTTATGTAGTTTTAGTTTATTTACAATTATCTTTTCAATGCCATAGGTGCGATTATCACCATTCCGATTTGAAGATTTCTGTGCAGCTCTTGTACACGAAGAACAAAGCTATATGTTGGCCGAGATTCATATAAATCTGCTCAAAGCAATATTACGGGAAGAAGATTTACAGCAGACTCATTATGGTGCTGTTGATCAAAAAGATAGTATCAATAGCGTGCTGTATTTTATGGATGCTGTTACTTGGCCCGAAGTATTACGAGGCTATATCGAATCTGATAAATCATTTGATCCACTAGTGCTAAAAGTATTCAATAACGGCGATGAATATCCATTTACCAGCATAAAAAATAGATTGACTGTATTACAGTTTTTAACTGATCAATTCATAACCTCCACTCCTATTCGTGAGGATTTTATTCACGAAGGTACGTACAAACATACATAATATATAATCAGATTACCAATGGATAATATATAATCATAACATTCAAAAAAATATTAATCAAGATCGAAACATTACAGGTCATAGTTTTCAATACGATGATCACTGTCGAGTGTGCCATAAGGTGGGAGACCTTTTGTGTTGTGAAACGTGTCCGGCTGTATTCCATTTGGAATGCGCTGAACCTCCGTTACATGATGTTCCTACGGATGATTGGCAGTGCAATTTGTGTAAAGAACACAAAGTCATTGGTGTTTCCGAATGTATACCAGATGATGAGAAATCCGGTTTATCATCTCGCCAGGAACATTTAGCGTATGATAGACATGGTCGTAAATATTGGTTTCTAGTTAGACGAATTTTCATGTAAGTGTATTATTATTTAATTATTAATTATACAAATATATATATATATATATATATATACTAACTTTAATTGTTCTCTGACAGTGAAAATGAAGAAACTGGAGAATGTTGGTATTACACAACACAAGAACAACTAGGTCTATTAATTGACTCTTTGGATACTCAAATGGAATCTACTCTTTTGAATGAAATTGAAAAAATCAAAGATGAAATCAATCGACAAATGAAAATAACCATGGACCTAACTTTGCAATATCGACCGTCAAATAGAAAAACATTTTTAGAAATAGAAAACAGTAAGTGATTTAAGTAAACTAATGAAGTCCAATAATAATATTCTATGTCAAAGTAATCTATTTTCAAAGAAATAATTAAGTTTATGTTTAAATTTTAATTATAATTAAAAAAAAATTCTTCATAAATATGTCAGTGGCTTATTTGTAACAATTGACATCATATTTCCCCTGCAATTAATTTTAATGTGAATCGTAAACATTTTTTTAATATTTATTAAAAATAAGTATCTAACTAAAAACTTGTATTACAATGGTAATAATTAATGTTTGTGTCAAATTAAATATTTCATTGTGGTACTTTAATACAGTTTTCTTATTATACATGAAATATAAGTATTCATATTCTAAGATTTTTCTTAACATCATGTATCTTTCAAGCTCTGCTGTTTTAAATACATTTCCAATATAAACATTGAAGTAGTATAATTATAATTAATCGAATAATAGATCTTAAGTCTGTGTGGTCATAGGTAAAACTATCAATAAATATTTGTAAATTATTTTTCTATGAAATAATATACTTTTTTATTTTATATTTTAGGTAGTATAATAGGAATGAAAGAAGAAATGCAAAAGAAAAAAGAATATGAATTGGAAAAAAATATTGAAGAAAGTGGTAAAGAGGATGATGAAATGAATAAAGATAATACAGGTAAAGATGAAAATTCTATTTCGTGGCTTATTTAATGAAAATTTTGTGTGTTTAGAAAATGAAGAAGGTAATGTTGATGATAAAAATGATGAAAATTCTACTGATGTTGATGATGGAGAACATAATAGTTTGAGTGAGTAAAAATACTTTTTAAAATTTGCATCGTTTATATTTCAAATGATTAATTTTGTTTTTAGGGACCACTCGTAATAGATCCTTACGTCCTAAACCTACACAAGTATTACGTCAAACACCTGAACAGCCAAAAAAGCAACCTATAATTGAAAAACCATCTCCAGTTATTTCATATATAGAGAGCGTTGGGGCTAGGTTGACACGATTCAAAGCACAACATATAGCAGCTGGTACTTATCTGTACAAACTTGGAATGGATAATGGTTTTAAGACATATGTAAACCAGTACAGTTCAAATTCAACTGCGTTAAATAAGATACAAAAGAATGAAGAACGTGACAAAAAACGTTACATGTCACATAAATTTTCTCTTACAGGACCTGGAGAATTCAAATGGTCTGGACACATATTTGGTATGTAATTGTTTTTAAAAATATTTTATTATAATTTATATCTACAATTTGATATATTTTTAGGTGCTCGATCATCTCTTACTAGTGCTGTTAAACAAGCTATTATTTCATTAGACAACTCGTTACCATCATCATTGATGCATATTAATTGGCCAATGTTACGTAAACCATGGTTGAATCAAGTTAATTCTTGTTCTACTCCAAAGGATTTTGCAAGAGTTATGGTTGTTTTAATGGCTTGTATTAAACCAGTGGTTTATGCACCAGTTTGGCATGAACAACTTGGTAATAATTATATATTTTACTATATACAATGTTTGATTTATATTAATTATTGTTTGAAATTTTATTGCAGGTCATGTAAAAATTTATCGCATTACTCATGCAGAACGTGAGGAAAAGAAAAAAACTGACAAAAAAGATAAAAAAGATAAAGATGCTGAGGAAGAAGAACGAAATAAATTAACTATACATTTTGTCAAGTATACCCTTGGCTTAAAACATCAGGTAAGAAAAAATGTATTAATTTCAATTAAAAATTTAACTAAATATATGCTAATTTATTATTAGGTTCACAAACAAAAAGGGGAAGAATATAGAATTCATGGTCAGTGGGGATGGCAGTGGCTTTCAAAAACACGAAATTATAAATTAGCTGATTCTTCAAAACAGGGCTTAGCAGCCGGGCCTGCCAAAAGGATTTTTCAAGGCAAAGGTCAGTAATAGAATATATATAAACATTTTATATTTAAAAATGTTAACTTATTTATTTTTAACATATTTTTTTTTTATCTAGAGGATAAAGGGGTTCAAACTTTTTCAATTGCAGAGACACTGTACGATTCTATAATAATGAAAGAATGTACATTTGATTCTGAAGTTTCAAGTAAAATTGTTGAAGATCAAAGTGTTACACATTTAGATAGTGTTTCAGGTCAGTCAAATAATAATAAAATGTTCTATCATTTGAATATTAAAAGAAAATTGAATGTTTTATATCCTTCTATTTCAGACATTGATTTTATAAATATGAAAATCCTTTCACCAATTAACAAATTAAATGAAAATGTTAATATAAGCAGTGCACTATGGTCTACTAGCCGTATACTATACCCAAAACTTGCTAGAAAGTGTAAAACTGACATGTTGTTGCCAAGAAGGATGCAGTTAAAATTAGCTGAAGAGAGGTCATTAATGACAAAGAATACCACACCGGCAAAACCAGTTCCAGAGGTAAATATTAATTAAGTTTTGATATGTACCCAAGAACAAATTAGAAGATAAACCATATTTTTTTTATTTTTCCCTTGTTTCTTTGATACTTTAAAATCATTACAATTTACACAATAACATTTAGCATTTTCTTATTTAATTTTTAGATTGAAAATCCTGCACTTCCTAGCGCTTCTCAAGATTTTACAGAAATCATTACCAAAATCAGAGAAAAGTCTTATAAATTAAACTCATTACAAAAACGAGTGATTGAACTTAAACAGCATTATCTTTCGTTTAATACAATGTCTGAACACATGATATGCTATAATGGCAGCTGTAGGGCAGCTAATAAATCAAGTATGACAGCTTCATGTTACAGTCCACTTTGTATGAGGCATGTGAGTGTACGAAATGAACTTCTAGTATTACTACGAAGAATGAATATTTTAAAATCTGAAATAACTGGTATGTGTTATTTATTATTATTATTATTACAATTACGTACTTATTTTTGATACTAAATTATAGAATTAAAAACGTTGTTGCCAAAAGATCATATTATATCTAATATGAAGACTGAAAATTCTGCAAGTCAGCCAGTTAAAGCTGAAGAAATAAAAAAAGAAACTAACGTTGAAGTTAAAAAAGAACAAGTGGAAATTAAACAAGAAAACAAAGATGTAAAAACTAAGAATGTTGCAGAACAAGAAAATGATAAAATCGAAAATGAAAATGAACAAAACATAAAAGTTGATGTCACTAGCACCCCAGGGTAAATTGACATTGAAAACACAATAACTGTAACTGATTAGTAATGACTAATGGTTTTATTTTTAGACAAAGTTTTATGAAACCAGCAAGAAAGAGAGGTGGTGCAAAACGAGAAGGTGTATTAGTTGATTGTGTGGATGACGGCCGTATTTTTTCTACAAACGATACACGGAAAAAGGTTATTATTATTGTTTAGTTATATTAAACATATAAATATATTTAAATTTGTTACATAGATTTATTTGAAAAAACTCCCAAATAACACAACTATTAAGAAGAAAGCAGAGAAAATCAGCTATCCCCCAACTTCACGATTTTATACACGTAATAAACGTTGTAGTATATTAGTATTACCAAAACATGAACTTCGTAAATTAGCTAGACACGCTGGACATGATATTGTAAATGGTTTCAATCCAAATGCCAAGGTATATGACAATATTTTATTTTGGTGTCTTCATCTAAAATATTCATATTTTACAGACAAATAACGCCATCTGGCCATATCCTTGCCCGAGACCATATTTTAAAACTTGCTGGTTGTATAGAACAGTAATGTTTAACACTATATCAGCTGCCGCATTACAATTAAGAATCTTATGGGCGTGTTTGAAATGGGATGAGTTGACTGCCAAAACTGCTCACTTGGCTAGTAAACGTGAAGTAACTACTGAAACTGAATTAGTTACTACAGAAACCCTAGAATGTCGCACTTCTGGCCAATTTAATGAACATACAGAATATTTAATACGTAAAGTTGTTATACCGTTAGATATACCAAAACAAGTGAGAGGTAAGTAAAATCATCTTATAATAAAATATTGAAAATAATTTATTTATTATTTCAAAAAAATATTTTAGAAGTGACACCGATACGTAGTGGTTTAAGAAAACGTAAACGAGAAGAAACTCCTAAAAATACAGCACCACAAGTATCTGAAGTTTGGGTAGATGAGAGTAAATTAGAACTTGTAGAAATCAAACAATTTCATGAAAGGTATTTTGTTTGTTTTTAATTTTATATTTTCTAATTTATTAATAAATTGATTTTTACAGAGTGGACCGTGAATTACAGTTGCAGCAAGCTATGAAAACACGTGCAGCTACTGCTTTTGCAAATAAATTATTAAATAATGATTCTTTTCGCAACAGAAACACTAATGATAAGTTCCATTCCCAGAAATCAGAATCAACAGATCATATCAAAGAACAACTTGAACAATCTCTTAGAGCCCAAAGATTAGCTTATAAAAAATCTTCGATAACCAATGATGTACATTCTTCAAATAAAAAACTTTGTTTGGACATGTCCAACTCGCAGAGTCCAGTGACTAGTAGTAGTTCAACTCAACGATTAAAACTTGTACCAGGTAATATAATTTTATTTATTATAGAAGTAGTAAAATATGTAATGTATACTCATGAGGTGAAATCATTAGTTGTAAAATTTTGATCATATTTCCATAATAATATTTCTTTTAAAACAACGATTTTATTTTATGTTCATTGTTGGTATTGTCAAAACTACTAATTTTTTAATTTAACAACTAATGATATATTGCTTTTTAATTTTTTTTTTTTTTATTGTTTATATTTTTGGTTGAATAGGTGAAGGTGGAAGATTAAGGCTAATGCCTAATAATAAACCATTAGTTCAGAATTCTACATTAGTGCAATCTTCACCACGAGTTGCTGTTAAACCTACTACTACTCCATCAACACGTCGTATATTCATGACCAAATGTTTGTATCATTTAATGTGTATATTATAGTAATTATTTAATCAAACATTACTATTTTTCTTTAACTTTAGGTCCAGATGGTAAAACCAGACTTGTGACAACACCAAAAACCATTATCACTGACAACGTTATAAATCAAAATTCATTAAAGATTCAATCAACTACCCCTCAATTATTGACTAGTAATTTATTAAACTATATTAGTTTTGAATTTAGTATTAAAACATTTCTCATATTTTTTTCTAGCTAATAATGTTACTCAGCAAAAATTACAATGTATTAAAGGTGAAGATGGAAAAATACAATTCAAGGGTCTTTTGCCAGGTACTATATCCATATATCCATTATTTAATTTAAATATACTTTATTAAAACCTTTTGGTGTAATCTGATAATATAGGACAACAGCTTATTCAATTACCAGATGGAAAATTGCATGTTACCAGTTACATAAATCAAAGTTCATCTCCTCGAACTGTGCAAATAACTAAAAATGCAATATTGGCGAACAATAATAATTTCACAAAAACTGGTACTCAAGTATGTTCAAAGAAATTTATGATATATTCAAATTGATGTTATTTATTTTATTTATATTTGTACTCTATATTTATTTGTTTATATTCATATTTATATCAAATTCTATATTAACAACCTTTATGCATTGTAAATGTTTATGTATAGTGTGAGTGTGTATATATATATATATATTTTATTTTTTCAATCTGAAGTCTACAACTCCAATTCTTCATTCTGATTGATTGCTTACCTTTTCTCTTTGAGTTCTTTAAAAATGTTGACTCTTGCGTCTTTTATTATGTCCTATAAAAGAGTTTCGATGACGTCCTGCACAGTTCTCTTCCCTTCTATCATATCCTCTATAATTTTATTATGTAATTCTTCTGAGTGTATTCTTGGGTAATCTGTGCTTGCTCTAATCATGCATGAATGCACGTTTTTTTTTTTTAATTCTTTTTAAATATTTTGTCATTTGATTTCTCTACCTTATCCTTTCCACACATCTCGAAAGCTTTTAATTTTTTCTTTTCGGTATTGTTTATTACTCATGCTTCATAACCGTATATTGCAAAACTCCATACAAATGGCTTAATCAGTCTCTTATTGATATTAGTTTTTTTTTTTTTTTTTTTTTTTTTGAAATGAAAAAATCTTATTAAATGCAATTTTTTGCCAATGTTATGCATTGTTTTATTTTTTGCATACTTTTACCATTATGTGATTTTGTTCCCTAAATATAATACTTCAATATATATTTATAAAGTATCGAGATTAATTATTTAAGTGTTTAATAATTAATTATGTATTTATAGACAATTATTTTAAATCGAGGCTCACAATCCAACATTCAACAAGTTATTAAACCACAAACCTCTCAGGTAATTTTATTAACTAAACATCATATAAATGTAAATTATTATTGAAATATTTATATTAGCAAATAATTACTTATTTGTTTATTTTGCAGATGGTAGTATCTGGTGGACAGTTGGTTAGCGTATCGCAAGGTCAACAAATGGTTGTGCAACATATTAATCCAAATAAAGCTACTATAGCTACTATTAATGGACAACAAGTTTTGATACGGCCTAATACTGGTATAAACAAATATAGACTTTCTTTTAAAATATAAATCTGAATCATAATGTATTTGATCGATTAGGAAATTCTGCCAGTCTAATAAGTAGTGGTGGCCAAACAATTAAGTTTGTACGCCCTCAACAAAACATACAGAAAGTTAATACATCCATACCTCCCTTAACACCTCGATCAGTTACACAACTGACAACTGGAACTATTCAAGTAATGTTTTAAACTCTAAATTTATTAATTTTACTTCAATATTATATTCAACTTATGATTTTATTTAGGATCAACACAAAGTGCCAACTGTGCCATTAGTAGACGAACAAGAGAAATTACTATTAGCTAATCAACCACCTGGTACTGTTATTAAATGTATTACAGCTCAGGTTATTCAGAGCCCGACACATGGTAATAAAATTGTATTGCAAGGATTACAAGGTAATGATTTTACACCTCAACAATTGCAACTCGTACAGCAACAAGTCAAACAACAACTGTTGAAAGGTTAGTCAATTTAATAGATTAACAATTTAAGTTTTGGTTAAATTTTTTTATTTAAAATTTTTAGCTCAAGAGTCCAATGGTACTCAAGGAGTTCTGGGCCCTACAAAGATTTATTTAGCTGTTCAACCACCAGATCCTCATCCTTCTGTACCGAAAACCAGTAGCTTGACAACTGCTCCAACACAGACTAAGCCAATTGAATCAACTCTTCTGCCACAAAATCCTGTTTTAAACAGTGTTTCTGAACCCTCGTCTCAAATTAGTAAAACTTCTGAACAAGTAACAGTTGATTAATATATGTTTTGTTATTGATACTAAATGTGAAACTCTGTTTTAGTCGCCAGATTTGAAATCTCCAGTAAACAAAATTCCTGTAATCAAAGAAGAACCAATTGATACTACAAACTTATTTGTAGTAACTCCAAATTATATTAGTCAATGTGAGAAATATTCGATTAATAAATAATTAACACATTATTTTACATTAATTATATTTTGTGTTACAGCAATTAAAAATGTATTGAAAAATGAAGATTTGAACCCAGAAACACAAGAAAAATTATTACAGTTCCAAAAATATCAAGATCAACAATTACGTGATCCAGTACCACAAACACTAGTATCTACAACTAGAAAACGACTATTCAGTGCTGATAATTTATCTTCAGAATCTGAACCACCTATAAAAAAATCTGAACAAGACGATTCTGGGTATTTTTATATATTTATATATATCTATATATATTTAATTTGGAAAAAGTTCATTTGACATATTCTGTTGAAATATTGACATTCCATCGATAATTTTCACTAATTATCTTTTAATTTATTTTTAAAAAAATCAATTAAAATTTAATAGTAATCAGAGTTAGTTGAATACTGCTTTTTGTGAATGAGTCGAGTTGAGTAATAATGTTTTTATATTCAGTTGAGTATTTGAAAATACACAAGTACTCAAAAATCATGAATATAATTACGGCAGTTAAACAAGAATGACACTATACCTTTTAAAGATGAATTTTGTAACAGGTCTAAAGTGTCAAGGAAAAAATCTAACATCATAATTACATCTAGAAAAATATAATAAAATTGATGAAAGCTTCAGAAATAAATTTTTACTTAAAAGTTATTGTGTGAAAAATACAATAACAATAACAAATACAATATTGTTTTAATAAAAAGTAAAATAATTAAAATTAATACTTGATTTATTTTTCCAATAAGAGTAATAAAAGTAATAAATAAACTTCATCCATAAATCTATACGAATAAACGTTCTGGAGTAAAGTCGAGTACTTGAATTTAAGAGTATTAAATAAAACAAATTTACTCGAAAATCTTTCAAAATCAAGTATTTGTCCAACTCTAGTGATCTCCAATATTTCAATTTCAATTTTATTAATGATTATTCTTTTATTTGTGTAGGTCATTGGTACCTCCTGAACAATCAAAATTGTATCAGACATTAAAACAAGGTGATGATCGCCGTAAAATGCAACAACTTCAGTCAAAACTACAGGTTAGCTTGTTCAAACAAAAAGAATTATTGAAAAAAGATATTCTAAAAAAGAGGGCTCTTCTGGAAAAAGAATTGCAAATCGATATTCAGGTATGTATTTTCTCGAATTTCGGTTTAATCGAACTTCCTGACAAACATAATTTCCTGAGTTTTGATCCTCAATTCCGATTTCAGAACTGTCGTTGCTAAATTTGATTACAGTGCCTATATATTATAATAGTATCATAGATTTGAGTTAAAGAATACACTTGATAGCGTAATGTATCCATGTAGATTTTAACCATTTTCCACTATGTTATTTTTGATTTTTATTTATATATGCTTGGTATGTTACAGAATGAAATAGCTGCTGCTAATGTATCAGTTTCGTCGACTGATTCTATGACCATATCCAATAATATTGCTGAAAAGCCTAACCCTGTTGTACCCACTCCTCCGCCGCAGGTGAATCCTCCTCAAGGCAGCAGCAAACGTAAACACGCTTCAGGTCCACCAACCACCATACAGACTGTGCCACATACTAATAGTAGTTCTAAAACTAGTAATTCTGGACCTGGTCGACGGCGACCTGTCAAAAATTCACCACCAGTACCTAACAGAAATCTCTCACGTCCAGTGCCAATAACACCGGCTAAAAAATCTAGTCCAAAGAAAAGTAAAAAAGAAAAAATCATGTGCACTTGTCGAACACCTTATGATAGTTCACAGTAAATATTGATATATTTTTAATATCTTATCTCATTTTAATTGGGTAATTTACTTTTTTAGATTTTATGTTGGATGTGATATGTGTCACAATTGGTTTCATGGTTCTTGTGTAAACATCACTGTGCAAATGTCCAAAAGGATATCCGAATGGTTTTGTCCGGAATGTAAGCGGTCTAAAGATCCAGAAGTTCTTTATTGCATATGCAAAAAGCCTTATGACGATCAACAGTAAACACTATCCGTATTATTTTGTTTCAAACAAATTTGTGTAATACTTGGTTTTCTTTTCTTTTCATTCTCAGGTTTTATATTTGTTGTGACAAATGTCAAGATTGGTTCCACGGCAGCTGTGTGGGTGTATTACAGTGTGAAGGTGATAAAATGGATGACTATAATTGTCCTAGGTGTATGCCCAAATCTGAAATCAACTTTGCCAATTTGAAAACATTGAATCAACAAGACAATGAAGACTTATTGAAACTCATCAGACAAATACAAGTATAATAATATAATTTACATTAATGTTATGTGTTTTATGCAAAATGTTTTCGTTTCTAGTCACATAAAAGTGCATGGCCTTTTATGGAGCCAGTTGATCCTCACGAAGCACCTGATTATTACAATGTTGTTAAGGAGCCGATGGGTAAACATATTTTGTTGTGTTACATTTTTTTTTTTTTTTTTAAATCATTAATCACTTAAAGTAATATTGTTGTTTTTCATAGACTTGAATTGCATTGGTAAAAACGTATCCGATAAGAAGTATAAGACTCTCACCGAGTACATTCGTGATATGATCAAAGTGTTTGATAACTGCAGGTATTACAACCCGCGTGAATCACAATTTTATAAATGCGCTGAAATTCTTGAGCAGTTCTTTGTGACTAGACTTAAAAATTTAAGAGACAAGTTTTGTGAACAATACATGGAAGCCTAATATCTTGATATATTTTACATGGTGAATTGCGCTTATCTAAATAATTTTCTTTTCTTTTCTTTTGAACTATGTGTAATAGGGTATATACATAGTAGTATAAGTTTTTTTATTATTTCTAATTATTTATTTTAAAACTTATTGATCTAAAATAGAGAAAAAATTATGTTTTTATTTAAACTTACCATTTTGTTTTACTGGCATATTTCATAAAATATATGTATACAAAATATATATTAATATTTTATTATCAATAAGAACAGATGCTGATGCACCACGAGGTTTTTATTGTGATATTTTATAAGTTGTTTTGTAATCTTTGTGCCCGATAATTATGTTATACTTCAATTCGTCTATCGGGTGTTCGATTATTGTTTAATCGTTCAGCACACACTCATTCCAAAAAAGAAAAAAACCAGAGTATTTTTTTCTAAATTATATTTTATTACAAATAAGTGTTAAGACGGATTTATTTTAAATTTGTCTCTGGAAATATGTTTTATATTTGTTGATGTTTTAATTCATTTTAAAACATTGTGTCAAAACCAAAAAAAAAAAAAATTGTATAATTCATATATCAAAACTGCATGTAAATATTTGTAACAAATAGGTAGAATCTGAATTCGTTTTAATTTTATTATAATAAAAAATATTTAAGTAAGTTGTTTATTAATATTATTAAGGGTAATGTAATGTTTTTGGTATTAATGTTTTTTTTTCTTATACACCTTTTATTTTTTATTCATTTAATTAAATTTTTTATTATTATTATTATTATTTGTGTTGACAAATTTTTTTTTAGATATTTGCTGTATATAATACTATTGTAATTATTACTATATATAAATAATAATAATAATAATAAAATAAATAAAAATGTTTTTAATTGATATGTTAACAAGTTATTAATGAGATATGTAATCTTGTGATAAACAACATAAATGTATATCATACCAGTGTTTTACTTTACAATCGATTGTGTAAAATAATATACATACTTGGTATTTGAATAGTTTTAAGATCAATTTGATTTTTGAGTGGTTTTGAAAATATTTTTACTCCTGGACAAATTTCGTATGGGGCTCTTGTAACTGTGGTTATAAAATATTAAATCAATTTATTTTTCCCATAAAATTGTTTGTAAAAATAATAATACAATATTTATCTGTTCACGTTGCGATTTAACGGAAAACAATAATTATTGTTTGACGACCTTGTTTTCGTCTGTCTACTTATAGTTGAGTACGGGTCACTAACTAATTTTTGTGGAGGTTCGTTTTGTAACTTACCAAACTTTCCGCAATTTAATGACTTTTACACGTGTTAAATACATTTTTTTTTTTAATTTTTATTTGTATTGATTTAATTATTTTAATTGAAAAAAGAAAAGACAAAAGATTATAGAAGAAAACATTTTATTTTTAATGTGAAAAATTACATTTTTTTTTTTTTTTTTTTTTAGTTCTCTAGTGTTTTTTTATATTTATATTATAAAAATTTAAAAACTACTTCAGACAGGGACCATAAAAATAGTGTTCGCCGCAGTCTGCCAGTTGGTCACCACCCCTGTTTTATAGTGTGTACAAAGTATGCACGCGCGTATACCTTATTAGTGAATATTTTCGAAAAATAAAAAGTCCTATTCTCAGGGTCGTATTAGATTGACGTGTTCCTCCGATGTATGTATGCGAGGGGACGTGGCCGTACAGGGACTAGTTAAACTGACTGGATCGTTTCACACGCGTTAGGGAGACGATCGGTCCCCCTTAATCGCATCCTCCTCGGATCGGTGACCCGTCAGGCAGGGTGCCCCTGTCAACAGCATTTAAACCGGTTCCGCTACACTCTCCAATTTAACACCGCTCGTTGATTCGCACACTGAGTTCTGACAGAGGCACCACGACAATGTTACAATTTACGACTCGAATATCCGGCCGAGCGTTTCTGTAATGGTTTCACCGTAGAAAATAATACGAACACGCCGGGAAACACCATTAGCGGTTCGCTAACATCCATTTTAATTTTTTGATAATATAATCGATTATTTTGATCAATGCTTTTGCGTATTGTTCGAATACCCAATAGTATATTATGCCGAATAAAAATATTAAATAATAATTGAGCTATATAACGTTTTAACTATTTATTATAATTTATATCAATTCTAGGGTCTTAAATCACTCCTTGCACGGTGCGCCACTAGACTAAAATTATCCGCTGCTATCCTTCCTTCTACACACTTGTTTTGGGCGATCGTTGCCCCCTCCCCTAAAAATAAATAGATTCATGACGCGATTGACTCATACTTTAGTAATAGCGTATTTATATGGTGGGAGGTTCACCACTCTCAGGAAAATACTTTTAAGACCATATACGCACACATTATTTTATAATCGAGTAAAACGGATGAAAATTTATTTTAAACCATTTTTACAATGAACTATAAAAATTATTTCATTATAAATACAATTTACACTCCTCAGAAGAAGAAAAAATTATGTGCCACTGGTCAGCATTTTCGAAACGTGTTGTAGTCTTAAAAAAAATGAAGACAATTCAATGATCTGAATATTCGAGATTAACATGTATACGTCTAGTAGCATTTACGTCTCACAGTTGAAAATTGTGTACAAATTATTGAAATTCGCCCATAATCTAATCGGCAAATATACTTGGCGGTATTAAATGTTTTCAATTAAACTAACAATGCGTATATTTACGTGTTTTCGAGTAGGTATTAAATAAATAATAATAATAATAAAAGATAAATATTACGCATTATAGACATATATAATATATAAGTAGTGTTTTATACACGGTTTAATTAATTATGATAATTATTTAAAAATATTCGTACGGAACGAACAACAAAAATACGTAGAAAAAACTATTAAAAGAGAAACTGATTATGCGTGTGCAATGTCATTGCTTCGGAACGAAATTGTGGATAGAAATAATAACGGATATCGATAGAATTACAGAATCCAAATTGTCAAAGGCATACGAGTGATTTATTAAATTCGTTAACATCATGGTGCGCAATTCAATCGAACACTGGAAGAAGTTGATTGACTGAAAGCAGTTTGACCATCCTCCCTGCGACCACCATACACTTAACGATTTGCGTTTTTTTCTCTTATGCGTGCGATTATTCCTTAATGGCCAGAACCTCGGCAAATAATATGACGGAGCACTAAATACAAGCGCTTAGTACACTTCAGGTACTAAACAATCGCATTGCAATTTTCAATATTATAGTTTCGTTTTACGTATAAAAAACGATTTTCTGCTTCGTTATTTTCATTGATTATTATTTGACGACGGACCCGTTTAAATCGCTGCGGCCTCTCCCGCAAAAGCCGGGTGGGCCAGACCGATATTGGAACACTTTTTTTTTTTTTTTCCCCGAAAAATGCCGGTTCTATACGACGCGTGTATCATATATTTTTTTATTTACACCGTAGTCGTCTCCGAGCACTACAATTCGCGATTCGCTTTCTCTTGTCACGACACACTCAATTATTACATTTATAATAATTAATTAATATAAATAATCATTTTTATTATAATACATCGGCGGCCGGTATGGAATAATAATATTGTTATTATACCGTGCGACATATTATAATATACGCACTCGCGCGGCGTATATCGATTGGCGGGCGAACGTCGTCGTCGTCGTCGTCGTCTGGGCGCGCACGCGGAAGTCAGTAGCAGCGGTGCGCGGCTGGTTTCGCGGCCGACCGACCGAGCACAGTCGCACACACGGCATCGGGCCAACGACACGTGCGGTTGTTGATCCGTTCGTCCATCAGCTCCGACGGAATACTTTCCATTCATCCTCTCTCCTCGCCTTCCCCCCAAACAACTTTTTCCCGTATACGCCATCTCGTTTTTTTTCCCCCGAAGATTTTTCGTGGACCGAAAACAGCCCGCGGGGATAAATCATGTACCGCCGACTCCAAGACGTAGCGCGTCCGGCGGTGGCGGCCAAACACTTTGTCAACGTGACTCGTAGTAAGTGGCGGCGACACACTGCAGTAGAAAAAAAAAAAAACCGCGTTTGTATTATTAAACTTTACTTTGTAATATATGCTTGTATAAATACCTGATGTGCCGAACTACGTGTGCGAGAATAACAATCGCGGGCACGCGGTTTATTTATGTATACACAGACAATTTCCATTAGAAAATGTGTCCGCGAGAATTCCGTTTTGACAGCGTACAATAAATATATAATTATTTTATAACGCGTTCGATATATAATAATATTATACACTCGTATACTTACTAACACTACGCGTAGTATATAGAAAATAAACGGTACGCGTCGTCTTATACAACGACGGAGGGACGGACGAAAAAACTCTGGTCCAGCGTGCCTGCAGTTCGTTACAGCAACGGACGCGTTTATTTATTTTACGCGATTTTTTCTCTCTCCTGGAACCACACTGCCATCTGTAACTAAATCGATACGAATAGCTACACCACCGCTTTTTCCGAAATTTCAAAATTGTCAATTTTTTGTTTTTTTTTGTTGTTGTTTTCACCTTTCTATTTATTATCATACACGATCTACAGTAACGCACGCTGTGACAATATAAAATGAATATTATTAATCGTAATTATATTCACGTTGAATCGAATATTCGATACTCCGCACGCGTAGGAAAATACAATACGAGTGCTGCATGTGAATCCATTGAAATTAATTACAAATTTATAGTTACACGATGCCGCCGCAGCACGCTGACAAACATCGATTCCCCGTTGGTCGTCTTTGAAGTACCAACTTACATGACTATACAATATATTATGATTCTAATATGGTTTTGTTCCCGTAAAAAAAAAAATCGTTTTTCGAATCGATAAGTATTGGCACCCTCTTTCCCCCCCCCCCCATCACGTTTACTATTTTATACGTTAAATTCGATATAAATTTAATATAAGCAAAAGAAAATCGTATAAAAATATTAAATCTGAAATTTTAATATAATCCAAGTATATATATATGTTTTGGAATTTTATTACAGCTTTTACCATTGATCGGCTACCGTTCGTTATGCATACGCGTTTTATGTAAATAATTGTAATTGATATTTGTATAATAATAATAATAATTACTATACGAAAATCAGTTTTAACGCAATGCGGTGCGAAGCGTTAAAAATTGATTTCCTTAATAGAAAAAAAAAAACATAGAACTTTTTGTACGTACATGTTATTATACAGTTCGCTTTATACTCGTCGATAATATTATTTATTTATTAATGTTAGGACAAGCAATAAAGGTCAACAAATATTTACATAAACCGTTTAAAGGTGTATTGCTGCAGGTGGCTTTTATATATAATATATATACACGATACGTTTATGCTGCGGAAATGTAAAATTATTACTGTTCGAAATAAAACGTTAATAGTTAATAATAATCGAACGTATATTGAATAAATATATATATATCGTATTATTACGCGGGATTTCGAAATGCAAACACTATCGGAACAAAATTATTTTTATATGAAGTCTATTATAATATTCGTGTTTTAACGAAATACGTAATAATTCGATTTATATTCTACGCTTGGCTGCACGATTTCTAATTACATACTTCGCATTGGGTTTAGCTTTTAAATTAGTTTATATAGGATTAGCCCTGGGTATATTTATTATGCACCGTAATTCTGTAAGGTATTACGATATTACGACGAAAAGTTCAATCTACAAATGACTTTATAGAATGTATAACGTATTATACGACTCGGTCTGAAATCGATTATGAATATCGATTCGTATGATCTTGTACGATTTGTAATACAGTTTAAAATTCTAAAGTAATCGCTATAGTATGCCTACCTATAACAGCACTTTTATTAAATAACGCTACTTTTAAAATCATGTCAAGTACCTTTCGCTTAATAGATCAAAAATTATTTACACATTTTTTTTTTTTTTTGTTTTGTTTCAATAGCTGTTATTATCTCAATCAATTTTAGTTTTTTACTCACCACGTGATATATGTGTTGCTTTCTCGGATCAATTAAAGCGTTGTGCACTTATATATCGCTGTTTATTGTATTATTATGCGTGTTTATCTTAACTTTTATACTACCGTATACACATAAAAAACATTTTTTTTTTTTTTTTTTTTTTTTTTACAAATGCTTTAATATTAATTTATATATATATAGTTAAACGTCAATATCGAAAACGTGTATATATAAGTATAATTAATTAACAATACGGAACGTTATTTAAAATCACAAAATTCCGAAACGCGTTTATAAAACATAACACGTCCGCTTGTAAACACGCATATAATAAATTTAAAACGATATTATTTTAATTTTTCACTCTAGACTTAAATTATACGTTTTTCATTTGAAATAATAATATACGTTTTTAAAAATCATCATTTGATGAGCGTTTTCGTTGTTGGATCTTACAAGATTATTATCATTCATTTTCTTTAAAATATTTCTACTTTACAACATATATTTATATACTGTAAATTATTATTATTTTATAATCGAAATGTTCGCAGTAAGAATGGCATCTTCACTGTGCCCGGGTGAATACAATGCCCCAGCAGTCGAGACATCAGTACCAGGACCTAAATCGAAAAAACTTCTCGCCGAACTTTCAGAATTTCAGGTGAGACAACACTTTACATAGTTATATAATAATCTAAACGATTTTGAGTTAAAATCGCATTATTTATATTAATATAGCGTTGGTCGATATCATATACAACAATAGACATTTTATTTATTTTTTTATCTCCTATATTACAACAGGATGCAATGCGTTGATTAATTCAATATAAAACGCATTAATAAAAAAAACAAAAAACCGTAAGGACAAAATATTAATATATATAATTCGTATTATATTATATAAAATAATTCCGACAATTCGTTTATGCTCGTATACAATTTCATTATATTATTCTATTTTTAAACGCGATTTATTCGATTAAAGTGAAAATTTATTCGTTGGCAAATTTTAAACATATGAATTGATTTACAGTGATGTCCTTTTTTACGTATAGGACTCGAAATTATAGTTAATAAAATCCGACGTTCTATGTAAGTCGTGTAGCTTCAGTGGCGTAATTATATATGAGGGGAGGAGTCCCTTTTCCCGTTGGCCTTTTTCTTTTCATTAGTGTGATGAAATTTTAATAAAAAATATAAATGTTTTCGATTAAATTTATTCTATCAGACGACCGAAATCATCTAGTAAATGTTAAAAATTTGGTCAAAAAAAAAAAAAAAACGGATCCCGTGAAAGTTGTATGTCAACGGACAGCGAATACGAGAACGAGACACGGTTTTGGAAACGCCGACGAGCCTTTGTATTAACTAAATGTTAATATGTTCATTAGAATAGATCGTCTCTGTGTTAACAGTCCATAAAAATGTGCCGCCGATACATTTCGAGGATGTGTACTCAAACGAAACGATTCCGGAGCCAAGAATAATAGATGTGAAATACGAATTTTCCTTATTTAATCGCGTCTTATTTAAATGCATATAAATTTATATTATATATTTTTTTTATATTTGTTTTTATGACAAAATATTGATCTCCTCCCCCCCCCCCGCTTCTCCGTGATGTAATTCAATAGTGACGCAACTATGCTGCAGCTTTATATTGAAAATTATAATATTTATATTAAATATATGCGAATTTTTATCATTTTCGATACCTAATATTAAATACAACGAGAAGAAATAATATTGAAGTTTACGTTTTAAAATAAAAAGATTTTCGCATTTTCAGCAAGCCGGTTCGGTTCAGCTGTTTGCCGACTATAACAAATCGCTGGGAAATTACTTGGTCGATGTGGACGGTAACATTTTGTTGGACGTGTACACTCAAATATCGTCAATGCCCCTGGGTTACAATCATCCGGACATGTTGAAAATGTTGGACAGCGACGAGAACAAAGTGAGTACATAAAACACGTACTGTTTCGTTTACGTAAGTTTGGAAGTTTTGAAATTTGTTTCTCTTATTTTTCTTCAGAGAGCCGTCGTCAACCGTCCAGCTTTAGGCGTGTTCCCGGCCGCCGATTGGCCAGCGAAATTGCGTAAGACATTGATGAGTGTGAGTATTTACGATATAGATACGTAATAATATATTACTATTGTCGTTGATTTTATGTAATACGAATAAAATTATTATAAAATCAACGGTAATATTATATTGTCGGGGCTAGGATTTTACAATATCAATAGTACTGAATTATGGCGCTACAAATGTGAGCGAAAAACAAAATCTTAAAATTTATCCTAAAATACAGTAAAAAATAGCAACGGACCGGTGCGTACACTGCAAATGTAATTGAATACATATAAAAACAGACTATATTATATTATGAAATGTCTAATGAAACGGCAATGTGGATATTTTTTTACCGTTACGGGATTTACGAAAAATAAAATAATTTAAATTTAACTCATATTAGCAAAGAAAAAAATTATATATATATGAGTATATATATATATATATATACGAGTATGAAAATTGGGAAAAAATAACACTAAAAATCTAAAACACTTAAAATATGCGATACGGATTTTTATACTTTGAATCCTTGCGACAAATTTATAGTTTACTCTGATATTTTTATTCAATAATTAACAGTAATTAATTAATTAATTACTAAGTTGGACAATATTGTTATTATTTTATTAATATATAGTTAACAATATTTGACATTTTTAGTGCAATAACTAATATACTTATTAATTTCATAATAAAATAGTCATAAAGAAAATGTTAAATTATAATTTATATAATTTTTCTATCGGTATATTTCATAACTAAAGCACGTATTATGTCTTATTAAGGTATTACTATTTCCGTATATTTTCTGTTTATATAATTTCTTCGACGTACGTAATAGTCGGCAATTATCATCTTTCATTATTAATATTATAACGTATTATTGAATAGATACACCGGGAATGGGAAATTAAATTTGCCACGTTTCAAAACAATTTATTATATCCGTCAACCGTTTTATGCGATTCTATATATTATGAATTAATAATTTACAAACACTGGTTAAAACATTTAAATAATACAAAATACTACTATGGATAACACATAAATGAGTTATTTTTAATTAGAATTTATTTTTTTCTTTACGACTGTTTAAACGGTTACTATTATTGACCAAATTAAAGTAACCGCGTGATCGCTGGTGTGTGATGTGTATGTTTGCTGCTCTTATAACTGTAATTTGACTTGGTTATAGCTAGTGCTCGGTCTCTCCTGGCTGCCGCCACTTCGATTTTTTTTGTGCGCAACACCTGTAGAATGTGGTGTAGACTGCATTACTAACCGTTAGTCTCCTGATGATATTATCGCGTGGATTGTAATATTAATGTATTCAGTATTTTATTATTAATATTGTGAAAAGATTTTATTACATTAATTTAACGATTTCGTTGCAACGAAACATGCATTTTTTTTATCTCTACTAAATTCTGATTTTTAATCAAAACGCGATATTTAAACATTTTTTATACCCCGTAGTAATATGATATCTACAGAAAATGTTACGTGGAAATATACACACATCAGAGCACGCTCAGTCCAGTCAAATGCGATGTGAAACAAGTTTCTTCGTTCTAGGAATTACGCCTATAAAAATACCAGTGCTTGGAAAATTCCTTTAGAGAAGAAACTAGTACACGTTCACTTTCATCTTGTTAAAAAGGAACTAAACATTTTCCCAGTTCATTGGTCGAAGAAAAAGAACTGGTTCCTTTTCTCTTTCCTCGCGAAAGAACACTGTTCGTTCCTCAATGGATTTTAATTTTACATTTATTTGTTTTGGTAGGGGGAGGGGTAAAAGAAGCCGAGAAGGAGTTTTGGAGCAAAGTGGTGTTTTTAAATAAAAAAACAAAATAACGTACCCTTTAATCGATACTTTGGAATAGTAATTTTTCGATTTTTTCCTGTAGTTGTTTAACGTCTATAGCGTTTGGGCAAATTACTAAAATGAAAATTAACTTGTCCCGGATCCGGCCCTGGACGATGTTATATTGTTGTATTGTGCGCGTTCAGGTGGCTCCCAAAGGCATGGACGCGCTCACGACCATGATGTGCGGATCGTGTTCCAACGAGAACGCGTACAAGAACATGTTCATGAAGTATCAGCGGGACAAGCGGGGATGGACTTCTGATTACACGGATCTGGAGAAGGAGTCGTGCATGATCAACATGCCGCCGGGCGCGCCGAAGCTGTCCATACTGTCTTTCAAGGGTTCGTTCCACGGCCGCACTCTAGGCGCACTGTCCACCACGCATTCCAAGTACGTGCACAAAATGGACGTGCCGGCGTTCGACTGGCCGATCGCCAGATTCCCGGAGTATAAGTACCCGTTGCACGAGAACCTCAGAGAAAATGAACAAGAGGACGAACGTTGTTTGGCCGAAGTGAGTGAGCAGGATTTTTTTTCCGTTAAGCTGAGCGGAAAACAATGCAATAATTTATTTCTTCTATTCAATGTTTTTAAGTTTTAATATATATATATATATATATATTAATAAGAATTTATAAGGTTCTAGTTGCGCTGCAATTTTAATATTTTAGTTTTTTTCAAAAAATTCAAAATAACCACGTTATTTAAAAACTAGTTTAAACAATTTTTTTTTTATGATGTTAGACATTTTTTTTTTTTTTTTTTTTGTTAAAGATTAATCGATGATTTTTCTACAATTTTTTTTTTTAATTTATGAAAACGTAAATCTTTTCCATGCACGAGAGAACCCGTGGGCGGTCAGAAAAACGATTCGCGAGCGATTATATTATGTGTACGTATTTCGACACATTTTGCTAAAAGAAAGGTCGACGACATTTTCATAAACGTTGTAGACGATCAACGACTAAAACATAAATTTTTTAATAATAAATTCGTAAAACGATTATTTTAGATTTTGCAATAAAATTTAATTGTTTTAATTGTTAAAAAGTCAAATATTTAATTGTTAAAAAAAAAAAATGCTACATTGTTACAGCGCAGATAGTCCAATTAATTATCGTAAAAACAATGGAACAAAAGTCATTCTATTATTGTCATATTATTATTTCCTTGTGACACTCGTACGACATTATAATTAATGTAGCAAGAACCAAAATAAAATATTAATAATATTATGTATGTGTTTTTTATTATTACTTATTGTGTTTTGAAACGCATATTTTTGTTTTCATTCCTTACAGGTGGAGGAATTGATTGAAAAATGGGAGAAGAACGGAAACCCCGTAGCCGGAATTATTATAGAACCCATTCAAGCCGAAGGTGGAGATAATCACGCATCGCCATATTTTTTCCAGAAACTACAAAAGATAGCTAAAAAAGTGAGTTCGATTTGATAATAAAACGTTTTTACGATTTTCAACAGAAAGTGTCAGGAACTCTTTTTCAGGAAATTAGAACTCGAAATAATATCTGTGTTCAATTATATATTATGTAATATACATATCATCTTCAAGTCTTTGAAGTAAAAATTACCACAATTTAAAAAAACAAAAAACAATACACGTTATATGCTTAAATAAAATTACATTTAAGCATACATTATTCAATATATTATAATGTAAAAATCTACAAAGTCTCTATATAAGACATTTTTAGTAGTTTTTCATTGCGAATTTTTTTAACTAAATATATATGGAAATTGGAAAATCAGCCACCTACGTCAAAATTCCGAATTTCCAACGAGTCGATAGAGCTCTACGCGCTACAACTATTGAAAAAACTTTTTATCCCAAAAAAAGTGATCACGTATAACTCATAATAAAAAATTAATTTAGTGACAAACTAAATTAATAGTTATATTAAAATTAAAATTAAACTGAAAATATTCGAACTTAAAATTAAAGAAAAATATGTACTTTTGACGTGTCCATACAGTATAACGCGGGTTATTTGATCGATGAGGTACAGACCGGCGGTGGTCCCACCGGCAAGATGTGGTGCCATGAGCATTTCGATCTGGAAACATCGCCGGATATCGTGACGTTCAGCAAGAAGATGCAGACCGGCGGATATTATTTGAAAACCGAATTCTTGTAATAATCATATCGCCAGATTATATAATTGAAAACAATAACAGAGGCGCACGTTAATTTTCAAAAGTATTTCGGGAGATTTTTTTCACAACCCAATTAAAATCATTTTCTATAGAAATACGCGGAATACAAATTTTTCCTAAATAAAATCGAAATATTATTTTCATTAAATAAATAATAGAAAATAATAACTTTTAAATTATTTTCCAGTGCTTTCAAATTGTGAATAAATTTTTTTTTTTAAGTATTAAATTATTCAATTTTGTCCGAAAAACAACAATGAAATCGTTTTAAGCGCGTAATCATAGTTTTTAGTGCGTATAAATGCATTATTTTTCAGAGCGTTAAAATCCGAGCTCTGAACTAAATAATAATCAACATAATATAAACGATTAGATTTATGATGTTAAATGTATAAAATGTTAAATAAGCCAGATTTTTGAAAACAATTCATACTCCGGGTAAAACAGTTATCGCAATTTTTGAATTTTTTTTTAATCTTTCTGCGTCTAAAAACGATTCTGTTCCGTTATTTTCACTGCTTTTTTTTTCTTGTAAACACATTAATAATAATTTTAATTCTCTATTTGATTGCGGACACTTAATTTTCTTGGTAGCCGGGTGGGCTAGACCGACACTATACACATATAGGTAATACCGTTTCAATATTATAAACTGGAATTAATGCATTTTCCGCAGACCCGACATACCGTACCGCGTATTCAACACGTGGATGGGAGATCCGACAAAAATCCTGTTGCTCGACGCCGTTCTGAACGTGATCAAAAGGGACAAACTGTTGTCGGTGGTAGAGAAATCCGGCGACGTGCTCATGTCCGGACTCAGAGACTTGGAAGCCGAATTCCCGGCACTGATCAATTCTACCAGGGGTCGCGGCACGTTCATAACGTTCGACGCTACCGACGCTAAACTCCGTGACGATATCGTCAAGAGACTCTTAACCAAAGGTCAGTCACTACACCAGGGTCGTCTAACCCAACCTCACATGTAACGGTCATCCCTGCGTCTCCCCCAATGCATCCAACAACTATAATGCACAAGGGGTCGACCACCATATTTAATACGCTACGCTTACATAATAAACACCATCTTTCCACACAACCATCTTAAAATATTCACTCTCGTTTCCTCGGTCCTTCCTCTTCTCGTTTCTCATCTACTATATATACATCCATTTCCATAACTCGCACACACGATAACGATATTATTATTATTATTATTATTAAAAAAAACTCTCGTGTAACAGTAATATTGTGCGCGGTGTACAATCCGCTACAATCGAATTTTGAATTAATTTCAAACGGTTATTTCTGTGCCATCTACGTTATAGGAGTCCAGACCGGAGGATGCGGTGTAAAAGGCGTTCGAATGCGACCGGCTCTGATCTTCCAACCCCATCACGGTCACATGTTCATCGATAGACTCCGCCAGGTGTTGGCCGAAATCAAATAAAAGCTCTCCAGCCGTGTGTGGTCCGGACGTTCCAAATTGAATATTGACAATATTGAAAAAAAAATAAAAATACATAATTTGTCTTCCGATGCGTTCACAAAATATACGCACGCATTCCAAAAACTACGGTATAAACAAGTCTTCCAAAAATATTTTAAACGAACAATTAAATAATATACGCGGTATATCCATAAATTATATTATGTAAACGATTATATTAATGTATTGTAATGTAGTGATTTATTATATTATATAAATATATATTAATTTAATTATTGTACGCGCAGGACACGTATATATTATATTATATGTAACCTATTATTTTTAAATAATGTTTATTATTTATAATAAATATATTATTATATATAATAATATTAAACCATTTTATTATTATTATTATTATATACACCAAAAGAAACGAGTGCTTCCAGACAACACATTTCAATAATTTTTAATATTATATATTATAATAATTATTTCATACGCGATTTCTATCTTTATTTGTATTATTAAAAAAGTGTATTACCAATAATAATAGATATTAAATTAATAAATACATATATATATATATATATATATATATATATTTAAATTTGTGTTGGTTATATAAATATATAATAGGTATGTGTTTATAACTATCTAACAAGTATACAGAGAGTATTTATTTTATCAAATAAAAATATTCATTCACTAACAGCGGCGTGTAATTATAGAGTAAGTATGTATCTAATGCATGGGAATATGAAACGCATTCATAACACTATTCTTTTTTAAGGAAATATATTAGATTATTATCGACAACATAAGTATGTTTAATAGTTTTTGCTAAAAGCTCTTATAAAAATAAAAAAACATATATTATGTGATATCGAGAAAAAAAGAAAAACGATTTAAACGAATCAAATAAGTACAATTAGTGAGAAAAGAAGACACCCAATTTCGTATGATAGATATTAAACCGTATATTTTTGTTAAGCATGTATGTAATACCATAAATGTCGACTAAATGACACCACTGTCCACTAAAAACATTTCATATACAGACAATAAATAATATAATATAAAGCAGTACTATTATTGATCATAACGTAGTTAATAAAATGTAAAAATTATGTTATATTTGTTAAGAGCAGCCGTCTTTTAAACTATTTGTCTACTTACGATAACTTCCAAGTCTCGTCAGGAGTTAGGCATCTAGTTTTATCATACAAACTATACACGATTTATTTTATAATACGACTTATTTTATAATCATACGAATATATTAATAATATAATACAATAATGTAGATTGTTTATTAGTATATAATTTATATTACAAACAATTTTATAACAAAAACTGCACAAATATATTTTTAAAAGGTTATTAGTACCAACAATTTGTGTAAAAATGTTATTGGCAGACACATATTTAAAAAAAAAGTATAAAAATATACATAATTCATAAACAGAATTTGTTTGCGAATTTTGGACTAAAATTAGATTTAAGTTTTGAGTAGTGTATGTAAATATGCTCTTTGAACGTTGCAAGTTAAGAGGATCAGTCAAACACCATCACTGGTATAATTACGATATTACAGTGTGTGTACAAAGTACAGTTCACTTCTTAAGTGGTATTTAAAATAAATATTTTTTTACCATCAATATGTACACGGCAAGATGACAACGGGTTTACCAGTAAAGACCCGTGTCTTTGCTGGTAAACCCAATATATATGTAATTGAAATAAATATATTACAAAAGAATAAAAAATAAAAATCGATAATTTATTTTCGATAATTATAAATGTATAATAATTAATAATATTATAAAAGTAAATATGTATATATTATATGGGATAAAAGTTACATTATTTAATATTTGGTTAGATTACATTGATTAACAATAATTTGTCGATTGGCCTAAATCATGGACCAATATGTCATAAGCTAGGTAGAAAATTACAAAATATGCCACAAATCAAATAATATAATAATAGAAAATTAATAATTTAAATTCGTTAATTAAAAAAAAAAATTGATATAAACATTGTAACTTAGTTAATTGATCGTGCATGCGACAACTATAGTATAATTTCTAATAGACATATTCATTACTTAATATTTGCATTGATCGGTTTTATTTAACATGTTATTATCAAAAAGTAAATAACAGACAATCTTAAGACACAACCTACATAATTCTTTATAAACGTCAACAAACTAAATAAATTGAACCTGTTGACAACAAGCAGTAATAAAAAATAAAAAATTAAAAAAAAATGGAATTTGTCACTGTGGATAAACAGTTATTAAACTAAACTAATGTTTAAAATTATTGTACCTCTAGTTCTATAAATTCCGCGTACAACAGACAATTGTAAAAAGTTAAAATATCTTGTCAAATACGACATAAGTAATAAAAGAAAAGAGATCCCTGAAATTAATACTATAGCACATCTATATTATTTTCGAATTACCAGAACACATATTTTGAATCTAATAATAATAATATCAATACATATGTGTAAAAGTTATGCGGAGTGAAATGCAAGTGATAACATGGAGTTTGTTTAATAGTGATCAACACAGTACAAACATTTATATTTGGATTAATAATTAGAATAATAATAAATAAAAAAAAAATTGTTTGGAAGAAAATTGATCAATAGATTAATTATTTAAGAGATAAATTTTGTTCGCTAACTTTGATCTTCTTGATAATGCAATTTACGCAATGCTGACAACTTCATTCTTTCTTTTTCCAGTGATGATTCTAATTCTAACACACGTACTTGGCACTCAATTTCTAAACGTTTGGTTTGATGTTCGTTCAAAACGCCCAAATCTAATTCTTCTGAATAACAATAAAAATCAAAGTAAATTAATTAAAATTTTAAAAATATATATTTAATTTATGTATATATTGTTTACCAGATTGTTGAACTAATTGGGAACAAGATTTAGCAGTAGCTACTACCGTGGCTGTAGCATTTGTAACATCACGCGATGCTTGTGACAGTTCGGCTAAATTATCGCTGTTACGTGAAGCTTTCACACGGCTAGCAACAACGAGTTGCGCAGTTCCAGCAGCAACAGAATGGGAAGCCACTATTAATCGTTCTAGTTTACCTTCACCGCTCACAGCATCATTTGCTGCATCTCTGTTTAAAACATATTTTGTTTGTAATATTGATAAAATATTAACATAATAATAATTATTATTTTTAACAGTATACTTACAACAATCCTTTAGCACCCAAACCAATAGATTTCGCTGCAGAAATTAATCCCTCAGTCCACTGATGGTTACGTTTATAGAACTCTTTAGCAGAACCATTAGACCCTTGATTGGCTACGATTTCCGCTTGAAGTTTTCTAGACTTGTGCACCAACACTCTGATGGCAGCCATAAGTGAAGTACACGAATCTAAGATTTGTTCATTGACTTCTAGTTTAATTCCAGAATGTGCGGCTCTAGATTCGGTAATCATTTCCTAAAATTAAAAATATAAAAATTATTATTGTTTTTATAATTTAGTTGTTTTTAATGCATACTTGGATACGTTTAGCAGCTTCTTCAATGGCTCTATCCATCATAGTGAGCTCATCTTCAACCAAATCTCCCAACGATTCATTTGCTTGAGTAGAAGATGCCATAGATTCCATTTCATTCACTGTAAGTTTTAGACTCTCGCTGCATTCATCGATTTTCATTCCAGTTTGCCAAGCTGTTAAGAGTTTTACACTGTCTTTGCCTACTTGTTGACATTTATCTAACAATTCTAACAAATAAAATAAATAATAATATATTAAACTTTAAATAATTATTTAAAATTTTAAATGAAATAAAATATTTACTTTGAGCATCATTCAGGTTGGACTTTGTGTTTGATACCGCTTTGCCAAAAACAATAAACATGGCAACATAATGAGCAAATCCTGCAACCTCATCTTTTCCCTTTTTGATGGTATTGACAAGTTTTTCTTTAACTAAAGATACGCACTCTAAATTTAACAAAGAAAAAAAACTTAAAATATTAGTAAAAATACACAATTAAAATATAATTTGGCAACATACCCGGAGAACAAGTAGCCGAAGACATGGAAGGATCATCTAACATATCGTGTGTATGTTCAATTATTTTACGACAGCATTCTAAAAAATAAAATGTATAATAATAATCAAATAAAACAAATGTAAATTAAAATAAATGTCAATTATGACTGTATAAATTCATCACCCAGTACTACTAACCAAACCAGAGAGCATTGATAGAAAATCGTAATTCCTCAGATTCAGAAAGTTTCAATTCTAAGTCAGATTTTAGATGTTCAACATTAGTCAATTTTTGTTTTGTTTCAGAAACTTCAGTCTTTAAAAATTCAGTTTTCATAACAAGATCCTGGTAAGCAACGTACATGTTTAAATGTTATATTAAATTATACACATATATAGAATGTAGATGACATGCATAAATAATAATTACATCATTTTGACGAGTAGTAGAATCAACTGTAGCTTGAAGCGTAGTCAATTCCTCTTCAAACTTTATTCTCTGTGGCGCCATATTGAATTCAACAGTACGCATATTTGACAACTGCTTATCCACATCGGATTTCTATAAAAATCAAAAAAATTATTATTTTAATAATCCGACAAAAAGTGACTGAACAATAATTTATTTTTTACAATTAAAAATATTTTTACTTATTACTTATTCACATATTTTACAATTTTACTAAATGACATCCACAACCCATATTATATCAATGTATTAGACATATAATTTGATAAAATTACACAATACTATATATTAATTAAAGCCTACGAATACATTCAATTTTTTTTTTTTAATTTCAACAAATTTATTTTTAATTTTTTTTTAAAGTCTTTAAACACATATTTTTCACAATTCAAGATTATAGGTATTTATAATTTTATCAAACCTTCAGATTAATATAATATAGAAATAATTATATCAATTGTATACAATTATCAATAATGATACATTTATTTCAATAAACACAATTTTTACTCTAATCCTTAATCCATCATAAATATTTCTAATAACACGTGTATAAATTAAATACATTGACCCCTGTATCGTAAAAAATAATCTTATAAATACATTGACACTTCACATAAAACTTTACGAAAACAATTTTCAAGTACCTACATAAATGATACAATACAATAATCTTTTACTTGATTGATTAGGCTATGTACTGAAGTACAATACTTGATCATAAATTAAGAAAGTAAAGCTTTATATTTAGATATATTAGCCGTATCAATTTATATAGCAATATCAGCAATTTAACGAAATACCAAATGGTATTTATTAATACGGAATAAAACTAAGGTATTAATTATATACAGAAGAAAAATACATAACATAATTTCATATTACATTTGTAACACTGTATTATATAATAAATACTATTACAAAAAAAAAAAAAAAAAATGTCAAGCATTTTTATTTTACAAAGGCAGTGTACACCAACAAGTAATAATATTTTAATATATAATATTGTAAAAACATCTAAAAATTAAAATTTATACTCATATCCTACAATAGAAACGATTTCATTATGTACATAATTTATTGATTTTTTAACTGATTAAAATATGTTATTTTAATTGAGATTTAAAAAGGTTAGAGATGCATTTTAAAAATATCATATTTTTATTATAAAATGTTGGTCAAAATTAATAAAAAAAATGTAATTTTTTCTATATTATTTACCTACACATTAATAGGTTTTTAGTAAAATATACATTGAAAATTAAACTATCTGACAAAAAAATCTAACCATACAATTGAGTCTTTGGTTTAATTTGAGAGATTGAAACCACTAAATATTGTGTTTTCGATTTATAATTAAGTTTTCACTGAAATTTTATACTACATATGGTGGCACAATACAGTGGAGCGTATCAGAAAACTTTTTCATACAACTATACACACTTGTATACTTATTATAAACCAATTATAAAGTATACTTTCTGTAAATGGAAATAATTGAAAATCAATTTTGATTCGTAAATAGTAAAAAAACAAGTTTGATTTGACTCCAAAAATCAAAATGTGATCAATCAGTATATAGTTTATCTATTATATATATAATAGATAATAGATAAATAATATAATATAATATTATATAATCTATAATATTATAGATTTTAAAATCATTATAATTTATAAACTTACTACACGTAAAGTTATTACATTGGTTATATACATATAGTGCATAAAGCAATTTACTTATCTGGCATATCTGTATATACAGTTTAATATGTAGTTTTAAATAACTTATTGTTGTTTATCAAGCACTACACCCTTGACCGACAAACCCCATTATTATATATATATATATTTCATTGTTTTTAACATTTATATAAATGACTATAATCGGTTTAACTAAAAAAAAATCATATATTTTTACAATTTGTTCAATAATTTAAATCTCAAAGCGCAATAATTGGCCTACACCTTTCCAGTACCTTGCCCATCACGTAAAACACGAATATTGCTTACAATGGACAGTAACAAGGAATTGGCAGCCTGTGCAAATCTAGTCATTTTTTCTGATCCCTTCAGCGACTTATCGACGGCCGCTTTCTAAAAATTTGTTATTTAGCGCACCATACTAAAAAAATAACAATACATTGTAAATAATAGTTTCATTATAGCTAATTACCTGTCTTAACAATATTATGTGTTCTTCTCTCAGTTTTGTATATACTTCTTTTAACTTGTTAAATTTTTCTTCTAGCAATTTATATTTTTCTAAAAAAAAAAAAAAAAAAAAAAAAAAAAAAAAAAAATGAAAATTATTTTTATTATTAAAATTATTTTAAACAGCAATACTATTGCAACTTACTATCTAATTCTTCAAAAGTACCCATAGAATTTGTTTGTTGCAGTAAATCATCTCTAATAAGCCTCTCTTGTGTTAATTCACTATCCTATGAAAGTTTAATAGCAAGTAAATCAAATATCTTTTTTCCTTTACAATTATACTAAACATTAGTGACATATGCACGGATAAATATTTACTTCAATCTGTTTAAATACAGCTATAATTTATTACCTGGATTTTACAAACAATCATACAATAATGAATATGGGGAAAAAGAAATTATGAAATCTACAAAAATTATATTAAACAATTTTTTTTCTTTTATGTCATATGTCAAATGTTTACCCCACACAATAACTCTAACACATATTATAATAGTGTGACTTTATTAAATACATACTTTTTTTGCCAATTCCATTTCTAATGTAGAAACTTGTTGTTTTAACCGAATTATTAATGACTGATGAGCATTCAGTTCTCCGTGTAAATGTTGTATCATGTTATCTCTGAAAATTGCATTAAAAAATTAACAATTTAAAATTAAAATGTCTAAAAACTTAAGATTACGATGGCTAATTTTTAATTAAATACATTTTTGACCATTATTTAAATTAATTCGATATACCTTTGGATTAATAGGTCAGGCGACAAGGATCGTTGACTTGTTTCACTGCTAGTAACACTATTTCCAATTCCAAGATCCACTAGTTCGCCGACCATACTCTCTGATGGATCTTCATCAGGCAATACAATGGCAGCTTGAGTAACGTAAGTAGACAATTCAGCTTGCACCAAGAAATTTGGAGGATGCTAATACATAATAAACATATTCACAATCAATTTTGCAAATCATTATGTTATCATTTTACTTCGGGTAAAAGAGGTATCTGTATGAGCGTTTTGAAGTACTGTAGATTAGATGAGCCCAAATAAAATTGACGCAAAATGTTAAACTGTCTTAAAAACCGTTTCCTATGGCCAGATAATAAATCGGGTGGCAGAGTAGCATGCATTTTAAACAGGATTTTAACACACAAATCGTATAACTGTGCTGAATCAAGTATACAAGGCATCAGGGGAGCCAGTCGGCACTGACCATGACTAGTCATTGAATTCGATCGAGACATATCCAACGAGCCAAAAACTAAAAACAAATGAATTAAAAATAAACGCCAAACAAAAAGTACAAGCTGCACAAACAATACTTACTCGCAGACTGAAGTCCAAGGATTTCATCAATATAGTCAAACATTTCTACACACATTTGAAAATAATTATTAACGTCATTGTCACCAATTCTATTGAGACCTTCTTCAGACAGGACAAGATTGCCAGGAAAACCAGGGTTACGCCGATGAAAATCTAGTTTTGTGATTAGCAATTGACAGTACTGTTGAATAAGTTTTCCATAACCATCTTTTAAGTGAACCTTTGGAAGTAAACAATAATATTTACTTATCAGACAAATTAAATACATATTAAAAATATAATATTATAATCATTTATGAACTATACCCATAATTTTCCCAAGTCCTGTAAAAGTGTTTTGTGCCTTTGTGACGATGTCAAAACATTCGGATGACCTTCTCGCAAGACCTTGTGTAATACATGGCAAAATTTCCAGGCCACAATACGATGTTCTTGTAACGGTAATTTAGTGACACAACGCCAAAAAATCTCACCACTTTTCTCTTGAAATGTACCTATTATAGCATCTAAAACGATTCGCAATTAGGAATTTATTACATAAATTCTTACACACAATACATATATTAATATATATTTCTATAAATTAATTCATCAAAAAAAGTATACTTCTGGCATGTTTTTCTTTCACTGGATTCTCCAACGTATTAATCGCTTTACTGATGCTAGCAGCCTAAAACAATTTAATACAAATATGATAATCGTCCGAGCATCAATACTAATTCTACGCCAATGGAAATCGTATATTTTTATTGTTCACTTTAAGTTAATTAATGATTTATTAAAAACCGAAACGTATAAATAATACGCATCGCAATTATTACACATACATTTTGTTTTAGTAGTCAATAAGTAATGGAAAACTGACAATTTATTAGTTAAAATAAGACATTTACAAGAGTAAACTCGAATAAACTTATAGCCTAATTTACAAGGAATTCTTACACAAGACGCTATTTATTGTTTTCGTTAAAAATTGTGGTTATAACGACGGACACACCCCTGAAAACCGTCATTAAAAGTTACGTTTCGAACAAAATGTGTACGGTATAAAAAAAAAATACACTTTCAACAGCCAATTAAAACGTCAAGCGTGTACTACTAGACTATTTCGAATACTTTCTATTCGGCAGGAACAGACAACGAAAACAAAATAATATAATCGTTTGTAAACAAACGTTTTTGACATTACGCCAAATACGAATACTGCGCGCGTTGTATTTTTATTGCCGTGTTACGGATTCGCCAACATTTCGTTGAAGCCAAACCGACGCGCATTCATTTTTTCGTAACGACATTATTTCTGACAACTCGGCGGGATAGGAGAGGTGTAATTTCAATAAGACAACACAATAAAACGGATCTTCACCTGAATCTTTTCAAAGTGTTCGCGTTCCTGGTCTAAGCTGGTCTTACGGTTTTGCAACACTCTCGGCAACGACAACGAAGACATGACGACCGGGGACTGGCCGGACGGTTTGTGCTGTAACACACACACACACACACACACTCAATACGACGTGCGACTACTGCAACACTATTGTCGCGCAATTAATTGGCCGATCGAATCGCCGCCGCCGTCGTCGGCACAGTCACTCGACGTGGCCTCCAAAAACGTTAACATATTGAAAACGCTAATAATAAGACGTCGTTTGCGCAACAAACGACAAATTGACGTTGACACAACGACAATACGGTACGGAAGGAGAAAAAAAAGTCACGGGCTTTTTTTTTTTCAACAAAAAACGTATAAAAATATATTATACTTGCTTACTTATTTATTAAAACGGCTTGACGAGAGTGGAAAAAAAAAAAGAAAACAAACGCGCACGAAAAAGCACGAACGAATGGCCACCCGTGACAGACACACCGGACCAGCGCGTTTCATTCATAATATACGCGGCGCACTACGCTATCACCGCGGCGGAATCGTGACGGCCGTCGTAGTTCTTTTCTTTTTTCTTTTTTTTTTATTTTCATTGATATCCCCGCGCGCGCTCGGACATAAAGAGAGCGGCGCGAGCGGTCTCCGAACGCGCGTAGTGCAGCCAACCACCACCAACCGATCGTTCCCCCTTCCGGCGGCGCTACTCCCCCCACCCGAAACCGAACCGCGGAGTAAACACTGCGGACGTTAACCCGTTGGAAGGGGGGACGTTTTTTATTAAAACTTTTTGCCGGGAGAAAAAAAACGTTTCGCTATTTTTAGACGCGGGCGGATCCTGGAAATTTCAACGGGTGGCGTTCAAGAAAAATTGCCGTTGTACCAAATCTATTTTTTGTATTAAATTTATTAGAGTCAACGGGGGTTGTGTTTTTTTTTTTTTGTCAAACATTAATACTATTATTAATATTATTAAACACTGACTTAAAAATAAAACATTAATTTATCGTATAACTGTAATTTTCTCCAGGAGTTTTTTTTCTTTTTTTTTTACTGAATTCTTCAATAACTAATTCTTCTGGAGTGATTCTGGAAAACGTTATTTTATTGGTGGCTTAGACGACAGGAGGTAATGTATTTTAATACACGAGTGCGGTACCCAATTATTTTATAACGGATAAAATGCCGTGTTTGCTGCTGTAACCGCGCGCTGTTTTTGGTCGGACTACACCACCAAATCGATCGATCACAATATCTATTATATTAATACAGTTAATGTAAAACAAGACTTTTTTAATATAAATTATTATACGTACGGGCAGGGGCGTATTTACTTCATCCCTTAGGGGGGGGGCGAATAGAAAAAAGGGCCCGTCGAATCTGTTGCCAACTTAGAATTATCGAAAAATTATATAAAAATAATAAGTTTTAAATAAAAAAATGTTTTATGACATTTTAGTTTTTAGTTCGATTAATTTTAGTTGTCAGTAGATATAGGTACATACACAAGTATCTAGGGGGGGGGCGATCGCCCCATCACCCCCCCCTTGTATACGCCCCTGCGTACGGGTTGATACGCGTTTTAAGTCATTTTTGCCCATACAAAACGATTTTTCTTCCAATAATATTCGTTCGAATTCTCGAAACTCGTGTAAAACGTCAATTGAAATTCGCTGGTTTTTTTTTTTTTTTGCCTAAGGTAACGTGTACACAGTACGATACTCGGTACTCGTAAGAAAAACGCGTAGCAGTAATAAATTATTGTTATCGATTATGTCGCACATTATTCTGGTATCCGATTAAATTTATTTATTTATTTGTACCGTATTACTCGCGTGATACACACGTATCGAAGAACAAAATACACTGCGATGTGAGAAATAAAAAAATGAAAAGTATCAGTCATTTTAAATGTTGTGAATCACGTGCATAAAATTTTCTCGTTGTCGCGGGAGCAAAACCTTGAAAACAATAATACGACCGCGCGCAAATACCGCCACGCGCGCTGCGGCTGGCTTTCCGCTCCGTCCACGGCAACAGCAGCGAAACGCGCTGGCGTCTGCCGCGGTTATTAAAACACACACAGTCACGACGTCATTATGACACACAGCGTATTAATTACATTGGCCTGTTTAGCCCGGGGCCCAGTTCTCGCGGGCCCGTGTAAAAACGTATCGCCGTCGTCGGGAAATTGTGGCGAAATTTCATCCTTTACGCGGGGATTCGTTTCGAATCTCGTCCGTCATTCAGTCGATCTATAGCGAACGAGTGAAAAAAAGAAGCCGTTTTCAGCCAGGGGCGTATATAAGGGGGGGGGCAATGGGGCGATCGCCCCCCCTAGATACTTGTGTATGTAGTATGTACCTATATCTACTGACAACTAAAATTAATCGAACTAAAACTAAAATGTCATTAAAACATTTTTTTATTTAAAACTTATTATTTTTATATAATTTTTCGATAATTCTAAGTTGGCAACAGATTCGACGGGCCCTTTTTTCTATTCGCCCCCCCCCTAAGGGATGAAGTAAATACGCCCCTGTTTCCAGCGAATGTCCCCCGAAACATACGTACCGAATTCAAATGTTGTAATAATTGTACGCCCCTGGTCTCAGTCAGGGGCGTATTTACTTTTCGATTAATTTTAGTTGTCAGTAGATATAGGTACATACACAAGTATCTAGGGGGGGGCGATCGCCCATTCGAACACGCGCGTTTCCGGTACGCCGCTTCGCTTGGACGCCCTCCAAACTTTCCTCCTACCCACTGTCCGTCGAACGAGAAACGAGATTGGGGAATTTTTTTTTTAAACGAGGGGAGATGATCGCACTTAACCGTATCAGATGTAATATTATAACGATGCGCGCGCGTATAATATGCAAGTTATCGTTCGGCACCGTATACTAAACTCAATAGCCGTATTTGTTTTTAAAAAAATTCAAACAAATTTCTAATGAGTTAAAAAAAAAAAACTGAACTTATACGACGTCATTTCGGTCCACTATTATTTTCTTCAAAAATTGCTTTTTCGCATCGAGGGAACGTGTTATAATAATAATAATTATTATTACGGTAATTTTGTTGTAACGTTATTATTATTACATTTTTTTATTAATGTGAGATTCATTTTTTAATAAAAATAATTTTGTTTGAGTTTAAAATTCACAATTTTAAGTCTTCGCATATCGAAAACAATACTCGCGTTTTTATGTGTAATACGAAAAAAGACATTCCTATTCTTAGCCATAATCTCACGCGATGCTCGTTTAAAAATTCATGTACAAACATTATTCTGTACCTCTGAACGAGGACGACTGATACACGATTCGGGCAAGCCCCGTATACTCATTTATTAAATTAAATATTAGTAATATCTATAGAATAAAAATTAAAAAAAAAAAAAGTGTCAATATAACATTTATTGTTTTTCAACGGTATTAATTGTATAATTTTTTTTCAAATTTATTTCGGTTCAATTGCGTTCGCTCCACTCGCACAGCTATGTATGTATATATATGGAGAGAGGTTTTATGAGGAAATCCGTCTTATTGTAAAATATTGTGTAATATGTATTTTTAACTGTTACATTTTGTCGATGAAAATAAATTTTATTACAATGAAAGTAAATTCGCGGATATTTTTATATATTGAAACATTTTCTCTCTCTCTCTATCTATCATAAAAACGCGTTTACGACGTTGTTTTAGAAGATTTTCATAATTACCAGAGCATGAGCTCTGATACATACAAAATAAGAACAACTATAATAATCTTTCGTACAGCGGTGTATAATAATAATAATAAGTCGCGTTGGTGGAAAAAAAACCGTAATGCGTATTAACGTATTTCTCGAAATACTGTAGCCGCATTTCGCACAAACCGATATAACGTAGTAATTTTATTCTCGGTTTTATACGTACATTGAGAAAAGGAAAAAATTACAAATAAAAGATTACAATGTTATTATAGCTTTTAACTCCGGACACCAAGTCATCGACAAGTATTCGAAATAAACAAATTCTTTAAAGAATAGTAACGCGGATGCTGTGGTCTTTGTCGGCAAGACCTAACGTATCGCATTCATATGCGTGGCCAGACTTTTATAGCGAGTGTTGTTGAAATGTTCCAAAAAGTCTTAAAAAAAAAATGTTTTTTTTTTATTTATTTACAATAAATTTAACACCGAAATTTTAATACTAATAACAGATTTTTTTTCACTGTAATTACTATAACACTATCATTAAATATACATATTTTTCTTGTATTATAATAGCATAGAATAATTAAATTAAACAATACTACGCACATATCGAAGTTTAAATGAACAAATCGTATAATATTATGTCTACGAAGAGATTACGACGAGGTACAATATCAATGATCTCTCTCTCTCTCTTTCTTGTTAACAGCCCAAAGACTGGTTAGCAGCAACTCCTTACGCTTTTCCGCTTTCTTTTCTACACCTTTAGAAATCTAGAATAAAATAAGGTTTCAGATATTGTTATTGCATACTCGGTAAACACGCATATGATTATCTCATTATCTCGGGTATCTATTATGGTCAGCGGAGCGAGGGGCGACTGTAATGGGATGGGAAAAGTAGTTGAATTTCGAGATGTTGCAGGACGTGTTGAAAGTCGGGGAAATATGTTGTAGAACAGAAGGAGTATTGGATTTCGTCACCGAACTGCATGGCGCGGGGTGAAAAGGGACAGATTATTACAATAATATGAGACGGTGAAGGGTTTGGAGTGTACGAAATATAATGCCGGATCGCGTGATCACGAGGCGAACGAATTACATGATCAATTACACGGCACGTGAGAGAATTCGTACATTTAATGCGCCAAATACACGCCTATATAGAGCGTATAATAATAATAATAACAACGCGGTCGTGTACATTTCAAATAAGCCAATCACTGAAATTCACTGTTTTATGCCTAATAATAATAATCGTTATTATATAGCGTATATAATATACGGATTTTGAACAAATGTGTTGTCATACGTATGTTACGCGTAAAACGAATGACGATAAACGCGTTGGTTATACGATGATGCTCGATCAAACTGGACGTTCGAGCGGATAGGACGAAATCGGAACCAAACCCAGACGTGCTCTTTTATTCGGTCCGGCACAACGGGAATAGAGAACAATTAATAATTTGCTGTTGATTATCGTGTTCGACTCCGAGTGAAGTAGAATGCTTATTTTTGTCAAAAAATATGACAATAATAATTTTATCATTGCCAGATTGCATGTAGAGTCGAAAACGGTCCATATACATCAATATATACATATTGTAAAATATAATATATTTTACGGTTTATAATACGATTATTGAGTGATATTGTGGTGAGCAAATGATAAAACTAATCCACGAACCTACCAATTAACTCATGGTCCGTGAGTCGTCATAACGTACTTCATAATCGTAGTTCTGTAGAGATCATATTTAAATAAGCAACTGAACATTTTTTGTGTTATTAGGGTAACCTATATATATATTATATAGCTACAGAACGTTTTGATATAAACGTTTTATAATGTTTCTATTATAAAGCATATTTTATTTTTTTTTATTATAACATTTACCAAATTCACAGAATGCGGCGGTTTCAAAATATTTTATCAAAATTTCCGTATGTTTTAACAACAATATCAACATTAAACTATTTTCAAATCTACTTAAATTTGACAATTTAAAAAATGTTCAGTCGCATAACTATACTGTCCTCTCAGACCATTAATTATTAAATTTAACGCATAAAAATAAGAAAATAATTATTTTGTTTTTTATGGCTGGTAGGTATGTGAGTAATAGGTTTTACAAGAAATACAACGCATAAATTAATGCAATATTATATATTATTATACAAATTTTCAAAAAGTAATATTTTTCATGAGATATAGTACAAATGAACTGGCTCAATTCCTTCCTCTTGCCATAAATGTATATACAGAAGTTTATCAACGGTTTCTAAAAAGAATTACAATATTCACATTATTCATACAGTCAATATAAATAACTAATTATAATGTAAATGATCATAAACACAATAATATGTTGATTTCTATTTCCTTGTACATTTTCAATTTTGTGGGAACAAATTACAATAATTACAAAACATAAAATACTGATTAAAATAAATTCTTTATCAAGCTAATTATATTAATTATTATTAAACAAAATATAACACTGTAAAAGGAATTACAAAAACAATGAAATTTTTCGCTAAAATATTTATATTTAATAATCTGAATTTATAATACGATTATAATTTTCACAATTGCACGTTCAGATATTATATTTGTATGTATATTGTATATATTTGAATATTGTTACTTTTATTAAATTTAGCATTATAAAATAATAGTGAAACTCGTAATGTGTATTTAATCAAAATAAAACGCATGAAAAATGTTAGAAAATTTTATATTTAATTTCAATATTAGAATACTAGAATTATTTCTATGTAACATTTTCAGCAATTCAAAGTTAAAAAAAAAAAAATGCTGATTTCGAATTATATTTAAGGCAGATTATAGTATTAGAATTTCCAAAAAAATATATGTTTCGAATAAAAGACTGAAAAGAATTGAAAATTTAGAACACTAAATTTTCAACGATATAATTTTTTATAAAATTTAAAAATGCACGTTTTTCTTTATAAATATATATTATACGATCGAATAAAATATGTTGCAAGTTGTAATTAAAAGAAGAAAGAGTAATTGTTCTTAAATCATTATCATTTACCGTCGTTTGTTTACAATGAACTCAATTTTGGAATCCACCAACTTTCCGCTATCTCTTTGATGAGACCGGGTGGCAGAGACGAATCTTTTTTTGAGTCAAGAATTTCCAAACACAGAGTCTGTAGATTGACGGGCAACGAACGGCAGTATTTCACTATAAACTGAGTTCGGCATGCAGTCGAACACACCATAGGGTAGAGGATATGTTCGTTACTGAGTTTTTCAAACGCAACGCCTTGTAAAACAAACGGTTTTGATTAATCGCACGATTTAACGACATAATGTGTTTGACTTACCCAACGGATTTCGGTTGTGGAAAAACTCCAATGTACCCCGCCACATGTCCAATCGCACTCCAATCAATGTTTTGCTCTTATCAAACCTCAAACCATATGCAGATCGTATTCCGTTGTGATATTTATCACCTATAAAACACAATAAAAAGAAAATAAAACATAATATTTTTCGAACAATATGCGCAAGCATGAAATGTTATCGACTTACCCATGTAAGAATATCCCCACGACTTTTTGTCCGATCCTATTAAACTACAGTACTTGTCTTCGGATTTTTTTAGATTGAAATCTTTTGTGCCAACGCCAATTATCTACAAGCATACAAAAGACATTCGTACAGACCGCGTTATCAGGTATACACATAAATCTCTGATGAAAAATAAAACGTATTAAGTATATTACCATGTCGGTGGCCGTATGAGAACCACCATTGATTTCGATCTCCCAATAATAGATCTGACCGGGTACGAACGGCATGTCACCGCGTATCGCTCCGGTACCTCTACTACAGTTCGGATGAATCATTATGTCGGACGAATCGTTTGCCATACTCACGTTGATGGTAGCTCCCAAAATATCCCATCCCCATTCCAAATCTGGCGCCGGTTACAAACATTTGTAATCGATTGATTAAGCGGCGTTCGATGATAGAATTTGGTGCGATACGATGGACTTACCCGTTGGATGCATGTTCGACGGATTTCCGATTCTCTTACACAGTCTGTAATCCGAACGATTCATGGTTTTAATGTCGGTTCGGCACGAACTGAGAGCGGTCAACACTCCTGTGAGTCAAAACGCGTAGAAAAACGCACAGAAAATAGTGGAGCGAATAAATAATGTTATCCGTATCGATAACACAATCGGAATATTGTAGACGTACTTCACTGTTTACTTTATGGACTGAAAGAAGACGTAAACGCCACCTACTGTTTCTAGAACATTCTACGCTACGATGCGGTGAACCAGTGAGGAGGCCGGTAGATGGCATCAGTCACTACGTACACAATACGCGCTTTTTTTTTTTTTGTTCAGATTTTTCACATCACTCGGAACGAACCGAATATTTTTGAAAAAAAAAAATGAAGAATTTATTTGCAGCTTCTCTTTCGTATCGTTGCGGGTGTAGTTTTTTTTTTTTGAAAAATACATTGATTTTTGAACTTTTAAACGTTTGTTCTAGTACAAAAAAAAAAAAAAAAAAATCAAACGGTTACGCCAAAATGACTCGGAAAAAATGCCGGTATACATTTTTTTGTCAGAATTAAATTCTGTTCGGATCCCGAGTGGAGGCGTATTTTCGTTTAATCTTTTTACATTTCGCAAAATCGTCGTTCGTACTAATAATTATACTAGGTAGACACGCGCTTACGATAATTTATTTTCATTTCGAATTATTATCGACTCCCGTGCACAATACAAATTAGCGTGCGACGGTCTGAAATCTTTTGATTTCTAATTAAAACTTTAACGCGCGCGCGAAAATTCCGTAAAATTTTCTATCCTCAGACACATAAGTTCACGTTTTTTCCGATTCCTTTGGCGCGGCGGCGAACGATACCATTGTCGCAATCATACGTATATCAATCGAAAAGAAAATATCCTATAATAATATTGAGAATTTTTAAATTTCACGTATTGCGCATTTACGGGAGATTATAGGAAAATATATTTCCCCGTTTTGGCTTTTTTTCAAATACATATGGTTATATGATTTTAGCGCGCTTCTCCTTTTATAAGTTCATCAGTGTGTGGCTAATGATGTACTCGTACTTGACACATACATATAATGTACGTTGTATGCTATTGGAAAACGCATTAATATTGTTACGCGGTGTCTAGTACGTTTGTTGTAATCTTTCGATTCCCCCCGAACGAATTTTCACGTTTAAAAAGTTCATTGAGAAACTCTGCGAATGTATTATTGACTATAAATTACGATAACAATCGAATTTGAAATATTATTTAAATTTTAGTTATAGTGTATCTAGTAAGTGGCGAAATGAGCTCGCGGCGCTCTGTCTATCCGACATTATATAACGTAATAATATATTAATTTGGTCGCGTCCACGAGGAAAAAAACCTAGGAGACTGTATGGATAATTTGTTTTGTAAACGTGTGTACGAAAATTAAAGGTTTACGTGCACTAAGAGCCGGGATTAACGATACGAGTGGCCTCGGGCCGACTCAATCTGGGAGCCCTCCTAATTTAACAAAAAACGTCTTACGTACATAACGTATGTTTAATGACGGAACGAAATAAAATTCAGGCAGAGGACTTTAAAAACCCGTTGAAACGTGTACTCGTTATTTTGATAAAATATGTTATAAAAATGTAAATAACTGTTTTTTTTGTTGTCTTTTTAATGTCGTAGTTATTTATTAGATTCTTAAAAATTGTGCCGTAATTTAAAAAAAAAAATTTTTTTTAGCGTAGTTATTAGTTATTAAAAAAAAAAATATAGTATTTAACAAAGTAGTGAAAACAAAAAGAAATTTAAATCAAAAATAAAAACAAAAATCAAAAGGATATGTAAAAATAAATAATTAAAAAGATAAAAATAAAAAATTATAAGTTAATACTCGTGATAATAAATAAGAAAATATATATAAAATAAATAAATATATATATATATATATATCAAAATGTATACTTAAATATACAATAAAAGCCAAAGTATTATATATAATAAAAATAATTTTAAAAATATAACATAAAAACATAATTAATTAATTAAATTAATTATTTAATTATTATTATATTATTATAATTATTTATTATTATTAATTATATTTTTCTGTTGTTGTATTTTTTAAATTACCTGATGATGACTTTTTGTCGAAACCGGTAGTAATAAAATAATTTATACAACAACCTTCTTTTATTTTATTTAATACTCTTTGGTTTTTATTGTATATTTGAGTATACATTTTGATATATATAATATATATATATATATATATATATATATATTTATTTTATATATATATTTTCTTATTTGATAGTATTTAATATATGCGTATTTCGAGCGGAGAGGGGAATTATTGTTTTATTCGTTTCGGGGTCAAAAATAATTTTGTATTACGAGAAAAACGAAAATTGAAAACGGACGAAGTACCGAGGAATATCACTTCGATTGAATAACGCGTAGTGTCGAAAGAAAAAAAAAAATCTCCTCGAGAAATTACGTGGACGAAATTATAGTATAATTCCCGTAAAATATACGTTATAAATATTCAATTTTTTACATCGAATGCCGTTACGTTTGTTTGTTTTTTTTTTCTTTAAACTCTGGGCTCCGGTCGTTCCACGCACAATGACAATAACATTATGCGTACTGCAATAGGATAGGAGAGAACTATTATGATATTATTGTGCCGTTGCTAAATTATTACGTTCGTGTAGATAATTGACATATTATAATAATACAGTAATTGACGACAATTAAGTGGTTTTTTTTATACGACTACGATTACAAAATTTCCGTTAAAATATTCCGCGCGTTTTACGAATACAGCGATGACGCAATGGCGCGTTACAATATTATTATTATTATTCCTCTCTCGGTGAGATGTGGTACGGATGACTGGCGTGCGAACGAGTTGAGTCGAATGTGTAAGAACGCGGCAAACGATTTTTACACCGACTGCGGCCGAATAGAAGAGCTTTTCTTCTTCTTCTCATTACCTATTGTAATATAATCGTAAATATAATAATTGCCGAGGTTAATTCTTGTTAATGAAAACGACGGTTTTAACGTACAAAAAAAAAAAAAAAAAAAAAACTTAACCCACGGAAAATTCACGTTAAAAATGAACGGAAAATTGTTTAAAAAATACGCACGTAACGCATACGCGTGTCTGAGTGAGTTCACGTTTTACGCACACGACGCGAGAAATAAAAATTGATCGAAAAATTGAATGTTTTTGTTACGATCCATAATAGATATTAATGTTGGTTTTTTAGTTAAATATAACTTGTCATAAAAACAAGTCGTCGATTGACGGATATAATTATCTGATATGAGTTATTCGATGTTTTTCAGTTAACTTTAAAACACGAATTGATTTTGCGCAACGCTTTTTAATGTTTTACAGCTTCTACGTGCAAGCTTTTCGCACGGATAGGAACCGCGAGAGTATATGTTTTACAAACTGATTTTTACGCGATTCGACCTAAATAATATTTAGTTTCATTATTTACTACACTGCTGTTTAAGTCTACGTGTGTGTGTAATTTATTATCGTTATTTATTTGTTATTAAAAAACGTGTGATAAACTATGTTTTTACTTCAGGAGAAATTGTACCTGCGATACGTTTTATTATATAATATTAAATAAAATTACTTATTATTACGTTGAAATTGAAAACAAAAACATATTATTGTTGTTATATATATATATATATGGTTGTATCTTATAGTTTTTACGAGTATAAACATAAAGTCTTAGAAAAAAAAAAAATGATATTTTTAAAAACCTTTTTTTTTTATAACTTCAGAGAATATTGAATAACGGGTCCGTACTGTGTGTGGGACTTCTGCAAGTGTTTTTGGAATCTAACTTTAGCTTTTCGATTTTCTTGTATATCTGTTGTCATTATTTGATATTATTATACGCGAACGAGAACACAAAATACAGATAGACTTTGATATTTTTAACGGAAAATGTATATTAAATATGAAAAAAAAAAGAATATTGTATTGCATTTTGTTTTCTAGTCCATATACCTACTCTATATAGATACAAATGAGTTTTAACAATTGTAGTAAAATATATGTATATGAATGATTCCGGTGAATTAACGACAAAGTCGATTTGTCACGATTATGATTGTTATGTCGACTAACCAGTTGCCGTACATGATGTATACTATATATTTGTAAATTGTAATAATTTCTATATTTAGTTCTAGTCACTTATTATTATTTTTTTTTTTTTTGGTAGCGGAATTAATAGAAAAACACGGCTATTATATTTTATTTTTAATGCTTTCGGATTTCGCAAAAAAAAAAAAAAAATAAAAAATAATAATAATATAAAATAAAAAAAGTGAAAGACGAATAATATAATATAAATGTATATATTGTTATGTAGACAATAGGAAATGGTCAGTCAGACGGTACGAATTAGAATCTTGCAAGGCCTGTGTATTGCACATTGTAAATTTGGTATTTATTATACGAATAAACGATATAAGTGGCTTATAAATTAAAACTGATCGAAATTATTGCGATTTGAATGACGACACTACACTTATAATAAGTCGAAATGAGTTCTCTCTAACTTTTTAGACTTTAAGACACTTCCGCGAATCCATTTTATGTGGTAAAATGCCGTAATAATAATTTTTAGATTCTGGACGAAGCTATTGGTCTTACAATAATATATTTTTTTCTTCTCTGTACTACAGTTTTTTGACTAGTTTGAAGTGCTCATCCTCATTACACTCATATACCCGTTTTCTGATAGAAAATTTGCTCAGTAGTTTTTAATCGCGGCACAAAATAATACCATAGTAATAATATTGTCCCAGAGTATTGAAATGTACACCAAACATGTAACATTATATGTACGTAAAAAATGTGGACTGTTTATAGTGTTTATTAAATGTTGAGCTATTCTCATCATAAAACGAGTGATTTTTGATTATAAGGGCTGAAAATTATATACGATACGTTACTTCAACTACACGTTCAAAAAAATCTTGAGTTACAATTTCTTTTTCTTTATTTCCATTTGAAATTCTCCGACGAAGCGTATTTATTTTAATGGAAAATGACTGATTAAATTGACGTACACAATCGATATAGGTTATTATTTTGTGAACAATTTTTTTTTTTAAATTAATTAAATTTTATTCCCATTAACGTAACCTTGGTTACGTTTTAGAGACTCGAATTTTCATCAAATGTAGTTTTTTTTTTTTTTGATTATGAAGTATTTCACATATTATTATACATTTTTAATGCATTTACACGAATAATTCGTACACGATTACAAGAAGAAAATATCAATGGCAACGTCCCTGCAGAAGACACGTGTGCCGACGAGATATTTTCGTTGTGCGGAATTTTACACGATTTACATGAAATTATATAATTTCGATAATTTTGTGCAAACGTTTATGGAGAGCAATACACGTGCGTTGTCACGAGAAATTGCGTGTGCACCGCGTAGAAACAGGCAAATCACTCGCGCGAATGATTTATTCGTTCGACGATAATTATTATTATTATTATTATTATTATTATTATTATTATATCGATTCGACCGACACAACATCACATTAAAAACCAAGTAGGTTGTAAATAACATAGTAAAAGAGTCGAACATTGAGAGAGTTTATTTTGTATACGTAGCGTGACGTTTGAATTCGATTTATTATTCATGAGTTTATGGCGCGTATGTAAATGTGTTTCGAGTACCTGTGAGGAAAAACGATTATTTTCCCAAATGCACATAATACACTGCAAACGCTAAAAAATAAAAACACATTCACGTATTTATTTATTAAAAAAAAAAAAAAAATAAATAAATGTATTCGGGCTACGTAATTAATATCCAAAAGGATCTAAAATCCTTCCCTGGGTACCTTATATGTTAACTAATTCTCCGGCCCCGCGGAAGAGATTTATTCCATTGCACGATATAATATCGTCGCTTGTACAGCAATACGTCGAATTCGTATTAAATGCTACGCGATATTGGATGTTACGAGAGAAAAAAAATACACGGGATAAAAATTTAAAAAAAAAAGCCTTTTTTTTAACAAAACTACTTATTTCGGACACTAATTGACAGCCGGACGGACGTCCATTTAAAATATTCACGCGCGACTTTAACTTCGAGCGCACTTAATAATAAAACGATAAAAATAAAATTAAAAACGGCGCGTATAAACTATAAGTTAATACGAGTAAACAATAATAATTGTATTAAACGAAATAATAATAAAACAGGAAAAGAAAGTAGTCGTGATGTGAATAACGGTTCAAAACCAATGGACCGCTGCTAAGTGTAATAATTATAATACGTTAAACGAAAATAAATAAATAAATATTATAATTTTATTAAGCCCAACACTGATGTTATTATTTTGAATTTGGCCAAAACCTAAATATTGTACCAATATAATATTATGTACTGAATGGATCGAAATGAAAAACTGTTTGAAAATCTATTAGGACGAAATGCAGATGTAGAAGAAGGAAAAACAAAGTCCATTTCGTAAATGGAATAACAATAAAACGGGAATATAAAGTAGTCACACACACGGTGTATTTGCCGCGGTCAGAGACGAACAACGTTGTTCTCGTTTGCCTGCTGTGGCACAACTGAGCGGTCCGTTCGCAGCGGACCGCTATTTGTACGTGTTTTTTTTGCGTGACCATCCTCACTTTTTATGAGCGATCAATGGTATGTTATATTTCTTATTATTAATAATATTATTTCGTCTATTTCAATGAAATGAAATACACGTTTACTGGTTTACTCACATTTACACGTTAACGCGACCTACCCAGTTTGTATTCGTCACCGCCTATTCACATATATTCGTATACACACGCACATTCTTCTGCACATGGTCCTTTTTTTCGATCAAATTTTGTTTAAGTGCAAATCTGATCGAAAACACTGGTATTTTATTCCGAAATATCATTACACTAATGTTAGAAAAAAAAAATGAAGGCCAGGGAGGGATTAGACATCCATACCCTCCTCTCCCAATGATTACATTACTGGATAATATTTTATGTTTATAATAGTTTATAGTCTTGCAGCAGTATAACTTTATCGGTTGTCTTCGGAAAATCATTCCGAATAATGTAATATATGTACTTAGAACACTAATTAAATTCACTATATAATTATTAGTTAATTGTCAGTGTATACGTACTCGGAATGTACTTATACGCTGACTTACCTCGTGAAATTCAGCGTTTGCATGCTGATCTGTTGAATATAACGATACGGGTATATAGTAACGAGCGACATTGCTAAAACCAACAACGAAAAAATATATATCGTGTTATTAACGTCGAGCGGATTCGACAAATAATTCGCGAATCTCCCACCCCCCTCCGTCTAATGTTTACGATTTTTTTTTTTTTAAATATATTTGTGACCGTGTGTTGTCGCGAACGTCGAATTTATTAGTTATACAAACAGACGCGGTTTTATTAACTCAAATATAATATATAATTTTTAATGTTATTATTAATAATTTATTGGCTTGAAAACACAGACTGTAATGTAAATATATACATATATAAATGTTCATTATCGTTCGCGTCATCTCGAGCTTGACATTGTTAAATTCATGTAATATACACTCTTTGTTAACGCTTTCGTGTTCATTGAACTTCACTCATTCAAATACATATAAATACATTATATATTATTTGCAAACCTTTTTTTTTTTTTCATTATTTATCGATACATACTCGTACTGTTATAAAAATAAATTGTCGTTATTCTAATAAATTATTAAAAAAAAATCTTTAAAAACGAAAAAAAAACAATTTCTTAAAATTGTCTTCAATATACTTCTTTTTACGAGGAAATAATTATAATAATATATATATATATATATATTACATGTGTACATAGTGTTTCAAAGTAAATGCGTATACTGAATTTTATCGAGACGATTCTAAATAGGAATTTAAAAAAAAAAAAATCTCTATAAATCGCGATTTTTGTTTTTTTTTTTTTTAATAAATCACTTTTTCCAATAATAAAATCGACATCACTCCCGTACAGTTTACAGCGATATCGAAAACACTTATAAAAAAAGCTCGTTGAATTTCCATATTAAAATTATGTGCGTATTTGTTCGGAAGTCAATCTCATAAGTGCGGGTGACTGTCGTAAACGGAAACGTTTTGCAAAGTGAAAACAATTTGTTTGAAAATCGATTTTTGCAGTCAGCGTTAAGACGCGATATTGATTGTAAAATTGTGTAAAAAATTTCCGATTTCGAATGATAATATCGATACAATTACTGTGAAATACGGAACTGGAAAAATTCGATAGTTTTATTATTAAAAGAAAAAAACGGTCGTCGAATACAAAATTTCTTTTCGCTCTCCGTTTCTTTACACATTTTTTCCCCCGTATTCATTACACGGGAGGTATTTCTATTTCAAAAGATTTGCGAAAAATTCGAATATACGACGCCATAATAAAATATTTTCTATAAAGTACAAAAAAAAAAAAAATGTTCTTACATACGTTGCTGCGAGGAGTACGTACCGCGCGTAACAATATACGCGTATATTTTCGACCTCGAAACTTATATTGTCTTAACCTTAAGCGCGCAAAATCGCTATTTTATTAGAAAAAAAAAAAGACATAATGTCATCAGTATGCGTTTATATACATATTATATGGTTTTTTTCTCTCGTGTCTTCTGGTAAAAAGTTTAACGAAAACGTGCAGCAGTTTTGTTCCAAGTTCAGTTTTGACGATTTCGACCTTCGTGTATATTCGCATTACACACACACACACACACGCATATTATTATATACGCGAGTATTATTTATATTGTCATTGGTTTCATAATATTATATAATATAAATAACGAATACAAGGAATACCATTTAAGGAGACAAACTTTGCAAACTAAAAAACGCGCCGTTAATAAAATAATATATTTATATATGTATAACGACTTTGATTAAAATAATTAATATATATATATATATTTATATTATAATTTTCACAACTTTCGGTCGTGTTTTATATTTTTAAACGTACGCAAATATTGTTTGCGTACATTTAAATACATCAAAAAAACGATTAAAATATTTAAATCGCGCACGTCCTAAATAGGTCTAATTATTATTATTATTTTTTTTTTTTACCATCAAAACGTCGTTTGCACCAATTTTATACAATTAAAATAGGAATTATCTAATTTTCATTCTGTTTTTACGCTAATTAATAATAATTTGTTTACGTTTGATCAGTTCCTGTGATAATAATAATCGATGACTTATAAAAATATACCTACGAATGTTTAAATTATAGAATTGACGAATATTATATTAATCGGAGTATATATTTTATAATAAATACATTAATATTGTTATAAAGTCGCCGTGTATATTATATTTCAACATTTTTCGTATACAATATTAAAATTATTCTATTATTATTTTTTTTTCCAAAGTTCCCAAACAATGAAATAATAATTGCAATTTGTCCGTGTCAATGGTATACCGTCAAGTATAATCAAATTTCCTAAAAGATTTTTATATTACACTATTGTTATGAGAATTTTTTTTTTTCATTTTATTGTTACGTATTATTTGCGACAGTCAAAGCAATGTGTGTAAGACAAAATCTACATTTACCTTGAAACGCTATTAGCTTAAAATTGATATAGAAATTTCGTATCGTCTAAGTGATTTTCCAGTGAACTTATATCGAGCGTCGTATATATTTTCATCGACTGTATTTCACGATTTGGAGTTAACGTGTGAATATACTGTTTGTGATGGGGTGTTTTTTTTACACACAAATTAATATATTCAAATTGTCGCGCGTAAAAAGTGGACAACATTTGAATCGTAGAGAATACTTCGCGTTATTATTTTTTAAATAATACGTTAGCGCATTGACGCTTTTGGCCACAGAGGGGTTTCGTGTTAAATAAATCTAATAACGCACTGGAAAACGAGTATTATTTTTCGCTATTGTCTAACCTCGCCACGAGCCTCACAATTCTACAGGGGCAAAAACGCGACAAATAAAAGCGTAAAAAAAAAAACAGCCTTGGTAGAACAGTACAGTATATATATTTTTTTTCATATTTTTATACGAATTTATAAAAAAAAAAAAAATTGAAAATATAAATTTAATTTTTGTTTTACATACGGCAATAATTATTTCGACAACACACACACAGACATATAAATAATGTACTGAGCAAATACAATGTGCGCGATAATAATAATTTGCGAATTTAGTACAATAATAATAATAATATTTATTATTATTATTATTATTATCGATTATCCTATTATTATTGAACGTTTAAATGTAATTTCATAATATTCTAGTCCGTCTTCTCCGAAGTACACCACCAACGCGATATTATTGTTGTTGACATTCGAAATGAACGAGAACGTTGTTATTATTATTATTATTATTATTATTATTATTATTATTATTATTATTATTATTATTATTATTATGTGTTGTACTTATGTGTCAAACATTACACATGTAGTGTTGAGCGCAATGCAGGAGTAGTCGTAGCTGCATTATTATTATTATTATTATTATTCGAACATATTTTGCGTTTTATAATATCACAAAATGTAAAATTTTTTTTTTGCACCATTAAGTCGGCAAAATATTTTACTACAATTCCTTAAAATACACATTTAATCCATAACGTTTACAATATATTGTTAAATAATATATATATATATATATATACATATAGAAAAAAAGTCCGTTTTCATTTTTCTTTTTCTGTATAATATATACGCTGTGGAACACGTAATCGCACACACTTATATTTCACATACGAATTTCATTGCACGCGATTGGATCCAAATATTGTATACAACAAACGACGAAACGATGAAAACATTGTGGGGGCGGGTGAATTAAAAAATATATTTTAACGAAAAAGGAAAAAAGCTTTTCACCGTATTATAGCCGATTAAATGTCGTAATTTAATATTGCCATATATAGGTATAATAATGTTAAAAGTGGCGAGGACAAACTCTAGAAGAATTATATCCACGAGAAAATAATTACTATAATATTTATTAACAATTATTGTTAAAAATAACGTAACGCAAATTGTATTTACGATATATCGAATTATTTTTGAATTCACGTGGTAAATATTGGCCCGTTTAAAAACAAAAATGAATTTTAAATAAAAAAAAGTTAATTCGAAATTTCTTTTTTTTTTGTACTTAAGGATCTACCGATTTGGAATAAAATATTATATAAATTCTGTGAAATATGATCGAGTGTATCAGTCGAATGTATAAAGTGGGTTCGTATTATTTAGTAAATTTTATTAAATATCGAAAACGATATTTTACGCCGTTAGTGCATATTATATTTATTATATACAAGAGATATTATTCGAAATATTCGCTGTACGAGGGATTTGTGTCTACTGACACGTGTATTTCAGTCGGAGATAACAAAAAAAAAAAAATTGTCAAATGTTAAAAGATCATCCGCGTTATTATAATGTATCCGTTGGTTAATGCAGAGGTCTGTGGTGTCTCGTTTTCGTGCACTAGCCGGTTAAATGTTTGAAATTTTGTACACACACACACACACACACACACACACACACCCCATAAATCTTTATTTAATTCATTAAGTATCTGCAATTCGATGTACTTATAATAATTGTAAATAAATTTATCGTTGCGAAATATGTAGTTGGAATAAAATAGTTTCATCGACGTGATAAATGTGCCGAGATATATTCGTAGAACTTCTAAAATATAACAAAATGCTCGGCGTTGAAATCTGACGGGAACGCGACGCGCGGTTAATTCAGTGATCTAAATAAAACACGGGAGATCTATCGAAATCAGCGAAAGAAACTTTGTTCGTCAGTTAGATTTCAGTTTCAAAGACTGTTTACTGAAACGTTTAAAATACCAATTTTATTCAACGCGATCAGACAGTGTATTAGATTCAATTTGAAACGGTTGAAAAAAAATAATATATACATATATATATACGATATGGCGCGATTGAATATAAGATTTCAGTGTTTGGAGAGATATTTTAGACTTCGTACATTGTATTTATGACGTTTTCTTACGCGTGCTTTCTTTTTAACACAAATAAAGTTTATTCAAACTGAAATTTATGTTTTTTTTTTTTTTTAAATTTTACGTACCGTGTATTTGTTTGTTATCGTGAACATCGTATTTTTAATATTTTAATACGTAAAATAAAATAATAAAAAAAAACATACCTACCACCTTATTGAATTTTTGTTTTTAGAGAATTCAACAGTTGTAAAACGGTCGTTTTCGTTATTTTCCAATTTTCACGTGAAGCGAATAAACTTTATTTTCGTCATTTGACGAATACGAAATTACAATATTATAAATTATCCCTTAAGAAGAAAAAAAAATTATTCTAATTGACACGAATAGAATTTTAATGATTTGAATAATAATCACGAGAGCGTAATTACGACGACTCATGAAAAATTAATTATTATAACGACTGTACATATACATAAGTGTCGTTTAACTTTTATAAGTTCAATAACGGTTCTAAGTGTTTTCGGGCCGACAATGATTTATATTCGTATACGGCCATCATGTCGAAGTGCGTCTGTGAGATTTCATTACACGGCGCCAATGCTTTTGAATACGTTCTCATCGTAAGTTTTTAACAGGAAAAAAAAATATTTAACGTACAATATTGATCAGGTGTAATAATGTTACTTACGTTTTCCAACTGTACACGAGTGTACAACGGCCAAAGCGAATGCCGAAAGATGTATAATTGATTACTGCGTGCATGCTCGCGGACGATTTGTTATTTTTTAAATGGTAAAATGTATGTAGGTGACATATGTTTATTTGTACAAAGGATAAAGGATCACAAATGGGAAAATTAAAAACAAAAACCAAATGAATGCTGTGAGTTCGGCTGTTTTTATAAAATTAATCGCTTTTGGGTCCAATAGAGCTTCTTTTAGCGACGTTGAATTGATATCCGCCGATGTACACGTACGAGCGGAGTATATTATGGTACGTGGGACATTCGACGATTGTATGTCTGATCGAAACGACGTTTTTCGTATTTGAGTAGAGGTTTTTTACTCGTTAAGTCCGAATGAATTAATTTTGTATGACCCCATTCTGGTTATCACAACATCTTCCTCATGCCTATATATTTAGTTTCGTAGGTGGATTTGGGCATTTTTTTTTTTTTTTTTTGTGGAAGATTTTATTTGACGGAGTTTATTACTATTGTGTTCGATTTAATCCCAACGAGATTGTCACATTATTCGTTTTAAGCGCTCGGTCGATGTCATCGTGTATTACACGGTGATGCGTTTGAGTATCGATTGCTTCAACCGCTTTTGCTGCCAGTTCATCATCAGCTGGTTCGTTGTCTGGGATGTTGGTGTGAGAGACGGGATCCACATTAATTATTATTGTGATTTAGTTTTCGAATCGTTGAACGACTCGTTGAAAAATTGTTCTTGAAGGTCAGAAGCTGTGCTGCAGCTATTATTGTGCGAAAGACTACCAATATAATAATCATATACGTACATTACAGGTGTATTGTGTACGCCATTTCTAGGCGTTCGCACCTCCGTCAACTACTACGTACGTTATTACTTATTGTTATTATTATTATTATTTATACGTATACGCGTAATATTTGTGTAGACACATCGATGTAACGACAAAACACTGAAATATAATAATGACCGTGACCCGACCGCTGCACGTCATCGTCCTTCGGTACTTCGGGCTGGTCGGTCAAAACTTCGACTCGACGTTATAATATTATATATTTGTAGCTCGGTCGTAGATCAAATAATAATAAATTTATTATTAATATCGTTACGCGTTATTATAGTATTATTTATATATTAATATCAGTGGCTCGGAGAATTTGAAAACATTTTTGTTCTCTATTGTCGCCCATAATTCAAAATAAAAAAAATTGTTTGCTTTTAAATTCGAAAAAAATCGTTTTTTTTTTGTTGTCATTATTCAATGAACAAAGTTTCCTTTTATATTGTGTCTTATCTCTCTGGTTTACAGTATTGTGTGTTTTCATTACAATTCAATTTTGAAATCACTTTCACAACTCAAAACCATTTACAATTTTCCGTATATATATATATATATACGTTCTTGGTCCGCGTTGCAGAACGTAAACATTTGAAAACTATTTAAATTTTATACAAATAATACGAAAATATTTAATTAATATATTAATCGCATATTTCTGAATGTAATAAAATCCCTTTGGTTAATTTTAAGGTCACAAAAAAAAAAACATTTCAACTCTATACCAACAAATTGAAACTTTTATTCCGTAGAGTATAAGGTAAAAGTAGATATATAAAGATTTTAGTTTAAGGGTTAGACGTCAATACTATAATAATGAGTATAGAAGAATCAGCGAGCGAACGTATTTATATATACAGATTTCGGAAAACGATCATTCTGCAGACGCATAAGTAATAATGAGCAATACAACACTTCGCGTGCAGGTCGGAAAACGCATGTGACAAATGACAAATTCTTTATATTTTTACTTATATAAATCGACTATACAGTGAGTAAATTTTTCGTTCGTACAAAAAAATATAAATATTAAACGTTGTTTTATATCACTCTTACCGGCTCTTAAAATTATCTAATAATTCTGAAATCGACGACGTTGTAGAGACGAAAACTATACGATTCTTCAAATTAATAATAAGACGAAACAGTAATACGTAATATATCATTAATTATTACATCACATTATGCCATTTATATACATATATTTATTTATTTAATGAATGTTACAAAAAATTATAAATCGATCAGAGGCGTTTTTCGTAAGCGAACATATTATATAGAGTATATTATTAAAGGTTGCAATATATCATCGTAACGTCACGTGTACAATGATTATTCGTATATTAATTATTACGCGGAAATAACACGAATCGACGAAATTTCTTCCGTGTGTGGTTGGTTAACAGTTCAATTTCTTCCGGTATTCTATATACACATGTTAACAGAAAACAAAAAAATTCATGTCATTATTATTTTGATATTATATATATTATATACACACAAAAACATCTTGGGCGGAAAGAAAATCTAATGGAAGAGTTTTAGAAAAAATTAGAGAACAAAGAAACTTAATGAATAGTATTAGAAAAAGGAAGAATAGATCTCGATTGGGCATATTATCAGACATAATAATTTCATCAGGAACGTCTTTTGAAGGGAGAGTGTTAGGAAGGCAGTCGTTCTTTCAAGACACTTCATATACGCTGAATCTCAATGACTACAGCCACTTGAAGGAAGCTGTCCTAAACACAGAGTGGTGGTCAAAAGCGACAAGGCACAGCCTTTAGAAACTGACTGACTGATATACACATATACGCACGCGTGTGCTGACACGATTTAGCCTTTAACAATTTTATTATTATTAAAGTGGCGGAGAAATTAAAAAAAAACGGTGTTCACGTCGTTGTACTACGATTGTAACGCAACAAGCGCTGCAAGGGTTGATACACAGGGGGAGAAAATAAGAGCAATTGTTCTCCCCATGTTCATCAAGAAAAAAAATTTTATATTACATTTGTAATATTTTTCTAGATCCACACAAATTCCCGTCTTCACCCCCCCCCCCTAATCCGCCATTGCAGCTATTAACAAGTGTGGTAAACGGCAATTAATAAAATAAATTATAATATATCATATTAGAATATAATAAAAACAGTAATTGATACCTTGTATGCGTTTCGCCTGGTCGGGACGGGCTTCGAGCGCGGTAGCCAGCAAGTCCTTAGCCGCCTTCATTTCGCCCAATCCACAAAACGCTTCGGCTTTGTAAAGTACCGCGTTTATCGAACGCTCGTTGAGACGCAATGCGCGATCGCAATCGTCCGCCACTTCGTTCATCAGACCCAACGCGATCTTGGCCAGTGCCCGGTTAGTGTACAGCACGCAACTGTCTTTTCGCACGTCAATGGCCTATTATACGAAATAATCAATTGTACCGGGCGGTGAAGTCGATGCGTCTTTAAAAAGAGTGCCGAAATTACGTGATTATATTTTATATTTTTAAAATAATCGAACGTATAAATTTTTTAAAATTCAGATTCGTATAAACTCGCGTACACTCATACTGTAGCGTAAACGTATTTTCGTTTTCCGTATTTTCGAGAGTGTTTTCGATTAAAAACAAAAAAATTCGTTGTTGTTTTTTTTTTCTTCAAAATAATTGTCCGAAAACGTCAAAACATTTCTAAGTCTTAAATTATTAAATTACGGTCGAAATGTATGTGTTTAAAGTACGCGATTTAAATTGAAATTTACAAAATTCACGAACGCGTGTCTCAAATCGACTGGAATATATTTAAGATAAAATTTCATATTTCTGTTCGCCTATTACGCAGGGCACCTCGAATACGTTTACAACATTTTTTTTTTTTTTTTTTTACAAAATTATCATTGAATTTCCGGATATCAATTAGAAACACGAGACTTATATATAATATATAAATATAACGTTGAAAAATGTTAAATAACATTCGAGGAAAAATAACTCGGTATTACGCACTGTTAATTGTAAATCGGGCGTATTGATGCGTTTAAAACTATTTTTTTTTTCGTTGCTAACCGTAAGAGTTAGATTGGTTTCACGAGAATACGATTTGAAACGTAAACACTAATTATCGCGTTCGATATAAAAATACAAATTAAATAAAGACAAAAAAAAAAAATCGTTTATAATACATATTATTACGAACGTTTGATTTTGTGCGGCGATAACAAAAAAAAAAAAAAAAAAACAAAATTTCGGTCGTTTTGAAAATATTTTACTTTTAAAAGCCTTTGAGACTCCATTTCGAAATAACGGTAATATCGGTGCACGTGTATTGAGTGTTTTCTCGACTAAAGGCGATGGAAATATCAACAATTTTTTATTTTTTTTTTATATATATTTTTGTAAAACATTTCGCACACCGGTTAGGCGAATCGAAATCGTTTGTACTTTAAATACAGTAAAATCGTACATTGTGTAGTGTGCACACACCGTTCTATTCTCGTATAGACTCCGCGCATTAATGTTGCATTAAACGCGTTTAAATCGTAAAGAAAATAAAACACGGCACATATTTCGCGTCAGAAGAAATATCAAATAAAAGTGCTTATAGATTATTATGTGTTTTTTTTCTTCTTTCTCCCGCGTCAAATCACGACTTGTTGTATTGTGTATTTGCACCATACGTGTATAGTCGCATCGGTTTTGAGATTTTTTTTTTTCTTTTCTTTATGTTCGCAGTATTAGAGTATAGTGTAAATAAACGGTTTGTTGTTGTCTTCATACGCGCTGTGTGAATCGACGAGTAATATTTATTTTTTTATTATTATTATTGTTTTTTTTTTTTTTTTTTTTGGTACCGTTCGTACCGGTTTTTTATTTTGTGTTTTAATGCGTGCGTACACGCGGGACGTGGCGAAAGGCCAAATTGTAGACGCGCAATTGATGAAAAAAAAAAATGTGAGTTTATATTATTATTATTATTATTATATCAGTTTATTGAACTCGTCGTGGGATCGTTAATAATATTTTTCATTTTTTTGTACAGAATCGTTTACAATTTCGATTAGTCGTCGGAAAAAAAAATCTGTTCTCTGGAGGAGGTTGAGTACGTGATCCACAGAGTCATCATGGAATCGATTGGGCGATTTACTGGATATTTGTGTAACGGTGTGCGTGCGATGACCTATCGCGGGATTTCGCGCACATTTTTTTCTTCTTTCAAACTCACAAACGATAATAATTATACAAAAAAAAAAAAAAAAAATAAGAAATTACGCGTTTAAAGTGTGTTGTATGTAAAAAAGAAGAACCCCTCCCTCCCGATAAAACGCGTAAAATGTAATTACAGCGCTTACTTGATTGTAGTAAATAAGAGCTTTTTCGTAGTTCCCTTTACGATATTCGCCGTTGCCCAACGTTTTCAAATAATCCGAACGTTTTATTTCGTTTTTCTTAGCTTCGGATCTTCGTTTCGCGTCTCTTTCCACGTACGACATGAATCCGGCTTAAGAAAAAAAGAAAAATACGCGCACAAACGTAAATTAAAAAAAAATATACATGTACCGAAATTCTGTAGTAAATACGCCATCATCGTTACGACAATAATGTTATAATATATGACTATTGTGACGACCACCGACATTCCAAACGTATAATATATACTCAGTAGTTTTATCGAAAATTCGTTGCGCGTTGAAATATTAAAGGCATTTACATGTTTTTTGTCGTGTAAATTTTTGTTTTTCAGTACATAACGTACTGTACGGTGTTTATATTAAGGCCGCGGAGAACTTAAAAATAAAAAATTACTATTTATGTTTTATAGTTTCGTATCACGTGTGTTTGGCTGAAGATTTTTACGATTTTTACTAAAGGGAACAACCACTGGAGTTGTAATTACATTTGGCTACTGTTGTTGCATAGACGAGCAAATCGAGAGCCTCGATTATGGTGATCGCTATGATCACGCGTTTATAACGCGATATTCGATTTTTATATAATAATAATAATAATAATAATAACAAAAATATGGCATTTTTGTCGACGACAAATTTATGCGAGGACAAGACGGTAAATCTGTTGCCAAGAATGCGTGCCACTAATGTGTGTCCACTAGAGCTGGTTTATAAAAAATATAATATCACGAGTACTGCGCACGTATATATCGGTAACTTAAAATTTTACGAAAATCGACACTGCCCAATGTATAAAACGCTAACGTAGATTATTGTTATTTTTTTTTTCAACGATTTAAATAATATATAAAAATGGGTATAAATATTTTTTATACAAATATTCCATATTATTACTTACGGAAATTAAAAAACGTACAATACAAAAATTTAGTCGTGTACTGCACACATTTATTATAGTGGATTTTTTTTTCTATTAATCAATATAAAAATTATTCAATAATATTTTATTAATTAATTAATAATATTTTTTTCATTAATATTTTATAATAATAATTATCAATATTAATTAAATAAATTTAGGTAAAAAACAAAAGATTATTATTGGTAAAACGACGCCTATAATAATAATAATAATAATAATAATAATAATAATAATAATTGAAAACTAATCTATTCCTTTTTATTTTAATAATAATCGTCGAGTGGTTTATGTTTTTTTATTGAAAAGTGTGTTGGGGGGGGGGAAGAACACTCGAACATTATTAATAAATATTCAGCCGGTTTCACCGAAATTCGTTAAGGATTTAATTGTTTTTTTTTTTTAAATTATATTTAACAATTAGTGAAAATTGACGTTCGTCAGCCTTACACGTTGTTAAAATGTTTGTTAAGTCAATCACCCGAAATCAGCTTGTTGAAATTTTAATCGGCAATTAAAAATGCCCATGGATCGACTATAGTACATTTGGTGGTACTAATCGTATATTTTCAACATTATGTTATCAGGTATCACATTTCGTGATAACTGGGGCAGTGAAGTTATTGAATTAAAAAAACTCACTAAATTGATTGAGTTATTGCATTGAAATATATTTAAAATTGTACTTATAATTTTGAAAGTTTTATTAAAAAAAATTCGATATTATCATTAATGAAAAAAAAAAAAAATATAAATATAATATGAAAAAAAAATTACAAATATCGCTTGAACTATTACATTGCACGACAAATGTTTTTTTTTTTTAAGTTTCCAAGTCAAATGACCGTCTGTTATCGTTCAAATAGATTCTTGTATCGGGAGAAACTTCTTTCTACACCGGCGATTGTAATTAATGCGTACTTGAAGTACGTTGGACTGGTCAAGACTTCTGGCAATCCTTCCATCGACTGTATTTCCCCGTTCAAAATTTTGAAAATACGAACAACTGTTTGAAACCCATAATTCTTTTGTAAAATACTTTTGAATTTCTGGTTTATTAAAAATTCCAATTTTGTCCCGATAATTTTTTTTTCGCTTTAGTTTCATTTTTATTTTTTTTTGTAACTATAGACAAAGCTTCGACTGGAACGGAACCGGTTGGGTTTCGAGCTCGGTTACTTTCTGTTGGTATAAAACCGTAATCGGAATACAAAATTGGTATCGATTCGTATTATCTAACGTAACGCGTTCAGCTTCTTTAATCGAATTGACAGCGTCAACTTTTTTAATTTAAAACTTGTATTACTTTATGTTTTTCTTACTTCTACAAAACGATCACAATATAGTAAGACGCAGGACTTATCCACGTCTCCTCCCTCTACCATATCGGATGGATATCACCAGCGAGAACGTTAGGACCAAGGTGGTAACCCATAACTAACATTTTGTTAACTCGACGAGCATAGAATTTAACTATAACGTAACGGCGAAACTCGCGTAATTCAATCAGACGTTAAATTTAACGCAAATTGTCAATTAACAACGGTGTTATATAAGAGTGTGTTTAACAACAGTCGGCGAAACCGGCGTGATCGGTTAATGAAATTTTTTTTGTTTTTAACGTGAGCGAGTGTTACGGCGCGAGACGCTGTGCCGTAGCCAGTAGGGTGACGGGGAAGCACTAGGGGCTTCCATCCTCAAAATTTTATACACATTTTATACAAATTTAAGCCGTTAATTTAATCCACGTTATCGTCGAACAAATTGAATTAGAACGACTGTAAATAGTGATGAAAAAATTACAGATTTCTGGCTACGGCACTGGCGGCCAGACGTAACGAGTGTTACGATATAATATAAAAAAAAAAAAATAAATAATATTTCATATTTTTTATACGATAATATAAAAAAAAAAAAACGCAAAACGCGTTCGGACGGAATTCCGCGCATGACGACGTGCGGTACGGTACCTGCGTCCGGCGGTATTTCTTCTTCGGGCTCGCCTAAGTTTTCGAACGCCTTGAGATTTATTTTCGTACCGTTGTGCACGGTTTTCAACGAACTCTCGTCCCACGGTTTCGCGTCGTTGCCCAACAGTTCCTCGGCCCGCAGTGCGCCCATACTAGCTTTGGCCTCGTTTTTCGAACTCATGTCCTTGATAATGGCGCCTGGACGAACAAAAAAAAAAAATAAATAAACGTTCCGTTTGGTATTTTCTGTTTTTCTGTCGTATTTTTCTCCCAAACGATTTTACGACGGTACCGCGCCCTAAAAACGGTTTACCTATCATGTCGACTTTGCGCATCGATTCTTCGAACTCTTCGTCGTCCATAGCCGTGCAGTATAGTGTTACGAACGCCGACGACAACGACAACGCAAGCGAACGAGTTTGCCGCTATTCGACCGCCCCACTGATACGCGGCACACGAAAACGACTCGCTTGATGGATATACGCTTTGAGAAATACACTCCCCGGTCGCCATAGCGAAACTATTGACAACGCTCGTTCGGCGACGCGCGCGTGTGTGCCGTCGCAGGCTTTGAAAACGTAAAACGACGTTACAGACGAAGAGGCGGCGGGGACTATTATATTCTTTAAATCCCACGCGGGCTGTGTTCTTTTTTTTTTTTCGATTTTCTCCTCATTTTTCATCGAGCGACTCGCGTTACCGGGGAAAAAAAGTTTTCGATTAACAAAAAAAATTATACGAGTTTTAAGCCCTTGAAAACATTTTGAAATAAAAAAAGGCCGCGTATGTCGCGCGAGTGCGATATCACTATAGAGCTTTAGAGTTTCGTTGTCGCCGCCACGCGATGACACAGTGATGAACGAGAAGAACGAGGATGACATTCCGATTATAACACTCTTAATAATGTTTCAAATGCGCCCGATTCATTCCTACGTATAAATCCGTACGCCTTACAACCCACACACGTTTCCTCATCGATTTCAAAATTATTTTCCAACACAACTGCTCTACAAAACGCATTGCCGGCCGTTTCAATTTTTGGTTGAAAATATTTTCCATACGTCGACGCGTTTGCTCTACTCGCAAGTGTATAGTAGTAGTAGTGAAAATCGCGCGCGATTATATTATAGCTCAGCTCTTATCGTTTTGTGCGTACGACGGTAAAACGTTTTAAATCAAATCGCCGCGGGCTTAAAAGCATTCATTTTTAAAAACATTTTCACGTTTCTCGACTCTTCCTCCCCATCATCCGACGTCAACGACTTTTGCAACGATCATTAAATATACTTATAACACCGCACGTGTATTGCGATGATATTTTCCGACGACTCTGTGATTATGGTACGCGAAATACGACTCGTTATTTTTATTTTTATTTTTTTCGTAGAAATTATTTTAAAAATACAACAAAAAAAAAAAAAAAAAAATGCCCACGTGGCGCGTGAAAAATTATTATAAACTCATAACTACAATGGACAGTGGCGGCGTGTCATAAGTGTGTGAGACGTGCGCAAATACTTCTGGGGCTGGACAGTTCCCCATTGTCATAACATGACGTTTCGAAATGAAAATTTGAATAAATAACAATACAATTTATTAATATTAATGCGGGTAGGCGAAAAAAGTAGAAAATGGAATATTTCACTTCCACATAAGTATATTATGACCCCATACGATTATTATGTATCTGTCACGCGCACGCCCGAACCGTTACGTTTAAAAGAGAAAAAAGAAAATTTTAACAGAAATTAAATTTTGAAAACGTTTATGAAATAAATGTATTGTTTAATTTTTTTTTTTTATATAATACGCTAGAATAATAATAAAAAAATCTTTAAACGACGACTGTTGCGATTGTTTTTACTCGATATTTTCGCGTACCATAATTATCACACGTTGTTTTCAAAACGCATTTGACTTTTGGGAATAGACGAAAAAAATAGGAGGCAAAAAAAAAAAACGAAATTAGTCCAGTTATCTAATAGTACAGGCCACAGAGTTTGAACACTACTTTTAGAACCTTATCGCTCTTGACTTAATTCGATATATCAATAATAATAATAATTTAGTTACGACTGAACTCCTGCACTGCGCTCAACACTACATGTGTAATGTTTGACACACAAGTACAACACATAATAATAATAATAATAATAATAATAATAATAATAATAATAATAATAATAATAATAATAATAACAACGTTCTCGTTCATTTCGAATGTCAACAACAATAATATCGCGTTGGTGGTGTACTTCGGAGAAGACAGACTAGAATAATATGAAATTACATTTAAACGTTCGATAATAATAGGATAATCGATAATAATAAATAATAATAATAATAATAATAATAATAATAATAATAATAATAATAATAATAATAATAATAATAAATATCTGTTTTTGGTGGCCAACGGTTTATTTTACGTTAACAATTCGCCTTTCCAATGCCCTTAATTAATTATATCAGACAGGCGTATAAAAGGTTAATGTTGATGACCTTGCAGCAGCGTACTCGGACAGTTTTCGTTACGATCGAAAACATATTTATTTAAAGTCTCTAAAACGCGACTTCAGACTTTGTATGTTTACCTACGCAGAGTTAATTATACGTTATATGTATCAAATCAATGAATACGTTTTTCGATAATTGTTCAAATAGAATAGGAGAAACAAAAAACAACACTTTTCGTTATCTCGTTTGTTTCGCTATACCATAACAACGATTGAATTAGAACGATTACGTTTTTTTTTTTGTGTAGAGAACGAGCGTGGATAGTGGGGAAAAAAATACATAACACGTGGTTCCGACCGAATTACCAACAAATCTCCGGCTATTTTCGAACAATTTTATAAGCTTTTATTTTAACTTTGCGCGCGTACGTGCGTTTAGTTCAAATCGTGTAACCGCTTTCTCCTTCTTACTCTGGACTTGATGCGAATTCGCATCATTGTTCGGATTTTTTTTTTTGTACAACACACAAAAATTAATATAATTATATTGATTAATTACAATTAAATTAATTATTTTAATCGGCGATTCACCGCGCATCTAACGAGTTCGCGTTGTGTAAATCGCGAACCAACGAACGGGTCGATTATTGTCGTACTATAGTGGTGTCGTCATCAGTAAAAAAATTTTGACAATTTAGACGCGTACTGTTATACATATATATCCTACAATCGGTGTGTGGCACTGTGTTCTTATGCGATTTAAAAGCTTGTCGCGTAATTTCTTTAACGTAAACGTTAAAAACAAACCTCGCGGTGACTAGCCAATAAATCCGATTGTAGATACAGTACGTGTATATTTCACAAAATGTTGTAGACGAGACTTCTATAGGAGAACGGCCGTGATCGACGTTTTTGTTGGTTTTTGCGGTTTACACAACATTACGGATTTCACGAACTCCGTTGGTTTGTTTTTTCAATTTTTTCGTCCCCTTTTTAATAAAACCTTGTTTTTAAAATACGAATAGTTTTCTCTTTTTTTTTATTCTCTCTTTTAATTTTATTTCGCCGAGTGCAAAACACATGTTTCCACACGCTACACGTGTACAAAAATAGGCATTTGCAGCGTTCAATAACGTTTCATACCGATCACTTTCGAAATTTCACGTTGTTTTCACATACGCGCGTCAATCGTGAAATGTATCGTTCTTTTTTTTTGTCGTCGTCGTCGTCGTAGGCATTTCAAACGAAACCAAAATAATAATATTTATCTGACGTTTTTACAATCGCAGTCCACGGAGGACGATATATACGGGGACAGACAAACCGAATCCGTACGGTTACGATGCGACGTGTTCTCGTGCACCGGCGTTGATCGGAACGTTTCGCAACGAATACGAAAGTCGTAAACATCAAACAAGGGAATCGTGTTGACCTCACACAATCATTGACGATCACCGTAAAATGATATTCACCGAAACGTACCACCGATCCGTTATCGAACCGTTCAATTTTTACTCGGCGAATAATATATACATAATATATTGTATATTGTCTTAAAATAATATCGTTTTAGACGTCATATAATAACGTACGATTGTCCGAGCGAATTATCGCCAGCAATCGTTACAACAAACCCGATAATATCCCGTCGTGTGTGCGCTTACACTCGTGTAAGTGAAATCAATCGTTTCGACTGATTCGTCAAAAAAGAAAACCCGAACGTGGCGAACACAATCGTTTCAGCGCGACCGCCGAGTCGTTAGAATTTCAGTCGTGTAGAAATTATATATTTTCCACTTCGGGCCGTTTCCAGTACATCGCGTCGTTAATGCAACACCGTAAAGTGTAAACGCGTTTTCATTTTTCGACGACAACACGAAATGAGTATTCAGTTAAATCTCGTCAATTTTCATATGACCGTAATTTGTTCACGGCGAAAAGTATTATCGGTAGAGTGTATTTACCGAATCCACCGACCCGCGCGTGAATCTCGCTTTAAATATTACCTCGAACCGTTTGATCGACAAGAGTGGAGAGAAAAAAAATTTATATAGTTATTACGCAACCATAGTTAATTGTAACGATATGAATTGTTTAAATATTATTATTAATAATCGTAATAGAAATAAGGGTGAAAAAAACTTTTAAATTGCTGCGATTGCCTTAACTGTGGAACTGCGTATGGCGATTTAGTTATGTGAAACTACTTTTTCTCTTTTTCATTTACGTTATCTTTTATATCGAGTGATCGAGGATTATTCAATTGATTCCTCAACGTGTAATAAATACAAAAAATTCTTTTGCTTTAAATTAATTACATCTGTAGTGTTGTTATCCATTACGGTATCAAAAAAAAAAAAAAAACAATAATAATACGGACAATTGAATAGGAGAAAAAACAAAATAATATTATAATATTAAATAAAAAATATATATAAAATAAATAAATACACATATATACACACAATATTATTATTATAATATTGTATAGTTATCTGCGCGATAGACCGTTATTATTGTGCATAGAAATTTCGCGTGTTATAAAATCGTATATAAAATCGTTATTTTCAAAAAAAAAAAAAAAAACGCACGAGCCGTTTTTACTATTATTATTCCGACACGTTTTTAATCAAACTGCAGTAGGTAATTTAAAAACGCAGTTTTTGTTTTAGTTATAATACGCACGTCGTACACGTTTCCAACAGTTTCAGACGTTATATTTAACTGTTCGATTAAACGGAGAGTTTACAATTCGGACGTAATCAAAGGATACGAGTAAAACGCAATACACGTATAGCGCAACGCGGTTAGAATAGAGATAGGCAGGTGGTAACCTAATTTATATTATATTATAGTCGCGTAACATACACATTCAATACGATTAAATATCTAAATAGTAAATATAAAGCATCAATCATTCTTCGTAAACATAATAATAATATATAGTACGGTGGGCAAAATACAAACTTCTTTTCCAGTGTATATATTATATAAATATAATATATATATATATTAAAACAAACACGTAAAAATGTGGTTTCCGGGCAAACAGACATTATTATTTTTAATACGGGATTCGCACGGTGCACTTTGAATTATTTATTAGCGTGTATTATGTATAATAATAATAATAATTATAAAATAATACCCTGAGAATTGCGGGTAAACAGAAAAACAATACGAAAAAAAATTGTAAAATTAAAAAAAAACCGTAATAATAACAATAATAATAATAATAATATCCGCTTTCCCCCAAAACGTTTATCAAATTCAGTATGCGTTATGGCATTAGCTCGCGTTTATAATACGAGTGAGAAATTTCTTTTTTTTTTATACACCAGTTACGGAAATACTCGTATTATCAAAAATATAAATACGATTTGACGAAACAGTAGCACGTCGCTCGTTTATTAGCGTATTTAGTGTACTTAAATCTCGCAAATAATAATAATAATAATAATAATAATAATAATGTTATTAGAGTAAATATAAATACACATGTTTCGTACGAAACAATAATCATATTAAACGGTTAGAGACGACGATTGATAATAATAATAATAATAATAATAATAATAATAATAATAATAATAATAATAATAATAATAATAATAATAATCGGTATATAGTTACAAAGTTGAACAAATTATTTTACGACTTATTTAAAACTTTATATACATATGAGAACATTCTATTTACCATACAATCAGTATACTTACGAGTCTCTATACACATTATTTATACAATATACAGATAAACACGTGGTAATTTATCATGTTTTTATATTCTATATAATAATAATAATAATAATATATGATATCTTATATATATATACACTCATTAGTGACGATGAAATAATAATGATACACAGGTAAATAAAAGCACGCGGAAAATTTTAAATACTATACGAGTAAAAAGTATTATTAGTATTATTATTATATATAAAAAAAAAAATATTTATAATGCGTAAATGTTTGCTTGTTTTTTTTTTTTTAGATTACGACGCGTATTTTGCCTATTGTACATTTTATATATATGTACATGAAATACGATTATCATCATCAAGTATAATAATTTCATGTACAATATCGAGCCGCAAAGAGTATTATGAATAATAAATATAAATACGAGTCGTATTGAATTTGTTAAAAAAAAAAAATCTTTTAATATAGATAATTATTTAAAAACGTTTAAATGTACAGTATAATATATATATATATATATATATATATAAATTCAGTTTTATAAATATTACAAATATAAATTTAAAGAAAAACATATATAAAAACAGATTTAAAATATATATTAATTTTATATCAATATAACATTAAATAATAATATTATTATAATAAACAGTTGTTTTTTCAACAATTTTTTTATTCATTATATACACAATTTCTTTGCTTTTTTTTAATTCTTTTATTTCTCTAATAATAAAATAAGGTCTTTAATATTATTATTATTATTATTGATAAAATTCATAATTTTCTCTGTTTATATCTTTTATTTGTTTATTCCGTTGTTGTGTTTTTCGCCTAATACCACCCGATGATTTTTGTCAAAAACCGGCGTAGGCAGCAAACGAAAAAAATTCAATAAACTACAGTTTCTATACTTTTCCATAAATACTCTTTGGCTCGATTGTACATTCCACGTATTATTTTATAATTTACCGATATAATAATAATAATTCACTCCGTGTTTTTTCATTCTAAATTTCTTTCGCGCCATATCATTTTCATTTAGTTTTTACTATTTTATTATTATATACGTGTCATTCAATAATATTTGTTTACTTTTAATGTATCCGCCGAGTACCTACTACGCACATATTGTTTTTTTTTCTTCGTTCGAAGAACCGATGTATTACAATAACGGTGAAACGACCGCCGAATGATTTATATTATCATTATCGTAAAACAATATTCGACTACTATTTATTTTTCAAAAAATAAATTACGTCCGCATTTCCAGTTCCTAACGTATTGTATTGCACTATACACACACACACTATATTTTCAATATAAATTGTTATCCTCGTTGGAAACCATAACGAATATCCGATACGTTCGTTAAGACGTTTACAATTGTTTTTCTATTTTCTCATCCCCCATACACATTTTAAAACCGATCAATCGAACGTACAATTAATTCGTTGTGTGAAATTTTCATAAAAATTAAATGGTTTTTTTTTTTATTTTACACTGGTTCGCACCTGCAAACGCAACAGCACGTACGTGACATTTTATTTAATTTAACGGAATTATCGTTCGGTACGGTTTATGAGAACTTATAGAAATGTAACAGTGTACGAAATAATAATAATAATAATAATAATAAAAAATTACTGTTTATTCAACTGCAACATAAATAAATAAGTATATTTAAGTAAATTTAATCGCGAGCGTACAAAATTATTATTATTATTATTATTATTATAATATATAATATTTTTATCGTTAAAGTTAAAATGAGAAGATAAATGATCGCGGATATACCGGCGAGGTTTTCGTTTTTAGTTATTATAAACAATAACAATTAAATAAACGCTCGGGCGTGCGTGTATACGTTTCATTGCGTTTTTTTTCTTTTTTTTTTGACGTACGATAAAGCGTAAAATTTTGTTTAATGTGTCTGCGTATAATGTACTACGTGACTTATAAATAAAAACTTCCACTCTACTTAACTGTATCTGTAAAATATTATTAAAACAGAAACTAAGAAAAAAAAATAATAATAATAACAAACGTACGTTGTGTTTCTTTTACGTGACACCCGTTATAAAACATTGACCCGAGGTCTTTGTTGTTATGTAGAGACCTGTGTCCTGTAGGCCTACAAAAAATAAATATATATAAACGACTATATAACGTATACATACACGTACTTATATATATATATATATATTACGTGATTTAACGTTTTACGGTGACTGAATTCGTTTCAACAGTTTCGTACATACCTACGTACGTTAAACAATATTACTTTACGTTTTAAAACGAAACGAATAACGCAGCCAAACGAACGCGTCTTATTATACGCGATTTGCTCCGATTCTCAAACTATAACTATTATAACCGTTCAATAGAATCCCTGTAATCCTCAAATCTCCCTCTTTTAACTGCACCACTCTCACGTGAAATCTCTTCTCGCGCGATTCAATTATTTCACTAGTCACGGGTGACGAGCATTCCCAGGGACACATTGTCCTGTTTTTCAAACACGAACGGTCCTCCTCGGTCTCCTGCTCAGATTGTCCAACGGCACGGGGAAACATGCTCCACGGTCGTTCAAACTCCTCAGAAAAAATCATTGGCTCTGTTTGTCGCGTTTATGATTCGGACATAGTCCGCTGACGTCGCACGCGTACAAATCGAGTCTCGACGTGTTGTCCTCCCTCGTGTACTACGCGTCAATGATTTGCACATAATTCGTCCGCTATTTCTTTTGGACCACTGAATCGCATTATCCAATTCCATTACTCTTCGTGGGTCTAATCCTCATTCTCCGTCCAACGTCTCTCGATTCTAGATTCATTCTCGTAATTCGCATCATCATCTCACTGTTCGTTCTGAACGCCTGATTTAGCATTTTAATCGTTTAACACAATACGCACAGTTCTTGCGCGTGTAGTAATTTTTCTTTACTCTGTAACTACTGAGCCATATATATATATATACTTGTATATATATATATATTTTTTTTTTTTAACGATAGCCAAAACGGGAAAACTGTTTTACGGTGAATTCGTTATGAACGATTTTATAGTTTATGTATTTACTGTATTGAATAATAATTATAATGATTTACATTCCGCGCGCATAACATTATAATATATCACCGATACAATCATCCGAATCAAACAACTGACGGAGCACGCGGAAGAGAAGTGAAAACCGTCAATGTTGTGTTATGTTCACCGTATCGACAACGGAATAATTTTTGTGATTTGTACGGCGCGTTTTGAAATTAAAAAATTCTGTTCACGTCAAAATGTCGCGCTTTACAGACGCTTTCGCAGTTTCGAATACAAAGTCGTAAGCCGAAACCAAACTATAATTCGATCTGCTTTTTAAACTGAACGATACGCGGAGACGCGCGCGTTTATAACCGAATAGAAAAAAATAAATAAATCACACGGCGAATTCGGATACCGGACCGTTCCATGGGCGTTTGCTTTTGCAATTAATGGAATAACACTGTGAAATATTATTATATACAGTCATCGCATGTGACTGAGAATAATGCGACTAAATCCTACGCGATATAATTTTAGAAATAATTTGTTATCGTTGAAATAATTAAATAATATTATATAACGTCGAGAGTAGATACGTTATTTTTTTTTATTTTTTATTTGACAGGTATACGTTAAAAAAAGAAAAATATATTTATAACGACAATGAGACATATTTCTAACTTGTCGATTTCTTTCTTTTTTTTTCTTTGCGTTACACTCGTCGTATTTGATATTTTCGTAAAAATGATATTCACTACATAAAAACTCGGCGAATAAAGGGATTTTGCAAACATTGAACGAAAACGGAAAAAGGCAATGAAAATCATGACTGGCTGTCGTCGAAATAACTTTCGATACAATACGTATGCGTTTCTCCTCCCCAAACTGTTTCGAATGGATCATCATAAGAAACGAGAGATAACTACAATAATAACTACTAACTCGTGTCATTATTATTATTCTTGTAATATTTGTGATAATAATTTATAAATACCATCGGTTATGACTGCAGAGTTCGGCGAATCGTGTAAATATCAATATATTATTTTATATGTTTCAGCCGTTTTTCAAATATTAAATGTGTGTTCAAAGATTAAATTGTAAATTACGTCGTTTTAAAGATATAACACGATAAATAATAAAACCCATAGCATTAAAACGTGAAGTGTTCATTGACTAAAATACCGAAATTTAAGCCATAACAATATTAGTGATATTAATTTTAATTTCTTTAAATCACTCGTTTTATATCTGATTTATTATAACTACACAAGTAGTTAGTGTCTTATAATTTTTTTTTTCGAGTTTTCAAAATAAGGTATAATTTTCAATTAGTTTTTCTCGCTATACTAAGAAATTGAAAAAAAAACACTTTTTCTTTGATACAATTTTAAAAAACGATTAAATGAAATTTAATATTTTTTTTTAGTATTAAATACATATTTCTAGTTGAAATGTAGATCGGACTTGACGAACCAATTTTATAAAAATATTATTTTTGAATATTGACGTTAGAATGATTTGAAAGAAATCCATTTGATTTGGAAAAGATTGGGTTAGGACTAAGTGAGCAAAAAAATTAATTATTACGTTTGTGTAAATCGAACAGCTGTTATAATGTTCATTAATAATTTTACAGTTAAAGTATAATTTAAAATAATGGTTTGTACGTGTGAACTCAGCCATAACTCTGAATAGTTTTAATTCACATACATGGCACGCTAAACAAACAAAAAAAAAAAAAATTAATACACAATAATGTGCGTTACGTTGCCATAAATGAATATTATGGTAAATATCAAAGGAAATAATAAAGTATAAAGTACAAATAAAGAAAAAAAGTACACCTAGTTGTTCAGAAGTGTGAAAAAAGAGAATTATGTACATATAATATTGTGTTAAAATGGGTGTTTAAATTTATGAAATTTTGTTTTTCTTTCAATTCTCGTTGAATTATTCGAGACAATTTAAATGACATTTATCATCATAAATATCAGTTTTTTTTTTTTGTTAATACTTCTAAAATATTTTACGTTTTTGTTAATACCTATTATACCGATGTCAGGTTAACAATATTCTTACAGACGAACAGCATGATGGATTCCGGCCTTCACGGTCAACCACCACACCGCAGCCTTGTATTCTGTGATTCCGTATATAAAATGCTTTTAATAGTTATGCCCAAGTTGATAGAGATTTCTCTAAAACCTTCGACAGAGTTAACTCTATGCAACCCTCTCAAGAATTTTGTGTCATTCCGGGTTTGGGGAGCCTCTCTTGTCATGGTTTCGTTCTTACTTATCAAATAGTAAAACCCGGGTAAAGATTCACGGTGCTAACTCGATTGTACACGATGTTCTCTCATGCGTATGTATGCCAAGGAGGCCATATCACGTCTTTTTTTCCCCTATTTTTGTTAATAGTGCCGATATTCGTTTGAAAAACGCAACAATTCTCATTATCGCGGATGATATAAATACTTTATCTTCGATTGTCTTTCTCTTCAATGCTACGATCGTAATTCTCTTAGTTCTTTGGTCTAAATGCCGTTCAACGGCGTTTAACAAGAAACAGGTTAAAATGATATAAATATGGATTCGTAATTCAATCATCTGATGAGTCCGTGGAGAACTTATGCGCTTTACCTTAAGTAGTATCGGCAATAAATCGCTAAAAATGTTATAAGTTTCATTAAAACAGTTGCTTCTACAATTCATTTGTCCTCTTCCATCAAAGCGTTTCTATTCTCGAATACGGCGGCACGGTCATACGATGGACTCTTACACTGTCGATGATATTCGTAGATTGGGACCGCATACAACGTTTTTTTTTTTCTTTTGTTTCGTCAACTTTCTTTTACCGACAGTAATTGCGCCCGGAATACGATTTTTACTTCTGTCGCGAGCCATCTGAGTCGATCGAATCACAGTTTGAACGTAAAACTCGGGCTCGTATTCCTGCGAAATTTAATACTAAACGGTTCTGTTGACGTCCAAAAAACCTTACTTGCTGAAATTAATTTTCCTTTTTTTTTTTTTTTTACCATAAATTTTGTACGTGATTATATTCTTTTTAATGTCTATTGCGAAAACAGACCCCTAGTTTCTCGCTTAATCATTCTACAATTCTTATTTATTATTATTCATTTTTACTTTAATATTTGATTGTGTGTTGTTGTAATATTTTATCAATATTGTTATTTCGTTTTCGGCTTAAATCATTAATATTAATCGCGTCCAGTCCGTTAGGCGAATAAATAAATAAACGAATGAAATACGTGTTACACGAATCGAGCAGTATTTAATTTACGTTTTTAAAAACCCCAGTTTTCAAGTACATTACATAAATCGATTACAAGAGTGTTACAAATGTTTTTGTTAATAAATTGTGTCGTTTATCGTGCGCATATCTAACAGATGACGCGTTATTGGACGTTGAGTAGGAATTCAATGAGAGTATTATACGTTTATTATGCGTATACAGGCAATTGTATAATAAGTGAATGTTTTATAAACAAATCGCATATCGTTTATGTTGTTTTTATTATAACGGTATACAGTAATTATTACTCATTACTTAGTAATCGAAATAACCTACAAATAAATAGTAGCGTTGTATTTTCCGGTCCAAATAACTCAAACAAAAACAAATATGTAAAATATATAATCCAACAATATTTATTTAATTATTTCTAGTTTCGGAATTTTTTTTTTTTTTTTGGTCCTCTTTAGTGTTAAAATTTATTTTTACGTTTAAAAGTTAAAGTTTTTTTTTTTTTACTTTTTTTAAACTCATTTTCATAACGCAATTTCGGATAATTGCATCGCATTATATAGAATAAACATTGTGAGTATACGTATCTACACGTTAAAGCGAAACATTTAAGAGTTTCGGAAATATTATGGTCGTAAATTTGAAACGCGTCCGAAAAACGACATTTGTTTGAAGTTATACTCTGCATTCGTTTAATGACTCGTGTACGAAGAAAATCGAAAGCTATCATTATTAACTAAATAATCTCCCGTACTTCGCGTAGTAATCGTTCTCAAATTATTATATTATTATTAGAAATTTTTTATTATTTACTAAATATTAAAAGTGTTTTACTGGCCGGGCGAGAAACGCCAACACATCTGCAATGTAAATAAAAACTTTCCAACGGTTCGCGGTCAGACACTCGTACTCGAATCAACAGTCATCCCTCCGCATTCAAATCGGAACACTTCACGAAACCGTTTATTCAATTTTTTCAATCCAACCCAAATCGAATTACTCATTTTCGTTTTAAATGTTTAAATGTAGCGCGTTATTCCTATTGATGTTTATAGATACGTAATTACAATATTATGCGTTGTAAAATCGTTGGATCATCGTGACTAATGGGTTATCGACGATGCGCGCATAACGAAACGTATTTCGATTTCACGTCATAATTTGTATTGGCATCGGCTATTTTCCAACACCTATTAAAATACAACTGGTATTTATTTATATTTTTTATATCGCGATTGATTAATTTTTTTTTTTTTTTTTTTGTGTATAACCCGAGTAATAATTTTTCTGTTTGACTTAAGTACGGATTTCAGCCGTTACGTACACATAGATTCGTTATTTACGTATGTCGTATGGGACTCATAAAAACGTCTAAAAAAGTAAAGGCGCGCCGTATGTTGTTATTTTGTAATTTATCACTATGCCATACGCACGATCCATAATATATTATCTTTCTATTGGACATTTAGAGGATTTAGAGGTGTGTGTGTGTGGGGGGGGGGGGCTCTTAAGCGGAAAATTTTACTAGTTGTCTCAAATAAATATTTTTCTATTCACGCACGAAAATTTATTTTTCTATCATTAACACTGCTTATTGAAATTGAATTAGTGCAATTTATACAAAATAAAAAAAACCTAAAAAAACGACATAAATCAAATTTAAATTTAAAAAAATAAATATAATTTGAAAAACGATAATTACAATTATGTATACTTAACTAGAATTTTTCTTGTTTTTTTTTTTTTTTTTTTTTTTATACAAAATCATCTATTACATTTTGAAAATCGATTTTTTCTTAACATATCACACCCGGAGTTTATTTAATGTAAAAAAAATGGCTTAAAATTAGAAGACATTTGTTTGGAAATTTTTTTTCCAAGTGTACCATATATAGCGCGAAGTTACATATAAACATTCGGTGTAAACTTCGTGACTCTAAGACTACTATTTCGATATCGGTATATGGGCCGATAGTTTAAAAACTATTATTGAGAAAATCGAAAAAAAAGTACCACAAGCCTTACTTCGTAGCATTTCTCGCCTCAATTAAAACGAAAAATATCGTCAATGTTTAAATAATAATTATTGTCTAACAGCGACGAACAATATATCGGATTTACACGATTTGTCAACGGATATTATTTGCCGAATATTTGTATTAATGAAATAACGACAAAACATACCAAAAGCCCGTCGTCGTGCAACGACGCGCAATAGTGATTATATAATATTTTTTTTACAATGAGATTTCTACTTCGGATTAATTCGAAACGGGACTTTTACGGTAATAATTAATCGATCTCGTCGCTATAAATATCGGAAGTTTTTTTCTTTTAATATTAAAAAAAATTAAATCGAATCGAATCCGAGATAAAAATTTTAATTTTTGCCTCAGATGTGTTTAATTATTCGTAATAGTTAATTAGTATAGCGCGCTAGAGACAGTATAGTGCGTCGTACAACGCACTTGAAATAATATTTATTCCACGGTCGCGGCAACACGGATTTTAATTCGCTAATAGAAACCGACGATCGAATCCACGCGTTAAGAAATCGTTTTTTTTTTTTTAATTTTAATAGTATTCGAAAATTCTATTTGAATCCAGATATAAGTGTACCAAGGACCGCGTGATGCACAAAGAGCGCGGAAATGTTACAATAATAATTAGAATAAACTATTTACAGTGTACACTATACGATGGGCCAACTCTATTCGTTCGTATAATTATTACACGTTTGACACGCGTCGCGGTTACGTTCAAAAAGTTCACAATTGGAAATTTGTTAGAGCATTTTCTAAAGACCCGCTGATTTTGTTGTATGGCTTACACGAATGCATGTCGTTCCGAATACGTTACTATTGTTATAAATAATAATAATAATAATAATAATAATAATAAATAATAATAATTTAAGCGTACAGGCGACGACGTTACAGTGCGCGTATTATTAATGCGGCGAAGTGCAAATAAAAGAGTATTTTTCTTTCATCTTATAATATATTCTTTATAATATTTAAATATAAGTTGATTGTGTATCGTAAGATGGTTTGTTTTGTGTTTTCGCATAAACACGTAAAAAATGTAACGCGTTTTTGTTATTTTCGAAAAATACTTCTTAGGACAAGTCTCGACGAATCGAGTGTACCGTATTAGCGGATAAATAAATTACACGCAGTTCTGAGAAATGAGAAATGTTAGAGCGGTGAGCATAAAATTCATATTGCGGTGAGATATTTTCCATATTTACGGTAAGCAACTAAAATTAATTGTTAAAACTATTCTCAACAGAGCGGAGTTTCACAAGCAGGCCATTCTGAAATTCCATCAGGCCGTATAAATATACATTATCCGTTTTTTCCAAACGAATCGCAACCAACACAAATAGCGTAATAATAGCGATTTAAAAACTAAACAATTATTAAATAATCGATTATTATTTTATCTCCGTGAAAACCGATAATTGTAATGCGTAAAAAGCTCGAAGATACATAAAACAAAACAAAAAAGAAAGAAAGAAGAAAAGCGCGTTATATTTAAAAACGTTGTACAAGCATACAGGTCTAAAAAAAAAAAAAAAAAAAAAAATTGTATTTATCTACTTACGTCTTTATATTAGATTGATATCGTTACCGAATCACGCCAATACTTAGGACTATATTGAAAATAAGAGTCAACAACGTCTCCCGTCAAATGACGCCTTTGACCATCTGCCGTTTCACCGGAGTCGATTGAGGAGCATCTAGAATATTATAATATACGGGATCTCTGAATGTAGATTTGAAAAATCGAATACGAATCGACGTACGAATACGGCGATTGAATTCCAGCTGATAGTTATTAATATAGTGCATCAAAAGTATACGGAAATAATGAACAGTGGCCGTCGACTGAATCGACTGAAAAATCACGAAAGCGCGACCGACAGTATATCAGTAATAAGAATTTGACACGACGTAACGCTTTAATGCGCGCGAGGCTGTGTGTAGTGAATCCATATCGACTGCCGTTTATACCTTTTTCGTGACGAGAAAACAAATTTTTTTTTTTTTTATAGACATTTTACAAACGGGTTTTATGTGTTTTAACGCCGATTCACACGTTGCGCGTCTCTCGTACGTTAAATTTTTCGTCAATATATATATTACGTACGGCGTACGAGCACGGTCGTCGGACCTCGCGCCGTCTGTTCGTTAATAATAAAATACGAACACGAGCGTACTCTCGATTTCTTTCTGCGAGGGATGGGGGATAAGTTTTGGTAAAAAAGATTTTTTATATAACATTTTCAGATTGTGAGTTCGAATTTATCGGTTTTACAACGAGGTGTTTTTTTTTTTTTTTTTTTTGACATGGAAACGTCTTGGAAAATTTGCAGAATTAAAACGTACAATCCTATGACGACTGAGTTCAGCGGCCACAAGACGTATCCGCATGTACACCGATGATATACTTTGATTTTACATATTGCGTATAAACTGTTTACATTCACTTTGAACGTTGTAATGTTCCAGATCGTGAACTCCGCCAAACGGTTGTGGCTGAAAGTACGCGCTAAATTTCGCTATTTCTTTCACGATCGACGAGACACAGCGATTTCGACGTCTTATAACAGCGGGAAGAATTTGTTTTTTTTTTTTTGAGGGTTTAGGCGAAAACTACTCCCTCCTCACAAATCGCGTTTAGTTTTTACTTTTATTAATTTTTTTCCCCTCCTCCCGCTTTCTATCGGTCTGTTACACACGATAAACTGTTTATACGTACGGTTTAAACACAACCGTTTCGATAGCTAGTTCGTTTCTCGTGGTTTTTCTCAGTTCAAAATCCCCCACGGAAAAAAAAAAATAATAATAATAATAAACGTTCGGAAATCGCGTTAAGAGTTTCGCGTCCGCGCGTTGCCCCGTTCACCGTTCTCGTGGTATATGCGAAAAAAACAAAAACGATTCGTCAAACCGACATAAACGACGCGGCCTCATCGAATAATACTCGCTCCTCATCGGTACGCGTGAAAACTACTACTACTTATTGTCATTTATTTACATAAATAATGCGTTCAATGTAAACGCGTTGTGTTTCGTAATACTCCCGTGACGTTTGAGAACAACGCGGCACACGTGATACACACATATCGCACACAGCTGTTGTGTGTAAAGAGTCGTCGTGGCGCGTCGTACTCGCGATGTCGTATTGAGACCACGGGGACGTCGCCGCGGACCGTTCGTAATAATTCGTAAACGAACGCAAGCGGTAAGTTGTTAGTCGTTTTGTTTTTTCGCCGTCGTGTCTATTTCGTTCGTTCGGTTTTCCGAACGAAGACGAGTTAAAAATCGAACGGTTACACTGGTTACCCACGAGAATCATGTTATGAACGATTAGGTTGTTTCGGGGAGAACGTGGCAAAGGGATTTCGACCGGGAGCTTCGTTGTAATATTCATTATTATTATTAATATATAGAATACATCATTTACGATTAATCCCGTTACGGTATATATCATTTCTTACAATCGAATCCGCGAGTATAGCTAAAAAAAAAAAAAAAAAAAAAAAAAAAATGTTCTAAAATTGTTTGTAGAACGAGAGTGTTAAACGTGTTTGGTAAAAATTTCAAGACCCATTGGCCAATAGTATTTAGTTTTTGAACAAACGTGATTTGCGAATAAACGTATACGCTTTGTCGAAACATTTGAAATCAATGAGGAAAACGCTTTTCGAGATTTTTTTCGAATGTACCGGTTGAAGTAACGTGTACGCGGCGATTGTAATGCGGTACATTTTTAAGCCAAAAATTACCTCTTTTATGAATTAAATAATATCTGAAAAACCATAATATTGCTATAAACAGCCTGAAATCGAAAGAATTTCTATTTTGCTCTAATACAACATAAATCGAACACGTATGGCGAATATTTCGAATTTCTACACGACCACTTCGAAGTTTGAAAATTACGAAAAAATAACGGCGAAATCGCGTTTTTACGGGTACAATATTTTGTTTTGTTTTGTAACGCGCTTTTGAGAAATCGAAAAACGACCTATTTAAAGCATATGCGATTTCTTATGTAGTTGTAAAGAACTCCCGAAATTATAATCGCGGCATAGCGGGTTTGCGTTCTGAAATGATTTCATCGTTGTTTCAGCGTCGCTAAAAATCCATCGCGTATTAAAAAAAATTTTTTCTTATTATTATTATTAAAACGAAACCGCATAAAAGAGTAAATTCGCATACGCATATTACATAAGTTAAGGCGATATTCGTCTAAGCATCGTGTTATATAACTATTATTTATTACGCTCGCCGGAGGAGAAAAAAAAAATTATAATTTGTGTCTGTGCGCGCGCAATACTGTACGCAGCTGCAGGGTCACACTGCGGAGTAGTCATTTTTAGTTTGGATAAAAAAAAAAAAAGAAACACGAACGAACGAACGTCCTTATGCCGACAGACCGGAATATATTATTATAATTAATAAAAAAAAAAATCAAATAGTCGGTTTATATAATAACTTACACGTGCACATGGCCCGACGTCGCGGTCGATCACACCCGCAAACACCACACGGACCGACTTGAATTCCTCGAGTCGTTAAAAAATGAAAAAAAAATTGTAATTTAAACGTTTTTCGTCGTCGTTGTCGTCCGTCGACCGACAACTGCAGACTTCTTTTTCTTTTCTGTTGCCACGCGATATTTCTCCACGCCAAAATGCGTCTCACGGCGCGCGAGGGACCGAAATATTAATTGTATTCGCACACTCGCCGCCGCGGTTTGAAAATGTTTCATTTTCGTTTTGTTATTGAAAATGTTCGTCAAAATACATTGTTATAGTTTGGAACTCGTACAATAAAATTATCAAATAATCTATACTATACGGAGTTGTTAAAAAAAAACTAAATAAAACCGCATTTGTATAGAAAGAAAAAGCGATTCGCGGAGTAAATCGAACTTTAAACGTATACGATTAAATAGCATATTATCGTATATGTAACTGAATTTTCGAAATTAAAATCGCAATAATAATATATATAAAAAATAAAAATCGTTTTCTTATTTTCTATTAACACCTTATTATCAAAATACTACACGTGAAAATAGCACGAGGCTCAAACGGTATTTCGAAAAATACAATGTTTTACGAAAATTACTGTAATAACGGATGAGGTTTTATCAATGATAGTTTCTAGTTTGTTGATTACGTCTCGAACTGTTACGGGGGAAGGGGGAGGGAGGGAAATATAATTCGATTTCATATAAATCTATATAATGCAGTGTGCTATAAAATTGTTCGGTAATCTCGAAGCACGTTTTTGATTAATAATTTTAGAAATTTTTACAAATAGAAAATCAATAAATACCGCACAAACCAGTATAGGTTACACAATCCTAACTATATATATATATGTGTGCACTCAATTTAAAATTAACACGAATTTTCGAATATAATTTATTAATTATAATAGATACGAAGCTTGTTGCCGAAATCGGTGTCTGCGATATACTAATCTACTTAAATGATAGCAGCACGGGCGTCCGATTTGCGAAATTCGTGTTTAAAATACACCTAGTGAGCCACGTGATTGCACACCAGTTGCTGCTGCTAATCACCTCGGTTTGTCTTCCTCAACTGATTGGATTCCTTACAGGGTTATTAAATCCCCGTTCCCTTATTCCTTTACACTGCGTTTCAACGTATCACTCTCGGTCTACCGCTTCGTTTTATACCGCGCCGCCACTAAATATATTTGGCCGATGAGCCTTTAAGACGATTAATGATCAAAAGCGTCAATCCGGCCTTCAATTATTTTATTTAATGTAAGTCAGTACGCGAATTAACATTGTAACGTTTAACAATTTGTCAGTTGTACTCGTTTAATAAGTTTATTTAGTATCGTTAAAAAAACGATTTGTAAATTTGTACACCATACTTACGCACGTTAATGTACGTATTACTCGTATTGCTCTTATATAAACAATAAATATGTATTAAAATATTCGTTTTAATTACATAATAATATGTGTGTTGCGTTTAAATAAATAATTATATATGCGTGCCCAAGACGGCGTGTATATATTATAGATGCAATATAATATAATTTACGTTTTTAATGAAGGTTGGAGTAATATTAATATAATAATTACGTAAATCTTTGTGTGTGTGTGTGTTGCGAGTTACTACGATTGCGCGTTCGTGATAATCCAATGACAACTACAATAAATATATAATACGACTTTAAAGATATATTAAACGCGTAATTATCGGGTATATTATAAAACCTAATATTATATAATCTTGTGGGATTGACTATTAAGATTGTATATTTATATATATATATATATATTATATAAATTGTCAATTGTGAATTTTCGCGTGGCGTATAAGCAATAACCGCGTTTTTAGGAAGTACGTAAAAATAAGAATAAAAACTCGTTTTTCAGTACGATAATGCGATATTTCTGAATGACCTACACACGTGTACGAACATTTTCGATTACCCTGAATTCTGAAATTATAATTATTATTTGGTTTACCTCACGAGAAATCCGCGTCTTTCCACGCGCTCGAAGTCAAGTACTTATATAATAAGTAAGACGACGGAATAAAATTAATAAATTTATAAGAGACTTATATCGATTGCTGTTCTGTAAAGTTGGTCCATTCTGTAATCCATTATTTTTTACTTGATCGAAAAATTAGGGGACATTGTTTTATTGATCGATTACGTTCTGTGATTGGTTGGAAAATGCATCTTTTGCCGTTTTCGGATCGCTTTTCTCTTTTTCGTTTTCGTCTAATGTTTGGAGGGACAACGTTCGATAGCAAGTGAAACCACGCGGTAAGTGAGTGGATTTTAGGGGTTCCATTGTTGTCTCGCTTAATCGAACGTTTCAATTTTATTCGTGCACCGTCTTCTTTCTCGTATACGGGGGCACAGTATTCTTCAGACATAGTTTTCGATAACGCACCATCATCGCGACAATCGCGGCATGACATGATCATAGCGTATTCCGATAGAATTACTGGATTTAGAACTCTAAATGTTAACATTAAAATAACGACTCGCGTATTATTTTTATTTAATTAATTTACCTTAATTCGTTTTCAATCCCATTATTATACTATATGCTGACAAACCTACATTAATGTTCATTTTATTCCTGAAATTCGATTTATACAATTACTGATATGTCGCGTGTACTTGCGACGATGAAGGACTTGGTGTTTGTAAGAAAACAACACTACTTATTCAATAGGCTATCCCATATAATATTTTTACTCTATATGGACGACTTAAACGTTGTTTTTTTTCTCTGTCGTTCTCGGTTAAATGGAAAGATCAAGACATATTCGGCAGTTGACTGGACTGATGTCGGAAAACGAAGTTTATTTGAAGAAGAAAAAAAACCCGAGAAATATATTGCGCGTTTCCTGTGGTTCACAAATAGATAAATCCCTTTTTCCAGAGCAAAAGAAACCTTCGAGTTTAAGAATATACTGTAAATTGTATATATCGTTGCAGGCTTATTATTGTATAGTAATAGCGAGACGTGCGTGCGCAAAAGTCATTTATGTGAAGGCGACGTTTCGACTCGAGACCGAAATATTCTAACTGTTCACACAAACGCACACACGATATATCCTATCTACACGAATTCGTATTGATCTGTTAGAACCAATAGACAAAATAGGTATCCGCGTCGACAGAGGACGAATAAAAATAATAATTCGTCCGCTCGTACATTTGACATTTTTCTTTTTTTTTTAACATTCAAAATGTTTGTGCAGTAAATTTCGATAATGGACCATGAGTTATATCGTTTATTATTGAAACAAAAAAAATGTATAAAATAAAATACTCTGTTATACGTATAACGACGATAAAAATTTATTTGATCTGATCTGTTTGGAGGATATTATTTAGCGAAACGCGTAAAATATAAATTCGTTAGAAATCGTGTTTTTTTTTTTTTTTTTTTTGCTGACATTTTCAATATTACTGATCAATGAATTATTATCCTTCTCGTAAATACGTCACGTAAAATTTACTGATAAATAATAGTCTATACGAAATTATGATAACATTAATTGATAATTATGACGTAGATCTCGGTCTATCGTTTATGCGAAACACAATGTATATGAGAGATCGACGACGTCAGCCAGCCGCGTAGTTGATCGATGTGGATAATCTATAATGTAAATCATTTTTCAAAACAGTTTTTACATAACCTACATGGGGAGATGGGGGATACAGAGGGATTTTTGTTACATATATATATAACAAAAATAATATATATATATATATATTGTATTATTATAATATAATTGTTGTAATATTATATAGCACATAGTTGTTTTGACGATTTTTGGACGTACGCTCTCGCGAAACTATGCCAATAACACCGCTACTCGAATTGACGTCATAGCACACGCACTATTTCCTGTACGTTAGAAAAAAAATTTTTTTAACGTTAATTTAAAACGCGTATTATTTTATTAAACTTGAATATAATTAAAATTATTTTTTATTAAGGAGGATTTTGTATTTTATATAATTTTTTCAAGGTCGACTTCTGAACACCAGCGGTTCTTAACCTTCTGTACTCGGATCTCTGTAGAAATACTCTTTAAAGTCGGCTCATTTATGAATAAATAAAACGTATTTTTAATGTCGCTTCATGGCCGAATGTTCTAAAATGAACACGTCGTTGTAAAAGGTACGGGAAATGGTATAGGACGAGAAAACAGGTGGAACTCTCAACGATGATATACGAAGTAAATCTCGGGAATCAAAATATTCGGAGGACGCGCGTATCATGAGAAATATTCAAAGATAATACGGATAAAAGTACTCCGAGTTATAATCACAGGAATGGAAAAAAAAAGAACTGTGGAAAGAAGAGAACTACATCTCGGTTAAAGAATATCCGTGATCGGTAAAACATTTATTTCAAGCATCGTTCGATCGAAGCAAAATCGCTAATACAATACATCCGAAACGGATTACAAAGCATTCTCTTGTCACTTATTACATATGCCGCCTATATATTTATAATACCTAAATTAAAATTCGGAAAATTCAACGTACTGTCATATATAAGTACCATCGACACATGCATCTTATAATATAGTAATCAGTCAGTGAAATAACGTTCCTGAACAGCCTCAAAGTTAATTTTTGCTCAACCAGTGTCTGTTTATAGTACTGTATATAATAATAATAATATTGATATTATAATAATAATGTCATGACGTATCGAATATCTGAAAGGTGGTTGAAGTAGAAGAATACGTTTTTGTTTTCTCTTAAAACATGTAAAACATGTTTATTGTTTATACACTTATTTAAAATATTAAATAACGTTAACGTTGCTCGTATATAACACATCCCGTGATATGTATTTTATTATTTTTTTTTTTTTATAATTGCCGTACAGTTAATAAATAATAATCATATACGTGCGTATACTTAGTGTGCCTACGATATGAAATTGAAAAAAAAAATATATATATATATCATAAAACGTTATAACGGCAATATTTTTATATTGATACTATTAAATGCGCGTGATGGGTGTGAATGCGGACGTCACATTGTAAACGCGTATACATATTTTAGGAGTGCCGTATATAAAAAAAAAAAATATTAAAAGTTCATAAATACGATAAAAAAGAAAAAGAAATTCCTGTAAATCGGAGCATTCAATTGCGTGCAGATACCAGCTATACTAGGATGTAGAAGGATTTTCAATTGGAGAGGGAAGGGGAAGGATCAAAATTTGTTAGTCTCAAGATTGAAACTGATTACATCTTGGAACGATTTATCGGTTTATTATTGAAATATATCGTTTATTTTACGGTTGGCCCATTGAATTACATTTTAAATTAATATATACACGATAAAAAGTGAGATAATAAAAATTAAAGATTTTTATTTAATCGTTCCTAATACATACGTTTACAATATCAAATATTTCATAACTTCATTCATTCGAATTGATTTAACTAGACAATTTTTACATGAGAACAAAAAATTGTTTAAATTATTTATTTTTATAATTCTTATTTTTCAAATACCCAATATGGTAGTTTTTTTTTTTTAAACGGTTTTAAGTTAAATAAAAGAATCAAACTATCTACGCTGCGTGCGTACAGATACATCGCGGTAAATGGATATGCGGTCTCTTGGCTATTGAATTCAGTCGACATAGGATGTCAAAATAGCAACGGTTTCGTTCACGACGCCATCGTGGTAACATTCTCGGTGTTGGGGCAAATTTTCGAAACGATTCTCATCACACACACATTAGAGACATTCGTGTAAAAATATACGTTTTAACGTACGGAATAAATTATTTAAAATTACGGAATATATTTTAAATACTTTTTTTGTTTGGCCGCAAGGCCATTGGGTTCAGTAATAATACTCGTATTAGTATGTAATTCTCGTTTAACAAATTGTTTGATATTTTAATTTCAGGGCCGAGGCTCCTAGTCCCTCGTATTCACAAGCTTGTCGCGCATATTTTTAAAAATAGTGACGAAATTTTCGATTTTTGTTTCTTTTTTCGTTTTACTATGCAAATCGTAATCGTTTTTCTCGCGCTTATAAAATTATACGCCGTAAACAAACTATAAGATTCTATAGATACGATGTAGGTATCGGTATGAAAATAAATAAATAAAAAAATACTGTTTTTAACGTGTATAATAATAATAATAATAATAATAATAGTCCAAGTCAATGTCAAAGTTCGAGAATTGAAGAGCGTAAAGTGAATATAAAAACGAATTTACTACGTCGTATATAATCTATACATATAAAATCCAAATACCACTGACTCACTGATCGCTGTATCTCAAAAACTACTCAACGTACGGACTTGAAATTTGGAATAGAGGTTCTTCTCATATTTTCACTGTGCAATAAGAAAGGATTTTCAAAAATGTTGCGTTTTAGTGGAGTAATTAACGATTATAATTATTCACCGCCAATATGTATTGTGCGGCACGGTGGCCCGCGGGGTTCAAGCTACCTGCAACCTATCCTTTTTGTTCGTCGTCGTCGTCGTGTAGATAAGAATAATGATTCCGAGAATAAAATTGTTCCGAGGAGTTTATCGATAAAAATAATCTCATGCATCGCGCGTACACCAATACTCCTATTTTATTATAATGAACAATTAGCAAAACAATTAGCAAACAAATTGTAATCAATTAATAAAAATTAGTAAAAATTAGCAAAACAATTAGCAAACAAATTGTATACAAATTGTAATCAATTAGTAAAAATTAGTAAAAATTAGCAAAAATTAGCAAAAAATTTAGTAAACAATTAGCAAACAAATTGTAAACATTTAATAAAAATGAGTAAACAATTAGCAAACAAATTGTAAACAATTAGTAAAAATTAGTAAAAATTAGCAAAACAATTAGCAAACAAATTGTATACAAATTGTAATCAATTAGTAAAAATTAGTAAAAATTAGCAAAAATTAGCAAAAAATTTAGTAAACAATTAGCAAACAAATTGTAAACATTTAGTAAAAATGAGTAAACAATTAGCAAACAAATTGTATACAAATTGTAAACAATTAGTAAAAATTAGTAAAAATTAGTAAACAATTAGCAAAGCAATTAGCAAACAAATTCTAAACAATTAGTAAAAATTAGTAAACAATTAGCAAAACAATTAGCAAACAAATTGTATACAAATTGTAAACAATTAGTAAAAATTAGTAAACAATTAGCAAAGCAATTAGCAAACAAATTGTAAACAATTAGTAAAAATTAGTAAACAATTAGCAAAACAATTAGCAAACAAATTGTATACAAATTGTAAACAATTAGTAAAAATTAGTAAACAATTAGCAAAGCAATTTGCAAACAAATTGTAAACAATTAGTAAAAATTAGTAAAAATTAGTAAACAATTAGCAAAACAATTAGTAAAAATTAGTAAACAATTAGCTAAGCAATTAGCGAAGCAATTAGCAAAGCAATTAGCGAAACAATTAGCCAATCAATTAGCTAAGCAATTAGCAAAGCAATTAGCGAAACAATTAGCGAAGCAATTAGCGAAACAATTAGCGAAGCAATTAGCGAAGCAATTAGTAAAGCAATTAGCGAAACAATTAGAGAAGCAATTAGCGAAGCAATTAGCAAACCAATTAGCAAACCAATTAGCAAAGCAATTAGCGAAGCAATTAGCAAACCAATTAGTAAAACAATTAGCAAAGCAATTAGCAAACCAATTAGCAAAGCAATTAGCGAACCAATTAGCAAAGTAATTAGCAAAACAATTAGCAATCCAATTAGCAAAACAATTAGCAAATCAATTAGTAAAAATTGGTAAACAATTAGTTATAATTAATAATTAATAATAATAATAACTGCTCTTGTAGTTAAATGTAATTAAAAGTTGTGCAAATGTATTATTGTATTAACATTAGCCAAAAGCCAAAGCATTTTGTTTAACAAATTCATTATTATAAAATACCTCATTGATTAAACAGCTATATTAAATATATATACCAAAATATATGAAACATTTGACTTTAATTAGATTTTTGTATAGAGACTCATAAATTGATAACAACGTTATGGCACTAACCTAGCTGGACCAGGTCACTGTGGAACGGCGATACTACGATCATGCGGTGTGATACTATGTATCGGATAACGATAATCGATAGCGTTTCGAAGAATAAACGACGCGTGCGTCTTGCCAGTTTCGATTCGGTGTACTCGATGCGCGTGGTACGAATACGGAACAATTTGGTTTTGTCGCACATAAAAGGAACGGAGTAGGTGGAATCGTTCCAATTCGGTCCCCATCTGGACTCGTTTCGAAGGAACGATTCGTTCATCAACGGCTTACCAGTAATAATAATAATAATAATAATAATAATAATAATAATAATAATAATAATAATAATAATAATAATAATAATAATAATAATAATAATAATAATAATAATAATAATAATAATAATAATGATTATAATAATAATAATTATAATAATAATAATAATAATAATAATAATAATAATAATGCACGTAATGTGTGTACGAGTTAACAAATATAAAAAAAAACACTATATTTCGTCGACTAAAAATAAACAGATCGTTTTACTACTGCTTTACTCTTGCACGTGGTATATACAACTGTACACGACGAATTCCGCCGGGGCCTCGTTCAAAATAATTTTCCTTTTCCTTACATTTCGACGGAAACACCGCGAGCATCCGATAAAATATAATTTTTACATTCATTTATTTTTTCAATGATTCAGGGAGGAAAAAAAACAATTTTAAAATACGAGTTATACGTCGAAGTAAATTTTTTAAATGATTCAGTGTTGGTACTTAAAGTTACGAATTCATAGATTCGATAATAATGTTTTGAATGGATTTTCGACTCACAGCTACTCAGTTTTTTAATATTTGTCTGCTCCGAAATATCCGTCCGAAATCAGATTATTCTATATCGAATCCGCGCAGTTATCCGAACATTATTTGCAAATATTTTTGTTTTTTTTTTTTACTGAACTTCTAGTAAAATTTCACATAAACTGAATTTTTTTTTACGAAAATTTAAAATATTGCGATGCAATCGCTTGAACACAACCGCTTATAAAGTAATTTATATTTTCAACATAATTCGGTAATTACAAACGCGAACGTTACAGAACAAATTTCGATTACGGTTTGAATATTTATTTTATTTTTTTTTTTGTAAATTTATAAAACATTTGTTCGGTGAGAAAATTCGCTTTTCTCTGCGAGTGGACTGCGCCGCGCCGTATTTGCGCAGTATTTGCGATTAGCCGAGCGTCCAGCGAAAATGCGCAGTTTTAACGCTTACGTCACGTTTGAATACTACTATACTACTACTGCGCATATGTTGGAATTCATTGCGAAACGAGTTGTAATAAATTCGATTCGTGTACAGGGGACGGCAGACACAAGTTTACACGAAACAGCGATTTTCGATAATTTTTTTTTTAAATAGAATTCTGTCGATTTGTTTTTGAGAAGACATTCGTTATTTGCAAAAATATTTTACGCAAAAATTCAAATCCACAATTAATAAAACTCATCGTGCGCAGCATCGGATGATGGCGATACGGGACACGTGTCCCGGGCGTTAATCATAAAGAAAAGCGCAAATTTCAAATTGTACGAAACAAAACGGACGGAAAATGTATTGAAAGGCGCTCATTCTCCGGAGATTTTGAATTGTATTATTGAAAAGTTGTCTTCAAGACGTTTATCCTATAATATTTATTTTTTTTTTTTACGTTATTTTTTACATCGACATCTCGCTAACGTTCTTTTAACGAATAAAAACGTATTGAAAACCAATTTAATAATATTATTTTATTTAATTATATTGAAGTTTACGTTTTATACGATCACTTTTTTTTTCGAAAAATTACAAATTTACAATACAATCAGCTGTCTGACTCGACCGTGGTCGACTTTTGAGTTTTTAGATTATTACTTAAAATAATCGATAGAAAAGAACGAAAAACGAGATGAGTGAACAGATTCAACGGTATTAGTTCAAAAAAATTGTCGATATAAAACACATTTATTTACCAAATACGGGTTTATTTTATTTGAAAATATCTTTAAAAAAAACAAACGAAATAAAAAATATATGTATTATTCAGTACAGAGATTGTAATAATGTCGCGTATCCATATATTGTAAATGTCTTATATAGAAACAGTAAAGCTACAATAATGGTAAATGGTATTTTCAATCGTTCGAAGTAAAAAAAAAAAAAAAAAAAATATTGTGATTAAAATTATGTCGATTCTTCCGTTTACAGCAGTTCGTCTTGTACATTCGATATTTATTTGGACGAGAACGATCTAAAAACAAATATTTATCTACTCGAATAACACTTATTATAATATATAAGTACATATAAGCAATGTATTCGGTCAAAGTCAATGTCAAAGTTTGTTGGAGTGTGTTCGCGCGTCATACACGTGCTTATTGTTAAGACGGGATAAAATCGTCGGAAAATCGTCGATTAAAAAAAAAACAGAGAAAAAAACCGGTTACACTAATAACACATATCTCGTCACTATATAATAATAATAATAATAATATTTATAAGTAATGTACACTGCAATTGTAGCTGAAACCGAGTGTGTTCACCACGGCCAGTCTCGCGTACGTAAAACGTTGTGTGGTACAAAACAGGATTTCGTTTTAAATGGAATACGAGAATAAACAGATACCGTTACAAAAAAGAAAAAAAAACCATCTCTTCGATCTCTCACGCTATTTCTATTTGTATAATATTATACGAATATTATTATATTTTCCCGTTATCGTTATTTTTATATACTGTCGTCATTTGATTATAGCACCGACATCGCGTAAATAGCGAACGACAAAGACGGTAAATTATTACACATTAAAATTATTATTTCGCTACAAATATCTCCAAAAAAAAAAAAACTACTCCGGAATACTTTGTCGTCGATACACTGTTTAATCTTTTTTTTTCCCCAACAATATCGAATCGAATATGATTATTTGAACAATCACGTAATAAATAATAAAAAAAGCGAGTTTTTCTTTGTGAAAATCAATACAGAAGTTTTTTTTATACTCTCAATGACTTACAAATAACTTTTTTTGTAATATTTAATAATAAGGTCTCTTTTATCATTAATTGCCGTAATATCTATAAATATATTATAATTAATATTTCAAACTATAAAGATGGTATATTATATATATATAAACTAATTAGAAACTCCAAAAAAAAAAAAAAAAAAATAGCAAAATAATGTTGTCATATATAATGTCATCACTGATATGACACACAAACGTTATCATACACATGCGATAATTTCAAAGAAATTTTCGATTATCGCGTTATAGTTCAATTTGTGTTATTCGTTACAGTTCAATAAATTCCGAAACATTTGACATTTCTGTATGTAACACAACAAGACGGTCATTTTCGAGATGTACCCACTTACTATGTATATATATTTTTTATTCCTAAAATACGGCCTATTTAAAATGCTTTCCAAAGTATTTAAAAAAAAATGTTCGAAAGTAAAATACTTTTCAAGTCTGATATATCGTGAACGATTCAATCGATACGAACACATGCATTCACATATCAGTTGCCGACCGAATGAGATGATCGCGTGTTCATATAATGTTTCAACAACAATTTGAAAACGACGGTTTTCGGTGGGAATAAAAAGCGTCGTAGTCTTTCAACTTTCTGTTGACACATTTCTCGTATTTCCAGGATTTTTCAAAATTATTTTACACGTTAGTGCGGAGCGATCACTATGCACTATAATGGTACTCAAAATGATGATTTTTACACTTTGTTTGCAAACGCTAACCGCGCATTTTTCCTACTGACTCGCATTTGATGGCAAAACATGTCAACAATTATTACTACGTGCAGAGTGATGTACTCTCGGCGCGGTAGAACGTTTTATAAAATTGTTTTGAAAATCAATCGTTTATCGCGTTTACGCGAACGAGAAAAACGAGATTCGTATCAATAATAACATTAATTAACGGTTAACATTAATTATATTTTACTCGAAGGAGATCGGAAACGGCGTGTTAAACGCTAGAGGAATATTCGGCCGCATAGTGTGAACCGAAGATTTAATTCTGATCATACGAAATTATGCGTCTGCATGTGTATGTGTGTTGAAAAACGATATTAATATTGTTTTGCGTCGGCATACTGAGAAAAATTAAATATTTTACTCCGACGATAACATAAAATGCGTTTATACGTATTTAGAAGTACCGCGCGTTTCCCGATCCCTTTTTCAAATAGTTGTGAGAAACCCGACGACGGTGATGATATTGGATGTTACGTGTGAGATATTAGCTCGGAAAAGAACAAATTAGAAAAAGTAAGCGAGTCTTAATTTTTTTCTTTGAAAAATACGGGGGGGACACACACTTGAGAAATCCGTCACTGTTTGATGTAAAGAAAAAAGAAACATACCGAAAATCGATTTGAATCGATCGGAACACATCGTGCGCTCTTGTGTACGGCATGTAATACGCCCCAATGACGTTTTTCGTGTAGCGGCCAGCAAAAGAAAATTTATTCGACGAGTGAACGGAAAACGCGCGGTTTCGCGTTAATGTTTTCCGTACACTTATACTCGTATCACGCGTGTATTATGTCACGGGGTAACGTCGACATTTGGACAGTTTTAAAATTTAGCCGGCAATTCTTGGCAAAATCTTGGACGACGTCTCCGGCCAATGCGTTCTGGATATAACGCCGTAAAAATATGATTACGCACAGTTGTCGTACGGCGTATCGGCGAAAAGTACTCGGGGGAGAAACGGTCGCGGAAACGACTAATAATTAAATGGAGTAGCGATCGACTTCAAAACTCACATTCGTTCTGAACGGGTTGTTTGAAATACGAAAAACAAATGAAATTATTTATTTTATTATGGGGAATCGCATAAAACGTTTTGTCGGTCTGCACTTACGTCCGTTATTTATTATCACACTCATACGCGTACACCTGAATCGTGTATGAGGGAGGGGGATGAATTTATCATTGGACGATGAAAATCGACGTTACGATAAATCCAATAATCGATCGTACTCGCGTCTTATTTATTTCCTTTAATAAAATCGACGCGTTTTACATAGTGAAAACGTCTCGTTTTCTCGGTTGTTTTTTTTTTTTTTGTCTTTTTCTATTCAGAATTAATTTCCTCCGTTTTCATTCGGTAAATATGATATACTTTTCATCGGTATAATTTTAATAATATTTTTATAGGTACAATCGAAATCGTAAAAAAAAAAAAGCGTTGTGTAAAACATGTATTTATCGAACGATGTCCACTTAAAATTAACCGGAGAAACAGAAAAAAACCCCCGAATTTATTTTTTAATTATTACTTTTTGTGTTATATACAAAAAAAAAAGAAAAGAAACGAATCGCGCTTATTGGTCGGGTTCTGAAGTATAATAAAAATTACGGTTTCGTTCACGTTTTTTTTTTCTGCCGTCGTCCTAGGCACCGAATAGACTCTTGACTTCGCGACACCGGCGCCGTTTTTTTTTTTTCGATGCGAATATCCATCTGTCGTACAAAGTGTATTTACACACGCCGAGCCGTAGGTACACGACGAGAGGAGTACCCCACTCACCTATAAAATAACTTATTGGCGCGCGTATACGTAAAAAAAAGAAATTGAAGGAAAAAATAAATCGTGCGCGAATTACGGATTTTTCGCCGCGGTTGAACTTGACGCGCAGCCGGCGGCGTTTTCGTAATATAAATTTTTGTTTTCGCGACGACGGAGAATAAAAAATAAAATCTCGTTTTACAACGCGCGCGTGACGACAGTGGCGCGCGCACGCGCTTACATACGTTAAATATTCCATTATCTTTATATATATATATATATAAATATGTTTTTTAAATTCCGTATCGCGCGTTTATTATTACTACGACTCGAGTGTAAATTAGATAAAATAAATAATAATAATAAAAAAGAAAAAAAAACACACACACACACGACTTTTTTTTTTCATATTAACGCGATTCGCGAATATTAATTACCGTTTCCACTGTAAATATATCACAACGGGCGCCGCTGTACGTTATGCGTGTGAAATATAATTGAATACGACGCGTGTAATTATTATATTGTCGCGCAATATTGTTAATAATAATACGTATATCGTTAGGGGTTTTTATAGCGGCGAAATATGCGCTTATATATATGACCTTAAAAAAAAAGAAATCTCAAATTATGCCCGAAAAAAAGAAACGTATTACATATTATTAATACGTATTAGAAAACTGATATTTTCGGCGAAATATTCCCGCGCACACTGCCGCGATAATTTTTAATACTCAAATGACAAAAAAAAACAAAAATGAAACGCATCACGCGAAACGGAAATGTGCAGATCACCGCCACACGGTTATATTGTCTCTCGTTCGGACGTTTACGATGAAAAATTCGAAATAAATCGATTTTGTTGGCGAAACGTGTAGCGTTGAAAAATCGCTTATAAAATATCACCTATACCCTACAAAAAAAAAAAAAAAAAAAAAAAAGAAAAAACGCGATTTACAATTTTCCATTTGGAATCCGTGACGCGCAAAACTAAATGTATAATTTTGCTATATACGAGGAGTATCGTAAATCGTCGTTTACATCGTAAATCCGAACAATCAAAATTAAATACAAAGTAATAATAATAATAATAATAATAGAAATTACTGAGCAATTTAATGCGAGAAATTACAGCTTTTTTTTCTTGGCCAATTTTTTCGGAATTTGGAAATCCGTGCAAGAGAACAGCTCATACGCAATGTATCTTCGAGGCGAGAATCTGTTAATTTATTTCTCGATACTTTTCAAAAAAAAAAATAATAATAATAATTTTTAAAAATTAGTACGTCCCCCAATCGTACATCGCGGATTGCCGGTTTTTTTTTTTTCAGTTGGAATACTCGTCCGAGACACGTCTAGCCCGAAATTCTTCAGTCGCGGGGTCTTTCTGTAAGCTTTCAAGGAAACGTCTCTCTACGTACGTCGATTCAAATTTCCATTTGAAGTTTTCACTTCGAAAGTTTAAACAATTTTTCAGCAACACCTGTCAGTTCTCCGTCCGGAAGAAGATTTTCGAAATTGAGATAGTTTTCCATATTTCTGAAAAATCTCATTGAATACATAAATTAAAATGATATGTTTTTTAAAGTAAGATACGTAATATTACGTTGACGGTCGAGTTTTCTATTTTTTCGCGGTCCAGATTCGGTCCCCGCCGCCAGTCGCCGGCCCCTGGCGCTATATTGGAGTTCAAAAATCGATATTATTCCATCAGCGTCGTTGCGAACCAGTTACGGACGTAATTTACATCACAATAAAATCGGTAATACTATAGTCGAATAGACTAGAAATATTTAATTGACCGTAAAGACGGCGTTTCGCGAATTATTTTTATGACGTGTCCTTTAATTTCGTGCGGATTTAACACGTTTCGACCGCGAAAAAGCACTATTAAAGCACTCGTCGTATTCTTCTACGAGAATCATGTAAATATGTATATATATATATATTCGAAATATTCCATCGTCTACATTATTGATATTAGACGAATTTTTCATTATATATTCGTTCGCGTAAGAAAAACTTTGTCACTTTTTTGGGACAGCGCCTAAACGTTTAAACAATTCCATTCGTTATTTTCTTTTTATTACTTCTTTTTCTTACGCACTATCCACTATTTTACTTACTTTCTAAATAATTTTACGTTCGTTTTTAAATATTCCGTCGTTGTATTTTTTGTTTTTCGCTTATTATTGTGATACGACGTGGTCCAATGATGACTTATCGTCGTCGAAACCGGTAAAAAAAAAAAATCAGATTTAATACAAATAGTTTATATTTTCCATAAACACTCTTTGGTTCCATTATACGGGTATACATTCGCGTATACACACATCACATACTTTTTTAATACACGAATTTAATAATAATAATAATAATAATAATAAAAAGTACCGTTTCGCGTACACGCGGTGCGAGTCGAGTTGGCTCGAGTCCGTTCGGTGACCGGTGTGTGTATGTGGTGGACGCGACGAATTTCTAATACGACGACGAACGTGTGCCAGACGACGGGATCGATGCCAGGTCGACAAACACCGACGACGATGTGTTATTATTTTTAATTTTACAAATTGACGTGATGTCCAGCGTCCTCGTGAGCATAATCCACATACCGTATATATTATTACTATTGTTATATACACCACGATTCGCTCGATTTTCTGGAAGTAAACAAAAAAATGCATAACCAACTCGTCCCCGTTTGTTCCACAATCCTTTTCTCGTTACAAACACACACACACACACACATTTTTGAAATCCACCGTTTCGTTGAAACAATACTGTAGACAACGAAAATAAATGAACGTTATTATTTGATACCTACGTGTTCTCGAGCGTATAGAAAATTATCTCGAATTGGCTCGGGGTGGACTACAAAAAACGCGTAGACTTTCACTTTTAACAAATTTAACGGATCGAAAACGGGAAAAAAGCCGGTTATAAACGGATGTACCCCGATACCATTATATGATCTCCACAGACTTGTCTCGCGCGATCATAAATACATTTCAAGTGAAAGGCCGAAATTTTAAATATCGCTACAGTCACAGTGTAACACATCTTTTTCACAGCACATAGTTTATGTGTAGCCTTCTCCAGGGGAAGGGGGCCGGCAGTTCCTGAAACCAACGGTTTCTTCTTGGCTTTGGAGATTTTTCATAATACTAGCAATAAAATTGAACGTTTCTTTCACAACATCAAATATTACTTTAGAGAAATGTATTCCCAAACTGTGTAGTTATTTAAAAAAGAACGAAAACCATTGACGATAAACATTTATTATACCGCACGGCATCAGTGTAATATAAAATATAGAACTATATACGTTCGTCTGCACCAGTCATATATACTCAAACCTGCAGCCCGTCAAGTATTATTGAGGGGACCAAAAAAATACGAAAATGTACGAGACTTTCCACTCGTTGCTAATCACGTTCTCATCGACGTGTCTTTGTGACATTTCATATTCAGAGATGAAATGTGCAAAGAACGCGTATGAAAATAGGCTTACTCCTGGTTCGCACAATCTTGATGACTTATTGAGAGTAATATGTGTAGCAGTTATAAACCAGATTATCTAAAACAGTGGAAAAAAAAATGTCTCGAAAATCATCAAATGTATTTTTAATTTCCCCTTCCGTCTCGGGATCAACAGGTAACCAAATTATGACGTTTCCACTTACGGCCTGCGTATAATAACATTTCAGAAATTTGTATACGCCTCAAAGAAAGAAAAAATGTTGAGTACGGCTGCTGGTCCACACTATATTCGCTCAATAATTTCGTATTCCGACGGGATAATAAATACAACGCAGCACATGTTTCGACACAAAACACTTGTCGAACGAAAGCAGTCACCTCACGTCGTCACTAATATACCGCGGTTACAACAATATCAACAGCGAACAGGAGGCGTATAACGTGGAAATTTGTTCGATATTTTTTTCTTTTTTTGACCCCAGTCGTCAACAACACGTTTCACTGTTTCCGTGTCGCTCGCTGCGCAGTTTCTGCTGAAAAATCGTCAGCCAAGAAGACGAGTAAAAAAACCAGAAGACAGGAAAATGGCGGAGAGGGCAAAAATAAAACAACGCTTTAATATTAAATAAATGTGAAATTTGTACAATTTATTATTATTATGTTTCAAGTAAAAAAAAAAAAAAAAAAAAAAAACTAGGGAACAAGAGTAAGGGGGGGAAGGATGATATTGACAAATAATTCAGTCATCAGATCGGGGCGTGATCCCCGTTTACGAGTGGATCGTCCATCGATCAATTTATCACAATGTCAAAAAAAAAAAAAAAAAAAAAAACGAGTGAAAAATAAGTCGTATAAAATGTTTTTTTTCTTCTCTTGCTTAAAATAGGACAAAAAAAAAATTGTGTATATATATATATACATACATATTACATATGATATAATGCGTATATGCATAAATAGGAACTACAACAAAACGTGTATTAGGAGATGGTTGACCGTGCGCAGAGGGACGATGACGAGCGACGTCGGACGGTGGCAGCAGTGTGGTACACTCGCGCTATGTTAATGGTGTAGTTCTTATACGTAGAGTTGTCGCGTTCATGGTAGTAGTGGTGTTGGTGGTGGTGGTGGTGGTGGTGGCGATAATGATGGGGGAGGAATGCAGGTATTGTTATTACAGAAGTCACTGTGGGATGACACAACCCCCATCCATCATCATCATCATCATTACTGACCACCACCAGTGATGATTTTTACACGCGATCGTTGGTTGCGATGTTACTTCAGCGAAACCTGGCTGCCACGGCTCGACACGCTGCGTTCGCTCTACTGGATAAACTTTTTGTTTTCGTGGTGTTCGTTGTCTTTGTATAGTTTCATCAGAACGATGTCCATCGCGGTTCTCGCGTCTTCTTTACTATCATGACCGATTTCTTCGTTTTGTATAGTCCTCGTTAACACGTTGGTGGCCAGGTGCCGTAACGAGTATTTATACGATTTCCCTTTACAATGCGGAAATATGACGGACGTGTCGACCACGCGAAAATGAAACAACCTGAGCGCTAGCAGATCCATGCTCAGCCCGTGGCCGACCAATATCGTGTCGCCGTCGATGTACTGCAACAGATCTCTTTTCACCATGGTCAGGCTCTTCGTGGGACCTTCTGCCAGTAACTCGGCCGTAATCCCGCTGAACCGCGTGTTGTAATCGACGATTTTATTGGCCGGCTGGACAAACGTATCGTAAATAATTGTATTGGTGACGTCGACCAGAGTGATTTTCGTCAGTTCCAATCCCGACCTGGTGTAGCACATTTCGCAGTCCAATCCGTAGACCCGATATTTGTGCTCCGGGTTCTGCGGCAATATCCACGTCTCGTCGTCGACGTCGTCGTCCGGGAACACAGGCATGGTATAATACGAATTGATTTCTACTATGTTATGTTTGTATTTGTCATACGTCTCCCAAAAATCTGGCAACGGGCCGTTTGTGCCGGCCGTGATCCCGTCCCACACGTGATACTCGGCTCCGGTGCATCCCGGCGATTCCCGGGGCTTTTTGCAACACGAGTACAGAGGCGGTCCATTCGGATCTAAACTCGAAAGGCCCAGGTACATTGGATTCTTCACTTTGCCGTAATGGTAACGGCACGGCTCGGGCCGCGGGTTGTTCAGGGAAAAGAACGCCGAGCACCGAACGCACGCCACCGTGTCATTGTTATTCAACTCCTGGTGCTGTTGCTGCTGCTGCTGCAATTCTTGGGGCTGGTCCTGAATCTGCTGTTGCTGGGGTTCGACGCAGCGATTGGTCATGATGAACTCTTTGGCCACCGGATTCAATTGTTGCAAACGCTTGTACGACGTCCGGTGGCACACCGCGTGACCGGCCACGGTAGTCGGAAACGCGAACCCGTCGTCAAACATGTCGTTACGGCTCATCACCAGCTTGCTCATCAGGAACCACACTGCACGAAGGTCAGTAGCGTTCAAGTTGCGCGGTTTGCTAATTAATTTTTCGAACAAGTCTGTGGCGATCGGTATCAGCGATAAGGCCGTCACCGAAGATTCCTGCGTCATTTTGTATATTAACTTCTCCTGCCGTATCTGGATGTCAGGGGTGTTGACCATGATCGAACTATAGGTTTTGGAAACCGTGAACACCGTCTCCGTCTGCACCATCGTCGGCTTCCCCGCCACCGCCGTCGTCGTTTTCTGTTCACCGCCGTCCGCAACGGACGCCATCACAGTGGTTTGCGTCTGCTGTTTGTTCTTCTTATTAGCCCGTTTTCGAGCCGATTTGCTCAGTTTCGAACTCGGTTTCGCGTTCTCGTCGTTGTCGTTCTTCGGTTCCACGTTATCGGGCGGTACGACGGTCTCGGCCTGTCCTATCCCCGGCTTGTCCATCACCACCACGTCGACGGTCGTCTTCTCGACGGCCGTCTTTTTCTCTGGAAAAACGCACATACGGCATATTAATGTCATTTTGAACGACACGCGTCGTCAATAATACAACAAAATATTTGCGGAGCCGAGTCGGCCGGCATTTCAAACGGGTGCAAGTCAGCCGGAGGGCGAGTGGGGGGGGGGGAGGAGTGTACGTTTTTTTATACTCATTTCAAATTTCAATGAAATGTCTATTACGAATCATTCGCGATCAGTAGTTAAAGATGGCTATAAAATACACGATCCAGTGATATAAAATATAATATAAAAACACTATATAATATTACACACGACGACAGGTAAGAAGTAAGTAGATGCATGAGATATATCTTTTCTCCCGCGTTTATGTACTTTTGTCTTTTATTCTCTTGTATTAAGCCACGTATACTATTTTTTTTCCGTATAATATTGTTTTATATAATCAATTTCGAAAATGGGATTTAAATTATTATAATAATTTATTTATACGTGCGCCGGAAATTACGAATTAGGGGTTCTTTACATCATTTAAAGAAATATGTATTGCAATTATGAAAAATTGATATTCTCGATATCGGAATTTCATATGACACAATTTCTATTACGCGGTTATTTAATACACGAATTAGAGACAAAATACGTGTCCGATATAACGCTAGTTAACACGTATTTTGTCCCAGGGATTAACCCGTCAGGGCATTACGTTCCTCCTTAGAATTAAAAAATTTCTTTATTACGATTTGTTTGTCGCGATATTCGAATAAAGATTTTTTTTTTTTTGGAAAATCCCAAAGGGATGAACGACTTTAAACACAGAACAATTGGATGGTCAAGGACGGAATTGAAAATAGTGAGAGGAGGGCCGGCCACTACACCGCATTTAGTCCAAAACTATTAGTCGACAAAACAACGCAGACAAAAACTGAGTGAAATTGAACAGCTCAAAACCTCTGCGCTGTAGTGGCACGGGCGCAATAACGGCTCAGTTTAAAGTCGGTTTGTGTAATTGATTCCCCGGAGAGGAAACTTGCGGCTGACGCGCGGTTATTTTGTGCGCGAGATGATTTTTAAACGATACGACCCCGTTTAAATACACGACGACGACGCGTTCATTGATCGGAGAAGGAGAGCAAACGTCGTTTTGGATCCGTCCGTATACTTTCGCACGGCGTAATTAGATGATCACTGCTGCTGCAGATCGATTGATGGACGAAAACCGTCGCGGCTTTTTCTACACATCGTTGGAAAGGGGAGGGAATAAAATAAATAAATAAATATATTCGGTGTAATAGTATTTGATCGAAGAGATTTTTACGACGTCCGTCGCGTCGTAGGCGGTGAACGAGCCGAATTTCTCTTTTGCGCAAAAAAAAAAAAAAAAAAAAAAATTGGCGAGAGATCTCACACTACGTGTAGTGTAATGTATTTAAAACACCGCGTGCGCGAATTTCAACGCGATTAAACGACGGTGAGTAAAAAATAAAAAATAAAAATAGCTTTAACAATCCAGTTTTAACGAAACGAAAACGACGTTTACATACACGTACGAGTTTATTTTTATGTTTTTATTTTCGGTAATGCGTGCGTTCGAACGAAGGAAAAGGAGCAAAAAAAAAAAAAACGTATTGCTCACTCCGTCTACTTTCACTGATCTTAGTTTCGTCGCACGATTGTACAACAGGACGACTACTTTCTTCGGTGATCGTATTTTAATATTTTATTACTTCCACGCAATAAATAATATTTAATTTCGATTGTGACCAAACTCCTCGACGTGACGACAACACACAGTATTTTCTGTACACGCAGCAGTTGCTGAAGACACCCAGTGTTTAAACAAACGCACTTTTGCATAAAGGGAGAAGTTATTTTTTGAAACGAAACGATAAAAAAAAAAAAGAGACGACTTTTTTTTTCAGAACCCGATTCGGAAAATATGGGATTTTAAAATTTGACAAATGCCGAGCGCCTATTCTTTTTACATAATAATAATTATTCATCGCGCGACGATAAAAACACGATTTTTGACATTTAAAAACGATATCGAGTAACATAATTTATGTTCGCCACTAGGTAACAACAGGCCAACACACGAGGTAACACGAAATGATTTTGAAACGTTAATTTTTTTTGTAAAATCTTCTTTTTAAATAATAATTTAAATTTAGAGGGGGTGGGGAAAAAGATATTAAAAACACATTTTTTATTTTGTCGAAGAAATAGAGTTTTCAACCATTGCAGCAGTATTACTACACACGTTATTCCATAGAGGAAACGGCGAGAGATTTCAAGAAAATTTCGCGTGCAATATTATTGTATTGCCATTCGAAAAATTCGAATGGCACGCATTGATTATTATTATTATTATTATTATTATTATTATTATTATTATTATTATTATTATTATTATTATTATTATTATTATTGTTATTATTATTATGTGTAAGGTTTTACTTTTTTCTCTCCGTTTCTCGTTAAATCATTGTTTTAGAGTTGATGTTATCGCGCGGGAACGACGTAAACCTTGAATTTTATACGTTATTATAATACCAAACGATATATGAATATTTTTGCGAGTATTTATTATTATTTTTTTTTTACCGCTCCTACGACCACACGATAATATACCAACAAAAAACTCCCCCTCTCCAATTATATTTTTTATTTGGTCAAAAAAATAAATGTACACACAAATGCAGCAGCGGCTGTTGTAAGCGTCGACGCGATAAAGGTCAATTTTTTATATTTTTTTCACACAATCAACGAAAATCCCGAGGATACGTGTTTAATAGAATGTCCCGTCGTCTCTCCACGAACACACGTCACCTCATGTTGCGAACTCCGTTGTGTGTGCGTGTGTAATCGAAATTTTCAAAAAAAAAAAAAAGTCCACCTCGAAATATATTCGTATAGATTGAAATTCGCTCTCGTACCGACTCGGCGATTATTATAACCGAAAAAAAAAATTAGGATATATATTTTTATATACAAAACGGTTCTGCGTAAGCACGGCGAGAAGAATTCGAGGTTTTCTATTTTATAGTTCGCGTTGCGCGTAATATATTTCAGAAGCGTTTCGTTTTCGGCAGATCGGCCCCGTAAAACGTCTAAAAAAAAAAAACTATTTTGAAAATTCAATATAAATGCCTCAATAAAAGTCAATCGCGTGAACACGGTTTACAATGTTCTTGATCGAGCGAGCGAGAAGGACACGTAGGTGGATGGACAACGATCGGAAATCGTTTATCGTCTTTTTTTTTTTTCTTAGCCGGTCGGACACACGTCGTACACACAGACTTTGTTGCAATATTATTATTCGGACCGAACGCGACGAAATAGAAACAAAAAAAAAAAAATCGAAATCATCGCAGACTCCCGTCGATGACGCGTACAATATTTTAGAGACCGACGGAATTGTATGTATTTACATATTATTTTTACCGAGAGAATGTACAGCTCCGGTTGGACAAGAGTCTTTCTCGGCCATTCATTTTTCCTATATCAAAAAATTTCAGCGCATAAAAAGCAGCACACATTTCAAGATCAGAGAAAATATTCTGTGCAAAATTATACGTTTTTGGAATACATCGGGTATTTAACATTTGAATTTTTCATTAAAAAAAAAAAAAAAAGAAATGTAAAAAAGAATGTCAGTTTTTACCTCCAGGACGCCACAATTAGATCGGGTAATGTTTACCGATCAACTCGAACGCGAAATATACGAGTATATATTATTTTTTGAGTATATTTAATAAAGTGAAATGTACTTAAATATTATATATCACCATCAAGTGTAGATTAAGTACGGCTGTTTAGGTAACTTTTTTAAAGATGAAAATTTAATTTAACTATCTTATAATTTTTACGAACTGTTACGTTTATTCGCGCTTTTTTTTCTACAGTATTTAATAAATTTTTTTGATGAAACGTTATATATTTCGAAAAAAGAATATTTATACGCATATATAAAAGAGTATTTTGACAAAAGCACAAAAACATCTTGATATTTTTAATATTTTAAACGCATATAAATCCGGTCACTATATTCGTTATGAAGAAGAAAATTAATAAGAAAATAGAACTTATAGAAAAATTAGTAAGTAAGTCGTCGAAATTACAATTATTATTTTATATAAGTACCTTCGATACCACGATACCTTCGTGTCAAAAAAGTAAAAAATTACTCGAGAATAAAAAAACACCATCGCCCGATTAAGATGATCACGCACAGTTAAACCGACCGAATGCGAGAAAGTATAATAATATTCTACTGTACCTTTATCGGAGTTTTTACAATTGACGACTACCGCGTTGGCCGTTGTCGGCGGCGAGTTGTTCCCACGTTTCAGCGATTCCTGTTGTACTTTATCGGACGGCGATAGTTTAATTTCGTCCGTTGTCACTTTGCTCTTGGTGTTCACTTCCGGAACTTGGGCTGTCGCCGCTTTGCTCTTAATCACCACATCAGGAAGGGCCGCAACTGCCGCCGCTTTGCTCTTGGTCACCACTTCAGGAAGGGCCACAACTGTCGCCGCTTTGCTCTTGATCACCACTTCAGGAAGGGCCACGACTGCCGCCACTTTACTCTTGATCACCACTTCAGGAAAGGCCGCAACTGGCGGCGCTTTGCTCTTGATCACCACTTCAGAAAGGGCCACAACTGCCGCCGCTTTGCTCTTGATCACCACTTCAGGAAGGGGCGCAACTGGCGCCGCTTTGCCCTTGATCACCTTAGCCGCCACCCCTTTGTTCTTGATCACTTCAGGAAGGGGCGCAATTGCCGCCGCTTTGCTCTTGGACATCATCCTTTCAGGAAGAGGCGCATTGTTCTTGATCACTTCAGGAAGGGGCGCAACTGCAGCCACTTTGCTCTTGGGCACTTCCTGAAGGAGCACAGCAGCAGCCGTCGCTCCGCTCTTGGGCAGTTCCGGGATGGGCACAACCGCCTTGCCGCCGGCCGTAGGCGAGGTCTGCATTTTGGAATTCTTCGACGACGGTCCGCGATTCTTGTTGTTATTATTGTTGTTGTTGTTGCTGGTGTAAGTATCTCCGTCATTGTCGTTCTCATTAACGTTGTGACCCATCGGTGGCGACACAGCGGAGACCGCGACGTCTCTGCGATTTTTTACAGGCGACGGTGGCGGTGATGGTTTCGACTTGTTGTTGTTGTTGTTACCACCGGCCGCCGATGTCCTCTTGGAAATGTTAGTGGACGGACTCGAATGGGCCGAACAGTCCGGGTTCGAATTGCCGTATCTTCGTGATCTTTTTTTCGATCCTGAAACACCGTATCAAGAAACAAAAATAAAAGAAAAATCCGTATTAAAATATCGTTGTGACTGAATTTACAGCGATCGAAAAAAACAAAATGTAAAAATATAGATTTTTTTTTTTTAGAGGAAGGCTAAGGGGGAGGGGGAGTATACGCGCATTTTACAATATTATTTTATTTTTATTTACAAACGCCCAAGTGGGCAATTGATATAATATATAACGGATAAAAAGATAAATAACAACAGCAATAATGATAACAAATAAATAAGATTTGTTTAATACAACAAACGCGGTTTCGTACAACCAAATTGTTCGTAAAAATTACAATAAAGTTTGATTTGTACGAGTGAAGAAGATCCTGGCGAACACGCCACTGCGCAATTTCCCGATAGAAGATGTTCCCGGATGGAGCAACGATTATTTTCAATCGCGGAGGCCGAGAAAAACGGACGAGATATTATACACGTTAGATTTCTCGGCAAACGCTATAAAAACGTCGTTTCACCGAATATTATTTTCTTTTTTTTTTCTCGTCCACGGAAAGTATTTGAAAATATAATATTTTTTACGCAACCCGTTTTCGTAATTAAATACACACAAATCCTAATAAAACCGGTGTAACGCGACATAAAAAAAAAATCACTCGTATTATATTACCGCCGAGTAAATGAATTAAAAAAACAAATATTTTTCATATAAAAATCGCTACGTTTAATCAAAGTCTATAAGTATTTTTCTTTAACAATATGTCAATATTTCTTCAAAAAAAAAAAAAAACCCGTACGCATTAACCATACGATTTTTCTTTTTAATTTCGGGATGTTTGTCCTGTAGGATTTTACGTGCGCGAATTTTTAATTAATGGTATTATTTATTTTTTTATTACTTATATAACATTACTTACTTAAAAAAATACAATTGAAATCTTTAAATATCGGGCACCGTCGGTCGCCGAAATTTCGTCCACTATTTAGAGAACGGGGTCAGTAAACTCGTTGTGAGAGAATAAAGTGTATATTGTACACTAATTGTCGCTTATTTGTACACCGATTGATACTAAGTATATTTGCATATAAAATAGTGAAATGAATTTGTTATTTATATTTTGCAAGTGCAATTATTTTATAACATAGAGGTGTTCATTAATTAACATTTATATTTAGGCAAATAAAAATAATTTGAAGGTAAAAATTAACATATATGGAAGAAAATCGGTTACTTTAACTTGTTTATAAGACCTTTTTACGCGCGTTCATTAAAAACTAATTTAATAATAATTAAAATAAATTTAATTATAACGATAGTGTAATGTAATGACGAGTAAAAATATGTACGCTGTAACGAAATATACTTAGTCAATTACGATAAACAAAAAAATTATCGAAATCTTGCCCATAAAAAATGTCCGCTATTTGGAGAGGTGTCGTCCGTTAAGTGAGGATTCACTGTAATATCGTCGTCATACGGTGTACTGTCTAACACAGTGGTTCTCGACCGGGAAGGAATTTAGGTACTGCACAGGGGGGATGGAATATATCGTGGAATATATTTGTATTAAATGAAAACCAAATTATCGCAAAACGTATCGTTTATTTTTAATTTAACATTTTGAACTTTATACACATTTAATAACTAGTCACTGGTTCAAGAGTTAAGTAAAAAACTTATAAAATTGTCATTGTTAGATGTACTATTTTTTTTTTTTGGTTTAAAATGTAGTGGGGAAGGGGGAATGACCATCTGACTGTTAGTAGTAAAGCGTCAAGTATATAACGTTGAGAACCACTGGTCCAATCCGATGCATATTGACGATCTCATTTCTCTTAAACCCTACCGCACACCACAGCATTTTTTTTAAAAAAAGAAACCAATCGCGTGTTCTATAATACGTATGCATATATAATATATATATATATATATGTTTAATACGATATATTGTATACACGTCGATCTGTATTTTCTGATATTGTTAAACAATGAATTCAGACGATTCGGCCGTGTGCTGCTGCAACACAACAGGCCATAATATTATGACGCGTATTATAATAATAGCACCACAATGAATCCGTTGAATAATTAACGTTCGGCTTTATCGATTTTTGCATGTTTTTCTATACGCGAATGGAATGTTATGGCGAGTTCGAAACGCGAATTGACGGAAGGAGGAACGCGCGATCGTGAAAGAGAACGACGAACTGTGGACAACAACGCAGCGGCGATTTGAATATTATACACAAACACTTTAATTAAAAAAAAAAAACATCGCGTGTTCAATACTTCATTTAAGCAAGTACCGTATATTGTAAAATATCAGAAAATTCAATTCACTCGGTGTTTTCGTTATTCGTGATTTCTGCGCGAGAAATCGAAAACCGCCGAGAGAGAGAGAGAGAGAAGTATAAATAAAACGTAGATATTGTAATATTATATTAAAAAAAATATCTTCGATTTTACGGGGAAACTAAATAATATTTGTTTAATGTCATAATACGTAGACTGGCCCGAACCGGTGTATTCGGATGTTTATGAAAATCTCGCCCGAATTAACATGAAAATTTGTCCAAAAGAAAAAGCCGCCTTAGGCACGTATATTTTTAGAGATAAATGTTTATCGAAACCTTCAACGAAACTTCGGCGAAACCTCAATATAATAATAATAATAATAATAATAATAATAATAATAATAATAATAATAATAATAATAATATCGATTGTTTGGTGTTCGTGTAGAAATTTATTAAAAAAAAAAGTAATCGGGTATTTTTAGTTACGAAAACTACTGAAAAACAACGAAAAAATAGTGTTGGGAATGGAGATTTATGGCGAATTAAAAAAAAAAAAAAAAAAAAACGAGCGTTGGAAATATTCAAAGCTGTTAAACATCCCCCGCTATTTTATTATGTATTATTTTTTAATTACTACGTCAGAGAACTGCCGTAATCCGAGTGCACGGATTAAATATAAATATATTTGATTTAGTATGCCACAAACGAACACGTGAATTTTTATCCGACAACGACAGCAGTCATCGGACGACGAAAAAGTACGCTAAAGTCGTATATTATAAAAACGGAGAACAAATTTTTTGTTTGTTTAACCGATAAACAAAATTCGGACGCCCTTTGCCCCGCCGTATACTATTTATTTTTTTCTAGAGCACTTTTTCTTCTAATAAATATCCACACCGCAGGCGACATAAACGGGCCAATTGAATTTCGTTTATATAAATATATATACACATTTTTTTTTTACACGTTGGCGTATAACGTGTACAGAGAAAAAAGCGAATATTATTAAACGGACGATACGCATACGCACACACGGGCAAACGAAATCGTACAACGTCCGAGAAAACACGCTGTTAAGGGTGTGGTGTACCGTGAAAATACAGAGAATGTTTAAGATGGTTCGCGAGGGATAATAAGAACGCCGAGAAGTCGTACGTGTTAAGACACCAAATTGTCATATAAAATAAATTACAATATATATATATTTGCATACAGTCGTTTTTCTTTGATTGTTGAGAAATTACGCGATTAAAAAAAAAAAAAAATAATTTTTGTTTTCGATAAAAATTGTATTTTCAAAATGCTTATATAAAACCAGTTAAAAAGATATTTAAAAACGTGTTGTTCTACGGATGACGTTGCGTAAAAAGTTCCGTGTCTAAAATGTAGCCTTCACGGAGTTCTTTACTCCGGGTGAAGCAGTCATATACATTTTCATGATCGTAAAATCATCGTCATAGGCAGTCCTCTTCTTTAATTTCCATATTATTAATATTAATATTATTCCCTCCAATCTATAATAATAATAACAACACTCTAAAATCGTTTGAGTTGTTCGTTTTGTTTTGTTTGTTTTTTGTTTTTTTTTCGTAAGAGTCAAACGCGTTTCAGATTAAACGAATGTAAACGTCACTCGACCACGACAACAATAACGACATACGACGATCATATTATATGATGTATAAAACAATCGGACGAATAAAATATTACACGTGTTGTTTTTATTTTTCGATTGCCGACGTGGGCGCGGTGGACTCGTACGACGACAATAAATAAATAACACGCGGTATTTTGTACGAGAGAGAAAGAGACGAAATATATTTTAGTTTTTGACGGACACGAGCCCGCTGCTGCCGGAAAAGATTTGATCGCCGTCGCGAAGGTATTCGTCGTTTTGCAACAGTGTTTGAGGAGTGCGTTCGATCGAACCGATTTATTATTATTATAATACATAGTACATTTATAATACATGTACGACGCGTAATAAGTGTTCGTCGGCGTCCGATGTTAAGAATAAAACCAAAAGCTATCGTCGAGGAAACGGGGTTTCGAAATACGCGACGAATAATATTATTTCGGGTAAATTTTCCAGTTGAAAACGAGTGTCCAAGAAAATCGAATGGCTTTGATTCCCGTGGTGACGTACACAGATGAGACTCGTGTAAAACCTCCGGAACGCGATTTCGGTAATACACAGGAACGGACATCGCATCTTGTACACTGACGTTATTTTCCGAATTCGACAGGTTTTAGTGATTTTAAACGTTTAACGGCGTATTTCGTTTACTCTACGTTTTCCACAATAATAATAATTTTTTTTTTCGACATTTTCGTCATATTAAATTTTTTCCCGTTTCCCTGGCCCACTCTGCGGGAAAAAAAATCAGCGGTATTATTATATTTCACGTGTCTCAATGAATTTTGCGAAAAAAAAAAATGAAAGTAGTTTCCGTTTTTCTAACGGACGATTCTTTATCGATATACAATTATTCGAGTAAATAATATATATTTTTATCTATACGTTTATTTTTTCAAATGAAAATAATGAAGATGTGTTTTAACACTATTCCCCCTTGATAAACCGAAGCCGAAGCCTGGAACTTAATAATATGGTTAATATTGGCGTACGGAAGATCATTTTTTTTTTTTTTTTTTTTTAGCACTCTAAACTTTGTCATTGAAATCGTTAGAATTGTACCGCGTACACCATCAGCAATCAACCGTTTTCTCGTTACGAAACAGAATTTTTCGGCCGCCGAAGAACCTAACCGCTAATTTCAATACTATCGCCCGGTTTTACGGCCGAATAGTAAAATATTGTTGAGACCATCATCGTATCGGTTGTATGTGAAAACTATACAAGTGATACGGTGCGGCGGAATATTGCAGTTTATCGATGGTCAGAGGTTACAACAATAATGACCTTATAATACTCGGTTGTAATAATTTGTGTACGTGATATCTTTTTGAAAATTACAAGATGTGATTAAAAAAAAAAAAGAAAAAAGAAATCGAGTAATACGAAAATTGTATTCACAGCGATTGTAAATTGTTTGTTTTTCGTGATATGATAATGTTAGAAGAAGAAAAAAAAATTATAAAAACACGATCGAATATTATGAATAGTAAAATTATACGCGAGAAATCACACCGACAACGGGGGTACACAGTGTCTTAACGTAATCGATCCGAGTTTATTAATTGTGACGTTTGTCGCGAAAACCATCGTGTATTGACGACGTCGAGAATGAAATTCCAACGAGTTGTTGTGGCGTTGATACGCCGAAAATTTTCGAAAACCCGTAATATTAAACTTACACGAGAATAATAATAATATATAACGGACTGAAACACCACCTGTACTTACGTAGCCGCGAACACGGGAAATTGTCGGCACGTTTTTGGACGAGAAATCCATACATAAACATATCCACGTTAATACATTACAATTCAATACATTTTATTAACACACGGTAGATGTTTGCAGGTGTTGACGCGGGAGAGCGGTTAACTGGCGTTTCGTTACTTCGTGGATTTTTCAATTATTTTATTTTATTCCGTGTTCTACTTACTATTATGACTGCAGCCAGTGTACGCTACGCGTTTTTTTTTTCTGCTTTCCCGTCTTTTGCTTGGATATACGAAGGTCTTTTGGATTAGAAACACGCGTACGCCACACGTAATAAAATGTCCACGAGGAAAACATGTTTTTTATTTTTTTTTCTAAACGCACACCTGTAACAGTAGCAGCAACGTTTGAGCGTTTTTCTTGCCCTTGAGCTCTATCGATCGCCATCGTAAATGTTATTGTTTTTTTTTTTTAAACAGGCTTTTGAATTAAAACGGCGAATCCGTCGGTATTATCGGAGAATGAGCAGGAATTAAGAAAAAAAAAAACCACAATCAATCGTTTTGCTATTCCCGGCATAATAATCGCAATAATTAATGACGGCGTCGAGCCGTCAATCGCAGTAAAATCTTTTGATTTCAGCTTACGTTGGACGACAACGGACACTCCCGACGACGATTCCAAAGACAGTTATGAAATTTGATCGATACGTACGTAGTCGACGTCAAAATCGTTCGTTCACACAACCGTTATTTATTCCCCGTATGTGTGTGTGTGTGTGTATATAATATTAGTTTGAAATTCATTTTGATAAAAATCTACCGGACACAACGCAGCAGCAGAAGTAAAGTAGTGAGATTCGCGTTGGCGAGACGTTTGCGACGATCGCAAACACTCGCGACCCGTTCTTCTTTCTCTTTCTCTCTATTTTTCCGGTTCCGCAATATGAATACGTTTCTTTCGGTCGCACGTGTCTACGTGTAAAGTATTCGCGCGTTTACTGGCCTTAAAAATCGCGTAAACCATACTCTGCCTATAATAATATAATATCATATGGATTTTGTCGTTGAATTATTAATTTTCGTTAATTTACCGTCTCTCTCTCTCTCTAAGGTTGTTTGACATAATATTTAACAAAGCGCGCAATCAGTGTGTACATGCGACGTCCTTGAACGAGGATATTATATATATATATATATATATTTGTGTTTGATACATAAGAAACACACATATATTGTCGTCGATTAGATTATAATACGTATGAGGCGCACGGAAAAGTTTTGCGACCACCACTCGACGTGACGCGTCCTCCCGTCTATAATATTTCCACACACAAAATGTTTTTTTTTTTTTTTCTATTATTTATTTAATGTAAATATTGTTTTATTAAATTTCAACTGGATAATCGAACGAGTTGCTGCTGCTGTTGCTCCGTGTTACGAAAGAGCGACGGACGCGACGATAAATATAAATTACACCGCGCGAATCGTTCGGTTTCTTTTCTATTCGCGGTTTCGTACGAGGAACGTCGACGTGAAACTCTCGTCGAATGTATGTTAGGTTAGGTTAGGTGTCAGCGGCCGCCGTGTAAAAACGAATTTCAATTGAAAAACTGTAAATTTATTAAATTGAAATATTTAGTTTTAAATACGAATTATAACACCGCGTCGCGTCGCGCGAGTTTACGCTCCGTCGACATAAACGCAAAAAAAAAAAAAAATACAAACAAACAAAAGAAAAACCACTGTTAATTATATCATATTACGCGCGGGCGTGAGAAATTTTTTTCGTGCGATTCATAACGCATTTCTTCATGACAAACGCAATAATTATATACGTTTCTCGATTAGAGTTGCCAAGAAGAATGTCTATAGAACGTTCGTTTGGCCACGTTCCTTTTCTGTATTGCGATGCACAAACACGTTTGTAAAAAAATTTGAAATTCGTACTCGCGAGATTGGTTTGGAGTGGTAAAAACCGATTGTTCGCGTTATTTTGTGCGGGGCGTACAACGAGACGGATTAAAAATCTTAAAAAAAAGAAAAAAGCGACGTTAACGCAATGTAATAAGAAAAAAAAATCCATTTTCGATTTACGAGCTCAGCGATGAACGAGACGGGGATAATTAATGTTTAGAGAACACGATACAACAATTAAAAATAATAAAACGAATAAGAAAAATTGATTATTCTCAAAATACATTAATTTTCGTTCTCCGTAAATCCGAATACTGTAAATCGTCCGTTTACTTATTCTGCGCGCATTAATCGACATTTGTATAAAAAAAAAAAAATCAATTGACACTCGGACGCGTTATACGTGGTCCGGGGTTACACGTTAACCCCGAGGAGTTCACGAGTAAATCCCCCAACACATTTTGTTCAAAATGATTATTTTTTCGTTATCACTACTGACAATGATAGATTTTAGATGCGCTCTTTTGACGAGGCGAAGTAACTATAACTGCCCTCCGACTACCGTCCTCGATAATCAATTCATACGTTTTAAATTCAATTGTCGAAAATTAAACATTAACCCTTGAACGCACGATTCGATTCCGAATAAGTGAAAACGAAAGTCGTTCTATCAACAGGTAAGAAGACACTCTATAATATTATATTTAAAACAACGCGAGTCCGTATAATATATATTACAATAAGAACGTCGAACTTTCCGCGGTACGCTAAAGGAGGGACGGACAGAAGAAAGACGGTTTTATTTCAAAAATATTATTCACGATTTCGTCGGAATTTGATTTCACTCTATTGTGTCATTTGCGCGTTTAATAACAATTAATTTGTCCGACATCGCAATACGTACAACCTAGCATAGCATTCGATTAAAGTCTGTAATCAACTCGTCGTCGTTGCACGTTTCAACAGAAATTTACGTGCGAAAAAATTTTTAGATTACAATAATAATAACACGAGCGCGGTGGAAAGTCCTATTGCCCCGCACTATTGGGTGTATTACAACAAAATAACGAGCGGAAATAGCGCGCTGAATGCTGCTGATTCGTGATAACGCACGGACTGCGGCGGATAGCGCACGGGGGCACCGGCAAATCCGTTGCCGTACACCTATACCGGCCGGCCGGCCGTCACCGTCGTAACGAAAATTCTGTAACGTCGCGCACACCGATGAAAAACTACAGTGGACCCGCGCCAGTGTATGATTATTACAATATCTAAATAATAGGCTGCGACGTGACGCGGTTTCCTCTGGATAAAATATACGATCACATCGTTGGTCCCGGGGGATATTCTATCGTCGTCGTCGTCGTCGTTTCCCAAACCTTCTCCTCGCCGCATCCTTCCTTCCCGTCCGTCCGTCCGTCGTTCCCGCTCGCGTCCGTTTCCTCTTTCCGCGCAACCGGATCCACCCGAGTCCTCTTTGTCACGCAGTCGTATTGTTTTGTCATCATCCCGCCGGTGGACGGGACACTCTGTGTGTCTATCCGTAGTAGTTTTCTTGGTAATTCGTTCTACGGTCATTCGGAACAGTCCGTCGTGGAAAACGGAAACGTCGCCGCCGCACGTTATACGTATCGTGTTTTCCGTAAGTACTGCGCGCGTTACACACCACGATTTCGACGGATTTCGGACGGCGAATTTCCATTTTCGAATCCGTTCAGAATGGGACATAATATAACCGAGCCGTCACATCGAGAATTATATATATAGAAAAAAAAAAAAAAAAAAATCCGTACACAACAACCGTTTATCCGCGATACAACCGGTGGTAGCAGCATTATACGTTGGTTCGACGCTCTGAAACTTATCCTCCGGTTTTTTTTTTTTTTATCACGAAAAACGTGGTAACGGGTAAACGTCACGAGCGCGAGGCGAGCTCAACGGGGTTTGAAATTAGAAATTTCATCAAAACGGTGCTCTTAAAAAAAAAATTAAAATTAAAAAAAAATTTTTTTTCATTTAAATTAATATTAATCGTTTTACGAGTAACGTTTGAAATAAATTTCACGTTTCGAAAATCTAAACGTGCAGATACAATATTACAAGTATCCATATAGTAGAAAACGTACTTTATCTGAAACGCGATTTCGGTTCATAAACGCGAACGCATTAACTAAATATGACCGAAATTCGTCAGAACGCATTTTTTTTTTCTTCTTTCGTACGCCCTATAAATATTGTAATTATCGAGTGCCGTTTTTTTGCATTAATAACCATTGATGCTATAGAATGGTATAGGTTTCAATTTATATAATATGCGGTGGTACACATAAGTATAAGATGAATGACCACCGCGGCTCGACGTTGTGCGCGACCTGCAGGTTAGGTTAGACTCAATATTGTTTGGCAGCTCGCGGAGTTCTCAGAACCGTTTTTCAAATTCCGTTGAATATAATTTTACTTTCATGTACACCTTCTTCTTAGCAGTGATGGGACTCGCTGAAAAGCGTCTGATAATAATATAAGAGACGATAATTTTTTTTTTTTTTTAGACGGAGAATTTCTAAAAAACACAAGCGCCTATGACTGCAGGCTACGGGGAAAAAAAAAGCTGAAAAAATCTTCATTTCGAGACAGCGAGTTTGAGTTAGGGTTGCCAACCGTCCTACATCGGACATTGATTTAGACATTACGCGCGAAAACGATTTATGTAGGACAACGTTACGTTTCAATACGTCAAGACCTTATAACGCGCGCGAAGTCCACGCAGGGGCGTATTTACTTCATCCCTTAGGGGGGGGGTGTGTGAGTAGAAAAACGGCCCGTCGAATCTGTTGCCGACTTAGAATTATACGAAAATAATAAGTTTTAAATAAAAAAATGTTTTATTGCATTTTAGGGTTTAGTTCGATTAATTTTAGTTGTCAGTAGATATAGGTACACATACAAATATCTAGGGGGGGGGGCGATCGCCCCTCCCTTGTATACGCTCCTGGGTCCACGAAGGAATAGCCTTGGAAGAAAAAAAAAACACGGACAGCGGAACAGGGAACGGTTAACGGTTTCAGTAAAAGGGGATTTTTTTCCTCCTTTTGCATCCCAAGAGTCAGGGCTTCGGCGACGAAAACCTAATGCCGACAGCGTCCCTGCATTTTACACATTTTAACAGTTGGCAATCCTAGTTTCGAGTACGTGTCCACTACGAAGAAATAACGAACGACGAGGTTTTTTTTTTTCTCGCCGACAACTCGCGGCGTGTTCCCAAAAGAGACGGTTTAAAAAAAATCTTTCCCGTCAAAAAAACAATAAATTCCGATAAATCGTAGGCGATGTAACACGCACACAATACGCGGGTAGTATCCACAAAAAAAAATGGCGTTTACCTACCGACCAATAACAATAATAATAATAATATGACAAGGACGGCATAAATATACGCAGTAAAACGCGGTTAAGATTTCGACGGGATGCGGCGGCGGGTAGTCGGAGAGAAGAAAAAAATAATGCGTACCGCGGGCAACACACAAAAGCAGTTTTTGTGCATCACAGCCACGACCCTCCACACGGTGCACGCGCGTTTTAGGCGTACCGTCGGAGGAACCTCCCCCGCCGACCCTTCGAACGCACCGCTGCTCGATCCGCCCCTATCGGGGACGCTCGTTGTGTTTATCATACTCGGAAAAGGGACGCGCACGAAAACACGTTTGGCATTTCGTACATAATAGCCGTTCAGCTATGAGTAGTGTATTGTGTGGAGGGGAGGGTATATCCGGTGGTTTACACGACGACCCTCGTACACGCACACCGCACCGCCCGCCGCCGACAATCGGAGAACGTTTCGAGAAACTTGTTTTTGGCGGCGACCGCGTGGGGTGCCGGTGACGAATAGGTAACGCGCGCGCGCGCACTGGCAGCGATCCGCTCGTTTCTATTGTGTTTGTTACCGGTCTCCGACAACGGGCCGTTCACACGGGCGCCGAAATATTCGTCCGAAGACCGCGGCGGCGTTTTATTAAAATACATTATACTGGGCTATATCTCACGGATTTATCTCACGTATAAAATGTATATAAAATGTTTTATAAATACAACAAAATCGAGCGGCGCTTTTACACAATAATAATAATAATAACGACAACACGTGTGTGTACACTTATTTGTAGGTTATATGCAGTGTACGACGATCAGTAGCAGCACCACAAAGGACGCGCCCCGCGTTTATATTACCACCACCCCCTGACGACGCACAGGGCGAACGACACTCTCGGGAAAACCGCTTTTCCAACGCGATTCGAAATTCGGGAAGGGATATCGGCGGGCCGACGCGCGCTATTTCCGTACGCGTTTGGCGAACGCGCGCGAAACGGAAGTGGAATGATTCACAACGATAATAATATAATTCGTGTGCGTGCGGATAAGATTCCGGATCCGGAAAGCGACTTCGGTAAAAGAGCAAAAAAAAAAAATTTTTTTTTACGCTTACGTTTGGTCGGTGCGGACGACGTTTCCGTCTCCGTCTCCTTGTCGTCGTCGTCGTCGTCGTCATCGTCGTCGTCGTCGTCCACTTGCAGAACGTCGATCTGATGATTCGGTCGAAAGCTGCATAGAAGTCGATGTACACACAATGTGACCGGTACGATCAGTAACGTTACACAGAAGATCAAAATGGTCTTTAAAATGCTGGTGTTGTCGCATTTGTCGTTCACTCGCAACACCGTGGTCGAACTTTTCTGTTCGTTCTGCATGTCCAACATCGAGTTGGCCACGTACGAGACGCCGAACGCTAGGGCGAACACGACGAAAATCGCTGTGCTCGTCGTCGTCATGTCCCCGTTCACGCGCGGTCCGGTGACAACGTTTCGCTAGGATTCACGTCGAAACCACTATTACTACTGTTTTTACAATCACCGATAATTAATAACGAAGACACTTTGTCGTCGCGTCTGCTGCTGCGACGACGGCGATGGCGGTGGTGACGGTGGCGATGCGTAGGCGATCGTCCGCGGCGGTGCACTAGCATTTATACCGGAAAAACGGCGATCGCGTGCAACGGTTGTTATTATTATTACACGAGGACGAGTGAAATTCTTAGAAAACAAAAATAATAATAATAACGACGAAAGAAAATATTCGTTTTTATTATTACGACGAGAATACGCGACGGCGCGGAGAAATCGTCGAATCGCAAAAAAAAAAAAAAAAAAAAAGAGTTCAATAAAAGAAAAAGTCAAAAAAAGCAAAAAAAAAAAATGTTTATTAAAAACGAAAGAAAAAAAAAAACTACACGAGTTTTAAAACGCGCGCGCACTGCAAGAACGCGTGTAACGCACAAAACACACACACACACGCGGGCGCGCGGTAACAGACGTGCAGAGAGAGAGAGAGAGAGAGTCGATGGCGCGTGTACGCGACGGTACCGGACAGACGAATGACAAGAGAATGCCGCGCGCGTGATGGCCGAACCACACCGGCACAGGCGTTCGGTACAAATCGGTGCTGGGTGCGTTGTGGCCGCCGCCGGTAGCTGTTGCCTGGCTGCCGCCGCCGCCGCCGCCGCCGGCCGAGTCCACAACAATATAACACGCAGTGCGCCGCGCACTGCACCGCACCGCAACGCCGTTGCGGCAGAGTTTCTCCGCGGCGTGAAACGCGAAACGCGACGCCATCTGTCGACGGACCGGTGCACGCAGGCAGACTTCCTCCTCCTCCAACAACAACAACAACACCGTTTCGTTTGCCGCCGGTCGACGACTGTGTAACTCGCACCACCACCTGTCGCCGCTGCTGCTGCTGCCGCCGAGCATCGTCTCGATGAAAATATATTTTTTTGGAAAAAAATAATAATCGTCGATAGTCGGTAATAAGCGTATTATTTACTACGCCGCACCGTTAATAAAAATCGTAATGAACACTACGCGTTTGGAAAAATTCGTTCGCGCGCACGGGAAGAACGGTTTCACGGGGGTTTGTGTAGCCACGCGATTTCTCTCGATTTTCTTCGTTTATATTCCGTATACACGTCCGTCTCGGCAACGTCAACGCCATTTTACCGACTGTTGCCAAAAATAAATCCCGTTCGATCCGTCTTTCCGAACACCGTCCGGCCCCCGAGTTTTATACACTCTTTTTGTCCCAGTGTATATTACACACACATGCACAAAAAACAACGGCGCGTCAACGTGACCCTGCGCAGACTTCAATTCAGACATTCGCGAATTGTTACCCTGTATACGAGTGTACCGGAACGGCATTCGCTTCTAACGAATCGTGCCCCGGTTATCCTGGAATCGCGATTTCGGAAACAGTGGCTCGATCAGGGAAAGAAGGGCTTTGGAGCTAAAGTCCTCGCTTCGCAAATTTTTTTTTTCTTCATAAACTTATATACGTTATTCTGTAATATTGATTTGTTAGAATATTATATTATCCGGGGGGTGGGGGTGGTTCCGAACTCGATGATTATTGCGCGATTTCTTTATTATTAAAAATCACTGATTGTTGTTTATTCGCGTTTGTAAGGGAAATCCGTAAGTTAGCTTTTCGTCAGAAAAAAAAATTCCCGTAAGCTCGCCTGTTCGGCATATTCAATTCAATAGTATTCACATGCGCTGGATAAAAAATAATAATACACTCGAATTTATATGATCTGGTTATAATAATAATAATACGAGTTGAAAACGCGTTAAAATTATAAAAACATCGCGGTCAGCGCAGTGTAACAATAAGAATACGTTTAAATTGAATTACAAATATATATATAATAAAACTACAGAGAATTCGACAACGAAAGTAACCAACGCTGTAACGGGGATTTGAGTCAAAGTACATATTACGATGTGAATTAGAACTTGAAAACTATAAATATTTTTTTTTAAACACACCACTGCCACACTTCATCGCGTCGCATCGTTTTCCATTTGAAAACGAAACAAAAATCCGTCGTCATTTCGATTTTATAATATTACGTTTATAAAATATAATATAATTTATATACGATAATACGAATTTTTTTTTCTTGTTCAATTGAATACGAAAGACGTTTTTGTAAGCGACGGACTCGTGACGTATATATATATATAAAATACCACGGAATGACGTGTACACTGCGATTTGTCGTATTGTAAGATTCCCCAGTCCGGGGGCAAGGACAAGAGTGATTGGTTTGTACTTTTTTAATCGGTCAACTACAGTCTACTGTTTTCACGAGTTTCAGTAAAATATGTATTGGTGTTTTCTGTTGACCATTTATCTCATTCCGGTACGACTTTAAGTGACAATTTTATTGTCACGGAACACAGTATTTTATACCGTTTTATCAACGATCAATGACCGAATAACAACGAGTGGTATAGTAAAACGACGACGAAAGTTTCTACGCGAGTTTTTAGTTTCTTTTTTACAAACACGTCATTCGGGATTTTAACGTTACAACGAAAATATTGTTCAATCGTTCACACACACACACACACAATTTGTAAACACGAGGAGGGAGGGAGAAGAGAAAAAATTTCAATCTTAAAAAAATGTTCATTTTTTTTTTTTTAACATTTATTCCGTTAATAACATATTATGCATATGTCACAATACGTAAAATAATAATAATAATAATAATCAGTTATTATATACCACAACTGTATGAAAGAATATAATTTAATAGTGTCTCGTATCACTATAAGAAGTCGTATACGTGCATTGTACGAATGACATAAAAAAAATAAATAAATAACTCGTTCGGCATTGAACAACGTTTTAGTTATTCAAATAGAAAATTGTATCGATAGGATTATTATTATTATTATTGATGTTTGGTCTCGCAAGATTTTTGGATAATAATATATCGTAAACATTAACTAATTGAAAGATTGAAGTAAACAAATTAATATTTTTAAACTCGACTAATTTGTCAGTTATTTATTATTACTTAATTGGACTATAGTTTAAAATTTAAATTATCATTGGGGCTTAACCAGGGGCGTCCCTAGACAGTTTTCAAGAGGAGGGCGAACTTATTTTTTAAATCAATAATTTTGATTATTTTGATGACAATGATGGTAATTTTATACACTAAAAATTGTTATGGGGGACGCGCCTGAGCTTAACTTCTAATCGTTCGGTTAACACGTCAAACATACGACTCCATTTTAACTATTCGTAATTTTGTCCGACTTTTAACTGCCATTTTTTTTTGTTTTAAATATTACTCGCGGCTATATTAAATAATATATTCGGTTTTAATTTTAGACTATTGTGAATTGGATAATTTTTATTTCCCATTAAATAATAATAATAATAATTATTATTATTATTATTCTCGATCCGTTTTAAAATGAAAAATCGAAAAAGTAAGAATTTTTTTTCGCGTGTTAGCTTATTATTGAACTATGTGAATTTATTTTCAACCGAAGGCACTTAAGTTAACTCAACTAAAACGGTTTTCCATTGACTTTGTCAATATAATATGTAGTAATGGGACGTCGGAAAGAGTAAAAACGGATTTTCTTTTAACGACCCGTACAGAGTAAAACAATAAACGTACTCCGTCGTCTCACGATTGTAAAATGTTTAAAAAAAAAATTATTTGTTATTTCATTCGCGTCTGTGCAAGCTGCCGAGGAGAAATAAATTGCGCGGCTTCCTATACGTCGCGTGATGGCGTCCTTCGGTGTAATGTTATATAAATGTTTAATAATGTAATGTTTATTAATATTTGATATCGTTTAATAATAATGTTTGCGTACAGTGTTGCAGGCGTGTACGACAATATATTATATTATCCATCGGTTTCAAGGTTTCCCGCCAAATCCCCGATATCGGTCTGTGCGCTTATTCGCGTTAGTTTTTTTTTTTTTTTTTTGTTTTTTTGTGTAATTTAATATGAATTATATAATGTTTCGAAAATAAAAGAGCATCAAGCGTTTTCGTAATATTAATTGCACACCGACCATTTGTTGGTGAACGCGTAACGTTTTGAAATTATTTTCATACACTGTCCGTAATGTTTCCGTTCCGCGGTTAAACATCTCTACAATTGTATAAACGAAACGAGTTAATAATTACAGACTTTTAGTAAAATGTATATCTGAGTCGAAAAATAAATAAACACGTGCGAATTATAAATTAAAAAAAAAAAAACGCGAAATTTTCACCAACGCCTTATAATAATAATAACAATAATTACGTGGCCAAAATGTAAATTATAAAATTTTCCGAATGTAATTATTTCCCCAGAATTCTATAATTATTATTATATATATATATATATAATAACGCGTAATGTATAAAAAAATCGGTGAAACATTTCGTGCTCAAATCGACTTCTGCCAAATGTAAGTGCATTAAATATGATAAAAAAAAAATAATAATAATTAAGTCGATTTTTTTTTTTTTTTGTTTCAAGCAATTGCCCCCGTCGGTGCGAATCTTTCGACCGAAAGACCCGTTGAATTCGAAAGATCTCCTGAACCGATGGATGAGTTGAAAAAAAAAATTTGAAACGAAAAAATCTTTCTTTGTTTTGTGCCATGTGGTCGGCTTAACACAATATAATATGAGTTATTTTTGGTTTTAATTTATCAGCTCATCATATCACTATACTATCTGCGTGAGCGAATACGATGTACATGTCTGCGCGTCAATCAAACAGATCTGCTATTTTGTCACGCACGCGTTATTATTGTTTATCGCATTTCAGAACCAAAATATTTGATTGTAAAATAAAAATAATTTCAAGACATCCAATAGTGTACAAAACAGTAATCGATAAAATATTATTATTATTATTATATTACTATATAAAAATAGTGAAAGGAAGACCTCCCGGCTACGCGCCACTGGTTATTATTATATCGTTTCGTTTTGTAATTTTCGTGAGTTTGACGGAAAAATATTGTCGAAGCTACAAATCATACGTATACAAATACATATACGCAACGATGTCGTCGCCAATTTATAATTAATCAGCTGGTCACACACAAATATACACGCGCACAAAAATTGTTATTTTTTTTTCCGCGCCGTTTGTAAAACGTTTTTTTTTTTTTTTTCTAACGGCTCGAATAGCCAAAAAATTTGTTTATTGTACGTTTAACTCGAACGGTTTAACACAAACGTGTATATTAGCATGAATAGCCGAATCGGTATATGATTTTCATAGTAATCACGACGCGTTACCTATACACGACCTATTTATTGTGACAATTTTTGTGTGTGTGTGTGTGTTTTTTTTTATATATTTACGTATTAGCGATTCAGGCCAGTCCGCGCGTTCGACTTACGTTCCGCAAGTGAATTATTTTATTTTATTATCGATTATATTTTATTATCCAAATATAACCAGGCTCAAACGGTCGAAGAAAAAACACGTAAAAGAAGTTTTCGGCGAACAGTTCTGCTCTCGTTTTATATATACGGATACCATATAATATATTTTTGTGCCGCGTTTAGCATTCACGTCGAGACCGCACGTGGCAGCTGTGATGTACACGATAAAACTGTGATATTGAAAAATGTATGCCAAAAGAGATTTTTTTCTCTCTCACTGTACGAGAGACGAGTCTAAACAAAACACATTTCGCTGTAATAAACGGTTACGGAAAATAAGTGTGTATACGCATTTGCATCCGTCGTACCGTTGCCAGGAGCACCAGTCTTTGATCGTGTTGTACAAATCCGATATTACATAACACGCATACGGAAAACGTCCGTGTAATAAAAAATTTAAAACGAATAAGAACCAAAGAAAAAAAATATCGAACTTTTTGTTTTTTTTTTCCGGTATACTTATGTATTTTTTAAAGTTATGAAATATGATCGGTTTTCAAGTCCGTGTCGTCGTGGTGTTCGTCCGTACGCAGAAATGAATTATTTCGGAAACGATAAAATACGTACGACAGAGACGAAAGCGTTTGTCGTTAGCATGCGAAATACATTAAGACGAGCGTGTAAACCGCGTTTCGATTAGTTACCACCGCCTAAAATAATTTATGAATAAAAACGAAACAATATTATAATGTACACCCCATTTTTTTTTTTTTTTAACGTGACAATAATATAATTAATATTATAGATGTAATATAGAAAATATTATATAAAACAGTGACGTTGTAAGTCCCGCTTGTTTTCACACTCGCTCGACGTAGAAACACGATTTTGAAGATGTATATAAAGGATGAGACGTGCAGCGTGGTTTGACGAGAGTGGATTTTTAAAACGGAAAAAAAATATTTTAGAAAAAAAACATCTTATTGAGTTTTCGTAAAAGTGTACCGATTATTTGGCTGTTGATTACCGTAATCGTTAAATATTGAAATATCAAAATTCCGCCAAACATTCGCGTAGTGATTTCTCTGTTTTCTGTAGGTTTTTTTTTTTTTATATATACGCGTTTCTACACATTATGTCGCGTGTAGCGCGCGCGCAGTATTGTGGAACTGTACAAAAACGATAATTACATACGAGTTATAGTTTTAAAATAATTTTTTGTGGCCGTTATAAGAACGATGTGAAATCATATTATTTGGCCGTAGTCAATCGAGGCGGTGACGATTTATTAAACCGACGGGTTTCGACACCATTTATTGTATGTTATATTGACGTCAAAACGTTTATGTGACACTTCCTCAATTAGACCGAACGATTTTGTTTCATCGATATTACGATCTGTGTAAGTACACGCACGCATACAAACGTTCTACACTAGGAAACAAAAAAAAAACGTATACATATTTTTCTCTCTAATTTCTCTAATGTTGTAATGACTTATCTCTATAGCGACCTCGTTGGTCCGCCGAACCGATATTAGCTTTTCGACTTGAACCACTACGCGTCATTATAAACCGAATATTGTTGTTTGAACGGGCAAACGCAGTAAACCGAAATCGTGTTAAAAACATAACGTACGACAAACAAAAAAAAATTCCAATTTCATTTATCCGAATATATTCGAAAATCGTGCATACCGCACCGGAAACTCGAAATCGTAATGTTTTACAACGTATCGTATTGATGACGTGGTAAAATCAAAAGTAAAAACAAAAATCAACTCGTAAACCTTATTAAACAGAAAGAAAAAAATGCGGTATTAAAAATGGCGCTCGGACGTTTCAAAAATATCATACGAAACGTTTTTGCGAGACGTTTAAGCGATTTTCCATAGAATCCTATGAGGCAGGTGCGCGAGTTTCGATCCGTTTTGAATCGGTAAATATGATATATGTATATATATGAGAGAGAGAGAGAGAATATATATCGAATGATTCTCCCCTCGTCTTTTGTGTATTACAACACGCTGTCCACCGAGCAAGAGCGCGTTTGAAATTCGAAATGTCTCGGTTTTATATATTATGGATAATCGGGGGAGGAGAAAATAAATAAACACAATGAAATTCGCGAATCGTTTTTCAAAAGACACCATCATCATCTCCTCGTGTTTCGACATAAATATCGTGACAGAATAGCACCAGCACCACCACCACCGATACAATACGTACTGCGTTTTCTGACCGTTCACGCGTTATATTTGTCTACGTACGACGCGCACACCATACGTCGCGTTTTCGACGTATATTTTGTACTCAAAACGAACTCGGTCCGGACGTCTTTTCGCTTCGTTTTACCCTCGTCCAACACGTCGTACGCACACGCACGCCGAAGCGTTGTGTATTATATTATTCGATCCTCGTACCACAAACCGCGCGCATCTGTCTCTCGGCAGCTGCGTGCGGCCATTGTCGGCGTTTTCGGGGGGATTATGTTAACCGGTTTCTCGCGGTGAAAACGACGACGACGACGGCGGGGGGAAAAAAAAACATTTTTTTTTTTTTTTTTCTCTCCTCGAGTATAATAAATATCGTTATATGAGTAACGCGCAGGCAAACAAACAGCTCTCCGCCGAGCAGGTGGTCTCCGTCCGCCATCGTGTCGCCTACGACTCTCGGTCAGGCCGTAAGGAAACAAAAAATAAAAATATATTCTTTTTCTTCGTCTTACGCCGCGCACGGCCGTTATTATTTCTTACCCCCGACAGAGACCTCGAACGCGTTCGAATACGGTACATCGATACACAAGTACGTTGTTGTTACACACGACCGACGTCGGTGCGCACAAAACGCGCGCGCAAAAATAGTGGGTACTCCTCTCGTCATTTCTCGCCGAGAAATTCGATTGGAAACGAAAAACCGGACAGGAAAAAAAAAGCAGTGTAGTCGTTTCGAGAGGGGAGAGAGATTGAGAGCGAAAATTCTATCGACGAAACTACTAGGAGACGATAAAATAAAGAAAAAGGAAAAGGGGGAAAAATAAAAGCGGCGCCCGTTCGTGTGTGTTTCGTCACACACTCGTGGTGTAATAAATTATACGGACGCACGTCCGAGTCGAGTTTCGGTAACGGACGCTTTTAAATAAAATAATCCAATCCGAATTCTATACGTTGAATACGCGCTAACACTGCATCTCGGCAGTGTAATATAATGTATTATTACGGCGAGCGTAGGTAGCTGAAATGGATTTATGGTTGGACTGTTGTAGATACGTAGTGTGTATAGGCTTAATTCGTTGCGCGCGAGTTTTAATCGAATAAAATTGTTGAGAATTAAAGAAAAGTTTTTCCACACAACGTCGCATAATATGGTGACGCTAAAACTAATTCGACGACACTAAGCGGTTTTCCAGTAAATCCGCTGCAAAAGAACTGTTTTCTACAGCACTTGTAATGTTCGCGTTGGTGCGTAATCGATCGGAGAAAATCGTCTATTTTCAAAAGCCTAATCGAAACGAAAATTCAAATTCGCGCATCGTTGTAAACGCGAGTATTTCAAATAATTAGTCGATACGGCAGTTTTTTCAAGAACACTAATACTTTAATGGAGTTTGTGAATTCTAATAGAAATATCGAAAGACGAGCTATACATTATATATTTGGAAAGAAATCGGATGAAAGAATATCACGGTTTTTTTTTTTTTTAAGTTTATTATCGCGTTCCCTTATTGTATAACTCGCGGTTTTTAGAAAACTACTATCAAAAAAAAAACAAAAAACAAAAAACCCCCCGTACGATTCACTTTAATATTTTTATAACAATATTAAATATTAATAGATAATATGCCACGATTATATCTCAATTGTCGATGAATCCGGATTTCGACGGGATTTACATAATACGTATTTTTCGGACATTATGCTATTGTAATAATTCGCCGAATGCGCGCGATTTGTCGACGAGAAAAAAACATCGCGTTCCATTCGGGTTTTAATCGGTGAATTTTTTTTTTTTTTAACAGCGCGAATAAATCGCGACAATTTGTCTTTTATAAATTGTTATTTTGTTCGCGGACGCGTCTTATTATCGCGTAGTGCTTCGCGTTCCAGTGTAAATTAGCTGTTGGCCGCATTAACAGTGCACGTTATGATAACGTAATTATTATTTTTGTTTGTTTTAATCTTCTTTGACGCGAGGAATAACACGCAAATTGTGACGGGAAAAGTAATCCGTACGAGTAAAAAAACGGTAAAATCGAAATTATAAAATTATCGTATTTGTTCGACGCATCGTCTCATGCGCGCGTATATTGTAACGCAATCTAAAAACAATAATAATATTATAATATATCGTTATTGAATAACACGTTAATTTTATTTTCGTCGAAAACGTTATACGATTTCGTAACATTATGTATTTCGATTTATCCGAACGAATTTCCGGAATACAATTTCATTTCTTTTTTTTAATAATAATAATAATAATTATTATTATACTTTATGAACGTAACATTTTCAATTAGGATTTTTTTTTTTTTTTAATAATAATATTTCCCGCGCTGTTTGGGCGTACAACGAAAATATATTTGAAATCGCGTAATTACACGCAATTATTGCTCATTATTTATTAATACAGACCTCGTCGATTTAAAACCTATACGCGGTAATGCGGTTATGATATTTTAGCAGTTTGTTAATACAAATATATGACGCGTATTGATAAATATACTGCGCGGAAATCAATAACGTTTCCGATAGTTACGTATAAACGTATATACGTTTGAAACATATACGCACGCGTTTGTTTTTTTTTTTTTTTACAAACCGCGTTATTGTTTTCAATGTACGTAATATTATTTTTTATTATTATAATCGAATCCATCGTACACGAGCATAACTTTATTATAAAGTCGTTTCACGCAATAATCTTATAAATTGTCTTTATAATACAACCAGTTTTGGTATGCCTACACGTAACGTCGTAATAAATACGTGGTCGGTGCGCAGGTGAAATTCTCAAATTCCGTCCGCCCGCTACTACGTTTCTAATATAGGGCACATAATAATAATAATAATAATAATAATATTATTATTTTTGTTGTTGTTTGTCAGGGGGTGGAAAATTGTTAAACGCCGAAATGCAGCAACGCAGGTTAAAAAAAAAAACCTCTTCCCCGAAACAAACTTCGAGCGTTTCGCATTTCACATTTTCAATGCGATTTCTTTTATACGGTCACGTATTTGTCAAATAAACGGTACTCCGACGATGTAACTCGGTCGAAAATCGCGTTTTTTGTCGTCGAGCGACGCGACTGGCAGCGTATATCCGTACTACAACACTAACAACTACACTTTACATAAATATTCTCGGAAAGCCTTTTTTGGGTGGTGGTCTACACTCGCGCATTCGTATAAAATGGAAACAGCGATTTTACAATAATAGTGAAGGCCGTGAATCGGAGACTAGCTAATATAATAACTATTATCGCGGGCTACTAACTACAGCGTGTGTGCGTGTGTGTGTGTGTGTGTGTACCGTATTGAAATCGAATTTGTAAATCTGAAAATTCAAATTGAACGGTATAAAATTTCGACGGTGGTATAATGAGAGATGGACTGACGGGATCGTAAAGCTCCGTGTTCGAGATGCGTCGACGTACGCATATCGATCGAAGAAATAGTACACCAGCAGCGGCTGTTACACGCGATGATTTCGAAGGGACGGAATGCATGAGACAGGATTTCGGTCGTCATCTACAAGACCACGTTGTCGAACGAATTTTCAATTTAAACGTCTTATGGTTTATTCAAAAAAAAAAAAAAAAAAATTTTACGCGATCCCGGTGGTCTCTGGGGGTGGTTTCAACATAACATACACCCGGTTCGGACGTTTTTTTGTGTGAGGAGAAATATAAAAATATTTATATATACGACATACAAAAAAATATAGTCTACCTGCACGCATATTGTATTATATTGACACGTTCTAGTGAGATAGGTACATAATATGCTATTGATCAATGGACCACCACCGCACGTAAAAATTCATAATTTGGTTTTTTACCAACGTTTACGAAAACGTTTAACACGGACTGTAACCGATTTATATATAAATATAATATATGAAAAAATATTTATCGCGGCGACGGAAATGCGTTTACTCGGTGAAATAATAATAAAATACTTGTAACGGTGTACGAAGGATTTTTCACTCTCGACACGTTAGTATTCGTGGGTATTTATTACGAAAAAACAATATTATCTCGATTTTTATTATTATTATTATAAAACGAATAATTAATGTAATAGTAATAATGAGGGGGGAAAAAAAAGATATTTGTTAAAACGAGCATAGAACGGAACGTCTTTGTTATCGGAAACGTCTCGGTGATACTCGGGGATTATATTATATATTTTATATCAAAAAGAATATTCGCCTTTATAAATAATATTAATAATAAATAAATATTTATAGTATTATACTAATTATAAACAGAGGCGCGCTTTTATTATAAAATAAAATAATAAAACGCGTTTTGTGACGGGGGAGAATTTGCGCGCCACCTGTGTTCGTGTTATTCGTCCTTAGAAGTAATAATAATAATAATAATAATAATAATAATAATAATAATAATAATATGTGTTAATGTTTTAGGCGTATTGTCGTAATCGTTGACCGTAGACCGCCGAATTTCGTTTTGTTATTCGTTTCACGTAATAATAATAATAATAATAATAATAATAATAATAATAATAATAATAATAATAATCTATCGACGTATCCTAAGGTATATAGAAGAAAAAAAACCAATTCGATTAGTATTTTTTTTTTTTTTGAAGAAAGAGAGCGAGAAACGTATTCTTATAATATTCCGTCGTCCTTGGATATTGAAACGTTCTATCTAATACATAACTAAAACGAATAAGTGTAATACACTTGACGACGTAGTACCTATGCGTACAGGGAAGTAGGAAACGTGTGTGGATGCGTCGAAAAAACCGGGTCATGTTTTTTTGACGTCAACGGGCGTATTTTTTCGTTACACGTATATCTATTAGCGATGGAATATGCCGTAGAAATCGTATGTAGAAGAAAAACGGTAAAATTATTATCCAACACGCGATCATTGACGCGAAAACGTTTGTTAAAAAGAAAAAAAAAATTATTGAAAAACACGATTTTCAAATAATTCTCCTCATATGATTGTGTTCAGCGTATCGAATATTACTTCACGTATTTATTTAAACGAAATACACCAAGCGGTTATATTATATAAGATTTTAAACATCGCAAACAAATAATACGATTTCTTTTTATTTAAACACTCCTGCCCACCCCGTCCCCCGTACACTAGAGTCAAAGGGTCAACCGATAATCAATAATATACCGCTGGTTTCTCTGGATGATGCGTTTGCAAATAACAATTTTTTTAGTTGTTTCGGATAAAGTCTTATATACTAAAATGATTACTTTAATCGCGACAACTGATATTACTCCGATCGCTTTTATTATTATTATTATTATTTTTCTTTTTTTTTTTACTCGTATCTGTACTGCATGCGGCGAAATGTTTAAAACAATATGTATACTTTAAGATATTTTTTTAAAAAAAAAAGAGTTTTATTAGCGATTTCAATTTGAAAATGTTGCGTTTCGTGTATATTTTATTAAAATTTCAGTTAAATCTTGAGTACATAATTTTCCGCACTCGTTATGTATTTTATAATAATAATTATATGTTGTTCGTACGAGTTTACTTCGTAACCGTTTCGTCATCGGATAAACATTTTTTTTTCTATTCCCGCGAAGAAATTGTTTCTAAATATAAATATTAAATACGTATTAAAGGATTAAAGGGAAAAATAATTCACGAAGACAATAAAAATGAATAAAGCAAGTGAAATAAACACTTAATACCCACGTCCATTGGTCTTACACCTGTTAAACATTGGGGGGTCATCCGTATTCGCGCATCGAATTATTTCGATGAAATTCATTGATGGACGCACCTACGCTTTAATTTCTGTAATGTTTTGCGTTGTTGTTATTATTATTATTAACGATGGCGAAACGGAATATTACGAAAATTACGCGAGATTTTTTTTTTTTACTAAATAGAGATCGTAACTCGTAAAACAAGTTTGTTTGTTTTTTTTTTTATGTAACATTTTCTTGTTTGAAATCGTTATATTTTTATTTAAAATATCTTCGTATTGTATTTGATAAGAAAATATTATTTTTCTACATTTTAATAGAACTCTACTCGTGAATATTGTGATTTAATAATGATATGGTTGCCTTATATTATTTACTATATAAAATCAATAATAAACTAAACGTCATATTTCTTATATGCATATATTATTGTTAATTTTCAATGGGAATTAAAATATTCAAGAAAAAAAATACACTAAAATTACTCGTAAATTTTCGTCATTAATTTCTTGCTCTGAAATTAATGTACCAATTTAACCGATATTTCACATCGCATAATTTAATAAAACAAAATTTGAACGACTATGACCGTTCAAAATTTACGAAGACAGTGTTCTCGATTCATTTTGTACTTTATATAAAATATAAATTAAAAATTACAATATTAAATGAGCTTGTTTTCGTGCGTCTCAAGGCGTTTTCTAACTCGTATATTAAACCGGTTCAATTGTTAATTGAAAAAAAATAAAATAAATATTTATGTATAATAAATACGTGGTGAAAAATAATTTTTTCAACCGCATAACTATTTTAGTAAAACCGAATGTTTCGATAAATCACTCGGTATATCGAAACGCGCAATAAAAATATACTATATAACTCGGATCGCCTCGTCATTGATATTCCGTATTGTAATATTCGCTTCAAACACGTAATTTATTCAAATTTGTAATTGCTAAACAAAAAAACATTTGCGTAATTCGATTGTGCGTAAATACATACGATTAAGAATATTGTTAATCACGCGCAGGAAGCAATTACAATCATTTATATTAATATCAAATTATGTTATACGAATTGTGCACCAACGATTGAAAATTTAAAACGATCGAATAAATCATCATTATAAATGCAAAATACCTACGTGTTTACTATAGGGACAGAATAATAATAATAATAATATCAATGAAACGCATTTAATCGGATTGTTCAGTTAAAATATATATAATCATAGAAGTCTTTAAAGAATCGAAACAGATATTATTACAATGTTATTCCGATTTGTGTTGAAATAATACGAGTACAGTATGAAGTAAATAACTTTTCGGAATGTATATCAGATACTCTCTTTATATTAGTACCTATATTGATTAAAATATGAATTATAAATTGCGTATATTAAGTTAAAATGATTGCGAAGTGAATTCGTACCTATTAAAATATTGTGTTCATTATACAGTGACGTAGCCAGCATTATTTTTTTTGGAAGGGGCTGTGGCTAATTATCAATTCATTTATATGTTAATAATTAGTTAACTATAATAATTTATTCATTTCGAGAGGGGGCTACCGACTCATCAGCCCTCTTGGCTACGTCAATGTCGTTATGTATTATTATTGCTGAAAAAAAAATCTCAATTCAAAAAGTATTATTATTTTCATATACTTGTTACGACACAATAAATGCATTATAACCGAATTTAGATATTTGAAGACTCGATATTAAAAATACAGCGCGTTGAAGGTCGAATTATATATATATATATTTGTGTAATAACGAAAAAAAAAAATAATAGACGAATACGAATCGTATATACGATCCAAAAAAAGGAATAAAACGAGGAATGTTATTTCCAAAACAAGAACGTTCCCACGCACATTGTACGCGCGCTATTATATATATATTATAATATATAAATACTATATAAAAAAAATATATATAAATATCTTGACGGGGGATCATCACTCGCCAAATATAGAATATTTCCTGTTACCTTGACACAGATACAATTGAAATAGAAATAGAAATCCTGGACTTCAAACGTTTATAAATTTTTTTCGAATATTCATTGACGTTTTTAAACCGAAAAATTTGTTGCGGAATAAAAACCGAAATATTTTAGATACTCTCGGTATCGCAATACTGAACCGATTGAAAAACATCTTTCAAATAAAAACAATATTGATTTAATTAAATCAGATCAAATTCTTATGATTTCAAAAATTGCGTAGATAAAACATCACACGGTGTTTGATACATAACGATCGAAAATATATTATAATATTATGGCGAATACGATTTTAAACATATATTTTACGTTTAAAGTTTATAATACGGGTTTTCTCCAGAGTTTTTTTTCTTTTTTTCAAAAATCGATCTGCGCATTTTTGTCAACACTCGGCTGCAACGAAATGCTGAAATTCACAATGGAAAAGCTACGGAATCGTCGTGGAGTGTTCTTATATATTTTTCTCTCGTTTAACGACAAAACAATAAAATCACAATGCATGTTGCATAACAGCTGTAGTTAATATGAGAACATTTCAAAATGGCAAACGAGTATAGGTTTTCATTAGGTTTTCTTCAAAAATTTCGTTTTTAATTTTCTCACGTATTCCTTTCACTATATATAATATATAAGAATGACTGTTGCCGAATCGAAAAAAAAACCGTGTGCGTTATTATACGAGGGCCCGGAAACATCATTAAAATATGCGCTCTATAAAAGTATGTAAAATATGGCATTTTTTCGAAATTCGCTATATTGTCATGTTTCGCACGCCGACTCATGAATCAAAATTCTCGTGTCTTACCTATATTCTTTAATTGAATGAATAAAAATATTCGAGCGAATTCCGGGCCATTTAGTTGTAATAATACATCGTCGTCGCTTGTAAATGCCTCTGAGCCGGGCATTTGTTCTCTCTATTTTTCACCACACCGTCGCCGGGGCTTAGACAGGACGCGGGTTATCACGAAAATAGATCCGCGGAATCTCGGCTATTGACGAAAGCTATTTAGCTCGACGCCGCTTCGCCTCGATTAAGATATTATACAGTGTGCACATATATAACACATCAAACATCGTTCTCTGTGCCAAAATCGACTAATACACGTAATTTTTTATATTTGTAATTCGAACCAGCAGAAAAAAAAAATTATTTATATTGTATCGCGCCATGGCGTCACGTTCGTTTTATTCGCAAGCGCATTGATTAAACGTTAAACAACACCGTCTCTGTAAATTTATTCGTTTTGGACGACAGATTCTGAGAGTGCGAAAATGTGTGTGCCTTCGAAAAGCAAAGCTACTTGGAACACAGGGTAAATGCGAATGGAAACTTCAACGTCTATGTGTATAATATATACTAAAGGTAAATTTTATGTGTCACAATAATAATTACGAAACGAGTATGGCGCGCAATACGACAACCATCGGTAGATAACATTTATTAAAAGAAAAAAAAACGAATAAAAATGCGATGAACTGTATATTAAATTATTTTAAAGCATTTATTGCGGGTTTAAGAAATACTTAAGTGTCTTTTCCATCTCAATTATTCCGTCATATTACGTGTATCGTTTACATATACAGCATTTTATAACGATTAGAAACTCACAACATTTCCCGATTGAAAATAACGATAAAAAAACATCCATTTTATCTCGGCGCGTACAGTGTAAAACGTAATCTTATTATTATTATTTTTTTTTTAAATCGACTAACCAACTTTTAACTAATAACTACAATTATTCGTGAACGATTGTACGCGATAACAATTTACGATGTTATAAAGTGAAACGCTGTATATCATCCGGTGAACGAAAACAAACAGAAACCGTCATTTTGACAAAAATAAGTGTACAAACTATTTCTAGTAAAATTTTCGCAAGCTTGATCGAAAATGAATACTTTGAGAACACATTGATATTTTATGTCGTAATACGAGACGTACAGATGAATCGTCACAATAATGAAAGATCGAAATTGTCAGTGAAAACCCTCTTCATTGGTACGTGTATATAGTGAAATAATAATACAATGTCACACTCGCGTGACGTCTTATTACCGCAGCACAATTTCTGTTTTATAATAACAGCACTACTGTACTACTGTAGTTTCGGTATTGCACTTCTAGCCGTTATCATATATCGTGATCATCGTCATATTATAATAAATTCCCGTAACGTTTGCTAGACGACAACACGACCGTGTGTACAGGAATAATATTAATACGCTCTCGAATTGTAGTACATTTATTAAGTTATGCGTTGTGTTATTTTGTATAATAATAATAATATTAAAATCATACATTGGTTTGCGCGACGAACGCGTATATATTTTGATCTTCGAGCGCGAATTCTTTAATATCACTAAATATAAACGGATATGTCCGTAAACGCGTATAAATATGTGTACGTGTGTATAGAGAGACGGACGGCAGACACATCCACCAACGCGAATCCATTTTATCCGAACTTTATTATTTATACGTCTGATATAACAATTGGCTTCTCTATTGATTACGCATGCATATTATTTGTATCGTATTTAAAGATACGCCGCGGATGTTGTAGTTCTCGTATAAATGGACCACATGCGGCGCATTTAAAAACGTTTCAAGGCGACAGCCAAAAAACGATGTATTCAAATCCAAGCATCTTAACCAAACGCTGTTCGACTGTGTATTAATATTGCGCGCGCAATCTTATACCGCGAGTCATACACTATACATTTCGATACCTCGCCGAGGATAATCGCGTTTAAATACAATTCGTTTCGAAAATGTCACGTATTGTTTTATACACTCGTGCATTTTCGCACCTGACCAGTTGTCGTCAAATGCTATTGAATCGAAAAATGCCGTGTCATTTTTACTATATATCTGGTATCGTTGAAAATTTTTTTTTCATTTAATTTGCGTGCATATATTTCACAGTTAGATCTAACCTATTGTCACTCGTTAAGGACATTTTTAATCAATACGTATTCGTAGGATTAACATAATATTAGAGGCCGGTGCGTGACTCGCGACGGATACAATATTATTATTTTTTAAAAATCTATATTCATAAAATAGGCGTAGTGTAACCGAAATCAAAAAGTACACGTCATCGCGCGCTATAATTCGATCTCGGAACACTTTTGGCTCACGGGATATCGCGTGGCCGTGTGTATCGTATAAGTCACTTGTATAGATTATTATCGTGTGAATGTTGTTTCTTCCGAATGCCATTGTTTTATCCCGGTAAAATAGAAACTAATACATGAATACGGAGAGAAATACGAAAACAAATTAAATAAATACGGAATTATCGTATAGGCGAATAAATAAAATTGGCCAATGGTCCAGACTATAATCATAATTAACAATAATATACGAAATGGAAATAAAATAATAAAGTCACTACGTGTATGACGGACATGTCACACGTTTATTAAGACAAAGGTATTGTTGAGACCAAAAATTAAGATATATATATGTATACATAAAAAAATTTTTTTTCAATACGGATTATATTCACTCATTGTGACTTGTATCGTATCTGTCTACTCGTGATTACGCGTGTTCAATTCAACGCGAAGGTCGCATTATTATTATTTTTTTCTTCTTTCATTTTTTTTCCGTCGTTTGTTTCGTTATCAAAAAAATTACGTTTCTTAACGAATTGACTTTAAATTGGATTTAAATTAAAAATCGCCATAATCAATGTTTATAATTGAACACATTTGAGAGCAACGACGCAAAACGCGTACCACGACCGTATAACAATGTACGAAAACGTACAGGTTAGATATGCAAAAAATATTTGATCATACGTTATAGAAATGTGCCCGGCAGTGCATTACGCCAATATACGAGTATATATATATATATACTATTACGCCGTTTTAAACGGTATTTTTAAGAAAATTAATTAAATTTAAAAATTCGTATTAAAGAAAAATATAGCTGTACAATAAAAACAAACTCCCGTGTCATCGAATTAACCATGTCAATACGAAAAAATTCGAAATTTAAAATTATAATCGCATTATAAAAAAAAAAAAAAAAAATAATAAATATTAATTATAATAATATTGTACGGTGTTTTTGAGGTTATAAACCACATATTACGTAGGACGTCGTTCATCGAATAAAAATGAAATTCAAATTTATGTAAATCCGTAGTAGAAACAAATATTTTTCATTCGTCGGTGTAAATGTATTATTTATAATTGAATTGTTCGCGTACAAAAAAAAAAAAAAAAGGATTTCGTCATTAAAAAACTCTCATTAACACGAAGAAAAAAGAAAATTGAAAACCTAAATGGCGTAAGCCAACCGCGTACGTTTCGAAGTGAAATTCGTCAATTATTTCCAGAATTTCATACGTATAATATGACGGTACATAAAGTTTATTTTCGAATTTTCGCCTACTCGGATTCCGTAAAAAAAAAAAAAAAAATTAATTGTTATTATTTACACGATAATAATTCGTTATCGACTAGTTTATAACGAAAGTGCTCTATCGCTATTCTCGCTCAGAAACCTTCGAGCTCGTGTCGGAATCCGAATTAAAAATATCCCTCGATTTGTGGTTACAAGAGATTTTCGTCAAACGTTTTTACGGGGATTCGAGTGCCGAAAAACGCTTACGAACCCAACGCACTCGACGGCGACATCGCATTGATAACGGCGCGTTCGATTGCGTTCGAAGACATTATGACTGTGTCGAATCGGCGCGTTTTGGAGATTTTGGAGAGAGATATTATGGAAGATTCGCGGTCCAATGTATTATTATGATGTGGAAGGTCAGAGACGGGAAACAAGATCAAATAATCGGATTAAAAGAGCTTTACAAAAGAGGAATAGGAGCTGGAACGGGGCCGGTCGGTTGTGATGGAAATCACGGAGTCGCGGGGAGATAGGCTGGTGCGACGACCACATCGTATGACAGAGAAAGATGGAAAAGTTTCAGCAGCTAAATTGATTGTAAAAACAAAAAAACAAAGTGTTTATTGTGCGCGGAGAAATGACGATTTAAAATTGAAAAATAATTAAACGCACACCAATCGCCGCCAGTGTTCACGTAACGTATTATTATCTCGTACAAGCGTTTCGGAAATGTGCCGTATATGACGTTTTATATTCCGTTAAAAACGGGAAAATCACGCGGTGTAACACCGCACATTTAGCGTGAATTCGATTTATTTATACTATTGTCACGTTGCGTATGACTAATAATCGCGTGTAATACAACGATCGTTACGACATCGATTTGCTTTGAAACAAACCGCGTTTTCGTGCGCTTCCGGATATTTTTTAAAATTTCTTGAACTCCTGTAATAGCCGAAATTCGCGGACGTTCTAATGGGCGACGGAGTTTTCCGTTTCACTTCGTCCGTCGGCAGAGAAGTGTGGTGCAGACGTTCCGAACGTTTCTTTTACATTTTATTATTATTTTTTTTTTTTTTTGTGTTAATGTAATACGAACGACTCTCCTCTTTTCATTCTCAACTGCTGAACCCCGTCAAAACACCCGTTTAGCATTTTTTCTTCACTTAAATCGCCGCGTTACTTTTTACCACCGCATTGGCTTTTTTTTCGTTTTCTTCAATAAATCGTCAAAATCGTAAATTTTATAACTGTCGACACCGTATTGATTTATATGTATCGTCGACGTACGATAACGGTAAACAAAAACAGTTTTTTTTTGTTTATCGTTTTTCCGATGTCGTGCGAGCCACGACGATTTTTACGGCGCGACGGCGTGGCCGACGAGGACTTTTTGTGGACGAAACGAAATTTACGATGCGACGACGGTGGCGGCGCACGACCTACGGCACGCAGTACATCATTTTGCCGCTCTAATTATTATTATTATTATTATTATTGTGTAGTAAACGTTATATTTTATTGACGATCGTTCGAGACAGACACGCCATTATGTTATTTGTACGTATCGGCGGGAATCGATATCGCGCGTCATTAAATAAGCGCGTAGTTGTTGGAAAAAGCGGAGAGAAAAAAAAAACGGTTTTTTTTTTTCATTTTCTCGTGTCGACGACAATTTGTCCAAATACGAGTCAATCGATTGTCATAAAAAAAAATGGTTTTTTTTTCTCATAGAAAACAAAAGAAAACCCATTACAATGGCGCGTGTTTTTTTATTTTTTATTTATCGCGGGGGTTTTTTTCTATTTTTTTTTTTTTTGTTGTTTATCGCGACGTGATTTCGTGATAACAAACTCGTACGGAGACTGTTGCGCTGCGGTTCGATGGGAATTATTATTAATAACGGAATAATATATTATAAGGGAAACACTGGGGAGAAGACCGACCGACCGACCTACCGCCGGTAGTCGAGTGATATTTGTTGCGGAGGAGTCTTGTGTGATCGACGAAATAACAACCGACGACTCGTATTTAGACAAATTGTCGTCGACACGAGAAAATGAAAAAAAAAAAAAAAAAAATTGCAATTTTTTCTTTGACATTTCGCCCTGTCCTCCTCTGAGACGATTCCGTCAAACAGCGTATACTGAATCGTAATTTTTTACACTCATTCATTTTCACGTAAAAAAAGGAAGATTTTTTGACTGATATCTCAGACAAGGCGATATAAATCGTTGTTTATTGGCAATGGAAAACCTATTCGGGTAGCCGAGCAGACGAAAATACTGAAAACTCGTGTAATCACACGACGACAGAGAAAAAACCTCCGATGTGTTAAAATTCAAAGGATTTTAGTAAAATCTCCATTATATCCACTACCTTCATTGTAGAACATAAACGAACAAGGAAAGCAATACATTTTTACATATCACGTGTCAGTTACTTTGTACAAAACGTTTATGAAATATTGTTTATCGTTTGATAAACATCGAATACACGAGAGTATACGGCATAGGACGAGCGTCTGTAACTACGCGAAATTGAAAAATATTTTATACCTAATGGTTCCGCATTAATAATAATAAAACCACTTTTACGTGATGAAATAATTAGTACAAAAATATTTCCGTCGCATAATTATCGTGTTTTTTTTTCTTTCGATTTTTCGCGAAACACACATTTGTTTTTTGACATACTTTTTTTTTTTTTGCGTCTTCCGAAAAATCGCATTGTAACGCGTCAATAGTGTTTTTTTTTTCGTGGCGACAACGACGTCACACTAGGAAGCGTCCGTCTCGCATAGATTGTGTAACAATAATGATTATAACAATAATAATAATAATAATAAGAAGAAGAAGAAGAAGAAGAAGAAGTAGAAGAAGAAGAAGAACAACAACAACCGCGGATTATTTAATCGATTAATTCTCACATAATTTTTGCACTACTACACCTGTACAAATTTTACAAAATTTAAAACGTTATCCAGACACGTTTGCAAATAAATATTTATATTTACCGAAAACGTACGATGCGAAAACAGCAATACGGTAAACAACGCGATTTTCCAATGAAATAAATTAAGACGCGAAAAATGCATTATCAAATATTTCCTATAACCGCAGTATTTGCCGGTGGTACACGTTAGAGTGTACACGTTGTGCGCGGCGACATTTTCCTTCTCGAATATTTCGCGGGCTACGGCGGATTCGTAAAATCGGTCTTGGTCACCAGATCGAAACGCGTAACACGTCCGTCGTAATAGTTTGATAATTTTCTAAAAACAAACAAACAAAAAACTTATCGATCGAATAAACGCGTCGTCGAGTGCTTATGGTCCGGTTTTATTAGAAAAATGGTAAAACGTCGCCGCGCGAGACGAATCGCGCCGAATATTACCGGCCGCCGCCGAGTCATTTAAGTGAAACTTGATATTGGCCGTCATTAACGAAATATCGAAAAAGTGTGTTAGAAAACGAGTGAAAAGTTCCTGGTGACGTTATAATGTCACGCGTACTCTACTGATTATATACTGCAATTTGTAATATTTCAATTATCGTAAAATACAAATTCCCAATAATAATAATAATAATGATAATAATAATAATAATAATAATAATAATAATAATAATAATAATAATAATAATGATAATAATAATAATGTATTGATTTATTGCGTTTGAAATTATTCGTAAAACCTAAGAGATGAATTATGAATTTAAAATAATCGTAAATACCAAAGAAAAAAAAATATATTTTTTCATATCGTTTCGAAAAATTGCAAATTATTATCGTTCAGAAAATCGTTAAATAAATAAAACAAATACTTAAGCAAATTGTACGGACGAAAATAAAGATAATAAACGTTTATTTTTTTTTTAATTTTTCTATTAAAAAGCCAGACGACTGCATATAATAAACACACAATCGATAATTCCGCTCGCATTTAATTTCCATATTACGAATTATTATAATTATTATAGTAATAATTGTGTGTTTACTTTGTACGTTGAGAGTACTTTAACAATCGTTTAATTAACGTTTGGTTTACGTAATACAATAAATATGATTTATTTTTAAACGCGGAACTCGAAACGTTATAATAATCCTGTTTTGAACTTACCTAACTTAACCTATATACGACGGATAAAGGAAAAATTTATATATATATATATATTATTATAAAAAAATATCGATGTGTTAACCGTGTTAACTGGAGCACAAAACATGGATAGCTGATAATTATTATATATATGTGTGTATTTTATAAGAGAGTATAATATATAATTGCGTATTGTTCGTTTATAAAAAAAAAGTCTGCGACGTAAAATTTAATAATAAATATAACATTTTATACTTCACCTCACAATGAAATGCATGAAATATTCAATTTTCATATTTTTTTTTAGAACGTATCGAATTAAAATTGTAAATTTTTTAGAGAATACAAGTCGAAAACATCATATACGCAGTGGTTATACAAGGTCAGTTGTTATATTAAAATTTTAAAATTCACCTTCGTTTATATTTATTATTATTATTATTATTATTATGCACCGTTACGCGCGACGCAGTGTCATCGAACCAAAATATTAAATTCGCCGAGTTCACGGAAATTATTTCGCGTTATTTATTATTTCCCGTTGAACAGATTTATTTTTTATTTTTCGTTAACGACGGAACAACCTGGAAGCGTTACACTATTTGCAGTTTTATTTACACAATATTATTATCGTGAAAATTTGTTACACGCTCGTTATACACACGCTATATCGATCGCGATTATTTTTCTAAGCAATTAATTTCAATTTCTTCAAAACGTTACGACAACGACTGCTCCTTTGATATTGTAAAGTGTCAAAAATCTTATTCGCGCACATTTATGATATACTAATACGGCGTAATTATAAACGTATTATACCGTTCAAACGACTTATTTTTAATTGAAAACGCGCATTTTTGTCGTGCACTCGACGAACACCGAACGATTAAGGCCGGAGCAGTTTTGTTGAGATGAATTAATGGAAATTCTGATTGAAATATAATCGAATTCGCCGGATCAATTGGATTGCATGGCCAAATCGATATAGGGTATTATTTTTTTATTTGATGTCTGTCGCAGGCTACGTTTTAGCTGCTTGGATACTTGTTGCTTAGACATTATAAAATTTAATTTTTTTACTTAAACGTTGGTGCCAGTTTGAACCAATTACACATTCATAATATTGTTGTCCGATTATGTTACATATATATATATATATATATATATATGAATCCTCCTTTCTCCCCTCAAAAAAAAAAAGGAAAAGAACTATAACCAAGAAAATATTTAATTTTTCGAAGAAAGATTACTTCAATGTTAAAACGAAGAGTGTAACAATTTAAGATCATCAGAATCGAATGTCTGTTTAGAACTAAAATATCGTCGAGAATCGAGGACGTGTATATACTGCTGAGGTTTCCGATTGCTGGACACGAAAATCCAAAGTTCTTGTAGAGAGAGAGAGTGAAAGAGAGAGCTACAACGAAAATTTAAATCAGTTCGTATTCATATATTAATATACTGTTTTCTAAATGGAAAGATTACATTTATTGTGTTTCGCTTGAGGAGAAATCGAATATAACATGTTGTATTAGTGTCTTATAAATATCGTGCTCGGGATTATGTTCATTTTATTATTTTGTTGTTTATTTTATTTATTATTTATTTTTTGCTTTTTTTTTTTACGCGAAATGCTGCGAGGAAGTAATTTTTCAGACAAACGCGGAATTATAACGAAATCGAATTAAATGTACTGCGGAGACTGGTATTGGCCGTTGCAGATCGTATAAAACGGTTGTAAAAATCACAAAGTATCATCGCGTAAATCGTGTACGAAAATAAGTGAAAACAAACGTTATTTACGTATAAGTGTTTTTTTGTTCATAAACACACACACACAGACACACACACAAAAGTCAGTTTTACATAATATAATTGTCTGTTTATAAATACTTTTGATGGACGATAACTACGCGTTGTCGTATACGACTCGTAAAATATATTTTTATGTCTAATTAATTTTGTTCATATTATATAATTTGCGGCGATTCTCCGCGTTTGTATAGACAAGAGGTAATTTATTTAATTTACGCGTATTTAAACTGCGATTTACGTACACAATATCGTTTGTAATTTTGTATTATTGTTATTATATACTGACGTGAAAAGTAACGTTCTGAATTTAAATGCCATTTATTATATTTTAGTTTTCAAGCTATTTTTAAAGCACTATTTTAAATATCTTTAATTGCATTTTTTTTTTTTTTTTTTGATACCGTCAATGACAGAGTTTTAATTTCTATTCAAAAAATGCGCATTGTGTTTTTCATACTTTGCAAATATCATCACAATATTGACAAGTATGACGTGTATCACGTATCATTGTTTATAAACCGAACTATAGGTAATATTATTAGAATAACGCACGTACAGCAGAGACTTGACGACGATCCTTGTATTCGAGTTTTTATGTCTTATAGTTTTTTTTTTTTAACATAATAAGACTAACAGGCGTTCGTCATACGATTTTAGATTTTATTCTCTGAAAAAAAAAATCACCATTGATTATTATTGTTCCGCGTACATAATTGTATCTGCGATCTCTGACTCGGCCAAACGTTTTACGCGTAAGATTTTTTTTTTTATTGTAAAATATAACGCGTTAATTCAATTTTTTTATATTATTTATCATTGTAATTCAAAAGAATCTTCAGTGATTTTTAATCAAAGAGTATTAATTTTTAACGAAACGTCATTATACGTTTTGATAGACATATGTGAAAAGAAGCAGAGCAATACATTTCTTTATTACCGTTTTTAACACGACTCGTCACTCGCTTCTTTTTTTTTTTTTTGCTCAAAAAGATTATGTTGCTCGTAATGTGTTTCATTTGATAAAACCGTATTCATCCGTTTTGATATCGATAAATATGGAAATTTACTAGCTCTGAACGGCGTATAATATTAATGTCGGAGCTGATATTGTATAGAATTTAAAGTGTTTATATTATATACTCGAAATGCACGAGTTTATTACTCTAAGGAAAACCGTTAGTTTACCGCTTACATAATAAAAACGTAGACACGCCAATTGAATATTTTAAAATATAAACTAAACATATTTTATGGACTAATAAGAATCTTCGTTTTTCAATATCCTAATTAAAATAACTGTTTCTCTACTGACGCGTTCTGATATTATAATAAAAAAATAACGTAATAATACGAGAAAAAAAATCTATAAACTAATTAATTCGTTTTAAACGAAATAAATAATATTTATACAGTGACATTATATTATAATATTATATAATTTGCCGTCCAATTATCTACTCAAATTTGGTTTATATATTATAAAACTAGTAAATTACGGTCGTATAACTTCAACTGTTACACAATATTAAGTAATAATTACACAATATGATGGACCGAGGAAAAAATTTCAAAAAAAAAACCAACTACGCATTAAGTATATCCACATCTCCTTCTTAGGTTTGTCTGCAGATTAATCCTAATGGTCACTTTCCGCAAGGTATTTCCTTTTTGGTGGTCCTTACTGAGAATCCTTGTTTCCTCCATGCGTGTCCTGCCCAATTAAGTCTCCTTTTTTTCTTATAATATCCGATCTTTGGAAAAGTCAATTCATTCCTCATTACGCTTTTTTTCTCCCGTACTCTTGTCGATACTCAAGGACCATGTTATATTCTTCTTAACATTTTCCTTTCAATCTCAACTCCCTTATTTTTCTACGTGTCCATATATCTGAGACGTATTTACATTATATTATTATATACATCGGCTAAAAATTTACACAAAGTTGTTGTCACGTCTTTACGACGTCAAATTCATCGCATCCATTCTTAACGGATTCCTCATAGATTTTTGGGTACCTGAAATTTTATATCTATTACTATTAAATTCGGCCTTAATTTTCTATCATTTCGTATATTACTTTATCTATTCTTTCTCGTTTCATTTCTTATGGTCATAATCGTCGTTTACGCCGATGCTTCTCGCATTCCAATAAATCATTAATTCTCGTATTTTCCGCGATATTAATAACATAAAAAATGAATTATTTACGAATCAATCGAATTTTGCACAGTAAGATATTTTACGGTTCGAATGCATGCCGTTAATATTTATTTATTTTTCGTAAACGAATAAAATAATTTTCTTATTTTTTCGATCCTTAGTTCAATGACTTCGATAGTCATCTACTCGCTCCTATCCATCAGATTAGTGGTTTTTCTAATGTATTTTATGATCCGTATTTCATAAGCAGAGCGCTCTGTCCACCTCGTACAGCTTTTCCCTGTTATTATCCGTTCACGATGTTTCTTATTTGCCAACGTCCGATTCGTTTTTTCCTTATTTCCCCCCGACTGTTTTCCGTCCGATCGTTCTTAAGACGTACACTCATTCCGTTTTTAACTCTCTCTTTTTCCGTGTTCATATCCCGAATATCGTGTATCAAACACTTCAAGTCCTTTTCTTTTCCGCTTTGAGTACAGTTCGCGTTTCTGCCCGGCACAAGGCTCTGTATTCCACTGTTGAACGTGAGAGTTTTTCTGGTCTCTACACTAACAGCGTTAGTAAAATCACGATGTGTGCTAGGAAACAACGATATAATAACGTACGCGTATATAATAATTTACGTAACGACGTCTTGAAATCGAAACAAAAAAAAAGTGTATGCTTCGACCACGGCCGAATAAACGATTGAAATATGAAAATCGACTACGTATACCGGTACAGTATGACACGTGTTATACGATATACCGATTCGATATGAGTAAACGGTGCAACGAGGAGGAGAAAAAAAATCTGTTCACGGTACGCGTACGGCACAATTGGAAGTCCTTTATATATGTTATATACGCGGCGTGCCGGATTGATTTTCGACAATCCGCATTCTCACCAGTTTCCGCACCGGGAGAACCGCGTGTTTATGCGAACAGCATCCGATACCACCTCACGCGCGTATTCCGAATAACGCGGAACACAAGAAATAAATTCCCATAAACGCGCGATAAACGAGGAGCTGAACAGAAATCGCACAGATCGAAGACCGCGGCGTATCTACTACTATACGGCACGGAGCGGTGCAATTGGGTTGGTTAGCTATTCGCGAACAATTATTTTCCTCTCTACGCCGTTTATTTCACTCCATCATCGGTTTTCACGCGTGTTTTACCGTTTTGCGATACGTATGTTTCGGAATGTTCAACAACCGTTTCCTATAAAGACCGCCGTCGATTCCGTATACGGATAAACGGTTCGTGTTATACGAATACGAGTCCCCGGGCTTCGTCCGCGAACAGTTGAACCGATTAATTTATACGTACGAGTGCATATTTATTTTTTTTCTGGTTAATTCCACATCTCGCGGGGTCCATCGCCGCTTTCACTACGTCTCCGTCTCTTATTCCTATAGGAGCTTCTCTGACCCGATACAATCCCCACAGCCGTCTTGACCGTCCTCTCCGTCTCATTTTGTACGTTTTCCACACTGCGATCTTGCGTAATACTATTTGGCCCTCCGATTTCCAAAAGTCTCGGCTCTGTATTTTTTTTTTTTTGTTCATACGACGTGTCTTCCTCGTCATTTTTCTTTTGGAGTTTTTACGTACCATTTTCATTTCGTGTTTCAACGTTTAATATTTCTTCGTCCAAGAATACCAATATTATTATAACGCGTCTTCCCGTAATATAAATTAAAAAAAAATCATATTTTCCAAAATCATTTGTCCTTTGGATTCATACGCTTCATATAAAACCATAATGATATAATGACACAAATTATTATTATTATTATTATTAATATTAAACATTACAACGGTTATAACGAAAAATGTGTTATCGGCGATATTTAAAACGCGGGTTATTTATACATTTTTTTTTTCACTACTAACTTAACTGAGTTTGGCGAAAAATCATTGACTTGTCCAGCATTGTGTTCAGAACGACATGAGAATGTGTATGGGAAACGAACAATAACGTTTAAACATTTAATAAATTAAAAAAAAACACGTGTTATCGTATAATAAATACGACAAATATAATGTGTGCGTGTGTTTTCTCCGAGTATTGCTTGAACTTTAAACGCACTGCACTCATAAATCAATATTTCAACGTACTCTACTCTGTTGTGGCGTCGAACGTGAACGCTCATTATGCGCGTCATAAAACATATGTGTAAATGCGTATATAAATATTCGAATATTTCGTTTTTATTTATAATTTTTTTTTTTTTTTTTTTACCGTATAAGTTTAATACTACTGTGCATAATAATTCCGGCACCATTTTCCCTCTAATAATTTTAATGTCGTACAGACGGTTTAATAATATCTAAAATACGTAAAAACATTGTTTTCGAATATTGAACGCGAGTTTGATATCATATCCGAACATCGTTCGTTTTGTAAAATAACGGAAAAATAGAAAAAGAACGCGTTTTTTCCTTTTTTTTTTTTTCTATTCGCTTCTCCGAAATACGGTATTTTTTTATTTTTACGCACGGATAATTCGTATCGTATTTTGCCTGGTCGCAATGAGTGTTGTTCCGAAAAGGAATAAAAACGTTGTAAAACGTTTCGTCGATGATATCTCTCGCGGTTTTTTTTATTCGTTTAAATATTTTTTAATTTTTACCGTACGACGTACATTACCTGTACGATCTTAATTTGTCGGAGAAACGATATTGAAAAAAAAAAAAAAGCGTTTAATACAAATTATGTTGACGTCGCAGCGTGACGATTAACAGTCGGAACGCGATTTCGATCGTGTTCAATTGCGATTGTGTCACCCGACTTTCAATACGTTCCGAGCAGGCGCGGGTCCAAAACTTATTTGCGTGGCGTGGCTGGATAGTCGCGTCTTAGTCAAAACACTAATGTTAATTCTAACGAAAAAAATTCTTGCGCATTTCACCAATTCGAATTGTTTGAGGAACAGGTATTTTTAGTTTTTACACTCCTTTATATTATAAGTCGTCGAAGTCTTTTTTGTTTTTATTTTTTACTACTCGTGTAGTAATTCATCGATTCCGTGGGCACATATTAATTACAATCAGTGGTTATCACAAAGGGAATTTGATACTGGATAGGAATCGAATTTTCTTTATATATATACTACTGTGATCAAAAAATACCCGGGGACTGTGTTAATAATATTTATATCAATTAAGATAACGAAACCCCGATAATGTCATTCGATAAAGTAACTTCTACCGAGAATTTGAGCGTTGGTTTGAAATCGATAACAATATTTATTTCTTTTTTTTTATGACGTTTTTACAAAAACGTGTTTCAGTCGTGCGGCGAATTTCGTAATGGAAGCAATAGAACAACGTGTGTGCGTAACATTTTGTTTTAAATCAGGGAAAAGTTCTAGTGAAACTTTTGAACGTTTGCAGCAAGCTTTTGGAGACGATGTTCTGTGTCGGACAACGTGTTTTGAGTGGTTTAAACGGTTTAAGGAACGTAGAACATCCGTTAAGGATAACGAACGACCTGGTAGGCCGTCGACCAGTGAAACAAATGAAACCGTTGCATGTGTTCGTGAAATTATTCGAAATAATCGTCGATTAACTAACAGAGAAGTTGCAGAAGACGTCGAAATATCTTATGGTTCTTGCCAAGAAATATTAACCAAGAATTGGGGATGAGCCGAATCGCAGCCAAATTTGTTCCTCGTCTCTTAACCGATGAACAAAACAAAAAATCATGAAAACATAAAATTAGACTCCAGTAGTTCCACAACCGCCATACTCACCCGACCTAGCCCCGTGCGACTTTTTTTTATTTCCGAAGTTAAAATCTACGCTCAAAGGACGTAGTTTTCAAACAATTGATGACATTAAACAAAATACGGAAAGCGATCTTAAGGATATTCCAATTAGTGCCTACCAGGGATGTTTTCAAAAGTGGAAAAGAAGATGGCAGCGGTATGTTGCTTCCCAGGGAGATTATTTTGAAGGTGATAATATGTATTTATAATAATATTGTGTTAATAAAATTTTTGTTTGAAAAATCCGGGTATTTTTTGATCACACCTCGTATATATATATATATGACAGCAGTTATAAAACGATACTGGCGAAAAAGAAATTTAATCTACGGAGTGATCGGCCCCCAATCGGATGCGCACATGGCTTTAAGAGTTCGTGTTTTAATTGGAAAAAAAAAATGATTTCGATTTTAAATTTCCATACGGATTGGGCTGGAGAAAAAAAAAAGAAAACCACTCGTATTGTACACGCGAAATGAATATGAATATTTATTTATTTATTTATAACGAGTATGAATATTTTTTTTAATAATATTCGTAACCATAATAATTCTTTTTTTTTTTTATTTTTTGTCCAAAATAATTTATTACGCGTCGTCGTCGTCGTCGTCGTTGTAATGCGCGTTGAACAACATGTGCGCGTGTGCATATATTTTGCACAAAAACCGTGTCGTATAGTTTCGGTTAACGCGTATTGGATTGTTTTTTTAATACCACATATTATAACGTCCGTATATAATATACAGCACGTAAATGTTGTACGATTTTCAATAATACATATTTAAACCGTACAACTGTAAATCGTCGAATATATTCTCGTAATGCGTCGGATTTAATTGGATTTTTGTGTTTTTTATTTATACGTTATTTTTTTTATTTTTTTTTGACGTTCAAAGAAAAACACTGTACGGTATTATTTCATTATAATATTATTGTGCCGAGAGAGTGTTTATTTTTGGGAATCGCGCAACCGATAGAGCTGTAAACATTTTATTGTTCAAAGCGTGTTAAACACGTAAATATTATTGACAAAAAAAATAAAAAGACATATTATATTCGTAAACAAGCTTTCTCACACTGTTAAGCGTTGCAGTTTTATTTTTCGCTTTCGTATTTAATTGTATTACGGAATATAACGCGTATCCGTTGAAATACGCTATTATTTAGAATTATTGTCGACGAAAAATTTAAAAACATTTAGCCGCGAACGATATTGAAAATTTTTGCTTTTCAACAAGAGTACGTCGAACCTTCTCACACGCGCAAAAGCCACGTCGTTTACAAAATGAAAGTCGCATTTGAACGTTTTTTTTTCGGTTTGTGTGTAAGACCGAAGCGAAATGATTTGAGACGAATACGGTTTAAGACGGGGTCCAACAAGCGTGTTTTAGGGGGGGTTTTTTTTTTGTAAAATTCAAATCGATTTTACGTTCGGCGATGACTTTTATCAAAACATTTCAATTTTTCCGTAGATTCGACGAAAATTTCGGGGTAAAACGGACAAAGTTGGCATATGACGCGCGCACCGCATAATTTAATAATTATAATAGTATTGGAAAAGCGGAATAGGCGCACATATACAGGGTGATTGGCGATATATCTGAAAAACTTCTGATTCTACACCCCTGAAGAGACAAAAAAGTTCCTACAAACCCGTGTTCAATTCTCAACCATTTCTAAGCGATTTCACATGTTGTGCTTTTTTAAGATTATCTGCAGACTTGAATTAAAAAAAAAATTACTATTATATGAAAACTGTTGACGCCGTATCAAGTCCGAAATGATTGTTGAAATGTACGTTACATTTTCTATTAGAAAACATCTTATCCAGATCCCTTAAAAAACTTTCCAGATGCTGTTCAGATTGTCTGAATTTAAAAAATTAAAAAATATTCGAATTTTTTAAAAGTCTCCGAAATTTACGTGTTATCAGTTCGTTGGGCTAACAAAATTATGCAATCACTACGACACTGAATTCTAGGAAGAAGAGATTCTCAAAACAATTTAGGCGTACACTGAGAGAATAAATCGGCTAATTCGTCATCACTCCGAGCCTAAGGTTTGTGGAAAACTGTCTGCGCCGTCAGTTCGGTTTTTTCCTGTCTTACAATGATTTTAGATTCGATCGAACGACCGCAGTGACTTTTTGGTGCGTATTTATAACGTTTCAATTGAACAAATGAGTAATACACGAATACGCATTTTCGTTACGGGTGTTTGCAATGGAAATTCTCTACTAGAAAAGAAAAAATTTTAATTCGAAATATTATATGAAGTGAGGACGAAATTTTTTCAATTGTATTTTAAATTCCCAACTCCGGACAATTGAAACTGCGCCGTTGTCATGCATGAATGGGTATTTCACACGGATCGTGTAGGAGTATCGAATTATAAACGACTCTGAAAGCTATTCCAAATCCGTTTAGGAATTAAACGTTCACCGCGAGTTTTGACCGGCTTCACACACACACACATTGAAAAAGCGTTGATTATTATTATTGGAGAAAAAACCGGTGAATCTCGTTCGCCGATTTACGTGTGCTCCGTCACGACTTTCGTCGGATCGAAATACGCGATGATGTCATCGGATTGTTCGGTGTGTCGGTTGCACGTCGTCCCACGACGATTTTAGTATATATTATTAAGCCGTCGTACAAGTAAAATGTACATTTCGAGCGCCTGATATAAGCGACTCGTTGTTTGTAGTAGTAGTAGTAGTAGTAGTAGGTTTTTTTTTTGTTTTAACTTACATTCCGGCAATTCATATTTGACTGTTAAACTACTCTGTTCCACGGATTTCCAACGAATATAATATTATATTATAGTTCGTCTACCGTCGGATTAAATATGAATTCAAACTATATTATAATATGTACGCGTAACAGTTATTATTATTATAATTTACTCAATGAATTCCACACGACGTTAAATCTGTTAATTTATTGATTAAATGGCGTTTGCAAAGAGACTTTTTTTTTTTTTTGCGCTTATAAGTTTCCTCCGCGATACATTCTCTATTTTCGGAATAACATTACATTTTCCAACAGTCACCGTCACGCGGTACAAAATGAGTTTTATTCTATACAAATAAACAAACGAGATTGTTATGATACCCGATAAAAATAAATAATAATCGAGGAAGTGAAATTATTTCACTAAACAATACGCAAATTGAACGGTAGTGTTTCCTCCGAGCGTCGTTAATAACCTTCGTGTATTTCGCGTGCTATTTTCCCCGCATTACACGCCCTAAAAATAGCGATTCATTTAGGTATTTTTTTCATCTGAAACACGCAACAATATAAATTAACTCTATCTATTACGTTTGTTCGAATGTAACTAATGTGACAATAAAAAAAAAAAAAAAATCGCTCGCTCGCGTGGTGATAAAAATAATTTAAACTATCGACGACGGGGGGAAAAAAAAAAAAAGGAAAACCATATATAATATATATATATTTTTTAATTATATTAATGCGTCGTCGTAACGTGCTGACGTGTAAAAATCAAAAAATTTTTTCTATACAATACTCATATTGTTAATGACGTAGTAAACGTCGTACGCAGGGCCGGCCCGAGATACGGGCGAACCGGGACCAGCGAAAGCCGGACATTTTTTTTGTTTTTTTTTGTTTTCAGTCGAAACGCTGGTCATCTATTCTAAATCCGATCACACACTCCCAAAAATAGCAAAACATTGTGAAAATATTTAGAATAATCGAGAATCGCTATGTACTTAAAGAAATAATAATAATACATTTATCGACAATTGTGTCCGAATAATTATTTTATCCGGAATTTTATAAATATAAGTGGTTTTAAACAATACCTATATGTAAAATAGTATATTGAATATTTTTTAAGGGCGCCTTATAAAAATTTGCCCGGGGCGCTATAATACCTCGTGCCGGCCCCGGTCGTACGTGTCAAAATCGTAATTGAAATTTTTAAACGGCGAATATTATTTTTTACTCGGCACGAAGACTTATGATCATACATATATTGTACACGTGATCGCGTGTGTGTTTATATTTAGAACACGCGAAACGCGTTTTACAGTTTCGAGTATTCATTTGGAAAACTAAAAATCACACGTAATAATTACGTTATATATTGACTCTCGTTACGAAAACCGTGTCACAGCCATTAATGACGGACGTTTTAAATAATAATAATAATAATAATATAACAACGATTATTATTTTACACAAAAAAAAAAAAAAAAAAAATTAACGCGATAAAACGTATATTATAATAATAATAATAATAATATTATTATTATTATTACGTCGCTTTAATATAATTGCGATGTCAATAAGACAGCAGTGGCGTAAAAAAGAAAGAAAGAAGGGAAAAAATGTTACGTTTTAATTTGATTTTCTCGAGTCATTAAAATTTACCGCGTTACGTTTAGTATAAAATATACTTTATAATTTAGAGTTTTTTCTTATTTAATGTAACTAACTGCATTTTGAGATCCATGACCTTATTTATACGGTTAACGGTTACAAGACTACTGGTGGTGGTGGTACTACAGCGTAATAATTATAAATGAAAATTTATAATAATAATAATAATAATAATTAGAAGCGCTCGTAATAAACATATAGGTTTTTTTTTATTCTTCTAACGTATTCATTACATAGGTTTTCTCTATCTAAGACTGTACGTTTTTTTTTCATTTTTTTGCAAAAAAATATCCGCTTAAAATATTTATCGAATTTTCGATATATTTATATATATTTTTTTTTTATTCGGATTTTATGCGTTTGTGTCAATCTCGTAATGTAAACGTTTGAAAAACAATTTTTATCGAAAATAGAACAAAATATATTATTAATTTTAGCAAACTAAACACGAATTACCGTTACTAACGCGTTTTCATTACGTCCGTACAACAATAATTATAATACGCATTAACAACAACGCGTAAATCATATTTAATACACGTATAAATATGTATTTGCATAGACTATATTATATTATATTATTAGTTCGACCCTGAAAAAATTAATAGATTTATTGTGTTTTTTTTTTTTACAGTTTTTGTACGGTTGTAAAAAAAAATGTTTCGAATATCTCTTGTACGTTTCACACCGCAGCTATTGAATCGGATCTTTTATCTTAATGTTTATTTAGAAAATTTCGAAATTCTTTACGATAAGTATTGAGTGCATCGAGATAAAATTAAAAAAAAAAAAAAAAGTTAATGTGATAAATAAAGGAAATCTGCGATGGCAATTTTTTTTTTTTTTTACTCGCTCTGTATTGGAATTAAAATAGGAAATTGATTATAATTCTTATTGGACTTATTCAAATTTGAAAATTTCAATTAAGTAGTGTAAGAATAGATGCGCGTGAACGGACGGGCAATCGAGTGCGTGTAGAAATCGGCGGAGTATTAAAAAGTAACGTGATCTTTAAAATTTAAGATTTCGCACGTAAAACTATATTATCTTTTCTCGAATAAAATATTTATCATATAGTTTGTTTCATTTTTTAATAATCTTTTTATAAATTTTGTATTAAAATTCGTCGGAATCCATTGCGTCGTATTCGCGTGCGTTACTTATTACAATCGGAACGTTTTTCCCGTCACAGCAACGCGATAGTCAAAATGATTATTGTGGGCTATTCTGAAAGTTATCAAATTTTTATTAATCTTTTTAAAAAATATTTAAACGATGTTTAAATAAATGTTTATGTTCCATAAAGTATGGAAAAAAATTCGCTTTAATAAGGTACGTTTTTTTATTATTATTGAAGTGTCTAGTCCCTAAGCTCAGAAGTTGTAATCCGGTCCTGGGTATTGGATTATGAGTATTACCATTTTCAGTCATAGTACACGAATTGGTCTAAGATACATGTATAATACTTATAATCAAGTCTGGGCGAGTTAATGAATTTTTTTCGTTTAACTCGTTAAAAATAAATTAATCGAATTTTTTTCCATCTCGAGTTAATAACGAAACACCGCATTGACTCCGGCTAATTCTTTTGTTTTTGTCATTAATTCATACAAATATATTTTTATACAATTGAAATGAAATCTAAAGTTCATTAAATCTTTACTCGTTCTTACTCAAGTCCGTGTTACTCTCAGTGGCGTGACTCCGATTTCAGTCCAAAATATTACAATAAGTCATAAGGTTTTTGACGTTTCAGACGTGTGATGATGCCTCGAGAATTACGAAACGGTTAAATTGCTGCTTAATCGGTGCGCGCATTACTCCGTGATCTCGCCCTGAACGGTGAAAAATGTAATTTTTGTCATACCGCGGAACGATGAGTGATATTTTGACAACGTCGAATAGTCTCAATATTAGATTTACCGCTTACACTCGGATCCCGTAATTACACGAACGTTTAATGATCGTTACATTCAGAAAACTCAAAAAAAAAAAATTTACAATAAAAAGCCTCCGGGCGAGTAAACCGAGAGTATAGTAATCCGTTTGGTTTAACAAAGTTTTAAATCAACTTTTGACTTGCTACAACAACTGGTGGTTAACGCTTGACCTTAACATAATGACACCGATGACGGAGATGCGGGGATCTCGAAAAATAGTGAAACGCAATCTATTATATTTATAAACGTAGTTTTTTTTTTTATGTTGCGCGTGTTATTGACTATCGCGTATAGTATTTGCAATACGAGAATACACGCGTTAAATACTTAATCATATTTCAATAATAATATTAATAAACGGCATTGAACGTAAAATCCTCCTAATAAAAGTGCCGGTAAAAAATATATTTTAAATAACCGGCAAAACTATAATATACGATAAATGATTTCGAAATAACGAGTTTTTTGTATTGATATAAAAATATTGACGTAATCATTGCACAAGATAATAACTTGGAGGAGTAATAAAATATCGTTTGGATACCGAAAATCGTCTTGATTTAAGTGTCTGAATATTTGTATAATATTGGGGGGTATTTGCACATTTAGCATGAAACAAAAGTGGAAGCATCGTTTATTTTTTTCAACTAAATTGGTATTTCTTAAAACAATACGACGTAAAGACACGTACATGTACTTATTCGAGCGTATACTATTAAATTATCGGTTTCTGAAAGTTCACGAGGTTAAGCTTCGGTAAAAAAGAATTTAAAAAACAAAATTCTATATTCCATTATCGTGCGCGCATTATTCTTATATATATATATATATAAAACACGTTCGTTAAAACAACGTTATGTCGTTGTACGCTTATAAAAATAAATTTTCGAACAATGGACGACTTATCTCGATTTTATTTCCAATAAACCAATACAAAACCTATACACGTCCACCAGATGTGCTCAAAGTATCATCTGCGTATATGTATTTTTTTTCTTCAATTTTTTCTAAGCGATATAACGTCACAAAAGTACTTACGAATTAAATGGTTTGAATAATAATTACATTAATTTTATTATTATTTTTAATATGACTCGTTAAGAATTGCGTTATACGCGCGTAACCAGTTTTTTTTTTTTAATAATACCGTTATCGTTAAAAAACATTTTGAATGTTTTTATAACGATGTCTCGAAATATGTGTTAAAGGACTTTACACGAAACAAACGTACACTTAAGAGCCGTGTAAAATAGGAGAAGAAGAAAAAATCGTATTGCCCAATAATTTTGATCCGAACGTTTGTCAAAAAAAAAAAAAAATTCTACTCGCGTTCCGAATTGTTTTATTAGTTAGTATAATTTAATTCGACGGTAGAATATAAACATTTCACGCGGATTTCAAATCACAAAACGGTTATCGCGTCTGATGTGGTAAAATAATAATGAAAATGTCTTTTCGGACAGCTCGGCAACGGTGACGGGTATAATTTTTTATAACCAACGAGGAGGTTTTCCTTTTTGCGACGTAAAACGTTAAAATTCGTATATCGAAATATTATATAATAAATAAATAAAATATTCATATTAACGAAATGTGAATCGTTCGCAATAAGAGAGCGCAATGGACCCAGGGATAAACACTACTACGCGTGATAACTACATATAGTTATATGTACTCCATAGAACCGCGTTAGTTATTTCATCCATTCTTGTAGTGTACACGCATTTACGAGGAAAAACCTCGTAAGATATTATTGCGAGAGCGCAATAAGCACATCATTGCGTCCTACATATTCTTGAGTACGTTTTACTTCAAATTGTTTATACGCCTAATTAACGTTGACTTTAAGGTTGAAGAATAAAAAAAAAAATAACAACAGTTTTAAATACGCTTAAATGTTCAGGCCGCGCAGTAGGTTACGCGTCTTATTATTATTATTATTATTATTATTATTATTATTATTATTATTATTATTATTATTATTATTATTATTATTATTATTATTATTATTATTATTGTTATTATTATTATTATTATTATTATTATTATTATTATTATTATTATTATTATTATTATTATTATTATTATTATTATTATTATTATTATTATTATTATTATTATTATTATTATTATTATTATTATTATTATTATTATTATTATTATTATTATTATTATTATTATTATTATTATTGTTATTCGTGGTTTCGTAGTGTATTTTTTTTTTTTTTTTGAAAATTCTCGTGCGACCGATTGTAGTAAAAAAACAACACACAAAGTATTTTTACACGACCTCTAAAAAGACAAAAAATAAAAAATCCTTCGCTTCCACAGTTACCGTCGATAACGTTATTTTTATCTCAACTTTGTTCCCGATTGTTGTGCAGATTTCATTTATCAAACGTATCGGAAAACGATAAACGCGCAATAAATTGTGAACACAAGACGTATATAAACACGCTTATAACGCGTCGTACGTGTTGCTGTTTTATAACGAAAAGAACACCCAATAGCCGTTACGTTATTGTTGTGTAATTGAGTTTTTACAACACAATTAGAAAACATAACAATTTAAATACGACAATATAAATCAGAAAAACAGACGGTGTGGCTTTTTTTTTTTGTGTGTTTGACTAAATCGGCCATGAATCTCTGCGGATTCTATCGAACGCGGCAAAAACCGCAATTTCCGGTGAGATGATTGAGCAGAAAATAATGAAATCGATTAAGAAATCGCGTTTATACAACATCGTTCGCGTCGAAATTTGAAATAAAACAAAAAGAAAAAAAAATGCACGAAACGCGATCGAATTTTCGATAATAATTAACGATTCCGCGTCGTGAGCCGATGGACGACGATTTTCAATTCCCACCTTCTTGTCCCTTGCAAAGTCGACGAATTCATATTTACCATCGATATTGGACAATTAATGTACGTCGTAGAAGAAAACAAAGTTAAGAAAATTAATTCGTAATTAAAAAAATTGGAAAAAACCAACGAAATCTTACGGATTCATTTGCGCATCGGCATTCGTAAAACCGATATACGTTATGAATAACGTACGATAAATACGATTAACTGGCAAATACGATTTAGACGAGTCGAAATCATCCCAGGTCTGTGTAAATATAAAAATAGAAATAAATAAAATACACGCCAATTGTTTTAAATAATAAACAATTTTTTATTATTTTTAATTAATACGTGAGCAGTAATTTATTACAATGGGATACGTTTATTGTATAGTAAATATAACGACAACGCGGTTTTACGCAATAATGGACTTTTTTTTTTTTGTTATCGCGGTTGTAAACGCGATTTTGTGTTTCTTATTTTTTCTCACGCACACACCATCTTAAATGAATAGGAGTTCAATCGTCGATACCGCAGACGGAAAAAAATTCATTTGGTGTGGACGATTGATTGTCCGCGTTTAATTACGTTTTTCGCTCGCAACACGTGAAAAAAAAGTTTTAAACAAATACCTGAAGTACTCGCGTATTATGATAAAAATGTTTCGTATTAAACTATTACTTGTTATTTTTATTTCGTACGTTTTATCGACACGCCAACAATATTAACCCGTTGTACGATTGAATATTTAACAATCGTGTACCATATTTTTCTTTTTTTTGTACGGATAAAAAAAAAACGTTTTGAAAATTCTACAGATTCTCGATGGCACAAGTACCATGGAATGTTTCCAAAATCTTTTTTCCATTTAGAAAAACCATTTTGAAACCTAGTTTAAGGCGGATTTGTTTTTCCTCCGCACTCCCCGGCGCAAAGTACAACGACACTCCTGTTCAAAACAGCTAAATAATTTAAACCATATACTGATCAGTGCAGTGTCGTTGTAATCAGCCACGCACCCAAAGCAATCGTAACAATATAAATCCGTGAATCACAGAAATATTTTACCCATACGATTTTAAAATAATACACAACCGCCATACGTAAACACGTAAAATATGCAGTGGCGTTTATAAGGGGGGTTGCGATAGATGGACCATTGGGATTTGATATTCATACATTTAGTATATCTCTAACTCAACAACACCGACTTGTAAGTTGGTCCAATTACGTTATGACTATTTTCACCATTTTCACCATCTTCCCCTTTGAACATCGTGTATAAAGCGGGAATCAGTGTTCGACCGGCGATCAGCGCATACGGTACACGCTAATTACCGGTCGTGATCGAGCGTTTAGTGCATAGCTGACGGCAAACCCGGCCGGTCGAGTAAACCTGTAACTGTGAGTTAAACAGTTAAGCGTTAAATAAAATATAGTAAACGCGTATTTCATTTCATTAAAAGACGCAAAACAATATGTGTATACACCGACAACGATCTTATGCGAATGGTCAAGTCGGATTGTTCGTGTGCGATAATAACATAATAATACCTGGATTGTGGACTGTATATAATCGGGAAACTATGGATTATGTGCGACAGTCTCACGCGAATACCTAAAAATTAACGCGTGCGTATACGGTTTTCTTTTACGTACAATATAGTAGTATTACAAACTTTCTTAAAATTACGGGTTTATAGAAAAAAAAAATTAACGGCGATTATTAAAACAGATAAAAAATCAAATAAGAATTGACCTGTCCGCAAGAGACGACTGGTGGTCACGGCAACGGCATCCGATGCAGTGGAAAACTATTGAAGGTGCTGGCTGATTGATTGTAGGACGGCAACGAATGACGAGTGATGGCAAACGACCGATGGCGACGGATAAACAACAGCAACAGTAACGACCGTGGAGACGACGACGACGTGAAAAATCAAAAGGTGGACGAACGAGGTGTGTAAAAGAGGGAATTTAACACGCGGCGACGCTTTGCGCACGGCTACAAGTCGGATGGAGCTCCGTGAACGGACTGAATGTGTAGCCGTTTAAAACGCTCGTACGTAGCCGCGGTGATTATATAAGACACGCGGCGGAGTGGAAAAGATGTTTCCAGAATGGTCTAGAATGGACTTTGGATCGCTGATAACGCACGTGATAAAATCGTGCACGCCACACGCATACTGAACAATGAAAAAAAATTATAATAATAATAATAAATATAGCATACGCGCGTACGTTTGATCGCTCGGTCAGCGTTGAACAAAACACACGCGTATACCGACGTAGCGCGTCAGCCAACCGATATAAAAGTGCGGGAAGTAGTCGTCAGATAGCGCTGCAACACAACACAGAGGGCGTGGCCACGCGGCAAAACGCGTATAAATACCGGTCCGCAACCAACCGGATCGTTCAGTCTTACCACGGCGAGCAAACGCGAACAACCTTGTTCGTCTCCGCTCGCGGCAAACACACCGTGTGTGTACGTGTGATAAACGTATACGGAGTTTTTGCCGCGTTCAAAGGTGAACAACGTTGTTCGCGTTTGCCCGCTATGGCAACACGTCGTGAGGCGCGCGCGGTGTTACCTCGCTGATCTATATGCAACTATTTTCTATTCCCGTTTTATTGTTAATTCGTTTACGTTCGATACATTTTCTTTTATCTATATCTTCATTTTGTCTTGGTACAATTTCTTCAAAGGGGATTAGCTTCATTTTCGCCCTCCCCCCCCCCCCATTGAACATCATGTTTAACCGCCGCTGAAAATACGTAAAAATAATATTCTTAATAATAATACGTAGTAATAATAGTTAAAATAATAAATAAAAGTATTAACTTATAATTTTTTTTTGTTTCTATCTTTTTGATTATTTATTTTTACAAATCCTTTTGATTTTAATTTTTAATTTTGTAAATTCCTCTTTGTTTTTACTACTTTGTTATTTAAAATAATAATAATAATACTTATCGAATAACAAAATCAATTTTATTTTTAATTTTTATCAAATCAATAAATATTGTTAAGATAATCGTGAATTTAAATCGATTTCTGGGCAAATCACGCGTATAATGAATTAAAACGATCTTCCGGCAATTTCGAACGCTGCAACCGGCTGTTTTTATATTCGTCTATAAGAGTAGAAAAACTTTTTTCGGCCGTTAGACACAGCGTGTATCAAGTTTTTGTTAAAAAAATTGAAATATTGTAGGAACAATGTATGTTCATTATGCGTTTCTTTAAGGTACGTTTAATAAAAATGACAATACAACGCGCAGTAGTTTACACGAGTGTAACTATTGTATAAAACTTAATATATATATATATTTGTTTTCATCGCTGTTATTATTTATTTATTAATTACAATAATATGACCGATAAGAAGCAAAAACACTTTTCAACCGGGGAGAGGCAGAGTTCTTTGTCGTCTTGACACAAATTTTTATTTACCACAAACGAGGAATTCATATAGTCTTTTGAAGGAACACATCGTAAATTACGCAATAATATTTCACTATCAAAAACGTTAACTAAAACCGTCTTATTACACAATAGCTTTCAACTTTCGAACAATTTTTAGCGGTTTTCCGGCTTTCTGTTTGATTTCTCTTTTTTTCTTTTGGTCAGTTCAACATGGAGGTTCGATTCGTTTATAATTGAATCGCAATTTTAAATCTTTTTTTTTTTTAATATCGATTTTACATTATTTAACACGAAGAAAGAGTATTACGCGTAATGACGTATATAGTTCGTACAAAATCAAGCGTGGACGGTTCATAATAACTGTATAATGCAAAATTATATAAATATTCGATACGAGGGAACAAACGAATAGCTAAAGTCGGTCAACTATGGCTATTTGTTATTATAAATATCACACTTGTGTTTTGTAAGGGAAAGAGTAGTATAAATTATTGATACGATATTATCATCACTATCACAACCTATAAGTTATACAGACATCACGTAAAATAATTATTAATTCAATTATTCTTATCTAGTAGATGGTATTGGTTTTTAAAAATTTGAGGAGTAAATTCAATCAATCCCTCCTCCCTGTCAATAGCGCAGAATTTAAAAAATAGGAATTGAAAATCCTTTTTTTTATTTTCGAATATACACGTATGTGTCAACGAATCCAAAGGTCGACCAATCCGCGTCACCGAATCGACACCGACCGGATAAATTATCGCATTCGATAAACGATTCTGAACGGTGTAATATTTTGGGTGAAAGACTTAACAGTTTTCATGAATTTAGATACGTCAAAATTGCTATGAATAGTGCGAAATTAAAAGACAGTCATTGAATAATTGCGGTTTCCCTTGATAAAGTCACGTATTCGATGAATATTTCAACTCTCTATACCCGTTAGTTTTGAAAATTACGAGGAAATCGCGTTTTTCGGTCACTTTCGTGTTATTATATTTTTAGACGCGTTTTTTGAGAAAATCGAAAAATCGGCAACTTTTCAACTCGCAGAGAACGACTAGAATTTAATAAATACCACGGTGGCGTGCGGGGGATGTTTCTTTTCGCGTCGCTTTACCGCGTGTTTTACGATAATTTATAGAATTAAATTTTACCGAGTCGTGATAATAACGCGGAAAATATGCGTTTGTTTTTCATTCCTCCCTTCCCCTGGAGTTTTTCAAAACATTATATTATAAATAGTCGTATCTGGTGGGTCCGAGAGAGAACAGCATCATAATTATCGTGCTCGATCCGTCGCCGGAGAAGTGGCGACGAAGAAGTGAAGAGGATTAAACAAATTTTTGTTTTTATTTTTAAACGCGTCGGTGGTGAATATTTCGCGTCGTATTTATAATGTTTTCGTCGTTCGTTTCCGTAATCCTATACGCGCCATTCGCGTAAATAAAACGAGTGTGACAATATCAAATCATTTCGCGTATATTATGTCACACGTAGACAACTGTCGTGTCATAACTGTACGGTACAACAACTAAAACAAAAAATATTTGAATATCCCGTAATTGGTATGTGGTATACTCGTATATATATATAGACTACATTTTGGACGCCTGTAAGAGAGAAATCACGAGTGTGAAAAAATAATTTTTTTTTTTTTTTAAACTAATATATCGGATTTCTCGTAAGAACTATTTCGCCGAAGTTTCAGAATCTCGAGTCGTGTTTAACCGGTCGCCGGACGGGATACTGTTGAGGATGTTTTTACCAACGATTTGAAGTGAAAACGCTCCTTTTGATTTGTCGCATTATGATAATACAGAATTGGAATAGGATGTTGACACTCTGCCGCCGCATGTTATTCACGACTATTTTTCATTCCGTTTATGAATTCGTCAACAGACGTTATCCCATGTGTTCTGATCAGTTCGTAAAAAGTCCTTTGGACGTTTCGAATAATTCATCGCTAAACCCGACGGTTACTTCTCGGCAATTATATTTCGTTGCTCGTGTTGGATTTGCGTCGGTCTCCATATTTCATTATAGCAGCTGACATTCGACGTTCAGTAAAGGATATATCGTTTTGTGGCGGCGAAAAGAAAAATGGTAGGCACTAACGTTTTACCGAATGGAAATCGGAACGCGCTATAATATAATATCATAAATGTCCACCATCGAATTATATAAATAAAACGCGATAAAAATACGCTGAATTCTAAATTAACTTTTTAAATTCACTCTTTTCACTCTTTACACACCCACTCTTTTATAGTGTATTATAAACTCTTATATTTCTATTATACGTACGTGTGTTATGTGACGTGTGTTTACAGGCTCGTTTTCCAGCGCGTTAAATAACCAACGCCGCCCGTCGACACCGTGTTAGAACGTCCGAATAGTTTATATTTGGACACGGCCGGTCGTGTGTGTAGTTCAAGAAGAGACGTATACGCGTGTACCAGATGTTATATTTTATATGGCAACTAGTCAAGAGATCCGAGAAAGCCAGTGCTGCGCCTGCGATGATTTGATATCTGTTGGATCCGAGAAATAGATCTGCTGGAAAATGTATCGGACGGATATTTGTCAAAATGTTACTAAAACCTGCCCTGGTGTAACGAAAAATGGGCGGCATTCGAAATTGTATCAAAATCGGAATAAAACTGTAGATTTTTTTTTTGATACAGGACGAAAACAATCGACTCTTAAATTTATATATAAGACACTGTGCGCGCGATTTGTAAATAACTCGAAACAATTAAAAAAAAAAAGGCGTTTCACTCGTACAAATTACAAAAACAGGAATACCGTACGAAAAGTGTACAATGTGTTATACCGACGACATAATTTTTAACTCGAAAATAAAATAATATGGGCGTGTATAAGGAAGTTATTGAAAAAACAATTTTGGATTAATTTAAATCGACTTGTACGACTAATACGAGTAACGAGCAAACAATAAAAATAAAATAAATTACTAACCAAAATAGAATGTATAAAACCATTTGCACAAACATTCGTTTCCCGTGAAATTAAACATTCACATTCCTATTTCAATATAAATTCTAGAGCTTAAAATAATATCTGTCGAACAATATAAAAATAGAGGTTTTTTAATGTATATATATAATAATCACGTTCACATACGCGTAAGTCGCAATATATTGAAAAATTCAAATCATCTAAACAAAAAAAATATTTAAGAAAAAAAAAATAAGTATTTTAATCGGTGATTATTGGATATTAACATAATCCGCGTAACAACTGAAATCGCAATTGACGCGCGTTTACTGAACACAATTAATTCGATTAAAATAGATTAATAGATCCAATTTGTAATCTATTGTGTTGTTTCAATAAATCCAATTGATTTCATACAATACGATATAATTTTATATTTATTTTGTCGTCTGAATAATTTTCCATTTGCAGCACTCAATGATAGGACATTTTAAAATTGGACAGTTGACGGTTTCCCCCTCCCTTCCATAAAATAATTATCGCTATTTTTATACTCTTAACTATGGCGAGAAAACGTGTAATATAACCGCATCTCTCGCACTTTTTAAAAGGAATCCTTGCAAATCGACGTTTTCAAGTTTACCTGGGTAACAAAGGGAGCAGGTGGAGAACAGTAAATAACGGGCTTCCTCAGGGATCAGTCCTAGCCCCAACACTGTTCAATCTATATATGCACGATATTCCATTAACAGAAGGGCTAAAGTTCCAATTCGCGGATGACATTGCAATAGCGTTCCAAAGCAAGGACCTAAAAGATGGCAGTGCAACCTTAACCAAAGACCTAGAGGTTATGAACACTTATTTCCGCAACTGGCGCTTGAAGCCAAACCCTAGAAAAACAGAGGTTTGTGCATTTCACCTCAACAACAGGCAAGCAAATGACAAACTTGAGGTGAAATTTGACGGAATAAGTGTTAGGCATAATTTTCTTCCTAAATATTTGGGGATAACACTAGACCGCTCGCTCACATTTAATGAGCATTTAAGTAGCCTCAGTAAAAAGATCCGGTCCAGGGTTAATTTGGTACAAATGCTCGCCGGAACGGGTTGGGGTGCCGATGCTAAGACCTTAAGGATAGCAGCGTTGGGTCTAGTCTATAGCACAGCAGAGTACGGTTCCCAAGTATGGCATAACAGCACACATGTAAGGAAAATAGACACGCAGCTTAACAGCGTAATGAGAACAATAAGTGGGACAGTTCAATCTACACCACTACAATGGCTACCAGCACTGACAAACATTAAACCGCCACACATACGTAGGAAAGATGTACTGGTAAAAACCATTAAGAAATCTGTAGAGTACAAGCGTTCACTCTTGTACCAGATGATGCTTCAAGCACCTAGTCAACGACTAAAATCCAGGAGCCCACCAGTTGAGTCCGCCAGAACACTTTTAAGTTTAGGGTTCGATAGTGCTGAGGAATGGCGAAAAGAATGGGATAGCTTTACGGCACCAAATAGAAAATTACTATGTGACCCTAATAGTGGAGTTCTAGGAATGAATCTTCCTCGTTGTATCTGGTCCACGTTAAATAGACTACGAACAGGACATGGTCGGTGTGGTTATCTCCTGCATAAGTGGGGGTTCATAGATAACCCAATATGTGACTGCGGGAACGGGGAACAAACAATAAATCACATAGTAGTAGAGTGCCAAAGTAGAAAATTTATTCAAGGTTTCGAAGGCCTACACGCAGTGACTCCAGAAGCAATCACCTGGATTACGAACCTCGACATCTGTCTATGAATCCCCATCGCAAGAACGAAATGCCTGTAATATTTGTGATTTTTTTTTTGACTAATTATAATTCTATTTAAAGTTATATCATTATATGTTTATATCTATATTATGTTATGTATTGTCTTTGATTGTAAGTTGATTTGTGTTAAAAGCCATACGAAATAAATAAATAAATCTCTCGCACTGGCGTAACACAACGAAATGCTTTTGGAAATGAAATTGATTTTCCTGTAAACAGTTTTGGGAAATATACTTATTCGGTACGCAATGCGTAATGATTAATAATTATTACATATTATTTGTAAAAAGAAATTTAGACTTTATTAAATTAGTTGCGAACACAATTTCGTGAACCAAGTGATCCCGCGTAGCGCTCCTAAGTGAGCAGATTAAACCCTGGCCGACTCAATGGAAAAAATGGAAAGCAAAAAATAATAATAATTAATACTCATATGCGTATATTATTTATTTATTTCTCGAAACAGTCGTCCTTTAGAATATTATGAAAAACTCCGTAAGGTTTATGTAATTAGATGACAAAAATCGGTAAATCTTAAAGAAAAAAATGATGATGATAATAATAATAATAATAAACTAACGATTTATTGTACGAAACACAATGAACTATGACTTAACCTTTTGAGTAGTTGAAAATGAAATGTTTAAAAGATGACACGCGTATAGCCAGTAAAATCTTTTTATAACCTCTTCCCAAGTCAGACCGATGGCATCACGTCTAAATATGAAAATCGTGATGTAAACTATACGACGTGTAAATACAATTTGTATGTTTTTCGAAACACTGCGATTTTAAACATATCGTGTAATGCGTTAAATCATTTACACGCGCTATTTATACAAATAAATAAGCACAGAAGAGTTACCTGCGAGAATATCAATTGTTATTAGAAAAGCGTTGTGACCGGTGTTCGCCACAAAATTAACTCAAGATTATTAATAATTTGTAGATTTTCCTGTAATAATAAAACTGGCCTTTTGCTCGTGGCCAACTATTTTCATTGGAATTTTAATTCAATGCCATCTGGACACTGCAGTCTATCGACAACGCGTATTATAATATTCGCGAGTACAATATAGTTAAAAATAAATGCCTATTCAGGCTATTCTCTGTGTTTTGTCTCCTATTATCTTCTCTGACAGGTTTGGTAATCAATTAATAATCGTCTTATTTGGTTTTAACGATTATTGTGTATCGCGGATAAAATAACTATTTTATCACGGGTGATAGATGTTATTAATTTCCCAGATCTCTTTATACACATGCATACACTAATATACAAATTAAATTATTCTTTTATTTTAAAACAATATAATTTTTTTTAAATCTTTATTAAAAAAGATATATTACTTATACCGTAGTTATATATATATTAATCTACTGTTGTTTTATGTTGCACGTTAATTTGTTGTATTTCAACTGGTCCCAGTGGCGTATGTAAATAATAATAATAATAATATGTTTTCGTAAAATAAATTATTTTAATGGTCAATTTAACTATTTCCGAGTTAAGAGATGACTATGCTTTGAATCGCGTTAAATCGAATAGAACATTCAAACCTCTATTTTTACTATAAATATTATATTGTCATTTTTTACTCAGAAAATTGATTCGTCCGTTTAAAAATAAAAAATAATAATTATTATCATTATTATAATTGTACGAGCCCTGGACGAATTCTGTAATTACACGAGTGTATAATCCAATGTAAACTATGTGAGATGGCAGATCGAGAGCACGGAAAATAGAAATATTGTTATATAGTCACATTTCGCATATCCACCGAAACGAGAATAAATTTTTATTAGTGACACAATGTTTAGAAATTTGCGTATACCCTTGAATTTATTATTTACCAATACATAACCGCGGTATTGACCTAATTAAAAACTGTTAACTGTGTTTATGCGCGAAACGAGTGCTAATCGTAAAAAGTGCTAATTACCTAATTGCGCGCGAATATTAATTTTTTATAAATCACAATGAAATATTATCAAAACCATAAAGGTGCAAATTGTACGCTATATGAATATAATTGTGAAATTCGACGTAATGGATCGTCGAACAGATATACATCAGATATTAAAATCGAATCGATTCAATTTATTTTAATTAGTGGTACACGAAGGAACAAGAAAAAAAGTACTGTTGCATCTCGTCGAATAAAAATAGTTAATACATGGCCCGTATTTGGATATCGATTGGTTACAGACGTATAATGATCTTTATGTTTTTAAAAAAAAAAATGAAATAATTAACCTGACTGTTTAATGATTGAATGTTCGATTTAGCCGCTTCAAGTATCTCTTGAGAAAGACGCTATACCTGTAAACCCAAGCAAATATAGTTTTTAAATCGGTAAATTCGACATTGTTTATACGGAAAAAAAACATAGGTATATAATAATAATAATAATGTTACCGAATTTGAAAAACCGTGCACACAATATGAAAAGAAAAAAAAAGTGGTATTGAATCACCGATGGTGTTGTGAATTACTTAAATAAGATTTTACAATTAATCGTAATTACTATAAATTTGAAATCAATGACAGATCATTGGACGTTCAATAAAACGATTCTAAACTTTGGTGTGTGTGTGTGTACCTAATATTATTTGTTATTAATATACAATAATGAATTTTGACAAAATCGCGTTTATGTCGTTTTTAACAAAAAAGGTTTTTGGTAGTTTTTTTTTTGTTTTTGTTATGCCACGTTTCAAAAACTAACGAGAAAATAGTTTTCTACGGATGTTTAAATTCTCTTGAATTACGCATTAGGAACCTATTGAGGAAATCGAAAAACGTTATAAATAAAGATCGATCAAGATACAATCCGAGATCATCCGAGAATTTTTTCCATAGTTGTTACATAATGGATAGGCCATATTCGTTATCAGGCGTTCCCGAATCTTCTGTCTCACTTGGCTAATATTTACATAACAATATATATATATATATTTTATTCATTATTTCGTAAAGTAATTTTTTTTTCCCGAGTAGGATAGGAGATGTGATTGTATTATTGCTATCTCTCTCCTTTATGCAGAAACGCTGCCCGCATTACGTTCTTTATTGTTAAGAACCCTTCGTATTAGTATAATAAGCAGCACTTGTTTATATTAAGTATTAATATGCTGACTTGCAATACATTGACTGCCGTCGCCATCGGCCTACCGACATAGCGCAGTCAGTCGATGCAGCCCGAGTCCGAGTGTCACACGTCTATTCATATATTCATAATTTATATTATACTGCACAACGATTTATACTTATATCCATAATAGTGTTTAATACATAGTGTAATAGTTCATACGTTGATGTGTTCTTTTGTCGAAACCTCCCTGTTGTCGAACTTACACGTTACTAGCCGGAATCAACCGACGGTACATAACAAATTGGTGGCAGCGGTGTTCTTCGGGGACATTTCTACAGCTCAACACATCTTCCATTTCAGAACTTGATGTATGACGCAATCTATACGTTTCAACGGGTCCAGTACACGTTTTAACGTCAATATACACAAGTAATTATTACGAGTATATCTATACGCGTTTAACACAGTATATTGTGTATAATATATTGTGTCGCGTCTGCAAACTACACGGGTGTGGCACATTCCAATCGCACACAGTCAAAACGCTGTGTCAACGATTCTTCCACACGTGGAGGCGCTTTATTTTTGTTGGTGCCGAGCACATTTGCGCACGTGCATACCAACTTCTTAAGAGGTGCTATAACAAGTGACACTGACCTACTATTATAACAGTGTCAGCAATAATCGGACGTAATATATACTGTTTGATGCACAAACAGTATATCGTATAATATATACTATATACAGTATATCGTATAATACAAAACCCACTATTAATCGTGGTCTCCGCGCCAGCTGATTCGGAGCGGAGAACGTCTAAGAAATAACAGCAAGCCTTCGTGGGAGCGACTACGGTTCCCGTCATACTAGGTGCATTGGGCGGACTATCCAACAACAGTTCAATTGCGACGCACCATGTCCAACGTCATAATACTATTCCACGGATTATTGTAAGAATTTTCCATATATGTTATATAGTTTTAAGCAATAGTACTTAGAGTATTAGGGCTTATTATTACGTTACATCTGTTATCAATAGTATAAGTCAATTAAGAAGGTTATGCCAAATCCTGTAAGAGTCCAACCGAATCAGATAAAGACGATTCCGATAATTTACACAATAGACCTGAAACTCGATCAATAACGAAAGCTAAGTTAGAAATTTTAAAAAATAACACATATAATTGTAACAAATCCGAATATTTAACCGATTTCGAAAACCAAAATATGGCTCAAGGAAGCTTATCGTTAGAAACTTTGATAAAATTAATTCCAAATTTTGAAGGAAATCAAGGGGAAATCCATCGTTTTTGAATGCATGCGATTTCGCAATGCAAAATGTAGATCCTTCTTTACAACTAGTATTAGTTCAGGCAATAAAAACAAAATTAGGTGGTAAAGCATTTGCAATCACGCAAAACCGAATTATAACAGATTGGTCTGGTCTCAAGACTCTTCTTGAAAACGCGTTCTGTGCACAAAGGACCCCAGGTTACCTTCAACTGGAACTAATTTCTTTAAAACAAAAATCGGGTGAAGCTGTACAAGAGTACGCAAATAAGTTGGAAAATTTGCTTCACGAGCTATGCAATGTTAGCGTAGTAGGGAAAAATGTAGAGGCGGCGACAGCGATCCGTGAATATATTAAAGAAACTACACTCACCACTTTCGTTGAGGGTCTCGAACCAAATTTAAGACAAATCATCAAGTCGAGACACCATCCATCCCTAGAGGAAGCCATCAACGACAGCCTAGAAGAAGAAAAGCTCATTAAATCCAATGCGGATACGCAACGTCTATTCCAAAATAAGCAAGAAAGGAACTGGCCATCAAAATACTGTACAGTGTGCCATAAACGAAATCACAACACAAATCAGTGTAGATTTGCGAAACCAAACTCCGGTCCAAAGGACACGGGCCAAAGTAGTTTACCGCAGCAAACAAATAACACATCTGTACATAAAATTACATGTTCATATTGCAAAGCGAAAGGCCATATAAGAGAAGATTGCTTCAAGAAAAAAAGAGCTGATAACCGTCAGTCAGACAAATTTCAACCTTCAACGTCGGGAAACGGTTCACGATCGAACGTACAGGGCTCACGGTCGGTCAAGGACATAAAAGCAATGGGTCCTATGAAAAATCTATGTATCGAATCACAAGACTAGAAAACAGACACATTCTGTGTACGTCACCTCAGTGTACCACATACCAGATAAAACTATTGGTGGACACTGGAGCCGAACTTAATATTATAAAAATTACTTCATTAGAGGATCATATATTAATTGATACAAATAAACAACAACGACTACAAGGCATAACAAACGAAATAACCAATACAATTGGATCAACATGGCTAGATGTACTTGTAGGAAAAAACAGTTTTAAAGCAGAATTCTTTGTTGTAGATTCAGATTTTCCTATACCAGGAGACGGCATTGTGGGAGAACCTTTTCTAATGGAAACCCAAGCTGTCATTGACATAGGTCAAGGAGAATTATCATTCCCAGACAAAACTACTATGGAATTGCGGGCACGATGTGAAACGCTCGTTCCAGTATGCGTCAACGATCCCGAAATGGAATCTAAAGGGATTATAATTCACGCGCAACCAATAACAGACAATGTAAGCTGTGGTAACGTGCTGAATAACATCATAAATCAACAACTACTTATAAGTGTCATTAACACTTCAGATGAGGCATGTACAATAAATATACCAAAATTAGAGGAACTTGCATATGAAATAGTAAACGAAGCATCCGTCAAACATGTCTCCGGAATAAAGGAAATCACCATAAATCAGTCCGATCGAATCGAGCAAATAAATAAAACATTACGAATGGAACATATGTCGACGGAAGAACGAGAAGCTATCCAAAACTTATGTCACGAATTTTCCGATGTGTTTTATTTAGACGGAGATCGAATATCATGCACTAATGCAGTGTATCACGAAATTAAAACTCCGGGAGTGACTCAACCAATTCACCAAAAACCGTACAGGCTCCCTTACTCTCAAAAGGAAGAAATAAGTAAACAAGTAGAGGAGATGCAAAGAGACGGAATAATTAGACAAAGCGATAGCCCTTGGAATGCTCCACTACTAGTAGTACCTAAGAAAGAGGATGCATCTGGGACTAAAAAGTATCGAGTAGTGGTGGATTTTCGCAAACTTAACAACGTCACGGTGGGGGACGCTTTCCCTATGCCAAACGTCACAGAAATCTTAGACCAATTGGGGAAGGCTAAGTACTTCACTTGTCTAGATATGGCAAGTGGGTATCACCAAATCCCTCTTCAGGCGGAAGATAGACAAAAAACAGGTTTCAGTACGGACCAAGGTCACTTTGAATTCGAAAGAATGTGTTTTGGGTTGAAAGGAGCACCAGCTACCTTTCAACGAATGATGAATCGTGTTTTGGTAGGCCTAAACGGCATTAAAACGTTTGTATATCTAGACGATGTCATTATAATCGGAACATCTTTAGAGGACCATCAAAAGCAATTGAAGGAAGTATTTGGACGGTTGCGGAAATACAACCTGAAATTGCAACCACTCAAGTGTGAGTTTTTGAGGAAGGAAGTCGCGTATTTGGGACATATTATAACAGATGAAGGCGTTAAACCAGACCCAAAAACCACCGAATGTGTAACCAGATTTCCGGTCCCAAAAAATCAAAAAGACGTCAAGTCATTTCTGGGCCTAGCCGGCTATTACAGAAGATTTATTAAAAACTTTAGTCAATTAACTAAACCCCTAACTAACTTATTGAAAAAAGATGCAGAATTCATATGGAATGATTTATGTCAAAACGCATTCGTAGAACTAAAAGAGTTATTGGTAAGTAAACCATTACTACAATACCCAGATTTTTCTCGACCATTCATCGTCACGACGGACGCCAGCAATGTGGCTATAGGCGCCATATTGTCCCAAGGCAATATAGGAGGAGATCTACCCATAGCCTATATATCGCGCACATTGAACAAGGCAGAGAAAAACTATAATACCACGGAAAAAGAGTTATTAGCAATCGTCTGGGCAACCAAACAGTTCCGTCCTTATCTATTTGGACGACGATTCACGATAGTGACGGATCACAAACCATTAACATGGCTGTTTAATGTCAAAGATCCTGGAGCTCGATTAGTAAGATGGCGTCTACAACTAGAAGAGCATGAGTACGACATAGTCTACAAACCAGGAACAGCTAATACTAACTCCGACGCTCTAAGTCGCATCGCGCCGATCAATTCAACATCCAATGTGGAAGAATACCCTACGAATACATATGAAAAATACAAAGAAGATATCCAAACAAAAGTGATTGTGAACGCCAATGTTGTCGAGGTAGAAGGCGATCTATTTGAAGCAACTGAAGACTTCGCACTTGGGCATTGTGTGTCCAAAGATTTTAAGATGTCACAAGGAGTAGCCTTAGAATTCAGACGGAGGTTCGGTCAAGTAGACAAACTCATACAACAAAATAAATCTGTGACAGAAATAACAGCAATAAAAACAATCAACAGTACTTATTGTATATGATCAACAAAGAAATATATCACCAAAAGCCGACATACGAAACAATGTTCTACACCATAAAAACTTAAGACAATTTTGTGAAACTGAAAACATAAAAAAGGTAGCCTTGCCAAGAATCGGTAGTGGACATGACCGACTCGATTGGGAACAGGTCCGCACCATGATAAGATATATTTTTAGAAATTCAAAAATTAAAGTACTCATCTTCAACTCTAACTCCTACTCAAATGAGGAAAAACAAAATATTATAGAAGAATTTCATTCTTCACCATTAGGAGGACATCAAGGAGTATCCAGAACCATAAAAAGGATAAAAATGCATCACTCGTGGAAAGGATTAAAAAAAGACGTAATAACTTATATAAAGTCCTGTGCATCATGTCAATTTAATAAAAGCATGAATCATACAATTCAACAACCTATGGTAGTAACTTCCACAGCCAACGTAGCCTTTGAGAAAATTTTCCTGGATATAGTTGGTCCCATTGACAAGTCGAGGAAAGGGAATTCCTTCATATTAACTATTCAAGACGATTTGTCCAAGTTTTCCACAGCTATACCATTAGCAGACCACACAGCAAACACAATAGCGAAAGCCTTCGTGGAAAATTTTATCTGTCATCATGGTATACCTAAAGCTATTGTAACAGACCAAGGTCCAGATTTCATGAGCAGAATATTCACAGCTTGTTGCAAATTATTGCAAATAAAAAAAATTAACACAACAGCCTACCACCCGCAAGCTAACGGAGCCTTAGAAAGGTCGCACCGTACATTAGCGGAATATCTACGACACTACGTAAGTGAGAAGAAACTAGAATGGGACGAGTACGTACCTTATGCTATGTTCACGTACAACAGTACCATTCACTCAACAACTAAATTTCAACCTTATGAACTAGTGTATGGATACCCGGTAGAAGTACCACATACGTTAACTCGAATGCCTCAACCCTGTTACAATTATGAGGACTACACATTTGAATTACGTAGAAAACTTCAAGAATCATCCTTATTAGCGCGAGAAAACCTTATAACCAATAAAACAAAATCCAAGACATTATATGACAAAAATCAACATGAAATAGTCATAAATGTAGGAGACAGAGTGTTACTTAAAAATCATAATCAGAATGGAAAGCTCAACTCAAAGTGGAAAGGACCATATGTAGTTACAGAAATACATAATAATGAAAATGTAACCATATTACGAGGTCGAAAAGAAACAAAGGTTCATAAAAATGAACTAAAAATCTTTCACTCTTAATAAAAATGATAGGAAGACAGATAAATTGTAAATACAAAATTATATATATGTTTAAAAAAAAATTTTTTTAAAAAAAAAAAAAAAAAGGGAAAAGAATCCATAATTTGAGACGACTAGTAAAATATGATATGATGTTCCAGACTCAGCAGCTTGGTACAAGGAGGAGTAACGCAGTTTACCGATGAACCCATTCAACAACCTTCAGGAATCTACTTCCAGTCTATGGGTCATATGTACTTAACAAATTCAAACTGGCGTCTGTTAACCTACGTGAACATCTCAAACTATAATGAGAAGTATCTTCAAATTCACGAAATGTTACATCAAATCCAACAATCCTGTCAGTTAGGCAAAGAGTTAGATATAGAAACTGGAGAGAATCCATGTACACAATACAGTTATCAATCGGCGAACTTCTTAAACGAGATAAACAATAACAGAAACAATGTCATTAGGATCGTCGATCGATCAAACGCGAATGAACTGCGCTTCAGAAGAGGTCTTATAAATTTGGTAGGTCGCACAGCGAATGTATTATTTGGCACATGCGATGACCAAGACGCAGAATACTTTTATAACAAGATCCGAGAATTCGAAAATGCAAAATCACGACTTCTACAGGCAGCAGAGACACAAACTAACATTGTTCAGTCGATAGTAACAAACGTAAATGACTCTCTTATTCTAATGGAAAAAGAACAGGGATCATTAAAAGAAAAGTATAATTATTTACTTCACGAAACACAAGTACAGAAGGTGGAAATCGGAATTCTAGATTTCAAAACCGCTTTAGCACAAAAAATTTCTTTATTGAACCTGATTCTAGCCCAATATGCGTACGAAACAGAGACGTTAGGGAATATCGTAAATACAGCCTTGCAAGGATTCGTGCATTCCAGTCTCATTGACATCAACGTAATAGTGCAACAGCTAAAGGAGATAAAATCACAACTACCATTGGGATTAGGCTTACCACCTAATATCGATAAGGTCGGAATGTCTGGTCTGATGCGGTTGGTCACTATTAGCGTAATATATGTACAGAATATATTAATCTTTACTATAGAAATTCCCTTAATCAATAACTATGAATTTATGCTGTATAAAACAATACCATTACCCGTCAAAATAAAAGATGATGTATACGCTATTGTAGAATCTACATCAGATTATTTAGGATTAGGAAAATCTAGATTATATTATATACAAATAACACAGTCAGATTTAACAAGTTGTAAACGTAACGTGGATTCGTATATCTGCCCACACGAACAACAACTTCATCAACTAGATGAAACGTGTGAGACAAAGATCTTTCGAAATCCACGTGCGTTACCAAGTTCATGTAATCTTAAATATGTTAAGCTAAACGTAAATGTATGGCATAGATTAGAAAAAACAAATTCTTGGGTGTACATAACTAATGGGGAAAACGTAATTTTAAAATGTAATAATATAACTACACCAATTACTGTAAGTGTAAATGGTACGGGTGTATTCACTTTAGAGAATTATTGTGAAGCAAACACTGATGACAATAAAATTTTAATGCCAAAAAGGGTAATCACTTCCAAAACTTACGCAGATTTTGTACCTCAACTAAATTTTACTATAAATTTCCAATCGCATATGATTCTAGCTGATAAAATTTTAAATGAATCACTTTTAACAAAAGAAAATAAAATAAGGGATAATTTATTAAAATTGAATGAAAATGCAAAATCAATAAAAGAGCTGCAAAATAAATTGCGTGAATCACCTGATAGTGATACCGCAGGAAAGTCAAAAACCCTCTTATATATCGCAATTTCGATAACAACATTCATCAGTGCAAGCTTAATTATATTGTTTATTTATATTAAATTTAAGAATATTTGTCATAATATTGAAGAAAAAATAATACCAAAAATCTATGAAGACATAAATTTAGTTGGAGAACCAACAGATATTTCTAACATGGGAAGATCATTGCCCAAAATTATGTAATGGACAATGATCCTCCATTTAACTCGGGGGGTGTTAAGAACCCTTCGTATTAGTATAATAAGCAGCACTTGTTTATATTAAGTATTAATATGCTGACTTGCAATACATTGACTGCCGTCGCCATCGGCCTACCGACATAGCGCAGTCAGTCGATGCAGCCCGAGTCCGAGTGTCACACGTCTATTCATATATTCATAATTTATATTATACTGCACAACGATTTATACTTATATCCATAATAGTGTTTAATACATAGTGTAATAGTTCATACGTTGATGTGTTCTTTTGTCGAAACCTCCCTGTTGTCGAACTTACACGTTACTAGCCGGAATCAACCGACGGTACATAACAAATTGGTGGCAGCGGTGGGATTCGAACCCACGCCTCCGAAGAGACTGGTGCGGTTGGTCACTATTAGCGTAATATATGTACAGAATATATTAATCTTTACTATAGAAATTCCCTTAATCAATAACTATGAATTTATGCTGTATAAAACAATACCATTACCCGTCAAAATAAAAGATGATGTATACGCTATTGTAGAATCTACATCAGATTATTTAGGATTAGGAAAATCTAGATTATATTATATACAAATAACACAGTCAGATTTAACAAGTTGTAAACGTAACGTGGATTCGTATATCTGCCCACACGAACAACAACTTCATCAACTAGATGAAACGTGTGAGACAAAGATCTTTCGAAATCCACGTGCGTTACCAAGTTCATGTAATCTTAAATATGTTAAGCTAAACGTAAATGTATGGCATAGATTAGAAAAAACAAATTCTTGGGTGTACATAACTAATGGGGAAAACGTAATTTTAAAATGTAATAATATAACTACACCAATTACTGTAAGTGTAAATGGTACGGGTGTATTCACTTTAGAGAATTATTGTGAAGCAAACACTGATGACAATAAAATTTTAATGCCAAAAAGGGTAATCACTTCCAAAACTTACGCAGATTTTGTACCTCAACTAAATTTTACTATAAATTTCCAATCGCATATGATTCTAGCTGATAAAATTTTAAATGAATCACTTTTAACAAAAGAAAATAAAATAAGGGATAATTTATTAAAATTGAATGAAAATGCAAAATCAATAAAAGAGCTGCAAAATAAATTGCGTGAATCACCTGATAGTGATACCGCAGGAAAGTCAAAAACCCTCTTATATATCGCAATTTCGATAACAACATTCATCAGTGCAAGCTTAATTATATTGTTTATTTATATTAAATTTAAGAATATTTGTCATAATATTGAAGAAAAAATAATACCAAAAATCTATGAAGACATAAATTTAGTTGGAGAACCAACAGATATTTCTAACATGGGAAGATCATTGCCCAAAATTATGTAATGGACAATGATCCTCCATTTAACTCGGGGGGTGTTAAGAACCCTTCGTATTAGTATAATAAGCAGCACTTGTTTATATTAAGTATTAATATGCTGACTTGCAATACATTGACTGCCGTCGCCATCGGCCTACCGACATAGCGCAGTCAGTCGATGCAGCCCGAGTCCGAGTGTCACACGTCTATTCATATATTCATAATTTATATTATACTGCACAACGATTTATACTTATATCCATAATAGTGTTTAATACATAGTGTAATAGTTCATACGTTGATGTGTTCTTTTGTCGAAACCTCCCTGTTGTCGAACTTACACGTTACTAGCCGGAATCAACCGACGGTACATAACATTTATACACATAGCCTATCCATTATGTATTATACCTATGATTTTTTTTCTAGTCGAAAACTTGTACACATAAAAAAAATAAAAATGAATAAACATCATTGTTTGAACCATCGCTTCGCTCTGAATTCAATAATAAAGCGAAAAATGCGTGTACGTATTTTTTTTTAAATGTATTGAAAAATCGATAAGAATTATAATAATATATATATATATATGTATATGATAATAAATCGGGTCTCCGTCCTCTACTGTCTTTTGAATGACCTTTGTTTTTTTGCGCTCATCAAATCGTTTTATCAAACAGTATGGGTAAGTGCGCAGGTGTTCGTTTCGCGCTCATACTCATAAATATTTTGTCGACCTTCATCACTGTTTAAGTGTATCAGTTGTATAAACAGTACGATTTTATGATATTTGACACAAAATTGCATAGCTCCACTTTTTTTCCAACGAAATAATAATAATAATATTATTATTATTATTATTAATTATTATTCCTTCACTATTGGAAAATTGATTTTTTTTTTAAACCTTATCCGCCAACACGAAAATTGAATTCTTTAACCTATTTGTTATTTATTTGTAACTGTCCAATTCGTCACCGAAATCTGAAATTTATGTATATATATATATATATATATATATACTATACACGTATGTATATATTTCGTTGTGATTTTTTGTCGGTAGAGAAAAATCCGTACAGACCATAAGCCAAAACGGTTTTTAACATCGTAAACTCGGAATGTGTATGAGCGGAGGGGGGGGGTGGGGAAAGAGAGGACGTGCTAAAGTTTCTCCTATGCTTTTGTTTCTGCGGCGACGAAATCATTCACAGGATTACCGAGTTTTTTTTCTTTTTTATTACATTTGTCTAAGATGAAATTCGAAATACACGCGACGACAATTATTCGATCTCGAATTTATATCGCCGCGTCGTTAATTAATTTCTTTGAAAATATGTTTGTTACTGTAATCGCATATAGGTCACATTTGCTTTATTATTGTTATTATTATTATTATTATTATTTGATTTTCACAATTTTTTTTTTTTTTAATAATAAAAGTATATCGTATGTCACATACGGCGGTATGTGCGTACAATTCGACAATAAATAACAGTTAGAATTGCGTTCCGCTATATAATATATTCTTAACAGTAAACCAGAATTATACCGAATAAACCGGCGGCGAGTAATATTTTTGAATATATTTTTTTTCCCTACTTTTAATAGCGATTTGCCAACACCGGAATGCGACCGGAACTCGCGCTTAAGACATTCGGATGCAAAACCGTGATTACACGTGTACATAATAATATATAGTTTGAAATTCTCTAAAATCTACTGGTTAATGATTATAAAAAAATGTATTTATAATCAGCGGCCGGACGGTGTATCGTCGGTATTATTAAATTATACGTACAATGCGCAGAAACCGAGGGAATTTATTAATTTCTAATTTTTTTTTTTTTCTTCTTTTTTCCTACTGTTACATGACTACGCGCGTTATCTCGTAATTCCGGTCTGAGCAATGTTGACGGTAAAAATATTCCAAGACGACCTAGGAAGAGTGTAACGGTTTACCCCGGGTTTACTACTAGGTTCGTACAACGTCAATCGTTATCCATCGTCAGTGCGTGTCTTATTTATAATATGCGTGTACCAGTCGTATTATAATAAATGCCATCAGAAGATACGTAATCAAACGGAAAACTGATTTTGTTCCTGTCCACGCAGTCGACGAATATAAACTGTCGGTTTTTAAATATGCATATAGAAAAACGCGTTGAGCTGACGTCAGAGCGCGAGGGAAAAACGAGGAGTCGAATAAAAATTAATAATCGATATTATAATATTGTTTGTTGTATGCTCGGAGCGTAAGTCCGTCAAGTCCGATAGCTCGTTAATGGCCCGGCCTTGATTATTTTTCGTTATAATAAAATGTTATTTCCGACAATGACATCATTGCGCGTCAATGACTCCCACCAAGGTAAAGGCACAACGGTGTATGGACGTGTAGCGTGACATCTTTTGAGTTTTAACGGATTTAACTAGTTATTTCCCCCCTCCCCTTATTATATAGAAGAAAATCGCGAAAATTATATATATAAAAAAAAAAAAAGTATATTAAACGATTTTGTCTGGGAAAAACTACTGAACGTTGCGAAACTAGAAAAAAAAATTGTTTTTTAATCACAGTTTTCATAAAATTAATTATAAAAATATCGACGTGAAGTGGCGAGAAAAACGTGAAATTTGAATTTTACAATACGTTACGCATTTTACGAGAAAAATCTGAATGATCAAGTGTCATCAGACATTCGGATCGGTACTAATCGAATCCCCGGGTATTAATTTGTTATAATTAAAAGAACAAAAAAAAAAAAGAATCACTAGTTGTATAACATTGACAAATGTAGTTGGGAAATAAATACACATTTATGTAATGGTCATCGTAAACTATTATTAGTCCTAAGTCGTATAACTATCATAAACGATTGGTGAATATTGATTGGCTAATAAAGCCGTAATACGTACTTAAATAAGATTATTTTTAAAGAAAATGTGATTCGAATACATTATTATAAACGGATTTTTTTTATATAAACATTTCCATTTGGACGACGATGATTGTTGTTTACGTACAGTACGCGACCGTGCCCTAGTCATTATATTATTAAATCGTAATTCGTAAAAGCGACGGTATTATTTTGCTATGAATATTTCAATTTTTTTTTAAAAAAAAAAAAAAAAAAAAACAACAACAACGACTTAACCGAAATTATTAAGTAGGTTATAAATAATTTTACACTCAGCTTTGAAGCGAGATATTGCTTAATATGTATAATAAATATGGATTTATATACGGTAGACACAATAAAATATAGTGAAAATGTCCATGACCTAATAGGCATCGTTTGTTTACAGTCAAATATTAAATATTCGCCTACACAGTTGTTCTTCCAAACTCACGTACCCGTTGCCATAAAAATGTTTATCCGATAAAAATTAATTAATTATAATAATAAAACAATAAATTAGTACTCGTAATATATAAAAATCATTTTCTATATAAAAAAAAAAAAAAAATAAATACATTTATTACAAATACAAGCCGATGATGACAAAAAAATATATATGTTTTATACAGTTATCTGTTTATTTGCTACCGGTTTCGATTAAAAGTCATCGTTGGACATAAAAATATAGTGAAAAAGACAATACGACATAATATTTTACATAACACAACAACTCTTCATTTTTTTTTTGTTTTTCGTTTTGATTTTGTAATGCTCGGCGATTTTATTATATATTATATACGTAGGTATATATTTAAAAAAAAATGTTTATAAATTAATATAAATCGTTTATAAATACCGGTCCTCTAAAATTAAAAAAAATTACATTCGAATTTTTCTAAATTTAAAATATAATGTTTTGTCGCGTAATATAAACCGAATAAAATGTAATCCGATTTATTTTGAGGCACATGGAATAACATATACAAAGAGTTTCACGGAAAACGTATACTGTTCGATTTTTTTTCAAAATCACGTTTTCATCACTTTTTTACCAAATGCTATTAAAATTAATAACTTAACATTTTATTTGACGTCAGACCGAGGTGATCAAAACGTATCGGTAGACAACTATCTCTCTCTCTCTCTCTCTATATATATATATATATATATATATACATACATATATATATAATTAATTTTATAAAATATTGTTTTATTTGACCGACCCGTTCGTTATGAATTTTGAATGTTGCGATAATGAATTGTATACTTTCGAATTAATTATTATGATGAACAAATTAAAAAAAAACATGTTATTTTATTTATATTTCGTTACGTATTACGATATAATTGTAAACAGACTCTTATGTAGTTTTATTAACGACACGATAGCGTGTTAATGTGTAATAATGTATTTTTAAATACGCGCGTTCAATGATCAATTGGATATTCGGTCGAATATACGAGTAAGTAAAATGCGTAACGAACCTTGTTCAAACGTGCTGTTGGAAAAGAAAAAGAAAAATTAACTGTTGTGCTCTCTCGCTCTCTTATTCTTGACTGCATCGTCATATACGGGTGTATTACGAAACGTATTATTTACTTATTTTATAAATAATATTAATATAATATATTTAATAGTATTTACAAATAGTACCCGTTTATAGGCGATTTTCAGAGTGACAATTATCGTCTTTTTTTATTGAACATAAACGTGTGGAGCTAAATGAATCCGCCACATTTTCAACGTTATATTAATCACTGTGGTGACGTATATCACTCAATTATTAAATATATATATCGATTACAATTATTATAATGCCTAGTTGTATACCTGTGGCATGAATTGCAGTAAACTACATCTGAGGCCAAGTAAATTCAACGACGTGCGATCAATTATTATTATATTATTTAAAACAGAGTGTAAGTCGCATGTTTGTACGTCGTTAATTGTGCAATTCGTTCGCTTGATCCGTATTAATAGTGTGTTTGTGGCATTTGCAAAAGCACGCGTACGGCCTGTACTCGTTTTGAGTAGGTAATTGAGAAAATTCTCTCGTTTTCTCACGTTCTCCAAAACACAATGAATTACGTGTTTTACAACACGAGATTATTATTATTATTATAAACGGATGATATTTTACGAACCAATATCTTATAACGCGATATAATATTATGTTGTGCGTCTGATATATGTTTCATAATTTGTGATTAATATTTTTGATTTTATCAATCACCGAGAGGTCAATCAACCAATAATCGATTTCTCCGGAGAGGGGAAAAAATGTTTAAAATGCCGCCGCGTCACTGACGCGATGTGTCGACCGACCGACCGACCATCGTTCAATAATATTTTCAAGCAGCGTATTAAATATTTAACAGCACGTTTACTTCGATTTGTTCAAAAAAATGTTCGGTATATTTCTGTTGTAAAACCAATCGATATTCCATTTATCGTTATAAAACCAATTTCGCTTTTTTTTTTTTCTTTTCAAAATTTAAATAAGTGTACGCGCCAACGCAGAGAAAGTATATCTCCCCCTACTCACAAACGTAAGACGTGTACACCGTTGCGCAATCGCTCCGTTTCACTCATTTGTAACACAAGCCTGTATGAGTTTTATTGCGCGTATATGTCAAAATCAATCATTATCGAACCATTGGGAAAATAATAGGCCGCATGTGCACGAATATATTATTGAGTAACACAGTGTTCAAACGGGTTTTCGACATTTTGAATTCCGAAAACGTTTACAAAAAATTATTAGAGAGGCAGGAGAGAACTAGACGTACTAGATTAGAATCCGTCAAAATCGTTTTCTTCGGGAAGCAAAAAAAAAAAACGTTTGAACGCGCGTCATTCTATAATTGTACAGACTTGGTTTGTGTATTCAGAATACGTTTTAAGAGCATACCGAACACAGTATTCCGAATAATTTTTAAAACGCAATCACATTTTAAATGAAACCTACGTACAGAAAAATAAAATACTTATTTTTTACATAAAATGTAAATAATAATAATAATTGTTTCCGAAGAAAATGCCGCGAGTAGCAACTAGATATATTATTACGTTTAAAACGACACCAATAGTCTTGCGCGGTATTAATTGCCGTTCGAATCCCACAACCGAATTCCAGTGTATTTGTTTCCATTGTATTTATTATAACACAATTGTTATTTTATAATTGATTGAAATTATTAATTTACTAATGTTTGATGGCTGTTTATAATCGATTAAATAATAATAATAATACGTACAATTTACTACGAGTGTTTTCGATGTTCGTATTACTGAAAACTAGTGAAAAAAAAAATAAATAAATAAATATTTTGGAAGACTTTTCGCGCGCCAAGTATTCGAAATGCTTGTACACTATTGTCACGGAGCATTCTTGTTGCGAATACTTTTGAAAATTATTTTACCTGAGTCTGTATAAATGTCACACGTCCTGTATGCGTCGTGGTGATGGCGAACGCGGAAATATTTTTTTGCCTTCGGAACGATTACCGTCTTGGAAACCATGTGACGATTTATAGCGCGTAGAAATCAAAACGTCGAACCGCTTGAAATCTGTTGTCCGAGGAAGCTAGCAGAAACGGTACGCGGCCGCTTTTTTTTTTTTGTTGATTTTATAGCAATATAGCGTATGGGTCCGTTGAAATTTCATTTCTTATTTTATGAGTACACGACGAATTTCAAATTAAAATACTATATCGGCCTATAAATACCCGCTGTTAACGTATAAAGTATTATTAGTTAACTAAGTTAACTTATACAAGTTTAACTAGTTTTGTTGTATTCAATTAATATCGATATTTTTGTTATTTCGAACCGACGATACGTTGAAAATCCGACGCCACATAGATAAATAAATAATAAAATATTTATCATTCAAACGTTGCAGCGTTTACAAAACTCGAAATACACGCGTGTAGCGAATATATTGTAACGCATAGTTTAGCCGATTGTTTTTTTTTTTTTTTTTTAATAATTATAATAATAATATAATTACGAATTGTTATTATTATTAATATTGCGTACGGGGAAGTCGTTGGAATATAATCGTACGACGCCGAGCGATTATTAATTTCATTTCTTACGTTTCGAATCCGTGTAATGGGTGTATAAATGAATTACATAAATAACGCGCTTCGGGGGGGAACACATTTTATAGACAACGTCGTGTCGTCTTTCCGTTTTTCTAATTCGTTATTCGGGCGGGATTCAAACGAATGTTCGAAGGAAAAAAACGAATTTTTTTATTTTCGTTCCATTCAATCGCGCACGCGTTATTCACCAGGACACGACATTGAAAACTAGTAGCTGCTCAGATAAAACGTGACGAATTTTTTTTTTTTATTGTCGGTAGGTAAAAAAATAAAAAATGCATACGATTTCCCCCGATGAAATCTTTCGAATTCCTGAATTCGATCTAACCAGGGATTCGGCGTGATTTCGGCTCGCAAATGCCCGTAAACATTATTGGCGAAATTGTCGTACTCATTTGAAATCGATTGAAGTATAATAGCCGATTGGGTTATATTTATATAATACGTTTCGATTGGACAATATATCGAAATAATATCAGATTTCGCGGTAATTATTATACGAAATTTATTTATATTATAATATATATAAAATAAAAATATAATATTTTTGTTTTTAAACACATATCATAAATACGGTATTGACGTTTTTCGTACGCTTTTCGCGATATTTCATTTATAACATTTACAAAAAGTACGCTTTCGTCATTTCGTCTTGTTTTTTAAAATTCCTCGTATTCGTTTATTTAGCGCGTCTAGAATCGAGTGTACAAACCGTTTTTACTAACAACACTCTCAGAAAACAAATCTATATTAATAGTTAATATATATTTTGTACGACATAAGGCAAATGCCTAGATCATTCGAATACTATTCGCGCCAAATATACGTAATAATAACCTTAAAGTTAAATTAAATTAATATAATCGAACGGTTTTACTTTTTTTTTTTTTCATATACAATATTGTTTTTAATTTTATGTATAAATATAGTAATTTCGGCCTTCGGATTTTAGTGCGCGTTTTGCGAGTTTTCGTTAAAATTACACCGACTCGACGTTCTTTTGAGCTATTAAATTCGTATGCTGCGTAAATCAATAGCCGTGTGTATTTCTAGAAATTCGTAAAAAAAAAAAAAAAAAAAAAGAAATCGTACGATATTAGATATAAAATTCAAAACGGTAAACGATGTTTGTTCGTTTTATTGAATTTATCTTATTTTACGTATTCGTCGAGAAGAGCGAAAAAAAAAGAGAGAAAATTCAAACCGTTTTAAACGAGCACCACCAAATCGACCGAGGCCCCGTTATTCATATAACGTTATATTATAAATACATAACAGAACACAAGTGCCGATATATTTTTTTCTAGGTGTTGAGCTCAGCACATTCAACATAAGTACACACATTTATTCACGGCCTATATTTTATATTTGTTTTTTTTCCCCAACTCTCGTTAATACTTTATCGATCGGTATTATAAGTGTACGTTCCATAAATAGTTTATAAGTATAGTTTACAGTGTATTCGTCAGTCGTCCGTTATCGAGTTATTATTATTATTATTATTGTTATTATTATTATTATTATTTATTCGACGACGTTCAATAATAATAGCGGCTGTGCGAAGGTTCCGTGATGGTAATCAAAAGGAAATCGTTTTTTTTTTTACAAAAATTATTGTAAAAGTTACAATATTGTACGCCTGTAAATAATACGCATTGTAATTAATACGTATTTATAATATCGGGTTTCGCATAAAATCAAACACTCTGTGCCGTTCGTTTGTAAGAGTATAGACATTTTGTATACGAGTACAATGGGATAATAAGAAAATAAAAGAACCGGGCGTTCGTTGTAATATTCAAAACGATCGTTTTTAAGCGCGAGAAATGAAAATTACACGCGCGCAGTGTAGTACTTTCGCGTTCATTGAACGAAATTCATAGAATTGTTTCCGCGAATTTTAACAGGACGTTTTATCATATTTACTACGAATACATTGCGATTTTAATCGAATAATTAACCTTATTCCGTTGTTAGGATTTGTTTGTTTTTTCTTAATAATTATTACATCTGCACGCGCCGTGCGACGTAATTTATGACAAAGAAACAATTTTCTCACTTTGTCTCCCCTCTATCATTATTTATATAATTAATTTCCATTACGATTTAATTCAATTTTACGGATATTTTCGACGAAAAGAAAAGAATAAATTTATTCCGTTTAATCGATTTTTTTTTTTTTTTTACTCTTCATTCTACATTGAGCAATGGAAATTGTCTGGAGGATACTTTAATTTATTGTAGGAAAATTCGGAAATTAATAATTATCAGAATACGGAAGTTGAGATACGCTTTTTTTTTATTTTTGATCGATTATAAATCGTGCATTATGCATACACAATCGGCTAAACAATAATAATAATAATAATAATATATTAAATATAAAAATTGTACGAATAACGACGTTTTTCCAGAATTCTTTAGGGGCTTTCTTTTTGCTTTATTTAAGGATTTCCCTTTTTTTTTTTTTGCGTATTGATCACTTTATTTTAAATGTTTTTCTTTTTCCCTGCGATTTTATAGAAACTTCTTGTATTTGTGCATGATATATATATATATATATATATATATTTATTCATATGTCTCATTGATGTTTCGGCAATCGTACTTTTAATATGAATAATCACCATAAATGATTGCGTTTTTCACAATAAAATATATTCGCCGAAAATAACGAGCAACGAGTATAATATTAGAATTTTACGCGTATAATAACATACGATAAATTACTTATAATTATTATGTTACGCAGAAAAACAAACAGTATACGAGCAATCGAAATTATTTATAAGTACTATTATTTTTACCAATAAATAATAATAATAATAATAATAAAAAATACGTATACGGTTATTGTAAACGGTTAATTATTACATAACGTATTATTATTGTTATATTTATAATAAATGCTAATATTACAATTTAAATTATTTCACGACAATGATTCCGAATACGTTTTTTTTTTTATACACGCGTTTAAAGTAGCCCGTAGTACAAGAAGAACTAGAAACGTCCGGAATATTTCAACGTGTTTATTATTATTATTATTATTATAACAATTATTATCAAACGAGTTTATACGTGAAATACGATTACAAAGAAGAAAAAAAACGTAAACCGCGGACGAGGCGTGAAAAACACGTGTTTCCAATATAAATTGCTTATATTATTGGAAGCACTTAGTATATTAAGCACTGTCTATCACTGCGGAGCGGCGTTCAAGTATTAATGACAATCACTCGTTATACGAATTGCGCGTTAATAAGTCTCGATCGATTATCGTTTTTCGGTGTTTTAATTCGAAGCTATTTTTCTTTCTCTTTAGATTGTATATCGCAGCTAAATACGGTACAGCACCGATCGTCGTACGCACGAAGATTGCGAACCAATATTTCCATATAAATAATATACGCATTGTTCAGTTTGTGTCACGCAGTATATATAGATTGGTTTAAGAGTACGTAACATGAAATGCGTATTTGCTCTTTTGATCTCTCTGTTCTCCATATTGTATCCATAAATTATAACCACTATAATTGTTGTGTAGAGTCATCGTAGGTAATTTTTCTTCTTCTTACGAGTAAAGGCACAGCGCAACTATATATAATACAACACATAAGTGTGTCACAAACTCCGACACCATTACCTATGGCTATAATGTCTAATGCGTATACTGTAAAAACAAAAAAAAACGAATTTCGACACGGTATAAATAATGTATAATACGTGCTGTACCCGCGTGGTATCGATTTAATATGGACGTACAGTGTTCATCCCGTATTATAAAACGCACATAATATTATAAACGTTCAATATTTATACGTTGGACACAATCGATGTGGGGCTCATCGTAGTCATAATATGTAGAAAACGGTTTTCCGAGGATTTTCAATGAAAACGATTAAATCTAGAGAAATCGATCGGGGGGGGGGGGAAATTGTTTAAACTCTAATCGAAACAATTCGATTGGTGGGTGACAAATACGCGCACAAAAAGTGGTTACCACGACAGCCGTAATACCGCGTATTCATATAGGTATATACAATTATATAAAAATTGAATTTTACAAATTACTCGTATAAACCGAGCTATACACGACTTTTATAAAAAGTTTGTCGAACCGCCGTCGAAGGCGCCATTTTGGTCGACAATTGACTTTCATGTCGGTTTTCCGTATAAGATCTTCATAGATCCTAAACGGAATTTATATATACTAAATTATAAAAAAAAAAATAACTTTCTCGCAATGTCGTATGTGAAAATCGCGGTTAAGTATACAGCAATAATAATAATAATAATAGTACGGTGGTGTTTTTTCAATGCGAATAATTTCGATTCGAGTTTTGAATGTGGGGCGGCGCGCACTAAGGATTTCGATGAAATCCGAGTGTAATACACGTTTTCTTCGGCAATTCGGTTACACGCAGACGCGGGAAGAAATAATAATTGTTTTTTTTTCCGGGCGGTTAATCGGAAAAATTCCATTGACTATTGGTAACAATTTATACCGCGAGAAACGATCGGTTGTAAATAATATGGTGAACATTTTTATACGGTGCGTGAACAGTGTGAAGAGTGTCCGCAGAATCTTTGCAGGATAATCCGCGCGGATAAACGGTACAGAATTCAAATGAAATAGTTACGTTACAGATGACAATCATTAAACAATCGCGTTAATACGTAAGTAAAAAAGATAGAACAACAGACTGTTTAAAATGTGTTATAGGTTTTGCGTACGCTGCAATGAGCCGTACAACACGTTTTTTCTTCATTTCCAATAAATCCGACACAGCTCTCGCGGTTTGTCGGTGAATGTCAAAATAAATATCAAATAACGTTTCGTCGTATGGTTAAAAAAAAAAAAAGCAATACTTACGACGGGCCCGTCGTCGTATATTCGTATGCGTGTCCGTTTACAGGGTCTCCCTGCAGTAATGATGCGATGTTGTAACAATTATGTACGCGTATTGTCTCTTTACAAATAATATGTCTTGAACTTTAAAGTGGCGTAAAAACGAACCTGTGTTGCAAACACACGATCGAATTGTTTAAAGTTTTGTGACGATTATAATAAACAAATGTTCCGATACGTTTTACGCGTATGTTATAGCATACGTTCACGATATTTTATCTTATATATATATATATAGACTATAAGAAAAAAAAATCGTACAGTTGTAATAAAAATATTGTGAGAATTTAGATTTCTATTTGCGAATCCCCCCCCGCTCTGTTACGAATTCGGTTATAAAAAATTTGTAATACAATAATTTCTTTTTGTGCCGGAACTTGTTACAACGACGTCTATAATATATTTTAAAATAAAAAAAGAAAAATCGCGTTGTTAAACGCATGAACGTTAAATTTTCTACACATATACTATATATATATATATAGTACAAGTGTGCTATAGTTTAAAACTTTTTTTAAGATGCTCTATAAGTGTACGGTTAATGACGCGAATCGCCTTGAACATTATGCCACTATTACATAGTGTCGTCAAATCTGCTTTCTTAAACGCAAAATAATATATATATATATATTTATATTTTCATATCCCTATGCAACTTGATTAGATTCGGCTATTATTATTATTATTATTATATCGAATATAGTTTGATCGATTATCGAATACTTGCACCGATTATTTCTATATAATATCGTTATTTGTAAACTTTTTCGCCGCGTGCCGTGAAAGTTATCGGGCACGTTAATATACTTATTTACGTTTGACGCAGAATTTTTCCTTTAAAATTTCGCTGCTATGGATTTTTTTTACCTTTATTTCTGTGAACGATTTATATTTTACGACCGACCAATGGTCCATTATTCGCGCCGTTCGTATCGACTGAAATAATAAAAATCGTAGTAATAATAGAATCGTAATACAGTTTAGTATTTACGCTCTTTAAAATATTATTTTTAACGCGTCTGTTGCTTGCGTGATAAAAACACATTTCAAATTTGAAATTATTTCGTCGTATGTGTATGTATCATATTATATGTTCTCTAATCGCGTGTTCGTAGTCCCTATAAGTGCGTGTGTGTGTATGTGTGTAATTAAAATATATTTTCTCGTGAGAAGAATCAATTATTATCAGTTATCGACCAAGCTATAATATTATCAAATCGCGTTGAAAACATTGCACATTATTTTAAAAAATAATGTGTAAAAACAAACGGTTTGTCGAATGAATCCGTCGAGTGTTATAAGATTTTTGTTTTATAGTTTTAATAAGGTTCAGCGTCCTTATTTATAATGATTTTTTTCCAAATATACATCGAATCTATCGAACGCCTTTACGATTAATTATTATCGTTTCGTAATGTATTTCTGACATGTACCTATATCGTTCAATCGAAAATATTGACGGTTTTTTTTGTTTTACTCATTACAGCCGTGTATTGGATAATGTTTAAAAATCTGTTGTGAAACTCGTTCGTCGTGTATTCACATAATAAATCGTTTGTACCTGCGCATATCGTATTAATGAAATCTGTACACGGGCGATTGTTATATTTTCGGTTTTTACATTTCTATAAACGTTGTTGCCGAGATGTAAACTACATAAACATCTTCATATTTAGCGTGATTTGTCTTTCATTATATATGCGTATTATTTACCAAATTGTAATACGAATAATAATGATAATAATAATAATAAAATGTTTCCGAGCCTCGTGCAACAATCAAATTAGTCTGTAATGTCATACGCGGTCATGACGTCACTGTCACGACGCGACAGTGTAAAAAATAAAAAAATCCAATAAGGCCACGTGCAAACTGAACATAGACACAATCATCTCGTCTAGCCACGTGCGTGTAGATCTGCAAACAAGAGAGTAATAAATTCGCGTGCAGATATATAATATAAACTATTATAGTACTCCCACGCGGAATTACATCATACGAGACGTTAAAAAAAATTTATTAACCGAAAATAAAAAAAAAAAAATCATTCTCTTTCATTATATACACTACGAACGTGTCTGTTCGATTTGTGTCCGCACTTGGCCTACTAATGTAGTGTACGCGCGTATATATCGATATACACGTATAATAGGTCGTAGTCGAACAGTCAATTCGCAATGAAATTCTGCAAAATAAAACGCAACAAGCGTCTATTTTCGGGGCACTTGCGTTACGTATAATGTATAAACGTCTACCGTATTGTAATGGGATCATAGAACGGAGCCAGATCAAAGAATCGCGCAGAAATTAAATAGAAATAATAAAAATTTCAAAAAAAAAAAAATAAAAATATAAGCGTCGAGCTGACCATAAGGAAAAAAATTTATTCGGCGAAACGATTGCTGGCAAAATGTGACGTTATTTGTCTAATACGATATAATTGAAATATCAAAAGACGCATGTACCGTATGGATACGTTTTCAATCTCCGCATCTCGAAGACCGTGCACTTGTTCACTTGTGTCTAGTAATAGTAACCGCGTAATTCGTCTGTCAGAATTCGCGTGGACGACGAAAACGTTTTTCAGAATGACACGGGTCGCTCTCTTCTTGTAGTTCTGGAGTTAACGTTAAGATCTCCACTGAGTGCGGGCGGGCGTCGAAAAAAGTCCGAATCTCCCCTTCCGCATACGCGCATATTGTGTCGGGAGAACAAAATGGGGAAAAATCGATTGAACGAAGAGATGCGAGACACACGCACATATATAGATTTTTTTTTTATTATTATTAAATTTAAGCGTCGATAAATCGTTGTATTCGAAAAACAATTCGGGGCGACAACGGTAACGATAATATAAAAAGTAGTGAAAATAGAGAGGAATTTATGAAATTAAAATTAAATTACAAAAATCAAAATGACATGTAAAAATAAATAATCAAAAAGATAGAAATCAAAAATAATTACAAGTTAATACTCGTGATAATAAATAAAAAATATATATAAAATAAATAAATACACATATATACATATATATATATATATTAAAATGTATATTTAAATATTCAAGAAAGCCAATGAGTATTATATAAAATAAAATAAAATAAAAGAAGGTTGTTGTATATGCTATTTTATTACTACCGGTTTCGACTAAAAGTCATCATCAGGTAAAATATTAAAAAATACAACAATATGTTATGACGATATGTTTTGTTATATGACGATGACAATCATATTACAGTTTAATACTACTAATCCAATCTAACCTGATAATTTTAACGATTTTTTTTTTGTTTTTTTTACTTCATGATATTCCGACACAAGTACAATGTTGTGTTTCAGAAATTTCAAAGCACAACGGTTGATTTCGACGAGAAACGTTGATTTCTATTTTTATGCTTACCTATACATTATTTCGTTAGAATATTCATTAGTCGTTCGCGGATTGTCGATCGTTGGAGAACCAACGAGGCGATAGGAGTTTATTATTGATTCGACTCCGATTGCCCGATGCGGAGTCGTTAAATAGAGAAAAAGTCACCAAATAAATTATATTATTCGTCATAATCGGTGGTACGTATCACTACGCAATGCATATATAACACCGTGTGATAAAACGATGACAAAATTATCGTCAAAATGATTATTGAACACTATATAAAATTTCTCCTGAATTTATAGCGTACAGGCATCTTGTATTACTCGCGCGTTTATTAAGACGTATTCAATAGTATAAGAGACGCGATTATTTACAAAATATAATATTTACTCTACGTCTATCGGATTTTTTCTTCGTTTATTCCGAATTAATATCGTATTGCGTTTCAAAGTTATATTACGATAATATGACACGTATGTGTACACGCGCTTACGTTTGATCGCGAACGAAAACCAATTTGAATAGGAAAAGTAAAAAATTGTCGTGTCTATTTAAATCGTCTGTCGCCAAGTGTTATGACGGTATACGTTTCTCGAAATGGAAGCGAAAAACAACAAAACGTGTTTACGATCGCGATCGAATATAATCGTTATTTATCGTGTGTAGTCTCGTTTACATCGTCTGGTAAAAGAAAAAAAAATGTACGTTTATAATGAATATAAATCCGATAATCTCTTTTCGCGTAAGACTAGTGAATCGGCGGATTGCTCGAGTATTCGGTACACAACAATATATTTATATATTATTAAAAAAAACATTTACGCTCGAATTATAGGAAAAGGAAAAAATATATTACGTAGGGCGAAAAATCGAACGGGAAAAAAAAAACCGAAAAATTCCGCGTCATCCGTATATTCAACAATAACTCATTCCGATAATCTCTATCGACGAAAATCGTTTAAATCCGTCGTCGATTACACAATCGTCGTTGTCTATTATAATTGTCACGCACTGCGTTCGCATACGTGCTAACAATGTGTGTATACCAATCGAATTGTTCGTAAACCAAGTGTTAAGTGGACATTTTACAACACGTTAGGCAGAGACGGATTTACACAATTGTCGCCCCCAGGCAAATTTTTTTTTTCTTTTTGGCCGCCCCATTAAACTTATCAACGAGAAAACATATTTTTAAATACTTATTTAACATAACTACTAAAAAAATAAATCGTAAAAACTGATACTAAACAATAATTAACGGCGGTTATGTTAATAAACTAGAGTTAAAACTAGGTTAAAAAACCTAGAGTATTCTCAATAAAATATTGGCCTAAAATTGCCGCCCTAGGCAAATGCCTACTTTGCCTGGCGCTAAATCCGCCACTGACGTTAGGTCATGCAAAACGTCCGTGTACCGATCACTCTTCAACGCTAACATCGCGAAATGTTCAATTCCGTTGTCAATTACTAATGTTATTATGTGCGGGAAAGGAAAAACATATGGAAAAAAAAAAAATTAAGCGATTTACGCGTGAAAGCCGATGCGCGAACGTTCTCGAGCGAAACAACGAGTTTCACGTAAAAATATGAAAAATTGAAATTCAAACATTAAGTATTACGTAAAGGAAAAAAGAAAATTCCGTAAATCCTTCTATACGATTTTACGGAAATAAAAACGTTCGCGTATTTCGTTATTACGCGTACAATGCGAAAGTAATATCGAAAAAGTAAAAACGGAACGCGTAGCGCCATCTTCGCGCGCCGTCGATGACGACAAACTCACGTCACCAGCCGCAACGATAACAGCTGTCGAACGATAATTGAACGTCTTTGGTACGCGGCGCGGTTACCGCGGTATGCCGTGTTAACGATACGCGATAACCGTTATCGGCCGTATCGCCCACACGCGACCGCGTGATTACGACTATCGACGATCGGTCGCGGGCGTGGCGCGGGACAGAGGGGATAACGCGTGCGTTCGGGCGCCGCCGCCGCCGTTCGCCCGACACCGCCTCGACAGTCGAAACTCCGGCAGTCGTTCACCGAGCGGGCACGTCGTAGTCTACGCGATATAATTCGATCGCGGTATTTTTTTTTATTTATTTATTTATTTTTTTTTTCGATTTTTCGTTTCCCCCCCCCCTCCCACCGGTGTCTTTTTCGCGTGGTCGTTCGCGTTTCTCGTGGGGGGGTTTTTTTTCTCTTCTCTCTCTCTCTCTTTCACTCTCTATCTCACTACGGCGGTGTTTAGCCCCCCGCGATCATCAATCGTCGCAACAGTGCGTGTACCGTTCACCGTGTGTGTGTGTGTGTAACATTTATAAAAGAGGACATTTATTTTTGTATTGGCCGAGTAAATTTCATAAGTTACTATACGGAACAACAGCAGGCCACGGCGTGTCGATCGTATAATTTTCTTCTCTCGCCTTGTGTGGTGTGCGTGTGCGTGTCGAAAAATAAACGTTCGGTACGTGCGCGCGGATAATCGGATGATATCGATCGGGTGATGCCGTCGCCGAATCGCCGCGGTGGTAGTCGTCCGATCACAACCGCCGCCGTTATTATTATTATCATTATTGACGAGCGGCGGCGGCGGCAGCAGCAGCAGCTACGGCGGACAGCAGAAACGACAACGACGACGGCGGCAACGGACTGAGGTCGACCGTCGAGCAATGCCGACCAGTGGCCGCGGTACGGACCCGACGGCCGTCGCCGTGACGGCGAAAAAAACGTCGTTGGAGAGCGGTGACGACAGCGAGGAGGAGAGCGAAATCCTGGAGGAGAGCCCTTGCGGTCGATGGTTGAAGAGACGCGAAGTGGTCAGTGTTTTTCTGTCGTTTGCCTTCTTTCTATTACTTAAAAAAAAAAAAAAAATAAAAAACCACAATTCTCTTTATGTATTGTGCAAAAAAATAGAAATCACGATGATCGTCGCGCACGATAAAGAGAGCGAGAGGAATCGTCGTCATCTCGGCCGCGTTCGAAAATCGACTACGACCGGCGGTCCCCTCCACCCCCGTGTATTATCGTCTCGTCGCGATGCGCTCCGTGTAGCGCCGCACCACCGGACATCGGTGTGGTTTGGACCGTTGACGACCGGTCGTCCGTCGTACGCGTAATAAATCCCCCACTGATAAGCGCGCGACGATTCGATACTGATAAGCCGGGTACGCAACGGATTCCGCCGCCCACGACGATATTATTATTTATTCTCGTTTCTCGTATGAGGCGCGTTTTTAAAATACCACCGCATTCGCGCTTTTGCGATACGTACATCATCATGACCGCGGCAATGGTACCGATCCGACGGCAACAAGAGCCGGGGACGATGATAATATTATATCGGTGTCCGGCTTCCGTGGTGTCGTTTTCGTTTATTACAGGTCCCCGAGCACGTTTACCGTGTTTCTTTTTTTGATTTTTTATTTTCCGCCGCGTGCGATCGAGACACGACGCAATATCCGTTCACGAGCGGACGAGACCGATCCGAGTGCGCGGACGGACGATACCGACGGTTTCCGTGATGTTTCGCGTTGCTAACGAACCGCCGACGATTCTCTTACTAATTTTTACTACGTGTTTTATACTCTTTCGATGTCCGCAATTCGTCAAATTGGCGGTTAAGTCGAACCGGTAGTGAGTCTAAACGCGGGGATTCGAGGGTTTAGAGCGCAGATAAAATGATAAATAACATGCGGACGGACGTGTTATGTTTGATGAGAATTACGTGGCGGTAAGGGGGGGTTGCTCGTTCTTTCTTCCATTGGCAACTCGCTATTTCTCGCGCGCCCGAAACGCCGCAATGTAATAATTAATGCGATCTATGACAATGACCGTAGATTAGAAATATTTATTAAACGACGTTGCGGTTGTATTAAATATTAATAAACACAAACCGCGGCGAATGAGCTATTGTTATGTGCCCCGTAATAGACACTCCTGGGGGGGGGGGTTGTTTACAGGAATGTCAAAAGCCCGGCCGTGAAGTTGGCGTCGAATTTTTGGACGCACCGCGTGGAAGTTAGCGACGTTTATTTCGGTACGAAACGATAATGTGTGTTCTATGATAAAAAACACTGGGTGGGGGGGGGGCGGTGGTATCTACTACGCTAATGCTACGAAAGAATCCGAATGTCGTGGGAAACCGTTAACGCCAAACAACGATCCGCTGATACCGATATTGTCGCGATTGTTAATAACAATGAAATTAATATAATCCGTATTATCTTCAAACGATAAATATACGCACAAATTATAAATTACAGTATGACGTCTGTTATGTAAACAGATTTTTAACGGCTATTGCGTATTTGTCAACGGTCAACGGTGTCTTGAGCCCGTCAACAGGCGTCGAGGAAAACTTCGGCAACGTTATATATTTTTATATAATTAATTTACACGAATATGGAAATTTGATGTAAAAAAGAAAAAAAAAATGTTATCGCCCCCACGTATGATTTCCATAGACATCGAATGAAATAATTTCATCGAAATATATGCCGTGCCAGGAATGAGAACCATTTGTAGCTTCTCTATTTCCAAATACCCTCGTGCACATTCAATACAGGAGTATGCTATAAATCATTTTGTTTCGTAATTTTTAAACTAAATTTCTAACGGTAAACCACCACAGGACACAAACGGTTCCGGCTATACGGGGTTTCTCTATTTATTTAAAACTGAATTTATTGTACTATTTCGTTTTTTTTTTGTTAAATTTATATTTAATTTCGTATGGAATTTTTTTTATATCGGTCCGATAAAATAATTCAGTACCGATTCAGGTGTATTACACGCTCACTCTCTCACGCTTCTCTCTCTCTCTCTCATTTCGTCAGGTTTTCAATTGAAAATGTTCGTTTCGCGTTTTCCGATGCTTTCGTCTACGCTACTATTACGGATAGTAGTGTTCGTTTCGTTTAATTCGGAAAATTTTCAACCGGTTTTGTTTCCGAAATTTTGTTCTATTCTAATTATTTTTTTTTTTTTTTACCGATTATGATGCTCGTTGTAACGTACACGCGCTGTTCGCGTGATTTTTTTTTTTTTTTTTTACTGAATTGAATTAAATAACGAGTTTTATTCGCGATACTAAAAAAAAAAAAGAAAACCAAACAATACACGTGATTGCCGGTGAACGTAGAGCTCTCGTGTATATTTAAATATTTTGTGTTTTTATGTTGGCACATTTTTGACATTAATAACGGCAAAGCCACGGAAAACTTAACAAAAAAATAATAAATAGATTTTCGGTTTGAAATTCGTCTAATTTTTTTCTAGTGGCTGACTGGGGGAAATTAATTAATAATAGAGGTATCGGACAATTTTTTTTTTTTTTTGGAGGGATTTATTTATATTCATTTAATTTTATTTACATTTTAGAACACTTGAAACGACGCGTGTTTTGACAACGATCATATTCAAATACTTTTTATTTCTCATATACGTACGCAGTAGTTCTCAGTATTTTACAAGCGCGCGTATTATTGCGATAAATAAAAAACGCGTTCGGATATGAGTACGAAATAATTATTATAATAATAATAATAATAAAAACGATTAATTGTCACCGCGTACCAATTGCCGTTATATTGTAAAACGGATTTGCGGCGTACACGTGTAATTATGACAAGCGTGGTACACAGATGTTATTTAACTCAATAAGTCAATGTCATTGATCTTGACACTTGAATTTAAAAATACAACGTCGAAAGTGTGCTCGTGAGAAATTAACAACATCGCATTTGATCATACCGATAAATGCTTCTTTTCTTTTTAAAAAAAAAAAGTAAAAAATCGACCTAGTTTTTTTAAACGTAATTTTTTGCCAATTATCTTCCTTCCCCCCGTCTACTGTTACACACGTTCAAACCAGAGTTCAGACCGTGATCGATGCACGAGAAAATCGTGTCGGTATATTAACTTTTACGCGTATATGCGCGTGTGTGTATTCGACTTTTATTTCAATAAGCTTCGTTTCGCACGTTTTGGCTTAGCGCGTTTGATGATATAACGGCCGAGAATAAATGTGTACAAGGACGAGAGGAAGGATTGAATTGTCGCTTTAATGATCGACCGAAGGATTGAAATTACAACAGAGAGTTGAAAATTATTCGCATTTATTCGTTTACACGATTTTCGAGTACACGTTAATCGACGTTCGTGCGAATTAATTCTCGGTGGTGCCGATATGAAATAATAATAATAATTATTATTATTATTATTATTATTATAATATTTTGCCGTTATCGTTCGAGTTATATATGGCAAATCGGCAGTGGACATGGACACCATACAGGTCGACCCGTCAAAGTACTCTGACACTGAAAGTCAAATATTTGGTGGATGGATAAAACAGTTATCGCTATCGTTTTTACGGTCGATTTTATTAAAATACGCACGGACACGTGTGTGCTCTTCAAGATTAATTCGAGGTGTCTGTGTGAAATCCGTTTTGGTAGGCGCTTTTTTTTTTATTATTATTATCTGTTGTGTATTTTGCAACGTACTATATATTATATAGTCTACAAAGTACAAACCTTATATTAATAAGTACTATTAATTTATGTGTATATATATATATCGCAGAGCTCGTTTTGATTTTAGAAGGAATATATTGTGATTGTTTTCAACGTGAACTTTGTGATTAATGATTAAAAATTGAACGAATTTTATTTCAATAATCGTATTGCGCGCGCTTATACATAAAATATAACGCGCCCTTGACTTACAATTTTTTTTCTTTTTTATTATAGTTGTATATAAACTTATATAATAATGCGAATGCGAACAATTTGAAACGCGCGTTATTATTTTTCCGTCAGATTACGTAATAATATAGTGTATAGTGCGAATATTAATATAATATCGACCTATACGCTCATTATGAGTAAGTGATATATTTATATAAATACATACGTCGCAATTTTTACCTATTTGTTTTACAACGACGTTTATTATTATTAATATTTTTTTTCTTCTGTGTAAAACGTTTCCTATTAGAAGGAGTGGTGTTCCGATCATTACACACATACGTATACGCTCGTTTTTTCGGTAGCAAATTTCCCTGAGGCCGGGGCGAGTCAAACCTTGGGCGTAAAAGTCATTTTTTCCGTATTCTCGATAGTTTTTCAACGCGATCAACAAAAAAAAAAAACGGTAAAAACGCGATTTCGTCAAAATTCATTATTGGATTTCTTCCGGAATTTCGAAAACAATGATCTCACTGTATATAGATAAAACAAAAAAAAATTGTTTTTTTTTTTTTTTTAAACAAATTTCTTCTAATTCTGATCTATTTATAGAAATTATTAAATGTTGAGATATTTAAGTGGTAAAGACGATGATTTTTAATTTTAAGAGCCGACAATTTTTTTCTACGACATAAGTCTCTCTTACTTCAACTACATTCAAAAATGTTTGACAATCCTATGTCGCATTTTTGTTTTATTACCTCTTTAACTGAATTTCCCGACAACGCCGAACATTATTATTATTATTATTATAATATTACACATCGTTTTGTTATCATCCTTTATCATTGCTTTCAGATGTATAATAATAATAATTCTATTTCGTTGATTCACTTAAGCGACACGTTCACAATACTCGTAGCTTGGCACTTTTTTTTTTTTTATAAAGTATGTTAACCATTTGGTATTTTCAAATATTTAAAACTATTACAATTCGATAGTGTTCATATGGTTAAACAAAACAGTTATCCCGTCTTGTTTAAACACGTATGTGTATGGTTTTACTCTCTCTCTCTCTCTAAGCAACAACTCAACGATGTATAGGAATTTTATTAGAACAATGTATCATATATATTAATTATTGATTTTTTTTTTCCATTTTATATCTCATAATTTTTGTTATACGCATAAACAATAGTGTTTATATTATATTAAATTTTAAGTGTGCGCATAGATAAAAATACAGCGGTACTGCGGCGAGCATACTGCAATGATGAGTGTGCTTTTTTGTTTGTTTATAACGTTATATTATTAGCTCGCAATATTTATAATTTATTGTTCTTTATTAGGCGAAGCGTATATTTACAATATTGTTGTTTAGCCTTTCTTCCGAAGAATAAATCTATTTATAGGTCGTTTTAGTGCACATAAGTATATATATATATATATATTTATGTATATACGTATACGAAAATAATGATTTTTTTCTTATTGTGAAAACGATTTCTACAATACCGTGTGAAGTTTATATTATTACTTCTTAAGGTTTTTCAGTCTTCCGACTGGCATTGCGATTTCCGTACTACTCTCCTCCATTCGTCTCTGTGTTCTATTTCCCTTTTTGTATCTATATATTTTAGGCGCAGTCCTCCTCCGCGTGTCTGTGATATGAAATTTGTTCTAGGTCTTATGCTCTCCTTTTTTTCCCGGGTATAATTCCTTCCAGAACTACTCGCATGTCAGTAAGTATACACTGGCCATTGTAATTTACTCTATTCTATAATGTGTATGATTGATATTTTTTTCATTCACTTGTTGTGGTACTTGTTCATTCGTTACAATATCTACCCAATTGACCTTTTGCACCGTATCTCAAATGATTTGATCGATTCTTCTTCATTTTTGTTCTATGTCCGCGTGTCCACATTGAGTATATATATATATATATAATGCTGTAGATCATGCGTGTGTCTTCGGTATCCTTTTTCCGAGTGTAGTGTTCATCTTTTTTGATTGTAGGATCTGTTTTTCTCTCTCGTAAAACGCAGTCTTTGCCATTCCAGTTCTTCTTCTAATTTCCCAACTCCTCGTATTATTTTCGTATACGCGCGTACACAAATATGTAAGTCTTTTGAAACAAACGTTCCGGAGTAGACGATGGAGTACGATGAAGACCGTTTTCGTTTGCATGATCCGCGTCGACGCGTTTCGCCCCCGTCGTTTCCTATTGAATTCGTACACGGTGTTTTGTAGATTATTTCGGTGCGTTCCAAAAGTATTGAAAATATATTTTATATTCGCGGAGAAATGGACATTTTTCTCGCAATTATTACAACTGTCGTTTCGGATTAAACGTTTCCGAAAAAAAATATCGCAATAACAATGTTGTCCCGAGTGAACAATAAAAAAAAAAGCAAAAGAAAAATTGTCGAAACGTTTCGTTTTGCGTTTGTGTTGTACACGTATAAATACGTGCGGTTAAAAAAAAAAAACCGAGATTATGAAAAAAAAAGAAAAAAACACGCGGTACGTTTGTGCGCGCGATATGAACGCGTATTGATAGAATAGGTATTTCTTCGGTATTTCTGATATGATATTTTATTGCGCAAATTTCGCTCCGGCCCACGTAGTTGCACACGTATAGAGAAAATTCTTCTCGGTGTCGTTACGTTAAAAATTTTCCGATTTGTCCGCGAACCGTTTTTTTGTTTTTTTTTTTAAATAAAAAATATATATAAAATAAATATACACGTGTATATTTAAATATAAAAAAAGAATAATGAGTATTAAATAAAATAAAAGAACGTTGTTGTAGTATATATTATATATTACTACCGGTTTCGACAAAAAGTCATCATCAGGTAAAATTAAAAAAAAATTTTCTTTTTTTTTCTTGGGAGACGTTTAAATAAAAAAATTCGAAATAATTTCGACGTTTCTCTCTCTGGCTCGTATCGAAGTGCGTTATGTACACGCCGAGAGGTGGTGTGTCTATTAATGTCCTTAACCCCGCCGCCGTGAGCGATTGTCGGATGATATCTGTTTGCATCTCGTTTTTATCGCGGGAATTTATTTCTGTTTTCTTCTCTCTCTCTCTCTGTTATTTCGAGTTCCTTGACCAGCGGCGCGATAGTGCCGACCAATTAAATCGCACCTGCCGGTGTTAGAGTAGAGTTTTATGGTACGCTAATCTAAACGCGTTCGATAGTGCGTAATTATAATAATTATTTTCTCTCTCTCTCTCTCTCGCTCAACCGTCAAAATTAAACTGGTTAACAATGTAACATTTAACGCGCAAAACCCTTTGATTTCTCTCGTCGAACTATCATAATATGTCGTCCGGATTGTAAAAAAAAAAAAAAAAAAAACGAATAGAAAAACGTTCGCCGATCGAGAAACGCTCGTATAAATATTGTCGCCAGTAGTCATTTCTTCGCTGAAGAAATAAATCACGCGAGTCGCGTAAAAAAATTTATACGTGATTCGATCGAATTATTATTATTATTATTATTATTTTGTACGCGGCTTATAAAATGTTTTTGGTTTTCGGCCAACCCTTTATCCCTTCTCTGCGCCGCGCGATCGCGCAGCGTTCGTCGTCGTTTTCTCACTGCGAACTATTAATTCAGGCGAAAATAACTATTTTTAATACTCGGCCATTTGGCATTCGGCGGGATTGTGACACACAAGACGGAACGGATTCGGTTGTCCGGTCTAGCGCGCAGCCGTTAAGTATTACCGTTATATCGGTCGAATTAATTGGAAAAAATAAAAAAAAATTACGGTCTCTTTAAATGTTTTCTTTTTTTTTTTTTCTTTTTTTTACACAATTTCATTTGGACCTATATGCCACAATGTATTATAATATCGTCGAAACGCGTTGAATTTGTCCGAAAAATACTCCATACGTATAAAATTCAATTGTACCCATTGCGTTTGAATTCAACCCATCGGCGCGTGTTGTTTTATTGAAAAAATTAAATGTATTTACGAGTGTTTCATAATTATTAATTGTCGTTATTTTACGCTTTATTCGCAAGATTTAAATGTTAAAAAATCCGTACTACTACGGATTTATATGTGTAAATTAAAGTATTGTGTATTCTAGATAGGGGTTACTGATGATGATTATTCATTGATATTATTTTAGTTCGAATTCATATTTACGCTCCATTCCGTACGTAGCGTCTTGTTGATGTATTAATAACGCATTTCGATATTATGGGTGTTTTTTCTTCCGATCCGATTCGATTTAACAGGTTTCCTGACGTTCCCTCGTTACACTTGATGTTATATTAGATGTACGATGTACGTTATTAGTGATAACTCAAAAGTGACGTGAATCGACAAACTAAAGAAGAACACCGATATTTATGTTTTTTAATTCGTATAATATATTTATTATTTATTACAAAACTCGGTGAAATATGCTGTATCATCGATTCTATAGAAAAATACAATATTTACGGGGGGAAATAATACCTATACCTACCTATTTATAGAAATCTCGTACAAAAATAAAATATCTACTTCGGGGGATTGAAAACGAGCATTTTTCTCCCTTCGTCTTGCACACACACACGAAACATATCAAAATAGACACGTTTCCTACTTCCAACAGTGTACCCCAGTCGATCTAGTGGTGGTGCGACAAGAAATTTGAAAACGGATTTGCAGAATTCGTCGTGCGTGTTCTATTAGACTTTCCCGCGTTTTTAATTTTTTTTTTTTTTTCTAAAATTTGACCAATTATCAACTTTAAAAGGTCTCAAGATAAAAAAAAAAACAAACAAAGTGAAAAAAGGCGGGAAAGTCGTTTTATAACCATTAGATGTTGCAAGTAGGAAACGTCCATTTCGCTGTGTTTTGTGTGTTTACAAAGATGAAGAGCGAAAATGCTCGCTTTTAATCTACCCAAGAGAGTACACTACTTGACAGTGTGAGTAATGTTGTAATATGCGGTATTCTTAAGTCATAGGTACCGTCAATTTTTTTAATATCAGTATTGAACTGGTATTAGTTTTTATGGCCATTATTACATAATATTATTATCCGATTTAAAAGTTTTTTTTTCAATTACTCACACGAATTTATATAATGTACAACATAGTTTATGACACAATTTGATGTTCAAAGTGAAATATTTGATAATTGAAATAATAACTATAAAAAAAAAAAAAGTCCACATCATTACGTTTTTATTGTAATTACCGATTATTATTAATTATGCAGTTTGTTTGTCGTTTTAATTTTCATAAAACCGTACAGTACACGTCGTTTTACGTAACGTATTATGTTTTGTTATATTATTAATAGTGTGTCTCACTGGAATATTTATTCTAAATGTTTTCGACCTTGCAGGTTTTCCGCGTGGTACCATTTACGTTACGGTACCGTCATTGTAAAAATTCATTAATTATTTTTATACATATTCCAACGTTACAAAATGTGAAATCGTTGCAATATTGCGGATAGGCAGTAGTAGTAGTAGTAGTAGTAGTAGTAGTAGGTGGTTTATGTTTGCAGAGACGCGTGTTCAAATGGCATTACACTGCAAACATGTACGTATTATACGTGGGCAATTAAATTTCGAAGAAAAGTTTGCGAATATTATAATTTTATATATTCTCCCCATCATTCGCTCCGCAATGATTATAATTAAAATAATCTCAAAATTACAAATTGCTGCTTGTATTTGTTCGTGTGTTATACGTATAACACGCGATAATCGAGCGTATAATGTCGCGGAGTATTATTATTATTATTATTATTATTATTATTATTATGTGTGTTCAAAAAGTAGGAAGAAATTTTTTTATTTTTACAATACGTATGGTATCCAATTGCAGTTGTTTGAATGAAATGTTTCGTAAAGTTAACCAGCAGTGTACCTGTAATGTCAACGTGTATTTCACGATTCGCTTGAAATTTATGGAGTAAAAAATATTATTTGCCGTGAAACTAATTCGCGAGAATAAATTATGTGTTGTATTTTTCAAAGTTTTCGACAAAAAAAAAATAAAATACTTCTTCTATAAATTTTAAACGTTTTACACTACTTTTTTTAAATGCATTTCTCCAAATAAACGATAAATTTATGTTAAAATATTTTTCCTCATAATACCAAATATATTATGTAGAGTTACGTAACTCGACCAATTATACGCACGTGTTTATAAAACGGTGAACATAGTTTGAAACGATAACGAGAATGCAGATGTTGGCGGTGGTGGTGGAGCGAGAAGGTTATATATTGTAATTGTGTTTGAATAAAAAAAAAAATTAAAAATTTCATTTGTTACAGAATCATTAACTGGATTATTTGGATCGTATTCATAGATCCCATATTCCATTGCGTACATATTATTACGACTTAAATTCGGTAATATATTTTATTATAACGCGTATAAAGATTAAAGTTGTCTCTCTCTCTTTTTTTTTTTTTTATATTACAATCCCGAAATCTTTGGTGCGTGTTTGATACATTTATAACTCGGAAGTTCGGATGCATTTTCTAAATAATAATAATATAATATAATGTCGGACCATTTGTGATATAAATCCGACGAATGCGATCTAAACGAATAAACGTAAATAAACTTTTAATTTTATTTCAAATAAAATCTAAACGTATTCTCATTGATAGAATGATTCGCGCAGCCGCTGTCGTGTTATCGACGAGTAATAATAATATGTTATTATACCGTATAAATCCAAGAGCGAAAATCGTAATACGAAGAAATACTTTGTATTCGATTTGTTCAATGGGTATAACCAAATATGAGAATTTTTATGATCAAAATATATGGCTGTGATGTATATAACACGACGAGTGTATACACACCCGATACTTTTATAATATTGACTCGGTCAATATTTGCAGGATACATCGGCACGGCGGCGGTGTAGTGATTTCGCGTTATTTGAAATTTAGTTAAAATAAAAGGAAACAAAAAATGTTAATCGTTATAATTATTGTTACAGTGTTGTGTTGTTAATCTTATAATACGAATAAATTTCGAATATTTAAGTAAATTTTTTCTCCGAGTACGTTTTATCATCGGAATGATGATCGTTGTACGTGTTTAATAATATAACGGTTCGTTAAAAAAAAGTAGTTTTTAATATGTTTTTTATTCGTATAAAAAAAGAAAAAAGAACGACTAACAATGAGTGTACCACCAGACACAACGAGTTATTGTGTACGGTTTGACGTGAATGCCTGTATGAGGTCTCTAAACCATAATTTCTGAGAAATTTGTTCTAATAACAATAATAATAATAATAATAATAATAATAATAATAATAATAATAATAATAATAATAATAATAATAAAACGGAAAAGACTAGTACAGCTGGACTACTATACTTTATTCAAAAAAAAAAAAAGTTTCGAATAGCGTATTTCGGATCGACGACCTTGTAAAGTTCGGCCAATTGCAGATGTATAAAGGAGCCGTTAAATTCATTAATACGCTACGCACACACAGCGGATGAATTGAAATGCCCTTAGTCTGAACACGAGACGTAATTTGAATAACAAATTATTTTGACATTGACTCCCCTGAGCACGGGATTCATCGAATTTCGTCAGAACAAGATGGAACCTTGTTTATCGTATTAAATCACGTATAACAATACGGTTATTGATTAAGTTAGATTATATTATATGTGTATTATACGCGACGTGGGCACTGGTAATAATAACCTCCGGTGGAAAAAATAAAAAAATTTTCAATATATATATATATATATATATATATATATATATATATTTGTTATCCTTAACTCTGGTTTACACATATACGTATTTCCAAAGCTTCTTGTTATTCTCAGTATCGGATTTCCAATTTTTTTTTTGCATTCATCTCTGATATTCTATTTTTTGTTCTTAAAAAAAAAAATATATATATATATATACATATATAATTTATCTTATTATACGTGTGTGTGTGTGTGTGTGTATGCCAGCATTTCGAAATCTGTCTTTAAAATAAAATTATCTGTGTGAAATTATTGTGATTGTTACATGTATATATAATAATAATAATAATAATAATGTAATGAATAAAACCTAGAGTATAATATATATGTGGTATCTTTTTATTTTATTATATAACTGTTTTTAAACGTATTTGTAACGTATTATATTTTGAATTTTCTCATATTTTCACTGTAATAAAATACTGTTTATATACATATTTCATTAGTACTTGAGCTAATTCCCAATTAAAATGGTCATTATAGTTTGTTTTTCATGAAATTTACAACATTTGTTGTTTATGTCGTCATTTCTTCTTATACCTGGCTGGTTAATTAGCTGTTTTAATTCAATTATTTATTATTACAATACATATACTATACGCCTAAATTGTTGGTCGATTTTTTTTAATAATGCATATTTTACGATTCTCAATAATTAACAAGCATTATCATATCCAATTATCGCATTATTTCAACTACTTTTTATGTAGTGTATAATTTTTGTGAAAAAATCAGACATTGTGCGTATATAGATATATTACGTTTTTTTTCTAACTTAAAAGAAATTTAACAATGTTTAATACTTAAAAATAATAATTGTTTATTTTAAAAATAAATACTAATTTAAAGGATTTTATGTAAATTTATTACACGACTGATGCGGTATTAATTGTAATATAGTGTGTGTGTGTGTGTGTGTGTGTGTGTGTGTGTGCGTATATGAATCATGTAGACATCGTATTCGTCGGTGTTATAATGACGTACTAGTGCGTATACTATCTGTTACATTTATTATATATACACATTAAATAATGTCATTATAATTTATTATAGATCATATCATTAAAATAATAAATAAAACATTTGTTTCGTCCTCTGAATACCTGAAGAATACTTGGCCTACGCTATATAACAGCGTTCATTCCGTCGATATACAAAGCTATTATCGATGAATATGAAAATTACGTCTATAATGTGCAAAAATTCTGTTTTTTTTTTTACGCGATATTATTATTTATTATAATTGTCACGAATTGGCATCAAAGCGATATAATATATTTACGGTACATTTGTAATGAAAACACTGCTGCTGCGTTGGTTGGCGTTCTCAAGGACGTCTAGACTCTAGAGAGCCAATCGAATTGCATTAAACAAAGGACTATTTTATGTTAATTTTGTATTGTATATATAAAATTTGTAGAAAAACTTATTGCGTTGACAATGTAATAATTAGGATTTATGGAACTCGAAAGTATTTTTTAATTCAGTACGTATATTTATATAAAATATGTAATTCATTGTTATAATTAATTAATCGAAACTTTGCGACGCTGTAAAATATTGAAAAGGGTTGAAAATATCTTGTAAAAGGGCGTTGTCCGACATACGAAGTCTGATGAAATATTCGCCTTTATACTGTCGTCGATATAGTAGATATTTTTAGACGTATAGAAACAAAAAGTTCGGTACCTTTAACAAATTGTATATGACCACATAATAAATGTTATATATTTTGAACTCTGCGCACATTTTCTAACACTCGAATATTTCTGAATTACTCGGACATTCTCGAGTACTCAACTCGATTCGTTTACAAAAAAAAAAAAAAAAAGACAGTACACTCAACCGACTCTAATGATCACTGTTAAATATTTATTTTTAAACGGTTAAAGGCGTTTGAAATGGAAATTGGAAAAAAGAAAATTATCAATCGAATGTTAATACTTTTAACGAATAGACTTTTTCATGAATTATTAAAAATGAGTTTATGGAGTCAATTACTTTTTCTCCGATCGCACGAATTTTGTTTACCGGCGATTTCAATATTTGTGACTAAAACGTATATTATGTATAAGTAATCATAATAATAATAATAATAAACACATATTAATTAATTGTTTAGAAGTTTTATTGATTACAGGCGAGGTTTCACAAACTCCGTTTAAAACAGAAATTTGTGGTTGTGAGGTATGACAATAAATATAATTAAACATCTCATGGGTATATAATACACACGTCATTAATAATTCTATGACGAGTGAAATTATCTTACCCGGCGGTATGGGTTTTAAATGCCGAGTTCAACTACTACCGCCGGATTCTGTGAGTCGGGCACGTCTAAGCAAATTATTTTTGTTCGACTAACGTTCATCGTTGTTTGTGGAAGATCGTTTATAAGCTGACCATTGGGTTCTAAAAGAACATAGTGAGTTTGTCGGGTTAGGATGCTTAGCCTAAGGCTGACTATCGACTACGTTTCCGTTTGGTAATCGTAATTCCGGAAGAACGGAACGAAACCGTTAATTTTTCATCATAAATATCCGTAAATCGATTCGTAAACAGTCTACGGAATTTTCATAGGACTCCGATTTCACGATGTAAATGACTGCGTGTAAATCCCACGGGAAAAACAATTGTGAGACTCCTGTTAGACCGATTTGTGACTTTATTTGAATTCTTGTTTAGGCCTCGAAATTTCGGAAAAATTACGGATTCGTTTTTTTTTCCACCCAGTTTTGAAAAATATGTTTTCTTTATATATATATGTACATCGTCGTTGCGATAAACTAGTTTGATTGTGTACGTATTTTTTTTTGTTACGTCACTTTATGAATATTCCAACCGTGTAAATACGGATTCTTATGAATAATTCACATCGGCTGATTATTTCTTATAAATACACAATAATATAATTATAATTATAATAAACTGCGTCGGAACGATTAAAACGTATCCGAACGAAATGTAATTTTGCATTCACTCTCGTTAGAGCCGGATCGGGACAGATCTATACATTAATTATTATTTTTTTATTTTGAATTTATAAAAATTAGAACTGACATTCGAGTGTATTTACGTGTACACACACACACACACACACGCACACCTACATTGCCATATTCCATATATAAGTAATTCAATACGAAGGTTATTTACAATTAATAATGGTAATTAATCGACGAATACACATTTTGTCGTCTCTCCGTGTTTAACGCGTCTGTCGTATCGTCGTCGTTGTAATATCATTATATTACGATTTCAATAACGAAGCTATTAATTACATTATAAATTATCGGGAGAGTGAAAAAACGCGTATTTATTAGTTGTTGTTGTTTTTTTCCTTAACAACAATTCACTTTTAAGGCGAATTCAGCGATTTCATTGATCTGATCACACGCGCAAAGTCAATATTGTGCGGTTTTCGTTTAATTTTCGATTGAGCGCGCGCAATTCGCGACTTAAACGTTCGGAGATCACTATGAAATCCCGTTAAAATAACGCGCTAATTAAAATAAAAATTAATAATAATCGATTTTGAATATCGGTATAAAAAGCGCCGTCAAGAATGAAACGATTAAAACGTATAGACAAAAACACGTCGTGTATCACACACATATTGTCCGTGTTATTATTAATAACACGAGTGTTCAATTTGTTTACAATTCGGCTACAAAGTATTATAATATATTATTATAATGACGAATAAACGCGTTCTCGACAATAATATTAAATTTACTACGTACCGTCGTCGTAATTATAGAAAAAAGAAAAACGTTTAATTTAACGAATAATATCTATTATACGAGTAAATGGACGAAAGAACGTTCTTAATATTATTATTATTATCATTTCGTGTGATATTACGAATTCGCGACATTTCGAAATATTAATTAATTATATATTAATTTATTATATATATATATATTAATTAAATATTAATTTTCGTTATTAAACGCATTTACCGTCGGGACATTTTCAAATTTTTTCACTACACAACGGACGAACGACGACGAGTGGATCCGTTTTGCGGATGATGCGCGCGTACACACACGTTATATTATGTGATTCGACGCGCGCCCGCAATAGAATTGGCGGCGGATGTGCGCATTGAGATTTCCGACCTTGATCGGAGGTTATTATTATTATTAATCCGTTCGTTCGTATAAATGTTTAAATCTCCGTTTTTTTTTCTTCGTTAAACTGACACAAAATTAAACTGTATCGCGCGCATATCACTTTCCCCCTTTATAGCACATAAATAATATTATTACGATTTATTAACTAAAGAAACGAAGTTGTCTGACGAATTTCCTGCAAATCCGTCGTCGCAACAATCGTGTAATTGATTTCCGCGGTACGTTTTAAACGTTTATTTCCGAACGCGTAACGTACGTGTGGCTGATTGTTTTTTCTTTTTTTTTTTTTTGTCATATTATTAAAATACCGTTTCCCGTCCGTTATTTAAGTGGAACAACTCTCGTCGGTTTTGAAATTCGATTTGTCGTATCTTCGTGTTTTGAATTCCCGTTATTATTATAACGACAAACACTGATCCCCGTATGTTTAGAGCTAAATACGTTTCGTTTTACATTTTTTTTTTTTTTTTTTTTTGATACAATTTTGTGTTTCTCAAATTATAATAATATAGTCAAGGACGCGTGTTCCACAGAGGGAGGGGGTGTTACTCTAGGAAAAAAAAAAGAGAGAGACGAACTTTTTGGCGCGAGCGTCCGTCCGCGCGGAAACTGTCCATTCACTTTCGGTTTGTAAATAAATAGCTCGACGAATAAATAATTACACTTACGCGAAAAACGTTTAAAAGGGGGGTGGGCGGAATTGAATTCCACGTACGGCCTTGACTGCGACAATTATTATTATTATTATTATTTATATTATTAAAAGCTGCGTGTGTATTTTCCTCGCGTTATCCGCCACGAGAAAATCGTTTTCATTGCGAAACGTGCGTTAGTAGTAGTAGTAGTAGTAGTAGGTGTACACGTGTTGTGTGTGATCGTTCATTAGACGGTGTTAATTCATTTCGAACGTACCGCCTCGTTTGCTTTTATTGCGTCCAATAAAATATCACCTGTGGAATATGCGCAGTGGAAATATTATTATTATTATTATCGTCATCGACGTATTGAGACATATGGAAAACTGATTAGAAACCTTAAAAACGTGCGCTTTTCTCTATAACAGTTATTATTCACGCGTACCGAGCTCGACTATTTTCGGGCAGCAAAGAAAAATAATTGCGGCGTGAATCCGGTAATTGGGTGTCCAATTGCACGTGATACACGACAATAATAATAATAATAATAATAATAATAATAATAATAATAATAATAATAATATAAAACGCGTGGGCACTAAGGATGATAATACGCGGTATGGTGAGGTTGGTAAGTAGGCGGTAACGGCACGGTACGTGAGGATTAAATAATCCTTACACGTGACTCGTCCGATGTTATAAAACAGTTTGTATAAAAAAACCCGGCAAGTGTTGTAAATGTTTCGACGACATGTCGTTTATTGAAATAATACTCAACCGCATTTATGTATTTATAAAATTTTTGAGTAATTAAATTAGAGAATACCTACGGATATTGTGCTTATATTTTCTTTCTTTTAATCGTGCGGCGTGTACACGGTACTGCGTATTATTATTATTATTATTATCACGTAATTGTTTTACCACAATTAAATACAATTATTATTAATAAATCGCGAAAAAGCGTTTGAAAAGAAATCGTCGAATTTTCGACGCTTTTTCTGTATATATTAACGTATTGTTTAAGGATTTCCCCGCTTTATTTTACATAATTTTCTTCACTGTTTAATATTCTATCCGCACTCTACTTAAATATAATAATAATAATAATTATTATTATTATTATTATTATTATTATTATTATTAGTATTTTGAAATCGTCGGAGAACCGAAATTAAAAAAAAAAAATTATTCGTCGATTTTAATAATTTTAAACGCGTTTAATGGTAAACGGAATGAGTTTCCTTCGAACTGTTAACGCTATTCGTGTAATAAACATTAATTAAGGATTTTTTTCGATGCTTTTTTTTTATTTCACATAATTTCGTTCACTGATTATGATCTTATCCGCGCTATTCTAGCAATAATATTATTTTAAAACCATCAAAGAAAACCGAAAATCAAAATTTCTTAATTTATCTTAATAATTGATATGGTCGAGTACGCGTATAATTTTCGTTTGATTTGTTCGCATAGAAATTACTAACGCTGCTTTTAGTTATACTATTTATATATATATATATATATATATAGTTGATATTTCGTAGTAATTTTAAGACGGTTAAAGTAAATGTCTTGATGACATTTTAATCTCTTTCTCAAAGTTTGGCTTCTACGCGCATATGTTTGAACACGTGCATATTAATGATTTCATTCGCCCGAAGAATTCAATATATTATGTATATACTTATAAAAGTTATATAAATCAAAAATAACGTTTTGTTGTATGTTTGCCAACAAAAACGAAATTCTGAATTTTAATCACGCTAAGTGCGCTTATATTTATTTATAACGTTACCTATCGATCAAAGTGATTTGTAAAACTAAGTTTGATTAGAGATATATTATACAATGATGAATGTGTTTGAAAGTTTAAACTTCTTGAGTTATCCGTAAATATATAGATTTTACAACGTCATTTTAACTATACTCAGTATCATTTTATTTTTTTAAAATATATATATAAAACTCTTCAAAATTCAGAAATGTTTTCTCCTCCTGGACGGGAGTGTATTTCGATCGGTTTACACAATATATAATGTACACACGCATGCGCAATAATTTTCAGAAAAAATATCTCAGTTACTTTAAACTGGACAATGGATTTTTCTTTATATTTGGATATTATTCGTTGAATACGATTCGCGACTGGATCCAATATCTACAAGAATAATGACGGATACGAATTTAGATGTACGTGACGAATGTTATGTATTATAGTAGCGGTATCGGTCGTTTGTGAATTATAGTCTTGTGTGTAACGAATTGTGCAGACGATAGGGTTTTCAAAACATTTTAATCTGTAGGTATTCGGAAGCTGCAGAACGGGTAAAACAGTTGACAAAACATAAATTTATCACGTTTGGTACACGCATACGTATAATTTGATATTTACACGGGCAGCGTGAAACGTTTAAAAAATAAAACAGAAATGTGTGTGTTTGTGTACTACATTTATCAATACGTCGGAATTGGTCGATACATTTTAGAGAACACTGTTATAATAAAAACGTGACAATTTTCGCGTTGCAGTGCGAATCCACACCCGTGTTATCAATACGCAATAATAATAATAATAATAATAATAATAATAATAATAATAATAATAATAATAATAATAATAATAATAATAATAATGTGGTTCTCTTTAGGAAAAAAAAATCAAAGATTTATCTAAACACATTTTGTACACGTGCGCGCGTATTTTATTAATTATCTTTTTTTTTTTTTTTTTTGGAAATTTAAATTCGATATTACATTATTAGCCGACTTTAATTTTTAACGAATAACTCGCATTTGTTGTTTTTTTTTTTTGCTTATGTTTCGTTAAGGAATTCATGATTGAAAAGTGTCTTGTTCCTGTTTTTATTTTTTATTTTTTATTTTTTGTATTATTTATTTCTACAATCTGTTACTGATATGTGATGAAAGATTTTGTGACAAGAATGACGGAATAAGAAAAAAGAGACCTTTCAACGAAGGCACTTTTTTTTTTACAATTGTTGGGTATTAAATTTTAGGTAAGTAGGTCGCCTTTTTACTCTTTTTTTTTTTGATAGGGGGAGGGTGATTATGTTTGCTGAAGTAAGACTTTTACTAAGGGATTTGTGTGGTTCGTAGATTTAAGTTAAATCATTTGTAAAAGGTTTTCGTTACATCTCGGACAGAGGAGATGGCAGTGTCATTGTGTAAGGACTGGTCTGAAACAATACGGTGATATGGTTATAGCGCGGAGGGTTTTGGATTGAAAAATCTCTTGTACGGTCTATGTTCGAAATCTTTATAGAGTCCCGTAGTTGTATACCGTAAGTCCCACATTGGTTTGAGAAATAGTTTATATACGAGTATTTCGGTTGGCTATGTGATATGATTAAACGTTAGGTGGTAGCGGAAAAGACGAAAACGATCATTTAGGGATAAGAGTTTAAATTGCGTAAGCGTGACGAGCAGGTTGATGGTGGTCAATGACGATGCCTAGATAGCGAATGGTGTTGTGCGATTGGTAAGGTTTGTTCGTTAAGGATGAACGTTTTTCCTTCCTTAGAGCGAACGCGCGCAGTGTATGGATTTGGTTTCGTTTGTTTTTACACCCCACATTGCTTGTACAATTTTTCAAAGAGGAAGAGGCGATTTTGGATGTGTGAAGGCTGGGTCGTGCGTGATTTATCGTCGGCGAGTCACCGACAAGACTAGTGGTGGACATTGTGGGTTAGTCGAATATGAAAATGTTAAATAAAATTATTTTGAATTTTCGTCACTCGTCTGTATTATCGATACACGCGTGTATACTGCAGCAGTCTTTACAGTGTTGAACTACAGCACACACTCACCTCTCTCTCTCTCTCTCTCTCTCTCTCTGAAGATTATACCTGAGACGGGGCTCTCTGTTTAAAAACACGTTCACAATACGACGCATAACTGAAAAACACGGATATTAGCGAAAAAAAAAAGACAATAATAGCCATTAAATAATAATTTGTTAAACGTTTTTGAATGTGTGCGTGTATGTAATGTATACAATGGAATCTTTGACCGTTTATTGTATTTTTCCGACTTAATGATATACGTATAGTCAACCGAGATAATGTGCTCGCGGAGAAAAAAAAATTTGAATATATATTGTACCATTAAGATTTACATCAAATGGAATATATTAACATTATTATAATACGCGTACGTACTTTTAAATTTACTTTTTTAAGTACCTATGCATATACACGTGAATATGCGAGTTGTTATAAATTCATTTAAATATAATTATTTTAAAGTTAAATTCTTTTCTGACCTCCGGCCGAGGTGTGTTTTAGAAAATATATCGTGGGAGCAGGGAAATCGCTGTATAATAATAATAATAATAATAATAATAATAATAATAATAATAATAATAATAATAATAATTATTATTATTATTATTATTATTATAATGGATAGGACTTTTTTTATGGATTTTTTTTTTTTTTTTGTACCAAATATCATGTGATCGAAGTCGAGACCATATAATATTACGCGTTGTCGCATTTGTTTTAACATAATATACGGTTGCATTGATTATGATTAAACACACAAATATTGTGTATTGTTGACCGTTTGTGGAAAGCAAAGATATTGTTGTTTAAAGAAGATTACAAAAAATATGTAATACGCAGAGTAGAAATACGTGTATAATCTGTGTTAAACATGGAAATCGTCTAATAACATATTAATCGAATATTTTTAAAAATCGTTCAATAAAATCATGTACGCTATACTATATACGTACGTATAAAATCGTTTTTTACCTTGGAAATTAGACTAAACAAAAATAATAGGCGAGTAAAATATATTCGCATAATTAAATTGTTTACTTCTGTCGTCCGCTGTTGTACTCTCCGGAGTAATATTTTTATACGTATCTCTTCGCGTTTTTCCATTTTCTACCTTATACAATATTATTATGTACCCCGCGCCATAGGATTTGTAACTCTTGTTAATGTAATCGAATTCGTGATTATCATCAGCGTGTTCGTCGATCGATGATTTATATATATATATTTTTTTTATTCAAAATCCAGTGTGAATATTCGATCACAAAACGCCCCGCGTGTATTTTGTTATACGAACGTTTTTCTCCATCACGACCGTTGTGTTGTTGTACACTACTGAGGAAAACATAGTTTTTTTTGTTGTTGTAAAAAATCCTTTTTTTCCTTTCCAATTTAACGTTTTCTTTCCTCTACCTCCGGCCGGTCTACACGTTTCTCGTTTCGTCACCCAAGCAACGTCCTCTTAGCTACTCGAAGACTGTGATTTTCCGACTTTTAATCCGCTGTCTATTATTATTATTATTCGCGCATAATTCCGTTCGTTGTCAATTTCTATATTATATTCCACACATATTCGCGTATGCGGACGTAGAAATAATTAATTTTTTTACTCATATTTATTATACACCATAAGACGTGAAACCGAAGTTTATATATGCGTAGAGGAGATTCAGTAGAATTCGTAATACGTTTGTGTGTTATAAAACTTTTCGACGTTGATATATATATATATATATATTTATAAATATAAATCACAGAGAACTTTTCGTTTTCGCATCTCGTATATTAATTGTTATTATATTTATGGCGGTCGTCAATTTTTTTTTTTTATATTTAATTTCTTATTAAAGTAACCGAATGTAATTATAATAATACGCGCGTGTTTTATGATTTTTTTTTCCCAACGGAAGACGTCTTATTATAATTCTATTCGCTAAATCAACGTTAGAATGTTATCAACGGAACATTATTTCTTCGGGAAAAGTCGTTGAGAAAAAATCTAAAAGCGCTACTCGCGTAAAAAAATTACGTGGAATATAACGCGTAGTTATCGCGATAAAATAAAATAATGAGTACAACGGGGCCAGTAGTAATAGTTATGGCGGTAAATCAGCACGGGACTGCATGATTTTTTTTTCTCGGCCTAAACCGGAATACTTTTGATAAACTTTATATTTTTGAAGGATGCTGAATTCAAAAACGATGGCCTCAATCGCGTACAAGGGTTTTTTTTACACACAAATAGGTTAGGTTAAACAAGAATCGTTAATTTCATTACAACAAACAATTCCTCCGTGTGATATATTTTCTGGGACACGATTGCGCCTGTGCTCCTCACTGCCCGTCCCTTCGGTTTATTTTGCAGATTAACACTCGAATTTGAATTTAAAATAAGCCAAAAAAATTGACGCGATGACCGATATATTTACTATTTTTTCCGGTTTTTATGAGTTAAAAAAAATCTATATATAAAACAGTAAAAAAAAAGCAGTTTTTTTTATTGCAGACCCGTGTTGTTTTTATATTGACCTCTCTCTCGCTGTATAGACTGGTCCCCACGCTCTAAATCAATAAAAAACGTCCGAACGAAATCTGTAAACATAACGAGGCGTCATTTTACAGGAACGAAAAACGCGTTGTTCGCGTGGTTTTCCCTTAACCGCGCGAATTATACGTATCGTTAAAAAAATGTTTTATTGTGTAAAAAATCGTTTTAATCTTCGTGTTTTAAGAAAAACAAAATACTTGTCGTCCGCGTACCACGCGAAAATACATAAAATGTTAATAATTTCTTTTAGATTATCGCGTTTTACTACCGTGCCAGTAATATATGTATACATATAAACATAACGTGTGAATGGCCGTCAGAAAACTCTAAATGTGTGCGTATAAACACGAAAAATACACGGACGCGAAGGAGAGTTTCTTTTCGACTCGTACACAATATATTATTATTATTATTATTATTATTATTATTAATAAATGTTTATTAGTTTTACAATAGCCGCTGACAACAGTCTTAATCGTTTTATACAGTAGTGTGAAGCACATCGACCGTCGAACGTTATCTGAAGTACAATTACGCGGTATAATATTAATTATGTGTTTTTTTACCTCGAGTAGTACACATATATTATTATATTATTTATTAGTAATTATCGCGGTTGAAATTCAATTTAATTTCAATGTACATAAATATAATAATAATAATAATAATAATAATAATAATAATAATAATAATAATAATAATAATAATAATAATGATAATAATAATAATAATAATAATAATAATAATAATAATAATAATAATAATAATAATAATAATAATAATAATAATAATAATAATAATAATAATAATAATAATAATATGTGTTCGTTTGTGAGTTTTCGTGTTATATTGTTCGTTACTGAAAACGAAATGTACGTTATTGTAAATGTAATTTTTAATTTATTATTATTATTTTACAATATTATTACGATGCACGTGAAACAAAATACTATACACGCACGTTTAATTAACGTTATTAAAAAAAAAAATTTATTCATACTTTCACTTTTGGCATATTTATAGATGCGTTTAGTTTTAGAATTGTCTGATTATATATATATATATATATATATATATATAGAGAGAGAGAGCGAGAGCGAGAGAAACAGTTGTGTAAGTGTGTATATGTGTTATAACGTCACGTAGCAAACTCGAAGCGCCCGCAGCGAAATATAATTTTTCGATTTTCGTTTATATAAATAATAATTATATAATTTATATAAACGAAAATAATAATTTGCGATCTAGAAAAAGTCATGCAAAGGAAGGGGGGGGGATGACGAATTTTTAAGTACTTTAAAAGAGAGTAGTAACGTTAATAATTTTTTTTCATTTATCAAGACTACATATATAAAAATAACCACATGTTTTCAGATCTATCCACGCGTCTTCAGTCTTTGACTGACGTTTCGCACTCATTGTCCATCTTCTGACCGACAGGCAGACTTAGTTACGACCTTCGACCAGTAACTATCGCTCTGAACACGGACTATGTGTCCTCATTTTAAGACGTTCATTCAATTGAAAACTGAAGACGCGTGGACACAATATTATATCTGAAAATATTTTCTAAATAAATTACCATTTTTTTTTATCTAAAAAAAAAAAAAAAAAAAAGAAATTTGTTATTCGCGTGTTTTTCTAAATTTTCGTCGAAACGTTATAAACGCAGGAATTCAAAAGCAGCGCACGATCCAATAATGGTATGGAAAGGAGGCGATTTCGGTTTTATATAATATTCGACGGGGCGAAACATTGGACGTCGCCGCCGCAGGCCGCGCTAATATTCCGCAGATTCACAATGATCGGTTATTTACGCATGCTGAATGGCAGTTAAATACAATTATTATAATAAATATAATATAATAAAATATAACGTTATATTTTCTTTGTATAATTATACGCGTTAGGTTAGGTTAGCATGTTTGCGAATAGTTATTATGATTTTGAAATATTTTGTGTGTGACGAAAGTGTGCGATAACACAGTGTGTCATCCACCGCGAAACATTTATAAATATATATTATATTTTTAAGAAAGGAATTCTTTTCTTTTTTTTCGGTAAGAGTCGAATTAGGCAAAAAAAAAAAAAAAAACAAGAAAATATATATAAAATAAATAAATATATATATATATATATCAAAATGTATACTTAATTATACAATAAAAGCCAACGAGTATTACATAAAATAAAATAAAGGAAGGTTGTTGTATAAATTATTTTATTACTACCGGTTTCGACAAAAAGTCATCATCAGGTAAAATTAAAAAAATACAACAACAGAAAAATATAATTAATGAAATTGATTGAGAAAAAAAAATACACAGAGAAAAAAAACAATGAATATTACAATAAAAAGACAAGGAGCTTAAAATAAAAAAATTATATAATAATAAAAAATTATATACTAAATAGCAGAGAAATTATGTATATGATGAAAAGACCTATGGCGTGATATTAATATCGTCTAATATGTATTTAAATATAATGTTATTTTTAAAGTCCGTTGTTTGTACATTTAAAATTTCTAAGTCATTATCTATATTAGAAAAAAAAAAAAACGTTCCGTTAAGTAAAATCGGTGTTTTTAAACGAAGAAAATATTGTTGGCGGCGCGTGTTTTTTTTTTTAAATTTATAAGAGTGAAATCGGGGATGATTCCGCGAATGTGGATTATCGCGGGTGGTGGTTATTTTCTCTTCTTCTTCTTCTCTCCTCCATCAAGTGGTGGCCGCGCACGTATTTAAAAACGGCGACGAAACACGATAATTTTACAGTTTTATAAAAATCTGGAAATGCGCGCGTGAGACGTGCGGCGGTCTTTTGCTTTCTATCTGTTAAACGCCGGGCTATTTTTTACGTGCGGTTTTGTTGTAAACGGTTTTTTCTTTTTTTCTTTCTTTCCGCGTTATTTTTCGTGTACGAGACGATATCGTCAATTATTAGCAGCGCCGTCGGTGTCCGGCAGTCGCGCGAGCACAATACCACCGTAGCGTACCACAACAATACGCGTAACACCCAACCGCCGCGTTTGGTCGTGGTCCGAACCACATTTTTTTTTTGTCACTCGAACTTTTTTTTAATTCGAATAAATTTTTAACAAAAATTGAATTCCGATTGTCCGTTACGTTTTTTGATATTTTTTTTTTTTCCCCCAAACGGGTTTTTAATAAACGCGCGTCCCCCCGCCCGTCTATACCAATAATAGTACGATGTGTGTGTGCACGCGGCGGCGGCGTATAAATATATTATTTTATAATGGTCGTCCCGGGTACGTCTGCGCGTGCGTGGCGTCGGCCAGCTGTTTCGCCGCCGCCGATCGTTGGGAATCGGTCGGCGGCGGCGGCGGCGGGGTCATTGGACGTCGCCGCCGTTGCTTGCCGCCGCCGCCGCCACCCCTTTGCCGCCGCGCGGTGTTTAAAAAAAAAAAAAAAAAATTCGTTAATAATTCCGAATTTTTTTTTTTGTTTTTACGCGCCCGCGTGGGCGTTTCGCCGAGCCATATGAAAACGTTTTCGTCTTATATAGTACATATATATATATTATATAGAGAGAGAAATCTCTCGTACATTTGAAATTGAAAAATCGGGGCTTCGGCAACGACGAATAAATGCACGGCGATCGGGGAAAATCTCATCGAATTATATAATCCACGTATTCTACACCTCTACAGCGGCGATCGATCGTTATAATTGTCAGAACTTGTCGGTCGTCGTTCCAACGCGTTGTGAATCAATAGCGAAACGCTCGTATTGGTTTCTTTTACCCGTTACCCCGTGCTGTTTGCCGGTTGTATTTTTACCGGACGTTTGAGGAAGGCCGACGAGAACGCGCGGTTATGATCAGTCCGTGAAGAGAGCTTTTTTCGAAGGTCTTTTTCCTTTAGAAATTTTTTTTCGTTTTGCCACCGACGTATGAAGTGCGGGCTCCCATTCTATCCAGAACCGAAATAAAACGAAATTTATATCGGCGAACTTTTTTACTGACCCGTGTTACGCTCAAACGTGAACGGAGAAATGAAAAAAAAAAAAAAAAAGTCGGCGATGAGTAAACGGAATTCGTGATATTTACCCGGCCGTGTTAGCGTACGAAATCGATTCCATTGCGCGTTTGCGAAATATTCCGCGTTACAACAAAACTATATGTTTCCGTGTTATTATGACAAATTATGGTTTTGTGGGAAATTTTTTTTTGTTACTGTCCGGAGACGCGATGAAATCTGTCTAGAAAATTCTATTCATATATACATATATATATATATTATACGGCGTTTGAAATTCCGATATTTATTATATACGGGGGAAAAAAAAACAATTTTTTTTTTTTTTTTTTATCTTCCAACGAATAGCCGATGATCTCCGTAATGTCTCGCTCTAATAAATCAAATATTCTTGTCCGTTCGAAATCGTATCTGCTTGCATGCAACAGCGTGTGTACCGATGATGACCTTACTTTATGAAAAAAAAAAAAAAAACCTGTTTCGCGCGCGTTTAAAATTCCAAACCTCGTTTTATGCTCAAACAATATTTTCGTCTCGAAACGAATAACAGCGATCATTTCACTCGTCGAATACATTTAAAGGCATTTTTCTTTTTCAAATTTAATACGAAAATTATTGTAATCGTGTTGAAACGGAAAAAAGGCGTATATTTCGCCATGCGTGTGCCGTCGTGGTCGCCGTACATTTCCCATACACTTTTATCGCGCGAAACGGAATTGGTTTTTTTCCATTTTTAATTTTCATTACTGTACGTGCGATGTAAACAGTGTCACGCACGTCACAATTCGCTTCAATAGAATTACAAACGGCGAATTTTCTCTTAAAAATTTTTTTTTTTTTTTGTGTTACAAGCGTGTACGACGTCCGCCTGACGGAAATTATCGGTCTAGGGTAGGCTGACGAGAATTCGACTTATTATTTATTAATTCCAATTCAATCAAAAAATATTCATTCTATAATATATACTACAGTGTGTGTGTACGCTCTTACAATATTATATATATATATATCGACGTGATATTTATTGTATCGAATTTTTCTTTTGTCACCCAGACCACTGTTGAAATTTTAACGATATGAATTCGGAAAAAAATCGGTGCAGTCGTAAGAGTAGGAGGAGATGGATACGCGTATTATACGTATTATATTAATCGGTGAAGTCTTTTCAAAAACGACATTTCCGTCGTTTGATTTTAAGCACATGTATTAGTCGTTGTAGAGGCGGTGGTGTAAATATAATACGTAATAATAATAATAATGCGCGTCGCCCTCTACATAACGTATTATTATTATTATTATTTTTTGAAAATCATCCGTTCGTTTATATGTTGTCAACGGACACCCGTGTTCGATTTAGAGGACGAACGGTGTTTGCGCCGAGTTGCTGTCAGACTCGTGCAGTATTTATAGTGTTATTATTCGCGTTTATTGTGATGTGTTCGTAGTACGTATAAGGCAATAGTGAAAACCGTATAGTGTATATAATGATATAGTGATCACAGCGCAGACGTTGAAAGTGAGTTTACGACGAGAAATAAAAATAATAGTATTCAAAATTTATTTTTGATGTGTTATATATAATACACATAAACCGGGGAATATAATATTTTACTTATATTCGTAAAACACGCAATTTCTGTATCATTATTATTATTATTTAAACAAAAAGTCATAATTGTGTCTCGTCGTCTTCTTACTCCGTCGGCCCCGTCACTGTAATATTATTGTTTGTCGTGAAAATACACCGTTTTTAATAATAATAATAATCGCTACTTGTCTTTATAATTATTATTATTATAAACAGACAGCTTTTAAACGAATTTCAACGTTTCTCGATGAAAGAGTTTCGTGTAATTACGTACGTATAACGGCCGCACCGACGTGGTCAGGAAATACATTAAGAATTAATGTATTTTATGACATTGTATGTAAACATACAATGTCGAAGACAGTGTATGTTATTAAGGTCGTGGGATTTCTCCTTTTTCGACGAGTTAAACATTTTTTTTAGAATTTATAGTTTAAAGTCAAAATTTCATAAAGAAAAATGTATACTTTTGGGGGAAAAAAAAAGTTTAAACGTTCGACGGTGATAATTAAACATAACCAGACACATTTTTTGAACGTTTTAAATAGCCCGTTGACAGGCATATTGGATGCGTGTTTATAATAAAAACGATTGGTTGTCGTTTATAGTCTCTCACATTCTTTATTCGTTATAATTGGTGCACATGGTTTTTTTTTTTTTATCATACTTTTTGGGGTTTTAAACGTGTGTATATATATAAATCGTCTAGTTTAGTGGAATCTAATATATAGAGTCTTATAGAGATCATGATGACGATGATATACATAAACCATTTCTAAAAATTAAACTTTTTACTTTCGATGTTTATCGAAAAACAATTTTTTTTCTTATCGAAAAAATTCCAAACGCATATTATTATGTTCTATTATCGTAATGCGCATTCGTACGTTGATTAATACGGTATTTAAACATTTATATGAAAAAAAAAATTATGTAATGCGTTCGATTCCAAACGAAGTCAAAAACTTTTAAGAATATTTTCTATAAACAATAAATATGGCTGTTCCGAAAGTTCCAAATGGTAATTCAGTCGTTCGATTGAACACGTCGCTTTTAGTTATCGAGGATTATTTTTCCGAGCTCAATAACTCATCGCGAACGAATACCTTTGGACATAATGTACAATATTTACTGTATTCGCAAACATTAATTTTATACACTCGGAATCGGCTGGAAAAAAAAAATAATAAAATCTCAGCGGAGTTGTCCAAACGATACTTGTCTCCTGAACGATCTCGGTAGAGTTCTTCTCGTGGAAATAGAAGCCGGCCGGCCCAGTAATGAGTTTTATTTTTATACAATGTACCGTACGCGTACAATATTAAATATCACTAATTAAGACGAAGTAAAAGTGACGTAATGTTACAGTGACGGGATTACATTAATGACGTTACACATCACATGTAAACTAGAATGTTTTTTGAATTGATGATGGAGTCGTCCGTCATCAGTGGCAATTAAATAATATTAAAGTTTATATTCACAACGGAGAGAAATTAAAAAGTGATTTTCACCGACGTCTAATATATTGTAATATATACGAGTATATTATAATGTTATTTCAGATAACGTAGTCATTAAATCCGTCTCGTCCTGCAGCGTGTGCGAGAAAAGGTTAAACGCGACAACGATAAACAAAAAAAAAAAAAAAAGTAATATGTTAATAAAAAAAAATATATTACTGTTACCAGTGTAAATACAAAACGATTGTACCAGAGATTTTTTTATTATTATTATTATTATTATTATAAACGGAGTATAACTGTAAACGTAATAATACAATGTTGGTTAATAGCTGATGATATTTCATGATATATATACTTCATGGCATAATAATCATCTCGAAATTCTCGTCATAGACTTAACGAACGATCTATTTGTCTTCTGCATATTATTATTATACTATCACCGTGTAAAATCAAAATCTCATCGAAGCCTTCGTACCTTTATATTTATTATTGTCCGAATTATATATAAAAAATTCGTTTGTTTTGTTTTTTATGTGATATACAAAACGTACATATAGGTAGGTTACACACATTATCAAGTATAACTGTACACGACTGTATTATATTAACGTAAGTAATTTTCGATAATAATTATTCACGCGATGTATTTCGATTATACGTTTATTTTATATTATTAATCGTTTTAATGCAAACTATTAATACAGTGTTTTATCGAGATATCTCGGACATTTTTTTCGCGTTAAAAATATACTATGTCCAGGTGTACATTTGGTCTCACCAATACGTCGGTCGTGGTTACAGGTCGATTTCCCTAGGAATTCGATTACGCACTTTTCAGATGATATCATCGCGTTATTATTTCGTTCGGTTTTTTTTATAACTACAAAATAGTAGTGAAACTGCACGGGGCAATATACTCTTATTTGTCTATAACAAAGTAGTAAAAACAAAGAGGAATTTAGAAAATTAAAAATAAAAATCAAAAGGATTTGTAAAAATAAATAATCAAAATGATAGAAAAAAAGAAAAAAAATTATAAGTTAATACTCGTGATAATAAATAAAAAAATATATATAAAATAAATAAATATACACATGTATATCAAAATGTATATTTAAATATAAAAAAAAGAATAAAGCCAATGAGTATTAAATAAAAAAATAAAAGGATGTTGTTGTATATATTATATATTACTATCGGTTTCGACAAGAAGTCATCATCAGGTAAAATTAAAAAAATACAACAACAGAAAAATATAAAAAATGAAATTGATTGAGCGAAAAAGAAATACATAGAGAAAACAATGAATATTACAATAAAAATACAAGAAGCTTAAAATAAAAAATTATATAATAATAAAATATTACATACTAAATAGCAGAGAAATTATGTATATGATGAAAATATGTCTTATTTGTCGTTTGTTCGAGAGAATTTCTTCCCCCTCCTCCCGATAGTTTTTATGAACGTGTCGACTACTCCAATCAAACGGGTTTGTGTTGGATTTATTTATTTTTTTTTTAATTTAGTAACACTATCGTGGTGTCTGCAAATGTTGAGGCTCTGCCAATACGACGGATAGCGCGTTTGGTTTTTAGGCTACGTGTTCGAGAGAGATATGGAAAGAAAATTATATACTACTTCGCGAATAATATTTATATGCGCTTTTTGAACGAATTTTACAGTCGATATTCGAATATTGTGTACATTGTAAATGGAACACGTATGTAAAGTGTGTCTCGTGTACTGATTTACTGATAAGTATATTGTTATTTTATGTACACATATCGAGTGGCGATCGATGATTTTTAAATTTGTAAAGTATACTATATATATATGATTTCGTGTATTCAACGTTTTGATTTATTTGTGTTCGTCGTTTCTGTTACCGTACACTCTATTTTGAGGTATTATATATTTTATATATATAAATATATCGGTATTTAAATGTTTTTACTCGTTTTGGGGTAAGCGAAATATCGATCGGTACTCCGGTTTTTGCGTATTAAGAATTAAAATATTCGTTTATAATCCTACAACATTACGTCATTTAAATTATTTCGTTTATATATACGGAAAAAAATTTAACACGATTTACGATGTTCAATGATATTGCGGTTTACACATTTTGCAGCGGTTTTTCTTTTTTTTCTTTTTTTCAAGAGGACGCCCCCAACGCTCCTGTGATTTTCATCAAAATAATTATTTTACCAAAGAAAACTCTATAAAGGCTACATTTACACATTAAACACCACAAACGTGTACACAATATAAATTACAATAACATAGCCGTTTTTTTTTTAAATATTTTGAGTTCTTTAAAAGCTGTAAGTATTTTAAAAATACAATTTTTATCTTTTTTTTAAAAAAAATATCTTTCGATTTCTTAAGGATTAAAGACATTCAATGGAACAGCTCTGTTATTGTGTGTATATATAATGTAATTTGTTTTGCATAAAAATTTAGTGTAGTCTTTTAGTTTAACAGAGTTTCCCCTCCCCCCCCTTCTTCCCGTCAAACGGTTTTTCGTAATCATTCAATTGTTAAACGTTCTCTGTGTTTTCTCTCGAGCGTTTGCGCACTCTTTGGTTTGTCTGTCTGTCCTCTTAAATTATCGCAATTGTATATACGATTTGTCGTAATACCTTACAGAGTGCACGTAGGTAATATCAAATCAAATAGAATGTAACCTGTACAAACATAACGCGAGGATTTACAACCGTCGACATCGCGCCACTCGACGGCGTATGCTAATCCGCCATAATGATAATAACAACTATTGTATAAAACACACGAAATTCTAATACTCGATCGTCATAAAACCAATAGACTCGTTATATCTCGACTTTCATTGTACACACACTATCGTTATACGCATCAATTCGCACACATAAAAAATAACAGTAGTAATTAATATATACCAGCCATGGAGAGAGGCGCTTGCGCGTGGCGCGGTGTAGCGCTATACATAATAGTGTTGTAAAAAACGTGCAGAAGACACTTTGGAAAGAATTCGTATGATACTTTGTTATCCGATACGATAAAATATGTATTTATATATATATATATATTAGTATCATCGAATTGTGTAAAATTCTTTATCGTTATAAATAACTGTAACGTTGCCGGCTGGCTGTTGTAGTATGCATATATTATACGAACGTGATATTATAATTTATTACTATTCATCGTCCGATATGTGAATTATAGTTTTTTCTATTTTATATTTTGTATCGGTAAGGTTTATTAGGCACTCGTTCGAGAAATTCAACGAACGGGTGAAGTTATAAACAGAAAAAAAAAAAAATACAAAGTCCATGATGTATTATCGTGGAAAAACGCTTCAAATCGTAATCTGAAAATAAGAGACTATGGAGTCGGAAAAAGTAGAAAACTTCACATAAGAGTAAACGCGCACTGGGCTACGATAACCGTGTAGGGAAATCCGGAAGATAATGAATTCGGCTAATAAGTACTTCTTCTTTGCCTTTCGAAGACGATCTTTAAATCGAAATTTGTCTATGTCAGAACCAAACTGTGACACCGTGTAAAGTAATTGACATACGTCCTCCAATCGCGTTGCGTGCACGTGAAAACATCGAAAATTGACAGACGAATATTTGAAAGCAACGTATTGCGTGCGACACGTATTATTTGGCCGCAAAAAAAAAAGAAAAAAAAAGAAGCAGAACACGCGGGAGAATGCGAACGAAGAAAGAACGAGTATGTTAGATGATGCGGACGTGGTGCAGCAACAACGGTGAAAAATAGAAGGTCGGCTGAGACGAGAAAAGTTAATCAGGCAAGTTACAAATTGGATGTCTCGGAGAGCGAAAGACTCTTTGTAGGCCGCCTCCGACACAACGATGGGTAGACAGAGAGTTTGAAAAGTCGCCTTTGGAATACATAACGGCGAAGAGGATGGCCGCTGCGGCGGCGGGACAGAGGACATCGGAAAATTTCAACTCACGTTCCTCGTGTGCGCCGGTGCCATTTCGTTTTTCTCTTCTCGCAAACAGAAAATAACGAATTCGTTGATATTGCAATAATATCAAACGAGATTTTTCCAATATACACGTTTTTAGTTTCCCCCCCCCCTCCTTCGATTTTTATCGTAATATTCAGAGCATTATTTCAGAATAATCAATAGTATTCAGAAATAATATCGGGTTGGGAGGCTGCAGGCGGCTCCGACAGAATTTAAAACGACCGATATATAGAAACGCCACGATGACACTTGTATAAAAGAAAAGAATTAATTACAAAATAAAGGGCATTTATAATAATCGCAATTAATATTGTTTTATTTTAAAAGAAAAACCGCGTGATTTGTGATCGTTTGCGGAGATTGATCGGCGATTAAAACAACTGCGCATGGGACTCATCGCGGATTTCAGATGATAACCTCCATGTCGTGGACTCCGGGAGCTCTGTTTAAAAAACGTATTTCGTACTGGCCCCTGCCTTTCCCCCAATGACCATGATTGTAGAATCGTCGATTATTGATAAACAGCGTTTATATCATCAATCCGGCGGTCCGCGTTTGAATCCCCGGATCGTTTTGACCAGTGCCGAGAAACCGCGCCGGCGTATCGCGACATGGACGCGTCCGACAGTTCGAGTCTGCGTTTTCGGTGTGTTAATAGAGTACTAAATTTTGATGCAGAAAAATGAAAGAAAACTTCATTATTGCTAAAGTTGGGGGCTGGAGACATATGTCCCTGGCCCCCCTTTGATTTTTTTTATGATTACGTCAACAATGATGTCGTACAAATTCTGAAAATGGTCATACGAATTCGTACAGAATAACGTACTAAACACCTGCATAAAAATTATTACAAATTTCAAAATTGGGGGGGGGGGGGCGGGCGACATGCACGTTTTCGGAACGAGGCGGAAAAAAAAAATAGAAGAAGCGTACTGTTCCCGTTCACCGCGCGTGTCCGGAACCGAACCCGAACCGAACGTCAATAATGTCGAGCACGCGATTCACATGCGTCGCGAATTCTTTTTCTCTTCGTGTCCCCTCTCCCCCCCCCCTCCAACTGTATCTCGCTAAAATCGAACGCGCCAAAAGAATAACGAAACAAAAACATTTCCCTTTCCACCGTTTGTTTTCGCAAATCCCATCCATCCATTGCGTCTGCACTTTAAATATATTATAATAAAACGTCAGGGGCGTATTTACTTCATCCCTTAATGGGGGGGGGGCGAATAGAAAAAAGGGCCCGTCGAATCTGTTGCCAACTTAGAATTATCGAAAAATTATATAAAAATAATAAGTTTTAAATAAAAAAATGTTTTATGACATTTTAGTTTTAGTTCGATTAATTTTAGTTGTCAGTATATATAGGTACATACACAAGTATCTAGCGGGGGGGGGCGATCGCCCCATCGCCCCCTCCCCCCTTGTATACGCCCCTGTAAAACGTATGGGTGTCGCGCGTCCGTTTTATCCGGCGTGTGTGGACGCCAACCGAAAACCGTTACGTCCGCCGCGCCCGTTAGAAACCCTCGGAAACACGGCGTCGTTCGTACCGTGTGTGTTGAATGCAGAGCGTCGTACACGCGCATTTCTAGTGCGGCCGGTGAAGAGGGGGCGAACGGGTTTTAGCGACGCGTAAGGGAGAGGAGTAGGGCGCGGTTGCGTCAGACGGGAAAATCGCACGAAAAAATGTGGCCGGCGGCGGTGTCGCGGCGGGCGCCCGTCGTCGTCTGGCTGCACGCGACGGCGCGGGGCGGTCGGCGGCGGCGGCGACGGTCGATAACACCCGCCGCGGCGGCGTAATAATAATAATAATAATAATAATAATAATACGCGCCCGGCGTACAATTATTATTGGGGGGGCCCCCGTCGGTGCAGCTCACTCTGGCCGCCTTGTCGTCGATAACGGGTCAGGACGGGGTGTGAGGGGAAACGCCGCCGCCGTCGGTATATTGTGTAACGTCGGTAAAACTTGTCCTAGGTCGGAGTCGTGTCTGTGTGTGTGTGAGTTATATTTTCTGCAAATCGCGTGCGTCGTCTGACGTCGGGTTTTTTTCTTCTTCTTCTATTCGCTTTTACGACATTGACCTCCGTCGAATTCGAGGAGAAAGTATTGAGCGCCGCGCGTCGTGTGTATGTCTAGCGAATGGTCACGTGACGGCGATCATCGCGATTTTGTACACAATAATATTGTATTATATCGTAATTGTAACGCGTACGTGTATCCCTCTGTTGTTTGTACCGTGCGCTGTGTGTTGTCTCCGTTTGTAATACGCAATGTGTGTGTGACTGCGAAAACGAACCGATGAAAATGCAGAGCCGGGGGGGATTAATGATATATAAGTGGGCCCCGGCCGGGCCGAGACTCGATCTGGGAGCAATAATTTTACGGGGGAAAAAGAAAAAAATTTCTTACACGCGTGCGCCAACGTATGTATTCACATTTATAGACGCGACGAAAAAAGAATTTAGGCGGAGGACTTTAAATCGATTGAGAAAACCCCGTTGAAATTTATAATTGTTGTTATTATTATATTCGATGTAAATAACCGTTTTTCTCAATGTAGTAGTTATTTATTAAATTCTTAAAAATTCTTAGCCCCTTCTCCCCCCCCCCCAATCCGGCTCTGCTCGCACAATATCATAAACAGAACGCGTCGGGCGAGAAAGTTCTCTCAGTCAGTGTTATGGCACTGGAATTTCTATGCGATAAATTTAATAATAAAAAAAAATTGTAAAATACCGCGTTTTATTTACCAAAATATTGTAAAAACAAATTGTCATCATTACACCGGTGTCTACAAATTTAAACTCTTATTTAATCATCAGAGTTGAATGTAAACTATTCTAAATCGATTTTTCGCGCTGATTTCAAATCTGTTATTAGATTTTTTTCGATCGCCTTTAGTTTTTCACCTGTAGCCATTTAACTTTTACGGGTAAAACGATAGGAATTATTAATTTTACAACATGTAAAACACGTGCACAACATGTACCAATATGTGAACGTCTATCAAGATAATAGAATAGGTAAGATTCGATTTTAAAATACATCCAAGTTAAGCGATACGATAATACGCATCATATAAATTCCTATACAATTACGCATTCAAAGAACAAATTTGAATCAATTTGATTTTAAAAACTGTGCGCGCTAGATGAAAATGGATAACAGATTTGAAATCAGCATAAAATAATCTATACATTTCGGTTTAAATTATTTTTGATGAATTTTTATCGTAGACTAATGCTATTATTTATCGTAACTTATTATTATTACACATAAAATATTATTATTATTATTATTATTATTATTATTACATGCTATCAGGTTGTTTGAAATTTTCAAATATGATGAACGAACCCGAGACCGTATTGGATCGAAGAGTAGATTGAATCTCGTATATTGATTTGAAACTCTTTTTTTCACATCACACGACGACGTCATTTGGAGCAATTTTAAATCGATTTAAAGTATATTTTTTTCTTCCGTTTCACATTCACCGTTTATAGTGTTACGAATTTTCAAATTGATTTTTGAATCCCTCCTCGTAGTACCAAGTCCGTTTTAGTTTTTACCAATTCCGCTACCGCCCCGTTACATGTATACAGTTTATCTTTCACGTTTCAAATAATTTTTAAGCCCTCATCGAGAGACAGTGTGTGTGTGTGTGTGTAATTGCGTGTAGTACACATACGTCGTGCTAATGAAATGAAATACTTTTTTTTTGTACTGTCTCGCGCAACAATATGCGTCGTTAAAAACAATGTCTAGGTAATTCTGCAATCGGCCGTCTGACCAAGATTAGATTAGCTAGGCGGTTCGACAATTCGACAAATAACTCAATAATTATATACGTTCATTGAATAAATACCGTTTAAAATTAACAATATTCTTAAAAACGTATATATTTATATGAAAAAAAAAACAAAAAAAAAATAAATAAAAAATGGTTCTATTTTATCGGGAACAAGCCAAATCGTGCGAACATAATATCTGACGACCAATCAATTTGGACTTGAATTAAAAACTCAAATGCGTAGAAATCCCTATCGATCAGAGTGCCGAAGGGTACGATTACACCATAAAACGGATCAAAGATTTCTACACGTTTTTATGAATTTTATACCATTAATTTTTTTTAGTTACCGCATACATACTATACGGACGATATAGAGAATTAAAATTTTCCGAATTATTTATTACTACCCGTTTTATGTCATCGTTGTTATTATTGTTTTTATTAACTCGTGACATTCGTTTAAATTATTATTAGACCCCGTTGTAATGTCGTTTTGTTAATTAACCGTAGGAATTTCAAAAAAAAAAAAAAAACAACACGAGAAATGATCTGTTTTTAGTAGTTTTCTTTTTGCAATATCCGCGTGTATTATTTATCCGGAGAACAGTAGTTATTTCGCGATAAAAAATAATAATAATAATTATACCGTAATATTTTATTCGAAGTATTAAATATAATTGTTGTATTTACACACAATACGATTGAAATTCTCCGTTATAATTCTGAAATATTATTACATGTGTTTTTGTCGTACGCAGCGGTCGATTGTAAAACGATAATATTAAACATTTAATACGATCGTTTAGAATTTCTTTTCCAAAGTCTATTTATCATTTATTTTTCTAATTTTTTTGAAATTTGAATAAAAATCGTATTCGAATGTGACGTTGATTATAATGGGCTCTTAAATCAGAGGCGAAATATTGAAAAGTAATGAAGTATCAAATCGACAATTTTTTATCTAATTAAAATCGTGTACGCGTTCGTTCATCTTTTTTTTTTTTTTTTTTTATGTCCCATCCGCCTTTCAAAAGCAAAGTACTTTTTTTATACGTGTATATAATAGTAATGTCGTCGGATGTCTTTCAAATCTTTTTCCGTCGAGCAATACTCATATATCAGATAGAAGGTTAACGAGTCTTTTGACTCGCCTGCGCGCACGTTCTTCTTCGCCAGCCAAATAGTAGTCTTTACGCGTCCACTTTTGCCGTATGTTTGCGGTAGCGGGGGGTGGGGAGGGATCTTGTTTGAAAATATTATTCGTTCAGAGACTTTTAAAGCATACATTTATATATATTTTGTTACATAACGTTCTGTCATCCGAGAACGCGTGTCGATAATTCGTGTCACGTATTTTGTTTATCCGCTCTTCCTATGTTGTGTGTGGTCTCGACCAGAGTACATACGGTGGTCCGTCGTTTTCTTCTTGAGTAAACGTCATAATAGCCTTCGTAATACGCGTAGACAGGCGCGAGTCGAACGGCGAAGAAGGCAAATCCTCCTCCCTTGTCCCTAATATTATACAGAAGTCTTAACCGTTTAAAATAATACTCATTCTAATGCGACTCAAATAATAGTAATCAGTTAACTGTACGTAATCATTTCGAACCAGTACAACAGAGTCCGTCTTTTATTATTTTTTCAACTAAATTATAGAATTTAAACTTATTGAAAATCTATTGTCAAATCCACTACGGTTATTATTCTGCTCGCGAGAAACATTTAACCGTTTCGTTACGGATTATTATTCCTCGAATTATTGTACAACGTTTCTTAAAATTACTTTACTTACTATATATATATATTTCCGTCGTTCGACAGTAGAAAGAGGTTTTTCCTCCTCATTTCTTCATCGTGAAACTTAAACCTGAAACTTGGTTAAAGACAAAAACGGGAGAATAGGTTTGTTAGTATAGTAGTAATAGCTCTTACGTGTACATTTATAAAGATATATAATACTAAATGCATATTTTTCACAATCTCGCATTCGTCGACAAACGGTCAATGTATAGACATTTCGAATGAATAAAACACTTTTTCGTTCGTCTCGCCCGGCGTGCCAATATTTAAACGATTTCCAGTGTTTTACACCATAACCCTGTATATTATACCGTTTGCAGAGTTTTCATTTTTACATCACTGCTGGTACTTATCCGCCCGCTAAATCAAACGTATGCGGAAGGTTTTTTTTTCTTTCTAACCTGTCGTTTGTCTCTTGTAATTTTATATTTTACCAGTGGAATAAAATCGCCGTTACAAATTGGTGTTATATCACCGCATTATTACTAGTTTATTACACTATAACCACCGTTAATGGTTTCTATATTTTCTTTAAAACAACAACAACAACAACAACAACAACAACAACAACAATAATAATAATAATAATAATAATAATAATAATAATAATAATAATAATAATAATAATAATAATAATAATAATAATAATAATAATAATAATAATAATAATAATAATAATAATAATAATAATAATAATAATGTTTCGTTCGACCGATATTATAAATAAAATGAAAAGGTGGTTTCTTTTTGTCGCTAAAACGTTTTTCAAAATCGCAGCCAATAATGACCAAAGTGATTGAAACGTATACTTTCCATCATGTCATTGCAATCGGATGCCAAACGCTAACCCGGAACCGATATAATTTTTTATACGAGCTGCAAACGGTGATGAAATCTTGTGGAATTCTACTGTGTGTTTTTTCAGTTTAAATCCTCGGTCTTCTCTCGCGTCTATTCGAAATTCACAGCACGTTATTATAGCTAACATAATTATTACGAATTCGTATCCGATAAAATTCAAATTTTCGTGTCCTCGTTTGTGCACGGATTCTCGAACAACGATTTATACATTCATTTTTTTTCTCTTCTCGTTTTTTCGACGGCTCGTTAACGTTACTCGCGCGTTCGCACGTTTCACACGTTAAATAAATAATAATATTCGTACTCGAACCGGAATTCGTTCGGTGTTTTCGTCACAGTTTCTGCTTATCTGATCACAATGAGCGCGCCGCTTGTTTGTTAGTTACATTTTCAATGTTCTCGTTAATTTCGAAATTCAAAAAGACGACGATAATCGTAAAAATGTCCGTGCGCATGAGTTAGAGAAAACTCTTATAAGTGTTTAATTAACGAAAAAGCCGTGAGTATTCACGTCATCGTCGTGTTTGTGACTTTGTTGTGTTTGTACGCATCGAAACGTGGTTTTTTTTTTACATCTCGTAGACAACAAATACAACGTGTGTGTGTGTGCGCGCAAGCTGTAACGTATCGTAATAGCGAAATACAGCCGAAACGGCAAAATAATTTTTCCATTTATGACACTATATTATATTATGTGCAGTGTGTATAGCCGTTTTTTTTAATGAAACGTTTGCTCCGCTCTCATATTGATGATTTAATTTTTTTTTTTTTATATAAAAGGACGAGTTTAACGTCTTATACTCTTATAGACTATCATCCGGACCGGTTCGTCATTGAAAACCGATCCTATATATATAAGTGTCGTGTGTCTATAAGTATAAAACTATAATATAATACTGCGCAGACGTCGACTCGGTTGTAACCGCATTCTTTCCCTCTTCTCTTACCTCGGCTGTCGAGTCGTTTATTTATACGAGTATATATATATATATATATATATATATATATATATATATAATATATATGTATATATAATAATAATAATAATAATAATAATATGTAAAAGAACATTGAAAATTTATTTTTTTATTTTTTTCATTTACCATTTATTATTGTGAGAAACCGTTTGAATTCAAAAAATATCTCAATCGGAATGTATTTATTTATTTTCGTTACTCCGTCGACTGTTACACACACACACACAATATGTTATTTATTTATTGTTCGATCGAATTCACTGTGGCCTTTTGATCTTTTTCAGAAACGCGCAGCGTAATAAATTCATATAATAAACGGAATATTGTGAAATTGCACGTGCGGCGGCAACACATTTTATTCGTGTTGTACTATTTTCGCATTAAAAACGTTTTACGACGTTATACAACCGTGTACAGAGTTACGCGCCAATAAGTTTATTTCGTTCTTACTTTTTACGTTATTGGCGGGATTCAACGAATGAATTATTATTATTGATTGCCTATACCGGTAACTATCCTCACTTTATCGATTTTCATGCAAAATAAACACAATTATACTGTTTGTTATGAAAACGATTATATAATTATTACGCATTGTTATTGAAACGAATGGGGATAGTGTACTACAATACACATTATATATATATATTTATTTATTCGCTTAAGAAAAAAAGAAAAAGAAAATGTCGAGTGTGGATATAATTTACCCACCTCATGAGATCTTCTCGATAACATTTATAACAACATTTGGATTATAAAACTATTTGATTCGTGAAAACCCTCGCAGGTGTACCTCTACCAGTGGTTGACCCGAATTGAATTACATAGATATGTAAAATAACACTATATATATATATGCTATTGGGAACGACGTAATATCGACGAGGAACTGATGCAACGGAACGCGAAGATTTATTATGACTCTATGACGTAATAACGAAACGATGACGTCAAATGAAGACTTGCGTAGTTCGTGGTCGTTTGTGTAAACCAATGTTCGCATTAGATTGGGCTAAAATCAAGTCTTAACACATTGCTGATAATATTTTATTTTAGAATTTTTCCAATTATTACAAATAAACCGTTTTGAATTTACGCAAATACCAATTCAGGCTCCCTCGTCATTGGTATATTATTATTAATAATAATTTCAGATCAGTAGTACGCAATTGTTAATTATCATTTAATAATTGGATTACAATAATAATAATAATAATAATAATACTGATCGTGTAATTCGCTTCGTGTATAAGTAATAATTACCGAAAATCAGAAGAAAAAAAATATATAATACTTTTCAAACAAAAACGTGTACGAGAAATCCCGGTAGGTCACGCACTACCACTGTATTATAATATCTGGTAGAAATTGTTTGGTGGATAACACACTGTTCCGTGAAATATCCGATAGGTCACATGCCGAATGTAAAAAAGAAAAAATGTAGTAGGTCACATACTGAATCTTTGGTTAGGTCGCGCACGCTGGACGAAAATTATTCGATAAGTCACACACACACACACACTGCACTATAAAATATCCAACGGGTCGCATGCCCAGACCTGAAGATTATTGAGTAGATCACATCGCAACAAACCTTATAAATAAGCCGTTATTTTTGTATTTATTAAACTCACGTCATCCCCGTCGAGATTCGAAATTTTCCGGCCGATTGCATATTCTCACACACACACACACACACACACACACACATAAAAGTGGCGTGAAAATTCTTTTTGTTCGTTGGTTTTTTTTTTTTTTTTTTTTTTTTTAGTAAAAACCATTTATTTTTGCTCGCCCCATATTATAAATATATTGTAGTACTAATTAATATAATATTAATCGAGCTTGAAATTTGTCGTCACAACAAAATTAATCTCTCTGACCGCGTACAATAAAATGTTTGAAAAATTTTAAGATTTTTTTTAAACGTTTAAGACTTTACAACGGTTTTTTTTTTTTAATCGAGACACTTTGAAACGTCGACGAAAAGATATAATATAATAATTAAAATATAATAATATAAGTTCAAAGAATAACGCGCGCGCTAATGATGTGAGTCATCCATCGGCTGCGAGCGTAACGATCGCCGTCCATAAAAAAAAAAAACGCCCTAAACAATACGAAATTAAAATAATTTAATAAAATTCGTTTAATTTTCATTCATACCGGTGGTACGTCGTGCACACCACGTCTGGCATTAGTAGTTGCTCGTGCAAAAACCGTTTTATTTATATTTGTTTTTTATTTTATAAAGAGTTTATATATATATTATGTGCGGTGGCAGTGTGACCGAATCGTATACGAATTTATAATAATTGCACACACGTGCCTTGTAACAAAAAAAAAAAAGAAAAAGAAAACAACGCGATTGTCGTAAATTCTACATATACACGAGTACACATATTATAGAAATGAGTCATTTGGGGCCGCGTGGTTGTTCGCTGTAGCGTTCAGACACGGAATAAAAATATTCTCTCGGATTATGTGGGACACGTGTTTATGATATTTTTGCGTAATCCAGTTAGAATGTTTTCTTCTTCTTTTCATATCAATTTGAAATTGTAACTTTCTTCGGTCATAATTTCATTATTCATTAATGTATAAAAAAAAAAAAAAAAAATTACAATTAAAAAAAAAATGCGCATAGTATAATTATTAAAAATATGATATTCTTCTCGTATATTTTATAGAACGAGTGTGTGCGCGTGTGTGTTTAGCCGGTTAAGCCAAATGTCTACTGCCAAGAAAAAAGAAAATGCAAAAAGCCGCGTGTTTGATCGTAATCGTCTCCTCGAATCAAATTTTGTACACTTATTTTGCCTTCAAAAAAAAAAAAAAAAAAAAAATTTACCTAAACGACTTACATTTTAATAAAATATTTTTTCGTTATTTCTTTTCTGACAAATCGATTAAATTACGAAAATTTATAAGTATACGAAAATCGTGGGAGAAAAAAAAATTAATAAAAATTAGTATAGTGTGTGTGTGTGTGTGTGTGTGTACGGAGATTTATTATAATATATTGTTATATTCTCGCGTGGAGAATATTTTTCAATTACAGCACTCGCCAATTGTATTTTATTTCGAAAAAATATTCTTATATATAATATACTGGAAAATTTACTGGCACAAACGAACGTTATATTATATAATTTTACTACGCCGATTTTAGATCACGGCCGCGCGCGTAAATTATGTAAACTGCGCGGTTTTCAATATCGAATTTATGTGTTATCCTTTGCAAAAAAAGAAAATTTTTATTATATCACCCATTGTCTGTATTTTCTTTCGTCGTCAAAAGTATATGATTTAAAAAAATACTAACGCGCACAAATTGTCTTATTTTACAATCAACTCACCGTCGTCGTCTGTGCAATATGTAAAATAATATTATTCGAGTGTATTCCATTATCGTTGCGCCATAATCGCGTAAAAACGAATATGCGCCTAACCTACATTATAATAGTCTCGCCGGTTGTTTTTTTTTTTTTAATATATTTTTTTATCGATTAATATTTAATATTATTTGATCAACTGCGTATAATATCTATAGTGTGTGTGTGTATACTTGCGCAGTAATATACGACGAAACCCGCTGCTACTACTACTACTGTTAACGCAACAAATTGTGATTTTAACATTATTTACAATTACCCGAAAAACATATTATAATTGAAATAACTCCTTATTTACACTGTGAAGGTGATCTCGTTGAGAAGAACGATTTTTATTTTATAATTTAAATATATATATATATATGTACGTACATAACCGGCTACGTGTACTATTACTGGTGTCACGGAGAAATTAATAAGGTTTAAATTATAAATGCTTTAAATTTCACAGACATCACAGTTGTTATTATGTAGGAAATTAATTTTTATCGTAGCAATAACGATTATTTTTATATTCGCTTATAATTTGAATTATAATAAAGTATTGCGTAGAACAGAAAAAAAAACAAACAAACTTTTTTTTTTTTTGTTTAATCTTTATGCAAATTCAGCGTTGATAGATCAAAGCGGCAAAACTTTACGTAAATATTACATTATACCCACAATTTATTTTTTTCGAAATTTTCGGTTTTTAAATACAATAATATATAACTTGTATTTTATTAATAAATATTAAAATTAATATTATTACTCCGTTACGACCGCGATTATAAAATACGAGATTTTTTTTTTCTTTTAAACCGGACGTAAAACGAAATATTTTTTTCATAAAGATATTGTGCTACGCGTAGGAAGTGATGAGGTGCTACTGCTGCTGCAAGCAGGAAACGAGACGGGTGAGGTTTTTCAACGCATTAACCGTATGTATGTATATATCTAAGTACGTTCGTCATAGTTGATATAATATATATTTTTTACTTAATAATTTCCGTATTTTCAAACGGTGGCGCGGCTATTTAATAATAATAATATTATTATTATAATAACCGAAACGAAATAAATAATATTGTGCGATCGAATCGAATAATCGGTCGAATATACTATTTTTCGACCCGATTCGTTGATAAAAAGAAAAAAAAAATACAATATCGACTGTGTGTTGTTGTACGCGAGTTTCCGGCGATAGACCGTAGCGTTTTCGATTTTGTATAATAATTAAGATTAGAATCCTATAAAAAACGCGTTCGTGTGTGTGTTTTTTAATGAACGTAAAATACCACCATCAGAACGGAACAAGCGAGAAATTCTCGGTACAATTTTTAAAATCGAATAAATTTTCAATACGAGTATTAAAAAAAAACAAAAGTACAATTTGCTAAACAAATTGATTCGTCGCAAATAACGTTGCCATCAAAATGACAATTTTCCAATCGTTTTCGTCAGTTTATACAAGGACTTTTTTTATATTTGCACGCGTATAATAATAATAATAATAATAATAATAATAATAATGATAATAATATACATTCCATCGAATTCGGAGGAATAATAATACGAATTAAAAATAATTATTATTATTATTATCCGTTTGTAAATTATTATGTATATATATGGTGTATACAGTTAATAATTTTTTTTTTAAATAAACTACAAACATAATAATTATCGTATCGTATACGTGATTTTTTTTTTGTGTGCCCCCAAGACTATTGGTGCCAGAGTGTTGCATGTCACGTTTACTACTCTATATTATATTATTACAGTGTTCGACGTTTGTATAGTAACCTGTTGGAATAATGCGATAATAATACATAAGACTTTTTATAAATCAAAAAAAATAAATATATATATACTGACGTTATCATGCTCTCTCTCTTTCTCTGTGTGGCAGCGGAAATCGGCGTGCACTCTGTATATTACGTGATAACGATTTTTCAGTTGTTTTTCTTCTTTTTTCCCCGTTCGTTCGATACTATGTCGTTTTATTTATTTAGTTTTTTACCGAACGCGCGCGGTGACGATGACTTAATTCCCGTTCGGATTCGAATCGTTCGCCTGCGACGTTTTTATAATTATTATTTACAAGTGAATAAAAAACGCGAAGTACGTGCGGCGTGCGCCTCTAATAATAATAATAATAATAATGTTATAAATAAAAAAAAAAAAAAACGCCGTCATCGTGCAAATTCAGAAACGTTTTCAACGAGATGTCCGTGACGTGTGGTCGAAATTCACATATTATACACAGAACACAATACAGATATTATTAGGACGTTGTTAAATTTCCATTGATACTTTTTTTTATTCTTTTTATTTACAATTGAAAACGTTTTTGGTTACCGTTGATTTTTATAGTAGAATTTTTCGAAATCTAATCAGTACTACAGCAGCAGCAAATAGTAGTCAGTAATAGTACCTCGTGTGTCGTGTGTATATTCGTACTTTCGTCGACTTCAGTGTAAAAATTTCGTAAAAACAAACTGGTTATTTATGTATTTTTTGTTTTCCAATTAAAAAAATATTCATTTTCTAATACAATCGAAAGTCCGTATAGCATTCGTCAGTGGTGGTTAGGTTCCGGAAATTTTCTGTATTCACTTGGACGTTTACGCGTTACAATAATAATGTACCCAATCGCCGGTGAATCGCAATCGAAACGACACAAAAAAAGACCTTCGGCTGATGTCAAAACACGATGTAGCTGTGTTACTATGGTTTACGATCGGGTAATCGGGTTTGATCCATCGTCAGTTGACTCGTTTATAATCAGTTACACGTATCGGAACGAAGCATGACGGTAATGTCAACGAATCGTCGTGATATAGAGTATTTAACCGGGAAAAAGGGACATTTTTTGTGTGTGTAAACACTCTGCCCAAGACACTGAAAAAATTATGAAGACGAGTGTGTCGCGTTCGCGGATCAACGGAGACCGTTTTGTTGCAGCACGACCATCATCACCACACACGTGACGGGCGACCGACGCGACCGCTCTCAAACAGTTGTGGGAGTTCGAGATCGTTCAACACCCGTCGTGTACTCACCCGATTCGGCGCCCTGTCACCTTCCGCCGACTTCTTCTCGGGCTTCAAAAAGGACCATAAAAATACCATCTCCGTTTCATCACGTCGGCGAACGAAGAAGTCGAGGAAACGGCTGTGCAGCTGTGTCTTGGATCGAACAGAGCTACACATTTCAGTGACGGTATGAAGAAACTTCTGACTCGTTGGGAGAAAATGGTGACCTTATTGAAAAATAAAGGTATTCATTTGTGTACTTTCATGTTTTTTTTTTCTTTCGAGTTTTAGTCGTCTCTCTTCGCAATGCCGGGAAAAAATTCTCACGTTTTTACGTTACTTTTATCATTCGTACCTCGTAGGTTCCTAGGATTACGATTGCATTATCAATTTATTTAGATTAACTATTTTACGATGATCAGTACTAAACGCTTTATTTCGTTATTTTCAATCTATACAACTGGTCGATTGCAATAATATGGAATTAAATAACATCGAACTCCTCCATACGAGAAAAAAACAATAATATTGTAAACGAAATTTTCTGTAAACAATTCTTAGATAAATGTTTTGGAAGAAACGATCGAGAAGTATCGTTTCATTTCTGTTATATTTGTATAATAAAATAAAAATCGCACAAATTCTCTTCGATTATATTTACGGTATACGATTAAAAATCGTTTTCCTCTACGTATGATTTGTTTTTTTTTTTTTTTTTAAAGCGTTTTCGACAAATACATAATATTATTATGACCAGTGATTTATTCTCTATATTTTCCCCTGTCATCGTATACGAGATACGAGATGTCTATCAAAAATAATAATAGTATTATTATTGTCGAGTTTACATTTTTGCTGTTCGGCGCTTACAGCTCCTCGTATTATACACACAAACTCAGCATTTGACGATAACGTTTTTCTGTTATGACGTTTTCGATACCGTCGGACGGCATGTATACGAGCTGCTGATTTCGATTGTCGCAGCCATTAGATTTTCTCCCATAGCGTCGTTTTTGTAAGCTGTTTTCAACATTAAGACACGGTTTCAGCAGCGTTTTTACCGAGTAGGAAACTAAATTTCACAGCTGCGCACGCGTTGTTCACTTCTTAAACTCGCCATCAGAAAAAAAAGAAAAAAAAACGAAACGAGAACAAAACAGCGTTAGCAAAAAACAATCACTACGGATGAACAACAGCAGAACAAGTCAGGTTGACAACACAGGTGACATTGAACTGGCCCACTGAGTTGCGCTACACACGCCTAGCGACAGAAATGCGTACTACACAAGCTCCGCCCACGGCAATGCTGTTACGGTTATTTTCGGGTACCCCGTCGTGTACGGAACAGAATATTATTATGATGCGTATCAGATCATTCGAATTTCTTTCGGAAACATTCGTTTAGAACGCTATCCTCAATCCTGAACGTAATACGTGATTACGCGGTGTTCCATATAATGGCGATATAATTGTGACAAACTGTATTCTCGTGTAATATTCCCGGTAAATGTATGCGATTGATATACTAAAAAAACAAAATGTTCACTTCAATCGTTGTTTTCGTCGACAAGTTTGCACACCACGTACCTATATATATATATATATTATCGGCCGACCGAACACGCCGGATGTATTACGACGATATCGAATTTAATTTAATACATTATCCATTCGGATAGTAGAGAGAAAAATAAAACGAGTCGTTAAGTGTTACGAACACTGTGTATATTATAATAATACGTATTCTACCACGGGTAGAAGGCGATGAAGAAGCTGTGGACGAGAGGAGGAATACTGCGACGTCGATAAATTGTGCTACGACCGACGCGAGTAGTCGAAAGCCCGCCGTCGTCCGAAGCCGCACGAACGTCAATCGTCGCGCAGTGTATTTATATTTTCTAGATATTATTATTGTAAAATGTCACATTCTCGACACACACTCGCAGCGATTTCTCCGTTTTTGTTCGTTCCAACTCGCGATTAATATTATATATATATATACGTATATAAACGAGCACAATAATAAATGATAATAAATTTTTTAAATAGAAACGACGTCGATAGTGTAAGTAGTCCCAGCAGCCGACGTGTCAATTATTATTCAGTCTCCGTGTAACGATGATAATAATAATAATAATAATAATAATAATAATCCGTGTGTGCATCACAATTCGTTGTCGTCGTTTTACGACTTTCTTTTATTCTTCTACTGTTGTGTGCATAAGGGGCTCAATTGAACGACGAGTGAAAAATTAATATTATTATTCCCGTTCCGCGGTATACGGTGCAATACGGTTCTTCTGTTTGCCAATCCCGTGTCGATTGACGTGTAAATTATGATAATCTTTTTTTTTATTTTACTCGCGAATACTTTAAACAGAAACGCGTGTCCATTCGCTCGTTTCCGATCCGTCGTCGCATAGAAACACGAGAACGGTAACACAAAGATCTGTCAAATGTGTTGATGAACCGCGTTCCAAAACGTTTATTTCCGAATTCCCTATTCCTCCACATTCGTCGTCGTCGTCGTCGTCGTTATTCGATTCGTGACGAATTTTTTTTTCTTTTCTTACATATAATATTTAAAAACAAAGTCCGATTCGAGTTTTGCTTTCCTGCACACGTACACACACACTTATCCACACTCCCTCGCGCTACGATCGTTATAATAGTACGCGTAGTGACGACGGCCACGCATTGGCGTGGTGTGTGTGTGTGATATTGACAAAACCCGTCACGGTTTTATTTATGAAAACCACGTCGAGGTGTTGTATAATGGGTGTTTGTGCGTGACATCTGGATAAAATCACTACGACTTTACGATACCGAAATATAATAATAATAATACACATGGAAAACTGAGTCACGAGTCCAATTCCTTCGCTCCACGTCATCGTAGACGTGATCTCGAAATTAAATAATTCGTAATCGCCGAAATACGACGATCGGTTTACGGGACGAGACGCGTCGCGACGATGTTCATTATTTTTAGAAAGCTCTCGAGTTAGCCTCTCCGATTCGGCTATAACTATATCATTGCTAATGTTTTACGGTAGCTGGAAATTAAAAAAAAAAAAATAATAAAATTTATGATTTCTTTTCTTTTTCTCTCTCCGTCTTTCTTATCGATATTAAAAAAAAATATCGCTACACCTGTACTGGATCTGCACATGTCGTACAAAACGCATTACGTATGGATTTCACACACGTATTTCAATTGTTCTGAAAAAAAAAAAACTTATTTTACACTGGAAGAGTATACAATGGAAGCTATTCGAGTGTAGAAAATTTTTCCCGTGCATTATGGCAGACATTACTGTGAAACAGAAAAGGAAAATTGGAATTTATTCTTTTTAAAACCAATTTGTCCATACAATTTCGGGTGTATAATTAATATATCTATTTATAACCGCAAGTCGTATTAGAAAAAAAGAAAAAAAGGAATCAGCCCAAAATATATTGAACGAGTTCGTTTGTCAGATGCGCTTAACGAAAAAAGTGAAAATTTTATAATACTGTGTTTTTTTGTTTACATATTCGCAGTTAGGTTAAATAGTGTTTTCTGCGTGTTATCGTGCGATGACAGTTGGATACAAACCGTCGTTTACCACGTGTATTATTATTTTTCATTTGCACAACACAGTGGCAATCGTGTACACGAAATAACAGACAAAACGACGGATTTTCTCTCCGTCAGAATACGATATTTTCGTTATTTTCTCGCGACAGATCGTTGTTAAAATTTTTAAATTTCGAGAAATATACCCCGCGAATATCGTCTCGTACGATTTAACTTTTTTTTTTTTGTCCCATTTTGCGACCGACCGAGAGGGCTTGGCGGTGTCGAAGAACCCGATTTATTTACGATCAAATCAATATCGAAGTATACACCTGGCGTATATATAAAAAAAAAATTTATCGTCTTTTGCCGAGAACCGTTCGTATTTTGATACTATTTATACGGAAATCGTATTTTATAGAATTCTTTTTATACACACGTCGCGTGGTGTCGGATTTCAAAATCGTTGCGTCGTAACGGCACGGGAAATTTCGGCCGTTCGTACCGCCAGCCGTGTAAAAAAAAAAAAATCATTCGAATTTTTTATAAATTCGCATGATGTTTTTTTTTTTACAGGTTCGGAGAACGCGCATTTCTGGCAGATCGAAATTGCAGACGTCTTTATCATCTGCGTACACTGAACGTTCGTCGTGTATTATTGGCATCGAAATTTAAGGGTTAAGGTTAAACGTTCGAAAAAAAAAATATATATATGCGAATTCTAGTTAAACGCGTTAAATTACTCGTGAAAAATCACTTTTTTTTTTTTTTTTTGCTACGTAACAGATTAATAAAACAATTTTTTGTTTTTTTGTTGTTGTTGTCTTTTGATACTATTTTTACTCGTATATTATTTTTATACGAGTACAGTTCAAAAGCAATCGGTATACCATCATCTACGTCATACAGAAGTCTATTGAATCGCGCGGCTTTCGTTTACACAACGGACTTGGCAAGTTTTTCGAAGCGTACGCGAGGGATGTTGAAACGAAAATTTTTTAATTTCTCGAGCTTTGTAAATGCTATCGTCAAAATCGTTTTATTTCTTCTTATTTTTATGTCAGTGCACGTATTCCGTTCGTATATTTACACGGTTAATAGCCGTTTTGAAAGTTTAATATTTTTTTTTTTTTTTTTTTTTTTGGTGCGTTGTGACAAACATTCGTTTACCACCACACTTCCTCGCTTGTTACACGATTTTTGATAAAAAAAAAAAAGAATACGAACACTATAACGCGCTACCGCCGCCGTCTTCTACTATATACGTATATTCTCCTGGTGTAATGCAATAGCCGACTTTATTCCAAAATTAAAAAAAAGAGGCGAAAAACCTCCCGAAGAAGTCGTTTTTTCGTCGTTTTTCGAGCGCGTACCCTAATGAGACGAGATAAAAAGAATCGGTGGATTTTGGAAAAAAAAAATTGTCATTTAACAACGCGTCCGTCATAAATGATCGAGAACACAGTCCGTACAGTACGCGTAATTGTTATATTATGTAATTAGTAGTAGTTTTCCGTTTGTACACACACACCTATTTAACATTGAAAAAAAGAAAATGTTTACTTCGCGCGAGCGCGTGCGGACAATAATAATAATAATAATAATAATATAATATTGCGTCGTTTGAAATTCGCGTTTCCGTGCTCTGTTGTCGTTTTGCGCGTAAACAAAATAATTTATCCTCGTTTGAAACGGAACGAATTATTAAATAATATATATTCGTCGGCCAAAAAAAGAAAGCTCGTTTTCCGTGTTATCAATATGAATTTCTAACTCGTCTATTTTCGCGCGTTTTAAGAGCGGGCGCCCGCGAGGTCGACTTCGACGGACCGTGTAGCTAAGGACGCGCGCGGTGTTCAAAGCGGAGGAAGATTAATAATAATAATAATAATAATAATAATAATAATAATAATAATAAAAATGACAGCGTCAGATGACAAATTATATTCGATTAAATTGCGTGGAAAAAAGAAAAAACCGCGAATTTTTTTTTTTTTTTTTTACATTTTCGCGAAGAACTCTGTGACATTGAACGTTACTTTTTTATTTTACAAAAAGAACGACATCTTTTCGATATAACAATAAAAAAGGTGTACCCGGTGCGTATTCGTAATAATCGTCTTGTGTTGTGCAATCCACGCGCGTACGGAATTCTATAGTTATTTTCGATGGGTAATTTAACGAATGTTTTTTTTTTCACACGTACTCGTAAAAAGGAAAAACAATATTAGTAGCACATCTAAAGGAGGAAAAAAATAATAATAATTTTTTTTTTTTTACACGTACTTCATTCGTAATGTGACGATTCAAATCTGAAACACAACGTACCGCAATAACACGTCTATGTGTTTGCACAGTTAATTTTACGGTGTACGCCGACAATTTTCTTATCCCGACAATAGTGTAAATCGAAAAACGAGTAATTCTCGATGTTAAAAAAATATATATATATATATTTTTTTTTATAGAGCAACAAATCGCGAGTGTACCACCAGCGGGGCTGATGTTGTGTTTATTGTGCAAATATATTTACATTATTTGTTTTGTTTTTTTTTTTACGTATTATAAATATAACATTTACATATTTTTTTATATGTATAAAAAAAAAATAGCCGATTTCGACCGAATTGTACGCGCGAACGAGAATGAAATATAATTGCGGATTAGACTACTATTTTTTTTTTTTTTTAACGGTATTTTTTTCTCTGTCCTATTGTATCTTCCATTAGGACATCCAGTCAACGTAGACTGTGTCAAGTGTAATGAAATATTTGACTCGCTGTGTTCCGTTAATTTCTAAATTATATTAATATACACGCGTACATACGAACTGAAATGCGTATATATATAAAAAAAAAAAAAAAATGAAATATGACGGAATATTGATTTATTCGGTAATTTATGACTCCGAGTTTTGTTTGTTTTTTTTTTTCTAAAACGTTATCGGTTTTAATGTAGTCGAACGTGAAGAAAGTGCATAATAAATTATATTGTCTAATCGCGGTAACTATTGTTTATTCCGTACACTAAATAGATAAAAGTTGTAGACACACACACATATCAACTTTATGCGCCTCACACAACGGGTAGCTGAAAAACGTTATCGTTTATCAAACCGTCCGTTGTCATGTGATGTTCGAATTTACTCTGTCGTTTTCCTGGCTTAAATCATTTAAGAGCGTATTCCGTGTCCGCTTGCTTAATTGACGTTTATTAAAAAAAAAAAAAAAAAATTTTTTTTTCTTTTTTTAAAAAGGGTGTTACTACTAGTTCTTTTTGTAATTCGATTAAAGAACAATATTTTGTTTCTAATAACAAAAAAAAAAAAAGCCGTAACACCACTCCTATTCGATTTATATAAAATAACGAATTCTATACGTTAGTGTGTGTAAGCGAAAGCAAAGGCGAGAGTTTGTCGTGCGAGCGGCCTTTTTGTAGATAGTTGAATTTCGATATCCAAGACTAAAACGAGGCCCGGGGACGACACGCAGTGAATCTTTTCTCTCTAAAAAAAAAAAAAAAAGCATTGCCGCGGGAACGGGCGGTTATTATTTTTATTATTATAACGAGTCGGCGATGATGGAGGTTGGGGAGGTGATCTCTTTTACGCGGTCGTTTTACCGCAACCGCAGTAACGTCCGCATCGTTTTGACGCGGTTGTTTGCACCGATAAAATAAACGCTGCCGCGATACGTATAACAACAGCAATAACGACCATCGTAGACCATCGTGTTTTTTCGTTTTTTTTTTCGTATTTCGTTCGACACAAATAAATTCCGAATCGTCTCTTATCGACTTCTCTATACGTATTTCTTCGGCGTTCGCGTGTATACGGATCGAAAAGATTCTCTTCCCCGAAAAGATTTTCTTAGAGGAATGTGTGCAGATTCAACAGTGAAACAACGTCGTGTGAAACTCTAAAAAAAAAAAAAAAAACACTTTCGAAAAGAGGGATTTGGGCACACACACAAAATATATATAACAATTTAATCATTTTCCTTTTTTCTTTTTAACGTTTTCAGAAATATTGACGACGCGTTTCATTTAGACATTTTTAGGGAGAATCGACGAAAGTCTCAAGATTTCGTGCAGTAATATTGGTAGTAGACTTTACGACCAATACAACGGATTTATTTATCTATTTTGTGATAGAGTAGGAGCTTAAGTTTTAAAATGTGATTTTTTGGATTTTTATATTTGGTCATCATAAACATATAATAAGAGTTTTATTTTCACAGCTGGCGTTTAGCCGTTATTAATTGGTTTCGATTTCGCACGCGTAAAACCGTTATCGCATCAATAATTTACGGTATTTTTAATACGTCTTTTACGTACGTCACCCGTCGACCTCTAGTGGGTCAATATAAAACGTGTCTAAAAATGTATCGATTTTTTTTTTCTAATAAAATATCATGTTATTCCGGTTTTATGATTTTACCACATATGAGAAATATTGACGTTTGAATTGTGATGTCCGCGGCGAACCTCTGTCGATATAACTTCCCCTCCGGCTACCGCATAATGTTTTCGTAGACCGTAAATGGTCAAAACTTCGAATCGAATTTCAGAAATTTATTTTTAAGTACATAGTTTTTCTTTTTTTTTCTTACCAAATTACGTTCAATTTCTTCTTGTTGAACGAGGTCTTCGTAACGTGTACGACCATACGGACTTCTGGAACGATCGTAGACTACGTCGTAGCGCGTGTAAACAATCGGCTTATTGAATTCGCGGTCGTTTTGATAACACAATATACCATTGCACCGGTGTTTGTTTTAGTTGTCCGTTTTTATTTATTTATATAACAGGAACGTACGAAAACGTCTCGTACGTTTTATTGCATATATTGCGAAACACATTTATTATTATTATTATTATTATTATTATTATTGCACACTCGCCTCGCGTACGACGGGACTGTTTGTTGTCGTTATTGGATATTTTATTTCACGTTTGAGTTTGCATTGGCGCACACGGTGTCATTATGGCTCGCAGACATTTCAAAACGGTTCGGAATCGATCGTTGTCGTCGTCGTCGTCGTCGTTTTTATTCTATTTCGTTCGCTCTCAGTTACCGGCGGAATTATTCTTATTTATTATACGACAAAACGACTGCAGTTTCCTCGTTGCTTATTATTTCTCCGTCGTACAAAAATTGACGTATTCATTGACTATTTATAGTAATAATAATAATAATAATATGTGCGTGTACATCACGTTATTACACTACGCGCGTGTCATAATGTCGTAAACGGTCGTCCCGACTGCGCTATTATGACGTTAAGCTCAAAAAATTATACAAATACCAACTAACTGATCCTGCACGGCGTTGTCCGTGACGAATTCAATGTCAGTGGGGATTTGTTCCTCCTTCGACGCCCCATTAAAAGTCAGCACTAAGCTACATATATTTTTAATACAGTTATTTGAGTTGTTTCGATCAAATTTACCCCGGGTAGCATTTTAGGTGCAGACGTCGGTTTTAAATCATCAATAAATCAATCCACTTGAACTCAACATTTTTTTAAAATCCTCTCTTATTACACATTTACATTACTATATTCCAAATTTCCAGTTCGTAGGTCGTGTAGTTTTTGAGATATAGCGATCAGCGAGTGAACGATATTTGGTTTTATACATAAGGATAAAGCGCACACATTTAAAAGACGCGTGTCTGTTTACCGCATCCGTCCGGATGGAGTTTTCGCCCACAGTGTGTGTTCGTTATTTCATTTTTCTTCTATTCTCACGCCAAACCCAACAACAAACGTAATATATTATAATATAGGTACACGAGTAGTTGGTGCGTTCGTTTTATATCCATGGAAATGCGAATGCCATCGCGCCGAATAAGTATTTCTATTACGGTGCTCCGTAATTAGACGACGATAATAATATATTTATAATATGTTTAGCGTATAACATTACGATAATATTTATTGCATAATAACGTGTAATATTACGGCGTATATTTCGATTATAATTTTTCTTATTAAAATCTTCGGCCAGAAAACTTACCAAATAATTTTTTCCTCACAGTGTACAGTACATTTTTTCCTAACAGTATATACCAATCGTCATTCCCTAATAGTACTTAGAACCGTTTTAAAAAATAAATTATACAATATTATTTTATATTACCGTACGATATAGTTTTATTGTGACGTCATTCTATTGACGTCATTGTGAGAATTAACGATTGTGTACTTACGGGTTTGACGTACTCCGAGACCCCCAAGCTTTTACACGCGCTATTTCAAACAGGATAATCGAAATGACGAGTCCGAAAATATTAGATTTTCTTTACATTTCAGAAAACATGAGATCGAAAGATTTTTTTTGGAATTTGCGTTGAAGACACGCATAGTTAGGCGATTGTTAGGATTTCCTTGGCGTATTAGCGTATAATATTGTGATAAATTACTGTAAGATTCGGCGATGCCTTGTTGTTTCACGAGATTTTAAGAAAACGGTCGAGTCGTATATTGTTATATATACGAGTATTTATCGAATTTTGCATTAAGCCCTTTTTTTTAAAAAAAAAAAAACTTTAATTTATAAGACATACAATGTAAAGTACGAGTATTACAATAAGTATGCATGAGAATTTATTTTACAACATGGACAAACGTGATAAAAGCAGCCAACACGATGGTGACACTTTATAAAATGATAAGGTTAGATTTGTTTTTGAATTTAAATTAACTGCGATTTAAATCTCTACGTCACTTCTTGCTCGGTTTGCGTGGAAGGTTGTCAGGAATGGATTCGGAACCGAGAGCGAATATTAGTGAATTTGAATGTTTTTTTATTTGCGATTATACGAAGAGTTGTGGATTGGGAAGTTTGAATTCTATTCATATTAAATTGTTTGACCGCATCTCGTAGTTGTGGATGCCGTGTGTCCAAATGGACATTAATAGAAGTAATTTTGTTTTTACGCTGAGTTTAGAATATTTACCGAGTAGGTAATTAAATGATTTCTGTCTGGAGTTTAAAAGGACACGTTTGTTTTCTTTTTTTTTATATGGCCTGCCCAGGTTAGACGTTGGTCTAGGATTAAACCTAAATAGCGAGTACTTCAGGAGTATTATGATCTTAAAAGAAGAAAAAAATAAAATCGTCTCGTATATATTTTTTTTTTCTGGCAAGAACGACTCTTACGGCGAACGGATGTGTTGATCGTTTGGTGTGTAATTGGAACGACTGCAGTGCAATATCGCACCGGTCTCTCGCGAGTGTTTGCCAAGGGATATATACAGCGACGGCATTTTCTTAGTCCCACATTTACTCGAAATCGGGTTATACAAATTTCTATATAATACGCATTCGTATAATTAACTATATTTATTACTAAACAAATGTTCCGAACTCTGTGTAGTTACATTTTATAATATTCAATACGTTTTCTACAATCAACACTACATTGTATCGTCATCTTCGTATAATCAGTATATTAACATAATGTGATACGTAGAGATGATGATGACTACGGAGGAGAATGTCTCACGGAGATGTGACAAATGCTTATAATCACTTTTGTTCGGTTCGATCTTTTTTTAATTTCTACGCAACAGAACGTCTCGCGCTACAAATTTATTTTTATTTTTCGCAAAATCCGAAATAGTCATTTGACGAATCTTTTTTTCTTTTCCAATTCAAAAATTGTTTATTGAAGATTAGTCGTTTGAAATTATAAAAATGTCAATTTATATCATTTCTATAGAATCCGTGTGCGGCCAACGAAACGGCATTGGCGATTAGACTCATTTGATTGCAAAAAATTGACGTTTTCGTACACTTTGAAAATTTAAAAAAAAAAAAAAAATCAACGACTTCTATTGTATATAAAATGTTTCTGACAACGTTTTACGTATTTTCGTTCGTAAATAAATAAATAATAATTCTAAGATACAATACTTGTACCACGGTTGAATTTTAGAAAGTTATAAAATAATTTTGAAATATTAAAGTTGCTTCGTATACGTGTATTATAGTGGTGTTTCTTAATTCTATGTAGATGATAAAAAAAAAAAAAAATCGCGCCAAACGAATAACGTTAACTCGTACCCCCGAATTTCACTTGGGAGTTTCAACGATAATCAATTTTTCAATATTTACGATATATTTTTTGCATTATTCTAAATACTTCGGAAACCGTTGAGCGATTCTAAATTGTTTACATATTATATTTTAAAAACGATATACAATTTTCTATGAGTTCTTTAAATGTCTTCTGCCGTTCCGCGTGAAAAAATCCTAAAAATTCTCTCGTATATTTGTGTTAATGTATTTGAATCGTAAATTTATATATTATATATAGAACGTGTCGATTGTAACGCGCGTACCCGTCTTTGCTGTTTTCAGGTGGAACAACGAGATGTGCCCGGAATCGACTGCGCGTACTTGGCCATGGACACGGAGGAGGGCGTGGAGGTGGTGTGGAACGAGGTGCAGTTCTCGGAACGCAAGAACTACAAGGCCCAGGAGGATAAGATCCGGCAAGTGTTCGAAAACCTCACGCAGCTGCAGCATCCCAACATCGTGAACTTCCATCGGTACTGGACGGACACGCACAACGACAAACCACGCGTAATAATTACAATATGATCCGTCTTCTTTAACCTTGTTCTCAACCCAAAAAGAAGCTTGTTCTTGTGACATTTAAATTTCATCGTGTGCACGCGGAGCTGAAATTTTATATTAACGAATTTATCGTTTTCTATAGAAACAATATTGTTTTTCTTTCAAAATATAAAAGTATTAAAGGAATTCATAAATTATCTCCTTCAAAGTGCCCCAGCGGAGAAGTTACGCGGTGGTTTCTACTTTTTCCCCTTATCCCATTAATATTCGAACTCGTTTTCGACAGGGTTCTTTTCCTTTTGGTTGCACACTGTTTTTGATGATTTGTTTTTTTGGTGAGCTAATAACGACAGTTCCATCGTGGATTTTAATTTGGAATAGACATTGAAGTCATAGCGATAACTAGGTCAGGGCTGTGAGGAGGATGTAGAAGTGTATTGTAGCATATATTTTCGTTTTTCTAAATACTCGCGAATCAATTCGCCAATTAATCGTTGTTATGTGCGGCACCCAATCGGTCCGCAATGTCACATTGGGGACACACTTCTGAAGTAGTTCCAAACGTATGTTTGTAGTAAAAAGCTTGATTTGAGCTGTCTGTTCAGACCGTACAAATCTCCTTCTTATTTTTTATTTCGCGTCATCCTTACGGGCGTCGGGGGTCGTCCATGTCGTCATCCACCTCCGATCGAGGACCGCAGCGTATACAAACGTGACCACGCAGCAATAAGCAACGATTGGAACACATACAAACCTGTATTCGCATTCGTCTGTATAGGAGTGCAAATGCGCCGCTAAAAAATTAAGAAATCGGCATATTTGTGTTGGTCCGTGTGCACGAGAAATATTTATTAGTTACACCTTACTTTTTTTTTTTTGGGGGGGGGGGAGACATATCTCGCGCTTGACGTCAATATTGAATCGTTACGTTCGCGCGTGTTTTCGCAGGTCATATTCATCACGGAGTACATGTCTTCTGGATCGTTGAAACAGTTCCTAAAACGTACCAAACGTAACGTGAAGAAAATCTCTCTGACCGCGTGGAAACGATGGTGCACGCAAATTCTATCCGCTCTAAGGTATGTGCAGGGCGCCAAAGCGCTCCGATCCTGTTGGTATTAGGATCATAAACGTTTTTTTTTTTCTTCTGATTCGTCCCGTTATTGTTCTCCTATTTTTACTCACATGAATACCGTTTATATATTATACATACATATGTGTGTATGTATATATATATATATATAGTGAACTAATAACTCAAATATTATGTACGTATAATATATATATATATTTATAACGATAATAATATGCACTAATGTTGTCTACGAAATATGAAAAAAAAAAAAAAACCGAAATTATATATTTTTGCGTAACTAATAGATATTTGTGAGTATATACGCAATGTTATAATAATTGGCTGTGCGTACGTGTTTCGAATGTGTCGTGTCTATATACAAATAAAACGTACAACGGTCCACCGCGGCGCGCGCGCGCATTCTCACACGGAATATAAGAGGCAACAGCGGCAGCAGCAGCAGCAGCAGCGTATAAAATACGCGAGAGAAGAATAAACGACGAGATGCTTTCGAGACGGACGCCGGCGCCGGAGACTAATTCCGTCGATTTTTTGATGTGTATTGTAATTGTATTTTTTCAGAAGGATTTAAAAAAAAAAAAAATCTGGAAAATAATTGTTTATAAAAAAAATTGAAAAGCGTTTTATAAAGAAGAAGAACGGCCAATTCTACACGCATTTATTAATATATATATATATATATATAGTGTATATACTCCGTGTGTATCTCGTCGAAAACATGAGTCTTACTCGTATCACATACCTGCAGTGGACCCGTTTCGTGGGAAACGTTTCGTACGTGCGGCGTTAAAACGTATCTCGTACGCGTGCTGTGCAGAAAACAAACGTTTGTCGTGTGATTATTATTATTATTATTATTATTATTATTATTATTGTAACCACTACGTAATGTTGTTATACGTATATTGCGTTATTACAATAATGACGACGAGAACACTCGTTATTATTCGTCCACTCGCTTTCGTGTATTTTTTTTTTTTTTTAATTTACCCATTTTTTGCGTACGTATACACACACACACACACACTGTACGCGCAATGGTCACAATTCAAACACGACCGTGTATGTGTGTGTGTATAAACATAAGTTTTTATACTTTTTGTTTTACGTTTATAAATTTTTTTTTTTTATTATTATTATTAATAATATGTACCGTAATTGCGCATACATATATAATAACGTGTTGTTGTTGTTGTACAAAATATTTTTTATTATTATTATTATTATTATTATAATACGCGTCCGAATAACGAATGGTGGTATTCAATATAGTCGTCCCGCGAACCGGTTAAAACAGCCTCGCCGATCCGCTGTGAATGTGATGATGGCGGTTGATGGTGGTGTTTGTGGCGGTGGTGGCGGCGACGGTGGCTGGCGGCGGCACAAGTGGCGGTCGCCGAGAGACGATGATAGTCGGGGGGGGGGGCGGTGTTTTATTTTTTTACTATTCGTATAAAAAAAAAAAAAAAACAACGAACGTTCAAATAGAGACGCGCGCGAGTTAGAGTGAAGGGGGGGGAAAAAAAATGATGTTATCCGGCCCCTCCGTGTGTGGCGTATTTTTTTTATTTTTTTTTTTTTGCCTTCGATTTTTCATTTTAAAAAAGCCATCGTCGTCGCGAGAGCGGAAAAAAAACAAAAAAAAAAAAAAAAAAAAAAACAAAAGTTGTGGTTTGTTTTTCAGTTACTTGCATTCATGTTCACCGCCCATCATCCACGGGAATCTGACCTGTGACACGATATTTATCCAACACAATGGACTCGTGAAAATAGGATCAGGTAAAGTACCGCGCGAGAGCGAAACACATGCCATGTAAGGGAACAAAAAAAAAAAAAAAAATCATTATTATTATAATATATTATGTGTGTATATATATATATAAACATATTTATATAATATATATATATATATGTATAAAGAGATAATAAAATGCGTTAACAGTCTAACGCACATACATATATATATAGACAATAAATACAATTATTATGGAAGGTGATGATAATTGTTACGAGTTATTAAGCATGGTTTAATTTTAATGTAATTAAGTCTCGAAGTGAAAGAAGAAGAAAAAAAGTACTTGTTTTTTCAGTGCCGAAGCTCTCCGTATTATAAAAAAAAAAAAAACCGTACATTTGTCGCCGGCCGACGACGGTCCTAGGCAATGACGATGCTAGGGACCGGGCCCCCCGTATTTCTGTGTAGGATTGTAAACGCGTTCGCGGTGTTTTCGGCGTTTCGACTACCGCGTGGGTTGTCCAGGACCGGCCCGGTCGGGTCACAAACGTACGTGCGGGATCGGTGCGCGAGCCGAAGCACGACCACCATTGCGAAGTCACTAATAGTTATTTTTTTTTTTTTTTATTATTTTTTTAAAAAAAAAAAAAAACTCTATTCGATATAGTTGCTCCGGACACGATTCACGTGCACATCAAGACCTGCCGGGAAAACATGAAAAACATGCATTTCATCGCGCCCGAATGCGGAAGTGAGTGGTTTTTTTTTTTTTGTTTTGAACGCTTTTAAATCGATCGTATCAGTGACGGCGCTCACTCCACTCGTATAGGCATTTTTTTTTTGTCCTTTAAAAGCCCGCCGTTTCATTAAACACCGGAACCGCCACCGGCGGCGCACAGTGGCGGAAAATACGAGTTCTAGCTGGCCAAAACTGAAAATTCGAACAATCGTTGTAATTTAAAATTAATATAGAACACATACATTATACAGGTGTTGGTGATAATAAATAAAGCACCATCGATAACAGTGATTAGGTCTACAAGCGATAAACTCGGTTTTATGCCATTATATAGTAGCCCCAGGTACGTATTGCCTTTTCAATTATCCGAAGTGTATCGTTTATATTTGTACGTTGTTAACGTTGCATGCGTTTTAAGCATTTGCCGATTGCCAAGAAAAATAATTTTTGAGAATTTATTAAAATGAACGAGCCTATATTGTCTTTAAAAGGTATGATTTTTATTTATAATTTAAATACACGATTTAGATCTTAAATAATTAAATTATCAATATAGTGACTTTATACTAAATAAGGCAAAACATAATTTTAGAGCTTCTTAGAGGTTTAATTTTTTTTTTTTTTATATCAACCTGAATATATAAGTTCTTTATTATCGTATACTAATTTTTACCCCCCGAACCCCCCTAATCGAATTATTGGTGCTTTTTTTTTTTTTTAGATAAAAGTAGCACTGAACAAAATATAAAAAATGGTTGTTTGTTCGAAGTATGTTTGAAAAATGGGTTTAGTACACAGTCGAGTAAAATGAAGAGCGTATGGATGCAGTATTTGAAAAATAGACTTGGGAATAATTATAACTTAATTATAACTTCGATAACGGAGATTTTGAAAAATGCACGAGGAACAAAATTGACGGATTTTATAGCACTATACATAAAAAATGGAAGGAGTGGAACTATTGTGTAACAAAGTTTAAAGGGTGTACTATATATTTACTTATATTTAATGCATTGATTTTGTTGATTTTTTTGGTAATATACATTTTGGTCAACTAGAACAACTCGTATTCCTCCCACTGTGCGGCGCGTGTTTTCATTTTCATTTGTTGGTGTCCTGCCTGAAGAGAAAAATGTAATAAACGTAACCGCATCGGCGGTTTTAATTTTATTTGTATATACACACGTATTGATATAAATCATCGTCACACTTACGCGGGGCTCCGTTTCGCGCACACTTGCAGATTACGTGACGCCCGCCATCGACGTGTACGCGTTCGGCATGTGCGCGTTGGAAATGGCCTCTCTGGAAATACAGGGGAACGGCGACAGCGGCACGCTAGTAACGCAGGACCACATTAACCGCACCGTCGAGTCGCTGGACGATCCGTTGCAAAAGGATCTCATCTACCAATGTCTGACGGCCGATTTCGAAAAACGGCCGTCGGCCCGGACGTTGCTCTTTCATCCGGTCCTGTTCGAGGTGCACGCGTTGAAATTGCTCGCGGCCCACGTGCTAGTCAAGACTGGTATAAACGGCGAGACAACGTCGTCTTATTACTTATTTATTTATTTATTGCGATGGTTTTTCTCCGCTTTCAGAACATTTCGCTGACCGATTGTCCGACGAGGTGTACCCGCCGGAAAAAGTCATGGCCGAAATAGTGCATCTGAACGCCGCCGGCGCGTCCGCCCGAAACGACGACGACGGCGACGACGAACAGACTTGCGGGCGATCGGTACAGTTCAAAATGTCCGACGTCCCCGATAGCAATAAGCTCGACAAATTCGTCGAAGACGTCAGGTATGTCGTGGACAGAGGCGATTATTGCTCTCCTCTGTTTGTCGATTTTCGCCAATCGAATAATGACGTGTGGAAACACGCGACAATAAATGACCCACCGTGTTTTTCTCATTTCAGGTTCGGCATATATCCATTGACGGCTTACGCTCCGGAAGCAGGGCCGATACGACTGACCACGTATCAACCGCAGAGTCCGACCGGTTCGATGGACCAGTCCGTCCCGTCGGACAGAAGTAGCGTCGGGCCCGTCGACGTAGAAGTCAGACGCATCGTCAACATGATGTGCAACATCAAACCGCGAGACGACGCTCAAAATGACTTTATGGTCGGTTTACCGAGGCCAATGTTTATAACATTTATGTAAATCTATGAAATAACGCGATATATTCCCGTTGTCGTGTTTTTATTTTTTTCAAATTAGAAAAAAAAGAAAATGGAATTAAAAACAATATTCGGATTTAAATCTGTATTAAATATTAATTTTTTATTGAATATTGATACATCTGCAGTGGTAATGTTTCCTTTTCCTTTTTTTTTTTTATGTGTACTATTCTTTTTGGACCCACGTTGACTAGATAACGATCACTAGATTATTACCGTAGAGTGTACACATACACAGATAAAATCTAATGACATAACACAATATGGTTTTTCAATCCTGTATTATAGAGATTTCAATATTAATTTTTGCGTGTTATTTTTATTTTTATATCTGATTGTTAAAAAGCACATATAATAATATTGATTGTCACACCGTTAAAAAGTGCTAAAATACATTGAGGAGAACCTTTCCGTATTTCACTGCGGTTTTAATATTTTCAAATAGAATTTGTTTAAAATTTAAACTTTGGATCTTTTATCTGGTCAATTTTTCCCCCGGTTTCTCTCCTGCATTATTCATCGGATGTTTTATTCGAGTTTTTATTTATTTATTTCTTTTTTAAATTATATTTTTTTATGTAAAGTCCAATAGTCCAATGAAAACCCATATTTTATACTCAATTTTCCATTTATATATTAACGTTTATCCCATGTAAATCGTCTTTTTTTTTTCTTAATGCATTAAAAATTTTACTTTATAAAAAAAAAATGTATTTCCCGTAGCCTATTTAATGATGTGTATTTTCAAAATAAAGTATATTTCTGATGGGTAATAATAAGGCAATAAAACGATGAAGATAAAACCAATCGAGATAATACTTAATGAAAAATATAAGGAAAATCGTGGAAAAATTGACTCGATAAAATGGTGGCAGATGGTAGAAAAAATCTAAAAATTGTATTATTTACCGGTAGAAAATCAATTCGCCAAAAGTATTCTTGCTCGCAATAGTAACTATCCGTATAGACCATAAATGAATTATTCAATTTATTTCAATTTGTATCATTAATACATTATATATTTAATGCATATTTAATTCATTTTCTGTGCAGATGACAATTCTACTACGGATGGACGATAAAATGAACCGTCAGTTGACTTGTTCTATAACAGATGCAGATACAGCATTGTCTCTGTCACAGGAACTGGTGCATTTCGGCTTTATAAATGAGGTATAGTAGTCGTTGTTTGCGTTAATATTATTTAGCGCTATAAATAGTGGTGGTATAATATCATCGTTTGTTTAGGCCGACAAAGACAAAATACTTGTGATTATTGAAGAGACGTTGTCGGAAGGTCCACAAGACAAAGACGATGACCAATCGTCCGTTCCAGTCGATCATGGAACCACACCGTCCAAACTGCAGAAACAGCCGTCCGTGAATACTGTGGGTTGCTCGGCTGCTTCGTCATCGCTTCGACCCAGCGTTATTAGGTCACCAATTAAACGCGACGGCAGTTAATGATAGCTATGTGGCCAACATATGTTGGCCACTCGGTTTTGTCCAACCCGTTGCCCATCAGCCCGATGGGAACACATTTACTATCTATATTCGTTTCTTCCAAGTTCAAGAAGTTTAAAAAACAAATTACAATACATATTATCAACAGTATTTCCTCCTTGTCTGTGTCAATGTAAATTTAAAAGAAGCAAAACGCCTCCTGTACAAGTCAAGTGTGGAATATAGTACGTTAGCGTTTAGACTTGAATCATTTATATTAAATACAGGTGTATAAATCAATTATGATAAGCCTAATATTTTTTACTGAATAATAATAATAATAATAATAATAATAATAATAATAATAATATTTAATTAAAATGGTAAAAGACACCTAAATTATTTGTTTGATATACTATAATATCTAGTATCTGTTGTTCAATTTTCGTTTGTTAATTATTTATTCATTCCAATAAACACAAGCATACACGCAAAAAGATTTTTAAAAAAATAGCTCGAAGTAATTTTTTTTTTATCATTTATTATTTTAATTATTATTATTGCTTTTATCTCATGTGTTCTATTTATTATTTTTATTTGTATTCGTTGTTTAAACGTATTATTATGTTGTATCTGCTCTCAGATTTATCTTACAGTTACCTGTCTATTGTCAGCTAATCGTGTACGGTCTTTAAAAAGAAAAAAAAATCGTACAACTTTCTGCTATAATATACATTATGTACACATGTACTGTTTTAATACATATTTAAATTATCTACCAATTTTTGTCATTCGCCTAATATTAATGTACGGTGTTGTTGCGCGCGCGTTCAAAATGTGATATGTTTTTCATTTGAAAACAATACAAAAACAAACAAACAGAATGAATATTTTAGATTTAGGCTTTATTATATATTTTATATATGATTTTCAATACTACGATAATGATTATTATTATATGTAAATTATTAATGATGAATTAAAAACTGTGATACTTACGACTAAATGGTTTTGTTTGTTATTAATTATTATACTATTTAGTCATATGGTGCAATGTGTTTTTTCCATTTCAATAGGCTAATTAAAAAGCATTAAATCAAAATCAGTAAACAGATAAAAAAAAAACCTACATAATTGTTACAGATATAAAATTATCGAATAGCGAAACAAGTATTTTGTTTAAGAGCATATCATTGTGTACTATGATTAGATGTATCCGCTATCCAACAGACTTGTAACAATTTTTTTTTTATTTTTATAAGTTGCCATCCCATTTGTAAAAATAAAATTATACTCTGTATATTCTTCTGGACTTGTAAATTAATTTTTGAGTTTATTATTTCAGTATCTAAACTAATATATTCCGGTGTAATGTAATTTCATAAGCTCATTGATTAATATACACCACAACTATTTCGATTTGCTATAGAAATATTATTTTTAAGGGCACAAGCGAAATAACTGTCTGAAAAAATATTTTGTATACTGTTGAGTCAAATTTTGTGTGAAATTTATTCACTCGCATGTGTCCGCGCTTATAAATGTTTGCTCTCTTGGCAAAAATTATTTAAAACTATTACTCAGATACTTTTAAAAATATTTTAAATACTACACAAGTGTTGCAAATGCATTAAAAATACATTAACTAATAGATCGCTAATCAGTAGTTAGGCTTCATCATTTTTGTATGGGGAAAAGTCCAGTATTGTTCGGTTTTTAATCATATTCAAATGACATTCGATAAACATTTAAAATTTTCAGATTTAAACACTTGTTTGACAATTGCTAGTTTCTTGGATAGTTTGTCATACAAACAATTTGTATTCCTTAATAGTAATTTCAGGTATTTAAGCGTTAACAATGACTGTTGTTGTAATAATATTTGTTTTTCTGCAATGTTTACATATACGTAAAAACTTTAATTATGCAAAAAAATCAATAGTAATGTAAAAAAAAAAAAATTGTATTATTTTCAAAGTACATATTACTCAAAATACCTAAAATATTGTATATGATTTTGTTGCCTGGAACACAGGTGCATTAGTTCTCATGGATGTTATTTTGAGGGGGATAAATTTGATTTGTAAATTTTTTTAATAAAAGTCTATTTTAAAAAAATCACTCATTACTTTTGGGACAGACCTCATATATATATTTTAATACAAGTGTTGGTGGTTCGTAGGCATTTTTTAAAAACGTATAAATTAATTATTAAAAAATGAAATATAATTGCCACACATCGTTCAAATGCAAAAAAAAAAATGAATTTTTTTTAAACATTCCCCCCCATTTTCTCCAATAGAAACTATACAAAACAAATAAATTACATCTTTAACTGTTATAATTGTTGAATAATGAGTAAAAAAATGTAATGCAAAGACCTACTACTGATCTACTGAATTCGATTATATTTTGTGTTGTATAGAAAATGTGTATAATGCACGCGTAATAGCACAAATATAATATTAAAAATTTGAATTAGTTAAAAAAAATAAATAAAGATTCGTGGACGTTAATTTTCTAACTTTATTCAATTTTGTTAATACAATAAATATTATTAAAATGTAATGTATATTAAAAATGCGTAATTTGATATCATATCCCAGAACTAAAATGTCAAAAAGCTCCCAGAGTTTTTTTGTTATGCAACTATTAGGTTATTTTAAATTACTCTTAAAGAAACTATTAAAACAAAAAAAAAACCCGCCATGACAAAATACCAATTAAACGCAATTCGTTACGTGTCAAGATCATCGGAACAATAACCAGATTCTTCTACACGACAAAACGTTCACGGACAAAAAATAAAAACACACATCATTATAAAAGTAATTAAGTACATTATTAGTTTTCAGATTCTGAGCGAAACGAAAAAGGTATTAACAATGATTCGAGTATTTATTTATTTATTTATTTTTTTTTTTGCCTATAAATGCACATGTTTTCATGTCGAAGGAGTTCTGTCGAATTTATGACACATGGATTTACGTTCCGATAGGATAGTGTTCGTTTTTCCCCAGTCATTCATTAAGAAATGTTACCAATTTAGAACGGGTAACGTAGGAATTTGATTACGAAAACTCATTGAAAATTATTGACAACTTCGTGTTTCGGACACGGACAAGCTTCGGCGTATATATATTATAACAATATTTATTAATATTTAGCGCGAGTATTATATGTTTACGATTATATTACATGCGTGTATAGAACTTGTTTGAAGATCTGGCCGAGAAATGTGAACCTGCTGTTTCAGAATTCTTTTTTATTTTTGCCCGTTATGTAAACTATTGCGAAATTCAATATGAACTCGTATGATAAAAATTTTGTTTCAACCGTACAAAACAATATTTACTCGCTATCGTCAACAATTTTTGTGCGCTTCTCAAAAATATCCTTACGATGTTTTATGCCGTTCTGCTCGTTTTCTAACAGTAGTTTACACGACAGATCTTGTAAGAGCAAAAAAAAAGAAAAAGAAAAAAAGAAATATATATATATATGCATAAAAATTATTTTATTCTAAAAGCTACAGGATGAAGGGTGGTTTTCTCTTTTTTTTAGCGGACTTACAGTGGCAACGCAAAAAATGACATTGTTTAAAATTATTTTCGATTTAATGGGAAATGATGTCTTTGAAGGTCGGGCCATATTGTCAGAATGGCCAAGTCCACGCCTGTGATTACGACACACTGTACTGTATACAGTATACACCATACACGTATTTTATAATAATTTCAATAGAAACGCATTTTTCGTTTATTGTTAACCAAATTACAAGTACATAAAAAAAAAACAACGAAATCGCAATAAAAATTTACTATTCGTAATTTTATTAAATGCAAATTTGAAACTTAAAAAACACGATATAAATAATATGAAAGAAACAAAAAAAAAAAAAACTTTTATTCAACGATAGCTTTATCTATAATTATTAAAAAAGAATATATATATATATATATATATATATAAATCGTGAAAATCCGAAAGATTAAATACGCGGTGGAAATAATAATTATCACATTTGTATATATTATTATCCAAAAACAAAACTCAATGTTAAATTTTATAATAAATTATAAGAAAACGTTCTTCGAGTGAACGTTTTCCAATAGTCATTGTCAATCGCTTTTAACGCACAAAAAACGCATAATATCTTATCGAAATTAAAATAAAAAAAAAATCGAAAAATTTGTATTTAATATATAAAAAAAAACTCATCCGGAAAATTGCGTACGTAAATGAAAAATTTCATTAAAACCGTTATAACGTGTAAATGTATATTTTATTACTAAATAATAAATCGTTTAAAGAAGAAAAAAAAATGAAAACGTTGCAAAAGCAATAGAGTTCTATAAAATATCACGACGACCGCGTATATACGCATCGATATAGAAAACCTATATAAGAATATTAACGAAATCGTTTAGGACGTACCCGATAAATTCTTAATTCGAAATTATAATTTCCAAACGGATTTTATATTTGTATTCTAAAACAGTTACGACACTCGTTGAAAAAATTGATGAGATTTTCAAAACACTGATATAAACCCCGTGCGTGAATAAAATACGTTTACGCAAATGTTTCACGATTATCATTATTATCGTTATTATTATTATTATTATTATTATTATTATTATTATTATTATTAATATACTACGTTCAAAACGTAAAGTTTCGAACGGATAGAAACGTCAAGGATTAATAATAATAATACAAAAACGGCAAGTGATACACGTACGATATAATCATTTCTCTGCCTCGAGGGATCTCTCGCTCGATGTCGAAATCATTTCAATAAAACGAAACGCTCGTATTATGTATATATACACACCTATATTCGGCATAACTTCTGTATTTAAAAAAAAAAAAATGTGTACGTTGCGTTTATAGTATGTTTTAATGGCGACGGGATTTTATTATTATTATTATTATTATTATTATTATTATTATTATTATTATTATTATTATTATTACTGTTACGCGTGTACTGCGAAATAAAAGAAAAAAAAACGAAAGTAGGTCTTTAACTAACTATTTTTTTTCTCTCCCTACCACGTTCGCACCGGGTCATTACTACCTAAATATTCGATTAATGCAGACACGCGGAATTTTATATACGCACACGCGATTAAAGGATATTTAATTTTTCAATAATCGGTTCAAAATATATTTTTGATAAGTCCCCTGCATGCAGTGGACGTAAAATTTCCAGTGATTTCGCACGCGAATCGTCCGCGTATATATCTGTTCGCTAATTGAATTATCGAAAATATTTAACAAAAACCGCGGGGTGTTGTGAACGTCGATATAAGTGAATTCTACTTGCGGATAAAGATGATTGAGCTGTGAATAGTATAAAAGTTAAAAGAAATTTTGTTTTTTCATCCTTAACGCGATATAAAGTTATTATATTTGACGAATATTTCACATTTCCCATACACATTTTTTTTAGTCGTATTTTCTGTTACGCTTTTGAGAAAATCGAAAAACAACCTCTTTTAAAGTACGTACTATATGATTAAATGCGATTTACTAAACTGTGACTGTAAAGATCGGACCACTAATTCTGGTAGAATTTTTGAGTACAGACATAAAAAACCCCCACACACACACACAGCTTTGAAAAAACCAAGGGGAGATATTCCTTTCAATCTCTCTCCGCTCAGAATCTAATACGATGGTTTAAACCATTGCAGATTTATAACCGAACACCAATTGATTTTCGTTAACGCATAATTAATATACGGTTTACGGAATTGAATGTGATATTTTATATTTTACTATTAAAATAATTATCGTATAAAAACGTACGGGTTTTGCAGGAATACAATTTGTATGGAAAATGCGGTTCAAACGTGTGATTTTTTTTCTTTTTTTAATATCGAGACAATTATGCGAATCCGTATTACGATCGTAAATAAAACTCTTCAAGATCATCTGTACACGCACACACACACAAATTCTTTCCGTAAGAATTTTTAATATTACGATAAATTAACCGTTTCGCTTTTGTGTAAATAAAATAACAATAATTATTGACAATATTTCAAAGTATTTTTTCATATTGTATATATATCATACGTATATCCGTATAAGAAAACTTAAATCGGTTGTAATTGAAATTACAACGATCATACATATGCACATATATAATATTTACTCTAGTAGAATTGTTGCGAATAAAACTTCTAGCGTATAATATATACGAGTATATATATATATCGGCGTGGTGGGCGAGATGACCCATTTTCTTTGCAATTTGCAAACAAAACTACAAATTCAAATAACGTTTATTAAGCCACACACACACACACATTTCCAAAACAAAATTTTATTACGTAATACCGCGGTAAAGCGCGCAAAAATCTATTATATACGTTACTGCAGGAGTGTGGGTAACATATTATTACAAGCGTTCCGAATATAATATAACTACAGCGGTATTTTCATATGCGCAAAAACATAAAAACCTACTCACTGTTATTATTTACTGGATCTCTCTAAAAAAATATTTAGTACTTTGATATGAACGATTAAATTTCATGTGTTTTACGCACTTTACGTGTTGTTCGATTGAACACAATTTATAATTATTATATAAATTGTCATACGAATAAAATAAAAAAATAATTATTATATACACTATAATTGCGTGTATGAATAAATAAATGTAAAGATTTATAAATCGATAAATCATTACGGAATACGCTAACATAATAGGTAACTAGTTAAATATATAAAAAAAAAAAACGATTTTTTCTTTTTCAAAATTTCTAAATATGTTTTGAAAATGTTTTCATTTATTTGAAATCCAAAAGCATTGACAAATCGGTTCTGCGCACAAAAATCACAAGACATAACATAACAAATATAATAGCAATTATTAGCGATTCCGTGTAAAATAGTAAAAAATAATAATAACAATTTTAGGCTCTGGCGCAGTTCAATTATTATCAAAAAATATTAATTATAATAAACTGAGATTTAGCCAGCGATTCAAATTCAAATTACCGTCCGATTGATTTACGCGGTGAATGGTAGGTGTATGTGCATATATTAATTCAAACAATGTTAATATATATTATATTATCACTAATAACTAAATTACTAATCAATAAATTTTCGTATTGTCTCTACGAAAATAATTCGAAATTCGTTTCGTTTTTTTATTGATTCGATCGAAATATGTTCACGATTCCTCTCGCAATAAAACACAAAAACGTTATAATATACGCAAACAAGAGACCCTGAAGAGACACGAGTGAATATTGTAGTGGAAATGGAAAACCTCGACGGTAATTTTTGTTCCCGAAATAATAATAAAAAAATGTCAACACTGAACACTCTTTAGTCCATATATATATATAATATAATAATATAGTTTATTTGTTAGTGTCGGTTGAAAATACGCCCGCCGTAATAATTTTTGTCGAATATCCCCGACGAGAGGACCACAACGAACCGGTGAATTCGCGCGCGTACACGCAGATGCGAGTGTACGTATACAACGAAAAAAATGAAAATAATTCGAAAAAATCGTTTTGCTCCGTCTCATTCGTCGTTCCGTCGTAATACTTTCTCGACCGTGTACGGACGATTACGAGACCAGCGATCGTTTAACGATGAATTTATCAATAATTATAATATATTATTATCGCGTTTCTTTCACCTGGACGCGCGCGCGGTATAACAAGTGTACAAATGTGATAATGTTATAATACACGCAAATGCGCCTACCGCGGTAAACTGTACTCGCGGCCTCTCCTCCGCCCGACCGGTTCTCAAGCCACACATTTTTAAACGTGTGTGTTATTCAACAACGTTTTTTTTTCTTCTTTTTTTTCAACGAGGGCGCGTACACGAGTCGTTCATCGCGCGTGGTACATATACATATATGTGTGTGTGTGTTGTATAGCAGCACGTTTATATTATTATTATTATTATATAAAATATAATATTATATAGAAATAAAATAACGAGACGGACGCGTTACACAATACATTATTATTGAAAAAATACTGTCCATAAGCTGCCGCCGACCTTGTTCGCGTACGGAAAGTGTAAGGATTAGTTCGACGATTTTTACACTACGAAATTCGACGTAAACTACGAAAACCGTTTCCTGCGGTTGACCGTGACCTTATCCATATAATATAATCGTCTTCTCGTATTATATTATCGCACACGTTTCGGACGACACGCGTGTGGCATAATATCGTAGAAAAAAATCTGTTGGCGTTTCTCGAAATTATTATTATACCAAACGTCGTCGTCCGTCCCGGGTCCAATTTTTATTCACAAATATGGCCGTGCCTATTAGAAGAAAAAAATTGGTTTTTTTTTTTTTTTTACGAAATTCACGACTGCGACACTCTCTGTCCTCACGATAACTGCGGCCCAACGGCGATAATAACGATTAATACATTTTACGGGCTCGTGTTCGTTTATTTTAGTGGCTATTATGACCAGCGGTCAAAATGTCATCCATTTATGTTGTTTAAAATTATTCGTCCCTCTTGGATTTTAAACATTTTCTTTTGGATAATTTGTAGTTGTTATGTTGCCTTATTATTATTATTATTATTATTTTTTTTTTTTTTTTTTTAGAAAACCATCTTTGAATCGTTAGTTTTTGTAAGAACTTCTTCTTTTTCTAATGTATTAAACATTCAGTAGCTTTAAACGTCATTCAATCACAATCGTAAAAAATATAGTTCACCATTACGTTTCATAGGGAAGGTGTTAAACGATTTTTTATTAAAAATTATACATTTTTTTTTTTTTTTGCTTATTTTTCATCAATATGGACGTCTTTCAAAACTCGAAATTCCACCCCTCTCACTCACTTTTTTCGATTCACTTCGACCACTGATTGTAATTAAATATAAAAACGGATTAACAGCGTACATCACGTATAGTTACACTCCTAACGTTAGCGTACATGGTATGCTGTATATCATATTACACTCGTTAAAACGAAAATTTTCAGTACTTATGCAAAAATTGTACGAACACTATACGAGTATTTTATGATTATATGAAATACTTTGCAGGTAATTTCGCGAATTACACAAAACCGAACTCATTTGAATTTTTTAATTTCGAGAACGAAAAAATTTCGTCCGACACGTATCGAAAAAATGTGTTCTTAATTTTTCTCCGTCATAATTATTATTACGATATCTTATCTAAACTATTTTTCACTAATCACTAATACTAATTTCTATAAAAAAAAAAAAACCGACAGTCCTCTAAAAATCGCGTTTCTTTAAATGGTCCGTGCGTGAGTTTTTTTTTCTCATTCACCGTTTTTCGTCAATGAAAACCATACCTATACGCGGTATTATGTCACGTGTTTATACACATTGAGCAACTTGAAACCGTTTATTATATTTACATGTGTGTTTTGCGTATTCATCGACAGCTTTGATAATTAACAGGCACGTTGTTTTTCGTCGTTGGAATTATAATAATCGAAAAAAAAAATCTATTATTGATAGCCGACGGCTACGGCGGTAATGGACGAAAAGTGAAAGCTTTTAACAAACTTATTCGTGGAAAATGTACCAAGACGTGTACGCAATATACTTTATATTATAATACTTATTATTACTGGATTCTGTGTAAATAATATTTCATTATACGGAATATTTTATTATGTAATATTTAATAAACGTTATTTCGATAAACTGTACACGCTATTCGCCTAATTTTAGAATTTACACGTATTTCATGTAGGCGTGTGTTGGTATTTGATTACTGATGGTAATTGATACTACGTCGAAAAATATTTATCGAAAAAAAAAAGTTTTAAAATTTAAATCTTAACAATATTGAACACTTTAAACGATTCAAACAAATTACGATCGAAATTGTATTTTTATTAAAAATTAAATGTGTTTATTTATCACTGTAAGGTTGTCGTTGTCTATTAAAAATGTTTTCTTTTCCACGATCGTAAGTTTGTTGTTGTATTTTTCTTTTTCGCTTAATATCTGATTATGAATTTTATTCGAAACCGTTTGTAAAAAAAACGATTTTATTAATACAACTACAATTCTAATTTTTTTTTCTATTTATTTTCTTTTTTTTTTTTATATAATACTCTTTGGTGTTTATATATACATTTATATGTATATATTATGTACAAGTATATTTTTTTAAATAAATAATTACGAATATTAATTTTTTATTTTTTTCACACATTCTTTTTCATTATATTTTATTTATTTAAATTATTTTTTTTTTACCTTGCTATTATAAAATATAATATAATAACTTTATTTTTGAATACATTAACCGCTTCTGATTTGAAATGACACTTAATACGCACATACATAATTATCGTATTACTCTACGATTTTTAAATTACGCATGATAAAGATATAGGCGTTCTAAAAAATATTATTATTTTGCATACTAATCACGCCCATCCCCGAGAGGAGAATTTAGATTATATCTCTTTATGGGCTCAACTCAACTACTCAAGACCTTCGGTATGATAAAAAAAAAAAAAATCCATATACTCAAAAATCGTATATATTATATAAAAAGTAGCATCGAGTTAATATAATTACCGTAACAATAACGCGGATAAGGTACAGTGAGTTCGACAAGATTACACGTGTTTCAATGTTCATTATTATGTATACTATTATTACGTATGTATGCTTAAGATGGAAATTCGTTGTATATGTAATGCTGTAATATAAAATAATAATAATAATAATTTAAATGAAATAATTGAAAATTCTGATATTATTTATATACGTTCCCTACATAAAGTGTCAAACTTATATACTGTTATATTGTGTATATTCTAAAAACAAACAAAAAAAATCACATATAGACTAAAAACAAATAAAAGCGATTAAACCACCTATTGTTGAACAATCAGTTGAATGTATACAGTATTTACTACATAATCGCGTCGTATAGACCTAAATAAGACGCGCATTTCAAAAGTAAAAAAATAATAATATTAATAATAAATTACGCGGAAATATGTTAATAATACGTGCCTATATATATAATTTGTGTGTCGTTCGTGCACCTTGACCAATATGGTCCAATCAATAAGAGCGTCTTATTATATTTTGATATTTGATATAGCTGAGAAGATGTCGGGATGACACGAATACCTAGACAACAATCGTTTGAATTCGTCGAGATAAAATTTCACGCTATTGTATAATGTATTGTAATAATAATAATAATAATAATAATAATAATCGTATAGCGTTTATACGGCACGTATGTGTATGTTCTTTATGAACCACGGTCATGTTTTGTATTTTAATTTGATTGAAAATATTAATTATAAAATGTTATAATTATATAAAATTGACGTGTTAAATAATATTCTTAAATCGTTACAAGAATCCGAAACATTCTATTTTCGTATCGAAAACAGTATAATGATTCAAAAAACGAAATGATTGTATGAAAAAAAAAATTGGTAAAATTATTGAAATTTTTTACTACATAATATAATAGTTTATATATATATATATATAGATTTAATTGTAAAACGCCTAAATTTCTTGTACAAACTACCGCCGTCCTTGGACTTACCGCGAGTGTAATAATTGTGAACCATTCAGAAACCCATTAAAAACGCGTACAAAAAGAAATTTCCATCGAAATCCGTCAAGCCGTTCAGGATGAGTTCAGTGACAAATACACGTACAGACGAATTATATGTTTATTTATACGTTTCGAGAATTCTCGTTTTTACGACCGTATATCGCGTTCGGCATTGGACACGTAAAGAAGGTAAGTTCGATCATCCATATACGAAACAAAATGGAATAATATATAGTGCGTAGGTCGTCCGATAAATAACGTACAGAGTTTTACTTAGCGTAAGCAATGGACCATATCGGCACGAAATTACCAGAATTGATAATTTAGGTAACGTACGACACGTTCTGCGTGTTACGACTATTATAATTTGGTCTTCCGTCAGCCACGTAATAAATAATAAACACGGAAAACCGACATTTAAGTCGCACAAAATAAGAAGTCCGTGCCGTCATTCGATTTTATTAATTTTCAAAATGTTCGTCCGACCGAAATCCATCGAAAAATATTGGGCAACACGTGATGTGCCGATAATGTGGTATCGGTTTGGTGTACAGAATTCAATTCGGATGGACTAAGGGTGTTGAAGACGAGGCGAGAAGCGGTCGGTCGACCAATAACGAACAAATTGGAGACGGTCGAAAAACTGCTACGGTCGGATAGACGGCTCAAAATACGGGAAATGGCCACACACAACTCTGGATCTACCAAAGACCCTATTTTGCGCGATGAATTAAATTTCCGTAAGGTTTGCGCGCGTTGGGTTCCAAATACGCTTAACGCAGACGACAGAATCGAACGCATGCGGTGATCCCGAGAACATTTGAACCGTGCTCGTAACGACGAAAGCTTCCTCGAGCACCTCGTTACAGGAGATGAGATAATATGGGTTCGTTATTCTACTCGTCGCAACAAACGCCCTATACTCGTGCGCATATATATTATATATAAATATATTACGCTGTCAACGACATTTGATTGGAAAAATTTTTAATAAACACGTTATTTTTTTTTTTTAAATAGTAATTTTATTATTATTTCCATACGCCGTACGAATCACAATAAAATCTCTGGAATATTTCACGGTCGTTACTGCAGCACTATATGTCGTAATATCAGACTTTTCTATTACTAAACAGAACACATATATATGTGTGTGTGTGTGTATTACGTTTCGTTTTTTAGCATTCGCCGCGTAACAATATAATAGACAGACAGCCGTGTTTCAGCGATGCGGACACGATGTGCGAGGAAAATTTATTAAGAACTCGTGTGTAGAACAGCGGAGTAGCACCTTTGTGTATCTGAGTGTGTTAAGGTCGCGTCATACGCGATAAGTATTGCATCGGCGGCGGTGGCGGCGGCGGTAAGTAGGTAGGTAGGTAGGGCGAAGAGCAGAGTAGAAGAGTCCCTCATCGCCGCTTCGTCACGGTTTCTTTTTTTTTCGTCCGTCATTAAAAATCGGTCGTCAGTTCGCGCGGAGTCGGCTTCCCGGTGAATGTGAATAAGGTACCGTTTACGTGTTTTTCTACGCCGCCAACCGATTTAGACGCAACGAGCATACACGTTTTTATTTTTATTTTTTTTTTCTCGCTTACACGCCATGTCTAGGAGAACGGATTTGGTTTTGAACGACGACCAGAGATTCGCTTTGATGAAAGTATTATCATTTGTTATTTATTTTATTAAAATTCTCTTTTTTACGACTTTCCTATACGTTGTTTCGGCGTTTTTTTTTTTTTTTTTTTTTTCCGGAATAATGCGCTATTAACACTCGTATTAATAATAATAATAATAATAATAATAATAATAATAATAATAATAATAATAATAATAATACCCTGTCTGGACACAGCCGGTTCGATTTTATAAACGTTTTTCTTTTCTTTTCTTTTTACTTCGTACGTCGTCGCATTTTGTATTATAATACACGCGTATCGTCGCGTAACGCGTTTGAGCTGCAGAGATGCTAATAACACCGAGTATTGAAATATTCGTGTACAACACGATGTTATTTATGCTAATACACGGGACGTTGATTTAATTAACCACGTCGTGATTGGTAATAAATATGCTCAGCGTGCGGAATACATTACGATTATTGTAAAATAACCTATTAAATTAGAACTACTGGATTTTTAAATTTCCTCCCGAACAACGCGCATACGTGTCCCCTTTGCTCTTCCTCTCCATTCGACTGCCTACGGCCGTAATAATCCTTTACGTCGTATTACGCGTAATGCCAATGCAATGACCCCTTTTTCCCCAGACGAAATCTTCTATAACGTTGAATATCATCTAAGAGATTAATTAATTACTTTTGATTTTCTATTGATTAATGGCAATAGCACGTTTCGCGTACGATTGTCGTGTAAATAGTTTATATTCCCTTCTTGTTCTACTAATCAGCTGTACTTTCTGTAAAATGTTTTCTGTGTGAAAATCGCCTGTTTAGGCGCAAATAAACAATACTGATCGGGGAAAAAGAAGAGAGAGAAAACGAAATCCCAAATCCTCTGTTTTACAACGTGTTATTACGAAAAATTCGTTAAAAATAGAAGAGAGAATAAGAAATAAGAAGGACTTTATGCGATCCAAAAACATTTGACGCGCAAAAACTGCAGTATTTTTTTTTATCCCCTTTCCACGATTTTCACAAATTAAATTCTCGACGATAATATAGTGTAAAGGTAAATTCGATATTGCCAAACGTATTTTTAATATTATTACACGGAAATCCGTTTTTGGCGCTCGTCGCAACGTAATCGCGCGCGTGTAATAATAATTCGACGACATATATTTTTTAATTTAAAGCGAAAAAAAAATACGATCCTAACGTAATAAAAATTGTCGATTAATAAAAAAAATTCCTAATCACGATGGTTTTAACGTTCGGCCGGTCGTGTCCTCGTAATTTTTCCCCGTATTTCTCAACGGGGATATTTTATTGTTCGTGAACGAATGCGTTCGAGTGTTGGCCATTGTTGACTACGCGTTTATATTTTCGATATTTAACAAGCGAAAGTGTAGCCCCGCTCGTGAATACCACCGGCACTACCGAAAATAGTAATCATTTGTTCAATACTTTTTGTTAAATCTGTCTGAGAAAGGTTCGGATACGGACATTCGCGCGATACTTTCTTTAAAAAAACACTTCGTTGAACACGCGGCCGCGTCGCGGTTCCCGTCGTCATCCGTTTGCGACGAATCACGTCCGACGTAGCCGACGTCAACGGAAAATAGTATTTTGAGACCCGCACACGAATTTTTTTTTTTTTTGTTTTATTTTCTCGTATACAAAATAAAAGCGTCAAAAAAAAATCTTGCGACACGATTCGTTCTGTAGGTTTTCAACGTTATAATAATTGAAAGCGTCGTTTCACTGTCGTTTAAAATAATGTCTTGGAAAAATGTTGGACGGGCCCGATGGCCAGTTACCGACGCCCGGTTTGTTTACAATAATAACTCAAAATAACTACCTATGGTAATGTTATTTACGTCTGTCGCCGGTGTATTCGGACGTTTGCTTTTGCGTATGTTACGCGACAGGCGGCACGCGCAATATTAAACGGTTTCATAACTCGACGCGCCGGAGCCGTTTTAATTAACATAACGTTCGGTGGTCGGTTTGGTTTGTTCTCCGAAACCGACTAACGACGATCCGTTCCATACTACTTACTCGTATCCGCTAGTTGCAGTAGGAAACCGTATACGGTTTAACGAACCACAAACTAAAAAACGATAAGTCCGTGACAGTTGCTTAGTAAGTAGTGTGACCGCGTTACGTCGGCGTTCCGCGTTAACATAACCCGACGTGTTATAATTAATTTTTTTTTAATTTTCCATCGTCATTATGTGCGCCGCAACACGCTCAGTGGCGTAAATACGATTTTTTTTTTGAAAAATTTTATTATGTTTTTTTTTTTTTTTTATGAAACAAAAATATTTCGTACATTATTCACTGAAATTTGTATTTGCGAAGTAATTTTCGATTGAAAATTGCTTACGACGGATTTTCCGTACAGAGAAATCGCGCTAAGTTTTAAAAAAAACGCTATCCGATAGTAGTTCTCGGGCCGCAGAATTTTTTCGCGTTTTCTACAATCTAGTAAAAACAAATAATCGATATATGTTATCTGATCAATTTTTTTTTATATATATTATTGTTCACACACTAATATAAAATATTTATTGTAATGCTCAAGATTCTAAACTTCATATTACGGTACCTAATATTGTTATAATGTGCAGCACCGAAATCCGCTATTCAATTCGCAATCGATGAAATACGATTTCAACGTTTTAAATAACGAGAACGATTTTTTTTTTGGGTGGGAGGGTAAACTCTTTGCACTCTTTCCGTATCTACGCCAATGTCTAATACTTACGAGATAGAAATCGATTGGTGTTTTATTTCTCAAATCGTGTGTTTCACTGTGAAACAATTCTAATATTATTTTAAAAACAAGAACACGCGTTTGTTTTCTGTACACGGATTAATTGAATTTTACAGCGTATCATATTATACATAAATATATATCCAAATATCTCGCGAAGAATTATGTCTGGCAGTTGAATTCTCAACAAATTTAGTCAAATGCGTTATATTATCAGCGAGAGCTCTCTCCCTCCCCCTCCCGTATAATTTTTATATCATATTACACAATAATACGAGGATTGAACTATCGCTTCTTTTAACATTATTGTTATTATATAATTTATGATTTAGATTGTGGTTAATATAATATTGCGATGTGTAGGTAAATTGCCTAGTTAGAAAGCCGTGTTGAAAAATATGCAAAAAATATTAAATATAATAATAATAATACGTAATTAATAATATGATTTGTTTTATATATGTTTAATATTTTAAGCGAACGTTTAATTATTGTAAAACCTTAAATATAAGTTATACGTCGAAAATAGGATTCGGAAGTCATTGACGTTAAAAACATTGAAAATGACTTTAAAAAAAATGTAAATATGACCTAAAAATATTTGAAAGTGATTTAAAAATAATTTTTATGTTTTGAAAAATGCCAAAAAAGAAAAAATAAATATAAAAACATTTTTTTTTATTAATTTTAATATATTATTGATCCTATATAATATATATTATAATACGCCATTTTGTATAAAAACAATTTATTAATAAGATAATAATAAAAAAAGAATTATATAATTAAAATGTTCGTAACAATAACAATTATTTTTCTGAAAGTTTCCAAAATTCAAAATAAAACATTTTTTGAACATTATTATTAATTAAATCGTCATTCAATTTTCACCAAAAACATCATTTGTTTAGACGTAATCAGCTTTAGAGGCTAGTTATGTTATTCATTTTGATTCCACAATGAAAATAAAACTTTTTAATGCCATCTCATAGTGTTTGAATATTAAGTTTCGCCATAATCAATTGCCGAAATTAGTTAATAATAAAATTGATGCAGTTTATTCACGTTCCTGGAAAATTTGATTTTTGGACAAGTGCTGTTTTTGTTATGAACCCCTTAACTTTTATTTTTAATATATGAAACGACAATTATATAAGCTTAATCAACATTTTTCCATATTTCTATTAATAGTTATTAATGTATAAAATGCCGATCGACAAATGTACCTACACTATGTATAATAGATTAGGTATTAGTAGATACGAGTTGCAAGTTTAAGAAAAGCATATTTTTTAGTGAATAGAAAGTTCTATAGTGGAACATTATTTATTTATTTATTTGCACAAACGCCCATGTGGGCTCAAGTTAAATAAGTAATATTTTTTATCTTAACATTAATACAATATATATATATATATATAATTAATACATAATGCAATTCCATTTATACAATAATAGATATTAAGTTTAAGTACAATAAACGAGATATAGATATTTAAAAAGGGCCTAGATACTTAAGAACAGTAATATGATAATTTATTAGTACATTATATACGTACTTTTAGTGTATATTATTATTAAACACGTATATATTTTAAACGTCATATTTAAACGACCTATTTGTGCATGTAATGCGTATGAAAATAGTTTATAATAATCAATATAAAGAAATAATTTCATCCTCGTTAATGTGACTTCTTATAAATTTCGAAATTGTCCAAAATTACAAGTCTGGCCGATATCTGAGTTATGTTCTTAGTATATTTTATACTAACTATAATTATAATTATCTATCATACGTAATTACGCTATAAAACGTTAATTAATTATGATTATACTAATTATAATACGTAATTCGAATCTAAGTAATGTAAATTTTACTCGGACTAAATACATACGAATAACTTACTCTAATAAATTACGCTTAAATGAAACTCTCATGCACTTATCGCTATATTATTCTATAAATAAAAGTAAATAATAAATTTAAAAAAATATATTATTATAATATTCTCAAATGTTAAAAATTAATTAATTAATATACATTTATAATTGTGTGTATTTAATTACTCGCAGCAGTGGTATGCTGTGGCTGTTACTTAAAAATCATAAAATTAAATATATAATAATGAAGTTCAATTCAAGCGCGTAAAAAAATAAATCATGTTACTATTTACATTATATTATTACTACAATTTCATACATTTAAGAATAATTTGTTATTCCTCATAATAATTATGTTGGCAAAAATTATATTTTATACGTCAATTGACATCTAATATCGTGTCGCCGGTATTCTTCGGAATAATAAACCATAATGATCAGGAAGCAAAAAAAATGTGACCTTGTATCAGTCAAAAGTCTATTTGGTTTTGTAAATAATTCCATTGTAATTTGTTTTCGTTTCTAATTAGTTGCGGTATGATATAAATATTTAAAAATAACACACACACAATCTATGAGTTTACAAACGGTTTAAATAAGAAATGTAATATAAAAAAAAATTGTTTTTAATTTAAAATCATAACTAATATAATAAGGGGAAAAAAATTCATTGGCGTATGGGGTAACGAAAAAGAAAGTAAGAAAAATCGCCAATATCAGGTGATGAATGACGATGGCAAAGAGGAGAGGAATAAATATCTCCGAGCAAAATGAGTGATCGTTATGACGTTATTGTACGATAATATGTAATATTATCTGAATATACTACACTACAACAATATTATTTCTGTTACAATGTTTCTATATAAAAATTCTTCGTTATATTTCTATGTATTTAAATGAAAAAAATCCCCTTCTTCGTCAAATATAACATAAATTTGTTCAGATTTTTTTATCCAAAAAAATATCTATCGTTGTACGAATAGAAAAAAAAATTTCATATTATATTTTATTAAATAATTAAATAAAAATGTCAAATATTGAAATGTACCCGTGTAATAAAAAAAAGTATTAAATTTACTTATTTACGGCATATCGATAATATTACGTATCTGTAGTTCAAATTGAATTATAAGAAAACAAAAAAAAATTTTTTTCATTACAAATTATTATAAACGCTATACCATTTATATATTCGGTAAGGGGGGTGTTTCTTTTGTCGATGACGATGACTTTTACTTTTCTTCGCAACAATACGCGTTAGCGTAAAACGAAGTTTTACCACGAAATTGAGTAATAAATAAAACACAACTCCTCACGCCAACGTCGTTGTTTGATGAAGTGTGTGCCGTACGTGCTTAACGTGTACATTAACGAAGGCTGTAGTGTTTTTTTTTTTTTTGTATATCTATGACCGGGTATTTGTGTATATTAGGTACTTATACGTGTTACGTGAGGCTGTACAGTATACTGCAGCCGCGAGGACCTTAGATCGTCCAATGATTTTTTTTTTAATAATAATAATAATAATAATAATGATTTACGACGTCGTCGATTGTGTAACAAGTCTCGTCTTTATATATATATATATTATATGTGTATGAAAAGAAGAAAAAAAAACAACAACAATCTTTATAACTTTCACCGCGCCGAAGTCGGTCCACACGCGCGCGCGCAGGCAAAAGTAACCAACGGTAACTGCTACACTGCACACATAAAACACGCTTCGGATACACCACACGGATTACGTATATTTTTTTATTATTAGTTTATTTTTTTCTTTACATTTTACTTTTCGTCAAGACTTTTACCGCGCTGTTTTAATAACACTGATCGTTGGACTGCAGTGGCAGTTAGGCGAGCGACGGGAGAAAAAAAACGAATTCTATTTCTTTACGACATATAACCGACGAATATTATACAGACGATACGTATTTCGTAATTGTTACAACTGCGTTACAATAATAGTTATGTGTAATACGGTAAACGATACGTTTGCGTTGTTTAATAATTCATTTGCTCGTTTCGCTTGCGCAGTGATATTTTAACGCGCAACAGATTATCGTTTTTGTCCGAATCGCGTACCACGACACTCGCATCTGTATTTCATGTGTGTGCAGTGTTTCGAACATGAATTCTTTTCTCTTCATGATCACTGATATATTTCTTTTACCAATAACGCTCCTCAAATATGTACTTGCCGTGTACCTACACGACATCGGTAATAAATTAATAATAATAATAATTTGTGAGATTCGGTTGTGCAACGATGTATTTGGGTTATTCTCTTTCAAAAGATACGGGCTTCGAAATATTCTTGACGACACAAACAGGAATCGAAAAGCTAATATTTTAGCCATTCGCTTACGAACTATTATAATTTATATATATATATATATGGCCGCGGTTGAAACTATAACAGGGAAATATAATAACTATTATTACAACGTTATAACACGGCGATAAACGTTGTTGACGAGACTACACAATATCAATGCGTTTAGTTTTACGCGATATCTATAATAACCGAGTAATTTACAATAATAATAATAATAATAATAATGGAAAAAAAAAAGAATTCAACACGCCAAACGGTGAATTCTTCGACTTCCGCCACTGTACTCTCCGACGCACCTATATACTTACATCCGCGAGAAACGGTTTACAGTCGTGTTACGTTTTGACAGTAACGATTGAATTTCACGTGCGAACAAACATACTAAACCGCGATTAGTAAAACTAACGCTTTATTTTATTTTTGCGCCGCATAATCTTCTTTTACAGCACGCCAGCGACCGAAAAACGACATTTTTCATAATACGTAGAAAATTCTCATTCGTCGTAATAAAAAACAAATTATCGTTCAAACGCGTCAACGATTATAATGAATATAGTAATAGCTGGGGACGAGTGTATTTTACAACAGATCATTTCTCGCCGGCAATAGACATTGTTGTGTAAGGTTGCCCGCGGTATACCGCAAATTGCGCTAATGTATTCAATGTAATAATACTGAAATCGCGTTTTACACAGCTTATTGTAAAACCACCACGAATGTAATGCGCTATAATATATTCAAAATACCGAGTTAAGTTTGACTCTTAAAAAACGATTGCTCTAGACGTTCGACCGTTATACTAGGTGCATATTTTGATTGTCTATTACTATAATTAATGAATTTCCGCAATAATAATAATAAATTGCCATAAATAAACCCGCTCCGCATGATGTTTAATCTTTCGGTGCAGTTATAATATTTCTTAGGACTCTATTGCCTTCGTAAAACAACGTTGTAACGGAAAAAATACACGTACAGACAGTATTGTCCGACTAATCCAAATCCACGCAGTCTATTTCCAACGAAATATTCTATTCATCCTGAAGTTTTCTTCTCGTCGCAAATACGATCTCGTAAAATTATACACTTTTCAAGATAATTTCCACTTGATGAGTGGAAACTCATCGATAACGTAAACCCCCCCCCCCGCGAAATCAATACTACAATTGCATAAACATTTGAAACATTACACGCATTATTTTTTCAATACATTAAAAGCAAACGACGAATTAAATGATAATTACGCTAAAAACCGTTTGATAATTGACTCATAAGTTTATCCTATATACGTACTGTACACGCAAACGCCACGCGCTTTCTTATAAAACGGTACCTTACAAACTCATCATCAATTCGTGCGTACGGCACGTGCGTTTGTAGTCGGTGCGTACGCGCGATAATTTATTTTATATTACACAATTATTTTAGTCTAAAATTGTGTCAGTATTTGGAAATTTAATTGTATAAATGCTTGCTAATTAATTTTACTTGTAAGCCGCGGTCGATTGGAGAATAAAACAAATGGGGACTCCAAGACTCTAAAGAAATTAACGTCCTTTACAATGATTGAACTCAACCTGATCCGTGGGGGAATTCGCCTCATTCATTTTCATCGAATTATTACATTTGAATAACCTAACCAACTGTTACGACGAATACATTTTTTAAAACTTCTCATTTAAAGTATTGACGTATAAAAATTCACCCTGTCTAATTTGGTACCCGATTAATTTTAAATAACATTCCACGACTGTTGATAACTGTGATTTATCATCATACACAGTAATACAAATAAATTATTAACATAAGTTTTTTTTTTTTATTTCATTGAAATTTCAACTATAAGTTATATATATATATATGTCAACAATTATATACAAGATTAACATAAGTTAAATAATAAAATCATAATATTACAATAATTAATAATGCAAACGTATTTATGAAGTCGTTAAATTTAATATTTAAAAATATTTGATGTAATCGACAAGACACCAAATGAAGTGGGGTCGTATATATTAAAGTAAAACTGACGTGGTAACAAAATAGAATGCGTTATCGTGAAGTTTCCATAGACCATGATTAGAGAGCAGGTTACTATATGCTATACAGTCATCATAAATCATGACACCATAAATTATCATTATTATAAATGTTAATATTAATGTTAACGGATAAGACTTCTTGTTATGAATTATCAAAAAAATAAACGTTTAGACTATTATTATCTCTTATACAATGCAATTATACAAAATCGAAATTTCAATATTATTTTAACGAAATAACGCGTGTTGTCCGTTCCCTCGTTCTAATGAAAATTAAACGGGTATTCTCAAAAATCGAAGGAGAACACCATTTCCTCTTCCTCCCCCCCCCAATTCGAGCACTGTTTGTAAGCAAATCGCAAAACACTTCCGCGATGATTATTTTTACTCGGATGTTATTTTATTTGTTCATCCGGTTACGAAAAATCTTAATAATCTTAAAAATATTAATTATTTTTTTTTTTTTACAAACAATCCGACTGCGAGAACTGCCGTTATAATATATCCATTTTTTTTTTTTTATTATTATTCACTGAAACGCGTTGCATTAACACAGAATATACGAATACAGTTGCGAAAGATTATTTTGGCCGTATTATTTTCTCGTCGTGAAATTTCAAAATTATTATTTTGAAAACAAACGTTATTATAATACGTCTGACAAATCATTGACCCATCAAATTTAACCATCACACACATATTATATTATATCCTCCGTATACAATAGTGTGTGTGTGTGTACATATTGGTAAGCTATTATTTATTATTGTGTTTATATAATTACCAAATCATTTGACCTTATCACAAACACTGTAAAATACAATCGTTAAACTCAAACATTCTATTCATCGGTTATTAATTATTATTATTATTATTATTATTCTTTCTTTTACGAATTGATTATTGTATCAATATCAAAAACACGAATTACTGCATAAAAAAGAAAACTACGATTTTATTTCGCTTTTTTTTTTATTGTTTTAGTTACGGAGGAATGTCTCAGACCTAAACTTGGATCCGAAATATGACGATTGTTTTCTACTCAGATGGCTCGGAGGTATGATTTTAATTTTAAATACTTTAAACGATTAATACGTTTATAATAAACATATTTACATATGTATTTAATATCCGAGTAAATCGAATTATTTTAAAATTAGCAAATAACAATAATATCTTAAATCAATATCTCCGTTTTCATTGCCGGTATTAATATAGTTATATTTCTAAAATACAAAATGTTTCTGCATCACAGTTCGTACTTTTGATAATTTCATATATTTTATCTATTACACAAAATACGTATTTAGTTGTTTCTTCGCGGCGCGTTCCACATACGAATCGGCCTATATATTATATTTAGTAAACAGTGTGTAGTACATTTTGTATTTTACAGCCAGAAACTTCGATCCAAAAGGAGCGGAAGAAATGTTGAGAACGGTATGTGGACATTGTGGCATACGATATATATATATATTTTATTTAATAATTAAAAACAATAACATACGTATAAACGTGTATAAAAATATTCAAAAAATTGTTTCGTATAAAATTATGTGATATTTTATATATTCCTACTTCCTAGACATTTTTCCAAAGTTCGTTTTGAAAAAAATAATCGAATCGTCTTTTCGGATGTTATCGACTTGATACACCAAAACACTTTATAACATTTTTTAAATCAGTGCTATTGTTTTGTGTTCTTAACACATACAAATACATCATTACAATCGCATATTTTTTGTAAAGTGTTTTTTCTCACACTTTTTGTTCACTATAGTGAATTACTTTTTCACTTGGAATAAGACAAATTGTAATATATATTTAATTGCTAAAATTCAAGAGTACATAGGTATTAGAATATATATATATATATATATATAATAAAAATATATTTATTTTATATATAATATTATTTTAAATAATAATAATAATAAAAACCTCGAGCAAATTATTTTATACAGTCGATGCAATGGCGGGAAGAATGGTCGATTAACAAGGATGACGGTTGGAAACCGCCTCAAGTGCTGATTGACTACATACCGAGTGGCATCAGTGGCTACGACAAAGAAGGATCGCCAGTGGTCGTGCTCCCGTTCGCCGGGTTTGACATATGCGGTATACTCAAAGCGGCTCCTCCAAAGGATTTAATCAGATTCTTGGCGCAAAAAGTCGATTCGTACTTGGAAATAGCCAGACAATCATCGTTGAAACACGGTCCAAACGCATCGCAAGTGTGTTGTATTGTCGATTTGACCGACTTCAATCTGAGGCAGTTTACGTGGAGACCAGGTAGTTAAGGGATAATTATCAATAAAATCATGATAAATTGATAAAATGTCTTTTTTCACTCTCTCTTCACGCAGAAATCCCCCACCGAGAAAGTGCAAGTGTATCTACCCTGAAACCGAGGTGTATCTTTTACAGTTAGCTTAAGTCAAAACTTAGTGCTTTCTTTTTAATTTTTCAATTTTATCCAAAACAATTTTGTTTTGTTTTGTTGTACAATATGATTATATACAAATGTTCTATATATAGGTATATTTTATATATTATATATATATATAAAATGACAAATTTTTATAAATTATCATCAATTCATTTTTTATCAATTGAACTGATATTTTTTTGTAATTATACACAAATTTAAAAACCCCATCATTGAATTTCAAATAATTTTATTTCAACCTAACTGCAAAATTTTTCTTTTCTATGAACTAAATTTTTTTATTTGACACTTTAATTGAAATTTTACATATATTTTGTACTGTGCACTTGGTCTACCTATGTATTATTTTTCAATTATTAATTCAAGTTAATTAATTTTTAAATAATAAAATATTCCCACTGACATTGAACGGTAGTATACTCGTATGTAAAAAAAAAAAAAAAGCTGAGGCGTTGTCTCTATATTTTTATGCAATAAGTAATATTCCCCAATAGTCAAAATGTTACATTGATCATTATTATAAAACAACTATTAAAAATAATAATTATTGTATAAAATACATTGCTTTGACCTCGTCAAAACCAACGAAGTATAAATCATTTCGCACATCCCTAAGATACTATATTATAATAAATCTGTTATGATTTGGAAAAAAAATTATTAAACATAATATTCGCGCGTAATATCAATATTTTTTTTTTTACAATTTCTCGAAAACCTGAACGTTATAATACTATTTCGATCCGTTTTGTACACGTTTAAATATACGTATCGATACGTGTTAATTCTAATGATCTGAATATTTTGTTTAACGTCACCGATTGTCTTAATTACATAATGACACAAACAATTTGATTCAGCTGCCGAGATGACGATCAACTTGTTGCAAATGTACGAGGCCAACTATCCAGAGATATTAAAAGCGTGTTACGCCATTAACGGTACGTCAGAATGATATGAACATAATATATTAAATATTATATATATTTTTAATATTATTTGTGTAATTGTGATGTTTTATATATATATATGTATGAATAAAATAAACGTGCATTTTTTAGCCCCAAAAGTATTCGCTTTTGCATTCAACGTTCTGAAAAACATTCTCACTGGTAATACAATGAACAAGTTCATCGTTTATAAGGCGGACCCGAGCAAATGGAAACCTGTGTTGGCGAACGCCATCGATCCAGACCAGTATCCCGAATTTTTGGGCGGTGAACAAAAAGATCCTGATGGTGACCCAAGATATATCACTAAGGTGAGTCACATTTGCAAGTGGCAGCCCACGCGATTCAACAAAATGTTAAAGAGAAAAAAAAATATATATATATAAATGTTCGCAGCATAAGAAATTGAGTGTAAAATTGTTAAACACTGTTTTAAACTATACTTTAATGTCTGGTTTTTCGTTTTATGCACAAGGAATACGTATTGCTATTACCGAAAAGAACTCTACTCGTTTAAAATCATCCCTACATATATTATCTTTCTTTAAAAAATTTCAAATCAAAAGAAATTTTATCTCGGATATAGAACGTTTTCGTGAATATGAAACTTTTCAAAATGAATTTCTGATTTATAACTATGCAGTGAACGTATACGAATAAAACTATTTAATATTATATAGTACATGTATTATAATTGCTAAGCCGAGCGTTTATCGCGCCTTGACTGATCCTTATGTGTTTTTCCCGCTCATTTCAGTTCGTTTTCATCGCTATTGACATCAGTTTCGTAAGTGTATGGTAACCATTTACCGTTGTTGGCATTCACAGTGATCGGTGTCTATCTATAATTTGTAAAAAAAAAAAAAAAAAAATGACACCTAATTATATACATATAGATTAAGTAGTTTTATTATAATCTAAAATTCAACGTATATTAACCTACGTCACAAACAATAAATGCGAACATAGAATGATTATACAATTTATAGCTACACGTATATCATAAATTCATAAATCATAAAATGATTAATGAATGTAAAAACTTGTTATTATTATTATTATTATTAATATTATTGTTATTTAAATACACATATTGTTATAGATAAATCAAGGAGGAAAGGTACCAAAAGAATTGTACTTGAAGAACGATAAAAAATTGATGCATTCGGATGACATGACATTAGTAAATATTAGGAAAGGCGACAAGCTATATTTGAAATATACAGTTACGGTTCCACAAAGTTTTTTGAGGTAATTACGTAAAATATAGAATTATTTTGGTTTAGACCGCAGTTAGACACGCTGTTGTTGAATCTGTTATCTTAGAAGAGTATAGTTTAAGAATAATTGTATATATTAAATTAAAATGATAAGTTAATTTTTCGTTAAACATTTTTTAGGTATAAAAAATTATGAAAAAAATTCAAATTCAAATGTTATCATAAAATATAACAATGTTCATCGCGTTTCAGTCAATGATCAACAATGCGATATTTATAATATTCTAACTTAATGTAATCATAATGGTTAATTACTTATTATATTATATACCTACGTAATAAGACATTAAAAAAATATTAAAGACGCGTGACTATTCGATTTATGTATAAGTTCAGATTCATTTTATAGGTATACTCGTATATTCTAATTTCCGCTGTACTTGTAATTTAACGACATTAATATACCGTATTAATTTATTCCACTAAACAATTAATTAAAATTCGATGTTATAGTATCAGAATAAATTTCGCGTTCACGTTTCAACGTTTTCATTGGATCCCAAAAAGAGTTAAACTATATAATAATATGTATTCGCTATTCGAAACCCAAGCCTAACGAGTAATTCATGAATTTTATAAATACGTTAGGTGGCGATTCAAAACCGAAGGACACGATATCAAATTCGGTATATTGGCAACAGACTCGGAAAACATACAAACCGTAATGATGCCGGTAAAGAAAGTTGCGTGTCACGAATTCGAAGAGATCGGTGTAATCAAATGCAAATACCCGGGCGAATGTAAGTGATTTAACATAATATTATAGACATTTTTTCGTCAGTCAACAACGAGACGCAATGATTTTTTTATCCCATACAGATACGGTGATATTCGACAATAGTTACAGTTTCATACGTAGCAAGAAGCTGGCTTACAGCATACGTATTGCGCTGCCTGTCAAGGAAAAGACCATCAACACGATCGATCAGATAGTCGACGAAGAAGAATAATGATAGTATTATATAACGATGTAGTAAGTTTAATCGAATCGCAATTGTCGTGTTGGTCGGTGCGCGTCTATTCGAATTCTAAATTATGTTTAAATTATCTACTGAAATAATATATATTAATGTAATAACGCACGTTTAAAAACATATATCCACGTGACCATGTGTACAACGGATTATTCATTACCATTTTATTATTATTATTATTATAATTATAATTGTTGGATTTAACGTATCAATATATAAAATAGCATTCATTTTGAGATAATCACCATATTACGCGCGATTATTGTAAAGTTCATCAAAGCGCGTCTTCCGAGTAATCGAAAAATCGCTGCTAACAAAATTCGCCGTTGATTTTTGATCCGTAGAGAAACAATTCAATAGCTAATCTCAATTTATATTATCTAAATACAGTATTTACTCCTCTCCACCGGTATTTATTACAATTAAACTGTATTTTATTTTTTAAAACTTTTTTTTTCACTCTAAATCATACGTCGAAAGACATCCAGAGATTTTGCAATACGACATTTACTATTCGTTACAATGAATATTTTAACCTAACCCTATTGTAAAAGCGTGTACTTATATGATTCACTAATTTTCTTCAATCAACTGTCGCGTGTGTTTTTAAAGCAACAATTATTGTCACATATTGTTTTGGTTTTTTTTTCACTTTATACCGTCACGATTTTTATACTATAAAATAATTGTACGAGATTAGAGCTATTTATATATAACGTAAAATATGTATACTTACATGTTATGTGCCAAAAAAAAATAAAAATAAATATTGTATGAATAATTATTGCATTTAATAATATACTTTGTTTACACTAATAATGTCTAATCGATATGTTAAATTTAATCGTATATTCGCTTATTTGTGTGTATATTGTAAATCGTTTATTATATTATCATATAATTTTCGTTTAAAAAAGTAATTCCAACCGATGGAATCCACGTATACGTTACAGAGTACTGAAACTGCACTATACAGTAGTGTAGTCGAATGGGGTTAGGTGGGTCATTTTAAAAATCTTGTGTATTTAAATTATAGATATTTCCTATGTGTCAACAATGACAAATACACGGATTGGAAAACATAGTGTGAAAAAGATACAAAAATTAATTATAACGATTACGTAATTAACAATTATTTAGTAAAACAAACGCGTTAAATTAAAATCCTTTATACATACTAATTATATTCGTGTGTATAATATTCACGAGTTCAAAAATGTATTTTCACTGGACGTTGAAACATTTAAAATGTAATGACAACATATCAATGATTGTATGAGTTATAATAACTTCTATTTGGTGAAGTGGTTATTTTCTTTTTAACTTAGACCCTGTTCTCAAACTATTGCAATGGCAGTGGGGTGGTGTATTAACAAGATCCATTCTCATCTTCCTTTCCAAAAAAAAAAAAAATTACGGTTTACCAAACTCACTAATACGCTCAAATATAAATATATATATATAAAAAATTAATTTCACTTTTAAAATGTACACTAACGTTACAACACAGATATCCAGAGTCCTATATAGATGGTCTCGACAATTATGTCTACAGTTCTTTTGTATTACAATTATAGCGAAATAAAAATTAAAACTATTTTTTTTACACGATTGCACCTTATAATTGTATAACATAGTTTAAAAAAAATTAACGATTTATTGTTGACGAACAAAAGAACGTAATATATTTAACGATATAAAAAAATAATATTGAACAGAGAGGAACTTTCTTTTTCAGATAATTACACGACATCATATGAACCAAAATTATATCGACACTATTGTACGAGCAAAATGATGTTCAACAATATTATAAAATATAATAATATAATTATGTATATGTTTTAATTTTTTTTTATATACTGGCCAATATGACGAATAATAATAATAATTATACAAAATAACAAAAACAATACCTAGAAACGTATTTATATAATACGCTAAAGGGACCTTAATTGAATAGTAATACAATCATTCAGTTATATTACGTCGAACGGCAAATCGACATCTCTTATAGCATATTTATTTATTGTAATAACAGAGAAAAGTAACTTGTATTATATTATGGAAGCCACTAAGACAAAGTCAGCTATGAGTAGAATATGGAAGAAAATAGCGAACAGCTTCCTATTCTCTTGCTTCCGGCGAACAAAAAGATCAACGAAACAAATGCCTAATTTGATAGCAGACGACACAAGAACGGTACGATTTTTAAAACCGTTTTCAAAATTGTTATTCTGAACATAATTCAATGATATAACGTACAAAGATTATTATTTATTTACAAATATTGATATTACAATTTCTCATATTCTCATTTCTTTACTATTTTATAATAATCTCGGTATAACCGTTTAAAGCGATTGCGGGATTACTCTACTACAAATACGAAAAAATCAATACTTTTACTAAATAATCGATATTCTTTTACAGACTGGTTCTGCCAAAGCAACAACTCGCAATCGACACATCGAAATACGTGATAGAAAACGTGTGACGTTTAGGCACCATAATGACGATGACCGAGCAAGCGACTGGGATTTCAGATTAAGGAGTTACAGGTAACTAACAGTTTTTCTTTTCGTTTTATGTATTAGCCTAAAAAGATGTGATAAAACCGTAAAGTAAGAGTGATTATTACGTACAAATAATCTTATGCATATTTCTAATGACATACCTGATAATTTAGACGCGATGGCGTCGGCCATAGGAATATCGAATTTTATCGTCCGATATGGTGTTACAATTGTAACGAAATCGGGCATGTGTCACGTTATTGCCCATATAGAAATGTCGAACGTCGATTTGACAGTAATGGTACATGGAGAAGTAGATGTTACTATTGTAATAGGACTGGTCATTTAACCATAAATTGTTTGGAAAAAAGGTAATTACCAATAATGTTGTATTCGTTATTGAAAAGAGGAGCAAAATGATTTCTAGCAAATTATATCAAATATCGTTTTTGTATTAAATCCATTTCAATATTAACAGATGGCTTATTACATGAGATTATATATTTTCTATTTATACAATTTTCGAATATCTATTTCCGAGTAGATAACATTAACAGTTGCGGTTTTATTTTTTGATACAGATATAGTGGTAGAAAATTTTCGGTCGATAGGAATGACTACAATAGTAGTGCCGGACGTATTACGGCTCGTGATCGCCCGGTGAGTGACAAATTACTCATGAATATAATATCAGATAACAATGAAGTTTATTTTCTATCAGCATCCAGCTACAGTTGAAAAAAGTAGTGAGAAGAAGCAAGTTAAAGAAGTTGCAGTGCCGTCGAAAACATTATCGCAAGGCGATAATGTGGAGAAGGAACGTGTTCCAACGACAGAAACGACGACAGTTTCGTCTTCCGCGGACCCTGTAAACGCTGAGAATTTGAAGAAAAACACGTCCGAGGTATAAAGCACTTTCTTTTTATATATAAATATTAAATGCAGTGTTTTTGTGGTTGGACATTCGTTATATCCGTCACTGGTGATTTTATTTTTAACTTCTACGAAGACGTGTAAATCTTTCTGTTCGTCTCTGAATAATCGATATTCTGTTCAAGTCGCCCGTTAAGTGCACTGATGCCAAGGACAGTAAGAACGATAACGCGGATTCTGCAAACGTAGCAACTAGCAGCAATCCTGACGACGGAACCAGTAGTGGCAAAAGTGACGGAGTCAAAAAACTCGTACCCAAACGGGTGATATTTAATGAAAGGGACCCACAACGCGATAGGCCGGAATTCATAATCAAATGTCACAGGTAAGTACTAATTTCGTAAATCGTAACGGTGTTATTAGAAATCTTTGCGTTGAATCCGTACAGTAGAAATATCAATAAACAATAATTCGTATTGTTTTTGATTTGCACGACGTATGGTGTATAAATTCAATGTTTTAGATGCAATGGCGTTGGCCATACGAAACGTAACTGTTTCGGTGCGATGGTGTGTTTCAATTGTCGCGAAACAGGGCACGCAAGTCATAACTGTTCACAAAAAACGGCGGAACGTCGACCGAGCAATAAGTGTACCGGCCAGTGCGGAAATACGTGCGCCAACTGTAAGACGACCGTACGTTTCACCAGAAATTATACAGAAGATCGGTAATAATATATTCGTTTTTGTAATTCTGTACAAGTAGATAATATTAACTATTGTGAATTTTGTTGATGCTGCAGATATGGCAATAGATACTTTCCTGCTTTTAACAGAAACTGGAATAATTTTGGACGTACTACGCCTGGTTATTGTGATAATTGTGGTCAACGAGGTCACTGGAGTCGTGAATGTCGCAAACTCTAATAAGTTCAATATTTAATATCTTTATAACTTATTTTTCAGAGTTACGAGAACTTCACCGTATTCTTCTTGAAATTTGAAGCTTATTGTTACCACAATTTGTTTTGGATGTCTAATCTGTCTTATTTCTTTTTTTATGTGATTTTTTGAATTATGTTTGAAACATTTTAGATTAAATTCGTCTTGATTTTCTTCTTGATTTTTTTGGCTCAAGTGAGCCTGAAAATAATTTTTCTTTTTATAATAAACCTACTACAAATACAATTCATCTCATAAGTGTAAAATTGTTTAACAGTTAAATGTAAATTGTACTAATATAAATGAATATATAGTGTATAAATTAAATATATTTATAAATGTTAATTTAAAATTAATTTGCAATTTATAGGCTTCAATATCTATTGATGAATGGATTACGATTAGTAATGGATTTATGGAAAAATGGAACTTTCCACGGTGTGTTGGAGCTGTTGACGGAAAACATGTTATGATACAAGCTCAGCCCAACTCTGGGAGTGAATTCTATAATTATAAAGGTTTTCATAGTATTGTATTACTGGCAGTTGTTGGTTTCGATTACAAATTTATATTAGTAGATATCGGTTGCAATAGTAGACACAACGACAGTAGTATTTTTTTACGTTCAGAAATCGTGCCTTATTTAGAAAAACAATTACTTAATATGCAAATTCAAAAATTACCCGGAGGAAGTACCCCTGTTCCATACATAATACTTGGAGATTCTGCTTTTGGCTTACAACCTTATTTATTAAAATTTTTCACATGCTACAGCAATGAACAATATGCTTTATAGAGTATTCAATTATAGATTGTCGAGAGCCAGAAGAACTGTGGAAAATGCATTTGGAATCGCAGCTTCTGTTTTTCGAGTTTTACGTAAACCTATTATGCTTAAGCCAAATAACGCTGATCGTGTAATATTTGCTATCACTTGCCTACATAATTATTTGCGTACTAAGCAAAATACTAGAAATTTATATACACCTTTTGGGAGCTTAGATCATGAAAAATCAGATGGTCAAATACAACCAGGTACATGGAGAGTAGAAGGAATGTCTACCAGTAGTTTATTGAGTTTAGACAAGAATGGACCAAAAAATATTAGTGTAACTGCAAAAGATGTACGAAAGGAATTTATGAATTATTTTGTATCAGGAGAAGGAGAACTACCTTGGCAATATAACCATTATATACTAAACATGGAAACGAGACCTTTAAATGTGGCTTAATATATAGTATTGTAGTATATTGTATCAGTTTACTTATTATTATTATTATAATAATAATAAAAATAATTATTTATTTATCATTATTATCATTATGTGTTTTTTTTTAAATATTAATAAATAAAGTTGCAATTTATAATATCTATATATATTATCTTATTAAATAAATATTATTTACATATATTATATATCTTATTTATTTACAAAACTTACAATAGTTAAATTGCTGACTGTTTTTCTACTAACATTGCCCTCGGTGGATAAAAATTTCAATGATTCAAAGTATGCCCATTTACTTTTATATACTTCGTCTGCTCCTTGGCCAGTTCTAGATGTTTTTTATCGCAATTATAGCGAAATAACAGTTTACCCTATTTTTTTTTTACACGTTTATAACTTATAATAAAATAATATAGTTTACGGAAAATTAATATAAAATGAATTTATAATAAGGAAATTTATAATTATTCCACCGATCACGAATTCTCAGGAAATAACTGAGTTGACAACAAATAAAGAAAAAGAACAATTTATCCAATATTGTTAATATCATACACTGAATGAATGCGAGGACGCCTTACAAAATGCCTCGCTAAAGCATTTGAACATATCAATACAATATTTATAAATAAACTTATTTAAATTGCGATTTACAATGTGATTCGAAATGTTCGTAATATTTTACGCTTCTTCGAAAATACTGGTACATATTAGAAATAATTAAAAAAATTATGTAACGCTTTACGTGTTGACCAACATAAGAACGCAATATATTCAACGATATAAAGTAATAACATTGACCAGAAAGAAAATTTTTTTTTTTCAAAAAAATTAAACGACATCATAAGAAAAGAAAACCAACAATATTTTAAGAGTAAAATAATTTTCAACAATATTATAAAATATAATAATATAATCATACGTTTTATTTTTTTTAAATACAGGCCAATATGACGAATAATAATAATAATAAAAAATAACAAAAACATTACCTAGAAACGTATTTATATAATACGCCAAAGGAACCTTAATTCGATAGTAATAAAATCATTCAGTTATATTACGACGAACGGCAAATCGACATCTCTTATAGCATATTTATTAATTGTAATAATAGAGAAAAGTCACTTGTATTATATTATGGAAGCCACAAAGACAAAGTCAGCTATGATTAGAATTTGGAAGAAAATAGCGAACAGCTTCCTATTCTCTTGCTTCCGGCGAACAAAAAGATCAACGAAACAAATGCCTAATTTGATAGCAGACGACACCAGAACGGTACGATTTTTGAAACCATTTTCAAAATTGTTATTTTGAACATAATTTAATGATATACAAGGATTATTATTTGTTTACAAATATTAATATTTCAATTTCTCATATTCTCATTTCCTTACTATTTTGCAATTATCCCGATATAACCGTTTAAAGCGATTGCGGGATTACTCTACTACAAATACGAATAAATCAATACTTTTACTAAATAATCGATATTCTTTTACAGACTGGTTCTGCCAAAGCAACAACTCGCAATCGACACATCGAAATACGTGATAGAAAACGTGTGACGTTTAGGCACCATAATGACGATGACCGAACAAGCGATAGAGATTTCAGATTAAGGAGTTGCAGGTAACTAACAGTTTATCTATTCGTTTCATGTATTAGCCAAAAAGATGTGTTGAAACCGTAAAGTTTCCGACATTCACGACTCCAGTGACCTCGTTGACCACAATTATCACAATAACCAGGCGTAGTACGTCCAAAATTATTCCAGTTTCTGTTAAAGGCCGGAAAGTATCTATTGCCATATCTGCAGCATCAACAAAATTCACAATAGTTAATATTATCTACTTGTACAGAATTACAAAAACGAATATATTATTACCGATATTCTGTATAATTTCTGGTGAAACATACGGTCGTCTTACAGTTGGCGCACGTATTTCCGCACTTGCCGGTACACTTATTGCTCGGTCGACGTTCCGCCGTTTTTTGTGAACAGTTATGACTTGCGTGCCCTGTTTCGCGACAACTGATGCACACCATTGAATTATGTTCAGAATAACAATTTTAAAAACGGTTTTAAAAATTGTACCGTTCTTGTGTCGTCTGCTATCAAATTAGGCATTTGTTTCGTTGATCTTTTTGTTCGCCGGAAGCAAGAGAATAGGAAGCTGTTCGCTATTTTCTTCCATATTCTACTCATAGCTGACTTTGTCTTTGTGGCTTCCATAATATAATACAATTTACTTTTCTCTGTTATTACAATTAATAAATATGCTATAAGAGATGTCGATTTGCCGTTCGACGTAATATAACTGAATGATTGTATTACTATTCAATTAAGGTCCCTTTGGCGTATTATATAAATACGTTTCTAGGTATTGTTTTTGTTATTTTGTATTATTATTATTATTGTTATTATTATTCGTCATATTGGCCAGTATATAAAAAAAAATTAAAACATATACATAATTATATTATTATATTTTATAATATTATGTTCAACAATATTTTGCTCGTACAATAGTGATTGCATATAACAATAATTATTATTTTCTATCAGCAACCAGCTACAGTTGAAAAAAGTAGTGAGAAGAAGCAAGTTAAAGACGTTGCACTGCCGTCGAAAACATTACCGCAAGGCGATAATGTGGAGAAGGAACGTGTTCCAACGACAGAAACGGCGACAGTTTCTTCTTCCGCGGACCCTGTAAACGCTGAGAATTTAAAGGAAAACGCGTCCGAGGTATAAAGCACTTCCTTTTTATATATAAGTATTAAATGCAGTGTTTTTGTGGTTGGACATTCGTTAAATCCGTCACTGGTGATTTTATTTTTAAATTCTACGAAAACGTGTAAATCGTTCTGTTCGTCTCTGAATAATCGATATTCTGTTCAAGTCGCCCGTTAAGTGCACTGATGCCAAGGACAGTGCGAACGATAACGCGGATTCTGCCAACGTAGCAACTAGCAGCAATCCTGACGACCGAACCACTAGTGGCAAAAGTGACGGAGTCAAAAAGCTCGTAACCAAACGGGTGACATTTAATGAAAGCGACCCACCACGCGATAGGCTGGAATTTATGATCAAATGTCACAGGCAAGTATTAATTTCGTAAATCGTAACGGTGTTATTAGAAAATCTTTGCGTTGAATCCGTACAGTTGAAATATCAATAAACAATTATTCGTATTGTTTTTGATTTGCACGACGTATGTGTATAAATTCAATGTTTTAGATGCGATGGCGTTGGCCATACGAAACGTAACTGTTTCGGTGCGAAGGTGTGTTTCAATTGTCGCGAAACAGGGCACGCAAGTCATAACTGTTCACAAAAAACGGCGGAACGTCGACCGAGCAATAAGTGTACCGGCCAGTGTGGAAATACGTGCGCCAACTGTAAGACGACCGTATGTTTCACCAGAAATTATACAGAAGATCGGTAATAATATATTCGTTTTTGTAATTCTGTACAAGTAGAAAATATATATATATATAAGTTCTATATTTATTATCTATATAACTTATTTTTCAGAGTTACGAACACTTCACCGTATACTTCTTGAAATTTGAAGCTTATTGTTACCACAATTTGTTTTGGATGTCTAATCTGTCTTGTTATGAACTTAGCACAACAAATAAAAATAAACGTACGCCAAAGTAATTAGTTCTAATATAAACTTTATTGTAATATTATCCAATTAATATACAAATCGACTGTCGCGTATTCGTATAAAACTAAGACTGAATGCTCTGTTGTGTTGGCCGACGGGCGACGACGAGCAAGACTCTGTTTACTAACTCAGCGAATTCCTTCTCGTTGTCGTCGTCGTCGCTGTCGTTCAACACACAATTCCTGATAGTTATAATATTAACATATACGTTAAATAAAATTGTAGGGGTTCGTAACACCCCCCAACCTAAATGGCACCTGGGGGCCTAATGGTCCCAAGGTTCCATATCAATTATATAAACTTAATTATTTAGGTATAACCTATCAATTATATAAACTTAATTATTCCCTGATTCCTTGTCCTGATCAGCTTGTATGTCCGCTAACTCAGGCTCATACATCTTTACATTTTTTTTTCTTAGTATAAATACAATTATAATAATGAACATAATTATAAAAACATAGACAATTACCAAATGAAATTCTAGTTTTCTAAATAGTAAAGGTTCTGAGTCTTTGTGACGAAGACTGTCCATGCCTACTGCATGACGTGCTAAAGAATTGAAAGTTTTAAACAAATTTACATTCGTAATGTTCTGGGGTATTATATTATCAAGCTTCCTTGATAAGGTAGACAACATACTGTCTGTCTGACCACTTGGAACTAAATCTAAATCAATTTTTCTGTTATTGTTCAAAGGTAGTATAACGAAACCTAAACTATGTATTTCACATTTAGAGGAGGTCGATAGTCTGCCCACCCCAGAGATTTCAACATTAAACGATTGTTCTGGATTGTTACAAATAATGGTACCCACTTCTGGCTGTGTATAAAATAACCATGAATTGGTTTGTGGTATCCGACTCCACAATGGGGTATTTATTGATATGTATTTAATGTTGCAAGATTTAGGAGGTTCTGCTGATTTTTGAGAAGCGCTATTTCACAAAAATCAGATCTATCTTTAAGGTGAATGGACTGACTACCTCTACATAATTTGAAAGTTCTCAAATCTATGCACAAATCCCATTGATCTTGTGTCATGGTGAAGAATTTTTGGTTATCACTACTTAAAGCTAGATAGTCAGATTCAGGTGCAATTAAAACAAAATTATTATTATTTATTGGAATTGGTAAAGGAATCGGGTGATAAACGGAATATTTTTCATTAGAAATCAAAGGAATTCTCATAATAAATATCAAAAAATTATCTTCGTGAAAAATCGATATGTCCGATGTTCTGTAAAGTTCTGGTATAAGTTCTGTGCGGATCTCCATAGGAAGTGCTACTCCCATTGGTAGGTTCATTTTGATCTTTAAGCTCTGCTATTATTCTTTTTGCGGAAAATACACTGGTGTGTATTTTTCCTTGCATAGCTGAATTTACAATGGCAATGAGGTTCTGCGTTTCGTAGGCGTACTGATTTAATGTTATTTCAAAAGTAATGCTTGTTCTACTAGAGTTTCTTGGATCAATAATTTATGAATATCTTCTGTATTTTTATTACTAGGGTCTGTAAAAATAATATGTTCTTTTCTATTTTCTGTTCATTTTGTATGATGTGTTGCAATGTATCATTTGCTTCGCTGATGTCAGTCTGCGTGATACGAATTTTATCTTCTATGAGATTAATATTCTGTTGTTTGTTATGTGCGAGTTCGGTTACTTTATTAAAAATAACTTCTATGTCGAGATTTAAGGCGGCACCACACAGTACGTTGGCCAGACGACCGATGGTTTTCCCAAAACCTCTGCGAGATCTGATCTTAGAACTCACTTCTTGTCCGATTGATAATAAAATGTTCCGATGATTTGATTCAATCTCATATAGGTACGGAAGTGTAGCTTGAACAATTGCTTACAACTTTGTGATATTTCAGTGTTTTCCATATCCTGTGATAAATCACTGCAAGCTCTTGTGGTAGAATTATAGAAACTTACCAACGTTGCGTATCTCACACTGTACTTGTCAAGATCCACGTATGTGATTAAATCCCAATCACTCTGTGATGTCCTGGTATTACCTTCAAATTGGTAATATAGACCGTTGTGGTTAGTAAAGGTCGTGGTATTATACATATTTGCCATAATGTTCTGTGTCGTTGCCAATATCAGCAAGAGGTTCTGTACTGCCATCTTCCTGTAACATGCAGGATTGACATTGTTATTCATGGAAAGGTTTTAATAAGTTCCGATGAATGGTCTGTCTTTTCCTTTCTTATTTATTACTACGTTGTTAGTTAGTGGATCCACATGTAAAACTTCGTATGGTCCTAACCACCGATTTGTCAATTTATTTTTTGAAGTTTTGTCTTGTAATAAAACTCTGCTTCCTACTATAATGTTCTGGCGATGTGAGGTTCTGTCATACCGTGCCTTGGATTTTCCCTTCGCTTCTAATAGGTGTTCTCTAGCAATTGCTTGCGATTCCTGTATCTGTTTCTTTATTTCATACTGGTAGTCGTCATAGTTATATTGAGGTTCTGGAGTTGTCGACAATGACGTTGGCACTACCACAGGATTTCCATAAACCAATTGATAGGGTTGAAACTTTGTCGCTGAATGGATAGTTGAGTTATGGCAAAACATTGCATACGGTATTTTGGTGTCCCAGTTATGCTGGTCCTTCTCTACGAAGTTTCTCAAATATTCGCCTAAAGTCCTATGACTTCTTTCCAGGCTACCATTACTCTGAGGGTGGTATGGTGTCGTTGAAGTCTGCCGTATTTTTAATAATCGACATACTTCTTTGAATATTCTGCTCAAAAATTCTGTACCACAGTCGGTTACGAGACTTTGTGGTATTCCATGGAGACATACGAACTGGGTTACAAAATGATGGGCAACTGTGTTCGCCTCATGATTCTCCATTGGTACAGCCCATGCGAATTTAGTGAGATCGTCCTGCATAGTAAGAATAAAGACATTCCCATGATGCGATTTTGGCAATGGCCCGACAACGTCTAGGAATATCTTCTCAAATGCTCTGGTTGCTGTGGTCGTAATTACCATAGGCTCTTTGGACGTTCGATTACTCACTTTATTTTTCTGACACGTTAGGCATTTTCGAATGTACTCCTTGATCTGTTTTCTCATACCTGTCCAATAGTATTGTTGAGAAATTCTCTGATAAGTGCGTAATATCCCTTGGTGTCCTCCTAAAGGGTTGTCATGAAATTCCTTAAGTATTCGAGATTTATCTTCTTCTGATAATTCATCTCGTACTATTACTTCAATGTTTATTGCTGAATCTCTGAAAATGTAACGTAACATTGAACGAACTATTTTCCATTCAAGCCCGTCTATTCCACAACCTAGACGTGGGCTTGCGAGTTGGGTGATTTGACGTTCTGTGCAGATTTTCTTAAGATTCTGGAGGCTCTGAAATAAATGTGGATATGTAGGTTTTTGCCAATAATGCTCCTTGGTAATGAGGTAAAATACTGTTCTATTACCGTCTTCTATTGAAGCTACCTCCGTGACAGTCTTTTTCAATTTGCGTAATTGTGTAAGTTTACCAAATTTTCTTCTCATTGCTTTTGCTATTCCTTGCGACATTTTAAAATCTGCTGACACACAGTGCATTAAAGAGACATTTGATTCGCAACTAAAAAGGTCTCCTGATTTCTCTAAAACGTTTGGAGTAGATTTCTTTAAATTAGGATTGGCTTGTAAAAATGTCTGATAATCTTCCGATAGTATTAATGCTTTTGGCAAAGTGGCTGTAGATTCTGAAGTTTTCGTAAGTTCTGAAGTTTCTGTAGATTCTGAAGTATCTGTAGATTCTGAAGTTTCTGTAGGTTCTGAAGTTTCTGTAAGTTCTGAAGTTTCTGTAGGTTCTGAAGTTTCTGTAGATTCTGAAGTTTCTGTAGATTCTGAAGTTTCTGTAGGTTCTGAAGTTTCTGTAGATTCTGAAGTTTCTGTAGATTCTGAAGTTTCTGTAGGTTCTGAAGTTTCTGTAGGTTCTGAAAGTTTTTGTGCTCTGGTTACGACTCGATGTATTCTGCTAAGAGCATCTGCATTTGTATTGCTTGATCCAGGTTTATAGTGAATTTCATATTCATATTCTTCCAGTTTTAATCTCCATCTTGTAAGTCTGGATCCAGGATCTTTTATGTTGAATAACCAGCTTAATGCTCGATGATCCGTAATAACATTAAATTTTTGTCCGAATAAATATGGTCTGAACTGTTTTACTCCCCAAATTATGGCACACAACTCTTTTTCGGTAGTATTATAATTTTGCTCTGCTTTATTAAGAGTTCTTGATGCATATGCTATAGGAGGGTCTTTTCCAATCTGTCCTTGTGACAGAACGCATCCTATTGCATAATTACTGGCATCGCATGTGAGATTAAAGGTTTTGTTAAAATCTGGATATTGAAGTAAAGGTTCTTTCGTGAGGATTGATTTTAATTCTTCAAATGCTGCTTGACAATGATCTGACCAATAATAAACAACATCCTTTTTCAATAGTGACGTAAGTGGTTTGGCAATCTGTCCATACCGGGGTATGAATCGGCGGTAATATCCGGATAATCCTAGGAAAGATTTAATCTCTTTCTGATTCGTCGGAACTGGAAAATTAAGGACACATTTGATTTTCTTTGGATCCGGTTTAACTCCTTAGTCGGTTATGACATGTCCTAAATATATTGCTTCTTTCCGCATAAATGAACATTTGGTCGGTTGGAGTTTAAGTTTGAAGTTTCTGAGCCTTTTAAATATTTTCTGCAATTTTTCTGTGTGATCTTTGATGCTCTGTGCATATATCACTATGTCATCTAGATATACGAATGCCTTTAGACCATTTAATCCTGCTAACACAGTATTCATAAGACGCTGGAACGTTGCTGGAGCTCCTTTTAATCCAAATGGAACTCTTGTAAACTCAAAATGTCCCTTGTCAGTGGAGAATGCGGTTTTCTCTTGATGCTCTGGGTGCATTCTGACCTGATGATATCCTTGAGCTAGATCCAAGGTTGTGTAATATTTTGATTTTCCTAATTGGTCGAGAATTTCTGTAATGTTCGGTAATGGGAATGCATCTCCTATAGTTACTTGGTTAAGTTTTCTGAAATCAACACAGACTCTGTATTTAATATTTCCCTCACTGTCGCGTTTTGGTACGACTAATAATGGTGCGTTCAAGGGCTTCTGCTTGGAACAATGATCTTTTCCTTTTGAAGACTTTCTATTTGTTTGTCGATTTCCTGTTTATGTTTAAACGGTAAACGATACGGACGTTCGTTGATTGGTTGAGCATTAATGGTTGTTTTAATTTCGTGCTGAATAGCATCGGTGCAGGTTAACTTGTCTCCTTCTAATAAGAATACATCAGAATATTCCTTACAAATTGACAACAAGGAATTTTCTTCTTCTGAATTAAGATGATCTGTTTTAAGAGCGTTTTCTAGTCGAGATAGACGACTACTGTCCGCACGAGGTTCTGTATTGTCTTGAATTTGCGTTGTATGTATATAGGCTTCGTTGTATTCCTCGTAGACTAAGTGTTCTAGTTTAGGAATGTGAATAGAGACAGGTTGTTCCGTTGGATTTATTAAAGTTAGCCAAACGGATTGATTCCTGATTGTTGTTATGATGTTGCCACATCTAACGGATTCTGCTAGTTCCTGATTGGAAATCATTATATCTGAATTTTCTGCTATATTCTGTGCTTGGACGGCTACAAGAGTTTCTGTTCGTGGTTTTAATGTAATTTCGGATTTATCTGCCAGTATTAATTCGTTTGTCCGATAATTGATAATAGTCTCTTGTCCAATGATAAAAGGTTTCCCCAATATTCCTTCATGAGGTACTGGGAATGTGGAATGTACGACATGAAATTCAGTAGTGCGCGTTTCACTGCCAATTTGAATATTAAGTGTAACAGATCCCAATGTGTGTATAAAATGTTCTGTAATGCCTTTGAGCTGGTAGATGGTTTGGTCATACACCATAATATTATCTTTTAGCGCAGATAGTTTAATTAAATTTAGATCACTACCCGAATCGAGTAAAAATCGGATCTGTTTACTAATGGTCTGAGGACTTTCGCATGTGATATGGTCGTTTTCAAGTTTCTGTCTAGCGGTTGTGTTTAAGATGATTCGTGAAATGCGATGGCGGCTGTTTTTATACTTCCAGCCAGGCGCCCGCCGTTGGCTCCTGACTGAGACGCGTTTCCCGATGGTACTTTGGTATTATCTAGAGTTTCTGCATTCCTCTGGGAATTTACATATTTTAGTTTTCTACACTCTTCTTTGGTGTGTCCTGGTTTCTTACAATAACGGCATGTGATTGTCCTAACTTGAGCTGGCCTGAACTGCTGGGAACTTGATCCTTGTCCACTAAAGTTGGGTTTTTTAATTGATCGACAGTCCCTAGACCAGTGTCCTGATTTTTTACAATGATAACAAGGAGAATTTGGTTTAACATTGTTATTCGTCTTAGTGTATTTGTTGCTATTCTCATAGAATCTTTTGGATTCTTCCAGAGATTTCTGAACTCGTTCCTCTTCTCGTGCAGCTTGGATTGCCTTTTCCAAGGTAGGTGGATTCCTAGCCTTGATAAAGTCTTTTAATTTTCCGAGTCCTTCAATGAATACTTGAATGGTCTGTGCTTTTAAACTGTTCTCCAATGCAGTTGCTGCTTCGACTGATTTTCCGTTAGTTTCTTGTTCCAGTATAAGTGTCTGTAAAGTTTCTATTCTCGTTGAATAAGTCATTACGTCTTCTCCAATTTTCTGTTTGCTCGAGTACAGTTCCAAGTATAAATGTGTTGTGGTTCGTTGTGGTTCCAATGAGGTTTTTAGAGTTTCTTTTAGATCATTCCATGAATTTATTGAGCGAAATTTAACGGCTGCTCTAGCTTTTCCCGTTAACCTTATTAGTATGCCCTGCAATAATCGTGGTTTTGCCTTATCATTTGCACACATGATTGCAAACTCGCCTTGTTCTAAGAAGAGTTCAAGGTCTTCCTGATTCACGCCACTAAATGTTGTTGGCAATAACTTAAGTGCTGCCTCCAACCCTATAGTATCGACTGATCTGTCAGATCGTGTGGAAGGTTCTGTAAAAAGATTCGGTTCGACGGGTGCTTGTGACTGATTGGGGATTGTTCTGTCCAATATAGGCGTGTTTGTACGTAATTCTGTATGGAATTCTTGAGATGTTCTGGGTTCCGTGTTATCTTGGTTGAATAATGTTCTGTCGTTTTCCATTTTATTTACGTTAATTGTCTGTTCTAAAATATTGTCTGTATTTCTAAGTACCCTATCTACGTCCGTTAAATTTTCGTTAATGTTTTGTAAAAAAGTTTCGGTAGTGTTTATTAATCGCCCAGTTCGACCCCCTAATAGGTCGGATGAAAGTTCTGCGATCGGACGTTCGGAGTCTGGAATATTAGGATTGGCAAATCTAACCGGAAGGCTAACGCGCGGATTGGGGCGTGGAATGTTTGTACTATTACTATTAATAGTTATATCCGAATGTTCTGAAGATGGGTCACTATCACTCTCTTTCGTGTTATTCATTAACTAATTATCTAAAATTATTGAATTACAATAGAAAAATTCTATTCTTATCCACAATATGGTTAGTAAAAAAAAAATATAAAGAATGTATTAATAAAATCTTATTGGATACAATACGAAAAAAAAACTATTAAGGTTAGTAATTTCTATATTATGTACTCACAGCACCGCGAATATATTTTTATTTTTTTTTTTTTTTGATGAGGTTTTGTTCGAAGTTGAATGTTCTGAGAAGGTTCGATTGATTGGCTGCTCTGCTGATAATAGTAGGACACGACGCTTTCCTCTTCGACAGCTCTTGTGGAAACGAAGTTCGCAAGCCCCGAATCAGCTGGCGCGGGGACCACTATTATTTATAATGGGTTTCTTATGAATGTAAACAAACGACGCGGCGGCGTTTCGTATTAACGCGGCGGCGTGTTGTCACTCGAGACAGATAACGGCGTCGCGTACAGCTGTTACGCGACGGCGGCGTTCTGACTGTGATGACGTTATTTGCGGCGGCTACTCATGGTCAACCGTGTGACGTCAGTTTTGGGCAACGCGTTCGAAATCACTCGTACGAAATCGACAATGGTCGTGTATCGGGCGGCGCGTTGTCCGGTGAAGACGGCGTACAACGTACCGTGACTGCGCGTGCGGCTGAACTCGACAACGTCCGACGAAAATGCTGACAGTGTTCGTTATTTTTCACTCGTCTCTTCGTATTAAAATAATATAAAATATATTATTTTGACTTCGGAAATTTTATTTTCTTGTTCTCATTTCCTGTGACGTCTTGAGTTGCCACTTGATTTTCTGTGAAGTCTCTGTAATTCTCTGTGAAGTCTTCGTGATTTTCGGAGAAGTTCGTAATTCTCTGTGGAGTTTCTGTAGTCTCTGTAATTCTCTGTGAAGTCTTCGTGATTTTCGGTGAAGTCTCTGTAATTTTCTGTGGAGTTTCTGTAAAGTCTCTGTAATTCTCTGTTGAGTCTTTACGCGACACAAATTTGTATTTCTATAATTAATTGAATATACAATTTACTTTGTAAGCGTACACTGGAATCTACGGATCCCACCGCTGCCACCAAAAATGTTATGAACTTAGCACAACAAATAAAAATAAACGTACGCCAAAGTAATTAGTTCTAATATAAACTTTATTGTAATATTATCCAATTAATATACAAATCGACTGTCGCGTATTCGTATAAAACTAAGACTGAATGCTCTGTTGTGTTGGCCGACGGGCGACGACGAGCAAGACTCTGTTTACTAACTCAGCGAATTCCTTCTCGTTGTCGTCGTCGTCGCTGTCGTTCAACACACAATTCCTGATAGTTATAATATTAACATATACGTTAAATAAAATTGTAGGGGTTCGTAACAGTCTTATTTCTTTTTTTTTTTATGTGATTTTTTGAATTATAATTGAAACATTTTTGAATTTTTTTTGAACTTTTCCAAACCGGATATCTAAAAATTTTCCTGAAAAACCTTCAGTACGGTTTCGAAATTCTTCCATATGTAAATATACTTTACACTATAAACCTGTATTATATAATTATCAATTTCCAAAGAAACAGTATTCGGTAAATTTTTTTTTAATATTACGAAATTACGTTTTGTAGACGAATAGATAAAATAATACAATATATTATACAGACTGTACTTTTTACGAGAGGGAAAAAAAATTAACGGTTTAATAAAAGAGAATGGTACTTGCTATTTATAAAGAATTTCGCTAAAGCTAAATGTATTTGACACGTGTAAATGTCAGTTCAAGTATTTTAAGTTTAAAAACGTATAAATAATTTTATTTAGCTTTATTTATTTTTTGTCCATACATTAATTATAAATAAAGAAAATTCGTTGTAAATAAAAGTACGTCGTGAATGTTTTTGAATTCAATCGGCGAATTTTGTGAGATCGTATCGTCTTTTCGCTCCAGTCGAACATTATTTTGTGCCATAAATTAAACTATAAATTTTAAACAGCTATAAGAAGTTCGTCGAATTCGCGATTGTATCTATATAATCGTGATACACAGATATCTATGCCGTACAGTAGTAACTAGTTTCGAAATTTTCGTTATTAATATGTTAAACGTTGTATCACAGATAACATTGAAAAATTGTGAAAATTCGACACACTTATATAGTTTGTGTAATAACCGTAATAAGACGTGCGGAGAAAGTTGACGATGCGCGTAGTTGATGAAATATCTATAAGAGTCAACTATTAAGTAGCGCGTTAGTTGGTCGGCCTTATTTATTAGTAGTGATAGCGTAGAAAACCAATTTTAAGAGTGAGATAATCTTTAAATTTGCGTGGTGAAGATATTCCGGGTGCTATTGTAATCGCCGTACAACAACAAAAACGAAAAAAAAAGTCACGAATATAGAGATATAGAATATAGATATCGCTGTATTGAGTAAAAAATTTAGATTTTACAACTGGCCTCACCAGCACGTGTGGAGGTCTGGACGTACTTGCAGTATGCGTGTCGCCGATACACGCTATTCGCGTCTGTTATCGTCATAACGGGGTCCCAAGGAGGGCGAAAACGCCCGTTTTAATGTATAAAACCGGACAGGCCCCGGCTCAAGTGTTTAAATACACCTAGTCCAAACTCGAGTAAATAGTACTCGAGTACCTAACCTAACCTTACGTAAATACTACATCAAAAAAATGTTTTTTTTCTTACAAAAACAATACTAAGGTAGACTTAATTCAGAGATCATAATGTTTATTTACGTAAAGTTACCAATTGATTAGATCAACATAGTTATCGACAAGTGAACCCCTGCTACTACCGATTTAAATAAAACCCTAGAGTAGGACACCCGGCACACTGCAACTCATTGCAGTCGAACATCAACTAACACACGCGTTTATTTTCGTTAGATCATACCGACCGAATTTTATAATTTATATCATATTTTATTTTATCATTATAACAAAACAAATTTTAGATTCTTATTTTTTTCCCACACACAATTCGATATAAGTGGGTTCTAGGAATTGTGATATTTTTTAATAAGTTATCTGTTATACAAAAATGTTAAATGCCGCCCTAGGCCTGGTCCTACCCCTTGAGCCGGGCCTGAAACCGCACCCCGGTGTTTGGCGGTGTGCGGAATTCGTTCGCACGCCGGCTAAATCCCTAATGAACGCGCTGCCCTGCGGATATTGGTAACGACGAGAAACACGCGAATTTGTCGCGCCGAATCCCGGGATTGTTGGAATTGGACGAAATGGATTTTCACCACGAATCTGAGAACATTATTTTAGATTTTCGGAGAGTTTACGTGATCGTCAACCACGCGAAATACAATCTACTCGATTATACACGAATTTCATTCCCGTTTTTGTTGTTAACACGGTTTTCAATACGATAGAGTAAATCGCGTATTATTTCTATTATTATTATTTCTACGAGAAAGCGACTGGATTTGAACGGGTGAAATCGGTCAGGACGGGGACATAAAAACTTTGCGAGCTGATGCGAAGAGACAATTTTATTCACTAAAACTGATTAATAATATATTACTGCGTCATAAATTCAGTGGTGGATTTAACGAAAACGGGTCACGGATGAAAGAAGTCACAGCGTGTCTCAAATTTGGAATACTTTTTGGTAAAAATGATCGGATTTTTATTAATACGCTCTCGTATATCATCGACATATTTACTATGAAAAATCTACGACGGAGTTTTTAACGAAAAATTCAATAGGAATTATACTGAAAGCTAATGAGCGAGTGGGGGGGGGAAGAGGCGATGCTTCAAGACAAACTTAATCCCAACGGTAAACCGTATGAGAGATACGTACAGTATTGGCTCAGGTTTAATTCGGTTTTGTTGCGAAACGCATTTGATTAATTAACAGTATTTGATCATTTCATGTACGTTTTTCACTTTATATTGTCAATGAAATCGGACTAAACCTGAGCTAAAACCGAAAATACTCATAAATGATTTACCGGAGCGATCAGGTTTAACTGACCACCACCTCACCACCTTACGAAAAACCGTATCGTGTACGATCACTTTACGAATTATTCGGAATACAATACGTTTGTTTAATAATTATTGTAGTTCGTACAGCGAATTGGAAATTTAGAATAGTGTGGCGATTGAAAAAAAATTCGAGAATATCAAACACGAAATTGTAATATAATATATTAAAAAGGAAATGGCAAGTAGAGTTTATGACGAAAATTCGTATAATCTGTAAATTTAGTTCCCGTTAAATCCGCCACTTGATTCTACAATTACATGTAATAGAAAAAAAGTATTAAGAAAAAAACTAGAAAAATCCTGTTAAAATTTGTTAGTGACGGGACAACCAACCGATTACTTACATAAAAATTATGCACATATATATATATAGAAATATAATTAATACGAGTGTTACTTGATCGTGTCGATATTATAGTGAAGACCAAAAATTGATTTTTACGGTTTCGCCTCGTTTTTCCGTCCATCTAATGTGTGACACAGATCGCACGTCCTGCAAATATCTTTATTACAAAAACAATGTTTTATCGAAAACATTGAAAACGATCAAATTTCGATACACGGTCGTTCGTCTGTCCGTGTGAACATTACACGTTCACCAATTCCTCAGTGCTAAAAAAATAAATAAATAAACTGGAATTTAAATAATAAAACAAATATGTTAGTGTATAAAATATTTAAATTTAAACATACATAATAATAACAATAATATTATTTTTCTCATCTGTTTTATGCCATAATGGATTAATATCTACAAGTATTCAATTTTTATAAATATATTGAATACACCGTTACTACGGCGAACTTTACCGGTCGATATAAAAAAAAAATGACAACCCAACTTAACTGCATTCGAAACAATTGTAATGTTTTACATTCGTATAGATTATCCGAAGAAATCCAATCGTCAAATTAGTTTTACGCCATTTTCGTCACTAGGGTCGGAATTTTGTTAATTATTCTTTTAAGGACATGTGGCGGCAATTGGACAAAATAATTTATTTAATGGATAATTTTGTTATTACTTATTCTTGTAATCGTTGCGTTCATACCTGTGTCAATTGTTTTCTGTCCCGTTTAGTAATACCGAAAATGTTTTCTTGCGCATCATCATCATCATCGACCTTTGATAAAGTGCACAAGATACATTTTCATCTCTGCCTGCTGCTATGTATGTCCTTTGTTTAATTTTTTTCTACATAATGTATGAATGCCATTTTAAATCGTAAAAACGACTAATTATTTTATGGGATGCGAAATATTATATCAAATACTTGTCTAGAACATTTGGACAATAACAATTCGGCAAATGATAAAATGACAACGAATTATTGTAATTGTTGCGTTCATTCTGTGTCAGTCGTTTTCTGTCCAATTTGGTTATACCGATAATTTTCTCTTTTGCATCAACATCTATCTGTGATGCAGTGAAGTTCGGTCGATAGGATGTTTCTTCGTCTTTGCCAGCAGTCATGTGCGTCTTTAATGAAATCGTCCTAAATAAAGTATGAATCGAATAGAAATTATATTTGCAATTGTATAAATAAATTTATAAATTTTATATATAAATTTTATATATCTGATATAAATATTAGATATCTGACATGTAACAAAATATCAAGTTACTTGTTTAGGCCATCTGGACAACGGCAACCCGAAAGATGAGTAAATTTAAAGGAATCTTTATTCCTGTATTCGTTGTGCTTATTCTGTATCAATTTTTCTATGTCCCGATTAGTAATACTGATTTTTTCTTTTACATCATCGCCGACCTTTGATGAAGTGGCGTTGGATACGTAGGATACATGTTTGTCTTTGGCCCATGTCGAATACGTGCCTTGCGAACTTTTTCTAAATATTTCATGAATCAAATAAAATGGTATTTTAATTGTACGAAAAACTAATCTTTATTTTATTATTATTTTTCTGCTTTCGATAATAAATATATATATATATATATTTATAACAAAATTTATTTTACTTTTCTATATCAGTCTGTGTGCAGCGATTCTTTCGACATGAATCAATCGGTTCATTATTCTTGTAAGCATTGGATTGAGCCTGTGGTTTTTTTCGTGTATTCCTTTTAAGAATACCGCCAATAATCACATTCTCACCATTATCGACCTTCGGTAAAGTGACGTTTGTTGGATAGGAAATATTTTCGTCTTTGCCCGGAGTTATGTAATTGTCTCGTGATTTTTTTCTAAACAAAGTACGAATCAAGTATAATGTAATATCAATTGTCGTAGAAATCTTTTTTTTTTTTTGATTTTGATGTAAATATATATTTATAATAAAATATATTTTACTTTTCTACATCAACTAGGGTACGTTTATTCTTTCTGTATGAATTGATTGGTTCATGAATCTTGTAACAGTTGTATTGATCTTGTGTTTGTGTCCTTGTACCCCCTTTAGTAATACCCATAATTTTCTTTTTTCCATCACTGTAGGATATTTTTACGTTTTTGTCAGCAGACATATGAGTCATTTGTGTATTCCTTCTAAATAACGTATGAATCAAAATATTATTTTTTAATTATATAAACTACTAATTTCGTTTTTCATTCCGTGATAAATATTTATGCATAACAAAACATAATATCATACTTGTCTGTATCATTCAGTGGACGGGAATTCTTTCGGTACGGATTGTAACTCTTGTAACTGTTGTACTGTGCTTGTTGTTGTTTTCGTGTATACAATTTTGAAATATCGTCAATTTTCTCCTTTGCTTCTTTATTGACCTTTGGTAAAATGGCATCGGACGACCTGGATTTATTTTCCTCGACGCTTGATTCCTCATAATACGCATCTCGTAAATAATGTTTCAATAATTGTTCGTCTCTAAATAATTTATGAATTAAACAAAATATAATTTCAATCTTATGAAACACAATATTTTTAGATTTTATAATAAATATTATATTATACTTGTCTATATGACTAATTCGACGAGGAGTCTTTCGGAAAGAAACAGTAGGTTTATTTATTTTGTAACCGTTGCATTGTGTCTGTGGCTGTTCTCCTGTGTCAAATTTAGGAATACTGTCACATGTCACATTCGTATCAGTACTGACCGTCGATAAAATGGCCTCGGACGAACTGGATTTAGTCTGCTCAACGCTTGATTCCACATAATACGCCTCACGTAAATAATCTTTCAATAATTGTTCGTCTCTAAACAATTTATGAATATAACAAAATATAATTTCAATCTTATGAAACACAATATTTTTATATTTTATAATAAATATTATATTATACTTGTCTATATGACTAATTCGACGGGGAGTCTTTCGGAATGAAACAGTAGGTTTACTAATCTTGTAACCGTTGTATTGTGTCTGTGGCTGTTCTCCTATGTCAAATTTATGAATACTGTCACATTTCACGTTGGCATCGGGATTGACCGTCGACAAAACGGCCTCGGACGAACTGGATTTAATCTTCTCGACGCTTGATTCCACATAATACGCCTCTCGTAAATAATCTTTCAATAATTGTTCGTCTCTAAATAATTTATGAATTAAACAAAATATAATTTCAATCTTATGAAAAACAATATTCTTAAGATTTTATAATAAATATTATATTATACTTGTCTATATGACTAATTCGACGGGGAGTCTTTCGGAATGAAACAGTAGGTTTACTAATCTTGTAACCGTTGTATTGTGTCTGTGGCTGTTCTCCTGTGTCAAATTTATGAATACTGTCACATTTCACGTTGGCATCGGGATTGACCGTCGACAAAACGGCCTCGGACGAACTGGATTTAATGTCCTCGGCACTTGAATCCGCATAATACGCATCTTGTAAATAGTTCTTCAATAATTGTTCGTCTCTAAGTAATTCATAAATTAGACGAAATATAACATTACCTTATAATACACAATCTCATAATATACTTCTCTATGTAACTAATTCGACGGGGATTCTTTCGGCGTGAATCAACTGAATGAATTTGAGCAATTACTTTTTTATCATTCATCTTGTTCATTTTTTGATTGTTGGCTTTTGATTCTTCTACCGAACTTATTATTTTTACTGATTTTGTTAATTAAATATTAGTTTTCGCTCATATCTACATACAATATATTTGTGTTTTTTAACTTACCAGGTTTTATGAATACAGTTTTAATTAATTATTATTAAACAATTTTAATTATACGTTCAAAATAATATATCGCACAAATTTGATTAATTTCTTATTGAATTTTATTTATCATTTTATCGTTGTCAAGGAAAAAAATATACATCAATATTGATGGATTATACCGTACAACAATAATAATGCAATGAACCAGCTATTTGTTTTATGATTTATCATTATTTTACTATATAATGTAGATAATAGTGCGATATGGACGGCAGAAAAAAGATAGCAGATGACGCCCGAAATTTAATTGATACTTTAATTAAATATGTTCATGAAAAATACAAAAGCCGCGTGTGTTTATGTTTGTGGATATCGGTGACATTTGATGGAATTCGAACAAATATTATTTAATTTTTATGAAATCATATTGTTAATTTACCATATAAATATTATAAATATATCGTCTGCCCTAACATAAATACTTTGTGTTATCAATATTTGAAACAATTATAATAACATAAAGATGGGAATTGGAAAAATTGTTTTATCTGTTTAATTATAAAAGTTTTCGTCGTTCTACTATACATATAGTGATGTGTCATGAACGTTTGTATAGTTTACCTGTAATGCCAAAATAACTTAGACTATAAGTCAGATATCCAAAGATTTATCATAAACATTAAAAATCAAAAAAGTTCACTTCAAACATTCCTTACCCATAAACAGGTGCATATTTTAATAGGTTATTTATTATTATTGATCCGTAAATTAATGTATACCGAGGGCACGAAATGAATGAAATTTTTTCCACGGTCTTATCCGCAAATATTGAAACATTTTATTTAAAAAAATAAAAATATACATATATTGTTTTGACTAACAGCGCGTTATTTCGTAAAAATTTAAGCGTGACAAATATATTTCTTTCTATACGTTTCGGTCGTCGTAAGTTCAACGAATTATTTCGAGAATTCGCGCAATGTTAGATTTCATCAATTTTCCAGTGGTTGGTGGGCATTTGTGTACACGCTGTTTCTTTTCAGTGCGCGTCTCATCGAGAGAAAATGATGAACTTATCTTATCGACCACAGCGTCACCGGGAGACTAAAGTAAACTATATAAGTATATTATAAGTGTTATCGGTTTCACGTATAGAGGGAATACCGCGGTATTTAAGGGTAGGCTTAAATCGCTCTCGGTCGTGACGAATGGATGACCGGATAGTGGCAACGAACAGATCGGGGACATGTCACAAAATTATTTGCAATAAGACTATATCGCTTTGACGATTTAAGCGGCGACCCACTGGCCGTGACAGTTTGCTTTCTAACCGATAAAGAGCGTATTATCAGACGGAATTGTTGAAAACAATATTATTTTGTTGGCCACGATACTTTGAAGTCCTTGCTGGGCTTTCTGCAAAACGATACTACCGGCGACCGAGAAATAAGTGTCAGAGTTTTAGACGGAAAACCTGTATTTAGAGGATTATATATAATAATCGAATCGCGATGCAGTTGCAGGCATCCACCGGTTTAGCCGACAGCGTCTTTTAAATAATATATAGTATACGATACAGTAATGTATGTCGCGAAAGTCTTGCAAAGGTATTTTTTTTCTACTCTCATTGTTTTAACGAGGAAACGTCGTAGAAGTTAATGAAACAAATTTCTAACTTGATGGAAAAGTTTATAAGTTTTATGATAAATTTATATATGATAAAATATTATATAATACTTGTGTATATGACTAATTGGACGGCGAGTCTATCGGAATGAAACGGTAGATTTACTAATTTTGTAACCGGTATTGGTATTGGTGTCGGCATAATAATCGGCAAATAATCAAGTTTCTTAACGGATATTCAATTAACTCGACAAATCAATCCATAATATTTTTGCTGGATTTATGGAAAATAATGTGTGCAAATTGTAATGTTAAATTTACAAATGTTTAAAAATAAAATATATGTATACTTAAATATATGTAACCTGTTAAATTGGTAATATTATATATCTGCTTTATGAGAAAACACAAAATTTTTAATAAAAGAAAAATGTACACTAACGTTACAACACAGATATCCAGAGTCCTATATAGATGGTCTCGACAATTATGTCTACAGTTCTTTTGTATTACAATTATAGCGAAATAAAAATTAAAACTATTTTTTTTACACGATTGCACCTTATAATTGTATAACATAGTTTAAAAAAAATTAACGATTTATTGTTGACGAACAAAAGAACGTAATATATTTAACGATATAAAAAAATAATATTGAACAGAGAGGAACTTTCTTTTTCAGATAATTTGTTATAATACGATGTGTATTACACGACATCATATGAACCAAAATTATATCGACACTATTGTACGAGCAAAATGATGTTCAACAATATTATAAAATATAATAATATAATTATGTATATGTTTTAATTTTTTTTTATATACTGGCCAATATGACGAATAATAATAACAATAATAATAATAATAATACAAAATAACAAAAACAATACCTAGAAACGTATTTATATAATACGCCAAAGGGACCTTAATTGAATAGTAATACAATCATTCAGTTATATTACGTCGAACGGCAAATCGACATCTCTTATAGCATATTTATTAATTGTAATAACAGAGAAAAGTAAATTGTATTATATTATGGAAGCCACAAAGACAAAGTCAGCTATGAGTAGAATATGGAAGAAAATAGCGAACAGCTTCCTATTCTCTTGCTTCCGGCGAACAAAAAGATCAACGAAACAAATGCCTAATTTGATAGCAGACGACACAAGAACGGTACGATTTTTAAAACCGTTTTCAAAATTGTTATTCTGAACATAATTCAATGATATAACGTACAAAGATTATTATTTATTTACAAATATTGATATTACAATTTCTCATATTCTCATTTCTTTACTATTTTATAATTATCTCGGTATAACCGTTTAAAGCGATTGCGGGATTACTCTACTACAAATACGAATTAATCAATACTTTTACTAAATAATCGATATTCTTTTACAGACTAGTTCTGCTAAAACAACAACTCGCAATCGACATATCGAAATGCGTGGTGGAAAATGTGTGACGTTTAGGCACCATAATGACGATGACCGAGCAAGCGACAGGGATTTCAGATTAAGGAGTTACAGGTAACTAACAGTTTTTCTTTTCGTTTTATGTATTAGCCTAAAAATATGTGATAAAACCGTAAAGTAAGAGTGAGTATTACGTACAAATAATCTTATGCATATTTCTAATGACATACCTGATAATTTAGACGCGATGGCGTCGGCCATAGGAATATCGAATTTTATCGTCCGATATGGTGTTACAATTGTAACGAAATCGGGCATGTGTCACGTTATTGCCCATATAGAAATGTCGAACGTCGATTTGACAGTAATGGTACATGGAGAAGTAGATGTTACTATTGTAATAGGACTGGTCATTTAACCATAAATTGTTTGGAAAAAAGGTAATTACCAATAATGTTGTATTCGTTATTGAAAAGAGGAGCAAAATGATTTCTAACAAATTATATCAAATATCGTTTTTGTATTAAATTCATTTCAATATTAACAGATGGCTTATTACATGAGATTATATATTTTCTATTTATACAATTTTCGAATATCTATTTCCGAGTAGATAACATTAACAGTTGCGGTTTTATTTTTTGATACAGATATAGTGGTAGAAAATTTTCGGTCGATAGGAATGACTACAATAGTAGTGCCGGACGTATTACAGCTCGTGATCGCCCGGTGAGTGACAAATTACTCATGAATATAATATCAGATAACAATGAAGTTTATTTTCTATCAGCATCCAGCTACAGTTGAAAAAAGTAGTGAGAAGAAGCAAGTTAAAGAAGTTGCAGTGCCGTCGAATTTGAAGAAAAACACGTCCGAGGTATAAAGCACTTTCTTTTTATATATAAATATTAAATGCAGTGTTTTTGTGGTTGGACATTCGTTATATCCGTCACTGGTGATTTTATTTTTAACTTCTACGAAGACGTGTAAATCTTTCTGTTCGTCTCTGAATAATCGATATTCTGTTCAAGTCGCCCGTTAAGTGCACTGATGCCAAGGACAGTAAGAACGATAACGCGGATTCTGCAAACGTAGCAACTAGCAGCAATCCTGACGACGGAACCAGTAGTGGCAAAAGTGACAGAGTCAAAAAACTCGTACCCAAACGGGTGATATTTAATGAAAGGGACCCACAACGCGATAGGCCGGAATTCATAATCAAATGTCACAGGTAAGTACTCATTTCGTAAATCGTAACGGTGTTATTAGAAATCTTTGCGTTGAATCCGTACAGTAGAAATATCAATAAACAATAATTCGTATTGTTTTTGATTTGCACGACGTATGTGTATAAATTCAATGTTTTAGATGCGATGGCGTTGGCCATACGAAACGTAACTGTTTCGGTGCGAAGGTGTGTTTCAATTGTCGCGAAACAGGGCACGCAAGTCATAATTGTCCACAAAAAACGGCGGAACGTCGACCGAGCAATAAGTGTACCGGCCAGTGCGGAAATACGTGCGCCAACTGTAAGACGACCGTACGTTTCACCAGAAATTATACAGAAGATCGGTAATAATATATTCGTTTTTGTAATTCTGTACAAGTAGATAATATTAACTATTGTGAATTTTGTTGATGCTGCAGATATGGCAATAGATACTTTCCTGCTTTTAACAGAAACTGGAATAATTTTGGACGTACTACGCCTGGTTATTGTGATAATTGTGGTCAACGAGGTCACTGGAGTCGTGAATGTCGCAAACTCTAATAAGTTCAATATTTAATATCTTTATAACTTATTTTTCAGAGTTACGAACACTTCACCGTATTCTTCTTGAAATTTGAAGCTTATTGTTACCACAATTTGTTTACGATGTCTAATCTGTCGTATTTCTTTTTTTATGTGATTTTATGAATTATGTTTGAAACATTTTAGAATTTTTTTTGAACTTTTCCAAGCCGGATATCTGAAAATTTTCAGTGTCACGATTTTTCTGTGTTTGATTTTACATCTCTCAGCTAAGTGTTTTTTATTTCATTGCATTTTCTAAAGGATTTTAGAAAATAAATTCGACACTAATGCGGTTACCGTGCCGATGTCATAAATAAAAACAGCGTCGTTGTTCGTAGACTTCGCAGAAGTCTTACGCCATTTCACATATTATTTAGAGTACCGTATTCTGATGGTTTGGTTTCTTAAATTCTTTGAGTACGGGCGGCGTTTTTTGTGCAACCTCCTGTTTGAAATATCGAATATTCGGCGTAGGAAAATCAAAGTAATTCTGAACAGTATTAAACGAATTCAAACGGATTTTAAGCCCCGTCGGTAGCTTCATATCATGGACTGACTTACGAAATGTCTGCTTCTAGGTACAAAACATTTAAAGGAACGTCCCTTGCACCCAGTAACTTTGGTATCTCCATTATGAGGACGCAACACAGGCATTTGTTGTCTCGGTCTGTCTTACGGGGAATATAGCGAAAATGTACTTTCGTAATTCAAACGCTCCGAAATTTCAATTAAAATATTTTAAATTATATGTAATTAATTATTTATCAACTACACTAGTTTTCTATGTAACGTTATATCATTGATTAATATGACATTCAAAAATTAGTTTCCCAAAAATGCATTGGAAAATTTCTCATCTTTTAAATGGTATATAATTTAAGTTTATTCTGTAGATTTTATAGAATATCAATAACGACTATACTATTTCGCTATGTTGCCCGTAAGACAGAGACATAAAATGCCTGTGTAGCGTCCTCATAAATGTGTTGATTAATCTACACTACTTTATAAATAGTGACTATCCCAGTATTCGAAATTGATGATCTCCTAACAATTTAAATATTATAAAATAATTTAAAATCAAATATAGTTCTTACATTTTTTAAATTGTATACTTTATACTAATAAATAACAATAATTGCTCCGTTGACAGGCCTAATTTATAAAATGGGTTTGCTAGTTGCTAAAATGTATGTTTTGCAGTAAGAGCAAAATATTCGATTATGCATAAGGAGAAGTTTTGAAGTAAAGCATATGTTTACCTTTCTTTTACAATTGATGAGTGTATTGAGATGGAGGGTGAACTAAAATATATTCATGACGAATATATTAATCGTTATTGCAATTGATCAAAGCACTTCTTCAAAAAATGAGGTTTCATCAAGAAATGTCGCTGCAAAGAGCAGATCACTATTATAAAATTTAAAAATATACTGACATCACATTCAATCGGAATAGAAGCAGCACGAGAAGTTTGATCGTCGGATGTTCAATTGATAATTTTCCTGAAACAAAAGCTTGAAAAGCTTTGTGTATTAAAACTTTATTCTAAATACAATTTAAATTTTGTTTTTGCGCCTGGTTTATATCATTTAAACTATTACTGTTAGTCTGGTATTTTAAACGTTAGTTATTCGTTACGAATTCATTTATTGGGAATCGCTCCTATAATGCGATTTTCTTACGTTTGTAACTAATTTGGAATTCACGCAAACACATCAGACATTTCTCGGAGTGTTCGTTATCAATTTATTTTACTCTAGACCGGAGTGGTTCTTTAGTGGTGCCGTCTAACCGATGACGAGCATATAATCCGAAGGACTTGTTGTAAACAATAAGGTTTTGTCGGACACGCTACTTTGAAGTCGTTGCTGGGCTTTCTGCAAAACTATACTACCGGCGACCGAGAAATAAGTGTCAGATTTTTAGACGGAAAACCTGCATTTAGAGGATAATATATAATAATCGAGCAGCGGTGCTGTTGCAGGCCACCAGAGGTTTAGCCGACAGCGCTATTTAAATAATATATTGTATACGATACAGTAGTATATATCGTGAAAGTCTTGCAAAGGTATTTTATTTTCTACTCTCGTTGTTTTACCGAGGAAACGTCGTAGAAGACTTCCCGAAAATATAAGACGATTTCGTTCAGATTAAGAATAAGAGAGAGAGAGAAAAAGAGAACGTTGTACTTACGCGCGATAACGCGTTTATCGTTTTCGTTTTACAATTCAACAACGGTGTATTCGCGCGCGAATTTAAACGTACTTCAAAAAAAAATTTATTTTAATAATCACTGAGTACTGCAAACGCAAGTAAATAATATATTAAAGATATTTGAAGGGACAAATGAGTATATTCGACGGAAATTACAGCTTCGCTCAGTGAACACCTTCTAATATTTCGTAGTATGTCTTAGTTTGTGAAGTCATAATACTCGAAATTACATACGGTAGTACTTGTGGGTACTGCAACAAAAATTCCGTGTATGTATATAATAACAGAGTAAGGTATGAAGCAAACTAACGAAAAAAATCTAAAACCGTGCTTAGTCATGAGCCAGATTTAACTAAAAATTTTAAAGGCATGCAAATCCAATGATCCCACGGACGTAACTATCCAATATTTTGATAACTGTAGTCATATAATTAGATTATTTTATTTTATTATTTTAGCATCAAACTAATCATACTTTAATATGTTTTGTGCCACAACTATTTCTATGCTTTTATACGAATAAATATTATTTCACGTTTAATGTCGTTAATCGGATTTAAAAAATTAAATCGGAAATCAAATATACAAGTTACTACTATAATATTTCTTTTTTTGTGACTCTTTGAAAACTGTAAAATTGTGTAAATAATATCCTCCATTGGCTCTTCCGTCTCAATAGGTTACCATATATATTTTGTGTGTTTATGACCAATAACCACACACATACCATTAAAGTAAACTAATAAGACAGTGGTAAGACATTCGAATTACATACACCGTAATTCAGCACGTCACAGAATCCGCGGTTCAAGTTTAATTCCACACCTCCTAGTTTTTCAGATTTAATTTTGATCACAGTTTCTCTTCGTATGAAACTTTTTTATACTTTTATAATATTTTGTACATATTTTTATATGTTTTATATTGTTTAGTTGGTTTAGTGTGTTTGCTAGCTGCCCAACCCGACTAAACTATCGGCCGATAAAAAGTCTGTAGTCTGTGGTTACCCTAAACCAACTAAACAGTCTGATCGGTGGTGACTACACACACCAGCCAACAGTCGGCCGATTATTGCTCTCGACAATTTGGTTAGTTGGTACGCTGCAACTGAAGAAAGTGGTCGCGTGGAAATTAAAATGTTGTCCAGAAATATAATTATTGCTTTTATACAACGAAGAAGAAGGATTAAGAAGAAAAGAAACCGAGAATTTTGGGTGCATCCTATGTACACTGATAGATTATTTCAAGGAAAGTTTTATACAATGCATTCAAAATTATTAAGTTTTCCAAAAAAATTTTTTGACTATTACCGAATGAGCATAAACAGCTTTAATGAACTTGTTAAATTAATTGGTCCAGTAATTGCGAAGGAAGACACGCATTTAAGACTTTCTATACCAGTGGAGGAAAGGTTGAGTGTTACAATACGGTAAGATATACAAAACATACTATAAATTAACTTTTATTAAAATTAAAATTATAAATTACCACAAATATTAATTAATCTTTAATTAAAATTGAAAAGTTTTAAGAAATTAACTTGTTTACAAATCATATATTTCTGAATCATCTGAAAAATTAGAAAGAAGAGACTGAGTTGTATCGTTAGAATTTTCTGTTGATAGAGTGTCCTGAAATATATGTAGATTGGGCGATTGAGTAGAAACGGGTGTATTAATAGAAGGCTGTAATGGCTGTGGTAGTGGCATGATGTTAGTCCTTTGATAATGTACAGGAAAAGAATACAAAGGTTTCTGTATATTGTGGTTATATGTTGACTGAGTAGTAATTTGAGCACGCCTGGTTACATTTATCTGTCTAAAAATGTTCAGAATATTTTAGAATATTTCAATTTTAGCATCAAGTTTTTCTTCTGCATTTAAATTCTTGAGTGAAGGGACCAGAGATAAAGCGAAGTTTATATCTTCATCAATAGTATTATTTTCATTCAGTGCTTTTAATAATGCATCATCTAAATCCATTTGCTTTGGTTTCATATTCTTCTTCCGTCGAGGAATAATTGTGGAGGTGGATGGACCAGATTCTTCATTGTCATCAACATCATCATCATCTTGAGATTCATTTGGTTCCAAGTTGTCTTCTGTTTGCCGATTTTCCATGCATGAAAGTAAAAATAATAATTTTTCAAAATAGACATATTTACGTCTCTTGGTCGCAGCTTGACCTGATTTTGTTTGTTTTTGTGCGTTTAATTCCCGACGGAAGCAAGTCTGTAAATTTGCCCATTTTTTTTGCACGTTGTGACCTAAAAAATAATAATAATCAGTGTTGGGAATTATCTAGATAATATTTTTCATTTAATTATCTCATCTAGATAAATTTATTGAATATCTGATTTAATTTATCTAAATAATTATTACAATAACATAAATAATTTGAATATTTTTAAATACTGTAAAAATAATACACCGAGTGCAGACATAATTACTTTTGTGATTAATAGATTTTATTTATAAATTTATAATCGATTATTTAAATTTATATTTTTACATTCAAAATATTAAAATGATAATATTATATATTTATGAGTTTGCTTAATAGAAGGTCTAACCGATAATACGTCCCTATTATTATATTTTTACGTAAAAAACATATTCTACGTGGTAAAATAGTATTATTAATTTTGTTTAGATATCTGGCCACTGGAGTTAGTTTCAACGCGTTATCTTTTGATTATTTAATGGGAGCTTCTACGATAGCAAATATTATTAAAACTACATGTGAGGAAATATGGAATATACTTCAACCTTTATTTATGGCAACTAAGCAAGAAGATGACTGGATTAAAATTGCTGACGAATTCTATAGTCGTACGAATTTTCCCAACATCATAGGAGCGATAGATGGCAAGCATATACGAATGATTCAACCTAAACATTCCGGATCATCATATTTTAATTATAAGAAATACTTTTCTTGCGTATTGATGGCTTGGACAGATGCAGATTACAAATTTGTATACATTGATGTTGGTTCTTATGGAACAGTTAGCGACTCAGAAATATTTAAATCATCTGAAATGGGTAAACGGCTTTCTGAGAACCAGCTAAATGTTCCCTATGGAAGGCATTTGCCCAATGATGATGACGGAAACAATTCCATTCTCTGTCGATGAAGCATTTGGACTTGGAAATTACATTTTACGACCATATGCAAGAAGAAATTTAAACTATACAAAAAAAATTTTTAATTATAGGCATACAAAAGCTCGACGTATGGTTGAGTGTACTTTCGGCGTTCTCGCTAACAAATGGCGTATTTTTCACCGCCCAATTGATGTAAATATAAATTTTTGTGTTCGAATTATTAAAGCCTGCTGTGTTCTTCATAATTATGTCCGCATCAAAGATGGAATAAAATTCACAGATACTCTCTACAGTGCTCCAATGAATAACTTAACATTAATCAATGAAAACAACCGAGGAAGAAATAATATGGATAATGTGCGTCAGTATATGTCTTCATATTTTATTTCACCCAAAGGCGCTATTTCATGTCAATATGACAAAGTGTAATGAATAATGATCTAATAATAATTCAGTTGTGGGTAATATTTATTCTGTTGTTATTTTTAAAATATGTTTATTATTTTACCTTGTATCTATTTATGTTTATATTATTTTTCATTGTAAAATTTGAAATTACCCTAGGTATTAAGTAATAATGTATATAATTGTATTAATTATTTTATTTGACATAAAATAATAATTAATTTTCTTATTTGATTTGTATTACATTGGTATGTAATTTATTTTATTTTGTTTTAGTTAAGTACAGTGTTAGTTAAAGATAAATATAGAATTACCTAAATCTAAATCTAAAATAAAAGATTAATGCATTTATATCTAGATAAAAAAATGAGTATATCATGCATTATACAATTTACAATATTATAAACCAGTCGATAGTTCAACAAATAATGTTATAGTGGTCGCTATAGTTATATACTCATATAGACCATTCCCCCACAAAATTCTATCACGAGTTTGGGATCGGGAGTACTTTTTATTACACATATATGTTTGTTTATTGTGTTTAGTGTAATGCACCTTATTTACTATATTTTAGAATTCAAGTAATTAATAAAGTAATAAAGCGAATATTTACCTTGCTTTGTTTTATCTTGGGAACTAAATTCATTCCAACCAGGAACAACTATTTCGCAGACTTCCTCCCACAATTTTTTCTTTAGATGAATATCCGAGTACTCTTTTAAATTTTTTTTATACAGCGCGGGTCTTTTTTCAACTTCCTCAATTAAATTTTCAATACATGTTTCTATAAGTAGCGACATCTTCTAGCAGCAGTATCCGCGTCGGCCGACTAATGAATCGGCATGTGTGCGGGCGATGGGACAGTGCCATACTGATTAAGCAGTCGGCCGATAGTTCACCGACTGTTTAGTTTGAAGGGAATCGGGCAGCCCATCAAACTTATTAATCGGCCGATACCAAATCGTTATTATGTGTGCTCTTACATTAATCTACATACTATTTAATCGGCCGACCAAACTATCGGCCGATAAAAAGTCTGTAGTCTGTGGTTACCCTAACTCTCCGCCATCCCGTATATAAACAAAAAAAAAAAAAAATTTAAGATAATATGCCGCTGGTATTAGGGCGGATGGGTGTTAAAAAATAATATAACTGCATTGGATTTTAAAAGGCTCGTGGGTGCCATTGATTTCAACACACATCAAAAAGGATTACGGAAAATACTCCAATTCATTGAAATCGAACAAATGCGTCTTATTTTTGTACACAATAATTAATGTTAACCTATCGATTTTTTATTTAAATAGCATTTGCGAGGAAATGAATAATAATAATAATAATAATAATAAAAAATTGCTCAGAAAACAATACCTGCTCAACAATTTTATTGGATTCTGTTCACAAGAAACCGTTTGATGTGGTGGACGACAAACATACCAACATAATCAATATGATAGTAAACTATACGACCGTATATTTGTGAGTTGATCAAGAACGAATAAAAATCTATTTTCTTTTTTTGTTCAACGACTCCCCGAGGATTTGACACAGTTAATGTTACTTGTTGTACAGATTACCTAGCATAAATCATTAACACATAATACGATGTACATGGATGATAAAAATGTATAGTAAAACAATTAAAAAATATTTATAGAATATACAAATATATTATATAAATATAATGTAATTTATATTGTATCTATATACTCGTATATCAATATACCAATATGTCAACGATTATTATAATAGTAAATGACAATAATTGACGTACGAATAAAATAATTTACTGTTTTTTAAATAATATTATAATAATACAAATAGTATATCATTGTAATTACACACAAGTTACAAACTGTATAAAATTGATGCTATAATTAATAAATTATATTATACTAAATGGTACACACTAAACAATATATTAAACATAAGTAAATGATTTATTCCAGGATTTTTATTTTCCAATTATATTTTACACTTGTCACTATTTCCAGTCATTTAAAATACATTTATAAAAATAAAAACAAAAAAAGAAAATAGTAATATATCACAATAATAACACATTATACATGAAATATTGTCTTATCATTTTACATGAGAAAATATTAAATATACTATTATTGGTACATTATTGAAAATACGAACATATCGCTCAACGTATTCAAATGTTGCAAAAATATCACAAAATAATAAAAATATTATAATAGCGAACAAAATAATATTGTATTACTGATTGCTATAATTTTACTAAATTGTTTCTAATAATGTGTTACCTACACCGTTTTTAATATATAATCACAATAATATAATACACAGTAATATAGAAAATGTAGACATTTATCATTATAATTTTTTTTTTTTTTACCTTGATATAATATATAATTATAATACGTATTTGATTCTGTGAAATCAAATCGGAACTACACAAATTCTAGAATCATAACATCCTTACAAAAACAAATGATTATAACAAGCGAAATTCGTTGTGTTTATATAATATACAATATTCCCTGCATTTAAATGAATTACTATTGAATAATCAGTATACAGTAATTGGTACGTATATAATATGTAAAATAAATTAAACTAAATAATCTTCATTATTGTTGAATGAGTCTTTTAACTTCTTCTAATCGTCCATATCTTCAAAAAGCATGTTAATTAAATCTGGTTTCAAACATTCCTCTACTTGAAGTTTGTGCAATGTTCCCCATCTAAGCAATGTAGGTAAAAACTGCAACTGTATTTTTTTGTCCAATTTAAATGGATTTTTACTGTTATTTTTCCATCTGCAAGTAAAAAAAAAAAATACCATTCATTTTATTGCAAATAATGTGATTGTGTATAATACAATTGGTGACACAGTGATAATGGCCTATTTAAAATTTACATGGTTTAATCAATTGCGATGAATTAAAAATCACTAAACGTATATCGTTTTAAAAAAAATTAATATGTAAAAATATCGCAGACATAAAATATAAAAGTAAACAATAAAATACATTATTTACATGAAAAAAAAAAATGTTTTTGGTACCACTATATGCACAAGACACTTATAAATTCTATGTTCACAAAAATTTTCAAGATTTTTATACTAAAAATATAACGATTTGCAATTTCTTTCTATATAGAATTTAATGATGTACATTTGCTGTCGAATTTTTTTAAAAAGTAGGTTTATTAATTTAAAAAAAAACAATTAAAAAATACAGTTATACGTGCATATTTCTCTGTAAAAAAAATCGCATTTTCCATAAAACATTTTTCATTTAGTTTTTACTAATATCAATATTATAATTCCTAATTTATTCGTGGTCTTACTTTAAAAAAAAAGCAAAATTATTAACAATTGCCTAATGTGTTATGATTTAATGAAAGGAAATAATGTACAAAATAATTTGAAACCGTTATAGCCAACTGCATCAAAACGAAATTACACTTATGTTTTTTAAGTCAATATTAAAATGAAATACGAATAAAATTCATTGTTTGCAATTACTCACTCTTGTCGATTTCCCGCATAGGCATATACGACATTTATTTCTGATAAACGTTCTTCGTTGACTTCAATCTGTTTTTTGATCACAGGATCGGCTAAACAAAATAAATCTCAATATTCTTTTCTATATAATAAAAATGAAATACTGTTTCAATCGGTATCCACATCACTTGAGAATGGCTGGACCGATTTGGTTAATTTTTTTTATTTTAAATGTTTGTTATAGTCTGAATAAGGTTTTGTGGAAAAAAAATTGGAAAATTTATTGGTAACGGTTAATCTCTGGAAATATTTATCCAATCGTCATGTGCTTTGATTTTGATTTGTAGAGTAATCTACACAGAATAAATAAATAATCGACACGATTGAATTGAACTCTGACATAATTTAATCGCGTTGTAAATGCCGTCAATAAGACGGAGGAATTTAACTGGTAGAACTAACTCGCAATGCTAAAAAATAAATTAATTTTCGAGTTTATCGAACTGCAGAGCAACGCAAAGAGCGAAATGAAATCGAACGGAATTGATCGTCAAAAACACGTTCAGCACGAACGCAATAAAAAAAAGAGAAAATGCAAACGAAGATGATAAAATACATATCGAATGAGACATCATCGGCCAGTAGAAACCAATAGCGTGACAAAACAATTTGGTACAAGATCAGTGCAAGAAGACGAACGAACGTCGCATCGAATAGTAATCAAAGCTTTCCCTATCGAAACCCATTGATTCGTGGAACAAACACAAAGATATGAAACGTCTGATACTTTGCATCTAATGCGTAAACAGTACATCGAATCATAACAAAACGATCAGAAATAAAATGTATTGCAATTCGGGCACGACGGGTAATAGAATATAAAATATACCTTTGACACAATCCGAACACCAGCTCTCTCCCTTCTCGTCCGGCGTACCCGTGAACACGACAAATGTATGTTTTTTATTCTCGTCGAGATTTTTCATGAGCGCTGTAAACTCTTCGTACGTTTTCGTAAAATACGAATTGACCATATTCACAATATCGACGATATGCGTAAGACGTGTAGACCACCGTGAACAAGCGGGTATTGAAATCGTTTTAACGAGAGTGCAATTTTAATGTAAATGACATTTACAATATTACAAATCACATGTGCCGGATTGATTGGCTATCAATTCCCCACACAATGGTTTTGTGATAACTGATTGATAAAATAGATAAAAAAAATATTTTTATATATATTAACAAAGAATTAATAAAATAAGGATTGTCCAATTACATACAATTTGGTACACCTATTTGGTCAAAACATGAGCAATTTTTAAGATTTCGAAAACCTTATATTATTAAACAATCCGTAATATTTTATAAGAATATACGTATAATTTCGAATAAATTGTCATCTTATACTCGCGACGTTATTGCCGATGTAGTTGTAGAAACAAATTATCTAATAAATTCGATAACTTTTTAACGGTATATCCATTATAGTCCGCAAAATCCGTCGTCTTAAACAAAACTGGCCACATAACCTATTTAATACATACATACAAAAAAAATTGATAAATAAAGAAAACATCATTTTGAAGTAGTGTTACATCGTTCTCTCACGCTTTGCACACATATATTAATATCAAAATTATTTATTATTAAAAAATAATTATAGACTGCATATTATACATTCAGATATAACAAAAAAAAAAGCAAATAGAGAGATAAATACATAGAGGTACACACGTACATAGAGAGAGACATAAACAGAGATACATAGAGACATTCGTACATAGAGAGAGAGAGACATATATAGATATACATAGAGCCATTCGTACATAGAGGTATACACATACATAGAAAGAAAAATACATAGAGGGAAATACAAACATAGAGAGAAAAGTACATAGAGACATTCATACATAGAAAGAAAATACATAGAGGGAAATATAAACATAGAGTCATAAATATATAGAGAGAAAAGTACATAGAGACATTCATACATAGAGGTATATACATACATAGAAAGAAAATACATAGAGGGAAATATAAACATAGAGTCATAAATATATAGAGAGAAATGTACATAGAGGTATATACATACATAGAAAGAAAAATACATAGAGGGAAATACAAACATAGAGTCATTAATACATAGAGGTTTATACATATATAGAAAAAAAGTACATAGAGAGATACTACATAGATGTACATGTACATACATAGATGGAAATACAAACATAGAGGCATAAATACATAGAGAGAAAAGTACAAAGAGAGACATAGAGACATTCATTCATTCATGCCTCTATGTTTGTATTTCCATCTATATATGTCTCTCTCTATGTACATATGTACCTCTATATGTGCGTATCTATCTATGTACTTTTTTTCTATTTATGTATGTACTTCTATGTATTTTTCACTATATGTATGTATATACCTCTATGTATGAATGTCCCTATGTATCTCTATGTGCAGTTATTACTCTAGGCCATTAGGTTGTTTTTTTTTTGTATTTTTTGCTTTTGTAAAATAATTTTGTCTGCGGGCGCCGGGCAACCCCTGCCCAATTTTTTAAAAATATTCTGAGCTAACCTATGTAATTATTTGTCTTAATTTTTAGATATTATTTTAATTTTCTCTATGTGCCACACTAAGAACACATAGCCAGTTGTTTTGCAACTAAAGGTTCACTCCCAATACTACAATACACACACACCCTCATATAGATTTTTTATCGAATTATTTCTACTGTTTAACACAAATCATTTGTGAAATTTTTTAAATATTTTTAGCATTTGTAGAATAGCATTGCCCGCGGGTGCCAGGGAACCCTTGCCCAATATTTTAACGCGCCTTTATGACGTGTTATCAAAAAAGATTTGTTTGATTTGATGAATTGAGAATTGTGGTTGACTCAGTGAGTCAACTCACTTAAGTGAACTGATTCGTGTCACTGAGTTGAAAATCCCATCTCTAGTAAATGTTAAAACGTCGAAAATTCACGAAATTCACACACACACACGCACGCCGATCGGATTGCCAATTTCTACAAAAACACCCAATCGCGTTTATCGGACACCGTTCGCTGTTATCACTTATCGCGTTCGGTTTATACCGTAGTCGTGGTTTTGCGTTTTCACCGTGACGTCGTCACCGGGTTTTCTTTTTATTCTTATCTCCTACCGTTCGGTAGGGTGTAAAAAAAGAAGCACCTATACTCCTATCGTGCGTGGAGAAGTTACCGACAACAACACCGTGTGCTAAACAGATTATAAAGATGAATCTCCTCTTGAATGTCGTGGTGAATCGATTAGACGAATAATAATAATAATAATATTGTAAATATTCATACGATCTGTATTCAATTCAAATCACGACGAGATAGTAGTTTACAAAAATACGCTTGTACATCGCGGAAATCTTATCTTCTTATTTCGTCTCCGACGGTTTTATCAATCAAATGGAATTAATTATCTTACGAATTTTTTCCGCATTTTAATAATTTTATTGTGAAATTTTTTTTTTATTTCGTGATAATAGTGTTTACGTCGCCGTACTTTCTCGTCAGTCTTATTGCGAATATTAAACGAGACGTTTTAATCGCATTCTTCTCTCTACATGTCCACTATTCAATTGTAAGTAATACGTTTTTTTTTTTATATATATATATATATTACACAGATTATAATAACAGTGAAAATTAGTTTTAATTTCTCGGATTAGTTTTTCCACCACCACCATCGGACGGACAGACGTCATTTCCGATGTATTTTAATAATTATTATTCTCGTGTAGATTCGTGTTGTCGCGTTTAATAGTAATAATATAATCTCTAGTGAATTCGTTATACTTTCTGTCTTGACGAAGAAATCCCACGTTATTATAATACATTTAATATATTACGTTAACAATGTTGTTTTTACGCTTATATTATTATTGTTTACAATATAGACTACAGTAAAATGTATTCCATAACTTATAAGTACTATTAATATCGTTATTATACTAACGTATGTCGAATTTTTTTTTTTTTTTTTTACTTGATACCTTGAGACTTTGAAACACCGACGTTTCACTGTATGTATATATATATATTTATTTATACAAACATATTTGTATGTGTCTGTGTGTATGCGTCTTGAAACTGCGCGGAACTTAGCTCGATTCTTGATGTCATCATTCTCGGTCAGTTCCGGACGCCAAACGCTGTATGGCACTAAAGATAATTTAGTGGTCCAAGACTTTAATTGGCATTGTTATAATAACTTTAACAACCATCAAAAGGTTCGTCTACACCTGCGTTTGAAAATTTTCTGATCTTGTCATGGACGTATAACACTTTTTTTTTCTTTTTGTTATAACATTACGTTTAGTAACAGATTTCTATAGTTCATTAATGACCTCTAAAAACTGGACGCTACGGCTTGATTTTTCTTTTTTGCATGAAATGAACGATTTCGGTCGGTTTTGTAATAAATACCTATAGTTCATAATGTTCGCTGAAAATTATTTCATTAAATTATAAATCCTCTTTATTTAAACCCATTTATTTTATACATAATTTTATAACAAAATAAAAATAAAAGCAACCACTAATAGTAATTATATTTTTTGGAGCTGTGGTAAATTTATAGAACATATTATATTTATAACTAATTATTAACAGTTAGATAACAACAAACGATATTGTAAATAGTAATTGATACAATTTGCAGATCATGGTTGTTAAGACAAAATCCAGCTGTTTGTATTTAGTTTTTTTTTTTTTTTGTATAATAATACTTATTTTTTAATATAAAAAAAAATATTATAAATCGCGTATGATTATATTAATGCATTAGTGAATTTCTTATTATTGAATAAGAAACATAAATATTACTTTTGGTGTTGGTATTTAAATTAATTTTTATAAACATGTACATATAAAATATGTTAACGAATTGTTTCGAGTTTGTTGTCGTTAGAAAATCCAATATTCTCTAATTGAGTTATCATCGTGTTTCTTCTATAGAAGTACCAAAACATGTCGCAGTGCGACGTTACAGAAGCTGGCGTGCCACTCAACTCGCCTGCTTTTCTCTCTTGGCGTAAACTCCAGTTAAGCCGAGCTAAACTCAAGGCTTCCAGCAAAACATCAGCACTTTTGTCCGGTTTCGCCATGGCACGTATTTTGTTCAACTAAAACGTAAACAATTGAATTTCAAGCAAAAATAAATTTATATGTATATATTTTATTATAGGTGGCAATGGTGGAAATGCAAATCAGTGACGATTCCAAAGTACCGGAAGAAATGCTTGTGGCATTTGCTGTGTGTACTACACTGTTAGTTGCTGTACACATGTTGGCTCTAATGATAAGTACATGTATTTTACCAAATATTGATGCTGTTTGTAACCTCCATTCGGTTAGTCTTGTCCATGAAGCTCCACACGAACGACTACATTGGTACATTGAAACTGCGTGGGCATTTTCGACACTTCTTGGTCTTCTATTGTTCCTAGCTGAAATAGCCATATTGTGTTGGGTTAAATTTTACGATATATCCAAGTATGCTGCTTGGTCGGCTGTTATTATGTTGATACCTGTTCTTGTGATATTCTTAGCGTTTGCAATACATTTCTATCAGTCTATGGTAGCCCATAAATATGAAGTAACAGTGAGTGGTATTAGGCAGTTAGAGCTACTAAAGGAACAAATAGAAGCTGGCGACTTGGAACGTACAAATGGATTATTAATGAATACACCGGGTACGCAGATTGTGTGACAGTGCTTCCAGTTGAGACGATAATAACTAATATAATGGTGCTTTATTATAAACAATTTTAAAAAACTCTCATATATTATATGACTCGTTGAGAGTCGACCGATAAACAAAAAAATGTCTTCAACGGTTGCTGCAATATATTTAACGTATAATTTGTAATTTCATTTTATTACGATGTTTTATTGACTATCCACTACACATTTATACTCTATACTTTATAATTACTCTTTACAAAGCTCAATAAATATTTACTAGACTTAATTTTAAATTATGCCATTTATATCATATCGATGTCATTTCAAATTAAATATTATTGAGTAACTATATTATTAATAATAATTGCATTTAATTGTTACTAGCATTTTGAATTTCTTGTTTTCTTTTTTTCTCTCACCGTTTTCTGTTTACAATAATGTATTGAGATCAAATATGTAACTTAAAAATGAATAGTGTTGTAATTATTATAACATTTTGCAAACTACAGGATCTTAGATATTTTAATTTTCGATCGTACATTTTAGTATTCGATGTGAAAATTAATTTTGTATATAATTATTTTTTTTCATATACATATATTCTAAAATTTATTTCATTGTAATAGTTTAATAGTGGGTACTTAATATAATTTTAGTTAGTGCAATTTCATCATAAACTCATTGATTGTAAATTTATATTTATTTTACTTCTCTTCTACATAACAAAATAACTAAAATGATTTATAGCATTTATTTTTCAACTGAAATGTTATGATATGTGATCTGCCAAAAATAATTATTATTATGTAGTATGTAAAATCTGACCCCTAAAAAATTGTCATGTCTAACGTATGTATGTAATCTTGTATATTGATTATTTTATAATTTATATTTCATAATAAAAAAAACCCCGCAATTTCATTTAATATAAAGAATACACATTTTAAAATCAAATAATTATCATTTTGAGTTAAATAGTCAATCGGTTTTAAAGTAATTTTACTAATATTAATATAATAGATATATCCAATTATTGTAGACTCTGGGATATGAAAAAAAATTAAAATATGACAATAACATAACTTTATTTATTTATAAAAACATAACTAATATGTACATATAATTGTCATGGTACCAAGTAACAGTATACAAAGGGTAAATCGAAAAAGTAACAAATACATTTTCTGTTGCCATATATATATTCTATTATAAATAATTTATAATCTATTCTGGTAAATTGTTAAAAAGTATTTCATACAAAATTAATTGAACATAAACTCATATAATTTTCTGTTTTGATAGATCACATATATTATAATACTCCAGTGTTTTAGTTTTGTTTCACCAATAATTGTTATATATGTATTCATTTTGCACCTATTTATTATTGTTTGATTTATTTATTTTTTACTTTGATTCGTTTTTAAAATTGATGTGATTTATTTTAATTGGTTATATTCGGGCAATAATTTTTATTACATAATATAATGTACAGCTTATATATTTGCATAGTTTTATTAAAATAAAATACATTATAAATGAATTATTATATATTTGTTAATTTAATTACGTACAATGATAAGGCTTTCATTACTATTGGAACATAACTACGTATATAACTCTGTCATATATTGTAGTTTAAAATTGTACACATTTATTAAAATTTATATACACTCTGATTTTGTGTTATGGTTCTCTTTTATATATACATGCAATAGTAAACTGAAAAACTTTAAATTGGAAAAAAAATTCGAGTGATTTAAAAAAGTTTTCCTTTTTTTCCACGAGTTGCTATGAATATTTGTACCTATTTATTTGGTATGATGCACATTTAGACACGTGAATTGTTCTCAATTTACATTAATCTTAATATTATTATTATTTCCACTGTAGTGCATACATTTATATTATTTATGGTAATCAATTTGGTTTTATTCGTAATGATATAATATTGTGTAATGAAATTATTGTCGCTTCATTACATTATAAAATTTATAGCAGCTTATATATTATAGTGACTATAATAATATAACAATCGATTAAAATAATTTCCAGAAAAATTTTTAAGTTGTTATATTAGAGTTGTTTACTTCATTTTTTACATTATTGCCGATTTATATTTTACCATTTTTATAATTTATACCTCTTACGTGTACGGATGATAATTGCAATATTACGCGTTTCTCAATAATCTTCTATATACAAAAACTGCTGAGTGAATTTATTTGGTTTAAAAAAAAAAATTATAATAATATACTGTTGCCTATTATATGAGTAACTGTATAAATACTTTGTCGCGTTTGGAGCTATGCAATATTCATAGGAAATTAATGTTTTTAAATTTTAATGTCCGTTACACGTTTCGTACATTCGTTATAAACTTATAATATATATATGTATATATAATAGTATTATAAATAGAAGGCATTGATTTACAATGAGATTGTATTGTTGGTTTATTTTAAACTTTGATATGGTGCGTATTCTTTGTTCTTAAAATATGTAATCCATTATAATATTATTAAACGCATAGTAATAGTAATGCCGCATTGTATGACTTAGTAGACGAACAATCGGTTATTGTTCAATGTTTTGTATAAATTGAAAATTCGATTTGTGAATATTTTATAATTGTCATTGGTACCTATATAATATTATATTATAATTACTCGACGGCACGTGGACTGGGGCTAAAAAAACTGTTTAATATACGTAATATTATAATATATACCTACCGATTTTTACTGTTGGGAATTGCATTATTATAATACGATATGTTAATATTATGTATTTTATTACAATATATTTTAACAGCGTTATGGCCTGTTCATGCGCAGCACTAGAAGACCTTCGTAGCAAGAGGTACAAGTAAATATTTAAATTCAATTTATAGATGTGCGATGATCGTCTTGTGTCAGTGCCATTATCTCATATCCATTACTGTTTAATTATAAACACTATTGGGTCCAAATTTATAGTTTCACCACAGAAGAAATAGAATCAGAAGAGGGACACTGTCAATGTAAAAAAAACAAATTACAATATTTTTTTTATATGTATATACATATAATAATGAAACCGGTTTATTATTGTTAATGAAAATTTAAATTATTAAAAACATTAATTTAAAAATTTTACAAATTTATAATTTTATAATATATAAGTACTGAGTAGTAATTATTTGTTTAAAAGTCAGAATTAATATGGAAATAAAATTTTTTGTAACTAAACTATAACGGTTAAGACGTCTTGACATAAAATCGACACATTCAATGACAATATTATAATTACTAATTCGTATTATCTTCTTCTTTTTTTTCCTATCGGTCTTCAACTTTATATTCCCTTCCCAATAATTAGTGATTTGTATCACATTGTCTGTGATATCCATTTGTCATTACAAATTCTTTTTTCATGGACTTTACCGGTAATAGCGAACGTGTAACAGATGGTCTCCATTTTGCTCCTTGTCACGTTCACATTTTCCCGTTCTCTGTCATTCCCCATATCGTCATGTTTACAGCAGTCCTTCGGTTCTTATCCGTATAAGTTGATCTTCCATTATGTTGACCATGAAAAGCGGTTGCCAAAGGGTAGATTTTCTTTCGGATCGTCCCATATCGGTGAGTTCGGTACCTTTCGTTTTCCTTTTTCCATTAGTTTATTCTTCTTGTTTCGGGCGTTTGTGATGGGCTAGTCGTTGTCTTCATAAAGTTTTTACACTAGTATAACACACAAGACATTTAAAAGTAATAAAACATAAATAATTTGAAATTAGCTAATATTAATTATTTATAAGAATGAAGAAAGAAGCTATCATTATAAAGAATTTAGCTATGAAATCCGCATGGGGAAGGGGCAGTTGCATATTCTTCCTCTCCTACAACGTCCAATGTGTCGACGTGTACAAAACAACGCGCGGGTCTAACGAAATTCCGCGCGCCCGTCGTTGTCGTTGATTCTGCGCAATGTCCTTATATTTTTTTTATTTACCCGCTCACGCCATTATAAATCTCAATTATACGTATATTTAAACGCGGTGCTCTAATATATTTTAATACCCATGTGTTTTGTTCTTGTATGATATTATTCTTACAACACTGCTTCATGTGTATACACAGCATTAAAATAATAATAATAATAATAATAATAATAACGTATTGTCTTTATAGTGAGCGCAGAAGAACTGATTCTCCGCCGAGTGTCGGCTGCGGTTTTGTCGTAACGTAAAAAACTACATTAATAATAATAATATTGATGATAAAAAGTGTCGAAAATTAATTTTTATTATTGATTGTTATATGGAATAATATTCGGTGTAAAATTTCGGTGCACTCTTCCACTATTATTAATATACGTAATTTCCATGTTAACTTGCGGTAATTATTACATAAATATTACACACAAATATATATTTTATTTTTTGTCATGGGGGGGGAGGGCTTTTTCATAGAATTTTTAACAAAATTTAGCTTAACTCATCACCACCGTCCACTATACCCTGTATTTCGTATTTGCGTTTATCACAAGACCCGTTGTGACGCTTCTGAATTTTCTTCTTTTTTTTTTATCGAATTTCTACTTCACTTCCTAAGACACAGGGACATCTCAGGAGAAAAAACGTATCTAATTTCTTAACGAAATTAATATTATTATTTTTTTTACACACAATTCTATAATACAGATTTTTTTTATTAGAACTGGAATTCGTTATTTAATATAAATATTTACAACATCTCGTTATCTGTTCGTAATTACCGGTATGACAGAAATATCGGTAAAGAAATGAAAACAATTTGCCTCCGTGGTCTTATTGACTACCGGTCAAATTAAGCGACCGCGAAAGCTGAGTCAATAATAATAATAATAATCCGTAATAAAAATTAACTTTTAAATTTCGTTTGGTATCATTTTTATATAGATCATCATGAGATTCGTGTGTAAAACGTGTTTTAATAATATATAACGTATTATATAACATTTTGTATTCTTGTCATTAATTCGAAAAATAACGTCTCTGCTGCAACATATAAAGTATTAATGTAGCCTAGGTTTGTGCGCCAATATAATAAATTATAGTCCTGGATAGTGCGGCTGAGGATACCTATTTTAAACCCGTCATCTTTGTGTGAAAAATATTACTACGGGTAATTATTATAAGTACTGTTATGGACGATCGAAATACACCCGAAGTTATTATTTCTGTGCGGAGAATTATTTCTTAAAAACGTCATTTAATTAGGAATATATAATTAGAAACGATAAAAGTTCGAACACGCTCTTATTAAATATTTAAAAAAGATCTTTTACGCGCGAGCAAACACGAATCGTACCATCGCTATTTGTATACTACATATTATATTTCATTACAAATATTAAATTTTTTTATATAATTTTAACACTTTATAGTCGTTTAATTTAACGGGTTTTAAATTTCAATATTTACAATCATATTTCGCGCAAAAACATTATTTATATTTGATATTTCCAATGTTAATTTATTTTGTACCTTCGCGTATAATTGCAGTACAAAAATATAGACACTATATATATATACATATTAAATTTCATTTTTTTTTTTTATGAAAACAGCCGTTTTTCATAAAAACGAAATTTCAACGCTGCAGGTACGTGTAAGAAATTATTATACCCAGTGTCGTAAAGTCGGAAAAGTATATGCAAATAATTGTATCTGATATAGGCACTCGTCGGCAAAAAAAGTTAAAAAAAAAAACAAACGTATATTGCCTTTTTTTAAAAAAAAAAAAAATTATTATAATAAATTACATAAATTAATTTAACGGGAATAAACATTTCGGGTACATATGTTTTTTTTTTTTTTATAGAAGATCTGTTTCTTTTTGGAAAAAAAAAGACCGTCTTGTAGAACCGCCGGTATGTAATCCAGATAAATGACATTTTTTTTTTACAATGAAAAAAGTAACGTAGTACGAACAATGGCGTACGATAACAGAAATCGTGCGGGAAGTATACTTTACTTACCACTCGCCGTAGCGGTAGCGAACTTAAGAAATGCAAGAGAAAACGATCGTTCGTATCATTTATCGACGAGTATCCCCACACACCTATATAAAATATCTTCAATTTTTTTCCCCTCTGTTTAACGGCCATATCATTCCGTCCAATCCATTCCACGCATAATCACTCATCGTTCATTAAAAAAGAAACCCGTAGACTTGGAAAAAAATAAATATGTTTTCGTCATCGAAGGTTTGGTATTCCATAGATATTCGGCTTTTACGAGTATAGAATTCGATTATTATACAAATAACGGCGTATCCACCACATTTATATCGAACTGCTATGTCGAAACTTAAAATATATACATACATATATATATATATTTTTTTTTTTTTTACATATTCGTTATTCAAATAACAAGCAACAGGTGTGACTTCAGCTATATAATTACACGTGTGAAATCGAATTTGATTTATTAACATTTGTCGTCGAGTATATATGTATATATATATATATTTAAATATATCGTGTACTATTTTGATTTTACATTTTAGGATAGGTACGTGCGAATGTCATCGAAGTTTTTTTATATATTCGAAACACATATACAACTGCACATAACTAAATCGATGACCTAACCATCATTTAAACCACTCGAAAGCACATGGTGGATATATTCATTAAATGATTTAGTCCATCCGCAACGAGTTTAACATTGAATCCCTCGAAAATTGAAGCTTATTTGATTTTGACGACGGATGCGTAAAAATTTGAAATTGGAATGAATCGAAAAGTATCCTAGAAAACATGCAACACCAAACAATAATCAATAAACACTTCAGTATTATTATTGTCGTACAATGTGTACAATATATCTATAATATAAATAACACGTGTCAGCCAATCTCGGAAATGGTCCGTGTCCCGGCTGGAAATATCGCATCGCAATACTTAAATATAATAAATTATAATATCTTTATATATATAAATAAATGACTAAAACGCTCGTATTTCCGATGTTCACGGGGTCGTATCGTCGTCGTCTTTTACGCCCGTCACACTTTATACGAAATTCGTATTCAATACCCATTATTGTTCCGATTTCTTAGATAATCTTGTTATTATAATTATTACGACGAACGAAAATTGGAATATTATTTTGATTAAATTTATCGTTGCACAAAAAAAAAAAAAAAATGTATTTTCACGATTCTTCTATATCAAAAAAAAAGCTGTTATATTGCTTTTTTATCGCCGAAAAAAAAAATGAAATTATTACAAGGCCGACTCGGAGAAACCGGACAAAAATCGTCCCGCCTAAAGTTTATTGGGACAACGGGACGCGACGCACGAAAACGGGACGTACGGACGTACCCTTCTATTTAAAAGACCATCCCGTCTCACGAACAAGCTTCCATCTTCTTACTCTGTAAGAAACCCTAGATTTCTCCAATTGGCTTTACTTCCACATTATCTTCAACATCGTTTTTTATGAAATCTTCCCATCGGTCTTTTCCCTAAAGGATTTTGTTCTATCTTTATACCAGACGTATTAACAACTGTGCGCCGCGACTTCGTTTGCTGCAGGTGTGCCGCGTGTGTGGCACAGAACGGGAAAACAAAATCGATATTCGCGTTGATGGCGATGGAATGGAAACGGTAATGGAATTTCGATCGATTTTAGTGATTTATTTTTTTTCATAAAAATAAATAAAAAAAACATTTAATTTCGGTTTTTTACTCTCTTCGTCTCGCTGAGAAATGAACCTTTTTTTTTTTTTCTTTCAAAATTGGCAATACACCCACTGCCGGGAAAGCCGTTAAGCAGTACTTCGGGCAGTGGGTCGCCATCGTTTATTTAAATGAAATCACTCGCTTCCATCTGAGGTGGGCTCCACGCCCACGCCCTTACGATAAATTACAATTATTATTATTTACAAAAACAAGTAAAATATACAATATACCATTTGAGGAGGAACTGTTGCTGGTGGGTGTCACCCCACAGAAACTCCCCTGAGAAACGAACCTAATCCTTACATACGATATGAATTTACGTACACATAATATAATGTTTTAAAGATATTATGATTTTCATTTTGTCGACAATTTGGGAGCCGTCCCAAAATATTATGTGAAGACACTACTACAAAGGAGCCGAGGGATGAAAAACGTTGAACCTAACCGCTGTTGCAGTATACTCGGCATATTTTGTGTGTATGTATTTTAATATAGCGATAGATTGATTTCTCGTGAAATCGAAATAATATCGGAATCTAACTCGATAATAATATTTTAAGTTATAATATACTATACAGAAAAATAAAAAACGCGAAAGAGTGTCGTGTGAAGTGCAGGTGGCATTTTACGAATCGTATATATATATATAACACGCCCTTTATTTCCCTGCCAAACACGAGCGTCAAGTAGGGTAAGTATACCCCAGAGGAATTAAACGGTTGGCAGGTGTCTATGAATATGGACAGACAGTTGAACGAAAAGAGTACGGATTTATTATATTTTTATATTAAAATGGTAAAATAATAATCGATAGAATTGTCGATTTTTAGAACGCCATCATTGGGTAGGTGAGTGTGTGCCTATGTAAAACTGTTCTACCATTAAGGGCGTTTAACGGGGGGTGTTTGGAAGCCCAAACACCCACCGTTCGGCATATTGAACTTTCATTATTATTATTATAATAAATTATTATTATTATTATTATAAATTATTATTCGGATATTAAATATCACGTTAAAAACATATTATTAATAAATGTATAGTCTCGACTGACGACGAACAACAACAACGAACAATCCCTTATCGTGTTAACTGTAATCGTAGCGGTTCACCACAACGGTTTCAACCACAGTTATAGACACAGTGGCGCACGCAGGGGCAAACTTTGGGGCCATAGCCCCTCTGCCGATTTTTTTTTTTTTTTTACAAGCTTTTACGTTACACCGGATTATTGATTATTTGTTAAAATTATTATATTACGGTGAGATTTTTCTTTTTCGAATTTGATTATAATGATTTTATGTCGTTTAAAAACGACCGGTTGTCGTTTACTCGTGTTCGTAAAGGAAAGTTGGGAAATCTGTAAGTTAATCCCGCTCCCCTCAAAAAAAAAAAAAGAAAGAAAGAAATCCCGATTTCGCGACTACATTTATAATATAATAATTGTGTTTTCCGTCTATATAATTCTGTGGCATTCAGACTCATTGATTCCCCCCCCCCCCCACGGCTCCTATATGTATTTGGTGTCTTCGTAATATTCCGATAACCATATATATATCTTTCTAGAGAGTAACGCCAAAATACGCACCGTGCACAACCGATTTCCCGACCGTTTAAACGTCAAATTATTAATTTTTTTTTTTTTTTGTTCCGAAGTTGTGCACACGGTAAGTATTTACGGGAGCATACGTAATACACACGATTATGTATTTGTCGTCGAAAACGCCTCGCAACGCGTTCAAGACACAGAGAATAATAATAATAAAAAAGTGTCGTCGTTTCTATTATACAACCGTTGTGCCGTTGACCGTGGTCGTGACGGCGGCCGCCACTCGGGAGATTTCGTGACGTACGATCGTGTGGGGTGGGGGTTGTGTAATTCGAGAGGGGCGAAACGAGAACACCCGGTGCGAACGCAGCCTCGGCGGCGACGACTACAAATAAAAAACGTGAGAGAGGAGCGGCTGCCGCCGAGTGTTGTGTCGGAATAACAATACGCACGAATACACACTGTTGTATTGTGTTGTATACGCGCGCATTGCACGGTCACCGTCGCCGCGGCGTTGTGCTGCTGTCAATTGTTATTGTCGCCCGGTCGGGGAGCGCGACGGCCGTCCACACCGCCGCCACCGCCGTTGACGTACGTGCGCGAGTGTTTTTTTTCGACACAACCTTGGTTGTGTCAGTGGCGGCGGCGGCGGCGGTGGCGGTGGCGACGGCGGCGACCGGGTTTTTGTTTTCACGACGACGGCGGCGGCGACGACGACGACGACGACAACGACGTACATAAACGGAAAACATTTTGTTGATCGAAACCAGGTGCGCATGCGCCGCGACAACAACGCACCGCGACCGGCAGTTGTTCGCTAAACATTGTTTTATAACGTGAACTAGAACCCAAGGCCGGTGCAGTTTGAAATCAACCATTGAAACGTTCGTGTGTTGCCTCCGCCGCCGCCGCCGCCACTCCGTCCGTCACTGTGCGCGCGCGAACCACACAACCACATTATTACTATTATTATATTATATTAATTTTTTTTCTACAAAATTTCGCTCGCATATTCCGTAATTATTTATATTTTTGTTTTTCCTTTTCCGTTACATACGATCGTCAATCGGATTCTTCGTTACCGAATTCGAAACGCGAAACCTTAACGGTTTTTCTCTTCCGCACTCTTGTCATCGTACTGTACGATAAATATATATATATACACAGTGGTGGTTTTTAGTTGACAGGACAGAGTGAGAGAGAGAGAGAGAGAGACTGTGACGCGCGCGCAATGGAATGGTACCGGGAACAGACCATTCAGCTGATCGACTTGTTCCGGGCCCGGCCGGCCCTGTGGGACACCAGCTCGGTGCATTATCGCAACAAACGGATGAAGAACGAATCCCTGGAACAGATCAGCGTCAAGCTCAAGTGTCCCAAGGAGGAGATCGCGAAGAAGATATGCACGTTGCGGGTGCAGTTCAGCCGGGAGAACGTGAAGGTGAAACGCGCCCGGGAGAGCGGTTCCGTGTACAGTCCCAAGTGGTTCGGTTACCAGCTGCTGTGTTTTCTCAACGATCAGTCTCGGTACGCGTCGGTACAGCCACAGCCGACCAGCAACAGTAGCTATTCACCGTCGACGACCGCCGCCGCCGCCGCCGCTGCCGCTGCCGCTGCGACGAGACCGTCCGGCACGACCAACAACAACAACAACACCACATTGTCCGCAACGGTCGCGTATAACGTGAGTGGGCATATAGTACATATAATAAATAAATAATAACGCCCGTTCCCGAATTTTCATCGTATTGTTGTCGCACATGAGTTAGGGATAGTGTTTGCGTGTGCGGACGATAATAATAAATTATCGGTAATTAATGTTATTATCCGATCGTAAACGTTGTGCCCGATATATTATGTCCCAGGACCGTCGGTCGAATTACACACTTTGGTCCGACAACGGCAATAGTAATAATAATAATAATAAAAAAATTAATATACTTACGCGTTGTTGTAAACGTCCGTTTTCGGTGCAGCAACCGTGTCGCCGTCGCCGTAACACTATTCCGTGCGAACCGCCGTTGTTGCCGACAACGACGACGACGACAGTGCGACGCTTGCGCTCGGTAAACCGCCGGCGCCCATCACTGCAGCGCGTAATGCTGCGCGCGCGATAGTAATTGTCGCTGGTGGGTGTCGGACGGACGGGAGATAAATCCGGCGGGTATCGGCTCCTCTCTCTCTCCCCCCCCCCCCCCCCGCGTCACCCTCGCCTTCTCGCCGTGTACCTACGGGATTTCATCGCGGCGCGACACCGCGACGATTTGTGTCGCAACGCTGTCGGCGAGACGCCGGTGCTCCGGGAGGGAAGAGAAGAGGAGCTTTTACTACGCGCCGCGGCGTTCAATCAAAAATCGGCCGCGCAACCTAGTTAGGAATTTATTATTCAAAAGAGATGGATGTTATTCAAAATTAATCGACAAAATTCTACGCGTCGAATTAATAAATTAATTTTACCGGACGATCGTGACGAGTGAATAGATTTGTGTGAAAACGTTTTAAACGATGTTTTATAAAAAGGGTTTACTCGGTCGCGATAGACGGATAATGCGTGCGTCGCGATTTACGATGAACATTATTTATGACCGATTATAATAATTAGGCGCGCGGTCGGCATGGAACGTTTAAAACGTATATTTTCATATTTTCCGGAAAAAAAAAAATCTAAGTAATCTAAAATATTTATTCGAAATGCGCGTGTAGGAGAACGGTAAAAATCGTCTCCCCGTACACCCGCGTGTTTTGGTGTACAGTCGGCCAATATATATATATATTTTTATTTTTTTTTTTTTTGACGAAAAGTATTGGAAAATAGAAATTTGGGTGTTGCCCGGCGAAAACGACGAACACATTGTCGGTAATATACTTCACAATTCGTACAAGTAGGGGTAATACGAAAAATCGTCGTGTTTTGAACGTATTTGGGAATATTTCACAAAACTGATATAAAAAAAAATCGTTTTCCCCGTATTCGTTTTATTAACGCTGACGTGTGAATTCACCCGGAGAGTGCGAGAAAAACTACAAAGCAATGAGATAACCGCGTAAATTTTTAAAATGGTGCTAAATAAAAAATATTTTATACCCGCGCGACGACGGAGAAGTAGTCTCCGCCATTAACGGCATTCATTGTACGCGTATAAAATTATAACGGAGCAATGTTATAAACGAACGTCCGAAATGATAGGAATATCAATGCGATCCGGATGGAAAACGAGACTCGTCGATTATTATTATATTAATATTGTAATAAAAAAAAACACCTTTATATATTATTATACTACACAGCGTCGTTTGAAACGGACGAGAAGAATATAATATTTCTTTTCGAATAGGAAAACCGCGTTTTACGACAAATAACGAACGAGTGATGGGTTGTACGCGTGTGATCGAATTCAACTCGAACAGCCGAAAAAGGTTTATTCAATTTCGAACGATTAAAAGCGTAGCGAAATTTCGTTCGGACGATCGGGTTTTCGAGACGTTTCTTCGTGATCGAAAAACAAAAACTGCGCGCGAGTTCTTTGCAAACGGAACGGAGCGTCGGCGAATTAAAACGGCTTTTTACCAGCCGTTGTTGTGTATTCGTACAGTTTTGTAATAAATTTCCCGCGTCGATTAAATGACGTTCGTTATTAATATTAATATTATTATTATTATTATTATTATTCGTAATCGTATTATGGTCAGTGGAATTCATTGGAAATCCTTTACGATTTATATATCTCGTTATACAAAATGTCTTCAAAATAACATTATTACCGTAGTGTTTTCTGTATATATATATATATATACACGAGTATATTATATTATAATCGTATTTAGCAGTATTAAAAATTTACTCGGTTCTCGCGTTGAACCGTTCGAACGATAAAATTAAAATATCGTTTTACAAAATTTCAAAAATTTTAATTGGACCGACGTCGCCTTTTCCGAAAAATAGCGCTATGACAATGTTTATATAGTTTGTTTCACGCAATATTTGTTTATTAATACAATTATTCGTTTCGTTCGGTCCCGCGTCTCCCATATTGTACGATACGATTCGTAATTATGTAACAATAAAACGATATTTTATTCTCAAATCAAATTGAACTAACGTAACTGATTACAATAATGTTACAATGATTTATTTTATCATTAATCCGTTTAACGCGCTCGTTGAATTCTTGAATCGTTTACCGCGTATGTTTAAATCCGGTGGTTCTCTGTGTAAAATGTACAAGTCATTCTAGATTTTAGATTATATTGGTCTTAACTCTTTTTCAACGATCTTTTAAAAACACTCACAACGTGTTGTTTATTGATGATATTATATATATATATAACGTATGCAATTATCATTTTCCATACACGAGGAAAACATTCACCGAGAACAATAATTAAAATTAACACCAAAATAAAATCTTTAATGGATTTCGCAGAAGTTGATGTCAAAAATAATATTTCAATATAGCCGAATTATGATTTTTTTTTTTTTAACAAATCAGACGGACACTTGTGGGTCGTTAAGAATACGAAAAAAATACGCGCCTCCCGGAGCCCAGACGGTAACCCTATCATTTTCCTAAACATGTCTCTGATCGCGCACATTATATAATAATACGTTATAAAAGCGTTGTGTTAAGTGCGCGTATACGACAAATAAAAATCAAAAATCGATCAATCAATTAATTAATCGACAATGTGTGCGGCGGTTATCACCACCAGAGAGACATTTGCAGAATCATTTCTGTGTCTCCGCGGCGACCTTCGTGCGGTCCACCGTTATACGAATCGCCTTCCGCGCCGCCGTTCAATCCGTTCGTTTGTTTTTTCTATGAATACGTGATAACGTATCGTGCGTCGCATTTGTATTATTCGATATTGCGACGCGTCTCCTTGTGCACACCACGGTTGTGCAATTATTATTATTATTTTCGTCTAATAATTTGCTCCGGTTAAACGAAAAGTAACGTTTAGCGTTTTTCACACACGTGACACAATTATTATAATTTTTTTTTTTTTTTGGACCCCGCACCTTCTCGAACGTGTCTCAAGTTTCCCCGATCCCGCCAGAGCTCCTTAATAATACCGACACGCGTTATACAATAATAATAATAATAATAATAATAATAATAATAATAAAAGTTATTATTATTATTATTAAAAACTGGTATTAAAAGATTTGTTCGTAGATAAAAATAATAATGATATTCCAATGTTTGGATTTACACTAATACTCTTTAAAACTGTGCGTTTAGGATTCGAATTTGACGGACGCATATTATGATGTGGGTTGATATTACGTGTGTGTATTATGTGGCGGATCGGCAGTTGAGACGATATTATTATTATTTATTAATATTACGATTCGTATTAACGCCGTTTAAATTATTGTATATTATTATATTATAAATTATAATACGAAATAAAAAAATTAAAAAAAAAAAAAATGTTTAAAACGCTCGCGATAACACATTTTTATGGGGATTTTTTTTTCTCTGCGCCATATAACTCTGCTCGCTTCGCCTACGACCGAATCGAAATGAACACAATAGTTTTCTTAGAAGTTTCACGATTGGTTTATCTGGTATAATTTACTCCCAGTCGCACTCGTATTATTATTGTACACATATTGTACGCGCGGTGTCATAATATCGAAATATCGCGCGACTTGTGTGTATTTTATTCGGAACTATTTATATGAATTCATAAGGCCGAGCGATTAATAAATTGCGATTCGATTCTATAGAATTTTTGACACGTATTTCAATCGAAAAATGTTCTAAAAACTTCATGAAATAGTTAAAAAAAAAAAAATAAATAAATAAAATCGCCGCAGCTGTATACGGGGAAATATAATTACAATTGTTACAAACACATGGCAGTTTGTTTTAACAGATTTTTTTTTCTACTGTTCTTATACTATTATTAATATTATATTAATAATTTATTCGCCTGGTAACATGTTTTTATCGAACTTGTTACGGTGTAACCTAACCCGCATAATCTAATAACTCTAAGTATACATTTTTTATATATATATATATATATATATATATATATATATATATATATTTAAACGAGAGGCACTAATTGGGGAGCGTAAAATTAAAACAAATGTCTTTTTGTCTTGTTTAAAAAAAAAAAAAAAAAAGCCAGCTGCTTAACAACAGTTTCGAACGTAATAGTTTGTATAAAATACGCCATGTTTTAAAACCCCTCTTCATATTAAGTAGGTATAAAACACGTTGAAAAATTATTTTCATAGATTATATTTGTTGTAAAAAACTAGAGTAGTAGTACTTTAAATATGTTAATTGTTTGTGTGTGTATATATACACATAGTAACGTTATAGTATTCACATATTTCAGACATTTTAAAGTACGTTTAAATCAACAATACGAAGAGAAAAAAAAACACGAGACTTAACATAACAATAAATTGTTCGATAAAAATGATACCGTACTAATAAACTTTAATATAACGTTTTACCTTTTTGAAATTTAGTTGGCAACCTTTTTCTTATACATACACGTCGTAGTAGATACGTACCAATTTGTCAAATATTTGTCTGTATATATATATATATATATATATATATATATATACAATCGCTTTTAGTGCGATTATAATAAAGCGTGTTTTATGTGTTTTTTTTAAGATATTGGTACATATACTCTTGGTCTTATGTAAACTGTGATCTATGATCTAAAGCGTATCCGAGTCTTTGATTGCAGGACATATAGTATATACTGAATTAGGCAATCTATTATCAAGAATTCTGTTATCGAAATTCTCGTCAGATTATTTTATTGAAATATATATATATATATATATACACACACACACACATTTAAATATATGTCGTCCAAGTCCAAATAGAAAAAACGCATAAAATAAAATATATAATTACATTTTCATTCAATACTGTGCACGAACGTAACTCGACAATTCATGTAGTAATGTAACAACTTTTATGGTTCAATGAATCACGGTGAGTTATTGTATAGATGTTTGTCGTGTTCGATTAATTCTTAAAGTTAAACTCCCCAAATCTTCATTTCATCGAAGTGCCAACGAAGAAAAGAAGGAGTATTTCCATACAGCTAAAATACAAAAAGCTATCCGGGTGTCGGAAACAACTGAACAGCTAGAATTTATTCATCTACAGCAGGAATGTATAAGGAATTCTATGTCTAGTGTAAGGGAAACCTCGGAAGAAAGAGAGCATTGTCTACAGCATATCTGTATAAGGACGTCTAGGTATGGGAAATCTGTAAAATAGTTTTAATATTACGTGGAATTTATCAGTAAACCGTATAGCTAAAAACCAAAACACTTCTCGGGCGTTTAAAACATCGTAACAACGGATTAAACGAGCTTAAGATTTATAACAAAAGGTTCTAAATGTATAAAAAGTCAATATACTTATACGAGCTTGGTAAAATTGGTACACAATTGGACTTGGACACCAAAACAATAGAAAAATCATGAAAAGTTTTTCACAATTTACACAATATGTGAAAAGAAATCCCTTTAAATGAAACCTCATCTTCACTTTGTGTATCAATAGTGAATTGTGAAAAAAGCTTAAAGACATGATAGCCACAATATTTTAATCATCGAATTAATTTATCAAAATTACCACCTAAAATTTATAAAGATGAGCAAAGCTAAATATACGACAGCTAGTATACATATATATGGTGTAAATTTCTCTATTTTTACACATCTTAATTTTTGATATAGTTTGTTCCTTCAGACATCGATGATATGCCTTTTTAGTTTATTTGTTTATTGTTAATACAACACAATATAATACATAATATTTAAAACATTATATAACATAATCAATCATATATATATATATATTAACAAATTGATGGTTTTCATGAAATTTCAATAAATATTTATGATACTCTGTATATAGGTATATTTATAAGACTAAAGATCAAACGTTGAATATTTATGTAAAATCGAAATTCTTTTGGATAATGACATTTATGCATGTGTAACTGTATAAGAAACAATATGGGTCCGTAGGAAATATATATATATATATATATATATATTTATTTATAATTTGTAATTGTAAATTAACGCAAACAAAAGGAGATGAATGTAATAAATATTTTATTACGCAAAAAAAAAAAATTATCGTAGATTCTGGTGCATGCGACTAGCAGAAATATTCTATAAATATTTAAAAATCAATAATATTGAATTGAAATATGAAATAAAACAAGAAACGACGGGTAGGGCCAGACATAGACGAATATTTGGTCAAATCCATAGAGGGCTTAACATTTTTGTTTTATCCATTAGCGTAAATAAATATTTTTAGACACTTCAATCTACTAACTAATGGTTACTCCTACTTTATCACACACACACACTCGGTAACCGCAAACAATGTGGTTCGCTTTAGACCGAGGCAAAAATACCGTGTGTGTATGTGTGATACACAAACACACGGTGTATTTGCCGCAGTCAGAAGCGAACAACATTGTTCACATTTGCCCGCTATGGCACAACTGAGGTTGCGGATCGCTATTTATACGTGTTTTTCCATGTGGCTATCCCCTCTTCGTTGTGTCGTATCGCTATCTGGTGACTACTTTTTTCTCTCTCTCTTTTATTGCTTTCGACGAGCGCGCTCTGTCGGTATACGCGGGTGTTAAGTTTGACGCTGATCGCGCGATCAATCATATGCGCGTATGCTTAATTTATTATTATTATTTCGCGTGTTTCAATGAAATGAACTTAAAGATTCATTTTTCCCCGTTCTACACTCGTTTACACGTTTACTCGTTTATTTTACATAGATATGACTGCAATATATATAATTTAAATATAACCTAATAACTTAAACTCTTTTTACCTACATCATTTGTACTTACTATTAAAATTGGTCGCACAGGGCGTGTTATTGAAGTTCCTAAGTCAGAAATAACATTGTTTTCATCTACAGTATTTTCAATACTTTTTTGTGTGGTTATATCAATTTCTATACCGATATTTAATTGTCCATTTTCAGATTCTAGTGTTTGTTGTTGATGAGGAATCAATAATAACTAATTTTTGTTTCTCAATATTAAAGATATCGAACACTCTTTTAGCCATTATTGAATTAATTATAATTTAAAATTAATTGATTAATTCAGACAATACACATAAATAATATTGTTTAAGATTTAATTATTTTATGAAACATATTTATATATATTATTATTTTGTGTATGAACATACATTTTTTTCTTAATTAATTTTTTCCTATAAAATAAGACATAATAGCGATAATTCTATTTATAAAATATAGTCCTCTATTTTTATGGGGGCTAAGTTTACTATAATTAATTGTTGAGGAGACTAAGTCTCCCTCCCCGATTTTCGCCAATGGAGTCAGAGTGTTAATTCTTAGTCCAAAAAATATCTAATATATTTTTTGTAATTTTTCTAAATATTACACCCAATCTACAATTGCGTGATAGCGCAATAAGCGTATGTATATTATAATATACGAGTTTGGATAAATGTCCCGTAGAATAACCGTCCTGCAACAGTACTCCGACGTGATTATTATTTACCATATACAATATACATCATACATATACACTATTGTATTTTTATTAACTGTATTCTTTTTTTTTTTTTTTTTTTTGCCACTGAACTATAATAAAAATACTAACAATAATATAATTTGTGATTTAATGTCAAAAAGTTTCTAGACCATCATTGGAGTTCGTGTCTTTTTGCTGCAGGATTATGGGTAAGTGGGGTTAAATTATGAGGACTGTTTTAAAATGGTATTTAAAGCGTTTATGAAATGATATGTGCAGTGTAGCGTACATAATGTATTATGATGGAAATTTTTAACTCTAAAACACACATTCCTCCCCCCCTCCTCGAAGGTACTGCTGTTGTAGTTCGCGAGTAAATAAAAAGGGAAGAAAAAAGTGTTATATTCCCACGTGGTGGAGTGTGTGGACGCATTGTCTTGTGTTCGTTCGCGGGCTAGTCGATTCATATGTCAAAAAGTATTTGCACAAGAACTACGCGGTAAAACTTCGACGATCGAATGGCGCTATTTCCACAGCGTCGAATTGTCAACGTTTTTCGTTTCGTCGTTAAATAAATAATATAAAAATGCATTTAGTGTTCTATTTTTCTAATTAATATATTACGTAAAACCAATTGTCTGTCGTTTTATGTACCTATTTCGCGATAAATATAGGTACGTTTAAAAAAAAAAAACGAATAATTTTAATTTGATTTATATTATGTATTATCTCGTACACGGTATATATGCAATAGGTACGCTCCACCAGTATACGTATTGAAAGAACAAGTGAACTTAAATAGTTTCATTTGAATTCAAACGTGAATTGATTCATTTATATGAAATGACGTTTGTCGTCAGCATACACTTCGTCATAACATTATTTTTATATTATATTTGATTTAGTCGAACTTTGAATGCGCTTTGAAATATGACTCTTTGAATGTTGGATGTCAATCTTTTCAATGTACATGTTTTCTCGCGCACGGTACAAAAATCAATTAACAACAATTTATTATTAATTAAATTATTAAAATCGCGTATTATTAAGCGGCATTATTTTTTTTTATTTTCAAGACTTTCTTTTTTTTTACTTTTAGAACAAAAATAATAATAATAATATTAGTCTTACACAATGTTAAGCACACATCCATTAAATTATTGTACGTTGTTGATTTCAGGCGGTTTAAAAATATCGAGTACTGTATTATAATATTTTTTAATACGAGAAGTAAATGCCGTAATGGATTACTAAAATCATCAACAATGAAGTTTTTTATTTGAACGAAAACGAGAAGGCGATGTATTCTTTTTTGCCGTACATATTTTGAAAACACGTTATATACGCGTCAGAGTCAAAATATTATAAAGTTTAGTAGAATTATTATTATTCGCATACGACAGAGATTTAGTTTTGTAGAATTAATTGTTGCTTTTATTCATTTCGATTGACGGACTTGTACTGATCATAGAAATATTGTCATCTGTCGTATGTCTCACCCACTGTGTGATAAGACTGAAATAAGATGTTTATTGATTTTTCATACGTATTGTATTATATTGCCATTGTCAATATTCGCCATTCGATATCGAAATATTATATATAATGTAAAAAAATTGTGTTGTCTTTTTAAAATTCTCAAATCAGTGGAGTTTAAACACGTTTTATTTCTTTTCAATTTATATATCTTATTACTCGTATAAAAGAAAACAACAAATCAACGAATAATTGTCAACATTCGTAAACGTTAACATATATTTGATTCAAATCGATTACACTATTTACTACGATGTATTGTTTTACGCCGTTCGAATGGCATATGCCAAATTTACAATTTGTTTAAACATTTAACTGAACACTAAAACGCGTATAGTATTTCAATTTATATGCATGCAACACTTTATGAAAATATATTTTAAAAAAAACTTAAATCGATCAGTTAATCAGTTTTTCATAAGTGTATACAATATATTGACATACTCTGAATTAAATTTTAAAACTATCGTATTCATCTTACGTCGTTATAAGTGCTATACGCGCACATCTTTTAGAAAATATTTTCTGTTTTTCAATAAAGTTTGTTTTTTTTTATATATAATAATAATAATAAACAAAATATATTGTTTGATTGATAATTATTGTACTATTTCAACCATTATATGTTCGTTCATTATTCACGTTTATGTTTGTTTACCGTTTCGCATAGTCTGAAGTCTACACGACGACTCGTTAGTCTACACAAACACACACTCGTTTTCGTAAAATGTGAATTTTCATTTCATAGTATTACAATTTTGATTCTGTTTTAGTCGCTTATGTTTTATTTTAATATTTTAGTACACTAAACTCGATTCGTATGCGTCTGAAATCACGTGAGACGTTGTTTGAATAACACGGATAACGTGTTATAATATGTTTTGTTTGTGTCTACGGACATTTTTCTACTATGTATAAAATTTGTGCAGGAAGCGAATTCTCAATTATTTTCTTTCTTAACGATAAAAAAATATTTTTTTCGCGTGGACCTCTTGTGTATGCGTTTTTTTTAAGCCCAGCTATAAAAGTAAATAAGAGTTCTTCTTTTTTTATCTTCCGTATCGTTTGAAAACAAATCCAAATAACAGTCTACACCGCCGCGTCGTCGTATTCGGATTTAAAATGTCAATTGTTTCAAAGTGTAACATCATTGTATATTAATATTCTATCGATTTAATAATATTATATTGATTTTAATAAAACGCGAACAAACGCATTCCACGTATGAATGACGTGGAATGCGTTTGTTCGCGTTTTATTAAAATCAATATAATATTATTAAATCGATAGAATATTTGTCATTTACGAAAAATAGTTTACACAAACGCGATAGCATATTATTAATATTGTTCTGTGTATACTACGTCTGTGAAATCTATGCGCTTTATACGTAGTCATCGAGATCTGAAATTGATCTTTATATTAACGGAATACGTATAGTTAATAAAATTTAATGTTTTTAAATATCTATACACGCGCGTGCGCGTTTAATGGTTTGTACGTGTTCGGAATAATTATACATTTCGTTACCTAATCGAGTTTGTAGTGTAATAATTTTATTTGTTTGACGTTTAAACAATATAACGTTTCGTGTAATTAAAGTAGATTATTGACCTATATGATTTTTTTTTTGTTGTTTTTTTAATATCTAAAATCGTTCATTGTCGAAACTGATACCGATATACCTTCCGAAATATAAGTGGCAAAAAAGAAATATATTATGAGGTATGTCCAATAGTGTTGTAAAAAAAATAAACTCAAATATTTTTCGAAGAAAAAAGTACAACTCTGTAAACATAAAATATATATAATATTATTTCAAATATTAAAATAAAAATTGGGATTTATAAAATTTTTAAAAAAAAATGTTCCTCTTACAACTTTGTAATTTAATATTTTATACATATATTTGTGTTTAGAGGAGAGAAAATGTGTTAATAACTTAATTTATTTACACGTCGCACGGTCGACATTATATATGACGACGAATGAGTATTTTATTTTAAGTTTAACGTAACGAAATTTGTTCTCGACCAGTCAATCCGATCAGTGTTTATGTGATACTTATTATGACATAAAGAATTATTCGTATAGTATTTAATATCAAAAAAAAGTGCACGTAAAATTATCGAGAATAAAATTGTTCGATTCTAATAGAAGTATTTATAACATTACATATATGCGTATAGTCCTATAGGCATTTTATGAGAAAGGATGTTTAAATTAGTTTTTGATCGTTATTCATGTTTATATTATTATTTTACTTTTCAAATATTATACTGTCGAATGTTTAAACGTTAAAAAGTGACTTGAAATTCGTGTAGGATATTAAAGCACACATATTTGTGTATATTTATTTGGTTGGTAAGGTTATCGTCCGTCTCCGGATAATTATGTTTTATTTTTAGTATTTTACTGTTGTGCTTCACGTGTAAATGTCATTATATATATATATATAATACAGTGTATAATAAATATTATATATGCGCTTGACGTGTTCATAATTTATTCGACAATAATATTATGACCTTCGCGGCCACAGAATATAATACATTGACCGTTATAATGTATTTATATTATGAAAGAAGTGTGAAGTTGCTGCACAGAAAAATTATTGAATATTATATATTACTAAAGATAGGGAATACGTGGTTAGTAAAAGAAGTTTAATTCACAGTTGAATTAATAACAGCCTAGAATTAAAAATTTAAAGTCTTAACAAAAACAAGTTGTACTAGCCGCGCTCGAAGTTGAAAAAACGGAAACAAATATTACAATTATTCAACTGGGTTAAAATGTAATGGAAATTTTATTATAAAAATTATACGATTTTAGTTTGAAAATTAACAAAATTTAACGCTCAATAATGTTTTTTTTTTCACATTTTTTATACAACTACTTTAACCAGTTATAATATAATACCTTTGCATTTGAAGCGTTTCGTTGTAAGAAAAATCGGTTCGGGTTAGGAAATTTTATTTTTCTCTACTCTTTAAAAAAAAAAACAACCACCGTAACAAATTTTTATTTTAGAATATTCAATGAAATAAACTCGATGTTTATTTACTGTATTAAAATGTATATACTAGTATATATACATATAGAAACAATGCATATACTAAATATAAAAATAAAGAAGAACTGTTTTCATTTTCTTCTTCTACAGTCCGGTTGAATGACAATCATTATTGAATATTGATGATATTTGGTGTATAATCTTAATTTTACAAATACGGTCAGCGATATGTGAACCACGATAATGATTTCACACCTTGTAACAATGAAATTTTATGAAATCTGTAGACTTCGAACATTTCTGAAAGGACCGTTGTTCATTTGTATATGGAAAAGGATATATAATAACCGTTGAAATATAATTTGAAAAATCGATCGTATTAAAATGTATTAACACACACACTATTACGTTTTCAGCAAGCAGACGCGGAAAATCAAAATTTTCAATGGAGTCACACGTCCGAGGACAGTTTCGCCGAAGCCAACGACACCGCTGTGAGTGGCTACGAAGCGGACAGCGTGCTGGCGTCAATGATGCATGAGTCAATGGACGACTATCATAACCAGGAGCCGATCGTGGACGTCCAGGAATCACAAACATGGTTGTCGTCGTGTCGAAAGTATCGAAATATAATGCAGAGTGGTGATTATTCGGACAACGACGACGTTGGCGGCGGTGGCGGTGGCGGCGGCGGCGGCGGTGGAGGAGCGGTAGTGAGGTACGGTAGTAACAGGAAAATAATTCGAATGTCCCGGCCAGACGAATTCAGCACGTTCTCTGACTACGTGGCTGAACGTATGCACAATCTAAGAGCGGACAAAGCTCTTCAGTTGATGGCCCGCCGGGACATCGAACAAGTTTTGTTCAAATATGAAATGAAGTTATTGGAACAGAAGAGAGACTCGCAACAGCAGCAACAGAAACATCCCGACACCGAGGCAGCAACCACGTCGAAGTCAATTTCACCATCGCCCATCAGTGACTTAGAACACGTGCAGTAATAGTTGTTACAGTACAGCGGTTCTCAAACTTTTTTTTTCTATCTCACTTAAGTATATTATTACTTATCAGTTGTGTAACACTAAAAAATAGAACGATTCAGACTCTACGCAATTAAATACATTTGTTTTAAATAATTGGACAGTAAAATATATTATAATATTATTTTTTTATTTATATTAATAAAAACGTATTAGTTTTTATTTTGTTTTTCAAATAAGATATACGCGTACCACAGTTTGAGAACCGTTGTTCTAGTATATTATTCATCATTCTCGTACAGAGCCTTCCTTTCAAATGTTCAAAATAAACATAAATTCAACTGTACGTTTATATAACACCAACAGTTTTTCTGTTTTAGGTTAATAATTATATATGTGTGTGTATGTGTTTATATATATATGTATGATTCCTATATATTTTTTTAATTGTATACATTTTTTGTAATAAAACCTATTTCACTATCGAACTATGACTTGGCTACTTGAAATAAGTGCGTTATTGGTTCATTCAGCCAAGCCTTATTAAAAAAAAAACCAATTTCGCTTATCTGTAAGTTGCGTAATTATTTGGTCTCCAGAAATGTATATATATATATATATATTTTTTTTTTTAATACTTTGTTGCCATTTATATTTACTAAAAAAAGTCATTGAAATATGACAATGTACACGTTTTATATTTGTCAATTTTTATTTTGTCATCAATATATATATATATATATAGGTTAGATTAGGTTATATATATATATATATATATATATATATATATATATATATTATATATTATATATATATGTATAATATATTTCTATTTTATATATATATGTGTATAATTTTTTTTTTACTATTCCTTTTTAATGTTTATCATTTAAATGCAAGACTAAATTGTCTAAAAATAAAATAAAAAAATATTTAAGATAAACATTTTTAATTTTTTTAATTTTCTTCATTCCAAAATATTGTATCAATATGTATATTATATTGTCATATTAATAATGCGTAACAAGAGTATAATATGGTAAATGTAGAATGCGAATATTTTTATAATAGTATAAAAAATTACTTTTTAAAATTATTTGAAATATAAACTAATAATTTTGTTCAAACGAAAAACTAAATATATTTATTGAAATTTACCTAAAACAATAGGTATTTTCCATAATAAAATTGGTGTTTAAGACAAAAACGAACTGATTAAACCGAGACAACTTTCAATAATGAAAAATATTACAGACAGGTACCTATTTTTATTTTGTGAAATTGCTTAATATGAGTGTATTATTATTTAATTAATTGAAAATTTTACGTATTTAAAAATATGTTTAACCCATACGTATAAGGCAAAGGCGTACGATTAGTTGAAAAAGAAGACTAAATGATTTTATATTGTTTTCTCACCAATCATTATTATTATTTTTTTTTTCATAAAAAAAAAACAACAAAACAATACTACGCCTAGTTTTTAAGTATTTTTTTATTATTATATAATTTTATTTCAATAGCAATAAACAACAATAATATATAACAACAATAATGTCAAACATAACTGATTACAAAAAAAAAAAATAATAATAATAATGATAACATCAATTTTCAAGCGATATTTTAAATTACTAAAATTTAAAACTTGCTTTAAAAAAAATGTACATAATATAATATTGTAAATGGGATATATATATATTTTTTAATAAAAAGCTCGTCTTTATGTGATTTAAGTATGCAATATAGTATAATATTTTTTTATTTCGAGAAAAGAACATTCAATTATTATATTTTGTCTATTGCGCGAGAATAAGGTTTATACGATTTTACCGTTATTTTCCTTAGAAATATTGATTGTCTCAGAAAGCCAATATTATATTATTTGTTCGTAATTTAAGTTTCTTTCTTTCATTTTTTTTTTCGTAATAGTTATTTTTTTTTTATACATTACTATTATTTACAACGAAATTGCAATATGTAAAACGCGTTGTAACAATAATTAAAAATATATTTTATATTAACAAGCTCCCACAAGCCCCCTTCCCTCCCCGATTTACCCGATTTCGAATAAATAGAACAGTGATTTTTTTGTAATTTTTACTATTAACAATTTTAATTTATGTATCTATAAATATATATATATTTTTAATGAACTTTTTTTGAAGTCCATACAAAAATTGTGTGTAAAAAAAAACGTTTAGTGCCGTTATAATGATTTTTGAAAATATGATTTTTAACAAGAAATCATAAACAGCCGCGCGATTTATGATGGTTTTAATAATAATGATAATAATAAGTTAAATTGTTGAAATAATATTGAAATTGTTCATGTTGTTAAACAACAACACTGTATTAATTTTGTAGAATATAATAATTATAATAAAAATAAAAAGTTAATCAAAATTAAGATAGCTGCTCATGAACGATTTATTTATTTTTTCCTCAAAAATGATAACTTTCAGACTATTGAAATACAAATATAAATTCGGTAACGCAGTGTATAAAATAACGTTTGAAATCAATCATTTACAGTTTTCAACTTAAAAGCTAAACATTTGTTTTTTTTTTTTTTATCTTTTTTTTTTTTAATCATTTTACATTAGTTTATATTTACATTCATAAAAAAAACGAAAAACATAAATAACAATTTATATATATATATATATATATATATATATATATATAAAGTTTTCTAATGTAAAGCTCTAAACACATATAAATCGATACAGTTTTTAGATAATTTTTTTTTGCTTTTATTTATTTATTTTTTTTTTTTTAATTGGCTCTCCTAGGGTTTTCTCAAATATTTTTTATGATACGTAGGCGAATATAATTTTTATACTACACTTTTGAATGAAACTAAATATTATTATAGGGTACAATATAACGAGCATAATACATAATATATATTTTTAACATTTTTGGTGTTCTACGTACATGGCATAATATGCAATACTTTTCGAAATAATAATAATATAAATTATAATAATAATAATATATTGATACATTAGTTATATTGTGATGTTTAAGGTAAACTGTTACACAACGTGATATTATATTATTGATTTTTGTACAGAAAGATAGTTCTGACGGGTGTAGCGCTGACACGTTGTCCGCATCTCGTCTAAATCGCACGGCGAGACTCGTTTACGTGGCCGACGATTCACGTCGAGAGTGGCGACGACACACGACTGACGAAAATAAACAAAAGAGAAATAAGAAATCTCCGCGGATTAAAATATGGGTAGGAGATGTAGTAACGGTTATCTCTTACAAGATCGTATTCATATAAGATCATGGTAACAAAAAAATGTTTTGTATTCAATAACTCGCTCGCCGGGACAGGGGCAGAGTAAAAAAACTTGCGTGGTTTTGTGTAATCAGTATACACGAAAAAAAATAAGGTTTTCGAAATTTTATAGCCGAGTTTCAATAAGTTGTGTACACTAATATGAATTCCTCGTCGTCCGTTATCCGGCCGCCGAGAGATCCCTTCTCGTTATATTCTCAATCCATACCATTTTCGATCGTTAGAATAAGACATCAAATTTGTTTTGAAACGATAGATAAAAAAAAAAAAAAAAAATAATGAACTAAATACGATTCGGGAGGAACATAAAGTATGTAAAACGGTATTATTTATGATTGCTTTTTGTTTTCTGTAACGGATATCCGTATAAAATAAAATAAATCGATCGTGACGGGGGGCAAACGAAGGGAAAGAAAACGGAACGCGAAAAGGAAAACGTCCAGTGGAGGCGATTGTGATGAGCGTCATCGCGTCTGAAGTGTGTGCGATCGGCGTGATGATATCGTAGCACGATCGAGTCCCTGGCCCCGTGCGATTTAGATGTACGAATACGGACCGTCTGTGAGAGCGCTACAAAGCAATAGTCAGGAGTTGTCGTCTTTGGCACGTCCTCCGTTCCGGCTGGTGGGCTTGTACTCGAGTCCGGGATCGAATTGCATCAACACAAACACCTGTGTGCGTATATATATATATATAGAATACGAAATTCGTATTCCCGTTAATTCCCGTTAACATCGACCCGTTAATTATGTAGGATAACACTTCGGAAAAATCGGTATGAAGTCTTACAGGATTCGCTTAAAATATACGATATGTTATAAACTACGTTGGAATGAGGAGGTTTCCCTTTCCCACCCGGAAAGGGAAAATGTGTCTAGATACAAGCAAAAAATAAAAAAAAAGTTATCGCGAGTAACTATTTTATAAGGAATTCTTAATGTATTATTTAGAAGGTAAAAAGAAAATAATAACTGTGTCCTGTGCAGCACTAATATGGCGTGATAGGTTTTTGAGAAGAAGAAAAAATAAAAATCGACTTCGCGCATTTCGCGAGAAAAGACAATTTTGTAAAATATACAATATGGAATTAAGAATTATCTATTAAATAAACGTAGTATCACAATATTTAGAGATAATTTTCGAAATTTGTTTTTATAAACCTATAGATGGGTATATATAAATATGTGTATATATATATATATATACGAAGATCCGAGCCTCGTTTGATTTATTAAAGAAATATTTTTTTTTTAAGAACTCGTAGTGACTGAACTTTAAACGTTTCGTTGTTTACAGTTGTTTATCTCCGTTTCGCACTTTAAATTAAAGTTATTATTGAACTTCTAAAATGACTTTCCCACTGTGAATACGGAAATCGACAAAAAATTTTAAATTAATAAATTTAAAAGAAATTAGTTAGTAGAGAATTTCTGATGGCGCACGTACGAAAAGATTATATAAAAAATACAAAGTTCAGAAAGCTTTAATTCAACCGCTCACAACTCATCTACACGCGAAAATGCCATCGCCGTTCTGGAATACACGAAAAAACGAGTTTCGAAACCGCATGTGCGAAAACATTGAAATCCGAACTACGATTAACGGTTTCTAGTGTCGATGCTCGAAAACGGATATGAAGCCGAGTATATAACACGAATAATTATTACTAAAAGTGTATGTTTTTAACGTAATATACTTTTTATGTAACGATTCGCGCGATTTATAAAATAAAAACAATGATTATGACAAGGTGAGATATTTGGTAAAAAAAAAAAATCGGTTTTCTGAAGAAAATTGGTAAGGTGTCCGTGGTTTGAAAAATGTTCTTCAGGGATCTGTCACACGACAAAGTATACGAACCACTACACTTCAGACGATTACTCAGAAGAGAAGGAAAAAAAAATTGCTCCGTCCACAATATAACCACATATATATATATATATATGAGACTCAAACCATGCGTGTGTATTTGAGCAAGCCTTTATTAGAATCGAGACGAATCTCGTAGTTTGCGCGCACAACACCGCGTTTTGGTCGGCGGCCAAAAATGTGGGGCGGACACTGTTGTTGGAAGACGACCCGGTGTGCCGTTTGCCAGAAATAGAACGAGTTTTCGAGTGTGAATTTTATAATAATAATAATAATAATAAATATATATATATATTAGCAATTTACGCGTGTCTGTGGATTTAATCACGCGGCGCTATTAAATTAATCGACGTTGCGCCCTCTGAAAATTCGGTCAGTCGACTCGATAGATTTTTCATTCGCATCGCCACCACGATCATCCGCGTCGGTTTGAGAATTGATCGAATCGCGCCGCTTTTAAAAACGTCAACCGGACAGTTCAGTGATTTTTTTTAGACATTTTTTTATATTTTTTACGCGGCCATTTTTGTTCAAAATATAATAGGCATGCGATTGGAAAGAGTCGAATAACAATATCCCACAACCGAGTGATACCATTGAACTGTACTCATCCTAACAAATCTAAACGAGCACCCGTTTAAACTAAAACAAACATCCATTGATTTGTTATGAAAAATCACTCGAGTTACTACTGAAATGGGCATGTTTGGCTTGTTCGATAATAATACACTGATAGCACACCGACATGACACAAATGTCACAGAACATATTAATATAATTTCGGATTTATATTTTCCGCGCATCAATGCAATCGTCTGCTTTCACGATTTTTCGTATTTTATTTTTTCCGATAAAATATGCATCATCTGACCACCATATTATATATATATATATATATATATTTTAAAGTCTGAAGAAATATAAATATTATTTTGTAACGCAACCGAACAAAGAAGGCGTTGTTATATTCGATCAGTGACAATTCAGCGGAGAAACACAATAACATAATATTATTAATATGTAAAATAATTTACTGTCCCTACAGTGCAGAGGATTACTGTAATCATTGCCGTAGTCGTTACCTGATCCGTGGGCATGAGCGAAAAGTCGTCTGGCGGATTGGTGATGACGTATCGTTTCGACGACGCGTCGCAAGACGAGCTCCGGTCTCTGAATCTGTAACAACGCCGAAGCGATCGGATGAGAATAGCGACGTCCCGTCGCGAAATAAAAAAAAAAAAGTCACGTAGACATTTAGGGACGATACACACCAACACCACACCACAGACACACACACACACACACACACTTATATTATTATGCGTAATAAATAATTGTTATTGTCGTTATTTAATTAATTAATTTTTTTTTTGTGTGCGGGAAAAATACGTTTCGCCGTACAAATTCAAACGCACGAAGATTGGAGATGGTTAATTCGAATACGATCGACAACTTGACCAGTCAAAAGACCGTATGTCATATATTAACAGAAAAATTAAAATATTTTAACGTATTTTTACGAAATGCGAGTTAAGCTCCCTCGTGGAATCTTTTAGATATGATAAAAAAAAACACAGAGAGAGAGAGAGAACGAGTAAAAGTATCAAAAGTATTATTTTAATACGTAAAATGTATGTCCAAACGTATTATTTTCATGATTTGCGTACATTAATAATGAAAAATAATAATAATAATAGAAAAACACACACACACAGTGATGCAAATAAGGCATAGGCGTAATTTGGGTGTTATAAGAGTCATAATAAAATTATTTGAAAATGCATTGTTTCACATTGTTTCACCAACAATCTCCAAAATATATACCATTATAATGTTATAATGCCCTAGTTATTATTTAGACCTCGTTTTAAGTATCCTTAAACCTGTACAAAAAAAATAATAATAATAAGCTCCGTTCAGTATTCTACGTATTATACCAAAAATCATGATAATAAAATTTCAGAAAATAATGTGACTGCTCTATTCTTGTTTCGTGCCTGTCGATATTTTGTTTGTTACAAAGTCTACTATTTGACTCCCACAATTATTATTTAAATATGTTTAAAACACATATTCGTCGGTCCAATTAAATACATATATTTATAAAATATTAATTTTTTTTTTCAATTACGAATTATTTCTTTGACAATACGAATAGAATAGTATGATCGATACAAATAATTATATTTCCATTTACTTGTATGGTATAACTCGTTCAATTTCCGTGTAACTATTACATTTTAAATGATTATAAACAACTAATTATTATGTAACTTTGTTCGAATATGTAATAGAATTTTATGCACGCAATTATTTTTAGTGCTCAAAAAAAAAAAAAATCCGAGTAGTTTACTCCGTATTTGAACTTTTTTTTTTTTTATGCGCCGACAATTACACAAGTAATAATTATTACGAGGCTTATCTCAGTTATTTGTATTTCCTGCACTGGACACTCTAATACACAATAACGATTGTATACTGTGTGTACAGAGAATTGTCGGAACATCGTATACATTTCGGAAGTACCGTAAATATCGATATTACGTAAAAAAAAAAAAATTATTATTATTATTATTAAAAATTCTTCACTTTAACCCAATTTACGCCGATTAGGGGAAGTGTTTGAAATTAACAGGGATCCGGTCTGGTTTTATCATTTTTGTCGTTATATCGCGGTGAAAAATTTAATATTACTATCGCCAGTGCTCGAATTAGAGGGGTGACGTGTTACTCTGTTGAAATAAAATTGAAATTTTCGTTTTGTTAAAGTTGCATTGAATAAGAAGATAATAATAATAATAATAATAATAATAATAATAATAAATAATAACTATTTCTGATTTTCTGTTTTCCATAGTTCGTAACAAGAACAAAAAGGTCTTATCCATTTATGCATTATTACAATAATTCATGGTGCGTGATTACCACAGATGTTCCCTGTGAGCTCGTGCGATGTAACAATAGTAGTCCGTTTTCGTCTTAATTTTAAATGTGGTTAGGAGTTCTGACTTGGGAAAGACAAAACGTGCTATGAATATTATAATGCGTTTTTGATTATGACGTGTTTAGACCGCATGGACACCGACTCCGACGAACGCCGACGTGCTTATTGTCCCCTTAGACAGAGAATATTGTACGAACTGCACGATTCGAATCCATTTTACATTTTTTTTTTTTTCGTTATTTTACCTATATATATATACACGCGCGACGGTTAACAATGATATTGTCAAAAAAATATTAATTTTGATATTTTCACGATGAAACGTGGAAAATATGAAACCAACGGTTTAAAAATGATTTTTTTTTTTTTAATCACAGACCACAGTTATAGTGTTCAACGAATACTACGTATATACGCTATCAATGAGTGAACGAACCGTTTGTCGTGATAATACCGTTGTATTATGTTTTATCATCGCACTTCAAAACAACAACGGTTTAACGGTTATTTTTTTTCTTTAGAAATCGAGTTGAAATAGTTTCTCGTAGAAATCATAGTCGCCCAAGCGTTGATTAATTTTTGTGCGAAATCGTTAAAAATCGGTATCGCGGCTACTGGACGGGATAATACAGTGATTTTTTTTTTTTTTTTTTACGAATTCGATTACATCAATTGCGCTTTTTATGTATCGGGGAGACAAGAGTCACGTGCGGTATTAATATCGTCGGAGTCGGTTCCGGGACCCCTGTTAATCTTAATATCGTTGTGCGTATGAAGCGTATCTATAATATGTTGTCTTAACGTTAATAGCAAACTACAAAACATGTATAGTTAGTTGTTCATACCGGTACCTGTATAGACCAATGCACAGCATCCCATACGACTTCAGCGCGGAGACGAACAGGTCGCCGTACTTGCCGGCCTCGCCGAACTGAGCCAGCGGGCCGTCGTACAGCGAGATCTGACCGACCCTACATCGGTCTCTGTTGGCCAAGCTCTCGTCAGTGCTGCGAAAACACAACACGTGTAACAGTAAATACATGACGTTATTAATGCTCACGACGAGTCTTTGAACACACCATACGGGGATCCCAGTATTCCGTAACACGTCATGTAATTAAAAACACGAAGTCTTAGGGAAAATAATGATATCTAGGTTTTCGTATAAGCGAAGAATGAAATAATTTTGAGTAATGACAATAGATTTTTAGTTGTATGACTACGCGTTGTTAGACAAGGAAGGTGTCCGTAATCGATGTAACGGTTCTACGATGAAATGTTACGCCCCGTTAAACGCCATTGAATTCGCTGACAATTTGCCCCCATCCCCAGAGCGTTAAACACGGATCTGCTAATTCGAAATGATTATTATCATTATCACACACCAATAAACATACACGATTCTCATTTTTCTTTCATATTTCGAATTTTGAAGGTTCATTTGAATCCAGAATTGTATGTATATTAGATGATATATATATATATATATTAAGGCATTGAATTCTTTCTAATATATTTTAAAACCAACGATTTATAATAATAACATTTATCACCATAATTTGTCATGTAACGAATGTCGTAATAATTAAACTGCATAAAGTTTGTGAGAGAATTTATTTACTTTTTGATTCTAAGCTTCAATTTTTAAGTCGCTTCTCTTGCGTTAATTACTTTCATCTCGAAACTCAGTGTGTTCAATTTGATTTTTAAAAGCACCACGTAAACATTTTACTATTTCATCCGTCTTTTTTGGACACTATTAATTTTCTTATTAAATTCTGTATCCGTTTATTATATATTTACGTGGGTTAATTTTTGAAAAATGAATTGGTATAACTTAGGTACTAGTGTAATTACTTTTTCTAGATTTATAACAGGAGCATATGATTGAAATTTTGGGATTTTTCTAATTCAATTTTCGTTTTTTCTTTCTAATTCTCCTTTTGTCGACTTTTTATATGATGCCCCGTTTAATTTAATGCGTTTGTCTGACATTTTTTTTAAATAATGTAATATTATAATCAAATAGTATTAAATATTTTAAGAACTTTTATATAACTCGTCAAACTGAAATGTTTGCACATTTAGTGGTGTAATGTGCCGTCATCGTCTGCCGAAATAAAGTGTATTGTGACGTGTTTACACATGCATGACCATTTTCGAGGGAAAAGACGTACACGAATAATCGATTCGGCTATTTCGTAATTATTTATGAATAAAATATGACGTCGTTTTTAATTACAGCGAACAATCACTCGAAATTGAAAATGCGTGATCGATAGGCGATAGTAATCCGTGTGGTTTTTCTAAGCAAGTACAAATACAGTCGTTTATTTTTTTGACATTAATTTATAAAATACGTTATTTATTCAAAAAATAAAAATAAGTATAAATCGAAAAATTATTTTATTCGTTTTACACGACAGTATTGAATTATTGGAACTTGCAAGCACTTCGTTTATTTTAATGGAAAATTTTGTGGATGCAATGTGTAAAGAAAGCCGTTAACTGATAGGTTTGTATCTTTTTTTTAACATTAAAAATACTTGTTACCATTCAATATGAGAATAAGTTTTTTTTTCTCTTTGTGTTATTATTTCAAATTTTTTTTATTTAATAAATTCTTAAGAGATTTCGGCAAAAAGATTATATATTATTATAATATTACGTTACGATTCCAGACTATACGCGTGTATATTCAACGACCTTCGTGCGAACGATGTGTTTTGATCACTTTCGACACGCAATTATTATTATTATTATTATTATTACATTAGCTGCGGTTACATTGATATGTACGTAATATTATTCCCTTGTGTGTGGTACATTTTCTATTTGAACGGGCACAAAAAAAAAAAAATAATAATTGCCCGCCAACATGCGCCGTTACTGCAGGCGTAGTAATGCGTATGAAAAATAATTGTAATAATATAAACATTGAAGTCTGCGTGTTTGAATTATGGCCATCCGCCTTGGAAAAAAATATTCCCCGAGGGTAAATCATGAAAATCTACACAATGATTCTACGCTATTATTACCGTTATATTTGCCTGGTATTATTATAGATTACGTCGAGTTTTGAAGTTATTGAATTCTAATACGAATATGTAATATGTGTAGCATATAAAATAAATATGTTCATGTATTTTATAGTTCGAGTTACAATATATGTATAGTATTATTTCGTAGTTTTACATATGGTATATAATCTATTTTTTAATGTCCAAATGACCTGTAAAAATGATTTATTCGTGAAAAGCTTTTTTTTTATCATTCGCTGATAAAAATAATAATAATAACAGCGAGATTTTTTTTTTTTTTTACGAGACAATTTCCTATACATTATTTAACGCAATAGACAGAAGGCAATAATAAATATTGTCAGGCAATGATGCACCGAACGGATGGACGGAATATTGTGTTCGAGGCTTCCGATCCCTATAAACATTCTTAAATGTATATAATATATTGCATTCGGTGTTATTTTTGCGTTTATAGAAAATAGTGTACAAATGTAATTTTTTTTAAACCATAGCTTCCTTTACACGATAACAGTACTCTCACGAATGTTCTAGCGCGACAGCCTAGACGTTTTTACATTTAATATCACGAAATATAATATCGTTTTGAATTCGCCGTGTAACATATTATGCCATACGAATTATTTTATCGTGCGCGTTTCGTTTGAAAATCGTGACGACAAATATTTGAACCGAAACGTATACGTTAACAACAAAACGGAAAACGTTCAGTAAAAATTGGTTGGAAACGGCGTTTTTCGGAAATATTTTCAACTCACCTGTATCCACCGCGGAGACCCGCTCCTTCGGCCAGAATTAGCTCGAGCTCAGGCGTCGCTCCGCCCGTGATCAACGACCGTATAAGCGTCAACGCGTTTTGATTGAAATACGTCTGAGAAATTAACATAAAAATATCATTAATGTATAAAATATTTTTTTTTTCTAACGAATTGATAATATTTGAAGTCTGAACCAGAGGAATTCCGACTAGGGACTGTAACGAGACACGCGGGCGGAAATATAATATATGTATATAAATCGACTACCAAATTAAAATTGACGTTTATCTAGACACCGGTTATCACATCTTAATAAAAATCATTGAGATTTTTATTAATTTATAAAATCCAACGTATATAAAATCAATAATAATCGAGAACTTGATGAAACGGTACACGATATATTAGTTTTTGTCATCAAAACTCAATTTAATTGTGTTATTGAAAATTTAATAATAATTAAAACAATATTTATGAATACTTCTTCTGTCGCAATCGCATACGACACTACAAGTATGACCTAATCTGCGATTTACAATGAATTTATTATAAAAAAATTTCACGGATTAAACTATTTATATTATTATTATTATTATTATTATTATTAATATTATTGCGTTTTTCAGTGTGTGTGTAATCACGACAGTTAAATGTGTGCTACAAACGTATTCTGACGCGAAAATGAGTTAAACGTCGGGCAATAAAAACGTTACGGGATAGGGGGTCACCCATCCGTACTCACCGTGGACATGAGCGAGTCCAAGACGCTGACGGCGAAAGCCGTACCGCACGCGAACGGCTGCGTGAGATATAGTTCCGTGTCCGGGTCGTCGTCGTCGTCTTGGTCGAGAAACTGCACGTTGCTGTCGTTGACCAGTTCGGTGATCATCGGCACGTTGGCACCGTATACCGAACCCCGTCTTTGCAACACTATTGGCCCGCCGGCACAGTTCAGACCGTCCGGATCGAACTGTTTGGTCACCGCGGTCTCGTCTGTGCACGATATACCGATCAGTTTTGGTAACAAGACGAAAACTCAATGCACTGCTGCGGGGCCCCCAAAATTTGTAATTACGCCATTGAACAGAGTTATGAAGTTTAACGACGACTGTCGTTCGCGTCTCCTCGACGTCGTCGTGATTCGAGCAAAACGTGCACAAATATGAGTGAAAGTTTTGAAACGGCAGTATAAAACACACGTCGTATTTCTTTTGCGATACGGTCGTAATATTGTCGAACGGACGGTTTAGCGAATGATTCCAAAGAGAACGTGCGCCGGCCGATGGGAAAACAATGTAAAGAGAATGTAAACTGTAGTTTTTCCGTAGTAAATGCGTAGGGCTTATGGCGGCGGAGACGATACAATGCGTCTGATGCTTTACCGTCGTTTTCGGATATACCGACGCGTTTCGTTAGATCAGCTCCACTTATTATAAAATAGACCGTTTGTGCGTTGTTTTTGACAAAAAAGAGAATATGTATCGAGAAAACTTATGGCTGCGAGCAAGACAAAAGATCGATTAACATCGGAGTTTTAGAGTTTTAGAATTTGAAATTTGCCGAATTTCTGGAAATCTGTCGAAGGAATAAGAAAAAAAATATAATATTCACCCACGCGTGTAAAATATCACGGATAATATAATACAATATTATCCAAGTCTGTGAACCGCTGGCTCTGTGACGATGGATAATATCTTTTATTAATTATGTCTTATGAAATACACGGGATTTACAACATTGAAATAATTTTACGGCCGACTAAAGCGTTTTTGATCGAACGGGTTTTATAATTGAATTACTGCGTGTTTATATTTATTAAATCAGACTTCGGTAAATAATTTATTACATAATACAGAGTTATTACGCCGACAATACGAAATTTAATAAAACAATATTACTTTCGGTACAGAAACGTTTTAATTTTATTGTTTACTATAATCGGTTCTCGATTGGAATTGTCTTCCCATACGATATATATATATATAGTTTAATCACGAAAAGTTACGGGGATTTTATTGGTTTTAATTAAAACATTTCGCCTTTTCTCGCGTACTCGTACGAACTTTGTAGAAATCGTGTTTCTTATTGATCTAAAACCACACGAACGGAAATATCGTTAAAACGACATAGGAATACGAATTGATGAAAATAGTTTCGTAAACAATAATTTCGTATTAATTAGAGCGTAGAATGCGTGTGCTTGGTAGTGAAAAAAATCGATATACAAAAAAAGTTATACGTTCTAACGATCCGAAATTATTTTATGCCTATGTACAAATAAGAAATACAAACGAACAGTATTTTTTTTTCCTTTGATGAATCTGTTTTGAGTTCATTATGGTTAATGGCGTGGAAATATATTAAAAGTACACAATGTTTTCGATAATATTTATATAAATATGGAAAAAAAATTATCGTATAATAGCCGTATAATAATTTAAAGGATTTGCATTTTTTTCCGTTCCTGTTACCTTGCGTAAGCACTCCGATGGTGTCATCGAAAGTCATCGCTTTGATGTTCAACGACGCTAAAATGGCCTCCTTGTCCGCTAACGTGGGATCGTCGTTACTAGGAACTTTTGCTGACAATATCACACACATGTCACATAAATTTACGTTCACTGCTCGTAAGTCGGCTCGACTCAGTGGCGATCCCTGAAAATTTGAAAAATTAAAATAACCGTTGCGTGAAAATTAACGTACGGCTTAACATTAATTCCGGAAGACGACGACAACGACGACATTTTTTATCGTACGATATTATTTACTACGAGTGCAGGTTTTATTCATTTTACAATCAATTAAACCAAATCGCTTGTTATATTATATTTCGTATCTCAGCGGGTTTCGGGAAATTCGAATAGAATAATTCACGTGTATTATTAATATTGTTGCTGCTATACATTTGGCGGGCCTGGAACACGAAAATATGGCAGAATTGCCTATTCGAAGCGCCGTGCGTTTCAGATAATTTTCGCGTAATCTGTTTGATTTCTACAACACCGAAAAATGAAACATCCTTAATATAGCAATTTTATTATTGTGAACCGCGAGTGTTTAGAATAAAACGTTCAGACAAAAACACGTCGTCTACTTTGGAACGTCGGGAAAATCGCAAAACTACTAAAATGTATGTATGTTGTAACTGTCTATGTGCCTAAAAATATAGACAAAAAATTGTATAAAAATTCGATGAGTCGGTCAATAATTTTAGGTCGTATACTCAACCAACAGAACTCTTATTCGTTATATTTACGGCGTGGGTGGTACACTTTTATATTCCTATATATATTTTATATAATTTTCGGTCACGGTTAAACAATCGACATTACCCTTTTGTGAACAACTATATGGCTCGCACGAAACCGTGTTTTCAATACTGTTGTTCAAGACGTTGTAAAATGTTATAATATATGCCAATACACGCCGATTATTATTACTGTGTGTTAAATAGATTGCACGTTGAAATTTTTCATAGGAGATTTTTGGCTTGTAGTCGTTTTGTACACTTATGTATACTTGCTACATACGTACTATTTTTATTACTTACTACATTGTATACTCATAAAAAAAAACAGAATTGTCGCGAGTGACATTAGTAAGATGTGTAAACACGAGCCTATCAATTGAGTGGTATTTTATGCAGGTTTTGTATTAAATATTTTTGATATTTTTTAGACCGTTCTAATCGACGTACGTTCAATACGGATATTTTCGGTAAATTCTGAAGCATCTTCCACTCGCGGCGAATGTAGTCGACGGCGCCGACAATTACCACGTGTTTGAGTTCGTGATAATGGAAGTTTGACGCACGCAGAGGCATTACCAAGTTCCTGAGACCGATTAATGGTGAGTCGGGATCAGCGAAAAGGCACACTACGACGTGACCGTTCAATACGGTCATGGCGGCTTGGTTTCTGTCCTGAAAATCGAAAAAGCTATTTTATTTACACCGGCTTTATTTAGAAAAAAAATTTTGCGTACTATTCTATAGGTATCGAAATGTACATGTTACTCTTATATTAGTTCCATAAAATCCCCATTTCTAATAAAATTCCTTCTATTTATCCTTAAATGATTCTCTTTTTTGTACCCTGCACGACGGGCCCTTTGTTTGTGTAATTCCTCTCATCTCCTCTTCAACTCTCCGTTCCTTTCTCATAAACGGCTCATATTTTCAATTTTATTCCCTTCCAATAACATTTCTTTTACTCCTTCACTAAATCTCCAATGTATTCCTTATTTATTCCGTTTTGAATTTTTTCCTTTCTGAACGGAATACTTCTTGTAATTTCTTTTTTTTATGTATTTAAATTTTTTTGTACTTCAATTGTCCTTAATCGTCGAGGCAAATATTACGTCTCTTATAAAAAAATGTATTTTTATACGTATATGCATTAAAGATTTTTAAAAATATACTTGAAATAGTTTTCGCGTTTAAAATTTAAACGATTATATTTACTTCCGTACAAAACAAGGAGTCGATTTTTTTCCTCTCGACTTTACGCTGTTTTTCATATTGAAAAATATAATGAAAAAAAAAAGAACTACAAAAAATAATACCAGATATAACGGCATTTGCGTTGTATATTTGTGTAGTCTGCAATTATTTTAATCGCTCTGCGTTGAGTGCGCGATACATGATTGATTAATCGATCGGAAGCGCGCTACAGATAATGCACTGACAGTGAGTGCAATTAAATTATTACTTAATTTATATAAATTATGTTTGTTCGCATAAATGCGTAATGTAATTTATCAAAATGCGCGATAGTTTTCCGAACAGTATATCGAAATATATATAAATACGAATGAATAAAAATAATATATAGGTACGATATAAAATTATATCAATAATTTACGACTAAATACACGACGTACGCAGACGGTTTTGAGTACGGATTTTTTTTCGGTATTGAAATACATAGATGATGATAATATAACTGTTTTTTTTTTTCAGTTACTCACTAGGATACATTCCTCGAGGCTTTTCGCAGAACTCCAATGAAACATGCCGGTCGAATCGTATTTCATTTCAGTCTTTTCGAAATCAAAGTCTTTCGCCTGATCGTCGGCGATCCCGATTTGAATACCGTTGTTGTTCATGTTGGTGCCGGCCGATCCTCCCCGGGTCGTCGGTCTTCACGCCGCCACATGGAAATAAAATATAAAATATTATTACGTTTATTGAGATCGTTTTGAATTCCCACTCAACGCAGGCACGACGAAATAAGCAAGTTCAACAATATAATATTATTATTATTTTTACGATTCGAAATTGTATTTTCAACGATTTGCGCGACTACGAAAAGTAAAATGAAAAATAAAAATGTATAATATTATATACTCGAATGTTTAAAATAAATTGCACAACCTGCAACGTGGAACATTAACAACACGATTGAAAACGCACGTTATTTTTTTTTCTCTAAGATTTTGTTCTATAAAATAATTAATTATGTAAAATACATTTATAATATATATATATATATATATATATATTAAAAGACAAAGTAGTACACAAAACTCGATATATTTTACGCAATTTGAAACCGTGTACCTAAAATGAATTGTATAGCATTAAATTTAATGTACACGGACATGAAGACGATTAGGTTATGGAAAATTGTTGTAAACCGTTGTTTTTAAATGGGGTTTTTTTTTTTAAATCTTTCGAAATATCGGATCGCTTGATGTAAAAAAAAATTCATAAAAATATTTTTTTTGCAACGAGTGATAATATAATGTCTCGAAATAAGATCTGTTTTCTTTACCCAATAAAGTACTCAATTTAAAATCAAATTGTCTCGATAACTTCAAAAACGTTACTTAAAATACGATGGGTTAGGAAATAAATCGAGTTAATTAAATTTTAAACGGTGAGTATTGTAACAGAATTAGTTTCACAGATTAATAATAACAAAGCGTTATTAGTGTGGGATTAAAAAAAAAAAAAATTTCATATACTAATAGTAGTGATAACAACAACAACAACAACAACAAAAACAGGTGTATAGACAAGCAGGACGAGATCGATTGGAAAAATATAAAATATAATAATTAAATATAGTAGAAAGCGTACAATAATTTTTTAACTTCGTATGCGAGTTGGTATCCGGCGTAGCTTCCTTCTTCTTGTTGAGCTCTGCAATAGATTCAATAAGACGACCAGGATCAGAAAAAAAAAAAAAATGAAAAACGATATTTACACACAAAATAATAAAAATAAATAATTAAGAAAAAAAAAAGAACGCGGAACGTATCGTAAAAGAATAGAAACGCGTTCGTGTGTGTGTGCGTGTGTGTATGTGTGTCAGAAGACTAAAATTATATATAACGTATTATATGGGATTCGTGTGAGGAGTTAACGCAACAGTATTTGATTAGAATTTGTTAGTGTGAAAATGAAAACGAAAAAATAAATAAATAAAAAACTCGAGTAAAAACCAAATAAGACGCGCCGTGTACACGTATGTGTCGTGCGTGCACACGTGCCGTGTGTATGGGTTTACAAAAAGAAAAAAAGAAAAAATTAAGAATTACTGTCGTGCGTGCGTATCTCACCGGTTGTTGTAGTTTTGAATCGGCGACCCTTTGTCCGCCGGACGGTTGATCGGCTTCACTTTGTTCACCTGTTTCGGCGCCGACATGATCGAATTCGGCATGGTTTGTGCATGATTTTTGTTGCCCAACACTGAACATAAAATGATAAAAAAAAAACTTTACAAAATTATTATGCGATTTTATCGTTCTTTTTTTTCTTTTTGCTCTTTGTCCTCCTCGATCTCACGATCCTCTCGCATCCAGATCACCACTCCCGTCACCCGAAACGCTCTCTCTCTCTCTCTCTTTCCGTCTGCCACTTATCTGATTTCACGTTTCTTAAACAAGACCCGTGTAATCGTCAACGCCGTTTATCCGATTTTACGTCACCCATAAACCTATCCGTTGAAACGTTTCTTCCGTAGTAAAACTCTCTTTCGGTCCGGTTCAATCGCGTCTGCCCGGTCGTCGTCTAAAACTGTCTAAGAATAATAAGAAACGGCAAACTATTATCGCTCAGTTTTATCTCTGGTAAATCTTAAATAAATCACCGTGTCCAACCTCACCGTCCTTACTGAAAACGTTATACACCACCCGTCGGTCTTTTTACTTTATTTGTTTTCGACAAAAACGTTATTTTAAAGTTCAAGGACAGTACGACAAAAGCAGATTTCCGAGAAACACAATAATAATTTACGATACGTTATATTTCTTCTGACTTCGAAAAACAAAAAAGGGGCCCATTGTAATTTCGTCAAGGATTAACGCGGTATTCGGCCAGTAATTCAGTTTTTAGTATTTCCTTTATTTCGGTTTTTATGTTCGACCATCGAAACTACTAGAGCGATTTGCATGAATATTTTTACAAACTCATGAAAAATTATGCTTTTCTATGGGAAAAAGTCTTTACTATCTACATTTTAATGAATGTGAATTTTTTTTATTGACAGTACGCTTATCTTTCTTCAAATATACGTTTATTTATTTAAAAAAAAAAAAAAACATTTTTAATATGCCATCGTTAGTCGACATACAACAGTTGAAAAATCTCGGAGGATTGGACTCCCTATAATTCGCACTTGTTCAAAAAAAAAAAAAAAACAGCCCAAATTCGAAATAATTATACCCGAATAAACAGTATACATGGTTTTCATTTTTATTTTACATAGTTCAAACGGCGAAGATTCGTTTGAATCTTGAATTGTATTCTGGTTGATTTACACACGCACATATGAGAGTAATATAAGTAATCGGCGATTAATAAATTTATTTCAAACCAGCGATATTGCGGACTACAGTCACTCACTATATGATACACATAAAATAACGATGTTTTTGGTATTAATTTTCATTTACTCTGTTTTTTTTTTTTTTTTTAATGTTTGCGTTTTCATTTTTTCCCGGAATTTCTCGTCATACGAATCCGTAATACGTAAACGATGCGTACAATCAATGCGTGACGAAAATAAGATATCCGAAAATACATTGGCACGTAGAGCAATAACGAAATCGCAAAGCGGACGGGGAGACATCTAAGAACGGGTGTCAGGAGTTCGATGACGAGCATTACTAAAACGTATTTCGCGGCACACAACACGTCAAGACTAACGATAAATAAATAATAATTGAATGGACACAAAACGAACGGCTACCGGGGACATAATAGTATAATGTATGCCCGCCAATCATAAATGAACATCATTCGGCGCGCCCGTTCCGAGCCGATATTTTCTCCACGACGTTTGTCTAAATGAAAAACGAATGATGGTCACGCGACACCCGTCGTCTTGCGTTAATCAATGTCCGTCGTGATCAATAGCGCACGGTTGTAATTCCGTGTACGAGGTCGGCCGCCTCCGCCTATCGAATCTTATTTGCGTGCCGCGATTGGTGAATTCGAATTGTGTTGTCTAAAATTATTGCTGACCTGACCTCGCGTACACACACACACACGATGACGACGCCATTGATTTATATTCTAAAAACGTTTGCGTTTTACGGAAATCGCGCGACTTAATACGTTTTCAAACCAAATGCCCTACGAGGATTCGCCATCAACAACACCGACTTGTGCAAACCGTCTGGATATTAATTGAACCGTAACCGGGGACATTTTTCGTACGATTGCGTATATCTGTTAGGTTATTATCGCTGCAATTTTGCGACGTTTTTTTTTTTTTTCGTATATATTATTATGATACGAATATGTTTTGGGAGATTTTTCGGAACGTCAATAAACTGTAAATATTTACGATACAGTGAAGTAATATTATTGTACAGTGTCCCCGTTCAGGACGCGTACACGATTGAGATTCGAAAACCCGTTTCTTCTATTTCGATTTTATAATAGTGATATTAGTTTGCGACACGGAGTTCTCGGTATAATTTTTAAACACGCGACAATGTTCATTACGAAAAACGAACGAATAATTATGTTCAGTGTGCGTGTGTGTGTGTGTTTGTATATAGTGACTTACGTGTTATTTCCTTTTCCTTTCCGACGTCACCTGGGAAAAAAGTTAAAAAAAAAAAAAAAAAAAACAAATACTATTAAAAAGCGTTAGTAATAATTACACACACACACATATATATATATATATATATAATATGTATACGTATGGTAATGGTAAACGTCAAATACACAAAAATGAAAACATTAAAAAAAAAAAAATTAATAATGTACAAATTACAAACAAATATCACGAAGCGATATTATAATAATAATAATAATTAATATTATTATAATAATATATTAGCAAAACCCAAAAGTAATTATACACAATATATATTATGTAATATTATAATATAATGAACGTATAAGGTATACGAGTACATTGGTGATGCTAATATACGTTTTTGTAAGGCCAGCGCACGTCGATAAGCATTCGTAACAATAATATATGTATATTATATAATATACATATATTATGTGCATATATAATATACATATATTTAGCTTCGACTAAATAAACGTTCTCAAGAGCGATTAAAAAAAATTATTATAAATTATAAACACAAGCAACAATGATAAATAATTCGTAAACGTATAAATAAATATATATATATAGTAATATATTGTTAGCCAATGTATTTATATATAAATGAATTATACTTTAAAACATTGCATACAATTATATTATTATATATATATATTATTATATTTGTAAGAAATATATTATTATTTTCATCTACAAGACAAAACAAATTTAAAATCAAAGTGAAAGAAAAATATGAAAAACGAAAACAAACGCGAACAAACGAAATGGGTAGAGTTCATATAATGATCGTATCATTCCGTACGGATATAAAAATTTTTGTTGAAATGTTAAAAAATATATGAAATCAAACAAGGAATTATCGGCAATAAACGTATGATGAAACGTTTAGAAAACGGTATTGTAAACGTAGTGTTAGTGATGGTTTTATGAGAGTATTGCATAATAATGAGAGATTCATATAGAGTAATATACTCTATATATATGTTTAAATAATATATTTTTTTTATTCTCGCAAAAAAAAAAACGTGTGTAGGAATATCGACGACATTTATAAACGTTTAAATAATATTCTGATGATGTTTAATAAAAAAAAAAAAAATATTAAATGAAATGGGGAAACCTTTGTATGATATGGGGTGCTATGGAAGATGGTAAACACGATATGCACTTAAGACAATATATTATATATTTATATATATATATATATAAAGGCAAAAGCAACAGCGGTTTTTTTTTTTGTTTATTTATTGTTGTACCTCTGATATTATGTACTCTCTTTGGAAGAGTTGGTGGAGTTTCCGTGGGGGGAGGATGATCGTCTGAAAGAACATACATTTCCAAAATTCACTCACCGACAATATTATTATTATTTTTTTTTTTTTGTATTTATTAGACATTTATTTTAATATTGTTATAATTATATCGTTTTTTAAGAAAATATTTACAAATATATATATATATATATATTTTTTTTTTAAACTGTAAATTATTTGTTCCCAACAAACACACGCGAATAATATAATATCATTATGATTTGCGTAAGCAATTAAAATAAAAATAAAACGTCTAATTGGTGCATGTTTTAATAGATTCTTTATCGAATGTCTATTTTTATTATTGTTATTATTATAATTATTATTATTATTATTATTTATTTTATTCGTGTACGTAATACATACATATTATTTATAAAATATCACATAAAATACATGAAATTTTACCAATATAATCTATATGTATATATATATATGATCACATTATGAATTTATTATTTCAAAAAAAAAAAACATAAAATCATTTAATATTTTATTTAAAGTCTGACTTGAATACATAAAATTTTTCTTCACGCGTGTCCGATCCCCTTTAACGAAATTCCGTGAAATGAAATCGTTTATTATTTTCTTTTCAAATAATATTCGAATAATAAAATGATTTTATTGTGCCACAGATTTGTCCTATCGACGGAGAAGTGCGCACTTGAAAATATGAACTCAATCGTGACATCGAGGAATACGCCTATAAATCGATTCCCCGGAAAAAATACCGAGAAATAACGACCACGTACTCGAAAAATCTATTATTATTTTTTTTTTTTTTCTTGATAAACGTAATAAATCTTATGGAGAATTTTTTCAGAATATATTCTCAGTCGTTTTGAAAAGAATAAAAAAAAAAAATTGTGTCACCGAGCGTGGATTATCATTAATATTCGATAAACGATTCGTAGAGAGAGAAAAATGTCAACCTTCGATAAAGAATCGTTTTTCCGATTTATATATTATTTTATATTTTTTGCCGACATATTTTCATACACCGAGGTCGAGCCAACGGCATTCGTTCGAATATGCTGCCCACACCTAAATCTACAAAGGGATGATTTTTTTTTTCTGTAAATTGTTTACAACTTCACACACCATCCAATTACGTTACAAAAAAAAAAAAAAAAAAAAAAGATCATGCAACTCTTTATTTCAATGAATATAGTAAATATTATTATGCGTACATTTCCAGCGAACACACAAAAAAATATTATCATCTAATAGCGCGTCCGTATAATAATATAATTTATTGGATAAATTCTCAAAATGTAATAATATTGTCGTTTAACGCGAATATTCAAACCGGCGATCGGGGAATGGTTTACGGCCAAAAACATTACGATCTGTACAATATAACTTCTTAGTACAGCCATCCGACGAAATTGACATCCGCATTGCCTGACACATTGCAGCCCCGACAACGACAATAATAACAAAAACGTATATTTTAACGGCAAACGCGATTCTGATATTTCAACAATTTATTTGTGCCGAAAGTGCTAATAAATAATGATTCGTAGCGATACCTACACGGGGATTTTAAAATATATACATATATATATATATATATATTTTTTTTTTTTTTTTATTATAAATTTGAAAATAACGGATAAATCATTGCTTATGACAAAACGATTCTGAGCGGAGCTTTTTTCTGTGCAATATTATTATAGTGTGTAGAGTACATAATAATTTAGAGGCGTAGCGTGCACTTAATAAACACAATAAACACTGATTGATATTTAAAATTAAAAGAAATAAGAAAATTCTTTTAACGAGAATATGGTTAAATTATTATTATTATTATTAAAAACATTACGATATTATTATCGTTTTGAAAATTCGATAACTATTATAATCCGACGGGTGACTGTCTTTTTTTCAATCTGTTGCGTGTGATAAATTTCAAAATAACGCTCAAATGCGCGACCGTTGTCAGAGAACGTAGTTCTGCTGTTATGTATGATCGATTGCGCCAAATGAACTATCGTTTGTGAGCACTTTTTAATATTTTGCTCATTCTATCGTTCATTACACCGTTATTGCCGCGAGTCGCGAGTCCGGACGAACGGTGTTATAGTACTTTCGGTGATAAAATTATAATATCATTTAATAACGTTTTGACGTTTACACATTTTTTAATCAAGGAATTAAGTGTGCAGAAGAGATCCAATCACCAGTAATAACACAATATACGAGTATGTACTAGGATTTATGAAAGAATAAAACGCAACGGTTAATAAAAAAAAAATTATATACCAGTTTTCAATTTTTTTTTTCATACATATAAATTCTTCTGAATTTCTAAAAAAAAAAAAAAATTGATACTGCTTCGATTTGTTTCGAAAAACTAATTCGGTATACACGCGACGTGTGTTGTATTATTGTGTTATGTGTGTGGAGAGATTTACACGATTTCGTACCCGTCCCGACGATGGGATGTATAAAATATATTTTTTTTTCGAATCGATATTGTATTAATTTATTATACATATTATGTACAATGTTAGCATGACGTATCGTGTGTGTCTGTAGTGGGTATAATTAATAATGTATATAATAATAATAATATATGACGTTACGAAAAGTAAATTTTTGGTCTTGTATGTCGGTCTTATTGTTTTTATAATTTTCTCTTAACAGCAAAAATTAAATAATCGGCTATGTTATTGAATTTTATCGATTATTAAAACCGACACTCCTAGTCGATATCGTTCTCTACGACCACGAACCGATATGTATTTGTACTCAATAAGAATTTTTTTTTTTTAATATATGTATGTGTGTATACGAGTACGTATATTTATTATTTATACGATACGGTTGTCGAAATCGAATTCGAATGATTAACAGGAGTTATTTAATATTGTATACAGAGTGTCCCACGTGGAGATATGAAAAAAAATGTTCTTTAATTTTTGTTATTTTGTTCGATGTTAAAACGTTTTAGATTCTGAACGAACCGAGGAGACTATCGGTTTTACAATGATGTTTAGTTAGTAATTTTTTAGTGATTTTCGACTAGAAAAAATGCTTGTGGATGATCTCGTCATGCGTTACGTTACAATAGCAAATCATATGTAATCGGTAGGTATTTTATTTGAAATGTATTTCGGTTTTCTCGGTAATTTTCGTATGCGTAATTCATAAATCACCCAAATATTTTAAGAAAAACTATTTTTTCAATAATTTTCAAACGTGGCATGAAAAAAAACTACCAAACCGTTGTGTAAAAAAAAAAAAACAAGGCAAAAATGCAATTTTTCCAAAATGTCATTATTGTATACCTATTAATGATAAATAATATTATATCGAAGCACGCGAGCACAGAATTTTTTCTTATTGAATCTAATGATTTATCATTGCTTTTTCAAATGTTAAAATAATATTAAAACTCTACAATTTTATTTAAGTAATTTACTTAAACGACATTCAAAACATCCAGAGCGCGTATCCATTTTTATTTTTATTTTAAAATTATTATATTATTACATATACCTTTTAATAACGTGTAAAATAAACTTCATTTAATATAAGTTATTACAAAAAGGAGAAAATCGAAAACTTTATTTTTTTTTTTTTTGTAATAATAATTACTACGCCCTGTATTTACACATTTCTTTGTTTGATTTTTAACGAATCAACATCGATTTATTTGAAAAATATTTGAATTTAAACAAACTTTAAAAATTAATGACACAATACCAGTAATTAAACGTTTTATATGCTGAAATAAGTCTAAAAATAATATTCACAATTTGCAAGCTATCTCAATTTAAAACAAAACTTTCCGTTTTTGATTTCGATGTTCTTGTGATTAAAATTTAAAACAAAATAAATGTTTAAAATATTGAATATAACGGAGGTTATTGTATTTAAGAAATCTCCATGGTACACTGTGTATATACAACAATATCGTAACAAAGTGTATGCAAATATAAACAGGAAAATAAGGATAAAATATTTTCTATAAAAACAACTTAAATGAGGTTATCACAATATGTCACTATATACTTTGGTGAAGTACGCGAAAGTTGGTTTTTAGTGTAGTTATTTTTTTTGAGAAAAATGTGTGCATTTACTCTTGCAGTACATAGGAAATTGAAAATCCTATAATAATGCATTGTGTTTAACGGAATGACGATAAAACATTAACTGATTATAATAAAGATGATATTTGTTTTATTGAAATTCAGAATGTTTTTGGTTATATATTTACCTAAATAAATATTACAATATGACGACATGCTATAAGTTAATGCATTTAATAATTGATATAATTATAATAAAATATAGCAACGAACTACGCCAAGGCAACTAGGAAAACATGCAACAGCCATCTAATATAGTATTATATAACGATAACTACAATAATATCATTTGAGTTAAGAAGAGAAGTAAGAAAAATCGGGAGTGTACGAGAGTAAACAAAACGATTTTTACCTTAATCGCTTGTTGTCATAAACTATAAAGGTAGTATGTTAAGTTCTTTTTTTAGATTACAGAAACCACAAGTAAAAAAACGAAAAGGATAAAAATTTAAAAAAAAAATCACTTTTTATTTATATATTTTTTTATGTAATAAGTGTTATATTTCGTTATTATTTGCCTTCCTTTCGCAGTTGCAACATAATATGTAGGTCATAAATTATAAGTTTGTTGCAATACGAGGGATATTATGCCTTTCGGGTAAGAAAATAAGCGTATATAGGAAAAAAACACCACACACACACAAAATAAAACGTTCAACAGCACAGAAAGTACAAAAGAAAAAAGAAAATCCACTCCCGTTAAAAAATAAACAAACATAAAAACAAAATAATAACGAAAACCAAGAGGAAAATACATTTGTATCTATATATATATATATATATATATATATAAATATATATATATATATATATATATATATAAATATATATATATATATATATTATAGTTAACTATACGTAGAAAACCAACTAAAAACAATATTGTTAATAAAAAAATAAAAATAGGCATAAATTCGTATTAAATATATATATTTATATATAGACAAACAAGAAATTCGATTTAAGGAGAAATTGAACGTACTTGCCCGTCCGACCATTTGTATAGCGCGAACGCCTTTCCGGAATGTCGCCACTGTGTTAAAATTAGAAAAAAAAAAACAAACAAAAATTGAAAACGTGAAAAAAAATTATTTTGTTTAATGGTCATCTACACGTTATACTTCAGAGAAAAAAAAACGTTATTAGTATTATTATTGTTTTCATTTCAAGTACACGCGCAAACCAATTTATTGTATTACTCGTATATTATTCAATCCACATAAAAAAAAAAAAAGAAAAAACCCCATCGAAAAAATTAGTTTTACGAATAAAATACACGCAGTTAGGGTTAAATTATTCAGCACTTTTGAAAAAAAAAAAAAAACGAATTGATTGATGTGATTTGAATTAATTTCAATATATTATCGGATACAGTCATTCGTAGACTATAGACAAATACTCACGAACAAGGGCCGGAGGTTGATGGATCGGCATAATATCGAAATGTTCTATTTTAATCAAAATATCCTTTTTTTTAATCAGAACGCTCGTATTAGTTTATGCGTTAGAAATAAAAAAAATCCTTACCTATTTTTACGAATTATTATACTGGATCAAAAAAATCATTATCTACACTGTCTTCGTGGCTTAAAATTTTAATATTGTATAATGACAAAACGTATTTCTTAGGATTTCGATCGAACGATTCTTATATATCGACATCCGGACCTCATCTCGATGACTTACACAGACATGTACACGCGTGTGTGACACTACACGCAACGTATAGTACGCGAAAATTACACAAAATAAAAAGTAAAATACTCGGACGAAAAAAATAAATAGAAATTCGGTGCGATAACGAAACGCGGCATTTCGTGCGTGATGTTTTTTAGGGTTAGAATATTATCATCACCGATGTTAAACGAATTTGTTAACGACCAGATAACGGACATATTCTGCAGGCAAGCGGACTTCAAAAACAAGCACATTTCAATCATTTATTTTATTTTTGAAACTTTATAAGTACCCTCAAAATTATAATTATGTGCCAACATTCCAGTCTCCATCATAATCATACCGACATCTGCAAAACACGGCGTATCTTTCTATAATTCTCGAACGTGTTTAAAGACGATAAACAATATTATATATATATATAAAACAAAAACAAATAAAATAACAATAAATTTTTGACGCAAAATTTTTTAATATTTTGGAGATGTGAGGATAGTGGGACGAGAAGATAGACGTTTCACGCTTATAGGTTATTATAATATATGTAATTTTTTTTTCAATATTTTCGTTTGAAATTCCATATATTTATCGTTATACGTTAATTATTTTATTATTCCACATAATAAATATTTTATGACGGATTAAAAAAAAAAAAAAGTGTAAACAAAAAAAAAAACTATTACAGGTAGTGTAGTAGTCCTGTTGTTACATTACATGCAGCATATATTTTATTACATAGCTGTGTAATGGGAGAAAAAATAAACATTCTACGATAATGTATATAATATGTGTATAAAAATAAAAAAATAAATAAATAAATAAAGCTGCTTTAAGCTCGTAAAACGTGTGATCGTCGTGAGAGATATTTCAGATGGTGGAAAAATATATGTATATGTATATTTAAAAAAAAAAAAAAAAACAATGACGTGTTTCGTGCTACTTTGGAGTGCAAATGGCCGAAAGTGTGTGTTATAATTTCGTTTTATTTCGTATACCGAAAATATTAAATATCGATCTAGTATGCGCCGGAATGTAAAAAAAAAACTCCCCTCGCCCTGGTAATAAACGATATAAAACGTAACTACAATATCATATTCGTACGCGTAATAATAATAATAATAATAATACAAATAATAGTGTATTGGGTACGGAAAAAATGAAAAGTATATTTTCCATATCGTTAGAATTTCAAAAGGGTACCCAGAGACATTTCGTTGATATTGCGTGACGATAAAATGTTATGTCAAAAATTTATCGCGTTCTGGCGCACAATAAATCGGTTTACGTCGGCACTATAGTGCCGGTAGGCTAAAATCATAGTAATTAAATGAAAAAAAAAAAATGGAAATAATAAAGTGAAATAAAATTGAGTTTTCTTTAAAAGTTCTATTCGTATTATATTTGCCATATAAACAAATATTATTAATAAATATAAAATAATAATTAAAGATTTTCTATACGCTATCTGTACATAAATTACACGTATATATATATATATATATATATATATATATATATATATATATATATATCATAAGCATTTTTTAATACATATTAAATAAATGAGTAATGACTATTAGAAAATTGAAAAAATATACACATAGAGTTGTTAATAAATAAATTAAAGGCAACAACTCTATGTTTTTATTTTGTTAATATGCTCATTGACTTAATTTGATACATATTGATTGTTTTTTTTTTTTTAAACGAGTATTTTAATTTATAGCACTTTTCATAATTTTTTTTTTCATATTGTATATTATATTTTGTTGACCAGTGCACGAAATGTAATATATTTCGAAAACAATATATATATATATATATATATATAAAATAATGTATTCGCATATACATAGTAAAGAGAGGCTGTAAGAGAAAAACTAACGCGAACATAAAATGTACTCGTATATTATTATTATATATATATAAATATATTGTTATTGTATATACTCACAATTTTTGCATTTGCATTTCTTGATTAACGTCTCGTCTCTGATCTCCTCGTGACACGCTTTACAATAATACCAAGCCCTAAAATATGCACGTAAAATTTATAATTGTACGACTTTTATATGTATGTGAGGCTGATATTTTTTATGATTCTACCATCTATTTATGAATCACTTACAAAAGTGGTTAGTTTTAATACCAACGCGTATTTCATGACCTAATGATTGGATAGTCTTATTTTGTACATGGTAAGATTTTTATATCTATAAGGAAAATTTTAGATATTTATAAAAAAAGAAAACTACTTGAACGTTTTAACTTTACTTGCAATATATAAAATTTAATTTAGAATAATTATTCACTGTTTATAAATTATCGATTTTATTGTATATTGTCGATTTTAGTATCAATGAAATACTTTCGTATTCATCCATATATATATTTATTTTTTTTTTTGTTTTATAGATTAAATTCTTAGTGAATATTTTCAATGCGTATTCATATATAGATAGTATTGCTTAATATTACATTTTAGTTTTTAAAACAAAATATTATAATTTGTAATTTTTTTTAAGAGTATATTTTGATATTTTGTGTTTATATAATATATGTGTGCGCATTTGCGCATGCAAATAGTTTTTCTTATATAAAATCGGTGTTATAATATTCGTATTGTTATTGGTAAAAATAGACACATGCGGACAATATTTTTAATTGCATACAAGGTATTAACTAAGTGCCTAACGATTTCCAAGACACGATGCTCGTGTGAGCGATATTTCTCTAAATTAAACATTGATAATAATATAAAATGATGTCATAACAAAATTTAGATTCACTTATGCTTCTTTTCATTTTCTTTTTTTCTTCAATAAAATTAGAAATTAGCGTCAAAAATAGACTTCGGTAAGAATCCAAAACTGTTAGATTAGTAAAGAGGTTATTTGACTTCAATATAATATATATGTATAAATAATTCTCTATATTTTATATTTCGAATATTACACAATCCATACAGTGATTATTAGTACATAAAACGTATTTACATATGATTGCGAACACAGTGAATACGAGTTTAACTTATTTTTGTAACAAAAAGTGTGTGGAAAAATTTTGAATTCATAAAGTAAAGTATTTTTTATATTTAATTCTTTTTTTTTTGCACAAATAGTAGGATATTTAAGGAGGGTGTGTTAAACGTGTCAATGAAGTATGCACACACCTGTGAACATAAACGTGAAATAATTTTATAGTGAACAGTTTTTTTAAATACTCAAATAATTTTTCTATAAATTATATTAGACATTTGTCAAAAACTTTAGAAACTTATTTGGAATACTCAGTAGTAGATTATATTTGTTATAATTTGATTTGGTAACTTGATTTCTTGTATATATATATATTTTTTTTTTGTCGAGCCAATACTAACTTGCCCAATATTGATTTTGAATGTATATATATACGAAAAACAAACTGTATTGTTATTGCGACAATCCACGGGACGTTATCCGCTATGGTTTTCGTAAGCACAAATGAATTTTGTAGTTCTCATTCCCGTATTGACAAAGTAATTATAAATAAATAAATATATGAGTAAGTATAAGTATATACGTATATATATTCTAGCTACTGTAGCTACACGTATTTATATAGGTATATACATGTAATAGTATGTAATGCGAAATTCAGAATTGCTTTTATACATATTATAAGAGTAATTTCACGTGTGTGTTGGGTACGACGATATAATATATAATGTAGGAGATTCTCGAAATACTACGAACGTATTATTCCATGATACTGACCTCGAAGTATAATGTAATTTTGTAATTTTTATTAGCTCACTACGTAATTTATCGTGTGATAATATGTCGTTATTGTTAATTCGATTATAATTAAAAGTACGAAAAATGGCGTTTTCTAAATTAGACTTAAAGAAAAACATTTTTTAATCGGAAATATGTTCGAAAATTCGTATTAATTTATAAAAAAAAATAATAAAATATACGTCAAGAGACACGAAAGAAAAATAGAAATTAAAGACAATGGTGAATCGTTATATTTTTTTCGTTTTGGAAAATGAAAAATTACGTGTAAAATCTCCTACCTCTTTCAATAATTAGCTTTAAAACACAAATGCTATTACATACATTTTTTTCTACAGACGCTTCATTCACAATTTATTATTGTCGAGGTGCATCAGTTGTTGATTTTTATTTTAAAAACGTAATAGTATCGATAGAGCTATGGAGAAATTAATTGTCACGGCTTGATGCAAAATTTACACGGCGCTCGGTTTAGGCAATTGATAAAAATCTCTGCGCAGCGGGTTAGTCGTTAGACGTACTCGTTGACATGTACTATCAATAGATACACTGAACTTTAAGCGTGGAACGCGCATTCTGTTTAATTCACCTATATGTTATATGATGTACCTCGTTAGTAGGCCGCCCCACGTGCATTCATTTTATTTTTTCCTATTTTTGTTACAAATTTTATTATGTAAAAAAAAAAAAAACGCTTTTGGCGCTGATAATGATAGTTTTAAGCGCCGCGGTACTGAGTTCAATAATGATTATGAATAGAACGACACCGGTGTAAACGAATACAAATAAAGTCGTTTAATTCAATAATAAATAATATATTCATAATGACAAAATTATTGTAAATAAATGACAGTCTAAATTGAAGATCGAAAATAAATATCACGGAAAAAAATCGTATTCCGTTGTATACTTCATGACTATCATAACACTTATAGCTAACCTTCTATCTGGAGTCATGTTAGATTGGTTGATACATGCTTTTCGTGTATTGAGTTCAGTGGCTTTATGACTGACAATGAGGGAATTCACGCAGAAGTTATAGAGAAACAATTTCACTATCGTCGTTATTTTATTATATCCGATAATTGTTATTAACATTTTAAAAGCACAAATAAAAAAATAAACGCGAACAGGTAAAAATTCTTGTAAATATTAATTCTTATGAAATGTAGAAAAATTAACAGATCTAATTTCACAGGAATTATAAAATAATAAAATTAAAGTTATGATGCAAAAAAACCCCCCCGCTCATAAAATTGAATTTAACGAGTCGCGGCACATTAATCGTACAAACCTTTTGACTTCATCGGCTGACTGAGCGATGAAGAACCCTTGAGTGCTCGCCTGGATCTTGGAACCCCTGGGGTTTATCGATATCTTGCTGTCCCGTCCGTCCTCGCCTTTTATCTCAATTGCCAACAGCAGCAGTTTTAGCTTCGTGAAACATAACCTGTACGTTTAAAACACAAACGGACGAGCATTAGACGGATCTTTTTTCGATTTTTTTTTGTAATGGGACGGGGCTTTTGCGTGGAGGTTTCGTGTAGATTTTATTTCATCAAAATTTAGGGTCGGCTGTTGTTAGAAAAATTAAAAAAAAATTATAAACGAACCGTGCGTCAAATTAATAACAAACAAAATATTTAATAATGAAACAACAAGACAACGTGCGGTCGTGCCACATGCCTTTAGTGTTAGTCATCTGTATATTATAAATATGTTACTGTTAATGCGACGAAGAATCAATTGGTTTTTTATAATTATTCTATATAAAAATTAAAACACGTGGTTAATTTAGCGAACTATATGTGTTTCGTTAATTTAGCAGGTTATTCTTTATAATAGCTAATTTAAATAGCTAATTAATTTCGTTAATATTAGTTATTATATAGATAGCAATTAAACTAAATTTAATTAGCTATTTGAAATTATTAATTTTAGAAAAATATTAAGAATTTTGTTATTCTTCGTCAGAAAACCAGTTCTTAGTGCGTAGCGGTAACACATTAGAGGAAACCGTCGACAATTGCGCATCTTAAATTATAATATGAAAAAAAAATTGATTATTATACATATTAATCGGACTTATCGAATTAACGGTAACATAAATATACGAGCATACGTATTATAGGTGTATTCAAGTAAAAAAAGAAGCCATTTTTACATGCCGTTAGTAATTTTTCATCATGGGATTCTTTGACCGACTTCCCTAATAGAAAACTAATGATACAATTACGCGTAATATTATCATATAAATACGTATTAATATTAGTTGCAAGCGTTCTGCTTATGATATAGCCATCGAAATAATATTCCGATTGCCGTGTGGGTACAATAGTCGAGCCCTCGCGGTATGAACGTCGAAAAGCGCGGAAAACGTTACTTTCATCGGGAAGATTAATGATAGTTTTTCTATAATTTATAGTATTTTCTAAATATTTATAACTGCTCGGGAGTAGGCGTTTTTTTTTTCGAAATGAATTCGGTTGACCTGAGAAACAAGAAAACCTAAAAAACATCTGTCGGTAAACACAAAATAATAAAAACTTTATGACAAAGACGAATGAATTTTACAATACCTACGTGTTTATATTTAATTTATTACTAAACCTATGTAAGAAAAAATAAATATTTTTCGTAATACGACCAAACGAATTTAATATTATCTATTTATACGTGTAAATTTAGTAGCGTGTGGATCAGCTTATTATTTAACGGGCTATTATTATAATATTCGTAATACTATCTCGGTGTGTATTATTTACAAGCCCCCCCTTCGGAATAAAAAATGAAAATGTAACAAATTTTTGCCTTTGTAAGTCGGTTCAGTAATAAAATATAACGATAATATACACGGTTCGAGTGAGTATATACAAAAACACACCTATATATTGTATGTTATTTTTAAATTATACTATCATGTGAAATTCGATGAAATTCATATTACCTTGTATTTAATATGATCTATAATAATGAATAATTACATAATATTATACGCGTAGCATCGTAATAATGATTTGGCTAAAAAGAAGAAAAAAAAATTATTTCAATATTATTTGTATTCTACTGTTACGTATTAATAATAATAATAATAAATTAATAATACTCTATATCAACTCTATTTTTTGTCACATGCAAATAGCGTAATTCGACATATACGCGTACATATTATAATATCATAAGATGCATACATGTTTATACGTATATGCGTTGTATGATATGTATATATTTAAGGTACACGTTGTATTGATTCTATCAACACGACGTTTCAACTACCCATCACATGCTTCGTTTCCGAGGTGTTCAAAATAAAAATTAAAAAAAAAATTAATAAAAAAAAATTTTGAAGTCTTTTACATGACCCTGATATTTACACGTATTATTTTATATATATATATATATATATAAAAATATACTATGAAAAAGGATTTTCACCACACGCTACTGACAAGTCGGACGCGGTATTAGCGTTAGACAAATAATTTGTATATCCTACAGGTTAATGTTTGAAACGTGATACAATTTTTTTAATTCGTCGCGTAACGTCTCGCCTCTTCTCTGACGTTTTCGAGTAAAAACTAAATACCGGAATTTCGGACATGTACTATTATTTAAAACCGAAATTACGTTTTGAAAATGATGAAATACTTTCTAGAATATTATATCGGTTATGGTTATGTGGTGGCTGTGAGAAGATAACAAATCGGAGCCCGTTTTTCTTCCGCCTTACTCTGTTTTGTTCGAAAACTGTTAAACACGAAGAGTTAAATATATTCAAATGTAATTGGAATATATCTAATCTAATCTAAACGTACGTTTACCAGAAAAAATAAAATTATATTAATAATAAAGCCCTTATAGTTAGTTTCTAAAGTAATAAACCAACATTTATATTCCGGCACATAAAAATTTTCAAAATAATAAACGTTCAAATTCGTTATAAAAAAAAAAAAAATGTTTAATACATTTTTTTTTTTTGACGGTTCACCTGTATGTTTGTAAAATTTAAAATTTTCAATATAAGCCATGTTTTTTTTCTCTTTTTTTCGTTTATTCAAATAGAAAAACCTCGCGTTCACCGACATAATATAACCATAATATATACACTCCCATAACACACACACAATTTGTTATCCGTGACTTAACCTATCAATACAAAATACGACACGACACTGGGATTATTGTACATATCACGATATCACTTTTGTCGGGGTGGCATCGAACCAACCACCACTGTACAATCTCTCGCCGACGTTTTGAAAAACGACATAATTTTACGTGCCGCTCTCGATTTAAATTTTGTAACATTGTATGGCAATTAATTAATTTATAAAAGCCAAACTGTAAACTGATAATCTCGTCGTTGTCACAACGCATACAAATAACTCACGATGAACAGCGTTACCGTTTATTATTCTTTTTTCAAAAAAAAAAAAGTAGTTTAAAGAAAAGGAATGCGTGCACTGAATCCGTACGTGTATAAATACCAAACTATTTAAAACTTTTTAATAAATGGTCGATGGAAAATTAAGCGATTACACGGTGTCAATATTGTAGCCAATAACGATGATAAAATGTTAAATGTTGTTACCCAAATATTGCGTACACGTAATCGGTGTAAATATTTGACTCCTCGATTGACTTTTTTCACCGAGGACTATTCGAGTTATTCGGAAAATCGATATTTGTCAATCACATTTAAAAATAGAATAATAATAATAATTATGATAATGACGCAAGTTATATAGGCGCGATTTTAATTGTATTTCTTATATGTTGGCAGAATGAATGAATGTTCGACTAATGTAATACTTAGAGGACATACACGACCGACCACCGTCGAATATGTGAATGATTTGTACGACTTTATCTTAAACTAATACCACGTCCGATATAACTATATTTATATGACTATATTGTACATATATTTATATCAATACTAACCAACTAAATAATATAAATACAGAAATAAATGCTATACAAAAATATAAATAAATATATTATATTATAATAATATAGTGGTTAGAATACACAGGTCATATAGTATGGAAGATGTTATTATTGTTATGTCCAGGTAGTGTAGTAAAACAAAACAGCCCTGAGAATATAAGTGTGTTAATAATAATATCACATTATGTAGAATGTTTTATTGGGTATTAGCAATTGTATTGTGTGTGTGTGTTTCCGTGTGTGAATCAGTTATCGAAGTAGCGAAGTGAAAATCATATACAAATTATCCCAAGTGCGTTTATAATATTTAATCTTTTTTCTTTCTACACCACATTTTCCGTTTTTCCAGTAATTTTTTCTAAAATTATAAACGCCTATAATATCACGCGAATTTTATTTATTTATTTTTATAACGCGATATATTCTTTACTATTTTTTCTCTTTTCTTCTTTTATATATTATTGACTTTGAAAACAAATAATGACTTTATTATTCAGATCTTTTTTTTAAATAAATTACAATCGCAGTATTATTGTTATAATTAAATAATTTTATGCTTTATTACAAAATAATTAAGTGAAGTTTTGGAGAAAAATAACCGGGGTTAATATAACATGTATACTCGTGCTGGGAATCATATTATGTAATTATAAAACTACGTTTTTTTTTTTACAAATAAAATATGACACACGCTTGTTATGTTGACTATCATCCGAGGCAGTCCCAAATTTATATGAATTTATTTCAATTATTCTACTATTTCCAATCGTTTTTCTTCTTCTTCTTCTTCTTCTTTAAAATAGGAGGCATATTTCATAAGACGACATTTAAACAGTTCCTTACATTTTATTTCAAACCACTTCGATTGTCTATGAAGACTGTGTGTGTAGATGTGTGTGTGTATGTGTGTGTGTGAAAGGGACTTACTCGCTGGCCTGCGGAAACGTCATGCCGGTGAAAGACGGGGACAGGGTCTCCGTATACATCTCGCAGCCGGTGCCCTGCAGATAGTCGTTCTGCCACGCTTGCGTATCCGGAGACTGAAATACACCAAACTCCACACTCTTCACAGGAACTATACACGGTATCAAACGCTCTATCACATCTCTACTCTACATCACATTCATCGGGTCGCAGACCGAAAATAAAAAAAATGATAAAAAAAAAACAAACAAAAAAAAAAAATAAAAAACAAAAAAAAACGTAAGTAATGGTATAAATAATAATAATTAAAATCAAAGGATAATTAAAATGATAATGTTAAATGAAAAAAAGGTGGGATTAAAAAAAAATTAAGGAAAATAACACATTTGTACATGAAATCTAATGTTTAATCGTCCCTTCCCCAATATTTAAGATCCTTATTTATTTTTAAACTTTTTATAAATATATAAATATATGAATCATGATGTTAATACAGCATGAGTAAGTAATAATAACGTGTACTAACCCTTATCTGGGCGGTTTGCGTTTTTTCTTTTTAAATATTAATTTACGTTTAATTATTATTATAAGTATATCGTAACAAAAATGTAATGCCGTACATACATAAATAAAAATCCCAAAATGAGCCACTGGCAGATATAATGAACCCACTATATTCATAGCGTCGTATTTTAATATAATATTATTATATACAGTGACTATTAAATGTTACGTTTAATGAAAATATTTTAGTGTGAGCGATGGTTTTTAGAATACATTTTTGATTTTCATAAATATTGGATGCGAATCGGAATCAGATAAAAGAACAAAATATAAATTATTGTAACAAAGTATATCAAAAAAAAACATGATTTCATTAATCGACTTCATAACGTGTATCGTTTACAATGTTAAAACATTTTTTTTTTCTTATCGTATAAAATAAACAGACATTTTCAAGATACGTGAAAAACGTTTAAATACACACTGTAGTGATCAACTACAGCAAGTAACTATTGCTGCAATCATATAACTGTTGTCTGTTCAAAATACCAAAACTATGAAATAATAAATGTTACGTGAATGGATTTTCAATGACTCGATGATATTTCTTCGGGGGAACATTTCATTCCGTGTACATTAATCCAAGTCTATTCGCCTACTCAATCGTCAAGCCACATTTTAATGGATTGTAACTCCCATATATATTAAAAAAAAATTGTAAATATCAAAAAAACATTGGAATTTGATTAGAACAAAAAAATAAATATATTTTAAGAAATTTGTTTACTGTTAACTGGTAATCGGAGAATGGTGATTTGGGTTAGGGGGTGATTTTGTTATGAAAAATGAAACTTATTAAAAAAAAGCTATATACATAAAAATCATAAAAAAATAATAATAATAAAAAAATACTGGAAGAAACAGCGTCGATGTCATTCGTACGACTACGACTATTCACACAAGTACTAAATAATATTACTACAGAGCAACTATAGTAAACTGTATAATTCAATATATATTGCGCTTTTAAGATACCTGTACACGTAAATAGCGCGCGTTTTAAATACATTTTGGATATATATATATTTAATTTTTTTTTTTATATATATCTTTTTCCTGTTTACCAATATCAGACATATTTCGAGTAGTATGAATCCGCCATGATAAAAACAATAAAAAAATATAATATATATAAAGGACATATAAACTGTCCGCCACATAAAAATGACAAAGCCCACGTACGCGCGTACGTGCGGTGTGTGTAAGTACGACACGCGTACGTACGTGCAGTACCAATAAAAGTAATAATAATAATAAAATAATAATAAATAAATATGAAACAACAACAGCAGCAACAACAACAACAACAATATAATAATAATAATAATAATAATAATAATAATATATTATAAATTTGCAAGCTGTTTTTTTTTTCTTAATTTTATATTCGCGAAACAGCGTGATTTTTTTTTTGCGCGTTGCATTTTTATTTTCTCACAAAAAAAATCGGGGTCCGATCACGGTAACCCCGCGGTTTTCAGCTGCGTGTCAAGAACGAAAGAGCCAAAGCGAACATAATATAATAAGTCGTTTTTTTTTCCCCTCGTTTTGTAAAATTACGATTGCATCGTTTATAAATAAAATGAAAACGCGTTCAAAGGGTCTGTACCTCTACTTGGATTTTATATTTTATGTATGTATTTTTGTAGTGGTAAAAATCTGAGGCTAATGCGTACATATCAATCGCCACACATATACGAATATCATTACACTTAAATGTTTTTCAATTGTACGCCCGAACGAATTTCGCATGTAGAAAATAACTAGTGACTTTTGAAAACAAAGAAACGAAATACCAAATATAATAATATACATATTGGCGTAACCCAGTCTTTAGAGCAGGGGTGGACACAATCTTATGAAAACAAGATTCAATAAACCCCCCACGTAAATTAAGTAGAATTAATTTCGAAGAGCTGAAATCTGTATTGATTGGACTTGACTTCTCGTAATTACCCATATTTCCGTGTGATGAAGTTATACGTTACGATTGTCCATGTCGAGTCCCTCTGAACACGTTTAAATAAAATTTAATCGCTGCTGATCGTATATTATATAGTATATAAAGAGGCGTACGAAAAAAATTAAAAATGTCAAAATATATGTAAAATAATAAGAAAAACACGTGGGCATGACAAAAGACTCGAGATGCACAAAACCATGTAAAATTTCCGACGGATAAAAGAAAAAAATAATAACAAAATAACAACAACGATATCGCCGTCGGTACGAGTCCAGTGTTGGTGTGTTGGCTGACATAACTATTATGGGTGTAATATTTTAAGTCCTAGACTTTGTGCTATAATAATATAAAATACGATTTTAAACTATTCTTAAACGTTTAGTTAACGATAGGGTGTAATTAACTCTACATTATAATGAAAATAAAAGAAAAATAACGAAACATTTCGAATGAAAATTCGGAACGCGTGATCATCATTGTTTGGTTTTTTTCAATGGAAAACATTTTTTTCCGGAAAAATCGAAATTTTCAATGATCATTTTTAAATTTTGTTGGTAGTTAAAAATAAAATAATTATTATAATAATGATAATAAAAGAGCAGAGAAATAAACATAATACCTATGTGATTCTATCAGAAAGGAGAATATTATAATGATTTAAGTACAAACGGAAATAAACCTAATTAAAAATGAATTCATTTTTAACGTTCCGATCTAAATCCACAAAAAAGACGTTTGCATTCTTTACATACTCTTTTATTATTATATAACGTTAGAGATAGAAAAATTTGATATGTTTTTATTAAAAAACTCCGTTATTTAATTTTCTAAATTTTTTAGAGAACGAGAGAGAGAGAGAGAGAGAGAGAGATAGAGATCTTCGCCTTGTGAACACGTTACTCAAGTAGTACTCAGAAAACAATATAGTTTCATACTTATTATTACCATAACCCAGTAAAGAATCTCAGTATCATAGAAGCGAAAATGCTTATTAATTTTTCAGAAAATCACAGAATGCGTGGACCACGCAATTTTGGAATAAACATCGAACGGAAAATTAGTCAAAAAATAACATTTTAATAGTCGATCAGAAAAAAATTTGATACGAAATCATGATATTATATGCCATATAATGTGTATAGAGACGAAATATTGATCGTATCATACAATGTTAGATTTAAGTGAGAAAAATGTTAAAATTTCATAATTAGGATATATAAGATTAGTTTTAGTAAAATCACTCAATAATCAATTACTAAAACTTCGACGAATGAATTATGATTTGAAATATTGTACGTTATTATTATTATAAATATTTAATTAGGTAATTTTATGGTCATTGATTTCATAGATACCCACGTGTACGACATTATGCGTAAAGGTATTATATTTCTAAAAAAGCGATTTCCTAGATTCGTAAAAAATTGATCTATAAAAAAATCTCCTATAGAAGAATAAATTGACCGGTCGAGATTTTGATTTTAAAACTCGTTGATTCTTTTTTTTTTTCATTTCGTACGAAATAAAAAGCGTGAATCCATTTTTTACCAACACACCGGGTGAACCGTTCGACGGGATTTCTTTTCATTTCTTTTTTTTTTTTGTGTGTGTGTGTTTGTTCGTTCGAACACGGTTTTATTTTTCAAGTCCACTTACTCAGTGGCATGCGCAAACGGCATGCCAATGAATGTCGGGCTCAGCGTTTCCGTATACATCTCCATGCCGGTACCGCGCAGATAGTCGTTCTGCCACGTTTGTATAGCATCCGGTGCCACCACGCACCTCGTGTTCTGCTAACAAACATCGTCTAACACGCTTATTCACCGCGTACACGATGATAATCGGGTGGAAAAGTAAAACAGAATTTTTGTGTTTTTTCTTTTATTATTATTATTATTATTATTATTATTATTATATTGTTTGCGCGCACGTCGGAAACGCAGAAAAAAACACGCACACGCGAGACGGTATTAAATAGAATATTGCATTCAATGCCTACTGCATACGTAGGTATAAAACGTATGCGAGATGTAAAATATTATTGGAGTTTTGGGGGCTATTTTTTTATATAACATATATTATTATTATTATTGTTGTTATGCGCGCGTCATTCGATTATATGGAAATGAAAAAGGAACGAGACTTAAAAACGCCGTATATTTTTTTTCCGCTCGTCGTTTTTTTCTTCTAGTACTATTAACAAAATAATAATATTTTTCCCGTCGTCTCTCCCCGCACGTAACATAACGATGATAACAATACATATCACGTTACGATGATACACAGCTTTGCAAAGATGTAGTAGTTAGAGAAGTGTTCTAATAAGCTTCAAGCGCATACCGGTTATAAGAACGACTCACCGTTTTGAACGACCTCATGGCGAACAGATTCGCCATCATAGTAGAAAAACCCGGTGCCAAACAACTCTGCGCGATAAAGCCGAGTTTAAGCTCCGCCAGGCAGATCACGTCGTCCCCTTGCTTCCAGTCCCACGACGGAATGTTTAGTAAGTACGCCTGTCGAGGAAATCGAAATGTTTATTTTTGTAACGATAAAATTTTAGAGTTCCCTCTCATTTATTATACATTTGAAAGCAACGATAAATCGTTGCGTTACGACATTAAACGATTCTGAATGACAAAATACGTTCTGTCGGAAAATTTAAAAAAAAAAATTGTTACTTAGGAATAATTTTAAATATAATTGAAATGACGTAGGACCCGTGTAGTTATATACAATTTTCAGCAACTAAAACCAGAAATTATTTCTTTTATGTCGTAAATATCTCAACGTATAATAATTAATACAAACGTGTAGCCGAAAATTAGGAGACATTTTTAAACATTTTTTTTTTTTTTTTTTTTACATATATACGGTGCAAAGTTATATAAATTTCTTTTTGTAGATTTTCAGTCTCTGAGACCGCTATTTATTAATTTTTTTTTTTTTTTTGTATGTCTTTGTGCCACGTTTAAAAACTATTGAGAAATTGTCTTTCAAAATTCTTTCAATTGTCGAGTTATTTTGAATTGCGCGAATAAAAAAACTGCTTAAAAAATCGAATAACGTTTCAAATAAAGTATCTTATAAATAGAAAAGTACCTAAATAGAAACAATTCGTTACCGGAACGCAGAAAATAAAAAAAGTATTTTTTTTTTTTAATATCATTGTATAACTATTAGTTTCTTCAAAATCTAAAAATAAATAAATAATAATAATAAAGATAAAGATAAAAAATTTTTTGAAAAGAATGATTTATATAAAACGAGATACAGCGTGTAAATTGACCTCAGTGAATCGTTTTGTTACCACAAAAACGTTTTAACTCATGCCGTGACACGTATATCCTCGATATATATATACATATTTATTTATGTGTACTATAATAATTTATTTATGCCAAGAACACAATATATTAAAGTGAAAAAGGCTTTCCTCAGTATATACATAATATATGAAAGGATATATCGTGAAAATCGATTCACGTGCAGATATAAATGGCATCGTGCGCGCGAGGTAATATAGGAATCATATTACAACGCACGAATATATATATATATATATATATATATATATATATATATATACACACAATAAATCATATATATTATATTATGATTGTAATAGAAGATCTGCTTCCTTTTCACGTGGCAAGTTCTTTTGTACAGTTTTGAATATCGTATATTGAACGATAACGCGGGCAATAACGAAATTATACTATTACATTTTAATAATATTACATGTATCTATTCGTTTCATTTTAGAATCAAAATAAAAATTTTAAAAACTGTATAATATATCCGAAACGGAGACATTAACAAATTTATTAATTTAAAATTTCGGAGCGGAGCGATGAATGTGTTACGCAATGCAATGTGTTTTTGTGTGTGTGTGTACCCGAGAATTCTACCAGAAGGAATACTCCGCGATCTTTACAGTCACAGTTTTGTTTCCGGTAACAAATTGCATCTAATCGGTATTTTAAAGAGATCATTTTTTTTTTTTTTATTTTCCTCAAAAGCGCCTAAATGTACAAATTCAAAAATTACCGGAAAATTACATATGAAAACGGTAATTTCGTCGGTAATCGATTGTTATTTCATCGTAATTTTGAAACTAATTACGGAATAGAAACTTGAAATATTCATCAAATATCATGTAACTTTGTATTACATTAAGGGAAGAAAATTTTCAAAAACTTTCATTTAATTTCGGACTGTTTGTAGCAATGGTTTGACGTCTTGCGGTTAGGTGTTCGATTCATGAAAAGTGTTTACAAATGAAATATTTTTAAAAAGAAAGTAACGAGCCGCGGGCGTTTTGGATGTTTGTTGGAACGAGACACTCGCAGACGGAGATTATAGAAGTGTTATTATTATTTACAATTTGAAGGTCATAATGAATCATTGGTATTCGGAAAATGATTCTAAACAACGTTTCTAGTAATTATATTGTAATAAATAAGACTGATATTATATATACAATTATGTCTAGAATTTCGTCTAATTTATGTCTAATATTTCGGAGTTATTCGAAAACCACAACTTCTGTTAATTTCCGTAACGGAATGTGTCGTCGATTTGCCCGGTGCTCTTTTGTTACTACGATTTTCAAATGATTTTTAATGACGCTCGTCGAAACTACTGCCGCAGGGAATATCGAAAAACCGGTTTAATAATGTGCAAACGACTGCGCGAAAAGTAATATTACATACGATTGTAAAACGTTCTTCGCTTCCCTCGAAATCTAAAATCACGTATCATCGGCAAATGTTCTCGTTTCGCCTAAGAACGTAAAATCAAAGCCTTTATTTTTTTTTTTTTTGTTGTTGTTGTTGAGAACTCTCAAAATCGTAACTTTTGAATTTCGAACCATTAATTAGTTTTATCGTCGATTAAGGATTTGTCCGTAATGCGTTTAATCGATTTCTCGTATGTGTGTTTACACGTGAGAATCCGTCGAACCGTTTTCTCGATCAAAACGACTCATGTCCCGCGTAAACAATCGTGCGTAAAATGATATACATATATGTAAATGTAAATGATATCGCGCGAAAATCGTTGTTAACTGACGGGTACGCACTTTGTTGTGATACTGCATGAGTTGTATAATGACCCTTATGTCGTCCGAGTAGTTTTTAATAGAAATGACCCTCATTATGTTCGCAGCGTCTTCGGCGTCCGGATCTTGGCAGTACTTGTTCGCCAGCACCAGACAAGCGTCCGCCTCGTGCACCTGAAATATAAAACACGTTATTGTACGCACCGACCGTGTTAACCGCGCTCGGTGGTGGTTTTGCGATGGGAACACAAGGAACGGACGACGGGGAACACAGCACGCACAGACGGCAAACGATTATGAAACAATAATAATAATATTATTATTATTATTATTATTTTTATTTCCGTACGTCGAGAATAATGTTAAAAAATAAATTTTTTTTTTATTCGTATGTGTATACAATAGAACACAATGTGTTTCGAACGTTTAAACACTAAAGCTCATTTTCCAGAAAATAGTATACAATTATTATTATTGATTAGTCCAGCAAACACGCATGCATTATCATCGTCATCGTGATCGTCAGTGGCGTGTATAACGTAATAAACGGGGCGGCGGGGGTTCGATGTCGGTTGTGTTATTATTCTAACACGAGCACTGAAAACTCCACGTGACACCGCCGTCCATACATGCCATAGAACGGCGAAGAAAGTTCATTTGAAAACGTGAAAAACCATTGGTAAAATAATTTACACGGACTTTTTTCTTTAAAATCCCATGAAATATTGCGGTCTCGCGAAACGATTATCCAGCATTGTGGTGCGTGCGTTCGTTGTCGCAAATAGTCACTATTGTTTCCAGCGCGTTTCTAAACGCAATAGATCAATATGATGTGATCATCACATTATTCGCAATGTACGGCAGTTTTCCTCGGTCGAATAAATCAAATCGTCCCGTTCGGTGTTTCAAACGCGAAAAACGTTATACGACGTAGGTCTCACATATCGTTCGAATTCCGGCTTGAATTCCGCCGGAATTGTACGGCGTTCGTCAACGTTCGCCGAAATTCGAAACAAACCACCGCGAATGCGTATCGATAGAAATTAATCAGTTTCGACCGTAAGTTTTCGTTCAAGAATTTAATTTGTTCGAGGACACTGAGGGATGGGGGGGGCATTTTTTTTATTCCAACGCTATTTATTTATTTTTTTTAATTATTACACGCCACCGATTTGGTTATTTCGTTCCGTTACAGTGTGATACTAACATGCAATTGCGAAATCATCACCATAACAATACATCCAGATAAATACAAAAAAATACAAAAAAATTAGTTAAAATAATTAAAAGAACAACAATTATGATTTGTGAACACGATGTGTATTATATAGTAGATGTAAGTAGATATTACATTATAAACACATAGGTAAACTAATAAAATGAGTGAGTCATACGCGCCATACTGCAGTGTGTAAATTCCACATATATTATGTATTAACATAATAATAATGAATTGTAATCTAACTAGCATAATATGCGATGATATACATATATATATATATATATATATTAATTTATGATGAAATTGATGCGTTTTGTTTTTGTTCTGAATGTAAAAAAGAAAAAATAGTGTTCTTTTGTCGAGTCGTTGCCGAAAATTGTTATTAATATTATATTATGTTTGTCGTTCGTGGTTAAAGTAAGTAATATACGGTAAATGTTTTTGTTTAGTTTCAGTTTTAATAAAACGTATGTATGCGTAACGACTGTTGTCAATGTAAAAGCATGCGCCGTTAAAACGAATTCTTGAAAGAAGAAAAACAAATCCATGTAAAATAAACAAAACAAATCAAAAACATGTGATAGTTTCTCTATAGATATTTTGTATCATATTATAGTAACTGTTCGGTCCATCCGACATCACTTTGTATGTTTCGTATAAAAATAATCTATGTTCGTACGTCAATAATAATTATCATAATATATGTATACAATAATTATTATATTATATTGTTAAAATCACAAAAATCCATCACCAGCGTCATACCAATCCAAAAATATTGCAACCATCATTCAATTTGTGCTAAAGCTCAATTTGTTTTTGGACATACCTTTACCCTTTGCAAATCAATAGGGTTCATAATAGAACCTTGGAAGAACTCGACAGTGGTAAAATGTCGCTTGAAAAGTCCTTCCAATTCCAGGTCGGGTGGCTTCCTACGGTTTGGAAAATACGAAAAATAACTAAATTTGAAGCACAACAGCTAATATACTGACACATTTATAACATGTCTTCTATACATTGCACATCGTATCCTAATTATTATCATATCAAATATAGTTATATATAAATAAATCAACAATATTAATCAACAATATATTATCTATTAATCCGGAAATCCGTTTAAAATTTCTAATTATATTCACTATATATATATACACATATATCATAGGTGGTACTAATTTGTATCCTGCCTGGGACGTGCGAAATTCTCAAATAGCTTTCCCTCGTTTCAGAAAAAAACGGCATCTCATCCAAAATATATAAAAACCAAAAATTCATTAATATTATACTCGCGCGTAATTCCGGTATACGATAAAAAGAATATTACCTATTAAACGCTATCGGTATTAATACAAACCAAAAGTTTGCATCATTTGAAAAGAATTTGTTTTTAAAAAAATAAAAAAAATACGTTATATTGATTTTGTATGTTTAATATATATTATATTCTGAAGTGATCTGTGGCGATTTAAAACGAAAACGATTTTTCCAATAACTTTTCCCTTCATTTTTCACAGACGTCATAGATAAATCTTATCCTTATGTAACGTCTATGATGCGATTCTCTACATTTTTTACTTTTCGGGAACAAGAGTACCGCCTATGCTATACCCGTATATTTATACATATATATATATATATGTACCTATAAAGTGCATAAGTACCACAATAACAAAAATCACAACAACAACAATAATTAAACTATATAAACGTCTATTGGTACATATGATAATTATATATATATATATATATATATATATATATATATATATAAACACTATATGATATATTTGTTTTATTTATTTATTTTTTTCGTAATGTGGACACAAACGGGGCGTTTTAATAATATTGGACGAGTAAATTATATACGTCGGCTACATACAAATTGCGTCCGCACTGTATTTTATAACTATTATAAATATTTTTAATTATTTCAATAATAAATTGACAATTATATAAGTGTACGAATTATGAATTTGAAATGATCGACATTAATTAATGATTAGCGTAAAATATATATATATATATTTAGATTTTTTTAAATTCTGTAACATTATTTTCCATTACAAGTTACGACATTTTCGTAAAACAACGTTTACATTGTTTTTCGTTTTTTTTTTTTACATTTTGTTAATAATTTTCTATAAGTATTTACAACGGAAAACATTATACAGTAATTAACCTAATTACCATAAAGTAATATTGATTTACTTACGGTCCTAAATCTACGTAATGTTATGAAGAAATATAATGTTTTCACGTCTAATGGGAATTAACGTAATTGTTTTGATATCGTTTTGACGCAATTTGTGTAAGAATTGGATTTTAGGACGTAATCCATATGCAACGATTACGTCCGGCAGTTTCAATGCGATTATATAATACAATACATGGGTTGGTGTATATAAAATTCAGAAACGTCACTCTTCCAATATTCTAAACTACTTTTCTTTCTATATTATATAATAACGTAGACCTATGGGTGTGTGAAATAAAATAAAAACTCATCTACTCGGTTTCAACGAATAAAAATCATAAAAATGAAAAAAAAACAATTACCATCGTCAAGGTTTGTTCAAGTTCCCGTCCTAAACGTTTATAGTATTTTGTATTTTTTTCATATAAATATACATACGTAATGTGGTGAGTATATATATATATATTATAAATGACAGCTAAATACATGGTCCAAAGCAAAATACATTAAATCTTTACAGTTTCAACAACGGCTTTATTATAACCTATATAATATATATATATATATATACTATTAGTAAAAATATAATATAATGAATAAATACTGTTCGATCAAGAGGCGTAAAATCTAAATGACGATAATATTACATAGTTTATGTTTAGTGGAATAAAAAGAAACAAAATTAAATAAAAAAAAAGGGAAAAATAGTATTTAAAATTAAAATATATATATATATAAGAATATATGCGTCTATATATATATATCTATATATATATATATATATATATATATATATATATATATATATATATATATATTAATATATTTATTTTTTTTTCATTTCTATTTCGTATCAGGCTACATATAGCTGTTATAATAATCGGTCTATGTTTGGAAATTGAGCAAAAAATATAAATAAATACAAATCGAAAGGGGGAAAAAATGAATAGAAAAATTCGTTCGACTGTACGATATAAATTTTGGAATGGAGAGAGTGGGTTCATTTACCTTCACCCTCTCTAGATCTACTGCATTCATCATTGTACCCTGAAAAAACTCGACAGTGGTGTAGTGACGTTTGAGCAGCCCTTCCAGTTCTAAATCTGGCTCTTTTCTGTAAATCACACATATACACACACAACGTCGTAGGTGTAGGTAGGCTCCTATTATTTCTTTACCACTCAAAAAAAAAAAAAAAATGTTTACTTAAACAACATAATACACATGTATATAAATACGAAGTGTGATAGAAAAGTAAACGTTTCAAATTAAGTACAGTGGATTATTTATTTTTTGATTTTATTACGTTACGAAAAATTGAGCAACAAAATTTGGAATCAACATGTGCTATGACTTCGGTAAATCCGTGAATTTGGTCTACAAAAAATTGCAACGAGCGTACGAGAAACATCCTCATTAAAACACACAAGTTTTACAGTGGTAAAAATTATTTTTAGAGGACCAAAAAAGCAGTTGAAGACGAACTACTCTCAGGGCGATAGTCTTCAACATCAAAAAACCGGGAAAAATGTGAAATAAATGAGGGCTCTTGTGAGTTGAATTTGAACAGTTTTATCTCATTCATCAGATTTTAACTTAAAATTTCTGTGTGTAAAAAGTGAATTTCAAGAAGGTGCCAAAAACATGTCACGATTAAGAAGAAAGATAATGGAGAATATGCGTGTGTATTAACGTTCCTGTAATTCCCCAGCCCCCTTCTTAACTCGATCATAGACAATGTGACTCATATTTTTATATTCCCCAAAATTAAAACCTATTTGAAAGGACGTGATTTTAATACTGCCGATATCGTCCAAAATAGTGTAACAGAGAAACTAAAAGTGATTCCCAGTCACACTGCTACGAAGACTGGAACAAACACTTACACCAATGTTAACAAAAATACTATTCCGAAGAATATTACATTGATTTATTACATAAAATAAAATTGTTGGGGAAAAATACTTTTCTGTCACACTTCGTATTCCCATATATATATATATATATATATATATATATATATACACGAGTGTATTACCTATATAATAGTGAAATCAAACACAACAACATACAGGACGATAAGTATTATAATAATATAATATATTGTATTATTGGGACTCGATGAATATGAGAACTAAAACGTAATTTCAAGACATCTGTATATAATAATATATTTTCAATGATTAACATTATTATAACAAGATATTATGTTATATAACATATTTCGTGTCTGGTCAAATGTTATTACTTAAATCACTGTTAAGCGCATCGTTTTGTCATACTAATATTATTTTTTCTCCCTACACAATATCATATAATAATAGAATTAAAAATTATTTAGTTAAACGTTATTATAATAAATTAAAATTTCATATATACATATCGAATTCGTGAGCGTATCGTACCTGTGCAAGAATACCACTTCCACGTCTACATCTTCTCTGTCTTCGTGTAAAAAATCTTTCAGAAAATGTGACACTGACTCGTAGGTAATGTGTCCGCAAACGACTATGTGCCTGTTCACGGGAAATAAAAAACAAATTATTTCACGTGTTTACAATTATTCTACTTATGTGCGTGTATATGTTTTAAAAAAAACACGTACAATATATAGAAATAATAATAAAAAGAAAATGAGGGTAAAAAAAAATAATAAAACATTAACATAATATAGTATATAGATAAGGGGCGCTACGATAAAATTCCTAATGAAAACAATCAGGATGTGACTACATAGTAATAATAATAATAATAATAATAATATTAATACTCGTATATATATATATACATTATTTCGAACAAATATACTCGAATGAAATAAATTTATAATACAAAAAAAAAACAGAAATTAACGGAAAAAACGAATATAGTCACCGTTATGTGACGTTTACGTAATTTTTTTCCTAAAATAAAAATAATAACAAATATAATATTATAATGTAATATTATGAATCTACATATATTTTACATATTGTACCCATATATACGAGTATATTTATATATATTTATTATGAAATGTACTATTTCACCCATACCCATATACGTTATACGTTATGAATTGTGGCATTATCATCTACTGATAGTGTTCAAACTACTAAAATATTATAATAGAATTCGTATAATACAACGTATATTAATGATGTATTTACACATTAAAAATTAATGTTTGCGTGGTCTAAAAATAGGATTCAGGCAAAATTAATATTGTTACGTGCAGTTACTTTAAATAAAAACAACAAAAATCAATATACATACATATATATATTTACTATTATATGTACGTGAGAAGTATTATTTATTTTTGAAAAAAAATAATTATATTTTCATTTGCGAATTTGTGTGTTATTCATACAACCGATGAATTACGTTTCATTTTGCAACTCGGCACGGTAGCAAAAGTTGCATTATATACATACGTATATAATATATATTTACATATTATATATGTATATATATATATAGGCGAATAATATATTTTATTACATATTGTCCATTGAGTATTTCACACTTTACTCATGTATATATATATATATATATATATAAAGTGTTTTATTTTGGTAAAACGAGATTCCTGTATTCCGTGTATTTAAAAATTATATCGTAAATAATATTGTTTTGTTGTGATGTAAACGAAGAAAGTCCATATCAGTTTTCTAGAAGGTATATAGAATCGTAAAAAAAATTTTAAAAAAATGTGCTTTTAGTTTAATATTGACGCTGAATATCGTAGGCTTGTAATTCCGTAGAAAAAAAAACCATTGTCGAAAGCTTGAAGCTTAGAATAAAACAAAATTAAAATAAATAATAAATAAAAATATTAATTAAATATGTATAAAGGTGTATAAATATGACTAATATAGTATTAAATGGTATTTAAAATATTACCTCCTTCCACGTTCATTCTTCAGGGTTCCTCCGTATTTTGGTCTAGTTCCGATCAGGTCAATTATCTCGGGTATACAACTCGCAAAAATCGCCTAAACGAACCCCAAATCGTTCAAGGATAGTTCAAGATTTCAAGAAACACAAATGAGAAAATTTCGCCACGTTATTCGTTTAATTATTATAAAATTATTAAAAAATTTATCATTATATACGTAATATATATAAAACATTATCACCACATTGAACTCTATCGATTTCCGTTTATACGTGTGTGCATATGTGTGTGTGTATGTATGTGTTTGTAACTTTGTATGTATGTAATTTGTTTTTTTAAATTAGTTACGAGTGCAATCAGACAACGCACACTGAACGGAAAATCAGAGAAAAGTTATTTAGTTTTTTTTTTTTTTTTTTTAAAGTGGTATAAAAAGCTATTTGATTTATTTAGATATTTATTTTTATCATCAGTTTTTACCGCCAATAACAAAATCCTAAAAAAATTATTGTGTTTATAAAATTAAAAACAAAAAATAAAAATAAATAAACATACGTTTAAATAAAAAATAAAAAAATAAAGTAATTTAAAATATTTAAGTAATAAAAACACTTTGAAGAAGAGCACACCTAAAGAAACGTGGCTTGTTAGCGATCAGCAGTAACACGTAATATTATTGTTAGTTATATTTTAACGTAAAAAACAACTATAATACATCGTAATTTGAAATAATTTCTATACAATTTTTATATAATTTCAATAAATTCGCGCATACAAAACATTGCGAAATGTTTTAGTCTTGTTAAAAAAAAAAAACGATTACATTCCAAAAAAAAAAAATTGTTCATGCTTACGTTTTCTTTCTTTCTTTCTTTGAACTATTCTAAACCTAGTTATTATTATTACTATTATTTTTTTTTTCATTTGTGTTCAATTCATGTGAACGTATAATAATTATTGTTATTAATATTATTATTGTTATAATTCGTTCGGAAATCTACCAACGAGCCAATGTTTCTTGGTGTACAAACAAAATAAAATAAATGCAAAAAAAAAAACAAAATATGAAACACACAACAACTCAAAAATAATACACCTGCTATAATATAAACATTTTGAGTTAAAGAAATAATAAAATAAATAAAATGTTGTGGCGGAAAAAACTGTTATCCCATTTTAGGCACCTTATTTTTGTCAGTGTATCTTAAGAATACGAAAAAAAATAATTTAACTACCTTTATCGTAATTATACTAGTTAAGCACCTTTACCTCTGTTTTTTTTTCATTAAATATCTATCTAGTTATCAAAATGTTTACAAATTTTTTATAAAATATATAATGTCCGCGCCGAGTTGTTTAAAATAAAAACATGTAAACTTTACGTTTTAATTTTCACGTATCCAAATAAAATAATAATAATGTTATTATAAAATATTAATTAGAATAGTATTTTCTACGTTTTCTCATGGCACGTAATATTCGAAAAAAAATTCGATAATAATATGCATAAAAAAACAAAAAATAATTATAATAAAAATAAACCGCAAATAAAAATAACAAAAATATACGTGTTGTTCATGAGAAAAAAAAATATTATATCCTCTGATAATATAGTATATTATCGATATATGATATGTATATATTATAAATTATATTTTTATTATACTGACAAAACTAATTAAGCTATTTAAGTGCGAATTCTACATGTATTGGGTTTGCAAAAAACAAAATAAATAAATTAAATAATAATAATAATAATATTAAAATGAATCTAACGTCTAAATTTGAGATATATATATATATATATATATATATATATGCATATACCTATTGTTAACTATATATAATATTTTCTAAACTATATTTTTTTCGACTATCTATCATCAATAATAGGGGATAACTTTATTTCATGCCACCAAGATAACTGATTTTGGCTACGATGGTAGATGTCGCGTGATGTGTTTGTGTGACAATGTATTTTCACGGACTGGCTGAACAACAAACTAAAATATATATTTATATGTATTGTTGATATATTTTTCTAGCTTGAATAGAATATAACAGTGTACACCTTGTGATATTTGTGCCACCTACAAAAGGACCACAACAAGGATCCACACATATGTTTTACAGCGTATTTAACCGAACTGTTATAGGTCGCAAAAAACACATACGTCTTATACACGAAAACACGATAATGCGTATATATTCGCCATCGGACAAGACGGTGGTTTGGAATATATAAAATTATAGTAAAACTAAAACTTCGAATGACATTACATAATATACGTTAAATATATTAAAATAATAATAATAACATATAGCGAGTTAAAATATCGATCGTGAAAAAGAATGAAGAAAAAAAAATAAAATCAGAAAACCAATATTAAAATTAATGATTACAAATTCCGTGAAAGAATAAGTTTCTCTAGTGACTTATAATGGAAACAAAAATAATCAGTATTGATAGAAAAAATAATATTTACAATAAATATTATATAATATTACAATCATGTAACGGGAAACAGATAAAAACAATATGAAATGTATTTAACTATATAAAGATTAATTAAAATATGACTAGAAATAAAATATAAATTGAATGGGTCTCAGTTCTATATATACAAATGTACATTTTTTGTATAGTCGAGACATTTTTGACGAAAAAAATTTTTTTTTAAACGTAAATCTAGTTGTTTTTTTTAATTTATTAGGTTAGGTTAGACTTTGTTGTCTGGATATTTTGATCGAATACGATTATTTTATATATATATATATATATATATATATATATATATATATATATATGTATATATACATTTATTTTAGGCATATTAATGAAAAACCAACAAATTTCATTTTTTTTTTTTTGATAATTATTATACGAGTATGTATATAAATATTTACATAATTGTAATTTCCTGAGATAAATTGTATGTATACTATATAAACAACAAGTTGAATACTTACAAATTTGGGAGAAAACGATTTCAATAAAAAATCAAATGTCTGATGTCATACAGTAAACGTAGCATTTAAAAAATACATTTATAATATTTATTAATTCATAATTATGCAGCATCATTATCGAAGAAACGCGCGTTCTGCAAATATATACGAAACGAAAAAGTAATAGAAATAAAAACGCGGTCATTGAGAATATATTGAAACATATACGGACGTTTTACGATTTTTTGCATTTAGTGTAAACAATAGATTATCAAAAGGCATGTTCGAGCTCTTACAATATTTACTACAACAATCGGTTCGAGAAATAACTTACGATAATAAATAAAAATGCCTATTTTATTTAACGAGTTCTCAAGGAAAAAGGAATCGATAAGTGAAGTTTTTAAAAATATATATAAAAAATAACATAAATTACGATGTGGAAAGAAATACAAAAAAAAAAATCGAGAATATATCTTATAGATTTGATTTTTGTAACAGTGCTACAAAGTTGGTCAGCATTTAACAATATCTGATATTTTTTGTCTTAACCCGGACCTCTCGGGATTCAATCGAATGCGTATAAAATAATAATATTGAAAAAAAAAAGTGGCGTTTACACTAAACTCGAATAGATATTGATTAAATATTTCGAAATATTTGTCTTTCATCAAATAAACTTCAATATATTACGTACGAACAGATATTTTAAATTCACTTAGATTATTACTTTTATCTTCCGTGGACAATTCGCGATCTCTCTCTCTCTCTCTCTTTAAGTACTCTGATATTATTATTATTATAATTATTATTACAATAGCGTATGAAAAAAAAATTACACGTCTACGCAAATCGTGTTGTGGTCGTATATAATATATGTACACCATAATGTTATCATATAGAAAACAAAAAAATATCCGTGAAAATACATTGTTTTCATTATTTGCACGTTATACTCCATATACGTAATATTAATAAAAATTATGTATATAATATTTAAATATAATAAATATATAGCGTTAAGCGAACAAAATGCAATCTAATCGATTGTGTAAGACTAAAAGAAAATATATTTTAATAATAATAATAATAACAATAATATTAATACCCCATCGAAGCGTATAACAAAATATTATAATGCGATCCGAGTTTATTTCAGAAAATTACTTTTTTTTTGTAAATAATAATTTATTAAAATCAAAAAAATAATAATTAAAACGTATATGTATATATATACATACGTAACATACTCGTGTACACTTAGGTACACACAAGTATGTTTGTGTATACGAAATACGAAAAAAAAAAACAAAAATGATTTTAAAATAATAGTTCGTAAAATTGGCGATTCTTGCCTTCGCCTTTCTCGCTTGTACTCCCCACCATAGCGCTTCCTGTTGCCAGCGAGCTCGGTGATTTCGGGTATCCAGCTTGCCATCACAGCCTATCACCGTTACGGTTAACAACACAATATTAACAAAATATTAAAAGAAAAACCCCGAACAAAACAAAAAAAATAAATAAATAAATCGAAAACAAAATGAGAAATTGAATCGACAGAGAAAAGAGATAGAAAAAAAGAAAAAACAACAATATCGTATAATCAAATCTTGTGAGAGTCCTGTATGTATTAACATATTTCGATGCGCGTATTTTGTATTAAAAAAAAAAAAAAAAAAAAACTCATTTCATTTTCACGTTTTAAACGTTTGCGTGTAAGTATATTGTGTTTTAAACACTGTGCGCCCGAAATCGGTCCAATCGGGTACCAGGAATACCGGGAGAATAATTCACGGAAAATCCTTCCAAAACGTCTGCGACAATAACGTATTCCGAAACGTAACCCGAACAACACACGTGTTTGCGAATGAGAAATAACGATGAAAACGTCACAGTAGGATGTAACGTAAATGGCGGACGATACACTATTTGGATGGACATACGCACGCACGTATTGGTACGTTTTTTTTTTTTTTGTCCTCCGTCTCCGATCTCGTTTATTACGATAATTTTTCTACTGCGTTTCGAAAATAAGTCTCCTCCTGTTTCTGTCGGTTCGCAATACGGTATTCGAAAGACATTTTAAATGTGTCAAACAGCACAGTGCCGGAATATATCGGATATCACATGATATAATAATAGCTTTACGTAGATAAATATTTCAGTCGCGTCGAAAATACGAAACAAGTCGAACGCAATTGATCGTCCAAAAGACTGGACACGCGGCGTAACTGGTACGCTCGTACGAACAAGTGAAAAGCCGTGTAACCGTCTCTCGTTTTGACGTTTCGACGCGAAACAAAACGGGTCGGACGGCGGAAAATTCGATAGACTCCTTGGATTTTATCGGCTGGATTTGACGGGTAAAGAGTACGATCGAAGTAAATTGAAAATCGATTTACCGACTGAACCGATTAATTAATTATTATAGATATACTTATATATATATATATACTTATTCGCGTGTAATATTTAATTCAATGGCGTAGATACGATATTGTTTTTTTTTATTATTTCCTCGGGAAAAACTTCTTTTCGTAAGAACTTTCGAAAAACAATTTACCACATACGTAGTATTTGTTAATAGTAACTTTTATATAAAACAATCCCGTAAATTATAAAAAGGAAGTCGTCAACGGGCCGATTTTTGTACAAACGCAATTAAAACTTTATACGCGTTAATCGTTATTTGCAATGGAACGACCAAACGAAAATCGGCGTTGTCCATATCAATTGTCTGCGGTTAAATTGATTCACGTATAACATTGTAACGCTCAAGATTCTGAACTCCGTGCACTTATTATGATAATATTGTTTGTTTAATACGCGCTGAAATTAGAAGTCACTGAATTACCTTTGACAATGCTAACGAAATACAATTTCAACATTTCAAATAACGAGAAGAATTTTTTCTCTTTGTGGGGAACATTTGGAAGAGGAGTGAAAACCTCATGCGCCCTTCGCGCGTCTACGCCGTCACTGACGTAGTATTTAATCAAATCGGGTAAACTTCACTAGTCTACTTTGATATACTGTGTGTGTGTGTGTGTGTGTGTGTGCGTGTGTATAGAGCCAAAAAAAAAAAAAATCATAATAAAAAAAAGTATTAAACATTTTAACGTGAAAACGACATCGCAGTCATTTATCAGCGCGTCGCCGAAGACGCGTCGTCGTCATCGTCGTTGTCGTCATCGCGACTGGTACGACCGCAATATAGCCCGGTGACCCAATTTTTGTTTCTTTGGTTTTTTATTATTATTATTATTAAAGTTTATAAGGTTATTATAATACGGTCCGTGAATATTCGCGTGTACTTTGTGTATAAAAAAATATATTAAAAAGAAAAACGCGAGTTACTACACGTATAAGCAGGTTTCGCGGGACACTCGTAGCGTTCGCATACTTTTTTATTATTTATTGTCAAAAAAAAAAAAAAAAAAATACAACAGTGTGCGAAATATATTCGTTTCTCGATGCCACAGTGAAATTTTAACGTGCAATATAACTTCCGCGTAATATTCCCTTTCCATTAACCAGTAAAGTGTTCGTTTTTTGCATATTCCGACAAATTGTTCAGATTTCAAAGAATACTGTTAATACTGATCGATAAGATTTCACCCCATCCGATGAAAAAAACAAAAAAAAAAAAACGTTAATACAATTATTGTACGTTTGGATCTGCAGAGTTCGCGAAATTTAATTACGAAAACAAATTCTAAATTTAAAGCTAATTTTAGTGGTTTTTTACAAAGCTGTTTTTTTTTTTTTTTTTTTTTTTACTTAATCGTAATGTATTTCTTTATTGTATTTCAAATGTGACGTTAATAGTTAAATAAATAAAAGATTATTTTAAACGCGTGTTTTTTTTTTTCGCGTAATCGAACGGTTGTTTAGTGCATATTTTAGCGCTTATTTATCGCGTTTTTCGAACGCTTTTAAGTCCTCCCGAACTCTGTTCATCGCGCGTACGCGCGTATTTCATAGGAACCGGTCAAATCTCTCCGGTAAACGCGAATTTTTCGAGAAAAAAACGTTTTGCGTGACGCGCGTTTTATTCAATAAGTGCAATACAACGTGTTTACAATAATACTGTTCTTGAAAAAAAAAAATATGGGAAAAAATGCTTTGTTTTTTTTTTTTCTTGTGTGTTTGCGCGCAAATCGTTTGATCGTCGCTCATATGACTCGTGTCACGCGAATTACTACTGATGTCGGCTATGTACTACCACTACGCGTGTACGCAAATAATATGATTTGTATATACCACAGCACACAGAGAGAGTAAAAGGTCATTGATGATGATGGCTCGATATTTATAGTCGTGGTGTGTTTGTGTGTCGCGCCATTAAACGAAAACTAATTGCGTTCCGACGACTCCGTTTAGTGGGTCGCGCACGTCGATCGTTCTCAACGTTACCTAATATTCGGCCGGCCGAATATCGCTGAACAAATATTTCGCGACGTCTCCCCGCGCCAAGCGTCTACGGAGACAATCGTGTTTTGCGTTAAATATCATTTTAAAATCACAGGGTTCACGATGCGACAGAAAAACGTTTTATTCCGAAATGTGGTAGGCTGAGGGAAACAATGCTTCTCGGGAAAACGAACAAAAAAACGATCGGCATGCAAATCGTAATAAGGAGTTCTGTGTTACAGTTTCGTTTAGAAATACGTAATGATTACGTTGGTTATATATTATTGTTGTCGTTTGATAGAAAATAACGGCATTATCGGGGTAACGGATAGGTCCAATCGATGTGGTAGGGATTTTTCATTTTTATTAACGAAAAGTCAAAAACGATAATCGTACGGTAAAAACGCAATGTAAGAGATGTTATTAACAGTGTACTGTTTCTACTATTAGACGCGTGTTATTATAGGTGTATTTACGCGATCGATATTATATTACGTGGTACCTCTTTCCGTGTTTGCGTTTCAAATCTCCGCCATACTTTGATCTAGATCCTACGAGCTCTATAATTTCTGGTATGCTACTAGCGAATATTGCCTAAGTTACAAATAACAACAAAACGATTATAATAATAATAATAATAATAATAATAATAATAATAATAGTAATAATATTATTATTATAAGTAACGGGGGCTGGATTTAGAGAGGGTCCAAGGAGAATCGCTAACAATTTTCAAAATATTACGATACACAGCAGTTTGTAAACGACAGCGACTTACTGTATAAATAAACCAACGAAATTTGTCAATACATTTACTATTGATACGGCACGCATGCACATCGACTTTTCTTTTAAATGGTGTCGCATTCGCGGTTTAACAGAGAATTTTATTTAAAAAAAAAAAATGTTTATAAATTATACAAACGAATTATCATTAAATATATGTGTCAGCGAAGAATGTTGAAAAAAAAGATTATTCCCTAATATTATAAACACGAACAAATAGACAGAAAAATATTTGATGTATCGAAATTCAAAATTTTAAGTTTTACTTATCTAAATGCTCAAATGTTTTATTATAAACTTAAATTCGAGAGACAATCTACGCTTAAGATACCTAAATCCAGCCCTGGTGTACTCCGATATTTTATTTCATCTGTAATATGTACTAATAATTATATATAATACTGATATGATTCCGTTTTCACCAAAACAAAAATGGTTAAAGAGAGTATTTTCTGTTTTTTTTTTCATTGATATATTTATAAATCGTATTCATTGAATCGTAACCTTACGTCTGAAGTTTTATGCTTTGATATTATAGACATAATAATATTATAGCAAACAGTTGTTGTGAATATTCGACAATATAACGAGAGACCAATAAGTATTGAATTTCCAAGCACAGCGTGAATAAGAAATATCGAAATCATAAACATTTACCACGTGTGACGGAAAACTTTTAAGAGTAATTTTTATAAATATTGTTATCATTAATGAAAACTTAAAGACAATTTCTGCAGATAATTTCGGAGTAAACAATGTGTGATATTATATACTCCTTTTTTTCGGTTTGGCGAATATGGAATATCGTTCAAAACGCGTTCACCTTCGGGATACTATTTCGACGCCCTGTCCATGTGAAAAAAAGAAAAGCTTTACAATATGTAAATATAAATATATACACAAAGGCGCGCGTATTTATGTAAGCTTAAATCGATCCCTCTAATAATAATAAGATTTTATTACGTTTACAAGCTGTCAAGTATTTTGTAGCGGGTTTTTTTTTTTTTTTTGCTTTCTCAGCATATCGACGCGACGTCGTCAAAGTGTTAAACATACAAGACAAGGTGATTTTTTTTTTTTTACACGAACCAAGCCATATATCACAAGGAACGTAATTACTTTTTATTGTATTCATTTTCAACTTTTTTGGACATTCCGTATTCGATATTTTTTTTTTATAATTTCAATATATTTTTATGTTATTTATTTGTTAAGATATTGAAATGTATTCGTATACCTACATATGGACTGGGTATCTATAAATTACTAGGAAAGTATATATAAATATTTCTTAAACGAATAAATGAATATAAAAAAAGAAAAAGATACGATACGAATAAATACCGCCGAAACAATATTTGTTGAAAATCTTGATCGATAATTGACATATTTATTGCGGGATAAAAAAAAATCACCCTATGCAAGGAACAAAAAACAAGCTCCGAAAAGAAGAAAATCTTTTTACAGTGTAATATAAATGTCACGTATAAAATAAAGCAAACTACGTATACAAAACATATATATATATATTATAATATATTTATGTATTTACGTATGAGATAGTATAAAATGCGTATAAAATGTTATAAGCCATTGTGATATGATATACTATTAGTCAATTACGGTTTGCATCGTGACTCGTGAACCATACAATTATAATTTTGTGAATATTTATAGTGATTTAAATAATAATAATTATTATAATGGAAAAAAAAGTGTATGACCTTTTACTCTTGTAATTTATCACCTTTTCGAAGTGGTAGAGGAACCTATCCGGGAGCTTTTGCCGACAATCGCATTATAATTGATATTATATTTCGTAAACTCTAATATTTTATGTGTGTATACGTGTGTGTGTGTGAGTGTGTGTGTATGTCAAAATAATTAACAATCGTCTCTTTTAGAGCTTCTTTAAACAGTAATAATAATAATAATAACAAATTAAATATCTAAAAAAAAAGAAAGAAAAATACGTGTATTATAGCGTTCTTTACCTGCTGATAGCTTCTGCCACACACAAAATAAATCATTTCATTTATTTACTTATTTTAATCATTTAAAAGTATAAGTATTATGTTATAATTTTTTGCGTATTACATTTAATGTAAAAAAAAAAACCATAAATATAAATATTTTATACCGTTGATAAATTTTTATTTTTTATTTTTTTCATTTTTTTGTCACCTCCGTATTTCAATATTACGAGAAAATATTTCTCGATAAACTACAATACCTCCCCAAGGAGGTATATAACATTATTATATTGTATAGGACTACTGTAAATTATATAACGAATTTTATGTAATATAATCTGCTTATATTTCAGTCATATTCGTTTTTTGAATCACTTTTTATTAACAAGAATTTATATTATATTAGACGAAGAGCACACCACTGTCACATACTTATATTTTACGTAAGTATGTGCACATTTACTATAAAAATATACATATTATATATATGTATTTTTATTTTTTATTTATTTATTTTTTTAGATCTATTACGGTATAATAATTCTATATCGTAATAACAATTATTATTATTAATAACATTCATAATGTTTTATATAACGTCCATAATATTACTAATTTTTGATAATATGTATATATAAAATTCACGTGGCACGTGATAATTATTTAAGTGATATTCTACTATAACAAATGTTATAAAATGTATACATATAACGACAATAATAATATTTTAACATATAATTGAAACGAGAGGCAAAACGTGTAAAAATAAAATATAATATTAAAATAAAAATAAATACAAGAAACGTGTATGACTTACGAGGCCGACGAGTAGGAAAAATACTAGAAATGTTCTGCCCAATATCGTCTGGCAAAACACGTCTCCGTATCCGACAGTGGACATTGTGACAATCAAAAAGTACACACAAGTCCAGTACGATAACCGTTGTTGGTTTTGGAATTCGAACGGATCTCCCGAATTCTCTAGCTTAATTATTTGAAAAAAAAACCATAACTACGGTTAAATATCGTGTTGAGTATCACGGTTAGGGAACGTGATTTCTCACGGTACGTTAATATTAAGAAATAAGTAAAAACATTAAAAAAAAAAAGAAATTTTGAACGATGGGATGGATACTTACAAGATGTATAATTCCGGCGGCGGTTAACCACACGGATATAAAAATAGACACGAGTTGAGCAAGTCGAATTGAACTCGACGTTTTTAGAATGTTTAAATATTGCAAAATATCAGGCACTGTCATTAGGCGCAGAGCTCGGAGGAACCTTAAACCTAGAAAAACGCGCAAACGCGAAATTGTACACGTCAATAATAATCGTAACGATACGATAATAATGAATAATATTTTTCCTCTAATAGAAATCACAGTATAGTAGAAAAAAAATCACCGTTTGACTTGTGTTATTATTATTATTATTTCTTTTTTTTTTTTTTTTTTACTTACCAATCCAAGTTCGACCTAAGTATATTGAAAGAAACGACGGTGGAATCGTGAAGTAGTCTACAAACGAGTACATTTCTAACATAAACCATAACTTATCACTGGCGGCTATAAACTATAGAATAAACAGAATGAAAATTGTCGTTAAACATCGGGAATCGTAAGATTTACACATTTAAACAATATTTATAATAACATTATATCGTAATAAAATTTAACAAAACGTTTTGTACAATTTGGATAAATTTATATAATGCGAGTCTCTTTTGCTTAATAAACTACATGATATTCCAAACGGATAGATTCGATTATTGTAATATCGCGGTATCGTCAAAAAGTTAATTATTACTAACGGCGTAAGTCGGAAATAACACGATGGGAGAGGGAAAATTGATTTTTGAAAATATATTCCAACGCGATTCCTACGTGAAATTTCTAATCTAAAATTAACGTTTCCTGTTATAAAATAATCAAATTGCCAATTATATTATGCAAATTATTTCGACTCTATTGTACTCGACAATATGAGAAAAAGGAATGGAAAATTTTCATATAGTGATTCGAGTAATTTCAATTTTCATCGAATTTTTCTTCCGTGCCTTAGATCACTTGGTTTACATATATGTAAAAAAAAAAAAAAAAACACGAATACTTGCCAATTTCTTCGGAATTGATGTACGAAAAATAAATTGCTTAGATATCCCGCAATACGACGCGACTACGACTTATATTTCAACGAGTATTTATCGAAAACACCCGTTATTTTTATATTTTATAACTCACGATGCTCGATCGTATTAGACGATATAAATCATTATTAGTTATACATATTCGTGTAATAAGTACAGTGATTGTACGAACGAAAAAAATACTCACTCTTATAAAATAGTAAACCATAAAAAAAATATTGAACGCTAAATCTACTTGTTGAGTAACATTGTGACTCCACTTTTGGCATCGTTCAACCTCCTCGCTGCAAAGAAAAAGAAAAAAAAACGATATTTTCTACCAGTGTAAAATATGACGTTATGATTTTTGTCGTCCGACTTACTTAGAGGCATCGATAAAATATATAATTAGAGATGCTATACTTAAAATGAACACAAGCACCACCTGAAACAAAACAAAACAAAAATACAAATACGATGCAAATAAACGAAAAATATCTATTTTTATAAAAATTGATCAGTTATTTTTGTACTACAGTCACTTCGTTATTGACTGTATGTTTTGCGCACCCGAACGGCACGTCGAACACGTTATTTATTTTAATTAAATTCTTCGAAAACACATTTCTTTACTTTAGTACGCGTTTTTATATATATATATATATATTCGAAACTTCCGGGACTTGGAACTCCGTCGTTACGTTACATATTAAAAACGTTGTTCCGATCTAATTTCCGACATCGGTGCTGATCCCGCGTCATAACGTGAAACCGTATTTATTTTATTTTATTTTTTATGAACATAGGCGTATCGTTTAGCTACGCTTTATTGGATTCACGTGCATGAAAATTCCCGACCAAAGTTTAAGAGAAAAAAATCGAATTATATTCTATATATATATATCAAAAATTGCATCGACGCGTGAAAATGTGACGATATTATATTGAATTTCGCGTGGTCTTCTTTATTCTCCGACCTTCACGGCCGAAATTTGAGTTTCCCCCATCCCCTTATTAGAAATCTAAACCGCGTAACCGAACACCCTCAAAAAAGCTCGTTACAAAAGCAATTCTGCACATTCGGACGGCCGCGATTCATCGGTTCATGTAACGTACACACCACACCATCATGTTCTCGGTTGCGATACAATTTAGAAAAGCGTAGGCAAATTTCGTAGAATATTTATTAGAATAGATCGTTAGGACACAATGTTTTAAGACACCGTCTTGGCGACATATACTTTGACGCTTTCCGTATTAAGACTGCAAAACACCTGATGTTTAAATAAAATATTATTATTGAGATCTCATTTTTCAAATACAAAAGGGTAAAAATTCGTTTCGATAAAATCTTAGGAATATTTTTAAAAACTAAAGGAGGAAGAAATATTACAAAAAAAAAAAAAATAATCGATTGTAATATTAAGAGAGTGTTATGCGGTTAATTACGTGTACGCGATGAGAAAGTTTTTGAAGAAATATTCGAATACGTCAATTAGAAGCCGTCAATTATAATAAATATTATAATCTTCTTCTAATTACTATTCCGAAATTGTACAAACAAAATTATTTAGAACGTTTTTAATACCTTCGTCATGAATGCGGTGTCCGATTAGTTCATTAATTTATGATCATGAATTTCGTACGTTTATAGTCGAATTTCGAGTAATAATTTTTCAAGTGTTTTTGTTGTGACTAAAATTCAATTGCAAATTACGAAAATCATTAAAACGCCAACACGGTATGAACAATTATAAAAAAATTGGCTAAACACACACACACACACACCATCAGCTATACGAATTTCGTATGTGTAAACGCAATTCAATATGATTTCGCTGATATAATACGAATTATACAATCGTATATTGTAATACGCATTCCGTTCGATATTCCGAAAAAAATCATTCGAACGTGATGACGAGAACTTCGTTACGTAATAATTGTAGTATAAATCAAAATAAAAAGATTTAAAAAAAAAAATAAGCGATACGACGAAGACGTTATTGAATTTCACGTTGCCGCTCGTGAATTTTTCATGAAATCTTCCAAATCACGCGCGGGTATTGAAACACCATTATCGATACAAGACTTATGGATGAAAAAATAAAAAACCGCTCTAGTTTTAAAAAAAAAACCGAATTTTATGGTTTACAAGGAGCGTCGACCGTGCGTCGTCCACGCGATGGACGGATTATTGTTACAATTATTACAATTACGTTTTCATTTAATAACACGAGGGGGCAAATGATAAGCAATGCACAACCGTGAATTTTTCGAAAACGGAGAGAGAGAGAGAGAGAGAGAGATAATAAAAAATAAATTCGTTCATATGTTGTACGAGTACAACGCGGTGTTTATTGTATATGATTTTTATTAATACACGCGTTTAACAATACGAATTAATAATTTTTTCAATATTTATTAATTTATTAACAAATTAGAAATAAGCGCACCGCTTTGGCCGACGATACAGTCGTTTCGAATGTGTTCTCGGCATACCGTGAGACGAACCGGTATTCGTTTTGAACACCGTCGTCAGCCCTATATACGTTTTGATTTTTACAAATGCGTATTTTTTTTTAACGATCTCGCGCACACATTTGTCTATCAAGAGTAAGATTTTTTATATTTTTAGGTCATAAACGCGTGCGCGTACAGCCCTGATTGTCGTACACCGCGTATTTCATTTGATAATAAAAGTTCGGAGAAGGAAAAAAAAACAAAAATTTAAAAAAAAAGAAACGTTTCGGCCGGTACGAGTTATATTTATATATACGACGATAATAACCGGCGCGACCCGACTCGTCTTTTTCCACTCGCTCAATACACACCGCTTCAACCACCACGAGCGTATTATTATTATTATTATTATCATTTCATTATTATTATTATTATTATTATTATTATTATTATATTACTCGCGGTTTCCTGTGCTCACTGCACTCGCGGCCCATAACGACAGACCGTAACACGATCGTATTTTATTTTTGATAATTACACGCGTACGCATTTCACGTATCGTGTGTGTGTGTGTGTGTGTTCTTTGATGATTCGGCCGGCGGCTGGTCGTGACGATCGTCGTATATTATAATATTACGTTGTGTATATTTTATTTCCAACCGTCCGTTTGCACGTTTGACGGGAGCCCAAAACACGGCCGGACGACGGACGCACGCGCGTCGATATTTTTTGTACCGCTGCCAAACTGCCGCGGCCGCCGCCGACGACGACGACGACGACGACGACGACGCGGCGGCGGCAATCGATTGTTTTTTTCAGCCCCTTCTCGTTCTCATAGCGCGGCGGCGAACGTTCGTCGCGCCTTCGTTACACGACATTTCACAGTCTCTCTCGCATTTTATTTACGGACTCCAAGCGGTTAAGGTGTTTTCGGCGAAAAAAAAAAAGGAACAACGACCGCCGCAGCAACCGACCGTTTTCTTCTTTTTAATCCGATTCGTATTAATTAAATTTTTTTTTTTCATTACGCACTCGCTTAGCGGAATTTACCGAATCGGGGAAATCGCATATTAACGCACAATGGCGTAGGTTAAACCCGATTTTTTTTTTTATTTGTTTGGGAGCAGGTTAATTTTTAAATAAATCACGTAAGACAATATTACCAAAGGTATTTTAAAGCGTAGTACGCGCTGCTGATCGTCGAGCTCGTTCGTCATCGAGCGTTTAAAACGAATGGCTGAACTCGCTCGATCGGTCGAGCAAACACGCGAGTAAACCAAATAAACGTTAATTGAAAATAGCAAACGCGCAAAACGAACGATTAAACGTGTAAACGAGTGTACTACACAATATGAGGAAACGCGAATCCCCCAAAACGTTCATTTGATTTCATCGAAATAATTGTATTAATTATTAGGATAATAATAAATTTTGTCTAACGCGCGCGATTCGATCGCTCGGTCAGAACCATCGATTTTCCAATGTACAGATAGACCGTTGTATATTTGACGACTACGTTAATTGTATTTACACGCGGATGGTGCATAGATGTCGTTGTTATAGTGTACAAACAATATTAAATGACAATCGCCGAGTGTGAACCCATCGTGTGTGTGAAATACGCTTGCAGGCAGATAGTTTCCCGGCACACTTCTAAATTCAGCACTAAAACGAGGTTTTTGTGGAGCCCCGGCATTTGAAATAAAATAAACGAAAAAAAAATCAATATACTCATTGTATATCGTATTGCGTGGGTAATATTTATTTTATAAATTTTTTCCCCCGTTATTCTGTTATAATGAAAACATAAATGTAATAATGTGTTTATTCGGTGACGCGTTGTTTACCCGGTGTCGCGTCGGGTTAAAACTGGTGGGAGGGGGGGGGGAAACGTGTTACGGCCGAGAACAATTCGTTCTTCCCCGTTTATAAATTGAATAAATTCATAAATTGAAAATTTATCGCCACCTCATGGACCACTTTTACCATTACCCGTCGTATCAACGAAATAGATGCGCTACCGCAGCGCTGTACAGCGGTTATTGACGGCCAGCAGTCACCGCTATATTCAGTGTTGAACGGGGCTTATCCGTATATTATAAAACCAATGGTCAGACTAAACACTCGCGTATACCGACGGAGCGCGTCGGTCGACAGCAATAAAACGGGAAAAGAGAATAGTCACCAGATAGCGCTACGACACACCACGAAGAGGGGGTAGCAAGCAAGACGCATATAAATAGCGGTCCGAATACGTCGGATCGCTCAGTGTACAACAGTGGCGAGCAAACGTGTTCGCGTTTGCCCTGTGTGTGGTGTAATTTAACGGTTTTATATACGTGTCCCAGAATATAATATGACGTTGTATTAAAAAAAAATTTTAAAAAGAAAATCGTTTAGATGTCGATAACAACAATTTATGTACAATATTTGGGGAAACCTTGAAAATGTCTGAGAGAAAAAAATTAAATGAACCCACCACGCGCCGCATTCGTTTGTCGTTCGTTGTTACGTTTTTAATAACATAAACGCGCGCGAGAAACAGTGAAATTTTGGGCACGCGTGTGTAGTATATGAATAAAAAAAAAAAACCTTTTAGCTATTTCTATCGAGTAACTAGAGCGTTGCATATATTATTAAATTGAAAGCACGGCGCGCACAAAATCGTATATGTTTTATTTTCACTTCTTAAAAAAAAAAAAGTAATAAAAACGACAATCGCGAGGTGGTAAAATATGACATTTAACACGAATAAAAAAAAAAAAAAAAAAAAAAAACAATAATAATATATTAAGTCGTTTAACAGGAAACACAGTAGTACACTTTGTAGCGACGATTTTATATATAGTATAATATTATATGCGGTAACCATAGCGAGCTTACACGAAAACATCTGCCCAGTTTTTTCCAACTAGAATTTTATCCGCTCTATTGACTTTCTTTCTATTCTATTTAAAAAAAGTTTAAAAAATAAGCACATGTCGCGACAGTGTTATTATAAAACAAATAACAAATAAACTACAATTAAATTACGGTATTATACTATACGTCGTCGGCTTGAATTTTTGGAAATTTTTGGAAAGGGGGACTAAGAATAATGTGCAAAATGAAGAGGAGACTAAAAAGTCAAAACCCCCCTTCAATCGGGGTAGTTTTTCATTTTTGAAAATTATCTTTTTTTGCGCGTATTTTATAATATAATGTTGAACAAATCGTTAAATATTAGAGTGGCGAGAGAATAAAATTACTAAACGACCGCGTTTATACGTATATACCAAAGGGGATGTTAGCCGGGCCATCGATCTCGCACCGTTGTTATTTTAAAATCCGTAATTGTGACGCGTCGAGATCATTTAAACACGAACCTCCCTGAATATTAAATTTTTTTTTACTTTTATTATTATTATGTTTTTTTTTTTTTTTTTTTTTGGCTACAACCTATACCGTAGACTATATATTATAATCATTATTATTATTATTATAAATAACCGGTGCTGCGCCGATCGCGATAAAAAGAAGAAAAAAAAACGGATTAAGAGGCGTGCAATGTAATACAGAGATCGTCACCCGCGTTGTCGTTGCAAATAAAAATAAAACGGCGGAGACTTAGAATAATTGCAAGCGTTTATCTGCGATACACACCTCTGGCACATACGCGCGACGAATACACGCGTTTATTACGCAATATTAGGTTATTATTATTATTATTATTATTATTAGGACTTTGCAGAGTATATGAGATTTCGATGACGTATTATAATTATTATTAGGTACTGTTTTATCTTCGGAAGTAAGCGTAATCCTGTTAGGATGAAAAGAGCAATTATTATTTTCCCCTTTTCTCCCCGGTTGTGCAGTGCTGTCTAATTCAATTCGCGTTTCCCTCGTCAAATCGCTAAATTTCATTTTTTGGCATTTTTTTAATAAACGAAATATAATTATGAGAACGAATTACTATTAATAAGTGTAAGATAAGATCAAAAAAAAAAATTACAATACAAATAAATATCTTTGGAAATTTCAAAACCGACCAAAACCGAATAATACGATAATACAAAAAGAAAAAAAAGATAGCGATTTCAGTATTTATTTAAGTAAAGTTTTTCGATTGCAAATTATAAAAAAATAATATCAATTACTTCGGAAATGTGTTTTTGATGCAAAAAAAAATAATAATAATTACGTTTTTGTTTTTTAAAATGTATAAACATTTCTGCGAAACGTATCAAATCAGTAAGTAATCGATACGAACACTGTATTGCTTAGATATTTAATTGTATAATCGCAATACTTTAAGTTCTATATTACGTTACAGGCATAATTTTCTTTCGAAATATTAACTCGCCCGATGGTTTCACTTTCTTTAAATTATAGTACGGCGTTACTGTACACTATGGTTACGCAACATTTGGTTGGACTATACTGCACTGTAGTTTTCCGTTATTATTTACACACGTCTCATCGCGTGTTATAATATAATTATAATATTATACTTATTATAATATTCGGGCGGAAGACGGGAATAAAATGTTTTTCGGCTACTCGTGAGTACGACGGCGGTCGTTCGACGGCCGTGCAAGGGCCTGTAGCTGAGTGTACACTCAAACCATACATAACATTATTATTGTGCAGAAAGAACGGAGACGGGTAAATATCGAAATTACATTTTTGAAACGAAACGATTATCGCCAGAAAACAAATAGCGTTCACGCGCGCGTTTCACTTATTACGTTTATTTTTTTTTTCTACATTGTGTAGTATACAATTTGCGACAATAATCACGACGTCACCGCACACGTCGTAGCTAAAACATAACATATATCCGCTGCGTGCGTTCCAGTAAGCATCGCGTTAAAACGTCAATTCGATATAAATCGGCGGCGAAACAGAGATCGCGTAAGCGCGTTTAATACGAGTTCAGAACTATTTTTCGGTGACTTTTAATTTACAACGAATCGATTTAAAATTGTATCGAGTGATTAAGTATCTCGAATTAAGTAATTTTCTATATATATATATATATATACTCTCCCGCGTTTGCTTTTCATGTCCAGTTGTTAATTATGGAACACGACGAAGACGACCGATGTGATGGTGAGCTATATATTACGTAAAAGAAAAACGATGACGTTCGCCATACGAAAGCATTGGCGGGTTGTGTAATTTCCTCCCTATCACCGAAAACTACACTACACTGCGAGAGATTGACGTGTGTTGAAAAAAAACTTGAACGTTTAAAACGGTAAAGTATAAAAGGCCCCGCGCGCGTGTGTGGAGATATTACAAAGCTGTTTCTGACATCTTTGCACACACACACACACACACACTGCACATTTAAACCAATCACTAACCCGTTACTAAAGTTTGAGGCGCGTTACGCGCTTTCTCGTGAAAAAAAAAATAATTAAACCCGTTTTTTCGACATTTCGTAATACGCAAATCGGATTGTATTTCTTCTTGTTTCGTATGAAAGAAAAAAAATGTCAGTGGTTCGTATACACGCGTATATATATATATACATTATTATCGTAATACCAATACGACGTTTCTCGTCATAAAATAATAATTATAATACATATTTTATTTTACTTTATACGGATTTTCAGACAACAGACTATTTCGTTTTTATTTGTTTTGCAAGCTACAAACTTTTGTACTTGGACCACGAACATCATTGTCGTACGGAACGACATCGCGCGTAACATGTCCCGTCCTATTATTCGCCCTGTACAGTACTGTTACACACGACTTGTCGTTAAACACCGAGTCGCGGTGTAGAGTTTGACTATTAAAACGGCGAGAAAGTTTTCCACGTAACGACAAAATACGAGCTAGGAGTACTTCTACATAGGAACTCATCGCTGGAAAACGACAATATTATTATTATTATTATTTACGCTGGTCTATTTTTTTTCTTTTATATACGGTATAACGACACGATAACAAAATGTAAAACCTTAAAAAGCGATGTTATTATTATTATTATTATTATTATTATTATTGTTACACTGCGCGTTACACACTGACACGGTGACCTACGAGCACGTGCCGCGCGTAGTATAGTCATTGAAAGCGCGAGTTCTTTCTTTAAAACAACATTTATGATGGGAGAGGTGGGCGAAAAAAACTGTGTCGTAACCCCGACATATACCATTATAATGGAGATGATTGTTCAATAGGGGAAGTATTATGAACTCGTGTCATTTGTTTTCGAAAATATAAACACGAAAGGGTGCAGCAGTTTCGTGCGCAGACAAGCGAAAGACAACGACATTATTTCATGGAATTTTATTGATTTATTTGTTCGGTTTAATCGTTAAAACGATGACAACACTCGCAATTATTATTAAACGTCACGGCGAATTTGTTATGTCACATGTAATAAAAAAATCGATTGATTTTAATTAATATATGGCGTGCGGTTCAGTGCGAACGCTGTGTCATATTATAATTAAAATGGTAACCATTAACGATTTGTGTGTATTGTATACAATGTCATATAAATAAATGAATTTACAGAGTGCGACTGTGTATAATGTATATTATAGGAAAATAAAAATAAAAATTTATAGAAACGACAGCAACTAGCAGCGAATATTAATGACGATTCGAAATAATAATAAATACAACGTGTTTGTTTAAAAAATTCAAAAAAAAAAAAATCGTATAAAACAAAATGTAAAAAAAATATTTTACACGCGATATTATCCATAGTTTAGATGTGAAATAAACAATGGGGTAGAGGGGGGGGGAATAAATATATGGGAATAAACTTCTGTCAGTTGCAACGATATCGTCAAAATGTATGTGTGTGTGTATATTAATTGAAAATCGTTTTATTGATTTTAATTAAGAAATCGAATAAATAAATCATACGAACATTTACACTGATTGAACGCGTGAAATTTCAGTTATAAGAATTTTTCGAACTAATCGTGTAAACTGTCGAAAACGCTTTATGACAGAATTGAACATATAAAATAACATTAAAGCAATTATGAGACGAATCAAACCGTTAAAATTGCAGGTATTATCTTGCGATTACAAGTATAAAACGTGTGTACAAACGAGACGAAATTTTCAAAAATTTATATAATACGTTTATCGTAAAATCAAAATTTGTTTAAACATGTGCACGCCTCTGTATACGAAACACCGAATAATAAATTATTGAATTTTATTTATAAATTGTAAAATTAATTTCAAGCCTTTCTGATTGCATTTAGCTTTTGAACGAAAACACAAATCACAGTTATTTTTTTGCGTACACATTGTTCGTTTCTGATGAGTGGTACAGAATACAATAATTAACGAAATAATATATCCGCGAACACACCTGTATACCACAAACAATCCGAAACAGATCGTATAGGGAAAAATAATTGATTTCCGACCGACAGCAATAGTTAAACGACTTTCGTTCTAAATCCGCGGTTAATTTCGATTTTACATTTTAAACCGTCAGAGATTATTTTTGTTTTTTTGTGCAATTTATCATCGGGTAATTGTAAAACGTAAATTTATTATATACTATTGATATTGATTTTTTTCTCCTATAAATGATTTGGGCGGGGGGGGGTTTATGAGTATTGAAAGTCGTCGTAAAAAATATTGTTGAAGAACTGAACTCATCGAATACCCGTTACTGCCCCGTTCGTTCGCCAACGTTTCGAATAACGGAAATATAAATTTATTTCTCATATACGCGCCTGATAATGAAATCACGCGTTGATTTTATTGACGACTCCGATACAAAAACAGATTTTTTTTTTTACTTTTTTACAATTTCTCACAATTTCAAATGTAATATCGAAAACGATAAGACATTTGTTTAAAACCCCGGCGCTATAAATGTTTATGTTTTCCGCGAGAATTTACAATGAGTCCACCTAACCGCACACCGTTCACATCGCACGCGTTTATTTATCGTGTTTGTAAAAGAAAAACTATATATATATATATATAATATAATAGTTATATTATATATTGTATTGCTCGAAAAAAAAAAGAAGACATTTAATCGATAAACTCTACTGCGGTGTCGACGGCACGCGCGCGTTGACCGTGGCGGCCGAGGAGTTCGCGCGACGAAACACACACACGCCACCTTCAGAGCCGTAGCAAGGGAGGCAGGGCCGAAATGGGGCGGCGAAGGCGGCAAAAAATCAAATTAAATGGTGTAGTCCGTAATATTTTTCTTTTTCTGTTTACGCACAATTTAAAATATAATAATCAACGATTAATAATTAAGTAGGTAAATTATAAAAAGTTTTAAAAAATATGTTCTTTAATGAAAGCGTTCTTTTGTCTTAATAATTATCAATATTATAATATGTTATATAGGTGCCTACTGGCTATTGCCACACGTTTTATAATATAATATTATATTATGTGTACAATCGATGTTGGATTATTCATTTTTGAGAGGAGGGTACTACGCAAAATATACGGGCCCATATATGATCAAGGTATTCAAGAATGGAGGAGAAGACACTGTCAAGAACTGATGGAGATATCCAATAGACCAAGTACTGTAAACGAGATCAAACGGAGTAAGCTGGAATTGGCAGGCCACGTATGTAGAAAGCAAGATTCAATGATTCAACGAGTGCTTCAGGAGATCCCAAGGGACAAAAGACCACTGGGAAGACCAAGGCTACGCTGGGAAGATGGAATCAGAAAAGATTTCCCAAATGCTAGAGGAGTGGATTATGGAGGCATGGATTAGGAGGCAGTAGAAGATAGAGAAGAATGGGGAAGGATTTGTTCTATGGCAAGACGATCTCAAAGGCCATAAAAAAAAAATCAATGTTACTGCCTACTATTATATTTTTCGTTAGAATATTGGTTTTGTAACCTTATAAAATGTATACACCATAACGGTATGGCTCAGTTTGTACATCGTACACCGCGTTTGATTTCATAGTAAGAATCAAAATAATGCCGAAAACGAACAACCGTTGTTTCAATCCAGATAAATGTTTGATGCTAACGACGAGCGATAAGAAATGTACCTTTCAGTTTTCGGCATAGATTACCGAAGACACAAACACGGATTACTCTATATTGTTATATGTTATTCTTCTCATTTAAAAATCTCTGTAATACGTGTTTATTTTCTACCATCTGTGCGAGTGTGACAATTTTTAAATTGTATTCTCCAAATTGAGTGCATGATTAAAATTCTTTTGGAGTCTCGGTCTTAAAGATTATTATATAATGTTTGTTTTTTTTTTTTACCAAATATGTTATCCTATTATCTTGTTTATTTTTTTATTGTGAATAAGACAGGTACAAATAGATTAAATATTTTGGGGATAACATTTTTAAATACATTTTAATGCGTAAAATATTTTTCAATGCCTACCCAAAGTACAGTAAAAAAAAAACCGTTAATATTTAAAATCTGTTTATGGATACAACCGAGATGAACGGAGAGAAAAAAGAAAAATAGCGTAAAAAAAGAAGAAGGAGAAAAAAACATTTTAATAAAACTACAATACATTTTTTTTTTATTTTTACGCGCCCGATCGTCGTAAAAGAGGATCAGGAAGATGACGGCGATAAGTCTCCGATCCGATTTTTTACTATTATTATATTCTCGTACAACAGTGTCGTCGTACAGGTCGCCGCCTTTCGTAGCGGGACGTTTTCTTGACAACGGAAGAATTTGTATTCATACGCGCGCGAATAAATAAAAAAAGAGTGTGTCGTAGTTGTTTTTTTAGTACGCGGCGTGTGTGTGTGTGTGTGTGTTAGCGACGATTTGCAAACCGGATGGGGGAAAAAAGTGATAAAAATGAAAAAAAAAAAGGCCGTTGAAAAAAAAAAGTTAAATCCTCTCTCCGTTCACGATCGATCGATCCGGAAGAGCGCGCTCGAACAGCGGTGTGCTCCGCCCCTTCACCCCCACTCCACCCGACAAATACCGCGCTTACTATTATTATTATTATTATTATTATTATTATTATTATTATTATTATTATTATTATTATTATTATTATTATTATTATTAATATTATTATTATTATTATTATTATTATTATTATTATTATTATTATTATTATTATTATTATTATTATTATTATTATTATTATTATTATTATTGTTATTATTATTATTATTATTATTATTATTATTATTATTATTATTATTATTATTATTATTATTATGTATTATTATTATTATTATTATTATTATTATTATTATTATTATTATTATTATTATTATTATTATTATTATTCGTCATTATTATTATTATTATTATTATTATTAATATTATTATTATTATTATTAATATTATACATAAACCCCGAGCCGGTTAGTCGACGGAAAACCTAAAACGTCGTAACCCGCCCGGAACAAGTGCGTAACCTACATTCGAACGGATTGTGGAAAAAAATAAAACGTCAAATGCGGTACTTAAAAAAACGTGACTGCACCTTTCGTCGAACGTGCCAGCGTTCCCATTGTTTCTTTCCCTCGGTTATTCGCGCATATTTTTCTATTCGTCATTTCTTACCACGATCCTCGGTAAAACATTATACACAAACTTTTATTTATTTGTTTATTTTGAAGTTATTAACCCATTGCGATAAGTCATTTAATCGCTTCGGACTGTACCGGACCGACGACCGTTGTTTCAAACCGATTCCAACAAAATCGGTGCCCATTTATTATCCGTAAGATTAGACCAGATTTGGACTGGACCGATTTTTCTAAACGATCACCATTTCACTATTGACAATCGGTGATTATATTGCATTGTTTCCAATAATATTTGTTTTCGTTTTTGTCTATAGTCTTAGGTCTGGCAGATTTCTTTGAAATACGATTATTGTCACCACTGTATGATACCCGTTATTATATAAATTATATTAATATGCCACCCAAAATTAATTAAATAATATTTCACGTCCTGTGTGCACCGTGTGTAAATTTTTTTTATGTCGTCCATACGTAATAATCTTCAAATGCCCTCCCCCCATTTGTAATAATATGCCTATTCAAACGATTATTATTATTATTATTATTATTATAAAGACCGATTGAAATAATATGGTCGAAATCGAATTAAACCGGGGTTTTTTTTGTGAAAACCGAACCGTTATGGATTTTGACTGAGATAGAACCGAATTTTTTCGAAATCAATCAGTCGGACTACACCGCAAACATTTGATTCATCTTCGGACCGGATCAAATCGAACTATGGGTACCATAAAATTGTTGGTACCAAAATAAAATATATTATTATACGTCACCGAATAAAGAATTATATAATAATTGTATAATTTTTTTATAATTTTTTAATAATTGTATTTATTGCAACGCAATAATCGTCTTGAAGTATGTTTTTATTTAAAAAAAAAAAAAATCTATGTTCTATATATAGTTTAACTATTCACTATTGGATGCTATATGCTTCTTGACTCGTTTCCATTGATTTCCGCATCGCAAAATTTAAAAAATTCGGTTTATTTAAAAATTCCGGGAACGAAATCGAGTAATTATTTTTATCCGCGTTTATTATTACGAAGTTAACGATTGATAAAATATCGTGTTTTGTGGACACGTAATTCGACGTGGATAATAATAATAATAATAATAATAATAATCGAAGTGAAAATATACCAAAATTATTCCCAATATCACTTGAACAAATAACATAATACATAATATACAGGTCGTTCAGAGACTTTCGTTGGCCTAGATATAATATATTTACAATATAATTTACTTTTGTTAAACCGATGAAAAATTAATGTATCTGATATTATACACTATAATATCGAACGAGTGGGCATTTCGATGAAAATAATCACCGTAATTTCGTACCGTTCGCCTAAGTCATCGTCCACGAGATATTACTATTATTTTTTAAACGTAGACGATAATACCTACGAGCATGGCATTATTGATATTACAGTCGTAGTGTGACGTTATTACGTATGTCGGCAAATATCGCGTACAGTCCTTACCGTTTTCGTTAAATCCCCGCAGTGCTCTTTAGAAAAAAAAAGAAGAAAATTATGATTTGACGCGGAAAATCGCTCTTCGAACGTTTAGAATGTTTGAAAAATACGCCGTCACTGTGCGGACTGCGGACGAGTCGATAATAATTAGTTTTTTTTTAAATCGGACGTTATCTCGCGTTTATGCATTGTTTATTTACGTTTTGATCGCATTTACAACGCGATTTTTTTTTATGCAACAAATAGAAAGGAATGAAAAACCCCACGTATTCTCCAAAAATACCGATATTTTTCGTTAGAGTTTAAACAATCCCAGACTTTTCTATTTTATTATAACGATATAACTGATATACAATTCAAACGAAGGTTTTATATTTTATTTTTATAGCTCAAATGCGTTAAAAAAAAATTATATATATATATATAGCGTATTATAAACTGCGGCGAACCTGGGCCGAAATATATTTTGAACATTTTTCACACGAACCGCAATGCGTACATACTATATAAAAATATTATAATATCTATTCTAATCCGTGAGTGATTTTTCATTTTACACGACTTTCGAATAAGTTCTTATTCTGCCCGAAAATGTCATCACCATCACTGCCGCGGAGATTCGGGTGTTTTTACTCCCAAAGTGGACTACTTTTATTCAATCATTTTTTTCCCCCATATTGTCGTCTGTAAAATGTTTAACATTACTAAAAGAAAAGAATAAAAAAAAAGAAATTTTATATCTGAAGCATAACGATTTTAAAATACCTTACATAAATAATACTTGGTCACTTTTTCGATACAATTTGTCATTGTTAACAAAAAAAAAAAACGACAAGCTCCCCTTATTCCATTCCTTTCCCCTCTCTCACACACAACATACCAGATTTCACTCCCTACGTCATTTTTTTTTCTGTTCTCCGAATGGACCCCGAAAGAAAGCGTTCTGTAGACACAAATAACGTCAAACGAAAAACGCTGGAGGTACTAAAGAATATGAAAAAAAAGAAAACGAGTTTCAAAATTGCTTCGAACAATGGATAAAAAAGATTAGATACGTGTGCATTAACTCCAGTTGAGAATATTTCAAAGGAGACAAAAAGTTTGTTAAATCAATATATTTTTTTATAGTGAAATTCTGGTATTTTTTGTAAGGGGTACACCCTTGTTTATGTATATTATATATTGAATTACATAAAAAAAGAAAGGTGATAAATATTTGTAAAAAAAAACTAATATGCTTTTAAAGCATAACAATAAATAATAATATTATTAATGTGGTATTCGAAAACTTTTATACGAGTAAATGTTACAATTATACAGATATATTATATAACAACGTGTAGGAAAAAATTGGACGGAAAAGAATGACATTTCCTAAATAATATGGTGAATAAAAAAAAAATTAAATGATATTTGTGAAAAATATTTTATTATGGCATTTGTAAATTTTCAGCAGAGATACATTTGTTTAAGAAATTAAATTAGTTTTTTTTTACACGTTTAATGGTATATTTTCCACGAAAACAAAAACGAAATCATTTTTATAAAAGAAATTGGCTTAGTTTATATGCGCATTGTTTGTGTGTGTGTGTCTATTTTGTCGACTAAATTATGTGAGTGTAATTTCATTTTTATTTATTTTTTTTTTAGAAATGTGATAGTCTATACTCGCGCTGTAATGATAATCGTTTGCTTGGCAATTACGATCTAAAATCCGATCGTCATTAATTTGTTAATTATTTATTAAAATAACAAATGAGTTGAAAAAAGAGCTTTATAGAAATTCGGATTTTATGAAATATATATTTATATAAATTGTATTGTTTAAATCGAAATGTTTTTGATAATAAAAAATACCGCGACGTAGCGTAATAAAAAACACAATGAAAAAATATACCAGAAAGGCGAATTATTTCAAACGCTATTTAAAACACATTATTAGGCGGGAGTTTATTATTATTATTATTCATTTTTTACGAATTTCATTTTGTCAGCCGAGCTGTCAAGCTGTATTATTTTTAATTAATTCGAAAATGAATAAAAAATTATTCGCATAATATTTGTATGGGGGAGAAAAATCGATTTATTTTTCCTTATTTGCCCTACAATTTTTTTTCATATTCATTTTATTATAATAAAAAACGACAAAAAAAAATAATATTAATTGTAAATAAACACTATCGGCATCCGACGCGTATTATACAACATTTATTTTATTTCGAAATTTTTGTGAAAAATGACTGCTTTTTGTAAAAACAGTACATACGCACGACAAATAACTGATCTATGATAACCAATAACAGACACCGTAGTGCTTGAATTGGAGAGTAGTTCTCCTTTTAAAAATATTTCAGCAACCGTCTTCTCGTTTTTTCTAAATAGAACGTTGGTCAGAGACACATTTTTTACACTTTTATGTTTATAACTTTATCGCACAAACAAAAGACGATTAAAAAATATAAATATTTTTTACATGTGGTTATCGAGGTGAAAATGACATCAGTTTGACGATTTATAATAAGTTTGTAGCCTGTTAAAAAATAAAAACACGTCTAAGCGAAATGCACTAACTACAGACCATAATATTATATTAGAAATCTAACGGTTGAGGAGGGGGGGGGGAGTGATGCTCATAGTGCTAACGAATTACTTTTGGTGGTTAATATAAAAATAAGATTAGCTTGTTTATAGTTTTTAAGTTCACCACGCCGCTGCGTCCGACTTCTATGCCATGAAAGAATAAACGATATAAAATGAGTAAAACAGATGATTTCATTCGTAAAATCGTTTATGTACATATCATATATTTTTAAAATGGGATTGTTTTTAATTGTTTTATGGAAAATTATTAAATCAATGTGATAGAAGACCTCTACGAGTTTTATATGTCCTTTGGAACGTAAAATTCTAATATACTTTTTTTGTTACCCTCTCGATTAATTCCTTCTCAATTCAAGCACTGGGACGTACGTATATGTATATGTTATACATACATGTGTATATACTGTATATTTTGTTTATTCTAATATTGTCGCCGAGATTTTCATCCGTTCAAACGCGAGTCCATACAATTTTAATCGTTAGAAATGTTTAAATCGCTTACGCGTTAAAGTTTTACGCCGATATTTGCACGGCGTGTCTAAAAAAACTATGCAAATAACGGTTTATCCAACAGCGGTATACGCGTAATTATAAAATCGTTATAGGAAACACACAAACGGAATCCGATTGCAAAGGACACGATATTTTAACATAATATTATACGTTTACACAATATCCATAATGTGTGCGTGTGTATGTGTGTATATATAAATAATTATGCGTATAGCTAAAATTAATAGAGACAAATCTAAAAATAAAATCCGCAGTACCAACGTGAAAAATGTTCAAGCACCTTGAATTTTGGACACGAGCCGAGAATATTTTGTATAATTATTGTTTTAATCCAGAACCGGCCGGAGGCGACAGGCGTGTGTGAATGGTGTGTTTTCTTTCGATCGTGTATACGTATATATATATATAATAATAATTCAAATCGTAATTTTTTTTCCTCGTTCTCCACAAGCACATTTAAATAACAGATCGTGATTTATCTCTACTCGTATAATGCAGAATTATACGAATTCAAATTATACGCGAATAGAGTTCAATAAATAACAATATTATATTTCTAAAAAATGTCTTTAACTGTACGCGTAGACCCAATAAAATTATGGATACATAACTCGGCGAGGAGTTAGTAATGGCCGTTCGGGCTTTGGAAAACCATCCGCGACAAATGGCTTAAGGACGATTTTTGTTTTTCGAAATGATTCACGGATAACGTGAAAATAAAAATATAAAATTTACTAGAATAATATACAAATTTGAAAAATGTCGTCCTGGGCAATAGACTTATGACTTCTGTCGGCCGTTAAATTATAATATACGTTCGTATAAATAAAAAAAATATGTATATATATAATAAATTTTTCACAACGAATTCCGTTACGCGTCATTATTATTTATAATGTTCCATATAGCATCGTCATTATATAATACGAAATTTGATGATTTTAACGGTTTTTTCAGAACGCATCATATTTTAAAATTCTTTATTGTTTTCGCATCGTGTATAATTTATAAGTCCACGATATGGGTAATGTGAAATCGTTAATCATCGCGAATATGTGTATTCATATTATTTAGGTCGTTCAAATTCGAATTCGGAAACGGTAAATAAAATTGGTACTAATTGAAAGATTCTATTCGAACAGAATGTCCATTATTTAAACCCAGTGTTCGGCGGGACGTTCGCTTTAAAAATTGAATTCGTTCCCGTTAACGTTTATATATTTTTTTTTAAACGCATTCGCTTTCGTGTTCATTAAAAAACAAAACAATTATAATAAACGTATCGTTTGGTCGGTTATTTGAATTTTTTTCACTTCGTCACCCCCCCCCCCCCCCGCCCGAATTAAATTTAGCAATTTTGTCGATTAATAAAAATAAAATCACCGGAATATTTCCCATTCATCAATATCGCTCTTATTAAATAATCTGTCGTATTATGTCTCTGAACATCTGATACGGCCGTTTTCAATACGGCGTTACGATTGCAGACCAGTTATAGAATTTCAAAGTATATAATAAAAATAAATGTATGGATTAGTGTATAATATGTGTACTTATATCGACGAAAACAGTACACCGTAGTTATTATAAACAACGCGAATTCGTGCGTTCGAGTTAGAACACAAATTAAACGTATAGAATAACTTTCGTTCGTTCGTTTAACTCTTAGGAAAAAAAAAACTAATCGAACGTTAAACGACAGAAAAAGGAGAAAAAATACGATTTAAAGTATATAATATATAGAAAAAAATCGCACGCGGTTCGTTGTAAAACCTTGACGCGTTTTTTCTTTTTGTTTTGTATGCGATACAATGTATTATTATTACGACGACAACATTTCGGTTTCACGTCGATTAGATCAATATTTTTTATAAATAAAATATCAGCTCGCTTTAAGCCCCCTTTCTTCCCTCACAAATCCTCTCGCATTGTACACGTGTGTGCGCTTGTAATATATTATTTATGCAATTATTATTTCGTTTTTACAGTATAGTGAATATATAGTGAATGTAATACTGCCTTTGGCCGTCGATATAATACAAAACATTTTACTGGGTTCGAAACCAACGTATTCGTAACTGATATTCGTTTATTGTAAAACAACGAAACGTAGACATTAATTTTATTGTATTTATTATTTATGAAAACGTATATTATATGGGCCCAAACAAGCGGAATCTGTTTATTCTTGCGTAAACGAAACTATTCAAAACCGAACGTTTCGCGTATAACCTTTAAAATCGTAGCCTAACGGAATCACGGGAGGTATTAATGAGGTTTTTATTATTAAATTATAACGATTATTACAAATATTGAAACGAACACTATCATTGCTCTGCAATGTAACGTACTGGGGTAAATAATATTGTTAAACAGTCTGCTACCGAGGAAAGCGAAAACGTGCATTTTAAAATGTTATTGATTATTTCAAGAGTCATTTGTGCGTAGAATTCGCGTTATTTAAATTACATTTAAAATATAAACGATTTGTAAAACTAAACATTTTATTTATATATATATTACTGGAAATAATAACGATGCAATTTGAATACACGTCAATAATGGCGGGGGGGAGGGAGGGAGTTTAATGTAATCGATCTAAATATCAGACAATTTTTTGTCAAACGTGTTATAAATAAGGTCGATTTGAAATTGTCATATACAATTGTATAGTGTTTTAAAAACGGATAGTGATATTAATAACGGGGTTTTCGAATAATTTATTAGTATCGCGTATTCCGAAATAAATTGAATGATTAAATTAACGAGATTACATAATATTATAATATGAATTCTAATAGAAACGTTATATGCATCCAGAACGTCCGACGACTCCGGGACAGCGCGAAAATGAATATAAATAAACAAAATACAGCCAGCGTGTACGCCAATCTCGAAATATTATTATATTAAGGAGATTTGCGAAAATTAATTAATCGTTTAATATTATGGTTTCTGTATTTGAAATAACACACCGTCGTCGAATTATTATTAACGGGGCGGTACCTATTGCAATATTTCGTAAAATGCTTTTTACATTATACGCACGAAAATATTGTGCGGCCGAAGAGACGATGAGACAGTATTAACAAATTCCGACGTGATCGCGGTTACTGGAAACGCGAAAACCGTTGCGATTCGGACGCCGCGAATTTCGCTCTGGGGGTTTTTATTTTAACTTTGCGTTCAAATGGAAACGAAAAAAAAATTATCTCGGTGAAAAAATCCTGAGTATCAGTATAATAACTGAAAAACGTATGAACGATTTGCGAATATTTGCGCACGCGACGAGAATAAGCGCCAGTGGATCGCGCGTCGGTCGTTAAAAATATGAGAAAAACATCAACTCGAACAAAATGCGAAAATTAAAAAAAAATCATAACCCGTAAAACTATGTCTGCGCCGTACGTAATTGTATTATAAAATAATATTGCCCGTGCCGCCGGAGAGGATAAAATATTAATAATTTTTTTCCGTGGTTTTCGACGTTTTAATAAATAATAATAATACGTTTATTCGTTTATTTATTTATTTATTTATTCACTCGTTCCGTATTTCAAAAAACCGTCCTGTATAACTGTATCGAAATCGTTCCGGTTTTAAATATGAAATTTCCAAATGTATCCGTACTTATTATTATTATTATTATTTTTTTTTTTTGCTCCTATTAATCAAAAGTTGGAACGAATAAAAAAATATATATAACTCGTACCGTAATGTACGATGCGGTTTCTGGTAAAACACAATGTCCAAAACAAAAACGGGGCCAATATAAAAAATAAAAAAATTTATTTCAATAAAAAAAATACAGTGTACAAACGATTATAATATGACTCGATGTACTCGTAAACATGTTTTATAATAATATTCTTGTGTTAACAAAACACATATTGCGCGTAAGAACTAAACGTTTCGTCGGTAATAATCAAAAAAAAAAACGATTTTGTTTCGTACGCAATAATTAAATTTCGCGTGTATTTAAAAGAAAAGAAAACGAAATTTTCCGGAAGAATCGATCGTGAGATTAATTATTATCGTTTAAAAAATATGTATTTTTTACAAAGGCGTTTCCAATGTTCATCGATCTTCGGTCATATTTACTTATTGGGCATTTTGTTTGTTTTTTTTTTTTTTACTCGGAAATCATCAACAGATTCGCGTACGTTATAGCAATAGACCACGACTACAAACTCTGTGGTAGCAACACGCCGCCGCCATTTATTTTGATTTCGAATTTTTTTTTTTTTTACGTATTATCGGAAAACGCTGTAATAATGTTATCAACAATTTACGCCACAGACGGTGTACTCGTGTTATATTTATAAAATGTGTTATATTAACACACAATTATAACACTGATCGAAATACACGGTGGCATTTTTAAATGATTTATTTTTTATTTTTTTCGGTTCACGCGGATCGATATTAAATTATTAAACGACACTCGCACGTCTGTTACGTTATTCGAAACACGTAAACACGAATATTCCATATTTATATAATAATTTGTATTTTATAGGTTCGACTATTTGAAAAATTTTGAAATATACAAAACACTATTAATTCAATATCAGTATATGATTTCAGACAATTCAGTTGCTGGCCTAAGAACAGAGTCAAAAGTGAACGTTCCGCCGCAATTATTATTTATATGCTAAATACTAATTTCACCACACATGTGTTCATGGATGAATAGTAAGAAAAAAGTACGTAATTCATACGATTCAACTGAAAATACCTTCGGCCGCAGCAGGGATATACGCGTGTATCACAGAGTATTGATATAATATATAAATATTATTATCGTTAAGAAAACCCCCACGAAATCGAGGGGAAATAATATATATTTGAGTATGACCTGTAGAAAAAGAATCTGCCTGCCCCGCGTTCGCCGTGCGGAGAGAAAAAAATGTCTATTGCCCAGATTATCGCGATATAATATAAATATAAAAAAAAAAAAAATCGCGTGCTTTACGCAAATCTCGTCCTTTCGATATTTCGTATAAAACCGTCACGTGACGTGGGGATTTTTTTTTTTTTTTTTATATATAAAACTATACACCTCATTTACTCATTTGTGTAAAACGCGCAATATTCGCGGCACGTGGTTCTCCACAAAACACAACGTTATATCGTATTGCGCGCGCACACACAATCAGCGGTGTGAACTGGCCTTAATTTTCTAATCCTCAAATACTCCAACTTCCTTTGCATTTCGCCGATTTATAAACAATTAGTCGTATTCCCTATAAACAATTTTTTTTTTTTTTATATATATATATATAAATCATAGATAATTAGTATCTGTAACACTGTAAACTCACTTTATTATTATGCCATTATAGTAACAATTTTTTTTTTTCTTAATTTTAAACTCTTTCAAAACACGTCGCATCGAACTCGGTCTGTAGCGTTAATCGAAAATTAACGCTACAGATATTTTCGACTTTTGTGAAATAGCTACGCAATAACCGTTTGACCGTTCTCCCGCCCTCGTACAATCGTACAAGCATATTATGTCTTCAATATCTTTAATTACGATCTTCACACAATTTCGATCGGTACTTATTCAATCAACAGACGTTGGATTTCGAAAATCACACCCTACGTATGTCCTGATGGTACAAGTGCTACATCCGCCATTGCTACAATTCACGCCGCCGGTACAAAAGTCCTACGCATTAGTTATAATAACGTGTGAAATCAAACGGGGACGCGTTAAAATAATTCATTAATTATTATCGATGCGTATTGTTGAACACACTCCGCGTTGTATTGGAATATAATATTATCGCTCGCCCGACACGCATAATACGCGGTATAATAAATTATAAATAACGGAAACCGAATAAAATGCGAACGTCGCGCGTGTATTTATTTATATGCATCTCACCAATATCCGCCCGGTAGTGGTCTGACCGGATATCAGTTCGCCCGCCCAGTCTTTGGCCTCTGTCATGAACGTGCCCTCGAACTCCTGTTTTCCCTGGCGCTTCGTCTCCTTTTTGGGCTCGGAGTTCGGGCATCCGGGCGCCGCGAGCTCGGCGGGCTGTTTGCGCGTGAACAGAAACGCGAAGAACCGCCACAGGAGCACGATGAGCAACCCGGCGAGAAACGTGAACACGCTGGACAGCAGGAAACACCACCATTTCCGTTCCTGAAGGCACGCGTTTTTCGGCGGCACCGTGGTCGCCTGCACGGGGCATAGCTGCGCGCAGCATTGCCGTTCCGAGAGCATTGCTATACCGCGCCGGGGCCGTCTGCACTGGAAACATCAAAGACGATCGCCGCGGAAGCCGGCAATGGTGCAGGCGTCGGCGGAGACGGCGTTACCTGCAACACGCTGCAGCCATGGCCGCGGTCCGGCGGTGCGATGAACGCGGTGCAGCAGGTTCCGGCGGTTGTTGACGCGCGTACTACCTACCCGGCCGGTGTGACGACTGTGGTGTCGGGTGGAATCTCACGTGGGCGGTGGTACGTGCAGCCGGCGAGACGCGCGCCGTCGCCGAGCTTTACCGCGGCCGCCAATCGTCGCGCGTGCGATGCGGACGCGACGATGTGTGTGTGTGTGTGTGTGATGCTGTCGGGACCCGCAGCGATGATATTTATGAGACGACGAATCTGTACAATTCGGCGCTATACAACCGCCGCCGCCGCCGCCGCCACCACCACCGCCGCCGTCATCGTCGTCATCGTCGTCGTCGTCGTCACCGCCGCCGCCGCCTCCGTCATTGACACGTTATATACGTTTTATAATTGCGGCAGCGATTACGCGTGTTTTATAATAACGGGATTATATAATAATATGACTTGGGTGGTGTCGTTCGTGCCACCGTTATGACGACGACGACGACGACGAATACACGTTAGCGACAATATTGCAGAGTGTTCTCGCCGCGAGTGATTATTAATTACCGTATTTCTATAATAGTAACGAAAATGATAATGTTAGTAATGAAAACGAGATATGACGTGTGTTCGATGGACGGTCTGTGCACACGCGGCACACACACACACTCGCAACAAAACACTATTACTGGCGCGGGGCGACACCGTCGTCGGTGGATAACGAGCGACTGCCGCGGGATCGGCTGCTCGTCCCCGGAACTTGCGTGTACGTGTACGTGTGTGTGTGTGTGTGTGTAAGCCCGTCCGCCACCCACCGACCGTCGCGACACTGTACACGCGCGAGTGGGACAGCAGCAGCGACGGTGTAGCGGACACGAGTAGTGGTCGACCGGCGGCGAGCGTGCGCGTACCGAGAAAACCGACAACGGTGTCGGCGGCGGGTCGACATTTGTGCGCGTATATTATACACGGGCCGCGCGCCGCCGCCGCCGCCGCCGGGATCAATACTGACCTCTAATACCAGACCGGCGCGCTCGCTAGTTCGTCCCCGCCCCTTAAACGCCGGGCGCGCGCGTACACTGAACGTGTATTTCGTACGCACACGCCCCCACCCACCGCCCCATCCCCCGAACGCGTATATGAAATTTATGTTTTTTTCTTAAATTTACTTTTTAACGGCCCTCCTGCCCATCGGCCAACAGAGAAATGAAAAACTTTACCGTCCACTCGAATTCGTCCGAATCTCATCATCAGTGGCGACGGTTTGGGGTCCGTTTTCGTGGTTCAATTCGAGTTCAGCTGAACCCGGTTCAGAAATCGACCTTACATTAATCAGTATTGCAATCGGAGATTTGGTTCAGTTCTGCTATATTTTGAATATTATCTGTGATAATGGAATAGCCTGGTGATAGTGTGTGTGTGTGTGACCGAAGTCGATCATCAATCCGTCTTGCGTGTGGAGTGACAATTGATAAATCGATTGTAATTAAGGACATTTTGAAATAACCGTTTATCACAATGCGTGTTCATTATCAACATCAATGAACAGCAACCGATCAAATAGCGGATTGTCTTCGAACTCACTGAAATCAGCGGATCACAAGTAAACCTCACCATTTCAGTTCGACACCCGGGTTCAACGAAATGCGGTAATACGCGTTTTTCGATTCGAACTAGATTTCACTCATACGGAAAAAGTTAAACCACTATTGTAAAACGAACCCTTAAAGGGTATTAAGACCCTTTGACTTATATATATATATATATACTCGTATACTTATATAGTAATAATAAATTAATAATGTTTTATTGATTACGGTTTTGTGCTGTTTGCACAATGCCACGTCTTGAAAAAATTTTTTAATTTTATTTTACAGTCAAAAATGTCGGTTTTGAAATTAGAGAATTTGTCGCGTGCGTGACAAAATAGATCGATTCGATTTGACGCACGAACGTACAATTTTGGTGTCGTATTCGCTCGTCGAATACCGATAGTTTACATTGGTCGATGTGATAGAGTGATAGACTAAATAAAACCAAATAAATAACGCCTTGCTCGTTATTGTTTATCGCATTACCGCCGCCTGCGTGACACAACTTCTCGCACACATCGTTTGCTGTTTATTTATTGCACACAGACGAAGCACGGACGAATTTCTCAATATAATACCTAACTCGCTTGTCACTTATCAAGCGGCGTTGTGTCTTTCAACATGGTGATATTAGTATTGTCATTATTAAGGCTAAAGTGAACGAAATATGCAAAAAAAAACCCCCCCCCGGTTATTAAACGTGCAAAATGAATTACTACTAACTGATTTACGGTAATTAAATGTATTTTTTTTATAAAATCTGGCGGGCGTTATTTGAACTGAAAAAAAAATAGTAAAATATATATACTATATAATATGCACGAAAAATGCATAAAAATTAACAAATACGTAAAAAAAATGTGTGTGAAAATCGGCAAAACGCGCGCTACGAATTTTCTTATTTTGAATTCGTCTACATAACGGATTTCTAGTTTAACCGGCTATAAATCGAGGAGAATATCAATATATTGTATTCGTTATTTTCCGTCTTGTAAACGTGAGTAACGTGTTGCGAGTTTGAAATATCACTTGTGAATTATATAAAATCTATTTAATAACCGCCTCCCGCTTCCTTGACGAATTTCTGCCAACTGCTCGTCATCGTGTTATTATATATATATATACATAAATATTATATAATACTCGCGTTTGTCTGAGTGAAAGCGTGCACGGAATTTACTTCGTTGTGTATTATAATATACGTATATCTAAAGGTAATGCGAATATATAATATTGTGTAAAGGCGCGTATAAATACAGTCGTTACCGACGCGGTGCCCGGGAAAAAAACGTTTCGGCGGGGTCACGCGGAGAAGCGCTCCAGCGTCGGTGGCGGCGTTCCAGTTCCACCGGCACTCACCAGCATTCGGGTTTTCCGCGTGGTTCAATAGGCTTGGACGCGTGCGGAAGACTAGAGCGGTTCGGGTGATAGTGGCGGCGGTGGGAGGAGGAGGAGGAGGAGGAGGAGTTTGTTGGTTCGCGGTGAATCGAGGACAATTGGATTTTCGCTCTCACAGAGTTCACGCGCACGCTGTTCATTATTATTATTATTATTATTATTATTATTATTATTATTATTATTATTATTATTATTATTATTATTATTATTATTATTATTATTTTGTTATTGTTAGTGTTAATATTGTTGTTATTGTTATTATAATATTATATTGCGAGCCGCGATTTGACCGGGACGGATGCGAATAATCTGTTGACGGACGCGAATAATTTTGTTGACGGATGGCGAATAATTTGTTGACGGATGGCGAATAATTTGTTCCCGCGTCGGTCCGGATCGCCCGTTTTGACGCGCGTGCACGGGGATTACTTTAAACCTATTTTATTATAATTTCAAAACGACATAACGGACGCGTTTCGATAACACACGGACAAAAAAAAAAGGGATTTCGACCCATAAAAAGGGAGACCCTTTTCGTATTCGCCCGTATATTATTAAAATGTGTGGTTATACCGCAACGCAAGCGTACGTATATTAATACGCGTTAAGCGATATACAATATTCGTGTAATATAAAATAATATCCCATTCTATCCCCACGCTGAAGTTTCATAATCTCTCTCTCTCTCTTTATCGTTAGCCAGCATTCCGGATAAATCGAAAGTTAATTATGTATCACCATTTTCTAAGGGTACCCAGAGCGCCATTAACCGAGCAACTAACCATCGCCCTGTTTCTATGATCCCAGAAATATTCAAAATTATCGTTCCTAAAAAAAAAAAAAAAATTAACCAATATTATTCGAAAACATTATTATCGATGAACAACGCGGCGGTTTTATATCCGACAGGTTTACTACTACGAATCATCAATAGAATTCCAGCAATACGTCTTGGACGCATTTACAGCCGCACATCGGACGGATGTTATCCGTAACACGGATTTCTTGAAAGACATTTGTCACGATCAATCATAATATTGTTTCAGCTAAATTATTATATCGCTTAGATTTTCGTTACGCTATGCATTCACGGCTCTGGTTTCGTTTTTATCGAATAGAGAACAATATGTTATGTTTAGTATAAAAATGTTTTTCGAGTTATTTCTATGTAAATCTCAGAAATCCCTCAAGGATCTCGTATTGTACCGTTCCGATTCACTTGATTCATTAACGACTTTCGATTTTCTGATTCTGATTTTACCGACGGCCTTCAATTATTTCGTATAAAATAAAATCCTCTAATGACACCATATATCGCTACAGAACGATTTATTTTTTTCCCCCAACTGTTGTGACCTCCTCAATGATTTATACATGAATAATTCGGAATGTAAAGTAAATTGCGTTGCTCGAAAAAACGAACCCCGTATCTTCATAACAATTGTTATTTTAAAAATCCTGGAACTAATTCGTGTCGACCGGAATAAAGATTTATGTGTACTTTTTAACACGCTTCTAACTTTTCAAGTCGGAAACATGTTTGAATCGATTCAAAATTGTTTTCTGAGAATATTCGTTGAAATCGAAAAATGTCTATTTCATATTACACTCGAAATGAACTCTGCAGTAGTTATTAGAATATTTCAATGTTATAATTCGTGTACTTCATTCCATTGCAATTAATTTATTTCATATATTAATTTATATACGCGTTTTCGTTATAACAATAATTTATTATAATAAGGTGACCTGTTTTTAACAATGTGCGAGAGATACCCCAAGAGCTTTTATGATAAAACTTCACGCTTGTTCTCTACTGCATATAACGCTCTGCAATCAACCGCTGAATCCCGTATTACATAACTTCTCATTTAACCTTAGCACACATTGTACACACATACGCCCTATAAAATAAAGAATAATTAAAACGAAAACTCTAAGACGACATTCTCGTGAAACTGAAATTATAATTAATTACGAGTCGACTTTCATGGTATTATATTTATAAACCGGGACAGTGAAACGGACGATTTTGAAAATGACTCTAAAATACCAACAAGTAATATTGTTACAATCATTTCAAGTTTTTCTCGACAAAGTGTATTATTTTGATGAAAAATGACAATTGAAAATAAATATTTTTTATCTACCTACCTATAGTTTATTGTAAGAAATTATACTAAAATAATGTACTGTAAGATTAATCATAAATTGTGTAATTTACGTTATTAAATTTCAATAAGAATAAGGCCTGGATTAAAGTATATTACCTTATTTATGTAAAGTAGACACGTGCCTAGGGCTAGACAATTGACCGAAGGCTATTTCATTCTAGTTTTACGTTATAGTATTCGAAAATTTAAATGTTTTTAGTAATAATATTCGTGCAATACTATCATAAAAATATAAAATTCAAATCGTTTATCAATTTTGTAAATATATTTTTTCAATTTGCATAAGATGTGAAAAACACAAATGTATTAATAGATGAATGTATTCATTTTAAAGAATTAATAAAAAAAAAAAAAATAGAAGACAACACGTTCATATCGTTTGAAAATTCAAAAACCCTCACAACGTTAATACATCTTAATAGTAAATAGCTGTATAGTGTTTTTATCTTATGATAGTCATAAGAATAAATAATATTACACAAGAGCTCGGTTTAAAATCATCTTGTAGAACGCAATGATTTATCATTGCTCTCAAATTCATAGTAATAACAAAATTCTAAAATCTTTATCTAAGTAAATTAATAATAATTCACTTATGCGACATCAACAACATCCCGTGACTCGTCCACAACATCTATATTATATATAATATGTTCATCGACTTGATACGTATAAACGTTTATCAATACATAAGCGTATACTAACACGTAACGTAAAAACGTTTCTGTCTTATACATTACGATTACGATATTTAAGCAAAAATTATATTTTATAAATTGCACAGAAATAAAACCGGTATACGAATTATTGAAATAATCTTAATGTATATATAAACGCACACAAACACCCCCGTCGGATTTTATTCCACTTCTCGTGTTCCAAAATTATTATTAAATACAATTTATAATCGTTATCGAAACGTACATTCTATGTTTTTATTATAAATTATTACACATAAAAACGAGTAGATCGTATTTGAAAACAAATTGAATTATGGTTATATCGTTGATGTAAAAATCGTCGAAAATTACACCGCGCGTGTATATATTCCATAAATATTACAACTTGTAAAGTCGAGTTGAGACTACAAAGACGAGTGTGTGTTTTCGGGCATAAACTCACGAAATGTTTTTTTATTATTATTATTATTATTATTATAATTAATCGGGGAAAAAATAAATAGCGCAGTTGTCGGGAAAATATGTTTTTGTCCTTCAAGTTCCTTTTATATATATATATATACACTCGGCGTCAAAAAAATCGCACCTTTTGCAAATCTGTTTTCAAAATACTCGTAATTTTAACTACACTCAATCAAATGTTAAGGTTTTGTTATGCTATAATATATGAAAGATGATATATGAGACAGTGTGATGTTGCACGGCAACTAAACCTGAGCCGTTTTGCCGTTCAATGAGTTTTCCAACGGTTTCAAGATACTGATGGCTTCACCCGAAGGTGTGGATCAGGCCGACCACGCTCCACAACAGAAAGAGATCGCTTTATTGTCTCGACGTCTTTACGCAATCGATTTTTGAATGCTGTAGAACTTCAACAGCAACTCCATGCAGCTCGCAGAACTACAATAAGCATCTTTATGGTTAGGAGAAGGATACGAGAACAGAAAATTGTGCCCCGTAAACCTGCTACCAGTCTAAATTAATCATTAATTAAGTTAATCATCTTTCATATATTATAGCATAACAAAACCTTAACATTTGATTAAGTGTAGTTAAAATTATTTTGAAAACAAATTTGCAAAAGGTGCGATTTTTTTGATGCCGAGTGTATATATATATATATATATATATATATACTATTTTGATGTGTCTAAATACGGGTCGAAAGAAGAAAAAATACATCTTTCACACACTTTCAGACATAATAATTTATCATATTTTGCAAAACAGAACCGAGTGTAATTATTATTTTTTTAAATTTGTTATTAATTATTGTTAAACATACATTTTAAAACAACAATATAATAGTTTTTGATAATCGTTTGGATATCGAACGATCCGTTATAATCACGGAACCGTATACATACGTTTCCCACACACTCGACGAAGACGTCCGACGAAATAAATTTAACGAACTAAACGTTTAACGTTTCCCGCTCCAGCGCGAATTTTATCCGTCTACGTGAATCGATAGCTTTTTACTCGGAAACGTATCCGGGAGAGACGATCGGGTACCGAATTTAATATTATTAAATACCGTTTGTATTAATATACTTTTTACTGTGGAAATAGCGTACGTCTAATCGTTTATAGTAGTCGATCAATGATGCAACTTAGCTGATGATAAAACAAATGGTAAAAAGGCACTGTGTTATTTACAAGTCAACGATAAAGCTGGAATTGCCGGCAAATGATTTCTGATAATTTTATACGCGGTGTGTGTGTTTTCGATGTTTATACCGAGCTAAGGTCATACGCATTTTACTACGGACTTGTGTGTAAATCAAGACCTTAATCAAGATTTCTTTTTTTTTTTTCGTAAAATAATTATTATACGTAAATAATAATGTACAACCCAGTTTTTTTTTTTTTTTTTGATAAATATTTTTATACACAGTTATCATTTGAAAAACAAATTGAGTCGTGTTCGCGGACATTCACGGTCCAGTATTGCTATTAACTACTAAACGGTTTATAATGGTGCAAAAATATATAAACGTTACACACGTTGGGTGTATCAAACTGATATGAATTTCAGAGCGCATAAAGTTTTATATTCTCGTTCGTATAAACGTGTAAAATAATATTTATTGATGATTTATTAAACGGTCGGTAATTGGTCTCATAATTCCGCAATCATTTCCAATCGAATAATAATTAATCGGTTAATTATTATTATTTATTACGTACGCTGTTATAATATTATATCACAGATATAATTATTAATACAATTAACGTGAATCAAAATCAAAAAATTATCGATTATTTTTTTTTTGTAAATATATAAAACGCGTAATCAATTACGTAAGGATATTTAAGGATACGTAAGGATCAATTACGTTTTTCACGCGTATCCAAATAAACGTTTGAAAAGTATTTGAAATATTAAAACAATATGAAATGACTAACGAGTAAGATTTGTTGAGCGCGTTCGATTTTTCGTCGTGATTTTTTTTCACATTTTTTACGCGTTGAAAAGACGTTTAACGATAATTTATTGAAATCGAAGGGAAAAGAAATTCCGAGTTTTACAACGATGGAATGTCGTGTAATAATATTAAAAAAAAAAAAATAACGTATCGCTAACGTTTAACAAATAAATTGGCTTCGATATAAAGCAAAAAAAAAAAAAACAACAATATACTGCATTGAGTAGTAGTAGAAGTGTATACGCAGGTATTATAGAAGCGTTATAGAAATAGAAACGTTTGCGTTCCAATAGAATTTTAAACAAAATCGATATATTATTGATCGATACACGGCAGGTATATTTTATTCGAAAACAAACGGAAAATATTTTTACGAACTATTTAAACCTATATATATATACGTAAATTAACTTTTTTCCGATTAAATTTAATAAATTACGAAAAATTGTTTGCGCTAACGCGTGCGTTACGACGATTAGTTTAATTTATTAGAAACCTCGAACGAATTCTCAAAAAATAAAAGGATGTTTTCTATTTTGTATGTAAACAAATGCGATGAAATAGAAATAAAATTTCCCGAATCGTAACAAATAAAATGAAGTCGAATACATTAGAGGACGCCAAGGGCGAACGCGCGCATTATTATATCCCATTGTTCTTCGAAAAATATTAGTGTTCATTTGCATTGCTAATTGCGTTTAAAATATAAAAAAAAAGCGGCCAAATTAAAAAAATAATAATAATACGTCTTACAGAAACTCGCTTGTGTTAGTTATTATACGTGAGAATAAGTTTACAAACGTGTTTGAAATTATAAATTTGGGCACGCGATTAGTTTAAGAGAGAGAGAGAAAAAGAAACCACCCACAACGTGTAGACTCGCTCGGACTCTTCATAGACGAATCGTTTAATTTTTTCGATAACTTATCATCAGATAACGCTCAACAGTCCAACGCCAACGGGTGTTGTGTAAATAAAAACAGTAATTACGAATTTTTAACTCTCTCTCTCTCTCTCTAATGTTTCTCATACGCACAAATGTAAAACGAAAATCCATAATTTTTCAAGCTCGACTTTTAATTGGTTTTAAATAAATAAATATACATTTACATATTAAATGGACATAATATCATATTTATGTTTTACGCGTACAACACTCCGAATAACGAGTTTCACGTTTATAATATTATAAAAATTATTATTTACCAAAAGATGTTTAATGAACTTTTTTTCATACTCATATATTTAAACATTCATTTCGTACAGTTTGAAATTGGCACTACTCCCTAGATCCGACGCTGCGCGTATACCTTTAATATTTAATTTTTTAATTAAATATTTAAAAATTTTGTACGCGGGTATCAATAGCATTGACTGCGTCGAAATGTCGTACGCGCTCAAATTCCATAAATATTGTGCACATAATATTTTTATTATTATTATTATTTGTGAACAACTGGAAATACTATAAGGTGTCAAATGTAATGGAAAAAACGTAAAGAAATGAATGTGTAATTATGAGAGTATCGATATTCATCATGTTCTAGAAATTATAAACGATCTTAAATTGAAAGAGTTTAAACGTTTTCCATATTCAGGTCAAAGATTTTTGCATTCAAATAATTTCCGTGATTACTTTGACATTGGTAATTTGTTTTCATTTGACATGATCAGTTGCCACGATTCGCAAATTCTTTTAGAAATATATATTAGTGAAAATGTGGACATGAATATAAAATAGGTCAGAATTGTTTACTCTGGACATTGTCTATTTTCAGACGATTACAGTGAATGTGTGGGTCTTCGCCGTAACAATAGTTTTACAAATATTATAATATATTTCATTATAAGTTTGCGGTGTTTTTACCATAATTATGCTCGCATTACCATTATTGTGTCTGCGAACGCAATTGAACAATATCATATAGTTTTCAAAATGAAAATTTATTACAAATCATTCGAATAGGTACTACTAATACTTTAATGGCCTTGGGAAACCAAGAAGCTTGGAAATAACATGAATCGAACGTGAGATTAACTACAAAATATTGATATACTAATATACTATAAAATATTATGTTATATATTTATATATATCGCTCGTCAAAATCTTACAAAATTGCCTTTTTTTTTTTTTTGTACGAAAATTCGGCGTATATTATAGGCAATTACGTTTACAGCAACGCGTTGTTAACACGCATAAATAATATTTTTACTTATTTCATTTTACAATAATAATTCTAATAAAAGTTCTATTTGAACATACGGTTTAACACTCGTTAAATAAAAAAAGCATATGTACAAAATCAAAATTATTACATTAACTGAAACGATCGATTTCTGCAAAAGAAAAAAAAGAAAGGAAGAAAGAAAAAAAGTGGCATCGTGCGTCGGCGGAGCACTACAACATTTTTACAAACTAAAAGCCATTACAAAAACTAAGCTAGAAAATATTGCGCGGGAAACATTGTACGCGCCCAATTACAGAGTAATCGAATATATTTACGAGTGTATAATTTTATATTTTATAAAATATATCCCCGCGATATTTCTATTCTTAAATTAAGTCGTATTATTTTAAATATAAATCGCGAATACGTAAAAAATTATTTTTCGAAATTCAAAAAAGAAAAGTGAATTAATATTATCATAGATATTACACAGTATTACCAGTATATATTACAAAGATCGGATGTATATTTATTTCTGCTACTCGCTCTATGGAAAACGACAAGTACCTATTATAGCAAGTGCGTATCTTGAACGACTCGTGATTATTTAATGTTATACATATTACATGTATTACTAACCGAAAGTATATCTAATTCAACCTATATTATATTATTTATTATATGCTTAAATCGATTTTCAAACTACGAACAATATATTCATTATAATCAGAAATATATTATTTGGACGTAAAATTATATGGTCGCTTGATTTACTATTTATGGCTACCTATACTTATATTTGTTACTGAACTATACTCTCTATACAAATATGTATTGCCTTTGATATTTTAAAACCGGAGGTAGTTTAAAAATACATTATAAATCCGATTATTTAAATTGCGGTCGTTAAACCCGTTTTTTACGGAATTATTTACTTTTCTTTGTCGCATATACGTATATATATATATGTAATATTATACACGCACCACCACAACACGTTTGGGAAATAAAACATTTCATCCACGAAATAAAAGAACGCGTAAAACTGGCGAAAAAGCAGCTCTTAGGAAAATAAATAAAAAATGTTTCACTTTAAAAACTATATAAAGATCAATACTAAGAAGAGATTTGTGTATATTTGGAGCGTATATGGACGTGAACACTACACGGTTCGTCGTAAACGACACCGTAAATAAAATACTAGTAGCCATTGAAACGTGGTGCTAAATGTGACGTGATATGGAAAGTGTGGAAAGTTTGATAGAGGGGAAAACGAACGAAGATAAACACGGAATCGTCGATGAGAATATTGCGCATTAAATAAAAGAGAATATTGTATTAAAAACCACAGTGCGTTCATATTACGATGCGGTTAGACGAAGACGTTGGATTCGTAGGCCAATCTACGGGTTGGAAAATAATCTTTACCAGTATAAATTGATCATAACGAAAACTATATATACTAACAAATACGTACATTCGACCGAATAATATTACATAACGCGTATTATATAATAATATGCGAGTATATTTTTATATACGGCGCATTGGCGCATGGCAATTTCCAACAATAATAACGAGTAAGCAATTTACACCTACAGAGCTGTACTTAACAGTCATTCGTTTTAAATTCCGCACAATATAAATATAATTACCCCGTATTATATCACGTGCCTATATTTATACATCCCTTTCGTAATCATAGGCTGCATAATATAACATTATATATATATTACACATTATTTTCTTTGCAGTTCACACTCTAATTTTCCGAGGACTCATATTTCCCGAATACAATTCGCCTGTATATAAATATATAAAATAAGACGTATATCAATCCGTTCTGGTGTCGACCCTTCGATTCTTTATATGAGCACACATCGTTTTCCCTCGATTTTACGACGAATTATCGCGACTAGCACACACGCACATGTCTATATACATTGTATATCCGCACATTTATATGTGTTCGATAATGTAATGCTCGCATTTCGTACACCTGCTGCCACCGTATATATAATATATACGTATATTGATTTCACCGATAAATTACGAGAACACGCGGTTTTGAACGTATGTAAGATATATGTGGTAAGTAATTGCCCGTTGGACGGAAAATTTCACGAGCCGTTATAAATTATTATTATTATTATATACAGGGTCGCCCTTAGAGGGAAAATGCGAGCGGAGTCTCGCACTTTTTAATTCGATTCGAGGCTTCGCGCGATTAGAAAAAAAAAAAAAAACTTTTTTTTTCCCAATAAAATCTAATAATTTTTTCCTTTGGATTATATTGAATTTCAAACGCGTGTTTAAGAGAATACGTTTAAAAACAAATGCATATTTCTCAGTACGTTACATGTTTTTTTCAAAGAATATTTTGAGGGTTTTTACTGCATATTTAAAATACGTTTCCAGTTTATAACCTACCATATAAGTATATATAAATGTATACGTACGCCACACGGAACCACATCGTCCGTCCGCGGACAGTTTTGATTTTAAATACATTTTTAAGAAAACAACGACAAGAAACGCGCTAAACCGCACTCATAATTTTGGCGAATAAAGTCTTTAGTACAAAATTCATTCAATGTACAATATCGCGAAGCGTATTGGGAGCGGGAAGGCAGGGTTCATCTCTTATTATGAGCCGACGTAATTTTCGTTTCACGGGCCAAAAATGTTAATTGTATACACGTATTACGTATCGTAATATATTATAGCACGGTGACTTGGACCTAAATTCTAAATGAAAATTCGACCATTTGAAAAGAATATAAAATTTAATTTTGACAGAAGATTTCTTCTGTCAGACTTTTTTCTAGGCTATTGTGGTGACACGATTTTCGATTTGATTTTTATTTTTTTTCTCAGTGTAATGCAATCACAAATGTTCAAAAACGAAATAATTATCCACGGAGTATTAATTGAAATATCGAAAATCGATTCCCGCACAATAACGTACTATAAAACGAGTTTAAATCTTTTCACTTGAAAGTGGTCGAATTTCAATTTCAATTTTAATTCTACAACGGTGAAAAGTAATACACAGTTTTTAATCCCTATAATCGTTTTTATCGGTCTACGCGCGTAAAAGTGATTCTAGGCGCATCTTTTTCCAGTGTGTAACATCATAGTAATAAACAAATAACACGCGACTCATTAATCCATCTAGTACGTTATTTTTATTATTATTATTATTATTATTTATTTCACAACATCGCGGTAATTATTATTTTATCTATACAAAGCATACAATATATACATATATAATAAAAGACGTTAATAATTAATATAATATGGAGGAAAAATTGGATATTTGGGTGCAGCAGCATCATTATATTATAACTCTGACATATTTTCCGGTACATGCGCACCTGTTATTTTCAACGTAAACCGAGGACTGCTGGACTGGAGTTTTAACGCGACAACGACGATGTATAATGATTAATATAAATCCAACGACAAGGATCAATGGAATCCAATCGATTATACTGTAGTCATCGTTGTCGTCGTACGCATCGTCAAAATAAGAACTGTAAAACAGATATCATTGAAATTGATATAATTTATATAGGACTAAATATCAAATTTACAATTGTTTTTTTTTTTTTTTTGGAAACACGTTAATTTTTTTTTTTTAATATAAATTTTAATTATAATGTATTTGTACGGTTTATTACGACGGTAATATTTATCCGTTTCTTATAATAAAACGTAATACCGTTAATATTTAAACACAACGAGCAACGCACGTATCCAATAGAATTGAATATTTGTCGTTTTAAGCTCTTACTGACGTTTTATCAAAAATGTTTAAACCCGATAGTCAAACGTCCGGTCTAGACAAAAGTTATTCTATCGAACACATTTCTACATTAAATATATGAGTGTATACAGTTTCCATTGAACTACATAAAAACTCCTGTAATTTATTTATTCTAGCAATTATCGTTATTCATCCTGTACAAGACTATGTAGTCTGTTGTTGTTGTTATTTTGTAAACTATTTTCATCGTCTGTCCGTAGACGTAAAGGCGACCTAAAATTTATTTGTGGTCTATTACAATCAAATACAATTATTGATTCTGCGACTTTTTTACAATTATTTAACATTAAAGTTTCTCCTCATCGTCCTACCCGTTCTAATGCTTCGTTTTTGAATTCTTACATATTCTACCAATAACGCGTGTCGAATGAATCGATTCGTATAAATTAATGAACTCAGCCTGTTTTGAACCGTTTTTTTTTTTTTTTTTTTTGACAACACAATGTAAATGTTTTTCGGTGTAACGTATTATTATTATTAAATTATTGTTTCCAAATGAAACCGCACGGTTTAAAAGGGCTTAATTTAACACGATAAATAAACAATGAATAAAAAACATCGAAATAAAATGTGTTAAAAATATTGTGATAGGTTAATGTGATATGTAAATAATCGCCGCGTACATCGTCTTATACATATTATAAGTGACATATTTATTTGGGCGTAAGTGTTCCCATCTCCCAGAGAATTTGTTTAATAACACTACAGATTTACATCCGCGTCTATATTAGTTTATATTATAAAACTATATCGAAACGCATTAAAATTTATCTTAAAACATTCGTTTTATAAATACGCCGCTGCAGTGTATGTATATAATTATAACAATAACTTTTAAAAAAAATTTATTCATTTTCTCATTCGTTATATTATATAACTATCCGGACATTCGTCCGCGTGTACCTACCTACACTGAAATACACATAAAAAAAAAAAGTTTTATTTTCACAATATTCCATTATAATATTTGTATGTATAACAACGGAACTCACTCGAAAATCGTCTCGTCGTCGTTGTCACCGTCGCACGTGCAGATGTCGTCGGTCGCATCGTCGTCCGCGCAGGTTGTCAGGTCGCTTGTGCGCATTCGCTGCCGGTTGTTTCTGGCGATCGTAAACCCGTTGACCTGTCGCAACAGCGACGCGGACTGCAGGACGACGATGGCGAAAATACAATCACCACAAGCCATGTGAAAGCGTATCAGGAATTAATAATAGCGTGCTAATGAGAAAACAGGATGAATGGACACGGGCAAACGAGTGGTAATGATCAAATTTTATACGAATATAAATCGATATATTATTATTATTATTATTATTATATAAAATCATTGATTTGTTATAAATGTACACGCGATATTTATTACCAATATCGTGTTGCCTCGACGATATATTATTAGGTTTCTGAGCACTGACGAATTTGAACAAGTTGAAATTAAATCGCTTTAATATTGTTGTTTAACGCGTTACCGTTTGTAATTTGTTCGAATACTAATTAACGCGTTAACGTCAAGTTATAACTTTACACAATAGTATAATATTTACAATTCATTTATACCCCAAGGTCTTACCTCGTCTTTCCTATTATTATTATTATTATTATTATTATTTTGTTTTGTCTCTGCACACTAATTCGTGAAGGAGTGCTCAGATGATCGTGACATGCCATCACGTTCCGATGTCTATAGTCGTTATAGAAGTAATTCATTTGACGCGTTTTCGTTTCCCCCTGTAATTCCTTAAGCGCAATTAAAAACAGTTAAAAATTCGAACAAAAATAAAACAAAAAACAGCCCCAATTAAACGGTTAACATAATCGTTTTTGACATGATCAACTTTTTATATAAATAGTTGTAACGTGACGAGAATACGAAGAATTAAAAATGTGCACACGTCCCGACGCTCGCTCGGAAACCGGTCCGATAGCCACTAATCAGAATATCGCGACTTAATATTATTTTTTTATATATAAGGAACATAATTGAACAAATATTTGTCTCGGCGATTAAAATACAATTGAAATAATAATAATAATAATAATAAAACAGAAAAAGAAATTACAACAAAAACTCTCAGATAAGAAAATATGTAAAACGGAATGAATGAGGAAAACGCATCCGGAAGTTTGAAAGATATGGGAAAAGGAATGTTATTGGAAACGAATAAACTTGAAAGAATGAACCGCTTATGGGCAAGAAATGGACAGTTGAAGGGGAGATTGAAGAGTACAAAAAGGAGAATCATTGAATTTCATTAATTATTATTATTATTATTATTATTATAAAACTTTATAGTCAATTCTCGTGTGATATATATCATTGATTGTTCTTTTTTTTTATCTGTATGAAAAATGCTTATAACAAGTATGGAATAAATCTCTGAGGGATCTTTTCCAGCGAAATGCCATAGCGGTCAAGATGGATGAGCGATCATTACATTGTATTGATTAATACATTGTATTACTAGAATTTTGTGACATAGAATATCAAGCTGTTATTTTAGAAACATACCTATTAATATTTCATTATAATGATCGTTAATGACAGCGTTCTTAGAAATAACATGATGGGTGGAACTATGTATTTGTAAAAATTTTTGAAGATAATAAGTAAGAAGATGTTGCCCAACATCTGGCAGGGAACTTTGGCAACAATTACTATATAGATGCATGGTTTTCTATAAATCAAGATACAATTAATAAATTAGTGAAAAGAATGTCGCGATTAATGGATTGAGTCGTCAAATCAAAAGGTGGATATTTTGATGAAAAAAGTTTAAAAATATTATACGGCAATTTAAGTTTTTGTGTTTAAGAGTATTAAAATTTGTATTTTGTGAGAAATTTCTTAATTTCAAATTAATTTAGTTTAGTTTAATTTTAATATTGTGTATAATATAAAAATATACATTATAAATAAACATATGTTCAATAAAACCAATTTTTTATTTAATGTATCCAAAATTTTGGCCGGCAGTGTATATAATAAAATAAAGTTCTATAATATTTGATGAATATTTTAAGTTTCTATACCTCCATTAGTTTCGAAATTACAAAGAAATAAAGATAATCGATTTTGACGAAATCTCGTTTATGTCATTTTTCAGTACGCTTGAAAAAATGGCATCTTTAAAGTACAAACTAGATGTAATTTGCTACCGAAAATTAGGTGACTGTAAAGGTCAGAGCACTCCTTCTGGTAGAATTTTTGGATACAGACATAAAGAAAAAAAAACATTATTTAAAACAAATATATTCCTCGCTTCGTTCAGAATCTAAAAAGTATTTCAAAATAAAAAAACACGGCGTTCGTTTTTACAAAAAAGTCTTGGATCTTCTTCATCAGTATGCGATGTTACGATATGTTTACAAAATTATCATTCATATTAACTGGGTTCTATAGTGTTATATTCATATTACTGAATATCCAATTTTTTATGTATAGGCAACATTGAAAATCCTACACAATGTTTTACATGATTTAGATATGGTCATATCAGAGGTCAATATAAATGAAATGGTTCATATCTGCATGCATATCTTCTGATGGAAATGAAAATGATCATAATTCAGTTCAGTGTTCTACAGAAATTTAAGGAGAAAAAATGTATTTTTTACAATATAATTTACTTAAATACAAAATATAGAAAGTATTTGCCACGATATATATATATATATTTGTTCTAAATGTGAAGTTATTAAATAACCCAAAATTAATAAACTTAAATAATACAATAATTATATTTTTAAATACAAATAGATTTTTAAATATTTTACAATTAATATACTAAAAAACAAAAATATGAACAATATAATAAATAAAATAAATACAATTTTACAGTTCATTGTATTCAAGAAATGTATTACTACGCTTGATCAGTCATTAGCAATTACGTCCTTATTGTCAAGAAGAAGAGCAACTGCTTGTCTAACACTCATCTCCCATGAATCAAGTATGTGAGACACCGTAAAACGAACCGGCATTAACATCATTCTCGACTCAAATACATCTTTGACGCACATGAGAAACGACGTGCCACCATAATCGTTGGAAGAAATTATGCATGCCGGATTGGCAGGTGGATAATTCTCATAGACGACAATATTAATTGGCGGTACACAAGGCAGGTTTTTATCATCCAACCAACATAACAAGCGTATACAGGATACTCCACTCGGACGTACAGGATCTAAAGACACCTAGAAAATAAAAAAGCAAATATTTTAATAGAAAAAGTAATATTGTGATGGCAAAATATTGATATCATCTTATTATATTTTACTATCAAATATAATATATACTTTACTTTGAAACGTTGATCAAGTCGTGCAATCTCTCCTTCTAACGCTTTGGGTATGATACTTTGAACTTCATTAGCATTTTCATTCCCCATGTATGGAGGCGGCGATCTTCGGACACAGCCAATAAATGATTTAATAATTTAATATTACAAAACAATCCCAACGATCCTATTTTTTAAACGAGCAAAAATAACTTACATGGGTCGTCTCTGGCCTATCATAAACTCAATACAAGGTGCAAATGTTCTATGAAGCGTATGGTTAAAATTTGGAGATTGTATCATTGACCCAATAACCTCTATCAATGGATGCACTTCTCTCATTGTAGACAATTGTGGTGGAGGCACACTACCACCTTCTCCCTAATTATGTTAGTAATAACAGTGTTAAATATAATGCAAATCAATCAGAACAAAATTTATAAAAAAAATAGAAGTAAATTACTCTGCTCAAATCTAATTTTTCCAAGGCAACTTCACATTTCAACAAAGTTTCCAAGGGCATCCGTTGAGTTGGTGTTGTCAGTATTTCTAGTAGCTTTTTCATTTTGCTCAATTTTTCAACATCTTTATTATTATATTAAAAAAAATTAATTAAATACATTTCTAATGGTAGACTCGTATACTTATTACCTTCATTTCCAATTCGTGCAATCATTTTACGCAAAGGTTCAATGTACTTGCTTAGTTGTCTCACTTTTTCTCTATACGCTACATCTTCTTGAGCCAGAGGACTTGGACCAGCATTTGATGCTGGATTCATTGGAGTATTTAATGAAGGAACTGAATTTCCTGGAGATGGTACATTGCCTATAAAATAAAATATTTCCTATAGCATTATATATTATATACATACTTAAAAATAAAACAATAATTAAAATTTTAAAAATTCTGTGAATAATACTCAACAATATCAGAGAAAAAAAAAAGAGTAATTTAAAAATAACTTACCAATTGATCTAATTGGTCCACTCATTTGGCCACTCGGAGTTAGTTGAGAACCACCTGGCGAAGCGATCATTTGATTCCTATAAAGTAAAAAGTCATATAAATAATAATTAATCAAAAAAAAAAAAATTGTAAAATATATTAGTAAAATTACAAAAACTAATTGCAGAATTTAAAAATTAATAAGAATGTTTTTCACTATTAGTGTTTTTATTACTACAACCATAACAAGGAAAAGATTGTTCACTCATTAGACTACCAATATTATATTTAATTAAAGTACAAATATTTACCCAGAAGGAAGACCATTAACAGGAGATTGTTGAGGTGATGAAGGACTATTGTGACTAAGAAATTGATTAGTCCCCACAGACCTTGGTGGTCCTGTTGGATATCCTCCAACTACTGGCTGATTAGGAATCATCATTACATTTTCTGGGCCACCACCAGGCATCTATTTTCGTGTAAAATAAATAAACATTTGCATATTTTATGTAAATTTTTTTTTTTTTTTTACAAATTATTATTAATAAATATCACTATTGATAAACCTAAAACCAAAAAAGTTAGCAAACAACTCTTTGAATACATTGCATTACTATACAAAATAAGAAATTAACTTTTGAAATTGATATGAAGAGGAAAAAATAAACAAATAATGAAAACAATTTTATTGTATTTTAAGAATGCTAAATTTTTGGAAGTAAAATTCATTATTTTATTAACAATTTTAATATATTTACTGATTGATCACTAATAACTCCTTTTATTATAATTGTAAATCATAAGAAAACTAATGTTAACCGTTATATATAAATTTGATGGGTAAAATTATAATAAAAATAATTTAAATATTATGAATCACATAAAAATATTTCTAACATAGTCCAATATGCTGGATATATGTGATGACCTTAACATTTATATCTACGTGTAAAATGAAACATATCATAACAAAGAGATGAACATAGATTCAACAAAATATAAAACATAAACATTTTTTTATTCCCAAGCAGTAACATACATTTCATAAAGATAAATAATAATAATAACATTATTTGAACTGAAAACAATCCTAAAAACCGCTCAATTTTTTTATAATAAAATATATTTAAATTTTAAAAGGTAAAGACTGATTTTATTTTCATTGTAATTACAAGGCAAAAAAAAATTATAAATACTTTTCTTTGTTGCATACGACCCATTGAATTTGGTGGTATATTACCAGGAACAACCCCAGGCATACCCTGCCCAGGCATCCCTGGTCCAGGCATTTGTACAGGCATATTTTGCATTGGTGGACCACCCATTACTGAAGACATAGGCATAGAAGCCCCTTGTACCATTTGATTTCCTATAGGAACTGCATTGGGATTTTGCATCATTGGCCCTTGACTCATTGGACCTTGACCCATGGGGCCAGATCCAACTGGTCTTAATGGAGGTCCTTGGTTCATTTGACCCGGTCCCATAGTCATGGGACCAGGTAATTTGTTCTGAGTTTGCGGACGATTGCTCAATGTCTGTAACACTAAAATCAAAATGACCATTTTATAATATTTCCATTGATTGTTTGAACTATTTACGTGTCGTTGCATTAACAGGACCGGGATTCTGGTTCATGTTCATCATTTGATTATTACCCCCTAAGTAAAAAACAAAAATCACGGTTTATAATACAAGCTGTTCGATTATTAGAATGAATATTGTTGTACTTTTATAATTACTTACTCATATCTCTACCGCCCACGTGTAACAATAAACGAGCGACGAAACTTAAATATTCATCCTAAAAAAACACATATGAAGTTTAATTTCAATACTATAACATACTATCTAAAACAATTAAGCACATAAATATTTATTTTACTGTACATTTGTTCTCAGACTAAATGGCATTGAGAAAAAAATTCAATATAATAGATTACAGTGCTTTTAAAGAATTAAATGTAAAAACTGAGACTAACGATAACGATAAAAATAATAAACTGTAATAAAAAGAAAAAAAAATATATATATAATTAAAATTAAAAATAATTTAATCTTCATGCATATAACCTATAATTTTGGGAATGATATTAGATGTATATGTAAACCTAATCAAAATACTCTCATAATATATAAATACAAATATATTTGTATATACATATTTTTAAAAATAGTCTATTATGGTTCGAGCAATAATAAATATTTCGTAAGATATCAAAATTATAAGTATAAATAATTTATAAAATTAAAGTAAATATGTCAGCAACTTTTATAAATTAAGCATAATAACTAGACCGCCGATTAATCAGACTAGGCAAGTTTTATAAACATTTTTATATTATTTGATATGTATACATTGGTGAATTATTATACTATAATTTAATTACAATAAATATATAATACACAACACTTATCGATTTTTCGATAAGATGTCGTTGAATCGTTTGCATGGGCCGGGCTCAAACAAAAATAATATCTATTGTTATTTCTGTTGTCTCGATCAGGGATTCTGCAATGTACATGTTAAAATATTAATTTATTCTATAAAAACGACCGAATCGCGATAATAAATAACGATATTCGTCTACGAATAGCTACTACTTTTGCATTATAGATATTCACATAACTATTTATTATTCAAGTTACACTGTTATTTATAACGGAATAAACTATTGAAATTAAATCAGCAAATGCGTTCACTTACTTTGCTCTTAGCTTTCAAGAATACGTGACTTTCCATTTCCAAACTGTTCTTTGTAGTGGGCATTCCCGCTTGTGCAATAGCCTCGTCGCTAAACATAAATTAAATAAAATCAAAATTATGTTAATGCGATCGTCGATGCAAATAGTTCAGTGTACAAACATACATTTTGTTGACGACGTTTTGCCGAAAGCTCGAAGTACGCCAAGTATCATCGTCGCCGCTCATGACTAATGACGGTCAAACACAGTGCTAATTTAAAAAAACACCGAAACGGCCAAAATTACTTTTTATAACGTATCGCGGAAATCGTTTCAATGGAAATTTTCACGGTTATCCGCGAGCTCATCAGTCGCGTACAACGGTAAAATATTTTTTACGACGAGTAATTGTCGCTGATATTCAAAATCGGAAAACGGAATCCGATGAAATTAAAAACAATTGGAATTCACCAAATTATCAAAAAATTTATTTTCAGATATTCGACGTTTCGCTTTACAGTCAAACGAAAGCCACTAAAGTAAACACGAAAGTCCGTCATAATCATAATATTATAAGTATAGTTTATCAAACGTTTTCTTTTTTTAGGGTTATTCTTCACTACAAAAACAACTGAACGCGGCGTAACGAAACAATTATCACATAATATTTATCTACGTACGTACATATTCGGCGATAATAAAATAACATACGAATTTCGCGGGCCGCACGTGTTTTTGTGATAACCCCGATGGGAAAAATAATAAAATATAACGATAATATTATTCGAACGCCCGGGGGGGCCAGTGTTATGCGTTATGCGATTTAAATCCTTTGGAAACCGAGCGTTACGCTGAAGATTTCACTCGCGTTCCGTTCAAAATGTTTTCGCATAGAGACGTGGGCGAATCGAATTCGTTCAAATCCGTATCGTTGATTAACACTGTTACATGCGTCAAGTTCATCGGCCGTTTCCTATTAGCCGGTGAGTCGTTTGTTGTTCAGTGGGTTCGACTACGACGCCTGTAATTTATTTTCACCGTTACAGGCGTTGGCAACGTTTTGGCCATCTACAACACGGATACGTGTCGGTTGTGCGGACGTAGAAAAATTTTCGATACAGCCACAATACACGGTGTTCAGTTCAGTGTCGAAGAAACTCTGGCGGCAATACACGGCGAAAAATATGTGGCTATTTATAAAGTGGATACTCGAATTGATTTTACGTAATTACAGTGGTATTATTACTGGTTTTCTGTAGACTATGCGTCTAATCGACTGCGCATTTATTTGTCTAGCATGAAATTCGATTGTATTCTAATAACTACCGATTGGGTCTGTAACGTTTTGTGGACAAACTCCAATATATTATTAACGATTTCAGCGCATAACGTGGCGACAATCTGGAGTTACGACCTTAAAAGGGAAATCCGTTCTTCAAGTTGCGATGAACGATGTATATTGTATCCTTTATAGTACGATTATAACGTAATAAGTAATGAAATAATTTAATTAATACGCCGTGAGAAATACTAACGAATAATTATCCGAACAATTTCAAAAAAAAATACACTGCAATGTAATGTGCTATTGCTTAGTAGGTATATCCTATTTGTATAAATTATCAGATATTCAGCAACGGCATTAGGAAAAGACGAAAAAAACATTATTGTGTTTTCAGGAACAGTTTTCAGGGAAATAGTAATTTGGAGTCCTTTTAGAAGATCCAGTGGTTCAAATATTCTACATAGATTAAGAAAACACGAAGTAAAATTTACATATATATATATACATTTTTTTTATCTTTGTAAGAATAACTTAAGCAACTATTATTATTCAATTAGGGTGTTATATTTTCAATCACAGTAAACAAATGTAATTCCATAATAAGTTCTACGTCCGACGACAGAAGTATTATCATCTGGAATGTCGAATCACTCGCTGAACACTGTAATACTTATGATTATTGGAAGTATGCAAAGATTACGCCTGATTATTTATTATATGCGCATAAAGCTAGAGTTTGGAAAAGTATTGTGATGCAGTCTGGTAGTGTTCTGAGCGCTGGAGAAGTAAGAAATTTAATTTATTTTAAAAGTTGTATTGAGTTCCTCTATGAACTTAAACGATTTCTTACATACAATATTTAGGATGGTCAAATATGTCTGAAAACGTCTTCGATGACTTACCAATGGGAAGAGAGCAGAGGTTCGCAGGTTCGTAGTTTAGACTACATGGAAAATAACAGTCTTATAGCTAGTGGATGTACAACTGGGAGTGTTGGATTACGGTCATTGAACGCGATTCCAAACACTGAAATTTTAACCAACTACAAAACAAGCAACCGCTATCCAAAACACTTGGTTGTGTTAAGTAACATGGGTACATATGTACTTTATTCTGATGGACATGTCGTCTTATACAAAAATAATGTCAGTTGTGATATCTACCAGAACAATATTTTGTGTTGTGCTCTGACAATGGTGAAATCCCTATGTGAGACTAAGATTATTTTTACAACTAGCAGTGGGCATATTATCATTCTAAAAAGTAAATACTATTATTTTGTCAATTAATAATTATGATTTTGTTCTAAATTTGTAGTTTGTTCTATAGTTACGAATGAAAAATGTGTTCAAATAATTGTCAATAAAATTTCTCCAGTGAAAATTGTTTCTACAATTTGGCTAAATAATTGTCAAATACTTGTATGTTGTGAAGGAAATACTGTTAATCTTTATCAAGTCTATGAAAGTAAAACTATTTCAGTAAAATTTTTTTTTTTATTAATATTTATTTGTATTTGTGGGTATGTGTTACAGATCTAGAATTAAATCATTTAGATACATTTTGTATTAATTCAAAAATAAGCTCTTGGATAACAGTTGCTGTGATTATTAAGGGACTGATCTTTGCCGGCAGTAATGAAGGGTCTATTTACTTGTACAAGTTAAATCAGCGAGTAAATTATTCTAAAATTAATTTAATAACAATATTATGTACAACGTTTTACGTTTTACCCTGTGTTTGATTTTAAATTATAATTATTATTTGCATTATATTCGTTAATTAAAAATGAAAATACAATTTTAGGAAGCATTACAAGTATTCAGTAGAATTCACAGTTTTGCTGGTGTTACAGCAATGTGGACACATGAGAAGTTTTCTGATTATACAGTTGTTAGTTCCGTTGGACGAGATGGTCATCACAGATATTGGAATGTTTGTACAAAAACGGAAACAGTGTTTGAAATACGTTGTGAAATATTACCTACAAAATGGCCATTTATAATAACAGTTTCCAGTGTTCACGGACTGTTGATTTGTGGTTTTAAAGAAGTATAATATTAACATTTTCAAATTTAATATATTCATATTATCTGAAAATAGCATTTTTCGTTGTCTTAGAACAATTTAATTGTTTACAGTTCAGTAGAACAAAGGGTTTTAGCTAATGTTCATTGTGGTGGCGGTCACAGAGCATGGGACTTGACATTTATCAATGATTGTGATTCAATATATTTTGTTTGTAGCTCGTCAAATAGTAAATTAGAATTAAATAAAATTCCTCTACATGGGCAACGTATACTTTTGGTGAATAACATTAACAACTGTTTTTTAATATATATTTTCAAATTACTTTATGTTTAAAAATGTATTAAAGTAAAATATTATTTAATTGTCTTATGTACATACTTATAATATGTTTTAGAAAGGTTTTCATTCAATGATCATTAATTCCATGGCACAAATTCATGATGATTTAATGGTATCCGGCAGTGATGATACCACTGTACGATTGACACGTTTTAATAATGATGTTGTCAATTTGTTAACACTACGTAGTCATATATCATCTGTCCGTTCGATATCTTGTCTTATGTTACAACGTAATTTATACATTATTGTAACGGTTGGTGGTAGAGCTCAATTAAAAATCTGGACTTTAAATATTACAGATAACGGTTAGTAAAGATTAGTAATATATAACATTATTATTCAGCAATTATATTATGCTTATTTCAGCTGTTTACTGTGAAGAGTCAGTGTCACATTTGTTAAAAAGTAAACAAGAAAAAAGGCCATGGAGATCGGTAGTGCCTTCAAATGAAGGCGAGACCCGATTCATGGATGTTTGTGTTCAGTATACTAAATCAAAATCAATTTTAATTGCTGTTGGGTGTTCTGATGCGATCCTTAGGTAATATAAATATACAAATTATGCGTATATTTTGTTTAAAACAAAGATCATTTAATTGTTTACTATTTTCATTATTTTATTATTGTTTATTTATTTTATAAAATAAATGTAAATTTATGTATTATATGGTATATATATTTTTTTTTTGCACATGACACAATAATTAATTGCGAGTAAAAATTAAATTAAACACCCTTTTGTAATTGATATTCATTGAATATTCATTAAACTATAATGAAAAAAATTCAAATATGTAAATAATTTAAAGGTGTACTTAGTACACAATTTTTTAGTGCATAATTTAAACGAATGTAAAAAATAATGAAATTTATATTAAATTTTTGTTTATTAAATTTCTAAGTGTTTACTTTTAAAATTTCAGGTTATACAATTATGATGTAAATAATAAAGCTTTGAGTTTAATTGAAGAGGGTTTGGATTGCAACAACTGTATATTAAAGATATTAAAAGTTCAACTGAACATTAGTCATTATGTTTTGACTACTGATACAAAAGGTTATGTATACCTGTGGGATGTTTCAAAATATATCGACAACAATGGAGTGGAGTCTTGTTTTGTACCAAAATACAAACATCATTTACACCAATCCGGTATTAACTGTTGCGATTGGTTAGAGTTAGAAAATGAGTATAAATTATTAACAACTGGCGGTGACGACCAATGTTTAATTTTATCGGTTTTTCATTACAAGGATATTATACAATTGTTTTGTAATGTTTCTATTTCCGTCCACTATTCTCAAGTAACAGGTGATTTGTGATAATTATCAATTTTTTTTTATTTCTCAAATATAGCATGTATTTCTGTTTGAAATATCTTTTAGGTGTAAAAACATTCAACAGATTTGTTATAAGTGCTTCTATAGATCAGAAAATAATTTTTTCTGCATGGAATTGCAATTTGAAATCTAAAACCATAGAAATATCACCATTGATGTCATATTTTACAACAGTTGCAGATATTCATGGTTTAATAGCTCAACAAGTTGAGTAAGTATGAGTAATAAAAAAAAAAATTAAATTTACCTATATTTTGGCTTGAACATATGGCTTTTATAACTAAAAATAAATTAGTTAAATTTTTTAATTGCTTATTAAATAATAATTGAAAAATTTTGAATATTTCCAAAAATTGTTTAAATATATTTATTTTTTATTTTATTGCTATATATTTTCCCCATAGTAAAACTAAGCTTTGTACAAAAATTCTCAATTGGTATTTTTAAGTTTAATCATACGGATTTCTATAAACTTTCATTTGCATGCATATAAGTGTAAATATGTATTGTATGTATATATATATATTATTGTTTTACCGACAAAACAAAAATATATTTTTTTGTATGTATTGATAAATTACGAATAATACAAACTCGTAGTTTGTTCATACTTGGAGATGTCTTGAACTTAACTCGTGTAAGAATTTATAGAATCATTAGATTCAATAAAATGTTAGAACAATATAGTAAATTGTTCTTTTTTAATTTTTATATATTATGTTTAATAGTTTTGTAAACAAAACCAACAATAAAAGATCTATTAGATTTGTATTCAAAATAATTGGATTAATTGCAATATTGCCCTCGTGATGATTTTGATTATGCTGTTGTGCTGTTTATTAGATTACATTTTCTGGTGTACCAGGTATTTATATATATGTTATTGAAGAGTAATTGAATTTGTATTGAATTGTTTTTCGTAAAAAAACTTGGGATCACAGAATTTATATTTATTTAGGTAATCATTTGTTTGCTATTCTTTGTAAATCGATTCATCCAGAATGTCAGTGTCCATTTAAAAATAAATTTTTGCGGTTGTATTGCAAATTTTACAGTTGCATGTAAATGACGAATGTGGAATATCTTCAAACTAAAAACTAATTTCGGTTTAAATAAAACAAATATTTCTAACATATCGTTATAACTTAGCATAACATAATGTTATAACAGTTTAAAATAATAATTTTGTTTAAATAATTGTTCGTTGGTATCAAATATTGTTGATTTTGCGTTTATATTTTTTAATCCTATTACGTCATTTGATTTTTACTATTAAATTCGTAAAAATCAACAGTTTCGTGCTACATACTATTAGGATATTTATATTTTAATATATAGTGTTGAATTTTAATCATTTTACATTTAACAAGATCAGAACATTTTGGGGGGGTTTTTTTACGGTTAAATCAATTTATCAATTTTATTATTATTATTATTATTATTAAAATTAAAGAAAACGAGATATTATATTATTTAAAGACAAATCATCGATATTGAATTTTTGAGAAACAATAAGTTTCAATTTAAGTGTCCATAATGTTTAAATATTTGTTTGTTTTTACATGAATGTGTACTATGATTTCTACGAGTATTTTTGTACGAACAAAACGATATTGAGATGTTTATTATTTTATCATTTCGCGATTACAAAAATTATCATTAAGTTTCATTAGGTGTTCATTGTAAATTGTTATTTGTTGAATTTCTATACAGTCCTATGTTCGCGGTCGTCGGTGAATTTTGTTATTGTTTTGCATGATCCCTCAACTGGAAAATAATTATTATACTGGTCCACCCCGTATATATATATTTAGATATTTTAATAAAATTTCGTTAAAGGACTTAATGAAGAAACTATCTCTCATAATTATTAACTGTGGTGATTACGAACATCCGTTTTCAATGAAAACTTTCCTGTCGCACGAGTACGAAAAAAAAAAAAGAAAAAAAATTGCCTACGAAATATCAGATGATTCCGTGAGAGACGATCCATCACTATTTTCATCGTATAAAATTATTAATATGTTTAAATATAATAATAACGGTTACGATTACTTGACGGTTTTTAATGATGAAAAACATGGGGATTACTGCGTGCCGATTTTTCGGGCCTTGACTTTAAAACCCTTCCGATAGAATTCAAAACCTTTTACCATTAGAGCTACTTGCAGTAAATCTACTCTGATAAGCGGAAGGAAAATACATTTTTCTTCTTGTACTCGTAATAATTGTATTATTTGAAGTGCATAGTGGACAACGAACGGCATTTTCCCCGTTGATCTTTTTGCCTGTCCCACCCATGTCGACAAGACATTGCAAAACACTAGCGTATATGCTTTTTTTATTATATTCCACGCGTTTAAAGTAGAAAAAATACAGGCAGGTGTGTCTGCTGACAAGAAACTCGCACACGCGCATAATACGTGTAATTACGTAATTATTACGTGTATAATAATAATAATAATAATAATAATAAATGATGGTAAATAATACCCATACGACTTATAGGATTATTCGTTTTCGAAGGTCTCCGATTATTATTATGATTTTTTTTTTAGTCTTGTTTTTACCGCATTCGAATATTGGACGATACGCACGATCGATGTCGCGTTATCTTCAAAATAAATAACATATGTTTAAATATTACTCGCGTTTTATTCGGCGATAATACTTTATCGGTGTCCGTAATAGTTTTCACGGTGTTTTTAGTGATTTTTATTTTTAATTCCAATGTATTATTGTGATCGTATCGCGAAAGCTTAAACGGATTTCTTATATAATTATACGGATTTCTTATATCGATCTGCGGACACTTACGTGAACATTGCGGTATAACATAAGACGTGTAAGGCTTTCAAAAAAAACATACTTAAATTCACGTTTAGCATATTAGTTTATACGGATTTTTTTTTTTTTTTTTATTTGTAATTCGTCGTCGTCGTCGTCACGCTTCTTTTTGTAGACCAATCACGTTGCTAAATAATCACGATTCACTAACAAAATCAATACGGTTTTAATCTACCGACAACATTTGTCCCCGGGTTGAACACGGCAATACGTTTTTGATAACGTCTTGAGTGAACGGTCCAAGTAGACCGAGTATAATATTCATCGTGGTGTTTATAGCACAAGACACGTGCAGGACATTTTAGACGAGTGTAGAATACGGTTTTCCTTTGATTACGCCGTCGTAATAATATGTTTGCATCGTGTGACCGAAAAGTGGAAACTCTATTACATTTTCGGTTTGACCGATAATATTGGAATTGAAAAGAAAAAAAAACCCCTCCATATTGATTTATATCTCCGAAGGTGGCGCGAACAAATAACAAACGGCGAGAAGAATTTCTCTGGAAAATCAATTTTAAAATCGATGGCATTCGACACCGGGGACGATTTTTTTTTATTCAATGGACAAAACCGTGTGTTGTTCTCTGCGATTCGACCTTGCGTTCTGTTCATTTGGCTCTGGTGCCGGTATTCTCCGTAATATACACGTGTAAAATGATTCGAAACGTGCTAATTATTTTAATGACATTACCACGCGGTTAATATGAACACCGTTTAAATTCGACGCGTAAACGATTTCTAACAATTAATCGTCGATTATTATTATTATTATTATTTTAATACGGTACATTATTCTATTAAGTATTACAACCGTCGTACCGGAACAAGCGAGAAGAAAGTTTTGGTGGAAATCGCGATTTGGCCACCGTTTAGCCCTGAATGAATTCAAATAGTACGATATTAATTATATTATAGTAATTTGCGTGCAAAATTATGGTTCTTCAATACGATTTTCAAAAAAAAAAATATATATATATCGATCTAATTGTACTGTATTGTAATGCACGTAAGAATAGAATACGTAATATTTACACGCGGTTAAAATATACGATAATGATAAATCGTTATTTTACATATTTTCGTGGCGAGAGTAAAATTTCTCAAACTTCTTTGATCCTATTTGAGAGATTTCAATATTCGATTTCATTTCGGCCCCGTTTGGGGGGCGGTTCATCGAGTCTAAAATGCGCGCGCTGTTCTACAGGAAAAATTTTTTTTTTTTAATTTCGTTTTCAATTAATTTTAAACCGACTGAAACGGAGTATACTTAGTTCTAAATATTCATTTATTCTTTGTGTTTTTTTTTTTTTTTTATATATATAAAATATAGGTTATCGTAATCGTTTTACCGTATGACAACTTGTCATTGACAAGTGTAAAATAAACGATTTTCTCGATTCGATTCCGAAGTGTTGATTGAACTTTTCGACGCAAGTTTCATAGTTTTCTATAGTCGATGAAATATATTAACAACGAGCGACACTGTGCTCGTTATAGGGACATTTCATTCATATAAAATATATGCATAATATTTATGTGTTCGTCTCGATATGACGATGATGTATTATATTACTGCCCAAGTCTTACGAACAATCCGCTTTTGACTGTATTTGACGTACACATTTTGACGACGTGCAAATAAACGTGATGATAATAATATTATTATTCGCGTGTAAGAATAAGACGATATTTAAAAAAATAAATAAATAAAGTTCGTTTCCTATTTCATTTATTTGACTTCTCTCCGGTCGTTTATCTACAATCGTTCAAATACCGTTAATTAATTACAAAATATATATATGTTGTACCTAAACCTGTGTTATATCAAAAACGATACATTCGGTCGGAAATCGTGTTCTCGACGAATACAACTCTGTTATAATAACGTAAACGAACGCTCGTGAAACCGTTTTAATAACGAATTGTCGGCTTGGACGTTGTTCTTTTCACAATATTTATTCTTTCTATTTGTGTTCGTCGTTAAAAGTGATCTAAAACGTATTAGTACGAGTTTTTAGCGTTTTTATATTATGCGATTTTCAATTTCACTGCAATTTTTCTTCACGATTTCAAAACAATAATATCGATTATTTCTATATTATAAGCATTTTTCCGGTTTTAAATTGTATTTAACATCTCTACGAAATGTTATACACCTGTTACGTTAAATATAATAAATTATTTCACTCGCGTACTTGTTCAAGTAATTTTATATTTTTTTTAGTAAATCGTGCAGCGTTAAGCTGACGATTATGATCGGAATAATATCTTGGATACCATGAGCGGACAGGCACTTTTTGGCCTACCGGGAAATATTAAGTGTCCCATACTAAATACAAAACTAAAATTATTTTTTGTCTAAATTTAATATAATATATATATATATATATTTTTTTTGTATATAGTTTTAAATTAATAACATTTTACTTAATATTGATCGTCGTTTAGTTATATTAATTATATGTTGCGAATCAGTTTTGTTTTTTTTTTTAGTTTTTTTATCGTGAGCACATTTATTTAATTCTTCTTTTTCTCTTCCTTTCGCTGCCGCCGCGCCACTTGGACACTGTCGTTTGTACATTATTCAATAATCTTTATTATATTGAAAGTACACACCATAGAATGGAAATTGAATAAACACAAAATATGTACGCCGCACACGGTACAGAATTACACAAATATAAAACGATCGCGCACTTGACGGACTAATCGCAAAGGAGTACGCCATGTCTCTACGCATTGATATTAAGGTAGATTTACACTATACGGAACGTCACATCAAAATCGTCAGCCATTCACATTTCACCGCGTCAGAATCGAAAAACGCCACGGAAATATTACCGACGTGACACACGATATGGTGATGGTGGTGCACTTGCTCGCTGCTCTGAGTTCTGTCCATATTAATGATTTGTGTTGATTATCGCTGTATTTGTGTGTGACGTGTCGTAGAGAGTTCGTTATATCGACGAACTTATTCAATTAAACATTTAATCATTCACAATATATTATAATATTGTAAAGTATTGTTACAATTTAACATTAACGCGACAATGTATAATGATATTAAAAAAAAAACGATCTGATTTTGACGCGCACGGTCCCCCGTTCGCGCATTCGCACTATTCGTTCGGGACAAGAACGAACAACAGGCACACCGCCGTCAAGGTAAAAACAAACGATTTTGATTTACGTCGTTCCGTGACGTTGTTGACGTTCCGTGTAGTGTGAATCGTCGACGTTTTAAAAGGCGGCGACGGTGCGATGTCGGCAATCGCCGTCGCCGTGTGACACGGGCCCGTTGATAAATAATATCATGCGTCGGACAACCCGCCGACGTTAATTATCCGCGAGTTGTGTATTATTATTATTATACAGGGCGTTCCAAAATGATTCATCCGATTTTAATAGGCTATAAATATTGTTTCTGTAATTCGAGGTAAACGAAGCAACACAACCGTCTGAAAGGTGGTGTTATCGAGTTTTTATCGATTGCCGATAATGTGCAGTTTAATCGTGTGGCGTAACTTGATTAGTTGTAATCGAAATGTCAACCGAGCAACAAAAGGCGTTTTGTGTGCTCTGCTTTGAGAAGTGCGAGTCCGTTATTACCGTGCAGCGTGATTTTCGACGAAAGTTTCTCCAACAGCCCAGAGTATTCGAAGATGGCATAAAACCTTCCAAGAAACCGGTTGCTTATGTAAAGGGAAGTCATCCGGTAGGCCAAGAACTTCGGACGGAAATGTCGAACGAATTCGACAAAGTTTTGTGAGAAGTCCACAGAAATCAGTTCGTCAAGCCACGCAGAGAACTTGCTGTTCAACCGACAACAGTTTGGCGTGTGTTGCGATCGATCGGTCGCTAATGACGCTACATTTTGTCCATGGCCGCCGGATCTTGCAATCTGTGATGTTTTTCTCTGGGGTTACATAAAAAGCACTGTTTATGTACCTCCCCGTCCAAAAAAGATCTTGACGAATTGAAAAATCGCATTGCAGACGCCATCAACTCGGTTACAGTCGACATGCTTCAACAGGTTTATGAGAAATTTGAATATCGCTTAGATGTGTGTCGTGCAAGTATAAGGGGGGGGGTTCACATCGAACATTTATAAGCATTGTACCTAAAACTCAAAATAATCCATTAAAATGTAAAATTTATTCTAATCTGATTAATCAAATTTTACGATAAATATGATTTTTTTTGAAATCGGATGAATCATTTTGGAACGCCCTGTATTACCGCGCGCGCGTGTGTTGTCCGCCATTCACTACAATGTATTTCGATAGAAATTTCTTATCGCGCGGTAAAGTCAAGGTGCGCAACGGCGTTAGGTTAGGTGCGTACACGCGTAGAGGAGATCCTCGAGTGTAAATCCCCGGGGCCCGGCCTCAAGGAAACGCCTCGTCGCCGCACGTCCGGAAAGTACTCGAGGATTTTGTCCATATCGGCGCGTGCCCGATAAACCCCAACCGGCCAGTGTGACAAAAATTTTGGTAACAAAATAAAAAAATAAAAACACGTTTAATGATAATAGTAGTGATATTGCGTGAATTCTCAAGGCAGACAGACCCCACAGTGCCTCCCACACGCGCGACTTTGAACTGTACACAATTCGGCCTGCGCAGTTTTTCCTCTCGGAATTTCGGAATGGATTTTCGGACCGTGCACGCCGACGTATTCCTCAAGGCCGCCTCTGTACGCACGCGAAGAGGAAATCGTCAAAAACTGAACTGCGCGGTGCAAACCTTGAGGATTTCCTCTACGTCTTTAGTTTTCAAAATATCGCGCGTTAATTTTACCGCGCGACACTGGTGTATTGTGTTTTATTCGTTTCAGTATACTTTACTTTTACTGTAACACGACACATATTACAGACCAAGTGACGACAATTTTATTATTATTACTACTACTACATAGTTCTGCCCTCTTATCATCGTATGTCTTAACACATTTTCACGCTTTCACTCAAAAAAAAAAAAAAAAAACAATTATTTAATTTAAACACAAATATATTTTGAATTTAAGCAAAATTTTAATTAATTATTAATTGTTAAAAGTTTTTCTGCGAGTTAGAAAATGTTTTGCCCCTAAATGTTTATATTCATGCGCTCTAAAGCATTGCAGTATGTTAGCAATGATTGGAAAGCAAGTATTGGACTTTAAACTGTGTCAAACAGACAATTTATATATATATATATATAATTATTATTGACTGAACTCGTGTGAAAATGTTCTCGCTTGTCGATTGATCCGTAGCGATGATATTGTTTTGCATAACATATAATATGATTATACAGCTAAACGTTTTAATAAGCAACACAATCAAAACATAATATCATCAGTGTTTATACGATTATGACGTCGTCATAAAACGGACGCATATACAAATTAATCAAACGAATTATAATTTGTTTAAATATCGTTTCACATATGCTTGCGATATTTCACGTTGTTTACACTCGTTTCATTTTGATATATTGTTTTAAAGATTATTTTTCGTGAAATATTCACGTATATTCACGTCAAATGATCTGTTAATAATAATAATAATAATAATAATAATAATAATAATAATTGATTGATTGATTAATCGAATTCCGGGATGACGAACTGATACGATTCATTTTAATTAATATTAAATATTATTTTCAGTTTTTTTTTCTGTTCGTTTATATTATTATTATTATTATTTCTATGCAAATTAATTCGTAAATCGTTTGTACTATAATATGGATTGCCCGTTTAGGGCAAAAAAAAGTAATCATATAATAAAAAGAGGTATTGTCTTAGAGAAAGTAAAAACAAATTCGTTGATTCCGTTACTTTTTAAAATTTGATAACATAATTTTATTATAATTGTGTTCGAGTCTGTACTATAATATACTAAGTATGTATTATTCCTTGGTCCGTACCATATTATATATATTATGTAACCTAATTGAAAAAAAAATGTTATGTAATAAACGAATTTAATTTAATTTTCTCTTCGATAACAACTTTTCTTTTACTCACCTATCTAATATCTGAGTTTTTCACATTGCAAACGGTGTAGAAGGCGCAGTCTATGTAGTTAATATAGTTAATAGGTCTACGTTGCGCGCATCATGCAAAAACTACTGAAAATATCGAGATGTGGTTTGTTTTCTATTTGTAGAGTAATTTACGTAGATCGTTTTAAGCATAACTGTGACAAATTCTTAAAAATATTAAAAGAAAATTATTAATTTTTGTATTATCGTGGTTACAATGTCACCAACAGTTTTCAAATATTAACAATTTTAACGCGAGCACAAAATGTGTATCTTCAGAGAATGAAGTGGGTAAAATTACGAGGAGAAAATTACTGTCACTTAGCAATTGATAATTTCCTGCAGTTGACCACTCCCTCCCCCCGACTGGTTGTTTAATTTTGTTTTTGAAACGGGATATATTGCTATTTTCCAAAGAACATCGGTCTTGTATAAAGACGTTCTTTTAAGATTCTTTCGTCTGTTACCAGAGGCATATTATTGATTTTCTTAGTTACCGACTTTAGTTGTAAGAATTGTAGAACTTTTTCTCGGTACGATTTGATTGCGTAAAAAATACCGAGGGGCTATGCCATTTATGATGTATACAAAGACAAAGACCGAACAATAATTCAGTACCTAATTTTTTTTTTTTTGATTTTTTGTATAATATCATAAGCGTCATAATCTGGACAACGTTAGAGTATAGAGAAAACAGCGGCTATATATATATTTTATTAACAAATATAAGATGTACGTAATAATTACTTCAACTATAATATAATCGGAAAATTTTGAAAATCGGTCGTTACAATTTTCTTTTATAAATATTTCAAGTTTTTCGCGACAAAGTGTATTTTATTTTCTGGCGGAAAATTACGTTTGTTCAAAACGTTTTTTTTTTTTTTTCCCCCAAATACGTAACTTTCTACGAGATATCGGAGGGAAAAATGTTTGAAGATTTTTTAACCACCCGGGTTATAATTTTTAATAAATTATATTAAAATTGTGTACCGAAGTTCCGCGGAGAATCGTTTTATCGAACGCCGGCAGTGATTTGATGATACTACGTTGCTTTTGAATTTATAGCTCTTTATCCGAGTGAATTCACTTGAGCGACGACATTCACAACACCGCGCGGTTCGCCACCTTTTTTTCTTTCTACTTTTTTTTTTTTTTTTTTTTTTAAAAAAATGCTCAACCGATTGCAGATGTAAGCGCAATTACGTTATTTGAACAATATACGTTTTTCCAGATTGGACACAGTCATTAAAGTGATCGTGTACGGCCAAGGAGTGGAAACGTTTCGCGCAGATATGAGCACAACGACGACTCGGGTACGATCACAATATTGCAAATGCGATAAACAATTAAATAAATAAATAAATAATTAAATAAAGTGTTGTGGCAAAACGCGCGCGCGCGCCACTGCTGCAGCACGCAAGGCGGCGAATGACGTATGAGATGAGTACGGCCGGTTTTCATATATAAATACGACCGTTCGTGTCAATCGTACAACATTATCGTTTTCCCGCGTACGAGATCCGCGCATATTATCCGTTATTATAATCGTTATTATTATTGTCGTGTATGAGTTTGTCGCGGAATTGTTGAAAAAAATTATTGGATAAAATGTCGTCGACAAATTGGTTGTGGTACGACGGTAATCGTCGCGATTGCCGGTCGATAATTTGGCTACTGTGCTACGGTCTCGGTTTCTTCGTGCGGCCGTCTTGCGGCAAAACCGCCGTGGTGCGTTCCGTTTGTATTTATTCGCGCGCGTTCGTTTGCCGTTTTAACGCAATAAATAAATAAATAAAAAAAAAGACACGTTTAAAACGGAAGAAAAAAATTATTTTATCGCCAAACTCCCTCCGGTTTACGTCTCGTTTTAATATTATATATTTTTCTTTTTCGTCGTCAGCCGGCCAACGTAGAACGCGTTACTCCGGCTTTGGAACTCGGCGAAGGTCCGCACTGGCACGCGCCCACGCAGAGCCTGTATTTCGTCGACTTGCACCGGGGAAAAATAAACAGATACCATCCGGGAACTAACGGATTTTTTAACGCCACCATACGTACGTACTCTCTATAAGATATACATGCGAAATTATGTGTTTTATATATTACACGTCGTTCTCGTTGTTTGTCGTCCACAGGTGGCTACGATGACGTGACTCTTGTCATCCCGGTGTACAACAAGACCGACACTTTCGTGGTCGGCCTGGGACCCGCGATCGGCGTCGTCCAATGGGACGGGCGTTCGAACGAAACGAGTCGGCCCAAGCACGTGAGAGTTGTCGACGAAACGCCCGGCAATCGTCTGAACGACGGTAAAGCCGACGTGACCGGTCGCCTTTGGGTCGGTAAGCGTGCGAACGTTAATCTTTCCCCCCCCCCGCGTTTCGAGACCGACCCTCCTAGTATTGCGCGCGTATAAAATGGAAGTTGTTTTTTTTTTTTGGAAAGAAATTTCAAATCTCTTATTTCGTGCTGCAGGATCGATGGGACCGGAGATCGAAGGTAACCCGGGGCATTACTACAAGCATCGGGGATCTCTGTACTCGATAGAACTAGACGGTACCGTCGTCAAACGGTTGACGAACGTTAGCATTTCCAACGGTTTGGCGTGGAGTTTGGATAACAGAACGTTCTACTACGTGGACACGTACAATTTCGCCGTCGAGGCGTACGATTTCGACGTCGTTTCGGGAAATCTAAGTGAGTCGTTCGTGTCGAATATAAATCGACAACGATCAGCTTTATTACTCGTTTATTATTATTATTATTATTGTTATGATAAAGGACTTCTCTCTTTCTCTCTCTCTATAGCTGTAAAAAAGAATACAATTTGGATTTGTTGATAAATATCCAATGAAAATACACGAGTACCCAGGGCCGTATGCGTTAGTGTACCATAGGCGCATTTCGTTTTGCCCCGCCCCCTCCAATATGATTATAAATTAAATTTTATACGACAGTATATTTTTATTTAAAAAAAAAAAAAACTTTAACTTTGGGAACAAAATAACATATTTTTAATAATGAGAAAAGTAGTGAAACCAACGACTTTATTAACTGTAGGATGTTAAAAGGTATTGTAAAATATTATATTTTCTAAAAAGCTTTCTTCCAAGACTTTTCTTTCATTTTTGCACGAACGAACCTTATAGTACTTTATTTAGAATTATTATTTTTTTTGCCGCTCTCCGCCAAACTGCCGTCCCTTCGGCAAATGTTTTTCTTGCCAAATAGATAATACGGCCCGGCAAATCGTAACCTCTTAAGAATTCCACGGTTTTTATTATTATCATACGTTTGAAATTACGCCCACGAAATAACTTTTCATTGTTATTTATATAATATGCGTACCTATATGAGTATAACTTGGATTCAGTACCGACTGATGAACCGTGTGAAGTTTTTACTCTTCTCTCCTTTTTCATTTTTTTTTTTTTCCTTCTCGCTATAACACTAAACAAATACACGTGTAAATTTTAAAAATCCTAACAATGCGACGTGACTTATCAAAATACGATTATTTCACGATGATGTACTGTTGTGTTTTATTGTGTGGCGCAGCTAACGGAAGAGTGATTTTCGATCTGAAGGCTGGAAAAGTTGTTGGAAGTCCAGACGGCATGACGATAGACACAGACGGGAACCTGTGGGTGGCCTGCTTCCACAGCAATCACGTGAGTTTTTCGTTATCTCCGTAATTTCCCGTTGATCGTGATATTTTTTTTTCTTGTTTAAAACACTCGTTTTACTCTTTGGAATACTCGAAACGCGTGTTCATTTTTTTTTTTTTTGTTTTTCTCGTAGATCCTGAAAATCGATCCAAACACCGGAAAACTGTTGACCACCGTCCAGTTACCTGTCTATCAGGTCACTTCCGCCGCGTTCGGAGGTGCCAAATTAGACGAGCTCTACGTGACCACAGCCGGTTATCAGCTGAGCGCTACGCAAAAGTCTAAACGACCGTATTCCGGTGCTCTGTTCCGTGTGACCAACACGGGTTCCACCGGTTTCGCCGGCATTCCCGTCAAAATCCACATGTGTTCGGAGAATCAACTGCACACCGCCGTAGTATAACTGATATTCTTCAGCGTATTAAAAATTAAAAAAAAGTAAATTACAGATGCACGTCATATTCTATTACTAATCCTATGCTAATTCTATCATGTCATAATCATTTTTATATCATAAAAATTTACAATTATACTCGTTTACATTAATTTTGTTTGTATATGTACATAATATATATGATTGCACTTGTTCTATAATTTTTTCCTTCCTTTTAAGCGTTTTAATAAGTAATGAAAAACAATTGTATTATTAATATGTATTTTTAATAAATTATTATTTATTATGGTTATTAAATCTTGAACGAGTAATTTTTTTTTTTTTTGTCTATACTTGTACTATGTCCTACACACATGATTGATGTCTGATGATAAAGCAACCGAGTTGAAAATCCGCGTGTAAGAGTATAATAATATAAAAGTGTTATAATATTTTGTGCGCTATTAGCGTGTACTTAATCGATTATTATTATATTATTACTTATTGTTTTTGGCGATCGATATAAAAATAATCGAAAATACCACAATTGGTTCAAAAACCCAATAGTATTGGATAATCAGACTCCAAATGATTAATATTCTAAACCTTACGGTGTACTTATTGCTATTATTTTTTTTTTCCACAATCGACAAGACAACAAAAAATATTATCTATTGACTCTCGGCAATGCAATTTGAGAGTCGAACCCAACAAAATATTTATACATATTTTACATTTCCATATTATCATTTATTTACATATTTAAATGATGTAAATAATGAACATATTATTTTGCCTCGAATATGAAATTTTATTCATTTTCATAATTTTATTCATAACTAATATAAACAAAAAATAAGTTTAAGAACTACGTGCATAAAATTTATGTATATTTTATGATTTTAAAGTGAAACTTTTGTTTATCTTAATGTTCTGGTAAATATTTCGATAAATTTCGAGACGATACGATTAACAGAATTTACGCACTGCAGATAGCAAATTCAATATACTTAACTTCATTTTGTTGTTTTATTATGATTGTCAGACAGAATATACTAGTTATTATTTTCTGTAAAAAAAAAAAAAAATAAATAAATTGATAAAAAAGGACTAGTAAAAATACTTGACATTAAATGACAAAAATCTAAAATATTTTTTTCCACATAAGAAATGTTTGAAAATTACGCCACTGCACTGTATCGGACTAATAAATAATAATAAATGTTAAAAAAAAATTATTTATTTATTTTCGTTCGTTGCGTTGTTACAGTGACGTTCGCGTTTTAATATCACACATATTATGTAATATTATGTTCGATAATAATGTAGAAATAAGTGTATTAGGTACTCGTTACACAGTTCACGTGCGTGTGTGTATGTGTATTTACCTTAGTTATAATTGTAGATGGATATACTTATATATTCGTACCTATACTATTGTTTGTAAGTCATGAGATCAAGTTTTAACGATGAATCTAAAGAGGTCATCGGAGATTTATTTACTGTAATCTAATAATACGTTTCGCTATTCTTGTTTATACAAACACTGTATGGAAAATATTAATTATGACGATCGAATACCGTTTAGTTAAATCGATTTCTCCTATCTTCTTCTCAAGGCGTAATTTGCTGAATTTAATTGTGCCGGTTTATATATGTACAACAATCCGGAATATGATTACCGTAAATAATTTTATATATATATAAAAAAAAAAAATAATAGTGTACAATTGAATAAATCGTATTTATTTTCCATCGTTCATTAGCGTTTGACTAGGAAATATTTTAATATTTAGATATTTTTATTTTTATTAGATACGTTGCTGACGAAATATTTATGTTCTAGAAACGAAAATTACCACATTAAACGCCTATAAACGCGTAATTATAATATTCTTGTGTATCGTCATTTGTCATACATTCTGTGGCGAATGTTATGTTTCGGAAAAATCGAAAGTACGCGTATATGAAGATTTGATGAGTTTGATAATTGAATCTTTTTCAAGCTAATTCAAGCTTTGCACATTTTTTTGTTTTCATATTGCGCGTCTACACGCACTACAAGTTTGACCGTCCACGTTTTGAGATCCGGATTTTTTCCTAATTAAATTTATGTTTTCTGTAAAGGGGTTTGTAATATTTATAATAAAATAATTGTATAAATTAATATAAAATGCTTTAGTTTTAATTTGTTTTAATAATTTTCTACATACGTAATGGTGCGTATTTCAATTTCAGTAGTTGAAAATACTACTAATATTGTCGCATATGTGTTAGCTTGATAAGTAGCGGCTGTTTCAGAGGCGAGACAAGTGAAGGAGGGCCTCATTTCAAGTTTTAGAGTAAATAATTCTCAATAAGTATATTTATTAGCCCTATTAGTAATCATAAAAAAAGCAAGTATTTTTTCCAAAATAGTTTGTATAAAATCGTCATAACAATAATGCACGTTGCGTTTAAATTATGTAAGTCTATATATATACATATAATGTTATATTGTAAGTGAAAAATAAGTAAAATTTAATCGAGAACAACTATTATATTATGTGATGATGGCAATAATATGCGTTAGAATATCTTATTATTGCATCAGTTAAAGAATAAGTAAATTTGATAAAAGTAATCGTAGAGTTGTTATTTGTTTTGAGAACTAAAACTAGAGAAATAGATATTTTTAGATGATAAAATATTGTTTTGTTAATTAATGGTGGAGTAAAGTAATGGAAAAAGCGTCATTCGAGTATTCGACCATTATTAATAATAATAAATATTCGCTAACTTTTTTCCTTTTTTTCTTTTTTTGTTAAACGTAAATATATATAGGTAGGTACTGACTTCCAATTTTCTAACAGTAATTTCTTACCATTTTGATCCGTAATTCCTTATACTACGCCAATGGAGATAACCTGTGCCTAAATATTTTGCCCGCCGTCGATTCCATAGTGACTATAATAACAATAATAATTATTGTTTGATAATTCTTCAGACGTGTTTATAATGTTTATTCGTTTTCGTTATTTTTATTTTTATTACTACTATTACTACTATAATTTTCCTTTAAATTCCGAACGATTTCCGTCACAGATACTTTTAGAACGTATCCAATATGATTTATTCATTTCGCTTAAAGTTTTTCGTGTATTATATTTGTTATTTTCGTATTTTATTCGTACCGTCGTCGTTGTCGTCGGATAAAACGAATCAGACCGTGAGTTGGCAAAAACAATATAATATAAATTTATGTGAATTATAAACACTGAAATGTCGATTTTTCTCCCGTTTTCACGTGTTTTATAGGTCGTCGACGTAGCGACGTGTCAAATGACCGACGAGAAAATTCAAAAATTACATAATTTAACTAAAGAGGAATTGAATTTGTACGCGACAGCCCAATGGAATTATCAAACAAACAAAAACGAACAGACGACGGAAGAGGCTGTAAGTTACACAATAGGTTAGGAATAAATCGCAACGCAGCCGTAATATTATGCTATCGGCAAATGTAATAATATTACAAAGTAACAAAATTTCGACTACTCGTGTATGTAAGAGCAGTTTACTTATATCAGCTGGTACATACGATGACGTAAACGGCGTTTTAGTAGTGTAAGTAATAGAATATGTAAACCGTGTTCGTTTTAAAATGTCTTATTTTAAATATATATGTATACGTATGTACAGAGTGCGTATAGTAGTCAGCCCGTCAAACTTTTTTGTTCTGTTCAAAAGTTATTTTTTTTTCGATTTTGAGGAAATAAGTTTTGTTAGATTTTCACGCCATAATAAACATATTTGAAATTGTATTTTAATTATAATGAAATAGGAATAAAAAATGAAAAATCGTTTCGCGTTTTTTTTTTCGAAGCAAGAATTAAAATTTTTTCGCAAATTTAATTTTTAGAAATATTTTCCTGTATAAAACTTTTAATTAGATTACGTCGTTAGTTTTTAAATTCATAAAAGGCGATGCCTGCAAGACTTTTGCTGGCGATCTGTGCGCATTATTTCGGTAGCTCCTAGTGCATCGCTATAATGAGGGAAACTAACATTTTATAAACTTCAACAGAGTTACAGAAAATCAAGTTTTTTTTTTTAATAAAAAAAATTTCTAAAAATAAAATTTAATTCATTTTTATTTTTAACTGTAAAATAATGATAATAATAATAACTATATCGCGAGGCTTTAGTAATTATTATTATTATTATTATTATTATTAAAAAAAAAATATTACGGCACCAATGTGGTCGGCATATTTGCGGTCACGACTTTTGGTGCCATTTTGCGGTTGGATTCACCTGCGTATCATTTGCGATCATTTGCTATCATTATATATATATATAATATACTATAAACTGAAAAATGAAGATGTATGAACAATTTAGTGTCGATCAGTTAGGTAGATACTTATTAGAAATTATGGTGACATTATAAATAAATATCTACTTACCACTAAACATTTTGTAAAATAATTTGTAAAATCATAAAAGAAAATTATACACAACTATTTAGAAAAATTGAATATGTCCACATATTCTATTGCATAGTATCATATGCCGATTCAAAATTTCTACTACGAAAAAAATATTACTACGATAATTTTAAGTATCTAACCAATCAACACACCAAGTTGTTCATAAATCTTCTTCATTTTTCAGGTCATTATTGTTATGACCGGAAGTGGCACCAAAACATTTGTGACCACATCTATGCTTACACCAAAAAAAAAAATATACATATATATCGAATAGAAGAAAATTTATTGCGTATCTCATATATTCGTAGAACACTCTGTATGTGTATATATATATATATATATATATAAAGAGAGAGAGAGAGCAAAATGAATATAAATAACGACAAACAAACAATATATAAAAGCTAAGAGGTACTTTATTGAAGTCTTGAAGATAAAAAAGAGCATCATTTCATTTGCCTAGAAAATTATTTCCAAATAATGTACGCATATATAATATGTATTTTACGGATAAAACTAATACAATAATAAAATTATAATTATTTTTATAATAATCTTACCTGAAACGATAAAAAATGCCGTATAGTATCAGCAAAAATCTATGTGAGCTATATAAATCATCATTCTGATTTCAAATCGAACTCAAAATCAGTTCACGAAATTAAAGTTAAAATGTCATATATTTTTGTCGAATTGGAAATATTAACATAATAACATTATTGATAATATATCTTCGTTATGTTCGTGCAGTTTAAAATAAGTAGGTCATGTATACTGTTTAATGTTTATATACATATTATAGTGTACACAGGTACTATATTGAGAATACGTTTGGCAGTGTTAAGTGATTTTAAATTTTAAACGATCGTTCGATATTAATTTCGAAACCTAATAATTGGCAGTGAGATACAAAACAGAATAAAAATTCAATTTAATATTTAAAAACACACACATAAACTGGATAAAAGTAAAATAATCATTTATTAGAATCGTAAAAATTAAATTTTTTCCAAAGTCGTTTAAGTATTTTTATCGACTGCAATATTATTATTATTATTATTATTATTATTATTATTATTATTATTATTATTATTATTATTATTATTATTATTATTATTATTATTATTATCATCATCATTATTATTATAACGTCATTTGATTTCGATTCGTCTTGTGAATATTCCGTAAACAATTTGATAAATATTAATATACTATACTCGTGTATTATAATATTGTGTACGAGTTTATAACATGTTTATATTGTTGTTGTTTTTTTTTTTATTACAATACGAAGAACAATAAACGCAGGAAATGATAAAACGTGTAGAGATAAACGTCGGCCGAGATGGCAGCAAATTACGTTATACTCACATACGCATTATACTTCGACCATCCGCATGAACCAATGTTTACATGTTTTATTGTTATAGTTCATCTCGTATAACATTTTTCGATTTTAATTAATTATTAGAGCCGAGTGTAATCGATATGATATATTGAAAACGCGCGTGTTTAATATTAATATACGCTTTGTAATCATTCAAATTAATCAGTGTGTAAAAAAAAAAGGTTTCATGCGTATTTTGCAATTTGACATATTTTTCGGAGGTACGAGAAAAAAAAAATTGATATCGTCGAGAAGAAAAAGTGCAAATGCATACGAAGATTGGTTTAAATTATTATTTCTTTATTGTTATTAATAGTATTAATATAGTTTTAATCGTCTTGCACGTAACACCTATTTGTTGGATAAAAACCGGTCGAAAACTTTTATTCGATTTTTTTTTTAATTTCCAACGAGTTAACGGACCGGGTATATCATACTCCTCGGAGTGGTTGGGGAGGAGTAGATATGAAAATGACGTTATAATAGTGAAAACACGATTCGCTACAATAATAGTGTGGCACTATGAATCGTAAATCGTAATAGAATTTTTACGGGAATACATATTAAGAGTTTAATAAATTCAACTATATTTATTCGTATGAAGGAAGGGCTTTACAATTAACACTCATTAATTTATATATTAACAGCATATACGTGGTGGATATAAAGGTTAATGTTAAATTGATAAAATTTCTATTAATTAATTATTAAAATTGATAATTATTTTCATTATCTATAATTTGTTGTTAATATTATTTTTAAGTCTAATAACATATTTAAACAGACGGATTGTGACGTAAATAATAAACAATATATTTTTAATCGAATTTCTTTAGTAAATTGCGTTTTTTTTTTTTTTTGTTTGCATTATTTGTGTATACGTCACATTTACTAATATGTTCAGCATGATTTAAAAATCTATCAAAAAAGAAATTTCCTTAAACATAGAAGAAGAATAATATGAATTCTGAAATATAAAAGAGTGGTTAAATTTAATTTTAAAACATTATTTATGTGTTCAGATCATAATACAGATAATAATTAAAAATGAATTATTTTGATTTTGATTGGTTGGAGTACTAAAAAAAAAAAAAAAAAAAAAAAACAATATAACGACATGATGAATATCAATTAATATAATAAAAAACTTAACGAAACAAAATAACAATTGCCATCTTGAATTTAATAATTACGATCATTTTGTAATGAGTTGTATAAATGTATTCTATGTAGTTATTTAACATTAAACGTAGGCTTTTCAAAATTAAAAATCATTAGATATATAAGAGAATTATAAAATTGTTATTATTATATACATTATATTTACTTAAATATATTTAAATATAAAATATTTTGGTAGATATTGTATTATATGAAGAACAAAAGTATATCCATTTAAGTTTTTATTATTATGTATAATTCTCTAACTCTTTTTTTACAATTCCATTATTTAAGTTTAAACCAGTCACAAGAAAATATGAATTGTAAAATAGAAAATTCTGATGTTTCCGCTTCTCGTCTTAATAATTTATAAATTATAATACTTATCTTAATATTGATTATTGAAATAAATATATATATATATATACATATATAATATTGCATACATTTTTTAAATAACATATATATTGTCTACATTTTTAGTTTAAAAAAAAAAAATATATATATATATATATATGTATTTGGAAATAATATCGTATTGGGTCTGATAAGAAAATATCGGTGGCAATTGCGACTAAAATTCTTAATATTATGTACAGATAGTTTTCGAAAAAATCGGATATTATACATTTTATACTATTCTGACATCGAATTTGCCACGGCGCATGGCTAGAAGACAATTGATTCGCAGCTCGTAGTTGTAGTGGAATTATATATACGACGCGCCGTTCGGTCGTCGATTATTTTAATATTATTTCGGAATTCTTCGAATAAACAGAGGGTGTACAAACGGATTTATAATGGGTCGAGTAATATTTTATTATAAATTATGTTTTGCGAGAAGTTTTCTCTGAAATCCGAAACACATGGATAAAGTGTTACGCAAAACTAGGAAGTAACTTGTAACTTACGAGTTATTATTTTTTTCCGCTGACTTTGTAACATACTCGTAACTCTTGTAGTTTGAAAAGTTGAAGCTTATAATATCTTATATTGAATCTTTAGTAAAGAATATTTTAATTATCAAAAGCAACAATGACAATTGGCAATGTTAGCCAGACAGAATAATACAAAGACATATTATAAAAACAGAATATTTTTTATATTTATCTACTAAATAGTATTAATAAAAAAATGTAAACAAATTATTGTAATAATATAATATTATATTTCAGTTTTTTCTTATAATTGTAAAATTTGCAAATAAAATGTAAAATTAAAAACAAAAATTGCAATTAGAAGGATTTGTACTAATCACTATCCTATACCCCTATCCCGTATATTCTTTTTAGAACATAATGTGTATCTATATAAAGTATATTATCTGTCCAAATGAATAACCATGAGGAGTCTGGAGGTTAACATTTTCCAGCCATTTCTCGTGCAAATCGGTACTCGTATTATTTCACGTAATAATAAGCTCTTCTCCAATTATAATTTTACATAAATATATAATATAGTACAGTGTTCTAACGTAATGTGCAATATTAATTTTTCACCTCGGGGTTTTTTGTTCAATTTTATACACTACGTTCGCCTGTTACGCGTTAAACGTGTGCAGAATATAATAAACAGTCTTGGGGAATAACGTAACGCAAGTTACATAATATGCGTAATGAAACGGTAATAATTTTATAATATTGGGTGTAACTTATGAGTTGTCAAATTTTTTCAATAACACTTTTTTTTCTGTTTTAATAATTATAAACGCGTTTATATAGCTGTTTAGTTGTACGATGCGTCGGATATTTTACTTTCAATGTTCGTTAATGCATAGAGACAAATCGATCGAACTTAATATGAATAATTAAACTGTTGGAAAATTGCATATGATAAGCTTAAACTTTGTTTCTAGAAATGTCGCTTCCAATGGCCTACATCCAAAAGTAATGTAATTGAAAAAAAAAATCATTTCACTTGATGATAATTCAATTATTATTTTCAAAACGTAACGTGTATTACGTCATTGGGTTACTCGTGAAATTAATTTCCCAACAGTGGATAATGACATTATAATATATGTTAAACAATATTTCCATCAAACGAATTTTGTTTTCCTTTAATGCCGCCATACTACGCGTATGTCATACGTTTTATAGAGCTCGATTCACTTACTAAAGTCATAGAAATGTATACGTGAATAATCAATTTACGCGATAAATTAATATATATATATAAGTATATGTTGTAATTATTATTATAATTGGATCTACTTGTAATACCGCCTATTCACTGATACAAAGTGCTGTGTAGATTTCTTGAAAAATTACGAAAATAAATACGAACGCATTAATAATTGGAAATCGCGTACTTCAATGTATCACCGTCGCGTGTATTTATTTTTTTACGTATTCGATTTCCAATTAAAAATTACTACGAATGCATATTATATGAGTCGTTTTTAATAGTAAATAATATATGTACCTATATTTGTTTTCATTGTACGCCGCGACGTTATAATAACATAAATAAATAATTTATTTAAATTTGAACAAAACAATTTCTCGTACATTTAGTACTTGTATAAGTAATATCTTATTGTATTCAAACGTTATACGATCAATAAAATTGAGTAAACTGATAATGATAATAATAATAATAAAGTATAGGTCGACATTTGTAGTATTTGTACTGAATTTATTTTCCGGTCATATAGAAATATGCGTGTAGTTATATTATTTGTCGAAAATATGTTTCCCTCGATGTATTTTTCGAGTTTTAAAATTTTACACGTGTAATTTATGTGGATACTGTAATCAATATGCATTAGTGTAAGAATTGCTATTTATTTCTTATTGATGTTCGTAATTGTTTTTTTTACTATTAATAAATATTAAGTATTTGTATTTTGTGGTACAGTGTTATATATATCAATAAAACATATTAAATTACCAACACGTATAAGCAATATAATGTCTATAACCATATTACCTACTATTTTTATACACATATAATAAATATATTAACGATTGAATTTAGTAAACATTTATAATAAGACTACCTGTATACTCGTGTAGTATATTACATTTAAACCGTGAAATATAAAAATTCTATTTCTATTTAATTTGTTTTTAATGCATTATTTTTAAGTTATATTTGCAGCAATTTCTATAAAGCGTTTTTATTGGTTTTCCAGAAATCGTTATCATTCCAAATTTAATGAAAATGCTGGTTTCCTCCATCTGAGTAACCAGAAAACTCTTTATTCGATCCTTTTCGAGAAAATTCTATTTTCGAACTCAACTTACGCCTATAATACTTTACGAAGACTTTGCTCGAAATACTTAATGGAAATCATCTGCTCGCTGACGGTATATAGTCGCGCATGTCCTATACAGTATGTACTGTATAGTGCCACATTTTGTATATCGTCAAAAGTTTATCTTTATTATCTCTCCTCGACAATCGTCATCCCTTTCGTGACTTTGACTTCAGTTTTCTCTATTTATTTCCCTTATTATGACAAGTTCGCCGTTTGCTATTTCCGTAATATCCTGCATCAAGAGAAACAATTTTTCAGCTTCCTTTCCAAACTCCTGTCATAATGCATTCTTAAACCGTTTTCTTTTTCAAAATTCGTAATTTGTTTTGGTTTTTCTCTTTTTTAAAAAATATGGGCTCAATGTGTTTTATTATAATGTAGGTAAGTTTAAAACAAAAATACAAATTGAAAAAATAAATTCAAATGTATAATAATTATTTTTAACATTAAAGTAAATAGTTGTACATTTGTGCAAAATTTATTTCTAAATCGTGCGTAAGAGTTTTTGAGGAGATAAGATAGTGGTTTTCATATAGTTTTACAAGATACAAAAAATTTTTTAACTACATATGAGGCCTAAAAGAAACTAAACTGAATTTCTGGGGAGTAGAGATTTTGTAATAGCAGTTCTGCTGGTAGGACCTTGTAGAGTTTTTACTTTACACCTTTTTTTAAGAATTAAATTATTTTCTTAGTCAGTGTGCCAAATTTCATCGCTGGAGGATTTTTGTTCGGCTAATGTAAATTGTTTGATGATAATTGTATTGTGTGCTCGTCGTTTTACGATCAGATTTCACACACTACTATAACATTTTTTCCCCAGCTGAAATCTACCATTCGATTATTTTTGTATCAAAAGCTATTGGTGACATTTGCTCAAAATATGTCTTCGGCTCTTTGCATGAAGTACAAAGATATGTTACCTATGGTTTATTTTATACGTGACCACGGCGTATTGCAAATGGAACCGAATGATTTTAAGGCAGTAAGTATCGCATTTTAATGTCACGGGCTCTTTGTAATTTTTTTGTTTTTTCATCTTTTTGTATGAACAATAATAATATACCGATTTATGGTTCCTCGAATACCCGAAATTTATAATGTTTGAATTCATGAAAATTTATTAAAGGAAAACGCACGACGACTACTCGTATATATTATTACTGACTGACACTTAAAACGGTCAGTTTGAAAGAAATAATTTATTCATATTTCAGGCCATCATGTTCAAGAGTAAACTGAAAACAATGATCGACGGGTTGATCGTTTGTGGATATGGTAAGACCAACGAACCGTGCGACGTAACAGCTGACGGTAATGACTTGATCGCATTAAATAATTAATACCATTGTAATATTACATTCGCGCAAATTGTATTTCGGCAGTAATTTTATATGGGTAATAATTTTTGGTATTAAAATATTTTTTTCCACGGAGTTTTTTTATAAAACAATACGTACTCTAAATAACGAAAATCGGCCTCGACACGTGTTCACGTTATTTTTTGTAAAATCATATCAAATATATAACAAAATATCCATATAAATGCCTAAGTTTTTATAATATTATTACAACAATAAAGTATTGGGATTTAGTTATATTATTATATTATTTACGTTATACAAATACGTTGATTATCTAATATAAAAAACGATTTTTTTTCTCGTATTTTTGTCGACGGATTTTATAGTCTAATCGAAAAGCACACGATTACGAACGTCAAGTTCTTATTAAAATTAATTGTTTTGAAAAATATGTGTTCATTGATTATTTCTGTTTTTAATTATTATAATCGTTGAAAAATTCTCGATTCTTCCCAATACGTATATCGCATCTATTTTATTATTCGTGCCTTCACCTAAGGTAGGGCATAAGATTTGTGAGTGCATAACCACTACTTCCGTCTCGATCTAAATCCTTCCTATTACACAAATGCACCTTTCATAGCGATGAAGTCGTACGTAATGTTTGTCATACCCTTTTAAATTTTTCATTGATTTTTTCAACGGTACATTTTTTATCATCAACCGTCTTCTTTAATCCGCTGTTCTTTCTAAAATATCAAACTTTTCTCAAATTAACGGTTTAATTTACTTTGATTTTTTTTCTCATTTCCACTATTTCCAATAATCTCTTCAACGTTTAAGACTATTTTTTTTCTCATAATTTACAATGTACTTTATACATTATAACTTATATTTTTATTCTTCTGTAAAAGAAAGAAATAAAGATAAAAAATTATCATAAAAAATTCGACCATATATATATATGTATATCTATTATATATATTTTTATATATAATATAAAAATATAAAAAAAATTTATATTTTAATTTAATTTTTTAATTTTTTGTATTATATTTTTATATATATTATATATACCTACCCATCAAAAAAAATAAATATTTATATACTTCTAATTATTTTATTTATATCTTCTTCTTCTTCAGCTTAACGGTCCGTTCAGAACCACCGCCGCCATCGAAATCTATCTGTCTGATACGCTGACTCTCAGTTAATATTATATAAATTGATCACGTCAAAGCCACAGTATCTACAGCAAGGTTATTTGTTTTTACGAAAGAAAAAACCCCATCTCTACCGTATTATTACCACTCCGCGATAAATTCTATTGCCCTATACGATTTTCCTATTAACTATCCACCACTGCGTATTCTTTTTCTATGCTCATTATTCCTCACTCGTATTCCTGACTTAGCATTATCTATATAATCGGTTAAATTATCTCGGACGTTCAATATTTTCCTGCGCGATTAATTATGTGAATGTGTTAGTTGGGGGGGGGGGAAATCGAATTTTTCTAAAATGTTTTATTGCGTTACATTGAACGTAATGTATCACTATTAACGCACATTGTACGCATACGGCACACATACGGCGGTTTTGCAGAAATTAAGATCATCATGGCGAAATCTTCGGACGTGGTGGAGCTGAAACACTATTGGAAGGCTTGGCACAATCGCACAAGCTTCGACGTGAAAAACGTTTACATGAAATACATAGAACTGTTAAACAATATGGCCAAGCTGAATAGTAATTAGCAATTAGTTATTTAAAATACATGCGTAAAAGTAAAATTACCATCCGACAATGACGTTATTTTCGACGTATTATCCGTCCTAACATTGTAACTTTTCATGAATTTATTTATGTTGTTAATTTTATTTTTTTTAAATTTTTCCCAGAACATAATAACTATTATTTCATATACAAATGAAAGTCTCCGTTTATATGTTTTTCCTTTATAGGATCATAAACCACTCGCGTTAATTGCCACTAAGTTCATAACCATTGAAACGCTCATTTAACTCCCGGATTGAAATCTAACTCGTACCGTCGTTACGTGTTTTTGGAAAAAAAAATTCGAAATCCCGTAGATTATTATTATTATTAGCAGGACACAAAAACTATTTTTTCTCTTACCTGAAAATCCGTTTAATAAACATTTATATATTTAAAAAAACGTATTAAATACATTTGGTGTGTATTGAACATCGTCCGGTTTAAACGTATATGTTAGACTACTAGGAATAACACGATATATACATTAGAACATAATATTTTAAAGGTAGTTATGTGAAATAATTGAAAAGTTACGGGTACAATCTATCGAAATATCAAGCTCAGAGGTACGGAAAGTAAAGAAAAAAGGTTGAGAACCGTTGCCCTAGATGAATGTTTTAGAATCGCGTTACGTGAAAACGTTTACAGTTCACACTGTCGCAGTGATTTATAAAACAAAATCGTGTTTTCTCTTGTTTCGGTGAGCGATTTTCATAAATACACCGATAAACGTTGCATCGATAAATCGAATTCCTATTTCTTCCGAGCGTGTTTACATGTGTGTTTACGTACGAATGAAAGTTGAGAAATGAGGGACTTCGTTAGATTTTTCTAGAAAATATAAAATACTTAATGAAAAACTCATTTGTTTTTAAATAATCTAAAACCGCAGTGCTTTAGACTCGTTGAATTACATTATAAAAACAATTTGATGAAGACTATCAACGCCGGGGCATTATTGTTGTATAAAAACGTTCGCGTTACAGATTTCTCGAACGAGGTCGAGTACTACGCGAAACCGTATCTCGTCGATCCGTGTCACTTGAATGTCGATCAGATGTACGAAGACGTTAAACCGTTGTACGCGCAATTGCACGCTCACGTCCGTAAAATTCTCAGGGACAAATATGGAACAGCCGCCGTGTCTTCGGACGGTCCTATTCCCGTCCATTTGCTGGGTGAGTATTACAGTTTTTTCTTTTTTCCGAAACCGTCTACGCGTTAAAATTATCGTGTTTTTTTTTTCAATATCACGTTTTTAAATAAATATATTTATATGGACGTCGACTTAGCATATTAGAAAAAAATTAATTACACGAATAAGAAAATATAAAACATGTATTTATAATATCGCAAAAACTCGCGATGTATAAAAATGTAAACAGTTTATAAACTGTCATGTTTGTTTAGTAACTGTCATCCTCTTTAAAAAATACTGCAATTCGATTTTTAACGGAAATATTTGTCCGTCCTCTCTGGAATCCTTGTACGAAATCGGACACTTTTCAGTCAAAGAAAGTTCAAATACGTTTTCTATTCTCTGCATCTCACAACGTTCATATCGACCACCCCTCTCACGATTACTCCCTGCCGGTCGACACCAAATTTCAACTTAGTTCATTAGCTGATAGAAAAACTGACATAACATAACCCAAGCCTGATGTTCATTCATAAACAATCATTCAAGTGCTCTATCGTTACTTTCCAAAATAAATTTTAAAGTATTTTCTCATTCTATTAATAACGCTTTAAAATCTAAATAATCCAATTTATTGTATAATATGTCGGGCAAAGAAAAACGCCACCAGATTTGAATTTTATTATAATTATTATTTGTATTGTTTGTTTTCATTTATTTGTATGTATATTTGTTGTTAATTTTCAAGAATTTTATCTACGCCATGTTTGTTGTAAATAATATTGGGCTTCACTTGTCAATAAATAAATAAGTAATCGAAAAACTTTCATTAATCATTAGTTCATTAAAATATTTTCTAAATTTTTTTTTTTATAAGTATTTCGTTTAAAACGAAGGATCGAGATTAGGTCCATACACGAATTGCATCCGAAATGAGTTTTTTCGTTATGAATAATAATATGAATTTAATATTTAATATTGTACACACTCCAATCAAACAAAATAATTTGTTAACCGAGCTTCGTCGCAAACTGTTTCATAGGGTGTTCCAGTGTTTTAAATTAATCCCTTTTATAATACATTTATAAGAGTATGCACATATTTGATATACTCCTATATATATATATTAATGATATTTAACTCGTGTAAATATCATACGAGTATTTTATAATTGAAATAAATCGTTGATTTACGAGTACACGCCGGTTGTACAATCGGATTATATTATTACGAATAAACATAATTTGATGGGAATTTGTCAAATTATATGATATCTGGTTTGTTAAATCGTATCCAACTGAGTACTGTCGTTAAATCTTTTCGATAATATTACACTAATTGGTCGTTAAGCAATAGTAAAATAAATCCGGAAGCCAAAGTAAAACAGTATTAAAAGAACCGGGAATCATAAAAAAAAAAAAAAAACTTAAAACTGTTTAATTAAATGCTTTTCGACGAGACGTGTATTTCCTAATACGCTTATCAATGTATAATGTTATAAAATTGTTATACACAGTAAATGCTAGGTTTGAATAAAAATGTGTTCCGTATTTCTCATAAAATCGATAAATATTATATATTTTTGTATTGAATATTGCGTTACAATCGTAAAATATATTTCGAAATGTCGAAGACTATAAAAATGACTACCATTTAAAATGAAATCGACCAGTTATAGGATATATTTATAGTGGTGTAAATGTCGAATGTAGGTTAAACGCATTTCGTTTCATGAGATTGCGAATTCGCGATTAACCGAAAAATATATTAATTAAAAATAACCCGAGGTACATGCATTTTTTTTTCGTTTTATTCTAAAACAATTTTATATTTTTTATTATTACACAATCTATGCAGTGATTTAATACAATATGATTGTGCTGCATATAGTATATAGCTTAGTAGTATTTAGCTTGTGGATATCCGTTTGAAGAACCGTTCAGTATAGGTAATATGTGGTGATTGTAAATTATTATAAACGCGTACATATTTTTTTTTGATTCCTTAATTTCGTTTTTCTTTTTTTTCTGCATTATATTACGTTAACATTATCATTAAGTTATTATTATTATTATTATTACTGAATCGATGATTGCAAAAACGACACGAGTCACATTTTTTGTGAAATTTAGATATTAGCAAAAACACATGCTAGTCATCTGTTTTTATGTGTTGAGTGAAAAACTTTTATGTATAATCAGTGCATAATATATTTCTACAAGTCAAGTATTCATTTTTAAATAAGAATTTTTTTCAGAATTATTTAAATTATACACTTTTTATCAATTATCCAAAAGTTTTAAAAAATTGACTCATGTCGTTTCTGCAATCATCGCTTCTATTATTATTATTATTATTATTATTATTATTATTATTATTATATTGTATACCTATGTAGTTTTATGATAACGGATTCGAATATTTTTACACGTTGTCAAAATGACTATACAAACTATATAAAATACATTTAAAATAAAAAAAAATCACAAGTATATACTTCAGAATATATCTAGATTAATATACGATTATTATTATTATATATATATATATATATATATATATACAACGAGTTATGTGTGTATATGTGGTAGGGACGTCATCAACAGAAGGATACCTCACCGACCACAATAACCTCGCGCCAGTGCTACATCTAGAAATGTGCAGGGAGAGTACTGTAAACGTATTTTCTCATACATGATACGTTCACACTCGGCGATTGTTATTTAAGAAATATTTTGTTTGTACACAATGTCGATGACATCTATCGACCAGCCGTGTAAACATGAAATTAGTCGTCAAATATCCCTATACAATGGTCTATTTGTATATTACAAAATCAATGATATATTATCTATTAAATGGAAGAGATGGAGTTATATCAAAAATAACTAATAATTTTTTTCCTTTTTTTAAAAAAAAAAACGAATTATTTACAAAATGAATAAACTGTTATATAGTTAATACATACATGAGTACGGTTTAGCCAAGTAATAACTATTTGGGTTTTCGATGGCTATTTTAATGGTCACACATATTTTCAGGATCGGTATTGGGTCAACCGTGGACTAATTTAATATCGAATATGGACGAAAAATTGGTCATACAACCTAACCGCAAAACCGTCTTCAGAATTAAAGTATTATAATTTTATTTATTCGATTAAAAACAAAAATCAACACGAATTCTAATCGAATGTATTATTATTATTATTATTATTATTTGGTCATACAAATACAGAACAAATCTGCGAAACGTTTGTTCGATCAAGCCAAAAAATTCTTTACATCGATTGGCATGGATCACATGCCTAAATGTATTTGGAAAAAATCGGTATTCAATGAAAATGACAATTTTGTCGATTGCACGCCCTCGTCATGGGACATGTACAAAAATAACGATTTCAGGTATTTAATTCTCAGATGAATGAAAATTAAATAAAGATAAATGTAATACGAGCACCCTGTGTCTAAATGGTGGATTACATGCCATTTAATTCGGTCCCGAATTCCGCTGTCCTAAATGTTATGTTACTGTAACATTTTCTAAGTTTCAAAATGAAAAAAATGTTAATATTCCAATGTACTATATATAAATCATTTTCGTTTTAATGAAAAAACAAAAATAAAAAAAATAACGGTTTGCATCCAAAAGAACATTATATAATATTGAAATCAACTTGGAAATTTCAAATCAAATAAATGTAAAATAAAAAAATATAAAAAGGCCATAATTAAAAAACCCAGTGTGCCTTCTTTCATGTTTTTCGTTTATATTAAATTCGAAAACATTTTATAGACATCCAATTCGCGTATGTTAGAGCTGTTTAAAATTTTTAAATAAACGATATTTTCAAATTCCGACGACTGTAACAAATTTGATTTTTGACTTAAAATAGTGATTTCGCTACGAAAATGCGTTAAAAAACAATAAACCGTAATCAAAATAAGTTGTTTGTATTAAAAAACTTAAGAAAAAGAATTGTTTTACATATGTGTGATAGATTTTATGATAAATAACATAAAAATTATTTTAATAAACACGTATATATAACTAAATTTGTTATGCAGCCAAACATCACGCATTGTACGTATTAAATATTATTCATGAAACGTTTGTATGTCTTACAGGATAAAAATGTGTTATCAGAACACGGTTGAAGACGTATACACAATGCACAAACAATTAGGTTTGGTGCACTATTTCTCAAATTATAAAAACCAACCCATCGCGTTTCAACAGATACCAGACGCAGGTGAAGAAATTATATTATAACTATAACAGCAGTGTTTAATTTATATTTAAGTGTGATTGCGTGTGACCTATATATGAATATGACGAATGGTAATATGGATTGTTTTTCTGACAAGCTACACTAATTTTTCGGTTAAAATCTTAAAAAGAACGTAAAAACGGTAAAAAATTAATACAAAAGCAAATATGTTTAAAAACATCACAGCGCGTCCGTCAGTTGTACGATTGTAACGGGGACTGGGAAGAAGCGGTTACATATATAAAAAATTTGCACGCGTTCAGACATTGACAAACAAAATCCACGTGAAGTCCATAATATATTATAATATAATGCCTCCTTTTATTTGGTTTCCGTGTACATATTGGTATATATATGTGTATAAGTACATATTACTTGCGATCCTTCAGAATTTTACAATAATGTTTTATAGGTATTATAAAAGACCACATTCTGTATATAATTAAACTATTTCATTTCGATATTATAATATCTACATGACCGTTATCGATATGCGCGCATACCGTGGAAATCGGGTAATTTATCAAACGTCTAAACAAATAGTCAATTCATATTTTGCATATTATTTAATTATGTATATATATATATAAGGTAACTGTACATTTTCGGTCAGCATTCGAAACGCTTTCTGAGTAATTGGACAAAAAAAAAAAAAAACAGTGTAAATTTACATTAACGTTCTAGAAAACAACATTTTTTTGCGTATAACAAATATATTTACTCGATAAATATATATATATATATAATTACTAATCTAGTATAATTTTTTAACGAATTGAAATCTACGTTAATCAAATGTATTAAAATAATTTGAAACTATTTGCTTTTGAGAATTCGACAATATAAAACAATTTTATTGAATAAAACGTAACGCTTGAAATCATGACTCCAAAGTACAAATTTCATGATGGTTTATTAAAAACGTAAATATATAAACAAACAATTGTAATTTTAAATAAAAATCGGATTCACAATTGGCGTCGCAGTGTTTGTAGACGCCTTGATAAATGCATTGACGTTGTCCGTGCGGTACCAAGACTATATCGACAGATTCGGTGATAGTGAGCAAAGCCGAAACGCGTATCTACTGCGGATCGCGATGAAAAAACTCGCCGTTCTGCCATTCGCTTACGCCGCTGACGTTTGGCATTCGGACGCGGTCAAGAAGATTTTTGCGCCGAAACGCATGAACGATTTTTGGTGGAGCAAAAGGTACGTGTAATGTGTGTCTTTGGGATTGTCGATGATTTAAATATACGGTGGTCGTAGGAAGAAAAGCGTATTGTAAAAACACAAAAGTAATTGAAAAAAAAAAATTATAACATTAAATTCGAACCAACGTGTTATAAAAACAAGAAAAACTTATTTATACACGTACTATACATATGTACAAAAATATAATCTCTGCAGTACAAAAAAAAAAAAAGAAGGTAATTACTAAATAAAAATAGTAACGAGCCGTAGTTGTTGTAGATGTCGTTGGAATGAATTATTTAGGTAAAGTTTTGTTATTAGTATAAATTTAAAAGCAGTGATAAATCATTGCATTTAATAAAACGATTTTGAGTTGGGCTTCGGTGTAACATTATTTATTATTATTATTATTATTAGTGCACAATTATGAATTTTGATAAAAATCGCGTTTTTAACAAAAAAATGTTTTTAATACTTTTTTCAACCGAGTATATAAAAAAAAACTACAGAAAAAAATCACAGAATAACCGCCCTAAAATACCATTTCTTATCGGAAAAGGAGTAGGCGAGTAATAATAATCGGAGCACTACATGTAGTTGAAAAGAAGTTGTTCACAGAAAAAGTAATCAAAAGATATAGTCGATCCAACATTCAAATGAATGATTGTTAATTATTTTTTTTCTCTTATGGAAATTGCATTATGATTATTTATAAATAATTTACATTTACGTATTTCATAAAAAATATATCACATAATTTTTATATGAACGTACGTGATTGGTACACACACACACAGACACACAAAGAAGTAAACAGGCTCAGATTTAAAATTCTTTTTTACATTGTCGCATATAGTAACTATCCCTATTTAAAATACCATTTATTACTTTTCAGCGAAATTCCTCGAACGAAATCGCAAGATTTATTTATTTAACACTTCAATTGGCGGGCACTTTATAAGTCTCTCTCGCTCTCTCTGTCCTTTTTATTAGCTAATTAATTAATAATTTTGCCGCGCGCGTTATAATAATGATTCTACTCGTGTACATCACATTGCAATCGTAAAACGAAATGAAATTACAATTAAAATATTTGTTTAGCTGAAAAAACAAAAAAATTATTATTATTATTATTAAAAACGTATTTCTCGCGATAGAAACCGATGGAACACATATACACATAATAATAATAATAATAAGACGTCTATATTTGAGTCGACCTCGATACAAATACTGTGTACACCGCGTGTCATCGTGTGATAGTACAAAACAGTTAAGATTATGCGATATCGAACTAAACGTGGAGCTTTTCGCGTGACTATAATATTAGAGTTAGACGACTCCGGGAAAATTGTTGGCCACTGATAAAAAATAATAATATGTTTTTTCGTTATTTAAATCGAACAAGTACGAGAAGATATTTCCTGTATAATTGACAGAGGTGACGTCTCTGTTAAATTGCGCGTAGGTCGTACAAGTATTATTACACACGCCGGTGCCGCATTTATTTCGATTAAAAACAAAAAAATTTTAAAGGAAAAAAAAATCACGTATACAGTATAATATACGCGTAAAACTTGGCTGGTATTATTATATTTTGTTTCACGGTGTAGACTGAAATACGAGGGCGTGGTGTCACCGATTTCCAGAAACATGGATAAATTCGCCAATCCCGAGTACAAGCCGTTCGATCCGAGTGCATCGTACAACGTTCTCACGGAGTTACCGCACATCAAGTAATGATTACTGCTCGGATTACGCTGTTTCCCAGCGTGTTGTACACATCAAAAATAACGTATATAACTCGGGTTTACGAAGGATTTTAATAGAAATTCAGTTTATATATAATAATATAGTATATAGCCTAATTTTTCCACCACTAAACAGCAAAATCGAACGCATAATTTTCTCGCCTGTTAAACGAGACGCGCACAAGATAGTTTATTTCAGTACAATTTTCTGTCTACAACTGCACTCGAAATGTGTAATATTTAAGAAGATTGTTTTTAAAACACTTAAGGTCTTTAAATAATGCATGAGATTTTATTAGTTTGTCAATTAATAATATTAATGTCACAGTTCGTCCGAAACTAAAACGACTCTGTTTTCACAATACATATTGAAATACCAAACGACAAACTATATACAACACACGATAATACTTCAAATGAAGTCGTAAACGGTGTACGAAAAAAATCGACTGAAATCAACTGTCTCGTGCTCTCATCATTCGATATGTGTGGTAATGTAGGGAAATTCATCGGTAACGTTTGAGAAAGTTCTGAATTTGATTTTGCTGCACAGTGGGAGAAAATTCGGCTATAGGTCGACAGAACCAACCATCAGTGGTGTTCACAGGACCAGCCAATTATATTTTAAAACGAAGAACATAAATCCTTGTCCGGAAACTTTCCAACTATAGTGTATAATATATGTATTAAAATGGCTGGTATTGTGAAATATTGACTTAATTCGATTAAAGATAAATGTTTATTATTTTTCATTACGAAGAAATTCGAATTTTGAGAATTCTCTCCAACAAAACGTATTTAATTTGCGTAATACTTTTTAGTGTTTTCAATGCCTATTTCGTTAATTCCATACACGTGTATATCAAACAGGTATTTTCTGGGTCCAATAATTGAATTTCAGTTGTTCAAAGCGTTGTGTAAATTGTGTGGTGAATATCAAACCAAAGCGATGGACACCAAAAGAACTAATCTATACGAATGCAATTTACGTGGCTATAAAAAAATCGGCAAAATTATCAAGTTTAGATAAAATCGTGCACACCGAAATCTTTGTACATACATATTATATGAATTTTATTTTCTTTTTAAAGGTCGGTTATGTCAAAAGGTTCTTCTGTGGAATGGCTGCGATTATTCGAGATGATTGTGGGACATCAAAAAATCGAAATCGAATCATTTTTGGAATACTTTCAACCTCTCAACGATCATCTCAGTACAATCAATAACGCGACCAATGAACACATCGGATGGAATTCGAAACACAACTATTGACGTATGGTTTTATGATATACTACAAAAGAAAGTTTATGATGATAACTTACAAAAGAGAGATAAAACAAAGTTTACGTCGATTTAAATTCCGTCGTGTCAAAAACTAATTTAATTTATATTATATATATACAAGTATAGTGAATTAAAAACTGCAAATTGTACGTTATATTACAATATGGGTACTTTGTATACACGAAGTCTTTTCCAAAAGTATTTTTCAATTAAAAAAAGCACGTTTATGAAAACGTTACAGTGTACATTTCTTTAAAATTTTTTTATCTGTTTCGTCATTTATTGACCATACGATTTATATTTCATACGGTATTTTATATATTATACATAATATATAAATCGTTACAATATATTTTCTTACAATGATAACAGTGATTTATACGTAGACGACAAAGTGCATGGAGTATTGAGGTAAAATCGAAATAGATGTATATTGACCTACTTTAAATAGTAATATTAATTTTCCGTCATGTATTAATTATCAATTTTATTTTTTTTTAACGTAAATAATAATAATTATTATAATATAATTTTTTTCCTCAATATTTTTGTATAAATATTTCGAAAATATTATATTAATTATATAGCTATGTATATAGTTTTCGTTTTTGAAGCCACGGAGCAAGACGAATAAATTAATTTCTACTATAATATCTGTAACGACGGAAATAAACCAGCGGGGTAAATATTATTAGAATAGTGAAGAACGTTTAAATCGTTACATAATGATGATTCCATATTTTATTTAATATTAATTCAATTTTATAATATCAATACCCTATCGCACCAATATCAATTTTGTTTGATGTAGACATATTTTAGATTATAAGGAATAAATTATAAATATATTAACTAAAAAGAGATTTTTTTGGGGAGGGAGGGCTATTTTTATAAATATAATTAGTTGTAATGAATGTCGTAAAACCATTATTTTCAATGTAATATGGCTTTAACGAAATAGTGGAGTGTATACACACAGTCCGTATACTATTCGTCTGAAAATGATAAGAAGCCAACGGGCAAAATGAAGATTTCGTGAAAATCGATCCACAGTAGTTTGATGTTTATTGTTCGCAAACGAAAATAGCGTTTTCTCCTTTTCACTCGAATTGTTCCGTGTTAATAAAACAACAAATGTATATCTATTATTGTGAGAGAGTTTGGTGATTGTGGTGTTTGCGACGTTTTCTTGCACTCCTAGCGCAATGCGCGTAGATAATATGTATATTATAACATTATTACACGTTGTCATCGAATCCGTATTAACAGCTCGACTATACATATTTGTATGTATATATATACGACTGATGATGTGAAAAAAAATAAACCAAAAAAACATCACTCCAAATCAACGTAATGGAACGCGTGCGCACACACACACAAACGCCTTATGTAAGTATACAAAATGAGTTTTCGAAAAAAAAACAACAAAAATCTATTCGTCTCAAAACCTTCACGATATATTGCAGTCAACTTCTAGTCACTATGCGCGTTTGTTTTTTCCATTGTGACTTTAAAAACCAAAAGAACTCGTATTATATACAGAGTGTTCAGAATCAAAAAAGCTATAGAAATTATTATCATTCAAAAAAAAAAAAGAATATTCCAAATATTTTTATTTAGTTGTCATATGTTATTTATGTTTTAAGTATCCGTCGATACGAAACTGTTATATTTTTCTATTTAATTGTCTAAACATAAGTTTAGACCCCTTTTATTCCCGTTACGTCCGTCCGTCCTATCGATACGTTGTCGTTGTTAAAAATATTAACCACGTTTGGAAACCTTGAGAATTTCAGCACGCTCGCAGATTGGCTTCTTCCCGTTCATCGTTTTTCTACAGTTAGTTTTATTTTTCATCGTTTTCAACGTTATGAAAATATTTTAAACAATTTTACAATCTCGTATTTAAATAATATCATGATTACGGGCGTACGATAATTAAAATTGAATTTCTTACGATTTTCTATCACGAAACTGTATAAAATATCATAATATAGAAATAATGGGGGATAATGAAAAATAACTATTACGACGGCCATACGTCGCCGAGTGTGACGTTAAGAATACTAATAGTATTGAGAACGTCTGTGTCAGCTTTACGGTTAGATATAATAATACAGTTATTATTAACATTTGATCGTAAATCGCCGCATCTGTTCATCGTCACTCGTTTGCAGCAGTATTATAACACGACATATTATTATTATTATCATCGTTTGCACTCGATGCGCACGTTATTTGTGATCGATCCGTCGTCGTCGGCACACATATTGTGGTCGTCAGGAATGTTCGTTACGATTATAATGGAAAAAAAGCGTATTACACAAGTATTTATGGATTGCGTCTGTACTGCACGTACGGAAACACTGTACAGGAATATTTTAAATGAAAACCGAGTGAACTGATGACTGCATCGCTCTGTTCGTTTTACAATTTGCTGTGAGAGAACGAAAATATAATATATTTTTGACGCACGCAAGAGAGTGCCGAACCGCGGGTGTTGTATATTATAATAAACATTCCCGCACATTTATAATATGTTATTGGTGTAAATTTCAAGACTGTAGGACCATTAGTGTGGTAGTTTTTTTTTGTACCGCGTTTAAAAACTAGTGTCGTCAAAATAGTTCTTCGTCCAATTTTTTAGTTGTTTTGAATTACCTACGCACAAGGAAACTGTATAGTATTATAGGTATTGGGGAAAATCGATAAACGTTTCAAATAAAGTACTAAATAGAAAAAGCTTGCTACCGCGGAACGTAACGCACGCGACGAGCATTATTTCTAGTCGAACATTTGTTGTAAAATCGAAATAGCTTCTTCGTTTCGTTCGGAATCTAAAAGAATTGTTATTAAAAAATATATATTTAGAATACACGCTAAACACTGTTTAACACGCGGAAAAAAATTAAATAAAATTTAAAATACTCGTATTTCCCCTAGGCTTTATGCGCTCATAATTCAGTGGCGTATCCAGGATTTTTTTTTTTTTTTTGAGGGGGGGGGGGGTTGATAAGCGACAAAATTCTCTTAGATTCATTAACTTTTAGGAATTAGAAAGAAGCTCTTAAAATTATGCATTACCACACATTAACTATTAAATATATATTGTTGACTTCGATCGACATACCATTAAATACTGCGGATTTTTCAATGAAAAATTTGTAATTTTCCTGAAATTTTTCCGAGAGGGAGGGGGCTGCAGCGTTCTCAGTCACCCCTTTGGATACGCCACTGGCTCATATACATATAACTGCAGCAGTTAAGTATTAAATGGCAGAAGTGTACTTGTATGTGTATAGGTACGTACATTATGTATTTATATACGACGACGATGAGGGGAAAATATAATAAAATAATACACATTCTCTTCAACGCATTTGATCGAGTGATCTGGTGACCGTCCTGCAACGGTACACGTGTGTATGTGTGTGTGTGTGTACCAGACAAGTAGGTACGTATATATACGAGTATTATAGCATATATTGTGGCGAGTGTACAATAGCCATTTTAAGAGCAGACGACAAGTGTGCTATATAGTTTTACGTATATACGAGTCTGCAGGCGAACATATTATATTGCATTTATATGTATAATTTATATAATATGTGTGATATACACTGTGGAGGGCCTATAGAGAGCAGTAATATTATATTATATATAAAACCACCATATGTATAGGGATGAGGAGTTCCCCTCGTTTCATTAACATTCATAACGTTTAAAGAACGGACGTTGTGTTGGAATTTCATAATTGTATTGAATTTTCAAACGAACGATAATATAATGTTCGAATAAACGGTCTCGTGTGAAAATGTATAAATGTCCCCTATGCCGCGGATTCCATTTCAAAATCATTTCAATTTGTTTTTCTATCCAACACACATCATAGTGTAACACATTCATTTTTGACGAAATCATTTCGTTATTTCTATTTTAATAGATTTTTTTCCCCGTTCACACACTATAAACCTCTGCGTACAATAAATATAAATATTCGTACGAAATTTTTTTTTTTTTTAATTTTCTTCTAAAAATGCATACAATGCACGAGGACAAAAATAAACAATTTTCGGATTTCCGATCGTTTATACACACAAGTATATTTTTGTAATTTATTAAACATGATTTTGAACTCCAGTTCGTTAACGTAATATTATGTAATTTTTACGTACCTGTTTGTATAAACGTGAAATATGTGGTTACAATAACCGATATGTGATCTCGCAAGATGAGAAGTGTCGAAAACTGCAAAAACTGGTCGGGACAGTAAGAAATGTACTTGCCACGTACAGGGATACAATGTACACGAACATTATAGATTTTACAAAAAAAATCCGCGCAGGTTACACGAAAACTTTGTGGAATAGACAGAAATTATTGGAAAAAAGAAAAAGATAAATAATAATAATAATAATTTTTATATTAATTGACTTCCGTATAAATATATACGTATACTTTAATCATAATATGTAGGTTATGTGTTACGGTAAAATATGTCGGAAACATTTCTACACAAGTATTTTACCGCGGTAAATATTTTATAAATTTTTTACAATGTCCAAAATTCACACACTCTTAACGATAAATATTTTGTAAAGGCAAGTTAACTAATTTTTTTTTTTTTTTAATTCGTTACGTTAATGTAAAATTATGAGTTCGGTCTTGTTAAAAATTACTTACGTTTTCTTTATAAATTTAAGAGTTAAAAATGAACTTTAAAATAGTAATTTAACCTATTTAAAAAATAGAATTTTATTAATAATAATAATAATAAAAAAAAAATAGCGCGGAAAATGTATTTATTAAGTATTATGCGCATACCCATAAATTACTTTAGGACTACATCGCTGTCTATACATTATTACATTATGTGTCTGCGTTGCCGTTTAATTTTTTGAATGAAAAAGAACTTGAAAAGTTTCATTCGGTCAACTGTTTGAATAAAAAACAAAATTATGACACAGACGGCACTTAATACGCGTCATGGTTCGATATTCCTTGCAGCAGTTGTGTTTTTGAGACGCATAAGAGAAACAAAAAAAAAGAAAAAAAACTGTCAAGAAACGAATATTACGGCGCAAAAGTTTTTCACGGAATCGATTTTTCTTATTCTATTAAAATTATTATAATATAATGTTCACAGAATAATAAATTCCACAGAAACTTAACGTCCCCGCGAATCTGCAGTAACTCACTCATTTGATTTATTCAATATTATATAATACGTAGCATTATAGTTTTCAAAAGATTTCGGCCATTATTTGAATTGAATACGTCACATATGGAAATTTGAAGGTTTCGACGATTAAATAACTTTTCAATAATCAATTTCCAATTTTGAACATCATACGACTTTGAATGTAAACCAATTATTAAAATATTGTAATTATAATATCCGTTGTATTTTAAAATGCCTGTAACAGTGATTGTAAATAGTTCGCGTTACTTTGTTCATTATATTATCGTAAATATTTTTGAAACAAGTCGGTTTCAGAATTTTGGGACATATAACATATACGTGTATAACACCACAATTTCACAGGTCCAATTACTTTGGAACAGGGCATGTTTCCCCGAAAAGTATTTGTCGTTTTACATACGAAAATATCGCTGCGTACACTAACACGAATGTCTATTTTTCCACGACAAGCGCGGATTATTTATATTTACAGTTTTATATTTTATACTTCCCTGCGAGTCTCGCAAACTGTCTCATATTATTACGTAATACGCGATTTTCACATCGTATTCGCGCCGGAGTTTACTAAACTTTATTAATATTAATGACTTGCGGTCGTCCGTTTACTTTTCATCTCGCATGTATTTACTTATTTTAATAGTGTACCTCATTCCATCACACGTACGCGTTTTTCGTTTAAAAATTCAATAGCGCGAAAATTCAAACTCAAATATAGACTCGATGAAGTACAGGTACTGGTAGGTATATACCTATAGGAATATAACACATATTCACATGCGATAATAATAATAATATTAATAATTATTATTATTATTTTGAGATGGAGATGGAGGTAGATCCAAAAAAGTCGAATAAATTAATTTTCTTCTAATTTGCTAATAATAATATTATGATCAACAATTATTGGACCGTAGGTATCGTTTTTATCATGTACCACTTATTTCAGTCAACATATTCCATCTCACCACTTAGTTTATTTAAAATTTATAAATAAATATTATTTTGGAAATTATTTTTATGACCAACACCGCGACCATTAGAATATTGTTCGTAATTTCGATCACCGTAATCACACGTTGTTAACTCGATCGGTTGGTTTACAATATTATTATTATTATTATTTAAACCCTGTATCTTGGCCTAGACCCGTTACAGGGTGTTTTTTTACTTTTATTTTTAAATATATTTAATAATCTAAAAGCCGTCATTATCACATTGGATTTTATAAAAAATTGTTTAAAACTAAAAATCATTAAATTATTCTTTATTTATTTAGAACAAATTAAATAGCGTATTGCGAGATTACAAAATTTAATAGATACAAACATAATTTGTAATTATTTAAGTCGGGTAATTTTTTTTTTTAGCTATTAATGAATTGATATAATTATTACTGCGGAGATAATTTTTTTTTTATGGCCAACGGATTTTGTAATTTAATTAACGATACATATATCTCATCTTATGTATTTTACCTTATTTCTTCGCATATACCGGTTATTTACATTTTATTATTACTATTATTATTATTATTATTATTTTTGACTAATATATACCGGAAAGATATTTTAGAAAGGCGAATAGCCGAAAATTTTATTTTGTTAATTATACTGTACTTTATCTAATAGAAGTTAAATTAACAATAATTTTTTTTTTTTAATTCCTTAAACCAATTTGTACCGGAATACATATAATAAATGGTATTCATTCCATATTTTTAAGAGACATATTGTCGAGAATGATTATAGGATTTTATGAATATAAATGTACCTAGTCAACTGCTATCTTATATATTTGATATAGTTCATCATAATTCGTATTTCATTTCTTTAAGCAGAGGTGGGTACTTAACCGTTTATTTTAGTATTCCATATATTAATTCGACTTAATATATGTTATCTATACAAGAATCATTCTTCTGCGCGGTAATGGATTACGATCATCTTATTTTCGAAATACATACAATCTATATAAATAAGCGTATATTATATATTTGAATTATACTGTTAATTTATTAATGTATGAGATCAAAACGACCGAAGCCCAGGATCGTTGTTTTCGAATGTAATGGATAAATAACAAATCTCTAGACAATCGTTGTCCGAGTAGGTAATTCATTTGAGCGACATCCACAACTCCGTGTGTACTGGCCGCTGCTACTTTTCTTTTTTTTCCTACGAAACAATAAACACTGAAAGTATACAATACGTATTAGAGATTTCAAGTGGAACGCGTTAGAAATTCAAATAAACCGCGGAAGTGCCGCGAAGAGGATTTCGGTTTTAAACAAGCGTTATGTTTCCGTCGAAATGAGCCGCCTTAATAACTTTACGCGTACGGTATAGGAACAAATAATAATAACCGTTCGTTCAAATACATTAAACGCACGCGCAATTGCTCACGCTAATACGTTGTATTCAAAAACCCAATATTGTCTGAAACAAATAGGTACGCCCAGGAAACATTCATACGCATGTCGTGTGAAAAAAATCTCGACTCCGGTGTTTTCTAAAATGGTCATCCGTTATACATTGTATTATCGTCGTTCGCCGTATTATTAATAATTTATGGAAAGTAAAGAAACGTCTTTACAAGAAAACTTTTGTTCCTTGTTTTATTGTTTTTCTCTTTACGAAATCGAGAACATAACGTCGTCGTTCATTTGAGGTTCTCGTAATTAACGCGACGTTTATATATTACCGGAGTGCCGATATTTTGGCGGTATATGTGTGGCTGAAGACATTTAGTTGTATCACATGAATTAAACAGGTAAGCGAGCGGGGGAAAATGGAATATTTGAATATAAAAAAATAATTAAGCCGCGTAATTTTGAACGTATATACGTATAATTCGAATTTGCAGTATCGAATGTATATTTAAGCACAGGTTTTATAAAGTTTTGTAATAAATCGGGATCGCTAAATTCATTAATTGTTATTTATATGACTTTGATACTTAATAATTTAAAAATTTTCCACGGACCCCGACACTTTTTTTTACCATTCGTTTTAAAAACATTATAATAAAATTAGCGTTTAATATATATTAGTAGTAAAACTTTCACTTTTGTCACTTTTTTAGACCAGGAACTACAAAAATATAATAAACTTATAATGCGAGTTATATAATGATTTGTATACGTATTTCAAAAGTTTCGAATAAATGTACCTATAAAAAAAAAAAATAAAATAAACATTCAAAAATCGCATTATAAATAAACGGAATATTAATATTTATGTAAAATATGGTATGTACTCGTATTATTATTATTACTACTACTAATGTTTCATTTAACGCAACGTGCGAATATCGTTTAATAATTTAATAATGATTCTCAAAAAAAAAAAAAAAAATTAAATAAACACACGAATGAGTATTTTAAAAAACGCCGCGGTCAATTTCGTCCGTATCATGAGAATTATGTGCGACCACCGTTTGCCACGCGTCTAATTGTGAATACGTATTATTGATAATGTTTATATTATGATGATAGCGTTTTCTGATCGTTTACGCAATATAAAATACGAAATGTGCCAATTAATTGACGGCGGTGTATTCTGCGGTGTACGTTCTATAAAACGGTAAACAATTGAGCGCTTGTAATAATTACTCGTTTGGTCTTAAACCCCCATATAGGGCGAAATCGAATTCGAGTAGAACGCTTTTCGGCGTAGACGCACATAATTTGGATTACATATGGTTAGGGGGAAATCTAATACACACACACACACACATATATATAGCCCCGATTTCAAAATATTCGAAGACACGAACCGACTACTATTTACGAGACGACGACGCGTGGAGAATATTTCGATTGAAAAACGTAGGAAAAAAAAAAAAATTATTCCGATTTATTTATGCATTTTTGTTACGAATCTCAGCGGAACGCAAAAAAGTTCTTTTTCAGAAAAGGCCCCGGTCGCCACACCGCTAATTTTACCATTTACACTCGCAATAATCGCGCTAGTCCGTTGACTCTTTTACCGGGCCACTCGATCACGTTAAAATGTTACCGTACGGCGTATTTATATATTGTTTTATAAAAGATTCGTTCAACAACCGCGATTGTTTTGCGTTGCCCTCCCGCCACACCGCTCGTCGTTTCCCACCGTTCGCGCACGGTTACGCGGTTTACACCGCGTCAAAGGTCGCGCGATAACGTACACCGTAGACTACCACAGCACGTATTCCACCTTTACGTCCGTCTTACTTCGGACGAATAGTGAAAACCGGTGGTACGTCGTATACACACACACACACACACTGTTTATATGTTATATTATCGTTCAAAACGCGTGTCCCCCCCGGTCTTACGGATCGTCAGTGACGACTGCAGCTGCCTACCGTAACGGACACGATCCGTGCAAATCGTGTGTGTGTGTGTGTCTACTGAAATCATAATAATCCGTTTCTGTTTCTGTCTGGACACAGACGCGGCGTGGTTTCTCGTCTCGCGTTTGGTTTTCCGTATCCCGCGAGAACATGCGTAACTTCGACAAGATCGTGCTGTTGTTCGCGTGCGTCGCGTACACACACGCGTCGCCCTGGAGACGAAAGACCGCGGACGAACCCGGTGCGAAATGCGGATACCAGGTATGTACCAGATTTACGGTATGTACTGCAAAGTGCTATTGCCGCGCGGTACTTCGCACGAATCATTATTATTATTATTATTATTATTATTATTATTATTATTATTATTATTATTATTATTATTATTATTATTATTATTATTATTATTATTATTATTATTATTATTATTTCGGGTATCTCGCTATTACGGATAGTAAAATTTAAAACTATTCCAGGGACCTAAGTCCAGGTGAAATAGTCTTCTACTGCATGAATTTTCTCATGGTATGACAGGTATCTATGATCACTGATTTCTGAATCTTTCCAATTACACTTTCACAATTTTTAATATTCAGCAAATTAATATCCTGCTTCAGTTGCTTGGGTATGAGCCCATTACTGGAAATTATCACTTGAATAACTTTAATATTATTTAGTCTCCATTGGCTCTTCAGCTCAACTGCCAGATCAGCATACTTAGATATCTTCTCAATGTACGTCTTCTGCATGTTACGACTAAGGGGAACTGCAATGTCCACCAACAAAGCGGATTTTTTATCTTTATTGACAACTACAATATCGGGCCGGTTATGTTCTCTATTACGCGATGTAAGAAGAGTTCTGTCAAAGGTGATCTTAACTATATCATTCTCAACAACAGGCTCAGGGTTGTATTGATAATATTGCGTTTTATTATTATTATTATTATTATTATTATTATTATTATTATTATTTACGTGTACACGCACCGTTCGCGCAGCGTCTCATTAATAATGAATAACAATTATGAAAGTGTTATACGTGATTTTTTTTTTTTTTTTTTTTTTTGCGGTTTATTAGTGGTTTTTATAGGCGTGCGCAGGATTTTCGCACGGGTGCTTTTTTTTTTCGATAGAGATACTCAGTACGAGTAATCGTCGTTTTATGGCGCGTTAGACTACGGTTAAAAGAAAGAAAGAAAGTGAGAAAAAATTTACGGAAAAAGACTATAACGTATTTATACCGTATTACGCACGACGCGCGTTTGCTGTTTACGATTTGTCGTTCGACGAATAATCAACGAAATATTATACAACGGTAATATAGCGCGGCGGGTATAAAAATAACGGTCGTGTACGTATACGCCACGACCGAGGTGGTAATACGGTCGATGCGTATTGGTAACGTGTTATATGATCTATGGTCACATGTGTACGTACGACTTTAACCGTGCGATTATCACAATTGAGTTGGCAATAAAATCACGGAATGTTTTGTGGGACGCGTCGTCGCGGTAGGAATATAGGACGTCCGTCTTATATTTTCATCGTTCATATTTTTTTTTTTTCATTTTCGCATTGTTTTTCAAACAATGACACGTTTTAAAAATAATATTTTTAAAATATCGTTCGTATTGTTTTGTAAAAGAATTTAGGAAACCGATATTTGAAAAATTAAGACTAACGAACACATTTGTTTTCTAAGTAAATAATAAATAATTTCATCAAGAAAAAAATTTTAATTTTCAATGCCCACACGAAATACGTTTAAGTATCCCAGTTTATATACGATTAGGTGCCAAGACTTAATTCCGAATACTTTCGAAATAATTCTCGAAGACCAATCGTATTTCAAATAGAGTATCTATATGCCTACATAAAAAACAATAACTAATTTTACTTATATGTAAAATGTAATTATTTCGGAAAAAAAAATATGAGCGACAGCAGTCGATATTTCAAACAACGTCGATTATTTTATCGATAATCATCTCACTGTGTTAGTGTTTTTCCAAAAAAAAAAAAAAAAACCAAAATAAGAACGAAAAATATAAAAACCGACAAACGAAAGCAAACGATTTCCTATCGGATTCGATTTTCTCTTTTCGGATTTGGCGTGGAAATGAAAAATTTTATTTAAGCTGGAGAATCAATTACTGATACCGCACGGACGTCTATCGATAATCGTTTTTTTGTTTTTTTTATAACGATACATTATACGTATATTGTATTATAGGCTTAACGAAACGATTATGGGAAACTTGATGAAAATTCGTATACATTGGCGAGTTTTAGTAGAACGATTTCGACATAAACATTTCTATATTACCCTATCCATATCTCGTTCAATCCAATTTTTTACTCTAATACATTTACAAATTTACAATGCAATTATTATAAATCCAAATCCGATATTGTATCTCTCGTGGGGCGGATTGTAAACGATTGAAATGTCAAAAGCGATTAATTAAAACGTCAACGGGAACGTCGTCGTGTATAATACGCTATTAGGTGACTATAACGCGTTACGCGGTCAAAAGAAATATATGTATAACATTGAATTTAAAACAAATCAACTCGTATAAATCGATGCGATTTTTCGTTAAGGAATTCTAATTGAATTTGATTACAAAAAAAATTAAAAACCGTAGGTTTACATACGATATATTATTAAATCGTAATTTAAGGTCGTGTGGCACAAAAAAATTCCTATGATAATTACGCGACGCATCAATCAATTGGACTATACAATAACATTAGTGTTGTTGTTCACAACGGAGTACATAATATTATGTACAGACTAATCAAATTGAATCAATCGGATACAAAATGGATTCAAACAATCGAATACAATAATATTGCGTAATATAATAATATTCGTTTCTAGAAAATCTCACAAATTAATATTATCAACGTTTCAACTGGCGCCCTCGTGTATGAGAAAATAAATAAATAAAAACGCACGTTTTTATTCAATCCGAACATAAAATTATTAATATTGCGTGTATATATTTCAAGAATAAATCAGTTTATACAGTAAACATAAATAAGTCGCTCGAATTCGCTCGTATTTTGGTTTTTCGAATAATATTTTATTTTAAACTACGCGAATGATATTATTTCTTTCTCTTTTGATCGGCTCATTCAATGAAGTCTTTTTTTTTATGTAAAACTTCCAATCATTGTTTACACAACGTAATACAATAATTGTATCGCAAACGTGACTCTTACGTATTTTATTTTATTCGATGAAAACATTTTTCAAATTGTTCGCAGAAGAACAGCGTTTTTAATTCTTTAAAGGGCTATGCTATATTATACGGGGTTAACCACGAACAATTAGCTACTAATACTGAAAACAACTAAATAAGGTTCTTAAAATATTTCGCATTGACTTTGAAGTAGATTTTGTGTGAGAAACTACGCTCCGAAAACAAAGTCGATCAATTTGTTCGTCAGAAAGCAAGTGAGAAAATACATAATAATTATTACGATATGTTGTAAGAATCAATTAACGTTATTTTAATTTTTACTCTTTTCATTGTATATTATATAATAATCAAATTTCTATTATTTTGTACATAATCCCCAAATGTGCATTTTTATAAATGATGATGGCCGAACACGTTTAACTCGTGTCATGCCATACGTTTATTTCCAAACGATTCTTAATGAAACGTCGATAACAATTTTAAGAACCCTATTGATAATCAAGATTTGATCAAAACTAGTAAAAAAATTTGACAACTACTCTAAAAGCTTTTCTACACAGTGAAATAAGAGGACACAAAACGTGCATAGCGTATATAATAGCCAAGATTTTCAATCTATAGTTGTTGTACATACATATCATAACAAGTACGTCAGTTCTAGTGTCACTACGGTATTTTTGTATCATTGGCCTGTATCATAAGCTCTTCTACTCTACTGTTTAAATGTCGATCATTTTTGCATGAAATATTCCGCTAAATCAAATTGAACGACCAGACATTTATAGATAATTTTTATAAAACTGTCGTAAAAAAAAAAAATGGTTATGTTGTACGTATACCTTATTACAATAACAATGTGCGAACATACAATCAAAAATTAATTTTAAATCACGTATACATGAAAAATATAATACATGTAATTTGCATGTGAACGAGTACAAAAAAAAAAAGAGTAATTGAAAATGTATTGTATTGTATAGCAACAATAATTTACTGTTATTATTTATGTGCATACTGCTATGTATTATGTAAATTGCCCATTGTTATATTACACTATTGACATTTGTAGTAGAGGTTAGAATAAAAATGTTTAAATTCACGTCCAATAATAATAATAATTATTATTATTATTATTATTGCGTTTAAATACTTAAAATCGTAATATTATTATTTATACGACGAATTAAAACATTACAGGAAGAAACGTTAAAAAAAAAAAGTATATTAATATAAATTTTATATATTTATTTATTATTCATTTTTTATATTAATATAAATTACAAAAAATTTAAAAATCATAAAATTTATTATGCACGGAAAATTGAAAAAAAATTATCGAAATATACGTTCTGAAAATAAAATCTTACATTCATTCACGACCATTTTGAAACATAAGATGTCTTCATAATACAATACGATTGGCCAGAATAAATGTACGTAGACGCATATACAAATATGCTATCTAATAATAAGACACATTGCAATTACAATAATTATTGCATACGCGATAAGTTCATCGGGTTGTCTGTATTCAACGACGTCAAAAACATATTTGTAACTATAAGAGCAAACATTAAATTTAACTACCCACTTATCTAGAAAAAAAGAAATTAGGACTTATAAATAAATAATCAGTTTTTTTTTATTTGTAGTATTTGTTGTTTTAGTATTTGTGCAAATTATAATAATTATAATTAATTTTTTTTTTTTAACTCTAACCAAAATCACCCACTACACTCACCCATTTAAATTTGTTTGGGGCAATTGCCCCGAGAAAAAAAAAACAAACAGTTCCTAACCCTTAATAGAAATCAGGGTACAGATATTGACGTTTTATTAGAAAAACCGGGACACGTTTACGCGGCCGATGACGGATTATTTTTGCTAAGATACAATTTATTTTTATAACGAAGTAACGGTAAAAATACCAGTATGTATCCGGGAATATATGGTTTTTTATTTATTTATTTTTTTCAGTCATGTCACCCGGTCAAAGATGGATATCTCAACGTGCACTTCATACCTCATACGCACGATGATGTTGGTTGGCTGAAGACCGTCGATCAATATTATTTCGGCAGTAATTAATTATTATAATACATATATATGTAATATACTATTTTCTGTCGTTGTCTCGAAAAAGTCCAAAATCGACTTCAATTTACATTAAGACTTCGTTATATTTAAATAACATAATATCACTCCCTCGTTACACTAATGTGCATATACAAATAAATATTAAAAAATAATAAGAGGATAATTTTGCACGCCATAACGTGTAATAACCATTGGATGAAATCTCGTCCTAAGCATTATAGAGAAATAGGCCAAAAAGAGACTTCTTTCTTTAAAAAAACGTAATTTTTAAAAATGATAACGAGCCGTGGGGTGTTGTGGATGTCACTTAAGTAAATTAATTAGATCATTTATTTCGCGTTTTGTTATTATTATAATTTACAAAATAATGGAAGATCATTGCATTCGATAAAACGATTCTGAGCGGAGTTTCAGTGTAATATTAGGTATCCAGTATTACATAGTAATATATTGTGTGTATGGATTATCTAATGTACGACCAAACTTACATTACATTTATTTTAATATAATTTCTTACAATAAATCTAGGTAGGTATGCTACACTCCGTCGACAAAATTAAAACGGTAATAATAATAAAAAAATTGTTTCTCAGGATTTTCAATATCATTTTAATATATGTAGTTGAAATAAGGCAGGACTAATACTGTACAAAATGTTCAGCTCTTAAAACAAACAAAAAAATTATCCCTTTTATGACATAAATAAACCGAATAATAATTACAAATAACCAACTGCAAATTTTTTCCATAGTTTTTTATGTGTTACATTTAAAAACTATTCCGATAATAGGTTTTCTTTAAACTTGAAGATTGTTTTGAATTACGCGTAGGGAAACTACTGAGAAAATCGAAAAACGATTCAAATAAAGTTCTAACTAGATAGTATACAATTTGTTGTCGGAATTTAACACATGAACCGTGATCATTCGAGCTATTCTTTCTGTAGTCGAAAATTTGTACATAGAAAAAAAAATAACATGTGCGGTCGGGGAACCCCTGTCAGGAACGAAGTTTCTTACGCTTTTCCTTTAACTCCGAATATAATTCGAAACAAAATCTATATATATATATTTTTTTTTTCAACGTGAATAATGCCAAGTAACGAATCAAATCAAAAAGTTTCATTTGTAAATATTCAAGGAAAAATATTCGTTTATTGAAAACTAGATATAAATTTTATATAAGAATTATAAATTATATATGTATGAAAAAATATACTAAATAAACGGTATTGAGGTTATACACCGGCCGCGCGCTCGTCTGTTATTGGACACACACTCGTATATTATAATAAAAGTCACATGGAGAGAGCACAACGCTTTTTTATTACGATTCCTACCCCGCAAGCCGCGTTAAGGAACTTCGTTCCAAAAAAACAATAATAAAAAACATCGTTGTAAAACCAATAGCTTCCTCATTTCACTCAAAATCTGACACATACGAGTACAGTGTAATATATATATATTTTGACTACGATCTTGCATAATTTTATTCAAGATATATATATGTGTGTGTGCGTGTTCTTATACCTACACATATTATTCTTTAATGTGGTTTAATATTTTTATGACCAACAGTCCGAAAATGTCTTGTTTTCCAATAGAAACAAAAGAAAACAATTTTTGACACAGTACCTACTATTGTCATAACGATAGTAAAACATTATCGAATAAAATAATAATAATTCTTTTTTTTTTATCATTTCGAGCGTAATAATAATTAGTTTATAGATAAATTCATAAATATATATAAAATAAAATATAAAAAAATAAAAGAACTTACAATATAAAACACAGCTTTTAATTATATAATATATTTTAAGTTAATGTTCGAAAAAATGATATGCTTTTAATATCAAACTAAATCGCTAACAACTACGTGCTTTTACAGTTGGGAATTAATTTCAATTCGAAAAATGTGAGACTCGCATATTTTTATCGTGTCGCGCCGTACTGTAAGAAGTTTTATTGGAAAAATAAAATCCACATAATATTACATAACATATTGCCGCGGTTTTTTTTTTTTTATTTAACGATTTTTCATTGTAAAAAATTCTAGCAAACAGTTCCATTCAATTGGCAGGCGTGCAATTCATTTTGGATTCAGTGATCGCCGAATTGGAAAAAGACCCAAACAAGAGGTAAATGCACGAAACTAATAATATATTATAATATTAAAAATGTCTACTCAAGTCGCCACAGAGTACGTGTGTGTAACAACGATCGGTTTCTCGTTAGGTTTATCTACGTGGAGACGGCGTTTTTCTGGAAATGGTGGCTGGACCAGTCCGAGGACATACAGAACGTTGTGAAAAATCTCGTGGCGTCCGGACGGTTAGAGTTCATTGGCGGCGCCTGGAGTATTTATTATATTATTACTATAATATTTTATTTTTACAAAACGAATTTCAAACACCAAGATAACTCGTGCACGATATGATATAATAAACGTATTTTAATGTTTCTAAAAACCAATTTGAAACGTATATTGAATAATACACGTATAATATCAATACGCGTATTACACTGCAATTAATCGTTTTATTTTGAATAATCAATTTTCTTACGGGAAATTATTAACCGTGCGATATTTTTTGAGGAGTAATAAATATTTCATTTCTAGACATTAATCATTTATGGTATGCGTTCATTTTACAGGTATGAACGACGAAGCCGTTTCCAATTACGTGTCAATTGTCGATCAGTTCACGTGGGGCTTAAGGTAAAGACATCCCATTGATTCAACTCGATTCCGATTTACGTGCGTTTGTTTCCGCGGTATAATTCGCAAGGATAAGGCGCGATGATTAATACCTGTAGACGAACGGTTTGAAATGGGGAAACAAATGGATAATAATATTGTAAATTGAGAATAATAATGTGCGCGGCTGAGGCAAACGCAGGATTGACGCGGTAAATCGGCATACGACAAATAATTTTCGATTAAACATTTCGTATACAATGTAATAATAATAATAATATACGAAAAATTCGTCCAGGCGAGCATTTTACCGGTACAGTGTTACGGCGAATTCCTTGACGCGACAAATTGGAAAAAAAAAAAAAAGAACGCTGATGGTTTCGCAAATCCGATATCGGAGGGATGTTATAAATAAACGACGGTTGATTTATTTGTATTATTTTTTCAACTAATTTTTTCGAAATTGCGTATTTCACAATGTTACAACGTAAAACAACAGTAATCCTATACCGAATAACGGGTGCGGGGACACGCGTTCTATTCTCGTCACCGAAGTGAATTGAAAAAAAAGCTAGGAACTGACTTACTGACGTCGTAAAAACAAAGTGATATTTGCAAACACATATATTTATATAAATCGATCGAATGTTTGAAAATAAAGATTTCCAGCCGACGACACGAATTTCGATCGCAATAAACGTTCGAAAATACACATTTTCGAATAATTTTGTGTGTTCAATATAATAATTAAATAGTTGGTTTAATCTTTCAATGATGTTCGTCTAGAAATTTTATGAGCGTACACGAAACGTAAATTTAACATCCGATTTAACTTCCGAAATACGTCATGGATGCGACTTTGTTACTAAAATTGTCGACTTACTATTTACATTATTATTTTAAAGTTTTTATTTTCATTTTGTGTTTTATAATTACCCAAATATTATTATAACTGGAAAAATTACACGAGCTATTGAAGTTTAGTGGGAAAAATGCGAAATAACGTAGTAATGAACGATCGGTTAATGAATGGAGATGAATCAAAGAATTACTTGAATACTAGTGGATTATGACAAACGAATATTGAGTCCGCGATTTTTTCGTGACAGCACCGAATTGCGTTTGACCAGCCAAATTTCGATCGCCATTATCCTCCGAACAATCGACAATAAATTAAATCCAAATTATTTATATAGGTCACATAACCCGGTCTTATCTGTCAATACCGCCGAACGACATTACCGTTATAACTGTAGTGAATCTGATACGATCAATAACGTGTTAACGACATGAAGCGACACACTGAGACACGCTTATTTTACATTTTCGTCAAAAACAATTTTAATTAATTAATTAAAATTATCCGATTTATGTATAAAAATAAGTTGCGTAATTACTTACTAATTTTAAAAAAGTTTAGATTTCTTTTGCCGCACTAAATGTGATCGTATTTAGTATGTAGTAAAAGTGGGAAGGAATAAAAATATACTTAAAAAAAACGAACGAAAAACGCAGATGTAACTCGCGATCTAAAATATTGGTTCACGAACACGATTCGGATGCGTTCCAAAAGCAAAAACGAGACGAAACAATATGTATAAAAAACTAAAACCGTTAAACTAAGCTAGTGGATAGTTAATGGTATCTATGATAATAAAAAAAATAATAAATGAGACCGTTTAATTGGCTAAGAACGCGCAATTAAGATTATTCGCAATTTATTAATCGATATAATTAAAAGTATTTCGGACATTATCGATTCGAAAAAGTGAAAACGGCGCCTACTTCAGACACAATAACCTTATGGCGTTTTTGAACCATTTTCACTTTTTTATTGGAATTTATTATTTTTTCCTATAGGAAGTTGAACGACACGTTCGGCGAGTGCGGAAGACCACACATCGGATGGCAAATCGATCCGTTCGGCCATTCCAGGCAGATGGCGACGCTTTTCTCGCAGTTCGGTTACGACGGTCTTTTTTTTGGCCGCTTGGATTACGAGGAAAAAGGGCAAAGGCTGTTGAACAAGACGGCGGAGATGATTTGGCAATCCAGTCCTAATCTCGGTATATTCATAAACTATCATTTTTAAAAACTGGAATAATAATATTGTAGTACCTAGTAATATTACTTTTGGTCAGAAAAAAAAACTTACTTATTCGTGTTGGACGGACATTTTTTTACACGCGAACGTGTTCGCGCTCGACTAGTATCATTTTTTCAATAGAAATATCGAAGTAAATCGCAACGAAACGATGGAAAACGTTTAAAATTTTCGTACATAAAAATAATAATAACACTATTATAAAGAACCGTCATTAGATTGTTTGTATAATATGCATTTATAACTAATTAATCGCTATTCTCATTATCGATTTACAAGACGGTACGAGTTAATTGTTAAATCATTCAATTTAAACAAAAGTACGTTTAATTATTATAATCAACTATCACTGAAATCAAAGATCAATTACTTTTACTATTATTATTATTATTATTTTTACTGTTCTTTCCACTATATTTTGCTTGCGAAATAAATATTTTCAATCATTTTACATTCAACTAAATAATTAAAAAGAGTTATAAAATTGTCTTTTATGTGTTGCAATATTGGAACAAGAATTAATTTTTGATGAGAAAAAAGTATCTCGTGACGTAATTCATTTATAATTTGCATTGCAGACTTATCAATCGGTGAATAAATTTCTATACCTCATTAATTTTTATAACAATATGTTCGGTCGATCGAATACACATGAATTTATATATATTGAAATAATACTGTAAATACTGATCCGTGTATTGTCATAAAATACGAGTAACGCGGTTTTTTACGCGTAAAAATAAAAATTCATTTGACTTTAAACAACAAACGAAAATCGTTTGAAAGTTGAATCTATATATATATATGTAGCTGAATTATCTGGCTTCGCCTGTGAATATTTCCCAATGCATTGGGATTCAACTGTCATGGTTTTGTACCGTTTTGAATTTTTGAACCATAAAAGCATTTCTTTGAGTATTATTGAGCATTACACTTCCAGTCCTAATTATTATATATATATATATAGATAAATACATAATATTAATAATATTATATGAAATTATTATTTATAATAATTAAAATTATAATTATAATAAATTAAATACAATTTAACACGATACAAATTAATATTTCTACATGATATTCGCTTGTCCCGGTTTTTAGGTTCGTCGGCGGATCTTTACACACAAGTTCTTTATAACTACTACAGTGCACCCGAGGGATTTTGTTTCGACATCGTGTGCGGCGTAAATCCAATCGTCGACGACAAGAGGAGTCCCGAATATAACGTGGAAGCCAAGGTGATGATTATTATAATAATACAAGATTTATCCACTATTTGCATTTCTGTTTTTTTTTTTTTTTTTTACTATTATCACAATCTATAAACAAATTGTGGCTCGAACTGACGAATCGTGTCCTCTGATTAAATTCAATGTGCACAGATTATAAAATGTGCTCAATGTTTTTGTCTGCACGAGTTGTGTACTGTCATTACTTGCGATATATAAAGTGCTTCTCGTACAAACTTTGATAATCGAAATTCACTAATATGAAACGCGAAAGTAGATAAGGCTATATATATTGCTAGCCGTTTTATCGATTTGAATGATTTTAGGATAATTTATGGCGCAAATGGAAGGATAGAGAGTGGGTATGATTAGTGTGTCGTGTCTCCCCATGACGATTTCTTAATATCTCTCGGTTAAAAGTATACTATTTTTCTAATTGCTGCTAAATTTCATTTCAATTAACATGTTACAAATTCCTTTCACGTTCTATACCTGCCTTTAATATATTAATATCTATTGTGATAATCGATTTACACCGTGTTTTATGCCGAACACACAACTAGGCACCAGTAAATTGTACAAGAAAATATAAATAAAAATCATAACAAAAATAGTTACGATTAGGTATGTGAATTAATTAATTAGATACGCATTAAATGTAAAAACTGCGTATTGAATAAATCTACCGCGAGCCGCGTTTAGGAATTTCGTTGCAAAAAGAAAAAAAAATCATAAAAATATCGTTGCATATAAAAAAAAATATCGGTTCGAAATAATAACAAATTACAAGAAATATTTACTGCCTTTCGATTGAAAACTCTTTTGATTCGTTTTCGTACAAAATCGCGTTTGATTTATTTTTATTTTTACCTTGACGGAACACAACTCGTTAGCGGCAAGTATATATATATTTTTTTTTTTATGAAAGTAAACTACTATATAAATATATATATATATTAATATATGCATTAAATAAACGGCGTGAAAAATGAAAATAGGCGAATTATTTGATCGATTACTTGCGGTACCAAGAGCATGCTTACCAAGCCCACGGCAACGTGATCTTGACGATGGGCGGAGACTTTACGTATCAAGACGCGCATTATTATTTCAAATCCTTAGACAAATTAATCAAGTAAATCGTTAAATTATATGTTATTCGATTGAAACGTGTGTATACGCGAAACTGTTGTTCGACTGCGTTTACGTAAATCGAGTACGGTTACAATAACACGGTATTAACAATGGGCCACAATACACTTCTGTGTTTCTATTAACTTTCGCAGCATCGAAAAAATCTAATAAGTTAATATCTTGCAAATGCACTGTATAATATGCCGCACACTACGTTTTGTATAGGACAAACAATTTTCCGCTTCATTTTGTTATTATTATAATTATTATTATTATTATTATTATTATTATTATTATTATTATTTATGTTTGTAACACGATTTTAACATCACTAAAGTCTATAATATACTTTTATCAAAATCATTAACAATTTTGCGTAACTTCTACTTATTACGAATTTATGTAATATACTAAAAAAAAAAAATTGTAATCAAATGAATCACATTATCTAACTTAATAACATTATGTATTATCATATGACTTTAGCCTACGATTTTTTTTTCACGTATCGATAATTATTTTGAAATTACCAAATTCAATATTTATACTATAAACAAATTATAGTAATTCTAGTTTCAATTAACCAACTTGTTTACTATTACGTTGGTGTCACGTAAACAAAAATGATCAATGTTTTCAGGCACAAAAACTTATTGCGTATATTGAAAAACAATCTTCTCAATATCGAACTAATAATATTATATTAACCATGGGTGATGATTTCCAATACATGGATGCAGCTGTTAATTATCATAGCATGGATAAACTAATTAAGTTAGTATTTAATAATATATATTTTTTTTAATAACGTGCTCATTAAAAAATAGAAATAAAATAGATATTACACTTAAAATGTATAGTACCGTATTCCGTTCCAGAGGACACTTGACGTTGAAACATATCTTAAAACGTTGAATGTGTTAATACGTTGAAACGTATCATATATGGAACATGACCGAATATATTCTTTACTCAAATTGAACGTAAACCCATTATAAATTGTCAATTACTCAACTCCAAACATACAATGTATATAATTATAAATTATGTATATAAATATATATATATATTTGCACTAACGTCACTAACAATATGCCATAATATTCACATAATACGGTGGTTTTGGTTGAAACGAATTTCTCTTTTTTCATAACAAAAAATTCTCCGTCCAGATTAATGACGGATGGATACGCGATCACGAATTAACTATCAAAATTGTGTCATATAATTATTGAAATTCGTCGTTTTTTTTATGTATAACATATAACAGACATATAAACTCGAAACAAGCGTCTGGGAGTAAAATCAATGCAATATACTCTACGCCGTCATGCTATCTGAAAGCTGTGAACGACCAACGGATCACGTTCCCGACGAAACAAGACGATTTTTTTCCGTACAAGAGCGACAAACACTCGTACTGGACCGGTTTCTTCACTTCTAGGCCCACGCAGAAATATTTCGAACGGAGAGGCAACAATTATCTACAGGTACGACATGCGTAGTGTATTTTAATATGTCTAATCATTTACACATTACACTTCCTCTAAATCTCGACTCTACGATCCAATTCTTTGTCCAGCTGTTTTCCAGAAACGCTTCTTTCAAGCACATTATTTTATTTTAATCAAATAAACACGAATCCACTCGGACCGTTCTTGAAATCGATCGTGCTATTCATTTTATAAATGCAAAAACGTCCAAAGCAGTGCCTGTGTCGATGTTCTCCTAACATCGTATTATTTTTATAACATTCTGTTGCTACCTTTTTGAGTTTTCGTAACATTTTCATGATTCATGAGTTTTCCCCAGCTACTTTGCGTCATATTGTCTCATGCACGATTTTCGATGAGAAACATTATTGTAATTTTTCAGACATGCAAACAACTGTCTGTTCAAAGTCTAATGGGTTCTAAATACGAACCGAAAATTACGCCACTCCGCGAAACAATGGGAGTAATGCAACATCACGACGCCATCACCGGCACGGAGAAACAGCACGTTGCGAACGATTACGCACGGTTGTTATACGAAGCGATCGTCGAGTGTGAAAGAACTTCGTACACGATATTATCGTAATGCAAAACTCATATGAATAATCACCATGGGTCTAGTGTTAAAATGAAATTCAAGTGACATCATTTTTTTCAACGTCAAAAGGACGATAGTTTAATTCGTTAATGGTCGATTGGCCGTTTATGGACGATTCGATCCCATTGAAACCAGTCACGTCGACTCGATTTCGGGAGGGAAAGACGCTAAATCTCATTCGAATTCACGATTCTGGGAGAAAGCGATTTAGAATATTTTTCTAACGTTTTCTCGTTGCTCGATCCTCGACCCGGAAAATTAACGGTGATATTTTTTTCAGGGAGATGGCCGGTAAAGAAACGCCAAAGTTCAAGACCTGTCACTTATTGAACATTAGCCAATGTGAAGTGTCCGAACAGACCGAACAGTTCGTTCTCACGCTGTACAATCCGTTAAGTCGACCCGTCACGGAGTTTGTCCGGTTGCCTGTGCCCGACGAAACCGCCTACGATGTAATCGATCCGAACGGCCAACGACTGACGGTGCAGTTCGTCCCGTTGCCTGGCGCGGTGTTACGCATACCCGGTCGCCAGTCGTTGGCCAACGTCGAGTTAGTGTTCCGGGCGGACGATTTGCCGCCGTTGGGATACAAGTCGTATTTGATCACGAGGGAAGAGAATTATCTGAAAAATATTCTCGGAGCCAAGAGGTCAGATCCGAAGAAAATCGACGGGCCCGTAGACGTCGGCAATACGGTAAGAACAGGACTGTACTTATAACGAACAAAAGTATGCTGTAGAGGGAGGCAAAGAAAAATATTACATATATTTATAAGTAAAATGTATTTTTAGTTGAGTAAAAATGTCTTTTTACGAATAAAGTGAGTATCCTTTCTTCCTTCTTTCTTTCCTTCCTTCCTTCAAAAAAAAAAAAAAATGTTATAATATAAAAATATCAAACTCTAAGTTTAATAAACTTTCTCATTCTAAACTTTTTATTTTTATTTTGGTATCGTAAGGTTGAAATTTAACTGTCAAAATTGAGTCTCTTGACTATAATAGAAACATTTTTTTTCTTAAGTTATTTTTCAAATAGGTATTTTGCAATATTAATTTGAATTCGACAGTATTAAATATCGGGTCTACGAACCCTCATCATTCAATTAATACAATATCTCTTTTTTTTTTTTGGGAAAAAGGAATTATTCGACCTTTAGAATTATTCCGTCTCATAACCAGTCATCCACTTTCCTCTATTCATTGCACGTTTTTTCCATTTTATTCTGTCTTCTTAAATATATCTTCCCTTCTGCTCCTATTGGTTATCCAATTGCTCTCCCTTTTCTACCGAGTAATGGTCAAGTATCATCCGCAAGATTGTGTTTTGATTTTTACAAGCATGTTCATTGGCCACAAGCATCATTTCCTTCCATTTCCGATAATCTCTTATATATTTTCCTTTCTATACAATTCTTATTGCACGGCGTTCTCTCTTCACCTTCACTCTCTCGTCGATATTATCATCCTCTATCGGTCCTAAAATATTTCGCAATATGTTTCCCTTTTATATCAAACATTTATAACACTTATTTCCTGCTTGAATTCTGTCCACTATTTTCTTTTATTTCATTTTATTCTATCATTATCTATTTAAATATTTAAATTGATCTTAATTCATTGAATTAATATCGACCTACATTTAAAAATATATTATGTACGTAGGCAGATTCTCTCCTTTTCATACAATCATGCACTCGTATTTATTTAATTCACTTATAAGTCTATTTTGAAGCTGCATTATTTAGTCAGTTAAATAGCGTATTCAATTTATTTCGCAGTTTTATACCCCCGTTGGAGTCAATTTTCGTCTCTTTAATTATTTTTTCCAACACAAAATTAGTACACGAAGGGTGAAAAAAAATTGTGATTTCAATGACACTTGATCTGAATTTGTGTTCCCTATTTTAATTCTTACAACAATTTTTATAATATCAATTGTTATAGAGTTGAACGCTTTATGAAGGAATTGAATATTTTTATGATATTTACCGGGTTCTCTCTGTAAATTTTCTCGTAGCTTTTGTGATGCCGCGACGAATAGAACATGCATTGCTTTGCCAAATTCTCAAGTCTTTTTTATATAGCATCTTAATAACAAACATTTGATATCTATGGTCAATCTCCCAGGTCTTGAAATCATCTTGATTTGTTCTGCCTATTATTTAATTAATAAGAAAGAATAAAATTCGAGAGAAATTTTATAATATGCTACATCCGTAAGTGAGTCTATTCGTCTGTAGTTATTACAGTTATTTTCCTTCTTGTTTATCAAGCATATCAGGATACATTTCCCACTCCTTCAATATCTTTTCCATATATCCAAATTAAAAATAAAAATGAAGTTATTATTCTTGTCTCCATAAATCTCTGTTATTTTTAAACACACCCGCGTATTAGGGCCATCAATGATTATTGCAGTGAACGATAATGCGTATGTTCTTCTCGTGTTTTCAGCGTTTGGGTTTGAAAATCGACGAAAACGACCCGAGACGCTTCGTGCTGTACGCCGACGACGAAGAAGTGCCGTTGATCCAGGAATTCTTGTACTACAAGAGCATGGAAGGTGACAACACGAAAAATCGATTTGTTCTGCCATTATTTAATTAATCCGAAGAGACCCGAACGTATTTCAGGTATTAAAACGTTTTAGTTCACCATCGTGTGTAATGCATGCGTGCTCAGAAGTGAGAATTGGACTATTGTGCTATACAGGACAGTGGGCCGGTGGCTGTGTTAATATATTATTTATATATAATATTTATTTATTTCTATAGATAATATGTATATATTTGCGTTATTGTTATTTCACAGGACCGATTGTGCAAGAAATCCATCAGGAGTGTAATAAATGGGTTAGTCAGGTGATAAGAAAATACGACGGAGAAGACCATATTGAGTTCGAATGGCTCGTGGGACCTATACCGAACGAGTATAATAACACGCATATTATTGCATCTATAATATTTGTCTATGTTTGAATTTATAAAATTAATCGTCCATCAATAATAATGACTCTCAGGGACAGGATCGGTAAGGAGATCATATCGCGTTTCCGCGTACCGTTTTACCAAAACAACGAGACGTTCTACACCGATTCGAACGGCCGGGAGATGTTGAAACGCGTATTGAACTACAGACCGTCGTTCCGTCTGAGAGAAAATGCGGAAAACGTGTCGGGCAATTATTATCCGATTACTTCTCGCATAACGTTGACCGACAAGCGTACGCAAATGTCCGTTCTCAACGATCGGTCACAAGGCGGATCGAGTCTTCAAAACGGTGAAATCGAACTCATGGTAACTTAATGTTTGTCGACGATCGATTTTCTTTTTATCCGTTATTGTTATTATTTTACCGCCTATGTAGAACAAATAATATTCGATAATATAATAATACGTTTCAGGCCGTTAATAATAATTGTGTTCACTGCGATGCTATACTAAATCGACAAGCTCAATCATACAAACAATACATTTACCAAATTATTCAAACGTCTCTATAGATTTACTGTAATTGTTACAAAAACGATTAATCACAGGTCAAAAAAACATAATCATTTTTCGAAACGAAGTTTACGTAACGATAATATTCTATCTGAATTCGTTAATTTCATTTACTCATAGGTTTGTAAATAACGAAAAGAAAAAACGACGTTTTTAATCGAACTTAATCTCCGAATTTGTGTGGACACTAAAATTCGTAGAGTGTATAGTACGCACAAAAAATGAAAAAATTAAACTCCGCTGCGCTTTTGGCACGGCGGTTATCGTCTTAATTCGTCTAAAATCTCGATGATTTACACTATGTGTGTTAACAATATTTGGACGTGTTAACGTAAAGCCGTTTTCCGTGCGAGACTCTATGCGTGTTACAATTACAATTATTATTTTTAAAGACGTTAAATAATACGACATTATGTTGCGTTCTTCCACCAGGTGCATAGACGAATATTCCACGACGATGCTTTTGGCGTGGACGAAGCACTAAACGAGACCGCCTTTGGTGTGGGTTTGGTGGCTAGGGGACAGCATTATTTCACTTTTGGATCGGTTGATAAACAGTTTGCAGTAGAAAGACTACTGGCTCAGAGGAAACTCATCAGACCGCAGTATTTCTTTACGAAGAAACAGGACGTAGTGTCTCACGCAGAATTGACGAAAACTAATTTGTTACAGGTATTTGAAAAAAAAAACTCCAAGTAGGTAAATATTGTTTATTTTAAATTATTATTAGTTTTTTTTTTTTTGTAAGAATACAATTAATATGTTGTTTACAATTCAATAATTGTGAACATGTTCCTTTCGTAGGCGAAACTATACACATAGATTAGGTTAGGTTACTCGTATTATTTATCATTTAGAAATTATAAATTATATTCGAAATATAAACGTCTCTCGATTTTAGAATCCAAACGAAAATAATAATTATATGCTCGGCGAAGAATCATCGTTAAAATTTAGAAACTACAAAATATTCAAAGAACTATAATAACGATAATTCTGTGCAAACTAAATCCGCTGCAATACAATAACATTTGTCTGCATTTATTATATTTTTTTTTTTTTTGTTTAATCGAAACTTTACAGAGAATACGTTTAAAATATATATTAATTTTTAATTTTATCTATTTGGCTATTTTCTAAACAAATTGTTGCAAAAATACAAATAATTTATCACAAGTTTTTATATAATATAGTTATAAAACGAAACACATAAATAATACCGTATATTTTATGAAAGATAATTTTACAAAGTAACTAGAAAGTATAGATAACTTTAATAAAAACGAAAAAAATATTCACTGCAAACAAAAATTATTCGTATAGATAGTAGATACATGTTTAATGCGTATAAAGCATTTAACTAGCCAGTAATGTTTTATAAATTTAAAACAAGGCGCACGCGAGCAAAGTAACTTTATCTAACACAAAGACCGCAAAATTTAGCAGCTTATGAATAATTATCAAGGTTGATAGCTAAATTTAAAATGTAAAGTTTATTAATAAAGTGTGTACAATAATTTGTAGACAAAAATTTTTTTTTTATTTTCCTAAACTTAATTTTTCGTTGGAATACAATTAATAGCAAATACATTTATTTATACATTATATAAAATAATACGTGAAGTTATGGTTATAAAAAAATTTTATTAGACGCATTTTGCTCGAAATTAATTTTTTTTCGTTTTAATTCTCTAACTGATTTCAACAATTATTTTATTTTTATTTTTAGTATTCTGGTCTGAAAAATCCTCTACCGAATAACGTACAATTACTCACGTTGGAACCATGGAAAGACGAATCCGTGTTATTGAGGTTTGAACACATATTCGAATACAATGAAGATAAAAATTTATCCACGCCAGTTGTTATAGACGTGCAGGTTTATATTTTAATTATCGTACAATCTACCATAATTATTATTATTATTATTATTATTATTATTATTATTATTATTATTATTATTATTATTATTATTATTATTATTATTATTATTATTATTATTATTATTATTATTATTATTATTATTATTATTATTAATACTATGTATTTAGTGTTTATTTTAAGAATTAAAATATTACCCTTCCTCCAGAAATTGTTTGAAAACTTTATGTACGGGTTAAATGCGCGTATTATAAAATTGTCTTCGATACATTATAATATTGTGAAATATGTAAAAAAAAAATATCCTCGCCACTTTCTAAAAAAGAGTGATTCGAAAAATTTACTCACCGAACAGCGTCAAATAGACGATATTAGTGTAATGTAATTACCCGAAATGTATGATAAATTACAGTGATCAGTGCACCATGATTGTAAATTCTGGAATTTATCGAAAGTATTTCACGATTTAAATAATAATATTTTAAATAAGTCTAAAATTGTTTCCAAATTTATACAATATAAAATTATTACATTTTATAAGACGAATATAGTTTTGCTATTGAAATTTTCTCATTTATTTTCACAGGATTTGTTTACGAAATTCCGCGTAGTCTCGTTAAAAGAAACCATACTGGGCGGTAATCAATGGCTGTCGGAAAACACCAAACTGACCTGGACGACAGCGGATGACAGCGATCATTCTCGTCATGACGGGGAACGACCGAGTGAGACGCCCGGACAAGAATTCCTCGATCCCAAGCGCGTCATGTTGACCCCGATGCAGATAAGGACGTTCGTGGCCGAGATAAGTCCGAACTGAACATGATTTCGTTACCAAAATATATATATGTATACGCATGAATGTAGTGAATTTTAAAATAGTCATTTATATATTAAGCGTACAATGATTTATATACATATATTAGTATGCATTTATTATTATTCCACATTTATGAGTGTATAAATCGAAACTAGTTTTCTCCTCGCCTTTCCTCCACCGACAAACGTCGCTTATGATTTTTCTCACTTCTTTTTATTTCTCTCTCGCGCACTTCGAAATCAATTGGAAAATCGGATATTTCAAGAGCCGAGTCTCTCTACATGTAAAGAATTGTTCTTTCGTGTTTTTATACGTGGCAAAAAAAAAAACAAACGCGTCGCTGAAAAACGAATACGTTTCTCTCGTAACCGCGTAATAAATTGTTTTCATCAACCGATCATCACGTATTACGTAAATTATATTGTGTACACGTGAACGTGTAAACGAAAACCAGTTGGTTATAATTAAAACCCTGATTTACGTGAATTCGCGTGTTTCTTTTTTTTTTTAAACAGTCAAAAATGTGATTAGATACGCTACACGTTTAGTTTATAGTCAATTAATTTGAAATAAAAAAAAAAAAAATTATTTTGCATATATTGCCATGTTTTGCACGCGCACTGCATATTTCTGTATTGTACAATTTTTCACTGAAAATAAAAGAAAAATTTTTCTTTACGTGTTTTTTTATTTTAAAAGATATTTCTACAAAATAAGAATATAAATGAATATTTTATAGCGCATATTTCTAAGGTCTTTAAAGCACATAAATCCGGGCCCTAGATTTATAATAAACGTTAATTTCACGATCAACTGCCTGCAGAATAAATCGGCCCGATGAAACTAATAATACGCTCTACAGACAGGTACTTTTTTTTTTTTCAAACGTGTCTAATACGATTTATCGTATAAATTCTTATAAGAGATATAAAAAGCCTTTTTACTTATACGGGAAAAAAATTAACGAAACGTAAAAATTCCCGTTTGGAGGGTTTAGAAATACATATAACGAGTATATATATATATTATGAAACGGCCCACAAAAATGAGACGTTCACAAATGTATCAATTTTCCTACAGTATTAACAATAAATATTATGAACTCGACCGGTACGTAAGGTGGCCATACGTCTCGCTTTCGAGCTATACGTTCCACTGTCCGCTATAAAAAACGTAAAATGTCTCGCTTTGAGAAGAATCATCATTTTCGTGTTCTAATAAATTTATTTTTAGAAAATACGACGCCTGTATAGCGCTGGTGCGCCATAGACGCGTTCCCATTTAAACCGTGTAAATCGAAATTCGTACGTTTAACTCGACTTTATATAATCATATCGACAAAATTATAAATCTATATTTTAACACTGTTATTTTCGGTAAATATGGTCCGGAAGAGCAACGGCAACTAATTTAGTTTAAAACTATTATCCATTCAGTCTGCCGTCCGCGTCAATTATTCGTGATTGTGTATTTGCGCGTGCGTGCTCTGTCTACAATTTTTCCTATAAAATTTTCGTAATTTTTTGTCGTATATACCTACGTATAATTTGTATTTTTGTTCGTATTCGTATAAACATAATCAAGGCGGGAAAAGAAATGCTGCGCGCCACTACTAGTGCACGTTTAAGAAATTATGTGCCCGGATTCGGATAGGAAATGTGTATAAAAAACATTTTAAAAGCATATTTTACGGGTTTTCAGTGCATATTTTAGCGCTTGTCTTCGTGTTTTTCAAGTGTTACGAATCCCAAACCCTGGTAATAAATGTACGGATTCGCATTAGCGTGTCTGAATATATGTTTCGTATAAATTTAATACGCGGATATCGCAGGCGAGCAATAAAAAAAAAAAAATTCGATTCTTGCTGCTTACAGGCGCGTATTATACGTAATACACGTGTCTCTTCATATAGCGATATTGAAAAACGAATTTTCCCGATAACACGAACAAAATCCGACACTGAAAACAAAATACTTTATACGATGATAAATGTATTCTATAATAAAAACGCTCGATCGCAACGGCGTATTTAGAATCCCGGCGTCCCTGCGTACACAATATTAACTGGCAACTTTTTTCAATGACATCATTGGCGCAGTTGTGGAACTTAAAACGTATCACAAAACATACCCCCCCCCTCCTCATACCATATATAACTTTCCAAAAATGTGTTAAATTTTCACGGCTCATACGAAATAAATCTCTTTTCATAAAACTATTTTGATTACGTCCAATGTATTTGTTTTCAATGTCTACTTGTCACGTGCTTCCAAAAAATAATATTCATTTTTTCGGGTTATGAAAATCGGCGTCTATTGCCGAAACCGAAAAGTGGTCAATATAGAATTGACAATAGAAAATACACGGAGTATATTAATAACAATAAAAAAGCTAGTTTTTCACTTCAGTCATTCCTACTTTGATAACAGTAATATCCATGTTATACCCCTTCCCCCCTCTGAATCAACTGTTTTCTGGGCCTTTCCTCCAGGAACCAAATTTCTGGCTACGGCCCTGACGGATTATTATCTTAACACGCCGTTATGCACTGGTGAAAAAATCGTATCGAGTTGATATTTCATTTTACACGTTTTTATATTTATCTTTTCGATTCCTTAAGTTTTATCAAAGAAAAAAACCACTCCGTAGTCGCAAAACGACCAGTGAAATTTTGACGCATCCGCCATTTTGGACGAGAACAATACTTTGTATTTAAGGGCTCAAAATGTAATACCAAGTTCACACGCATGACAATCGATAACGTGTACAATATATTACTAGCGTCGCTCATGTACCGTTTTTTTCCAATACAACGATTGTTTTCAAATTCAAAATAATAATAATAAAACAGCTCTGAAAGTTGCTTAGTGTCCCCATTATTCAGCCTACATTTACAATAGCAGCGGCTAGTCAACTTTTTTTCTATTATTATAATTTCAAAAATTTTTACCTCGAACGAACTGATGCGAAATGTCATTAATTAAAAAAATAATACATTAATATTGTAATATGAATACGAGGTTAAATCGTAAATACCGTTTATAAAAAAAAAAAAACGGTTTAAATCGGTAACGCGTTTTCATGATTCCCGCAGCGGTCGTCCGGAATCAGACGCTTTCCTGACCTACATATCTATAATTTATGTACGTAGTACGTACATATTTTATTCGGTGCAGTGCGTAGGATGTAGTCAGGGTTGTTATACGACGTCATACGCGGTGTTCGATGCACTGCACTCAAGCGGTATCCGCACCGGTACACGGGCGCTAGTGCAGGACAACTCAATTGCGCGTGATATAACGTTTAGAACAGTTGTAGGGATTCGACGTGAACGGCGTGATGGTAAAGGTGGCAGCAACGGCCGCAGCGATACAGGAGAGATCGTCCCTGAAGGGAGTGTGTTAGTCGGCGGCGCACCACCCATGGACGAGACGGTCTAGTCCGCCGCGACGAATGTCGTGCGATGCAAACAGGTGCGCGAGAATTTCACCGTGGACCGTTACACGAGGACTATGTAATCTAATTATAATAATAATATTATTATTTTTACAATTGTGCATCGCGAAAATTCGTAAGTTTATTATTATTATTATTGCATATGACGTAATTTCGACTGGTTTAAATAAATATTCAGAGAGAGAAATAATAATAATAATAATAATAAATAGATAAAAATAAATTCATAATACAAGTATATAGGTAAAATTAGAAGATAAATCATAAATGAAAGAATAATTACAAGGATATTAATAAATATGTACAAGACGAATAACGATGTGTAGTTGAATTGTAATTACGTATTGATTATAATGGGGACAAGTTCGCTAAGACTTTGGCTATAGACGCAATTCTATATTTTTCATCCAAGTGTAATCATTTCTGGTTCTGCTTTGTGGAGTTTTTCAATCCCTCCAACTACCAATTGAGTCCTTCAATTGCCTAATAATTATAATAATAATAATCAAATGTGTACATTTACGTGTTAAATTTAATTATTTAATATTTTATTAATTATTCTTTTTTTTAAATAATTTCTAACTTAATAAGTTACCCTTATTTAACTTTATATAATGTCTGAAATAAATTTACAAAGTTATCGCTAACATATTGATATCAAATATGTAATAATATTCCAACTCTATATAATGTAAATATTAGCTATGAAAGCATTAACTAATATATATTATTATAAACAAAAACTTTATATAGGTTAATGAATTCTCATGATATTTTATTATTATTATTTTTATTCTATTATTAAAAGTTTTATAATAATAGTGTTTTTTTTAAAAGTGAATATTTATAAAGAGTGTTATACAAACTCACAATTCCGTATTACACTATAAAAACAACTATTAAAATTTATATGTATGTTTTGTAATAGCTTATAATCACTGAAATATGCAATGATTTCGTTATTCTTTTTTTTTTTTTTTTTTTGTACTTTTTGGGATGAATATAATGAAAATTCTCTTTTTCTAAGCAAATAAAATAATGTTATTTTACGCCAAAAACCGTTGATTGTAACAAATACGAGTACGTTAAAAAATTCAATTTGTGTTCAGAACAAAAAAAAGAAAAAAAAATATCAAATCGTAAATGTTATGGATGTCGCTTAAGTGAATTTCTTAGTTAAAGTTTTAGAGTTTTGTTATCATTACAAATTTGAAATCATTACATTCAATAAAATTGTTGAACTTCAGTGTAATATACTACTTTGTCGGAAAATTTAAAACGCTAATATAAAAAACTATTGCAACTTAGGATTTTGTTAAATTGATTTTTTTAAATATAGAAAAAATAACGTAGAATCTATATTGTACAAAATGTATAACCCTTAAAACCAAAAATTGTCCCTTTTATATTATTATGTACATCTTACGAATTATAATTTAAAATTTTTTTTTTCATTCTAGTTTTCTTCCAATTCGACTACATTGGTTATTATTGTTTTTATAACACGCACTATGCGCGGCGGATTCATGATTAAGCTTAAATTAAATCGGAATCAATATAATTATTTCGTAATAGTTTTCACCGTAAATAGGATTACATTAAAACTGAAAGCGCTTCCGAACATCTACTCAGAATTCATCACGCGTATAGAATTTTTTTTATTGTTTATTATCTGTGTCTCACTAAATATTTCCCAGTTAATTTTTATCTTCGGACATTTGCCATTTTATTGTGCCTATAATATGTATTATATTATATTATATCACATAATTACTTAACTTAACCGATGAAATTAGTTTTAAATAACAATATATACGCGTATACAGAGTTTCTTAAGGAAATCTCATACATTTTAAAGTTCTCTCACTTATTTTTTAAATTATTACATTACTTTGTCATTGTAATAAACATATTATTAACTCTATTTTAATTATAAAGGACTCGAAATTGAAATTTTAATATTTTATCCTATGTTTTAAAATAATAATCAAGATAGTCAATCACAAAATATACATTTTAGAAAAATGTTGGAATTTTTAAAGTTTTATTTGCGTTATGTCATTTTAATTTTTAAATTTCACAATTTTTAAAGTGTGTATTGAAATATTTTTGTGGCTAATCAATGTTAGAGTAATTATATAGGTACTCGAAACTGAATCAATTTGTCCAAGAAATAACTTGTTTTAATTATCCAATAATAATTGTCAAAAAAAAAAAATCTTTATTAATATTGAATAAAAGTTATTGCATTTGTCAGATCTCCGTGAAACACCCTATATTCAATGTATTTATATACAACGTATTAACGTACAATATAAAAACTATTACGATGTAAATACAGTTTGTCAAATTGAAATATTTATTAATTTTCATACATCAAATTGGACGAAAAAAATAAAATACAGAATTGCAATTTAACATTTTCAATTAGGTGACAGATTATTTTGTTAAATTATTTTTTTTCATTTTGAATTTCTCGTCTAGTTAAACACGATTACAAAACAATGACACGAATATTAAAATATTTTATTATCTATACTCTTAATTGAAATTCCAAACGATATATAGTATAATATAAACTTTAAATAGGTATTAAATTTAATAAATAATATAAGTGTGAGCGTATAAAACGATAATAAAAAAGATAAATTTTCTTAAACAATACTTTTTATTATTATTATTATTATTATTATTAATGTCATAATTTACTTAATGATGTTGATTAAAAGTTAATTTGAAATACAAGAATTTTTATAAACTATTATTCATTAAAAGCTTCAATGTTTAATAATTGAGTTTATTTGAAGAGAGTTCAGTTATTGGTGTTAACGAAAAGTGCGTAATTTAATAGAATAAAAAAAAATCGTTTTTATTCCTATTTTTCCCCAATTATTAAGACAGACTGTTGTCTTATACAGAAAATATCGACGAATTTTCTTTTTAAAATAATATTTTGCCACCTGTATAAATAATATTTACCGTTTTTAAAATCGTGTAAAATGTGCAGGGAATATTTTTTTGCGTACCCAAATCCATTCGATTTTCCAATTATTTCTTTATTTTTATGAAAATCACTGTTTTCTTTGTATCGATATTTATTTTTATTTATCTATTACTATACCATAAACTATTTTATTAGATTTACCATCTATGTCAATATAACAGTATATATTTTTTATTTTTGTTCAATCGTTTGTAGAGCAGTTACATATAATTTTATTGCGTTATTAAAAAAATCTAATTATTAACATAAGTAATATCTATTTTATAACCAAATCCAACTAGTTTATAACCTTCTTTATATACGTATGAGTATAACTATTATATCTGGTGTTAATCGTAAATTCCGTATGACAGTATATGAGATCCAAATTAAATGCGTTAACTAATATTAAAATTCTTTTTTTTCCCCGAAAAACGTATCGTAAATTTAATTATTACTTTTTTTGTTTTTACACGATACTTATATTTTTTCGATTTAAAACTATTTATAAATTTTTATTATTTATAAAAACATAAACACTATTTTATTTTTTCAAAAAGCTTTTACTTGAAGTTTTGTTTTTAATATATGTATAAAAAAACGGTTTTTGATATATTCGGCGAAATAATTATTAAAGCAAATTTAATAATTAAGCGCATTTATATTTAATATATTTGATATTTAAAACATAACTTGTTACTATTTTATACGTCGTGTTTTTATTGCACTATACTTAAACAAAAGTGTTAAACGCGGGAAATGTTAATTTATCCGCTTCGATGAAGCTATTTATTAAATTTCATGTTTAATAATATAAAATTATGCGACATAAACGTACATTTAATATATTTAATATTAATTTCAAATATGATTCTATTTAAATGTACTCTTGTATATTTATATTCATAAATAATAGTTATCTCGAAAAAAATTCGTACTAGGACTTTCTGTAGATTGACGTAGCTAAATCCATTAGGTATTTACAAGGGCGTTATTCAGGTGACAAGGTATACGGTTGCATTCCTTACTTTTAATATAGTCCCGATTGGTCTGCTTTAGTAGTGGTACTTAATGTCGAAAAAAAAAGAAGTTAACAATATCAATCTAGAAAAAGCAGTAGATGTATTTTCTAAACTTAAAAAATTGCCGGTATCCGCTTATTTAAAATATAATTAATTTTTTTTTATAGCTTTATGCTTGTAAATAAGTTTACTATATTTTATATAATTTGGTAAAATTTTTAAATGGCCTACTTGATCCACAAAAACCACACTCGAAAAAACTGAAATGCCCCCTTGGGCATTTGACATAGATGTCGAATCTGTGCTTTAAAAACTCATTCGATTTGGTACGCGTATTCATTATAACTATACAAATAATTTATGTCCGTATATAAAATAGTTATAAGTATTAAAAATCAAATAAAAATTTTAAATTCAAAACTATACTCAATTCGATAACGTTAAAACAAATTACTCGGAATAATGCTAAAATCCGCTATCAATAAAAAATATTGTTTTTTTTTTTTTGGTCTTTTAAACACGCGTATTCAAATTTATACGAATCAAAAGATAAATTATTAACAATAGAAGTATTTTCAAAAATTGTTTATTTAGGAATACGCAGTTTTAGTATGGGTCCGTTTTATTCGTCTGTGACATTATTGTTCAGAACCGATAATATTTAATTAAATGACAAATAATATTGTTATTGATTTTTTTTTTTTATACACATTACCATAACAATTTCTATGCAATCGCAATTCGTTCTTCGAGATTCTGATATGAAAATGTTATTTTATTTGATGTCGTCGATTTAAAAAAAAAAAAACAACTAAATAATCCGCGTGCATCATTCGAAATAAACATGTCCTTCATCTCTGCATTTTCGTTTGCGTAGATAGGTAAAGGTTATATTTATCATTTGATGACGATTCGTTAGAACAAATAATGAAATATTATTTTATCAAAGCGTTTATTATTTACGGGTTTCATTCTAAATTTATATACTTAAATTTCGACTGAAACGCAGAAATTCGGCGTATAAAACATATTATTTCAGTGAGATCACTGATACAGTATAAAAGTTAAATGCACTGAAAACTATTAAAACTTATATATAGTAATCGATACATATAATTGGCTATCATTTTTAATCTATTACATTATTATCACGTTTTGTTATTGCCGTATTTAATAGCTTAATTAAATTAAATAATATAGTAATTAAATAATTATTTTATAAAATAATATTATTAAACAATTAAATTAAAAAATAAATTATAATACTTATTAAGTATATATATATATATAGTGTTTGCTATTAAAATATAATGACTAATATGCTAATGATGAGGTAATATTGTTTCCGTCAGTTGAAACGATAATACTCGTATTTGTATTTTCCATTAAATATAAAAGCAAAATAGTTTTACAATTTTTTTTTTTATACATCGGTTTTCCATGACGTGAACGATATTAATATTGTTTGCTTCACGAAAATATACTTTGTGTTACAATTTAGTATATTTTCCATTTCTTTCTCTTATTCATTTTCAAAAAACACAAATCCGACGGAACAAAAATCATATGTATTTCGATACGAAACCTATATAAATATTTTTTTCCCCATTTTCGACATATTATTTTACATTCTACCGCCTTGAAAAATAAACGCTAAAATTTTTTTTAACGGTAGTATTATGTATATAATATTATACGTTTATAAAATACAAAACGTCACTTTTTGAGTTCATTTGCATACGAGCACAAAAATATGTAAATCAATTTCACAGTCAACGATATTGAAATTCGTTTTTATTATTGGCATGTTTATAATATTATTTTTAAACCTTGGAAACAATAATAATGTATGCCTCGTATAAATTTTTCCCGGCTACCTAAAAATGTATAACGTTATTCAAACATCCGCATATACTTCTTCCGTACTTACATAATCATAAATTAATGTATGCACATGTCTACAGTATTTGTAGAAACTTGATTAAAGGAAATAATAATATAATTAAAAAACATAATAAGTATTTTCAAATATTATGTTATATATAATATTATAATATATTTTTAATACAAACTCTTCGGCGTATTCTATAATTCCATACAATATCATTGTCGCGCGCATTACTTAATTTGCACTTGAGTACAACGCCATTTCGAAATTATATAACTATATCAAGTAGTCTGGAATAATATTTGAACAAATCAAACTACTCGAATTTATTTATTTATTTTTTCATTATTTAATATGGGCCTTATGCAATCAGTATAGGCTATACCTTTGTGCAGAATATATGAATACATAAAAACGTAAAAAGATTATAAAAGAATTATTTTAATTTCTTACGAGAGGTATGAGGAGTACAACTGGTACTTGTATTTAATGTGAGTTTTATATCTATATGCATTTTTTTTTTTTTTTTTTTGCAACGCTCATACTTTCCAAGTGGAAAGAGTTTTATTATTTCAACGAACTATAAGGAGATGAGTCGACATTTCTCTAAAATATATATATATATATATACATATATACTTACAGATACTCTCTTCGATCATGAGAAGTATGAAAAAAAACTGCTTGAAAGCCATAATTATATCTTTGTGCAGGCAAACGTGACTTTAATGATTATACCGTGCTTCAACATAAAATAAAAAAAAAATATATATATATGGCTTGTGTCACGGAGCCGCACGGCCCGAGTATATCTTAAATGTGGAATACGTCACTCGAATTAATTGAAATATACATTATTACCTTCTACATTACCAAAAACAGTATGTGTATATCAGTCGCGATCACCATCAGATAAAAGTGTTTTAAAAATAAAATCTATAAAATATGTCCATACGATTTGTTGCTCGATTTTTATACATTTTCACACAGAATAACGTCATTCGTTTTCAATATATCGATTTCATTTCTATTATAACCTTATGGTAGAGCTCTGTCACACTAAGCAAACAATACTTTTTCACGGCCCTATGTCATCCAAGCTCATTAGCTTATTAGCTAAATTTCAGTAGCTCGGCATGCCATTTTTCAACACAAAATTCAACGGCACCTCATCCAGTGACGTCGCCGGGAGATCACACAAGTGTTACATGTGTTACCTAATACGTTCCTCTTGTGTAAAACAATCTCAGTATAGTGAATTTCGTTGTTTTAAATAAGACAATTTGAAATCGTTTAAGTATTCACCAACGGTTTAGAGTTATGTAATTTAAATATCACATATTCTATTCAATTTCACATTTTCAATATTGATTCGTTTTATTTGTATTATTCGTATTATTCGTGCAGTTATTCGACAAATACTACATTTTAGATATTCGAAAACACTCAACAAATGCCATCAATTAAAACATACTTACATATATATAATATTTGAAATTGGCAAATTTTCGAATACAATAATTAATTAATTAATATATTAATTGATTTTAAATTTCGTCGTAATGAACGTTCAATGCGTAAACAATTTTAATTATTATAAAATTCATATTAATATCGTTAATTAATATTTTATCAACGATCATAAATATTGATTTTTTTTTAACTATATATATTTAAATATTATACTGTAATAGTCAAACAAGCTCGGGTATAATAATGTATAATCGTGTTGGCAACAGCTTTAATCAAAATATTAATAATAGTTCAACGTAAAATCAACACACTCAACTGGACTTAAAATATTATTATTATTACGAGTATTATTATTATTAAAAAAATAACTATTATCAGTTCGAACGGAAATAACTAATATTATAAAATTATTTTAATATGTATTATATACAGTATTATGGAATATTACGGTGGAAGGAGTATTAGAAAAAGTTTAAGCTTTCCAGGTATTTTCTACTGCTTAAGCTATAGCTTTTTGACGTTTTACGTAGAAATATATAATGAGAATTTTGCAATTTATACGCTCTGAGAACAACACGCGTGTCTATATGCGATAATAATATAAATATACGGTCTTCTGATTACATTACCATTATAAAAGGAAAAACTCGTTGTTATAACGATTTATGACTTTCAACAGCGTCCGCGTGAAATCTAAAATAAAAATTTCAACAACAAAAAAAATCTATTAATCACCATTTTATATATATATATGTATATTGTTTATGTCATTAATATTATTATACATCATTAAGTTGAGTTTAAAAAATAGACGCGTTTTTTTTTACGTAGCAGAAGTAATTTAACATACATTAAATTTCAGTAACGAATTGTACTATATTTAACAATTTTTCAATTTTCCTTAAGCATAGCAATAGTAATCCGAAAATTGTAAAAATTAAAAAAAAAAAATAGTAAAATTGTCGGAATATCAATTTTGTACCATAGACAGTTTTTGTAGTTTTTAAGAGCTCAAAATGCAATACAACCTTAGACATATGCAATATTCTTAACAATATCTATTATATTCATAATTATAATAAACTATACTAGCTTCGTTCATAATTATTTTTTTAATACAATGATTTATTATTTCTTTTAAATATAAAATAATAATACAACTCAAACTATACCCGATCAAGTAATCCATTCGAACAGACATCCACAACATCGCGGCCAAGTAACTTTTTTTTTATCTTAACGATTTCTTAATAAACGGAAATAATATTTTTATAAACTAATATAAACCGGGGACAGAGTAAAAAAAAAAACGAAGAAAATATATCTGAGACAAGAGGGCACCCAGGATTTTTTTGTAGGGGAGCTAAATAAAATCATTTTTAGATATTAATAAGATTTATTTAATATGTACGAAAATCTGTAAGCACACTTGTTTATGAAATGTTTATTTCGTATATTTATATATGTACTGATATATAAATATACGCCACTGATCTAGCAGTGTTTCTCAACCGGGGAGTCGTCAACTAATTATTTAGAGTCGCTAGCATATGATTCAAATCAATACAAAAGAATAAAAATTTCAAATAATAAAATAAAGTATTTATTAATTTAATTAATAAATAAATATTTTTATTACTAATAAATATTAGTAATAAAATCTAAAAATTGATAATTAAATTTAAAATAATTTTAATGTTATATGTATTTTATGTTTCTTATGTATATAGTACCTCTATTATCTATTATTAATAACCATCAATGTGAGTATATAAAAAAAGTATATGTAGGGGTTGCCAAATAATTGAAATTTAAAAACAGAGTCGTCACAGTAAAAAAAAAGTTGGGAAACACTGAGCTAGAGAAATAGATACGCGTTTTTTGTATGTTTGAAAATTTAAACACTGCTATTCGTGGCCGATATGTGATATATGATAAATACAAAGTCTATAAAATATGATCGTCGATTTGAATATCGGCACTACACCGTGATATTAGTATAATGTATTATTCAAATCATGTTCTTAATACTTAATATGTAAATATAAATATATTTACTCGTATAGACGCTTATATATTGTATTATACTTGAAAATAATAATACTCATACGTGCGGAAAAATTATATTATTGTTGCAGGTGATGTATATCATGTGAGCATATAAGAAAAAGAAACATCTGTTGGGAAAAAATTTTCCACGGGTTAATTCTTTTTTATTATTATTATTATTATTATTATTATTATTATTATTATTATTATTATTATTATTATTATTATTTACTTAACAATATTCATTTTATAATATTTGTAGAATATGATTTTTTTTCTTTCTTTTCAAAATTTGTGTGATATCGGACATACAAAATAAATAAAAGTTATTAAAACACATTGTTATACGGCCCGTTCAAATCGGTTAAATATTTAATATTTCACAATGATAAACCATGATTTATAACATCGTTCTGTTTACATTTTCTGAAATTAACCGGGTTAAATTGGTGACAAATTTAAAAATTATTATCTAGACAATAGAAACAGAAATATCGGACAATTCCGATGTTCAACAGCTTGTTCAGTTCTGACGCAATGTGCATGAATCAAGTATGTATAAAAAAAAAATACAATTGAAATATTTTTTCATTCATCTTTTTTATTAGTATAAACCCGAATTTGAATTCAGAATAGTTAATTTTTAGAAGTATAATAGTTAATTGTATAATTCTAACGCATCGATATTTGCATAAGGCCACTGTCTAGTAACTGTTTATTTTCCATTTCTATATTCAATAGGTTTTTGAAATATTTTCGATTATAATTTATGTATTTACTGTAATTTTCAGGAATACAAACTATATGTATTAATTTTGTAAAATACACCCAATAATCTTGATTTTTTTTTATGATCAATAAATTGTATTTTAATATTTTTAAATTTAAATAGTTATAAATTAAATAATCTATTACAAAATATGAGTTGAAGTTCTTTAGGCATTTCATTATCTGATTAATTGTAATCAATAATTATATTATCCATTAAACTTGTTGTAGAGTAAAATATGTTACGTAGATAAAGACGATCATACGAAACGAACGAGCGCTGTGATATTTTTCTCTTACGGTATGCTACTGTCGATTATTGGAATTGTGGGTCTGATCGGAAACGGATTAGTTCTAGTCGTGTTTACCAGGTAATATATTTTCAGTTTTATTTACTTGTTTTGTGATTTATCCACAGTCGTTAATAATAAATACGTTTAGAACGTTAGCGAAATGTTAGACATTTATGACGTATTTTTTCCTTTATTTTAGTAATTGGAGTTTATGTTATCGGTTATGCGTATGTAAATGTTTTTTTATCTTAACATTCCTAATAATTTGTATCTTAAACCTTGTCAAATACTTTGAAAATTATCTTCATTTCAATATTTGTAATCAGAACGAAAATGTGTGATCAGAGTATAAAGAAAAATGTAAATCAATAACATTATTACATTGTAAAAAAAGTAAATATTTTTAAATAAACGTTGTCTTTAATCATACGTACATTTTTTTTTTTTTTACGAAACTAAAAAAACTTTTTAAAAAACCTTTTACGTCGTGTATTGTATTGTAGAAGTTATATCTACGCGATTTAACAAAAACAGCTTATTATCATCGATACAAACAACAAATATTAGACTTTTGCAAATAGTACTCGTATATAAAATATTGCAATGCTCAAATAAAAAACGTCTGTGTACATTAGTTTTCGATTTCATTTTATAGGGAGTGATCGATAAGACATCTTATGTTATACTTCATAATACTTTTTGAAGGTCCTTCAACAACAACAACAAAAAAGAAAAAATACATCAAAACTTCAACAGCATGTATTATACTTATTTCTCATTTACACTCAAAACATAATTAAATAATGCAAAACAAAATTTGCTCACAAAATATTGAAACATTATAAAATGTTTATAAAACAAATATCAAAATGTAAAAATCAAATAATATGTCGATCAAATTTTAAAAGTTAAATTTTCTGTTCCAATAAAATTATTTCAACCACAAAAATCCGCACTTTGCCTATATCAAACGATAAAATGTATAAATATTAAACTGAAGCAATCAAATAATCGCAATATATCTCAATGTAATTTATCTCAATTATAATATTATAGATACATCAAATCATTTCATTTTAAGTTTATTTTATATAGCATTTTGAATAATAAGCCCAGCATGTACTATATCATTCATTTAGAAATATTTCTTATAAACATACGTCTTTCAATTGTGACGTGTTTATTTTTCATAAATACTATACAATTTTGACTAATGATTTAAATGATTCGTGAATTACAAAATACATATTTTCGTTTATCGTAATATCCTTTTTAAAAAACGTGCAAATTTCTCTAATCATAAACTATAATCAAATATAATATGATATTTATACATATAGTAAATAGTACATTATTATATTAAGAAATGATATCGGCCATTGTGTTTGATGATTTTCGATATGGGTTTTTGGAATTTTAATGTATTCTTAAAACGTAAATAATTAATGATTGCCATATATTTATAAAAAGAAAACTTAGTGAGTTATTATGCATACTAGCTTATATTTTTTCAAACAGTTGTTGTGTAATCATGCCTCCCAAACGAAAAGCGATTGGACGATATATATATAAATTTTGTATTATGTATAGGAGTTTTTCTATTTTTTAATATTTATTTTATTTTAACAATTATGATCCCCAAATTATTATCTGCAATCTTCTACGAATATTAACATAATAAATTATTCAAATATAACAAGATAAGAAAAACACAGCTAAAATTAAAAAAAAAAACGAAACTACAAGGTGTCGATAAACATTCTATATTAATTGTAAATCGTGTTTAGTGTAAAACTATTGAAATGAGAAGTGACACTAATCTTGATAACAGATTCTTCATGGAGTTAAATTATACATTCAAAGTTAAGAAAGATAATATTATGTTATCATAAAATGTTATACATAATCATATTTTACATTTTTATAACAATTACAACCACAGAATACAACAAAACTACGTGTACAAATATCTTTAAATAACTGCAATTAATGTAACATAATTAACTTAAAAAAACAATGGTCAATGAGTGGAGAGGGCTATAGACTCCTTGACATCCTTCCTGGCTACGCCCTTGCAATTTGAATACTACTTATTAGTAGATTCTGTAAATTGTAATTATACTAGTACTGTTATAGGCATATTATACCTGATTAAAGTTTACATTTATAAAGAAGTAAATATACATTTTTACTATAGTATAAAATTAATTAAACCAACTTTTTTTTTTAGATTCAAAAGATTAAAAGGTCCTTTTTCTACATTTGTATTAAATTTGGCAACAGCTGATTTCGCCAATTCGATCTTGCACTTCATGCCAGCCATTTCTTCGTTCAAGCACGAATGGGTCTTTGAAGATTTAGGTAACGATAACAATAATAATTGTTTTATATACAATAACTGCGTGGGCGCATAATATATTAATATACAAAATACATAATCCAATACTTAATTTTAAGAATTGAATATTCTATACAATATTCTCGATGATAATGTATATACGCGCGAGTGCATGACTTGCTCGTTCCACGCGAATAATAATAATAAAAATAATAATATTAATATTAATATACTAATATGCCGTAATATCAGCTAATTACTGTTTACCGTGTACAATTCATTATTTTGTTTAATTAATAACTGACAATTAAACTCTTCTATTACATAAACTATAATATATTTTATTGTAACAACCGTATAGAAAAATTTTTATATGCACATAAGTAAATATCAAAATGTTTGGAAATCGGATCAAATAGACAATAAAAATATAATAATATTATTACTCGCACCTATACCAAATACGGCGCTCATTCAACTGAATTAAAAATTATTATTATTATTATTATTGACATCTGCAATACGAAATAATGAAAAAATCATTTAGACGGAATGCGCGCGTGTGATATTTTCACAAAATTCAATTTGAAGTAGACGATTCTCCTTTTCGTAGAGGTGATTTCCTGTTTAGAAGGTTTTATCTTTTTTTTTTTCCATTAATTAAAGTAATGCGTCCGAAAACTGAAAAACAAGTCTCCGCCATAATTATAGTGGACTGTAACCACATGGAACGACGTCCATGTATCTTGAACGTTTACAATAACGTTTCAAAGTTATTATACACCAATGACAACAATATAATTTCTTTTAAATATAAGTATTTATAAGCTTAAACATACCGCCATTACCACCTCAGACGTTTACATAACCATTTTTAACGGACTCCTGCATATCTAAATCAATTATATAAAGCTATGTGTGTGTATTTGCGTGAATAAGTTATAAATTATAATATTTGTTTTGGTCATTTTTAATGACACGCTGATCTATAACATATGATTCTCACAAATCACAATATAAAATACACCTAAACGTTTGAAGCTTGACCGCACTATAAATTCAAATATTTATTACATCAGTAAGACGTATAGTAACGAATATAGTAAATTATAGTAAAACACCAACAAGACGTCATTAATCGTCTTTGCAGCAAATTAAATATTAATTTAACGTAAATAATACTAAATAGTTTCTTATATTATAATATATATATAATTAATAAGAATAATAGTTAATAATGATTTGTCAACTCTACTAACTATAAAAAAAGTACTTTATAATGTAAGACCATATGTTCATAAATTATCAATAATAATAAAAAAATACCAAAGCTTTTAAAATTTAAGATTAAAAGAGCAGAAAATAAGTAAACGGAAAACCAAACAAACAACAATGAACAGGAAGAAGATACCACACAAAGAACAATATTTTTGCCATACTTACAAGAAATGATAGATTCGGAATTCTATTGGAAAAATACTGAAATTTTGGTTTTAAATTTTAACTAATACTACACTTTTTAGTGGGGCACTGTTGGGATTAAATTAATGTTGTAATTCATTTACTTACGAAATATTCAAAGCTTTTGACGATATGAGTGAAACATCGCCAAACATCGCCATTCGAATTTCCAACAAAAATACGATAGGTTATCCACGTTTTTTTTTATTAAAAACAACTATTAATAATTAATAAAGAAGCAAAATTGTTGGTCAATTTTATAAATATCCCTGTGCAATAGTTAATTTTTTTTTCGTCTAAAACCACACAACTACAGTTGTTAACAAATGCGTTCGTTTTGTGAAATTGCGTACTTACGACAATGCCATTATAAAATTAAATATGTTTTTACCATAGGATGTACATTGTACGCTTTCGGCGTGGGACAATTCGGTCTGGTGTCTATTGTCACTCTTTCTAGCATAGCGGTCGAGCGATACCTGGTGATTACCGCAAAACCATTATCGGGTTCTTGGAAATTAACGCGACAGGGAGCAATGAAAGTAAGTGGTATAAAAAAAAAAGCTTTTCAATGAACAAGGAATATTATTATTATTATTATTATTATTATTATATATAATTGTCGAATGGATATACGAACATCACTGAACATCTTACGTTTTATTTACCTATACATACATAGTATTTATCAGATGGAAACTGTGTATCAGCTAACTGCATATAAAATATATATGCTTACTCTTATATATCCTATAATGAGAAATGTCTTAACTTATTCATTTGAATAACACATTTTTCTCCCTTATAATAATTATAATCGAAATGTTTTAATTTATACATTAAAATGACTATTATTCTAAAACATAACACGTTGATGAAATATGCATCTAATACATCCTACTTAGGATAACTGAATTAATATATTTCTTGCATATTGTATACGCACTCATCAATAAAAATGATTTTTTTTTTTTTGTGTGAATTCAAGCAGTGGTGGTATAGATACGGAAAGGGAGCTAGAGAATTCCAATCCTAAACGTTAAAAAAAAATTTTCTCGCTATTTAAAATGTTTATATTGTGTTTTGTTGATTTTGAAAGTAATATCGAATTGTAACGCATATTATAATTACTATAATTATATAAAGTTCATGATCTTGAATCCTGTATGTTAATGTGAACAATATATAAATAATTGATAAAAAATGTTGTTCTTACTCGATTGCAGAAAATGCGATAAAAATTCTGTTGGAAAAAATTCGATAACTTTTCTTACATTGAGTATATTTCTTGAAAAATGTACTCTTCGTAAAAACCCATGTACAATAGCAATTAATACGGAAAATGTTTTGATATACAATGTAAAAATCGGAGAATTGACTTTGTTTTGTAATTATGAGATTCTTTCATTATAAATTATTTAATAAATAATATATAAAACATTTTTTTATTTTAAAAGTTTCTTTAAACTTCCTCTCCTAGAAAAAGTCGCATCTACATCACTGAATTCAAAGGTGAATTGAAAAAAATGTTTAGCTAGTGAAATGAAAAAAATTATGGATCGGCCTATACAATGAAATTTTGAGCCACAGAGAAGAAAAAAAAATCATATTGGTTCTGAACAATACATTGACTACAAATATTGTGGCGTTTTTACATTTTTTTTTTTTATAAGTATATTATTATATAATGTATAATATGATAATAGAGTAAAGTAATCTAAACATAAATATAAACCTCTCACTATATTAAATTGGTATTTTACATGACTAACCTAACCTGACCTATGAAATCTGTATTTTTCATTCGAACTATTCACATATTATGTCGGACTATCTCATATTATCGAAATTGAGTTTTCTTCCAATTATTCGTGAATGATTTTTCAGGTTTGCGTGTTCGTGTGGATATACTGTTTTTCGATAACTGTACCTCCGATTTTCGGCTGGTCGAAATACGTATTGGAAGGTTTTGAAACGTCGTGTTCATGGGACTACACGACTAGAACAATTTCAAATCGTCTATTTTACATTTACATGTTGATACTCGGATTCGTTTTACCGGTTTCGATTATCACGTACTGCTACATATTCATTATCGTATCGATACTCGACCATAATAGAGAAATGGCTGATTGTAATAGCAATATCAGATCGACGAGTGCAGGTGAGCGACAAATAAATATTAGTAGGTACATCATTTTATTGAGTGTTGACAACCTAACCTAACCGTTCTATAAAAATAACATGCAGACGTATAATATGCAAAATAAACCTCCTAAACCCTAACCTAATCAACCTTTTATTTTTTCAAATCGGCAATAGCCAATTTAAAAATAAGCAATAAGCCGCGGAACAGTAAATACTTCTGACAACTAAAAATGTCAAAATACATTACCTACCCTTCTAATAGATACCCTTAATACCTACCCTACTGATAGGTACTAAAATAAACAACTTCCCTTGATTAGGTTGTCCGGTCCCCGGACACGCCACCGACCCTCACAAAATATTTATACAAGAACTAATTGAAGGGATATTGTACTGAAATTTCTCCCCTCACAATGAATCAACTGTATCGAAGGTAGGCCCGAACCGTTCTCTCACTTTGTGGTGACGTGATAGAGAGCAATTTCCTGCAACGACTACCTTTCGTACTCTGTTTCTCCTTCTCGTCGTCATCACAGTCATTGGCCACAACAACGCGTCGTCCGTGTGTGACCCGACAGTTACCGTTCCCCACGGCAGAGAAAGATGAAACATGGCATCGTACTCAATGTTTCAAAGAAGAAACCTCAGTTACCTCAGAAACCGCAGGTGACCTCCATGGTAATCGGCTCTCCATAGTCATCATCACACAGATGAAACACCCGCCCGTTTATATTCGACTCGACGATCCGTCGTAAGTATGACGAAAATCCATACGGACCAGCACCGCACGGATCACATCTCTATTTTCTATGTTCCAACCTACCGAATCGAAAGCGTAACTTAACCCAAACTTTATTATTATTTTTTTTTTATGAGTAGCTTCAAAACCTTACTCAACATTACCCAAGACTACAACTTCAATAAATCAATCTTCTTTTTCTTTTTTATTTATTTCGTATTTTGCTTGCAGAGAGTTGGGATTACCGATTGGCATTAAGCGTCACGAGACGAGACCAAGCTGTTCCCATACGGTCCGCACTAAGAACTTCTTACATAATCTTGGTCTTGATTGCCTTGTTTTTGGCCTCGTGGACACCGTATGCCGTGATCACTTTGATTGGTCAGTTTGGAGATGAAAGTACACCATTGGAACCATGGATCTCAGCTCTTCCGGCTCTATTCGCTAAAGTAAATGTATAATATATTAATAAGTTTTAATAATATTAAAATTGTATAATATTGTTCGAGTTATAAGTTGGTTCGATTTTAGTCTTATTTCTATTTTTAAAAATTTATTTACAATAAATAAATTCTCGTCTTACACTTTTCATCAAACTGCATCGTAGAACTATTAAAATTTCTAATTATATCACTTACATCGGTCTCATTACTCGGATAAACTTCACTCCTAAAGATTTTATCTTTAGATAAAGATATAAGAACAACGAAGCATAGATTTTACGACAAGGTCGAATTAAGGAATCTAATAGCTTCAGATATAATTATCGTGATTTTAATTGTATATCCAGGCCAATGAATAATTTCGCTTTATATATAAATAAATTAAAAGTCGTATGTATGTATTGTACATTATCATTATGCCATTTGTTGACATTTAAAAAAAAACCATAGAAAAATATTATTGTAAAAAAATTGAGTTGTTTTCGAAAAACTACAAAACATTTCGACTCTCATCTCGCTCAATTTATTTATTGCTATATAAAATGGAACACGTTTCATCACAACGCTGTATTTCAATTCGTACTCAACAGTTGTATTACAAAACTTTGTCATACCTATTACGAGTACCTATACACGTTAGTTTTAATGTTGTTACATTTATAATTATTCTTAAAATATTTAGTTTTGTCACTCCCGAGCAGTGCCGCAACTACCGGGGGTGCTGGGGGTGCAAGGAACCCTCGGGCCCCTGTCAAATCATAACAATTGGCCCAAAGCCGATTCTAAATTATATTATATTTTTTAGTACATGGGCCCGTAATATTGGCTTGCACACCCACCAATATAGACCAAGTTGCGGCACTGCTCCCGAGTACACATCGTAATTCGTATTGTATTACGATATAATAATTATATCATATTAAATATCGTATATATAACACCATTCCTAATGACTTCGCACGGAATAGTTTCGCATCTATTGATCATCCAGCGATATGAAAACTAAACGAATTATACATTCTATTTGAAAAATTATTGAGACGGTTCGGCTTTATTATTTTTTATTCATCGTGACAAAAATTATATTTTTAAAAATATGTATCTATACAGGTATATTGTAAAGTCACATTTGATTTTTTTCTCTCTTACCGCTGCGCTCTTGTTACGCTTTCTATATCGCCGGATTTATTATTATTATAATTATTATTATTATTTTTTTTTTTAATCCCATAATATTTTAAGGTGTACTGCTTTGTTCGGTAACACGTGCCTTGCAGTAACTCGTATATTACATATGCGAGAAATTGTTTTCCTTATTAAAATCTCTCTTAATCGATTTTCAAGGTTATACGTCACAGATATTATATTATATACGGGCAGTATAATAATAATAATAACAATAATAATAGTAGTAGTAGTAGTAGTAGTAGTAGTAGTAGTAGTAGTAGTAGTAGTAGTAGTAGTAGTAGTAGTAGTAGTAGTAGTAGTAGTAGTAATAGTAGTAGTAGTAGTAGTAGTAGTAGTATTAATAATATTAATAATAATAATAATAATATTGTTGATAGTACATTATATTAACGCATTCGCGAAAAAGAATAATGTGATTTCGAAAAAAAAAAGATTACTGTCTTTAATTACGAGTAGTTTACCCAAGTTAATTACTTAGATTGTATAATAAAATTGAATGTAATTGTAATCGATTGTTTTCTTTTTCTATCGGAACATTTTAACGAACATTTTCTAACGATAATACAAAAATACTCGGTTAATTTCGTTAATAATAATAAATAAAAAATTAAATTTTATAATATAAAAAATTTGATAAATATAATATTTTTAAATGGGTACCACCTATATAACAATAAGCAGTGATAATTTATTGATACTAATATGGAAAACACTGACAAAGATCGAAAGTTAATAATTACGTAACTATTACATTGTATTTTTGGTTTTGTTATACACAAATAATAAAACAAAATAACGTCTTATTTTATTAACGCTTAATTCGTGTGTTTAACGTATTGCAATCGGCTTAGTTTTTGTAAAAATAAATAAATAAATAAATAGTTTCCGGAGACCTATAAGTTGGATGTTAAAAACGATTTAATGAAAAATTATTATTGAGTAGTTTATAGAGATTATAAGAGTTCCGTGTCCAAAAATATAGAAAATGTTTTAATAATAATGTAAATCGCAATGAATGGAACTTATTATTAATTCGTGCAAATCTTTAATTTTATCATACATATAAAATAGAACTCGTTTCATTTTATATAAGGCAATAGACGTTTAATATGAAAAACGATACAGTTATTCTGTACCATTCGATATTAATAATTTCTATAGTATCACTCGTACCTCTCCATCGAAATTGTCAAATGTGAAGGATTCAAATCAACCCGCCTTGTTCCATTCACATTTAAACAAAATAACTGAACCGAACTTTTAAACGCGTAAATTATTACCGATTTCTTTTTTTTTTTTTACTCTGAGAAAAAAACTCATAAATGGAAAATTGTATATTTATTAACGTAAAAAAAACATATATAAAAGTACAATTCTATCATAAAAGTAATCCAACCAACCATAATATATTTATACTGTCCAATAATTATAAATATAGTCTAGTATTAGTCTAATCATTTACATTTATTATTAATAAATGATAATATGTTCCTGTAACTTCGCAATTCGCAAGGCATAGACCTTTAAATTTATTAAATATAAAAATAAGAATAACAGACGATTAGTTTTATAAAGATAGTAGAATTTATATTTTATGTATGTAAATATTATCGGATTTGATATGAAAAAACTACAAAAATGAAGAAAAAAACTTTAGATTTGTTTTTAAATTCTTGTAAAGTGTATAAAAATAACTGATAACAAAGAAAATAAAAAAATTTTCACAAATATTTTTTTTTTATTAATTATTATTTATGTTCATATTTTTAAAGCTGGAAGCACTTTTGTTCAATTTTCTTTTTTTTTAAACATAATGAATAAAACAATATTTAAATGTGCCATAAAAACTTTTTTAAACGATAATTTTTGCGAAACTGTTTTATTATTGAAATATTTTTATTGGATTCTTCCTCGTAATATATTTATTGATATAAATATCTGAATAAATCTTATATAGAATAATTTCAATTAATATGCAAATACAATATATATATATATTTAAAAATAATAATTTCGAGTAAAATTACGTGCCAAATTTATTTTTTATAAATAATTAAAAAATTTTGATTTTTACGAGTACACAGTGCCAACAAAAACAAGTGAAAATCATTAAACATCCAGACAGTAATATTATTATATGTTTTAAATATATAAATATATATGTGTGTGTGTGTGTGTATACAAGTACATCGGCGTTATCGAATTGAGTGCGAAAATCATTATTTAGGTGGAATTGCGTGCAAGATTTTCTGGTGACAAAGCCGAAATGCGTGCTTGATTTTTTATTATTATTATTATTATTATTATTGTTATTATTATTTTATTTTACATATTTTGCATATTTTTAACCTTTCTTGTGCATATTTAATGCATATTCGTAACTATTTAGTGCGTATTTTTATTTAAAATGCATACTTTCGTTTTCAGACTATATTCTCATTTCCAGCTGTAAATATATTTGTCAAATTACTTTTTCGAAGAAATACTATTTCAATACCACGAGTTTCAAAACTTAAAAACGTCTACTTCATTACGATCGGTGGTGGTTATTTGTCGGAGATAATAAATTTCCAATGTATGTGAATGTACTTCGACTGAAATCGAACAGTCTGTGTCGTGTTGCGTACACAATAATTTTCTAAAATTAAATTTTCTAAAACATTATAAATCCGTTCCTTACTGGTAAATGAATAATTCTTATTGAAACTTTATCGGTACAACAGTTACTCGAACAAACACGTACACTAATTATACTTTTATCTATACAAACAGAATTATAATTACAGGTTTACGTCACAAACGTGCTCGTTTTTATTTGAAATTTACGCGAAAATAAATTTTAGAAAATTCAAGCGAAAATACGCGCACGCAATCCGGTTATTGACCAAAGTCGCTCTTTTTTTTCTTTTTTCTTTTTGTTGCACGAAATCCCGGATACATTCGTATAATACGTATAAAAATATCTAATGTTATTTCGTCGTTCATGTATTCAGACATAATCGATCGTTTTATTGTTATTGTTGTTATTATTGTTATTATTATTATTATTGTTTGGAATGTTTTTCTTCTATTCCGAAAGAGATAAGTAGACGTAATGAAGACCATCTGATCCGAAAACTTGCCGAGTCCAATTTATCCGTATAATTAATGATGTGTAATAATGTCTTAGGCGTCCGTAGTCTACAATCCCATTGTGTACGGTCTCTCGCATCCGCATTTCCGGTCGTCCGTCCGGCAGTACATATCGGGCTGCACGACCTTGGGACACAGCCACACGGAACTATGCGCCCCGGGACGGAATAACAAACGGTTGGCCGCGAACAAAGCGTGTCTGTCGCGATTCGCCGTGCTCGCCGAACAAGACCGGACCCCGTGCGGATCGAACGACATCGTCGAACTAAAATGCGTGCGTCACCGAAGACCTCTGCAGCCAAATTCGAATTCTGCGGGTACCGTGGACTACTACAGCGAACCCGATTGCCGGTGAGGTTTTTCTTTTCTTTTTTTTTTTATTTTTGCTTGATTCTTTATTGGTTTTCTTTTCTTTTTCTTTTTTTACGCCCACGTCTTTTTTTGTTCTTTTGACAATTGTACTCCTGTCGAATCGGCGATAGAAGCCTGACGTTGGCGATGGAACCGAACCGAGGTTCGACGATCATACAAATCGACAGGATTCCTTACAAAGTCGTCATGTCCACGATCCGAAGTAAAAGCGTCAACTCAAAAATAAATTCAAGTGAGATAATACATAAATATCAGAAAAAATATCGCGGTCAGCGTTACATGTCCGTATAGGCTCAATGGGCACGCGCCTACTGCAGCGACTGTAGTTTACTTATTATAATAATTTTTTTTCCGTCAAATATAAAATTGATTGTCAAATTTAAAAAAAAAAAATAATAATAGTAATAATCAAATAAATAATTTGTTCTCGGCGTTAGTTCAGAAAATTATCGACACACTTGTCATGTGACAAGATTATTATTGGTTTTAACGGCGATTTTATGCACTGGCGAACGAGTTGTTGAATATATATCGTAGTGAACATTTTCAAATAGCGTGATCTCAAAGACAGATGTTAAAAATCGAATGTAAAAGCAGTTTAAATCTTTCATTTAATGTTGATAATTTTAATAAAAGTTGTTTTGTGACATTACAGGCCATTTAGATCTTCAACAAGATTCCTCTATGCCTGCCTATGTTTTGCGATGTCTCGTCCTGCACTTTCTCTATTTTTAACAACCATAGGTCTTCCTTTATGAAATAAATCTCCCCTTCGTTGTCCAAGGTGATCCCTGGGTTGCTTTATGTCTGATTGCCATCTCTATATTATCACAACTGCTCCCTTCAATATCCATACATATATTCAGCCAAACTTGCTCTTCATTAATCCCGATTTTATGGCTTCATAGCTGTTTATATAATTCTTCATTGGTTCTTATGATTTTTAATTGAAATTCTGCTACATTGTTTTTCTTCGGTCCGTTAACATGAAACTCACAAATCGAAATCGTCGCGACCAATCTAACTAAAACTTTGTGCAACATTTTTTGCATCCTTTTTGACAATGTCTTTGATTTAAATAATAGCATTATTCCAAAGTAATACCCGTTCGCTGCTATAAATCTGTTTTATTTTTATCTCTTCGTGGCTGTTTACACTTAACAATAACACCAAACTTCTCCACCCTTTCTATAATTTACCCGTCTGCTTCCAAATATCTTGTTCTGTAATGAGGTCTAGACAATGTCACATAATTTATTTTTCCTTCTTTTATATGAAAGCCAATTTTTACTTTAAAAATGTTATAATTTAAATAGTTTCGTCTTATATATATATATTTTTTTTTTAATTATGTAATTTTCTCAAATTTAAAATTACGACATTGTCGCAAATAAAGTTTAGGTAGGCTTAAAACCATCGCTATAATTATTATCATTGTGTATATTATATTAATAATCAGTACACGATCAGCGTAATGCAAAGTCGTCTATAAATAATTGTATATATACACTTATATAATTATATATATACATATACACATACAATGTTTTTACACTCAATCTCAAAAACTTGCTTTTTTATAACAAGTGTAGTTTTTACAATCACCGATTGAAATAAAAAAATATATTTGATCTTCAATAATATCATTTTTCCTTTCGAAAATCTTGCCATATAATATAAAAATATTGCCGTGTTTATTTTTATACTCGAATTAATGATAATAAACTATTTCATTTCATAAACGAATAATTCTGTTATTTAAATATTGTGATCGATATAATACGAGTATTATCTGTTTTGGTTTTATAGTAGTCGAAAACGCAGTCGGTGCCAAAGCATCCAATGGAAATCAAAATGAGCAAATAGAAAAAAATATTGAATCGGATAAATTTGTGTACGAATTATAATATTTTTAATCGTTTAAAACTAATTAAATAATAATAAAAATAAAATTATTTTTTATATTTTAATTTTATTAGATTTACATAATATGATTTTATTGTAAATCGTAAAAAAATCAAGTCGTTCAAGTCCAAGGGACTGGCCAGGGTCTGTATATAATAAGTGTAATACATATAGTTTTAATGTTATTGCCAAATGATTTAATGATTTATTAAAGATGTGAATTACTGTAAAACTGAAAAACTCTAGGTCGAATGAAAAAAAAAAATTATTAATAATTGCTATTATAAAATAAAAATATAATATGTAATATAGCTACTATTATATTGTTATAAAAATTAATGTGTGATTTAAATACCTACCTACTTCACTGTATTTTAATAAAATATAAATATACATATAATAATATATTGTCTTTTACATATATATTGTTAGTTTAAAAACTTAAACACATATTCTATAATCAGTTTTAATTTTATACCTCGTATATGTTATATTATGAGTATTATTATTATTATTATTATGATCATCATCATCATCACCATCATCATCATCATCATTATCATCATTACTATTAATCTATTGTAATGGACTGTATATTTAATATATTTGTAACTACTGTAAAGTTACAAATAGTAGTGCTCATTTATTTCATCGTCAGTGGTTATTGCTATGTTTTTTTTTTTTTTTTGAAAATATTTTTTAAGTGACGGGGAAAAACATATAAAATACACGCAATAGAGAAAAGTTATTATATACTAATTCCGTTCAAGTTTAAAATCCTACACATAATCGTGTTCGTGGATGCTCGATATACCGTGTATATACGCATTACTCATGTACTAAGTGTAGGTGTATTATAATACAGATATTATACACAATGTAGTCAATATTGTTACGATATTCAATTGGTTAAGCTAGAAATACCAATTACACCTTTATCTGATATTACAAAAAAAAATATATATATATATGTATTACATTTAAAAAAAAATAAATAGACGATCAGTTCATTATCCTTGAATTTCGAAACCTTGCCGTTTTTATGGTAGAATCAAACAATTATGGTAATAATATTGAACGTGGGCATTTGTATTATAATAAGACACATCAATATAATAATATTATTATAATTTATATATTAACGTTGAATTAAAATAATTTGTTTTAATAAAGTTGAGAAGGAATTACAAGTGTTTAAAAAAAATCAAAACAATATCCATCGTATACAGCAGTAGTAGGTGTACTACATATGTATATTGGATTTAATTTTTGAAACTTTTATTTTATATATATATATTATTATAAATGTATACATACAATATTATAATATATAATAGTGAATAGATATATTTCCGTCGATTCCTTATAAAAGATAAATATACATTTAAAAAGGTAAGTATATTTATATTTTATCATAAAATCATGTACGTTTTGATTTTGTTTTTTGTATATTATTATTTTATGACGTCTTAATGTTCGATAATGAAACGTATTTATTTTTTTTAATAATAATAATAATAATAATCAATTATAACGTCTAATTGAAAATATCGTCGTTTTTAGACCAAAGAAATTAATGACTGCGAGTATACCACAATGTTGTGCGTGTGTGTTTATACTAAATATGATCTTATGTGATGTTATACGTATAAAAAGGAGAAAAAAAATTTAGAATAAATTGTCCAACTATGCGTTGTCTGTTTATTACTTGACGACATTCACATTGAATGTGTTGGTTGATTGCGGAGTACGTGGTACATGGCCGTTTCTGAAAACCGGTTTCCGTTTAGTTTGCAACAACAGTGGTGTGTGTAATATAAGTAGGTAATGTTGTAGGTAAATAATATTTATAGCAAATAGTAGACCTTCCGTCACTGCAGTCAGTTCCGCGGCCTCACAGCAACAGCATCACGTGATACATGATACACGACTATTATATATATACACTCGTTAGTACTTACAGTAAACATGATTTCCATCGAAACTAGGAAATTTATTTTAAAACTCATTTTAGTGCTTTTGTATACGGACCACACATACGGTATGAATAATAATAATAATTATATATTATATAATTAGTTTATACACGTTATACGTTTTTACAATCAAACGAATGCTTAAAATTTTATATATTTGTTCTATACTATTTAATAAATTAATTATAATAGTATTAAATTAATACTGTTATAATAAATATAATAACATTTATGCAATGTGATTGTCATACACAGGGTCGTATTTATGGAGGGGGCTGATGGGGCTCCAGCCCCCCCGCCCCCCGAAATTTTAGAAAATTTCTTTATGTACTCGTATCTAGATTATCTATGTATCTACCCTATGGCCATAGGATGTAACAACAATTGCAAAGACAGAAATTTAAATTTAATATAATTTTTATTATTATTATTATGCAGTGTAATTTATTATAAATTTTTTAAAAACAATTAAGAAAAAAAATTAAAATCTTTTACTAAATTTCTAATATGTAGTTGTTTTTAATAGGTTAAGAATGTGGTAATTTTTTTTCTTAATTTTAAGATTTAGTTTAGGATAAGAATTTAGAAATAACTCAATGATGATATTACTTGGTGTCAGCCCTTCCCCCCCCCCCCCGAAAAAATATCTAAATACGCCTCTGGTCATACAAACAAATTTATTTAATAAACATAAAAACAAAACAAAAAATGAAATTTCATATTTATGCATATAATTTTATTTTTCCACGTTCCTTCGTTGATTTTCCTGCAAATCGTTAGTTTTTTTTTTTATTTGTTTTTAAACATTTTACCAGCATCGAAATCTTCTATTTAATTACCACCGATTATTCAAAGTCGAAAATTTGAAAAACTCTTGCTGATTCAATATGTACTACACTTTTCAAATGAAAACCACACCAATCGTCGTCAACAAGGGCGTATTTAGGGGGAGTTGATATGGGTTCTAACACCCATAGGTTAGGGTGTTCTAACACACCCCCATCGACCGTATACTTTTCGTTATATTTCACCAAACTCCGAACTCACTCATTAGACCGAATTTTTATGAAAGTAAGTACTTTATCTGCGCTAACAGCAGTTAGGTTAGTTTAATATTAGTTTAAAAAAAGTCAATATTTTAGTTGTAGTATAAAAATTATACACATGCATTCACATACTTAATGATTTTCAGTAATATAATAATTTATATCAATGTGTGGTATTTGTTAATGTAAGACGGAGAGAGGTGGTGGGACAGAGCTGGTATTAATAATAACTAATACCAGTAGCTTCCTCGTTTCGATCCAAATCTAAAAATCGATTAAATAGAGTTAATTAATTTTTTTTTCTACAAATAAATGTAAAATTAAATCGTAATAATAAATAATATTAATTATAGCATTTACAAAACGCTTAAAAGCATTTGCTTTTCGCTTTGATTGAAACAACATAACCTTCACGAAATACTGTGATTTGATTATTTCGGTTTAAATATTATTCATCGTGATAAAAGTACATCATGTTTTTGTAATTTTACATTACCGTAATCAAAAAAGTTACTTAATCAGTATTCTTGTGTAAAAACTATATTATCTTTTTGTCTTATAACAATATTAACAACAATAAAAAAAATCGAATGCGTTAAAATAAATGTATGTGAAAAATTTTAAAAAATAAAAAAGACGTCAGAATATAACGGAATTCACAAACGTCCCTACTATTCGTCGAATGTGATTTTTTTCCTTATAATTTGTTTCATCAAACTTGTATTCACTGTCATTCATTTTTTGCAGTTCTTTTTCAAAGTATTTTCAAAACCTTTTTTATTAATTACAGTTCAGAAACATTCGTCTAAAACTTTTCACTCCGTGGTGTTACGAAATTCTCAATCCACGGTCAATTTAAGCATTCCTATATTTTTCTAACTAGTCGACTACCAGTTATCGTGAAATATGGCGGAGATTCATCGCTAATAATATTGAAAAGTTTTTTTTTTCGTTTAATTAACACACTACGACGTTAAATATACACACGCGTTTCAAATAAAAGATTTTCTCATTTTTCTCATCGTACAACTTATAATTAAGAACGATTGAAAACCTAAAATAAAAATAACATTTTTGTTACGTATATACACGTAATTATCAGAGGTAACTTATGTATTATTATCATGGATTCCACTTGTGATCTCACTTGACTCTGAAACTTTAACTGTCCATTAATGAATTACCTATTTTGCGTACCGGTTTTCCTAACAAAACTAAAACATTTTATTCGCTGTCTACGCGTGAAATATATTTGTATATATTTGAAATATATTTGTATATATAAAAATAAACGAAAAAAAATTGTTATTTTTTTTTTTTTTTTTTTGATACGTTGCAGTTGGGTGGATTGACAAATGACGCGGAACAAACAAATATTATATAGCGCAGTTTAAATAATCTGTAATTGATATTCTTTCTGAAGCATTTCAATAATATATGATCTAACGTGTTATAATTTGTAATTAACAACGTGCTGCGTTTTGTTTATTTAAAACATTAAACATTAAATCGATATTAAAACACATATATTGAACATTAATTGTTTTTTTCTAGGCTGTGTCAGTAATAGACAACTATATACTGAAATCGGATGTAAACCCATTTACAGTGACAGTCCGGCCGCGAGTTCTTGCCCGACGGCGTACAATTGTGGTAAAATAAAAAAAATCACTTTACGCGGATGCGCGCTTATAAATATTAAATAATTTTAAATTTTGTGTAGAAAACGTGTACGCGAGATCGAGCGACAAGTGTTATTTCAACGGGAACGTCTACGAGCCACTAACCAGACTCTCTGAAACCGACTCGAAACTGAACCCGTGTTTAGCCGGTTGCTTTTGCCATCGGACTACCACCCACAATAAGTACGAACAATAAGTTTGTTACTATTTTACTATTTTCTAATTATAATTTATAACTTTACACGGTTTTTTTCTTTTAAGTCCCCCTCTCAGTCAGATAGAAAATGTTTCCTATTAATCGTTCGCTACAGATTTTTCAATTAGTATGGAATATTTATGTTTTAAACATAATTTCAAAAATATACTGATAGATGAAAATATCCATATAGGGACAATAAATTATTAATTTAAAGTTATTCAGATTAGAAAACAAATTTTCATGTGGGTTTCAAATACTCGTATGTAACAAATGTGTTATAATATACAAAATGTATTATCTACGTATATTAATTCGTAATTTTTATTGTTTATCTCTATTTTTTTCCACATATCTTTTCAATTCATTTATGTAATTTTCTTTTTTATTACTCGTAATATAAAACTCATCTTTATGACTATACAGAGTGTATCAGAGTCGATTGTCAAAAAGTCAAGGGGTCGATTTTACAGGTAATTTGCGACAAAAAGTTCGCAACAAAATTTTTTGTAACTCCCTTATTCTTTAGAGTTTTTTCAATTTTAAAATTGTTTCGTATTTCTGAGCTTATCTCCTTTAAATGGCCATAACTTCCTAACTAACAGTGTAAAATCAAAAATAATTATACTGGTGGAAGGGTCGTTGAATTTTCTATAATTTTCTATAGTTTATTTGTAGACATATGAACAAGAAAATCATTTTTTCAGCCCCTACACACAATTTGATTTTTTTTTTTTTTTGGGTTAATCTTCCTTTCAAAATCATGACCATAGGCTGCCACTTCCGAAAAAACTTCCTCAAAACCTCAGTTTTCCAACGGTGGTATCATTTTTTATTTTACTGCAACAATTAAGGAAAAAAATTGCGTTTAAATGCAAAAAACGTAGTTTTTTCTATGAAATCAAAAACTATATTCAAAGACTGCTACTCTTTGAAAAACCTTTATACCTTAGATATGAAATACGTTTCTTGACGAAACATGTAATCACAAAGTTCATTAAAAGTGGACTATACCAATAACATTAAGATTATCCTATCTAATCTTAATCGAGGACGGTGGGAGAATATGTTCAGTTTTGTTTTAATTAACCTTTCCACCAGTATAATAATTTTTGATTTTACATCTTTAGTTAGGAAGTTATGACTATTTAAAGGTGATAAGCTCAAAAACACGAAAAAATCTTAAAATTGAAAAAAACTCTAAAAGGAAAGGAGGTTACAAACAATTTTGCGGGGAACTTTTTGTCGCAAATTATCTGTAAAATCGACCCTTTGATTTTTTACAATCGATTCTGATTAACCCTGAATAGTAAGCACAATAAACGAATTCTGACTATATAACAACATTCGTCTTTATAATATTCGCGAAACCAAATAAATAATAACGAATTGTTAAACTCTATACACATAATCTTCATAAATTTGATTGTTTGAAAATCGCATTTTTATTTCGAGTTGTGTGTTTGAAACGTGTGGCTAATAAGTTACATTCTCTTTGTATTCGCAAGTTGTTCTCTTCAATTTTATATTATAATTTAGTTAAGTTCAAATTATGTGCATAGATTGTATATGTTTTTTATCAAATAAATTTTATAAAGAAGTAAAAAGTTTTGTGTAATTTTTTTTCTTTAATAATTGTTAACAATTGTTTAAAAACCTACCTAATGGTTTATAGTTACACAATTTTAAAATATACGTACATTTACAAAAAAAATTTTGTAAAAAGCGTGAACTGGAAAAGTGAAATCTGATCAAATACACCAGTTTGCATTTACCGATTTAAATATATTTTTATAAATAAACAAAGTAATATAAAACATATTATATAGTATATATTTAATATAACGTATTACGTTGAAATTAATTTAGATTCGATTTAACATAAACATTGTCTTATGCTTGCAGCGATACTATAACTAAATTTACATGTGCACACGTTGAATGCCCGTCAGATTTCAATGCAGACGATAAAATGGGATCATGCTATTATCAATACGAAAAAGATTCATGCTGCGAGATCAACAAATACTGTCGTAAGTTTTCCAAAAAAAAAAAATATATATATATATATATTTTTTTATAAATGTAATCAGAATTAAAATGAAATTTAAATATAATCAGAATTAAATGTAATCAGAAACCAACAACTAATAATAATAATAATAATAATAATAATAATAATAATAATAATAATAATAATAATACATATTAATAAAACGTTATGAAATTAGTGTAGCAGAAAGACGTGAACTTATAAATTTACATCGTTAAACGTCCTTCGATTATTTTATAGTTTAAATAAATCGAGACACTGTGAAAAAATCAAAACGTAATCGAATGCATTCCAATGATCCATATCTGAAAGGAGGTAGGAGTTCAAAAGCTCCAAAATCCGTTCAGAAAATGTCAGAAAATTTTTAACGTCAAATTAAATATAAAACTAAAACATTTTGTACTCCTCGAATTCTTTTTATTTCAATGATGACCTTGAACTTATCAATATATAATATTGACAAGTAATAATATCTATTTATATTGAAATATTATCTGTTTGTATCACCAATATGTTCGTACTTCTCAAGATTTATACTGAGAATATTTCACAACGATGTATTTTTCACCCCATCCCTGAACCGTCGTTTAAATTAATATATTTTCAAAAATGCACAAAATGAATACAGAATATCAAAATAATCATCGATATGAAATACATCTATAATGTATATTGTACAATGTACATATTATTATGACTTTAATGAAATCTTCCGACCCGTGCACTTTTTTCAAAATATGTGTTTTCGATGTTGGAACCGATGGTGTAATCAGAAATTTGAGATCCTACTTACTTGAAATCATACCTCAAATCTAATTTTAATCTTTTTTATTTTTACGAATGTTACAATATTGATAAAAATTATAAGTAAAAAAAAATTCCACTTGTTATTTTAGTGAAGACCGAAGTCATCTAAAATTATTACTTTTATTTTAAAAATTTAGTAAATTAATATAATAACATTATTTTTTATTATTTTCAACGGTAATTTATTTGAATTAGAAAAAATCTTTATGAAATCAATATTCCATTAGTTTTTGTGTTGAAACCAAAAGAGCGCAATTTTGAGCTTTTCCCCGGGCGCAATATTCAGTTGCTACGGCCTACCGGCTATAACGATAACGTTCGACGCGTAATATATCTTATGTTGAACGCAAGATAAAATGATCTTATTTTGAACATACTATGAGACATTTCGTTTATTTTGATTTTTAGCCGAAGAAAAATCGATTGTTCACGAATGCATTCACGACGGGAGGACTTACAAAAACGGACAACGATTCAACGAGTACAACGGCGATTATTACCAATGTGTGTGTTCACCAAAATTCAACGGTAAATTCATAGTGTACTATTAATATTATTATATTTTGATTTAATGAAATTTTAACTATAAGTTACATATTCCAACAATCATCTACATCGTATAAATATGTTACATTAAACACGAGCAAAATATAAAATAAAATGATAACATAAAGATACAATTACTTTTTTGAGAGATAAAAAAAAAAGCAATATTATGGAAACATAAAACACACGCATATGCCCATGAACATATTATTCAAGATATATATACCAAATTCAAAGTTAAATCAAAAGGCTGGTATACGAAATTAAACTAATTACGGCTTTAATGATGGTAGAATTATTAGATAATTAATAAATTAGAAAGAGTCATATTCAACATGAAAGGATGCGCAAGTAGCTTGTAGAGCCTCCTCCTTTCGTTAAATGTACCAGGACAATGAAAAAAAAAGTATGATTTTAAAAAAGTATTTATTACAAAAATAAATGGCACTTTTTTTCTCTCGTTTCAAGCACTCGTTTGTTAAATAAAAATAACATAATAGGCACATAATCGAAAATATACAATTTTAAAATCCAAGTCACGACTAATACTCGTATTTCTTGACCATGTCATTATATTATTATTATTATTATTATTATTATTATTATTATTATTATTATTATTATTATTATTATTATTATTATTATTATTATTATTATTTTTATTATTATTATTTTTGTCTCGACTTTGAAAACAAATATTATGTAACGTGTATGTATTTCTCGTTAATTTATTAAATGTGTATAAATATGATTTATTAAAGGTACGGTCAGTGACGAGTCGTGCAAGAAAATCGGGTGTGGTTACGAAATCTTCTATATGGAGCATATTTTAAGACGGAGTGCCCCCATTTATTTCGAAAACGTAAACGGATGTCCATTCAATTGGCACCACTGTAAGTGATTTAAGGCATTCGCCAACATTAATATAAATCATTAAGGGGATTGGAAACGGTGTATTATTTGTACCAATTTAGACCTAAAAGCTAGACAAAAATTCGTCTACTTAGTGAGAACCAAATTTAATTCTGAAAAAAGACTTGAATTCATCACCCTCTTTTCTAGGTTATGCAGGAAATCCATTTTTAATTAAATGTTTCATTATTTTTAAAATCTACTAATGATAAAGTAAAAAAAAAAAAAAAAAATTAGAAATTTAAAACAAATTAGAAAAATAATGAAACATTTAATCAAAAATCGACTTCCTACAACATAACCTAGAAAAGAAGCTGATGAATTCAAATCTTTTTTCAGAATTAAATTTGGTTCTCTCTAAGTAGACGAATTTTTATCTACCTTTTAAGTCTAAATCGTAGTGTTATAAGTATGAAAATTTTTTTTTCCTTTCGAATCGTTGACATTTGACAATCGCGTGCGATCGTCTTCTGATTGCTGGAAAGCTGATATCTTTCGTAATCGACCGATTATCGGCTAATGTCACGATTCACTCGGTACAATGTGATATTTAATATCGCGGTATAATAATTATTATGTTTAACAGCACGCTTTATAATCTCCAAAATGAATATGTGTCGTTTGACGACTGTCGTGTTCCGAATATATTTAAAATATGAGTGAAAAAAATAAAAAGTTTACACCAACACATGAGCGTTTGTTTTACTTTTTTTTGTGAAAACATAATATTGCACACCGGATAATTCGTTGATCATTGAAAATATTCGGAAATGTGAATTTTCAAATGATGAGGTCATTAATGGATTTGCCAAGAAGCCGAGAAATTTGGAAATATTGTAGTCGGTAGTTCTTTATTTTTATACGATACAACAAGTACTTTTGTTGATAAATAATGGAGTTATCAAATTTTTTTGTAAAGAGGGTACAGGAAATATTTTAAAGTTTTATTTTTATATCCTCCACCCCTCCATATGACATTCATAATTACGCCACTGCTTTGTTCGAATGTTTTGCCTTGTCGTATCATGTAATGTCGCATCGTTACGGATCGGTGTCAGTGGCGCACCCAAGGGGATGGACTCCGGATCCGGACCCCCCCCCTTGACTAGTGCAATAGTATTACATTTATAGATGAAAATCCAAATTCTGATACAACTTTCATATTTTTCTGTTAAAATTTCGCATACGATATAGATAACACCAGGTGTTAACAATTTATTGATTATATTATATTATTATAATCTATTTTTATTATCTATTAAAAGTTTTGTTTTTCATAATGTAGTTTTTTAGACCCCCCCTTGAAAAAATCCTGGGTGCGTTACTGATCGGTGTGAATTACCGCATTCAATTATTATATTGTTAGAATATTTTGTCGTATCGTGTGGTACTCGTGTAGTCGAACTTTATATCTGTAGTAACAAATTGTAAACATTTACTCATCGTTTCATTGATAATAAGTGGTAAAATGTATTCCAAGAAGTCACACACTCACCAACAATTATTTATTACTCCTCACGACAAATATGCTTGCGTGTTTTAAATTGCCTATACTAAACTCCTTAGAAATGGACCGTTTCCAACCCCCTAAACTATTAAATATTAATTATTATTATTATTATTATCCATATAGAGCATCGAGTTAAAAGTTAAATTAGAATTATAGTAGCTATTATTTTTCATAATTTATAACGAGTTAATTTTTAATAACTCGTTATACTTTTAACGGTGAATTAAATAATTTATTATTCAAAATTATGAAGTTGATTAGAAAAATTATATTATATTGTATTAAATCAAAATTATATTTTGCTTATCACTCTATTATGATGAGAGCAATTAATTTTATGTACTCGACAATGATAAATAGTTCACGAGAAACTATAGTAATAAGGTACCTATTACAATTTTTACCAATAGCAAATTTCCATACATTTTCAAATAATATTACTTAAATCATTTTTTTTTTTTTTTTTTAATAATAATAATAATAAACTTATAAGTCAACGAAGTTCCTTTTTTAATTTTCAAAAATAACATTTGACTGAAATAATTGAATTATTTTTTGAATTTACTTAAATTGAATTAGTTTTAAGTAAAAATTAACTTGTCCAGTTTCATTTATTAATATTATTATTTATATATGCATTTTTCAGCCGAATATGAAGTCGTTACTACTGAAACAACATCGATTAACAATAAGTCCAGCGATGACCTGCACAAGTGCATGTACGGCGATCTAAGATTCGCAATTGGACAAAAGTTAACTATTGTAGACCAGCGGCCCAACTCGAACCCTTATGAATCAACAACATGTTCGTGTAATGTTCCGCCATTGCTTACCTGCATTAAAGCCAGAAGATAAATCCTTGAATCCAATTTAAATATAACTAAAATAGATTAAGTGTATAATGTAAATTTGAACATACATGTACAAATGATAGATGTGTGGATCTATATTTTTATATTATACATAATTGTAATTTATTGGAAGAAAAAAAACAGCAATAACATATATTTATATAAATTTTTGAAAAATTTCTAAAATATTTTATACGGCTACTATAATAATATTGTCCTTGTAAAACAAGATATTGTTTACAAATTGAAAAGATATTGTCCTTTCTATAAACCGCTTATTGAATATAATACGATTACTACTATTACACTATAACCATAGGCTTGCGTCTAGGGGATCGTCCAGACACCCCAAAACACTTCAAATAAAGCTCTATTTATTTTTTTTTTTTTTTTTGGAAAATTTTTACTTTTGACTTAAGAAATTATGTTTTAATGGCATTTAATATTTTATGGAAAAAATTAAATTTTAAAATAACAATGATAAAATCCAAATTACAGACCTAATGTAAAAAAAATTAATATTAATTGCTATTCATATTCTGTCATTGAATACCTAAATTAAATGGGCATTATTGACTTATAATGTACTTCCTAGAGTGATATCTTCATATGTCTAAAAAAAGTGTATATGTCTAACAGTGATTTTTAACAATACAGCAACATTTCCATCTCCTGTAAAATGTTTGCGGCACACCAATCACCAATATTACACTCTTAAACATCTATTATAATTGATTTTAACACGGCACACTTTAAAGACGCTCTCAGTATACCAGTTGAAAACCACCGGTCTAACATAACAGTCAACAGCGAAAATCAAATTAAATGTTCACTTACTTGATTCAATCGTAGGATAAATTCACCTTTTAAACAAAATAATGCAAAGGTTTCTTATGATATTTCATTTTAATATATTTTTCTTATAATTAAAATGATTAATGCTGAAATACACATTGAACACATATAATTTGATATGAGAAGTATATGCTTATTATTGAAGATGGCAATAGCGAATATTTTTTATGAAGCAAGTTTAAATATATGCTGCTAGTGTAGATAAATCTAAAAAGAAATTCTACTAGTGAAATATTGCACTAAGTAATAAAAATATTATATAAATACAAACAAATTTTTTACAAGGTCTTAATGAAATGATATCAATATAGTTAAACACACCTATAACAGAAAAAAATGCTTTAATGAAATGTATATTGTTACAATAATTTTACTTGAGCCTCTGAGTAACACTTGCGAGTGCAACAGCAAACGCTTGGACGGCTGAAAAGGGGTATTGGAAATCTAGAGCAAAATTATTGCGATCAATGCGTCCAAACTGCATTACTTGTATACCATTGTATTCGACTTGAAAATTTTTCGCAGACTCTTGAGTAACACGACCTCCAAAGTCTAATTGGTAGACTTGAGTCAAATCATTCCAAATGGGTGCTTTGTTTTGCATAACAAACTGCTGTCTTTTAGTACACATATCAATCTGAAATGAAAACAATTTATTATTTATTAACCATTTTATGTTAAGCACTTACTTTATTTTTTATTTGAGATTTCTGAAACGTTTCTAAATTTTGATAGTCTGGTTCAATTTGAGTCCTAAGGACTTTGCGGAAAAACAGTGGCGAGTTCATTAATCGTTTCCTATACGTACATATATATATATATATATATATATATATATATATATAAACATAGTTATATTTCATACCAATGACAAAAAAACAATTATTATAGATCAAATTATTTTACCTAATCGGTGATGATGAACCACTTTTCTTTTTAGCCGCCACCGGACTAGTAGGCAAACTATGAGCAAATGTCTCTGAAACTTTAGAATCTTCCACCACTCTGGACATAGCTATTTTTGGATTTGACGATCCAACACTACAACTACGCCGTCTTTGAAGTTGTTTAGGTGTTAAAGAATTATCGTCTATTGATTGTCCATCGCCAACAATAGACAATGTCATCTGACGAGGTTGTAAATGTAAAATAGATGTGCGATATGATACTCTGCCTAATTTTTTAGTCAAATCGTTACACAATCCACGAATATGGAATTTTGTACCCCAAACATTTGCTGTAACTTCTGCTAAACGATAGTCCTACAAAAAAAAAAAATACAATGGTCATAAGACATTACAATTCAAGATTAAAGATACAATTTAAATACTTCTGGTAATACGTCAGTGTAACAATTTAACTGTAATTTTCGATTACAACAGGCAGGTCTTGATTTGTGTCTATTTTTTCGATGAAGCTTGGGACTAGAGCAGGATTCTGGCTCAGAATCGTCCCAACCAAAATTATTATAAGATATCTGTGCATTAGCATATGTTGTGTCTGCATAAACAAATGATTATAACTTTACAAAAATTCATAATTTATACATATTTTTAATATTTACCATCTACTTGTGGATCAAATATAACAAATTCTGGTTTCAGCATACTGATTCGTTTGCCTTTAAGTAACGGTACAAGACCTCCAAGGTATTCCATGTACAACACATAACAAACTGGTGGTGTAGTTTCTGGTCCATTTACATGTTGTACAACTGTACAATAAAGACGATTTTTTGGTGAACTACTGACAAATTGACGCAATTCTGACAACTTGGGCACTTCGCACTACACAATATTTTTATATTTATTTTCACACACATAACGATGATTATAATAAAAACCAATATTCAACTATTTTTTTTTTTTTTTTTTAATAAAATATGAATTATACTCACATAAACAGTAGAAGAGGAAATAGCATTTAAAATTTCTCTAATACAAATAGGAAGTAAATTGCTTGGTGGGAACATTGACTCGTCATATAATCGTAACGCACACAGTATATGTAAAGGAAGAATTGAAGCAGACACACATGCCACATGAATATCAGGTCCTGTTGCTATAAAAATCCTTCGATCATTGTGTGCCCATGTGACAGCTGTTACTTCAATCTAAAATTGTTAAAATTGCATGTTAAAATATATTTGTTACATAGAACATAATAGAATTTTAATTGGTATAGAACTTACCGGAGATTGAGGCATATCAATAGAATAAACTAACTGGCCAGTGTCTGAATAAATTTGCACAACGTTGGCACTAGGTCTAAGTCTTGTACCAGCAACACAAAGCAACTCTTTTGAATTAGCCCATTCTATATAAATAGGACATAAGCCTGTGCGTATTAGTATTGGAGCAGGATCATCATATCGTCGCATCAATTGAATAGAACCATTAATACAACATATTGCTAACATGTGTTTGAACAAATCTGAAAACATACGAATATTAGAATGATAGAATGATTTTACTTATTAATTTAAATAATATATTAAATGTGTATACTCACAATCAGATCTGTTTCGATTCTCGTGCATGCAAAATTTTTCACATGACCAGGCCATAGAAGATATACCCGAGTCGTCAGACAAGTGTATTTGAGACACCGGAGCTCCATGAATATCCAATACTTTCATCTGCCCTCTACTAGTTCCAAAATATACCTTTATGCAAAATTATATTAGTTTAAAATTAACATGTCCTTCATTAACTACACATTGATAATTTATTACAAATTAATAAAACATACCTGCTGATCATCAGGTGACCAAGCTCCACATGTAACTGTTCCTTCTGGATGTAGCATAGAAGACCAGTACCTATGACCAGTAACTGAACCCACCAAAACAAACCCATCCTAAATGACAAATAAATTTACATTTTTATTGTTATTTAATTAGAAAATATTAAATTATAATATAAACTAAAATATTATATTCAGTATTTATTATTAAAATACTAACTTGATAGCATATCAATGCCAATCGTCCATCATGGGACCAACTAAAATAAGTAACCCTAGTATTTCGATCATTGATTAGCTCAACATTCCAACGACAATCAAATTTTGCCCAAACATTTATGACGCCTGAACTATCGCATGATGCTAGTTTTTGGTATGGTTCATTCCATTTCACAAGTACAATCTTAAAATAAAAATATTCAAAATAAAAAATTTTATATTATTGTAATCATAAATAAATAATGATCTGGAAAATAATAAACTAATAACTTCCATAAATAATAAAAATTAAATGTTAGTAATTTGGAATTCAATTTTATAGTTAAATACACATTAGAAAATATGTTATTTGGGATGATACAACATCTGTTTAAATAGACATGAATTAAAATTATATAAAATCAAGAAGGTACGTAATAGATTTAAAAATAAATATTAAACTGTTTATACTCACCAAAATTCAAAAGAGAAACTCAAATCAATAATAAAAATAATAAAAATGTGCAGTACTCAAATGCAATATAAAATTTCCGTACAACTAAAACTAAAAATAAAATAAACAAAATTAAAAGTACATCTAAATTTTTTATAAATGTATGATAATAAATAATAACATTTAAAATTTTAAAAAAACTAAATAATAATTAAATTTCAATGCACTTAAAAATTTAAAAGAAGAATGATAAATATTATTAAGAAAATAGATAAACATACCTTGGCATGGTGATTTCTCAAGTTGTAATTGGTACGAAGAGGTAATCTTTCATTATGTGGTTCACAGTTCATTGGTATAGATGTGAATGTGACACCAACAACACCTTGAGAATTTCCTGTTGCAAGCCATCCTTGTTTGTAGTAGTTACGTCCATCCAAATTCCATCCTTCTTCCTATAAATATATTTATTGGCATGTAAAATACACATAAAATTGTCAATCAACTTTAATAATTCATCTAATGTATAGGTGAACATTATTGCACATATTAGTGCTATTCTCATTAAAGTATCAAGTGTTTAAATACTAGTAGGTAACCTGGCTATAATAATATTGATTGTAGATAGAACATAATGAGATTGAAAAACTAAATTTAATTATAAAAATAAAAAAAAAATTAAAATTAATTAAAAAGATACTACTAAAATATGTTGAATACATTTGTAAAAAAAAATTTTCAAAAATATATAAAACTTAAGGTTAGATTAAGGATAGTGATACAATGACAAAGGCTCTAAAGCCTTCACCAATATAATGATATGTCTTTCTTTTATGAAGTCTGAATTTAAAATAATGTAAAAAAAATAGTTAGTATTATCTTTCTCTAAAAAATGTTGTGTACAATATAATATCTGCAGAAAATTAATTTTTAGTGATGTCCCATGGGCAGGACAAGTGGGGCACTTAAATAATATTTTATGCATATATATATATATGTATATAGTTCCTAACATTTTAGTTACGGTTTACAATTTAAATCAGTTATGGAAAATATCAATAGTCGTAAAGTAAACTACATTATCACAAATTCATTCAACAGTTCTTAATTTGGTCTAGTGATAATTTATTTTTACTATTCCGATACTAATTAAACACCTTTATTAAAAGCAAACGGCATATTGCTGATAATCATATCATAAATTCATAAATCCAAATGTACTTTATAATATCAAATGAGATAATTGTTTGGTCATTTGTAGATTATTACACAGTGGTGTTGTTTTTTCATACCTAACATTTTAACAAATAATTTCTCATTAAAAAAACAAAAAAAAAAAGATATAAAATTAAGAAAACCAAAGTTATGTAATTTATTTCAATGCATCGTTATTATTTATATATTTGTCATATTATACTATCATAGTTTTCTAATAATAATATAATGAGTTAAGTCTAAAAAGTTCTTAATAAGTTAGTTTTCGTCAAATTAAGTATATATCTACTTAATTATATATATATATAATTAGTTTTATCCAGCTACACAATATAAAAACAATATTTCTACAATGTTTTATAATTAATATTAATTATTAAAAGAAAAATAATATAAATATAACAATAATAACTAATAAAATAGTAAAAAAAAATAAATAAAATAAAATGGATAAGTGAAAGGAATGGAAATAAAAACTATAAATTAATAATAGAATTGTATTAAATATACAAATAAAGAAATGTAATACAACTCTTATATTTTTCTTTATTTTACATAATAATATAAATTTAATAATAACTAATAAATGTCATACATTTTTTTAGAGACAATTTATTAGTAGGATGTTGCCATAAGTTACTAACATTGGCTTAACTCTTAATTAAATAGGTAAATGTCAAGTAATTTCTTTTTCCAGACCTTACACAACCCTATTTCATTCTTATTCACTGACCAACTTCAATGTATTTCCATTGTTATGGATCTTGGGATCTATTACTCTTCTTCTCTTTCATTTGAACATCACATTAACTTCACCATAAATAGAACATTAAAAGTAATAGATTTCATTAAACGAAACACCAAATATTTTAAAACACATCATTGTCTCATGCATTGTTCATTGCTCTGGTCAGACCCATTTTTGAATATGGTGTTGTTATTTAGCAACCTTTCTTTGCGCAAGAACTTCGTCTATTTACCCCCCCCCCCCACACAACTATTCACTTATCTACGGACTCTTTTACATCCAGACTCTTTCGTCTCAATGCCTCAAAGCAAACCAAAAACTTATCAACTCTCTTCTAAACGAGTCTCTTAATGCTTCAGACCTTCTCAAAAGAGTTCTTTTTAGATCCCCTCCTATTCCACTCATTATCAGATTTTTTTCATTATTCTTAGTCATACTAACCTTACGACCATAATCACCCTCTTCACCACACGCTCAAATCCTACACCCCAAAGTCCTATGTCCTACTACAATGCATTCTTTACTTTATTTCATGAAATAATTTTTTTTTTTGTATTTCTCTTTTTTCATAATGTTGTTTTGTCAATATATTTAAACTGTTTTTTTCTTTAACTTATTGTAACTGCCGTTTGGCTTTATGTTAAATAAATTTAACAAAATATTAAAAATTCTAATATAATTATTATAAATATAAATATTAAGAATTATAATTTACTAATAACTAATGAGTAATGAGTTTCACAAAATTGTGAATACAGAGGCCTCACAACATCAAGATGTTCAGGGGCATGCAAAACCTTAGGACCATACAGATTAGAAAAACAGGGAATTGAAAAGAAAAACTATTCAACCATCAGATGAAACAATAATAAAATTTTTGGATACTGTTTCAAACATACTTCTGCGTTATCTGGAACTCTCCCCATCCAAGACAGTGACAAAACGTCGCTGTCACACTTCGTGTTGGCATTCTTCTCGAACCTGATGTGCATCGTAATATCAAGCGCTCGGCAATCTCATGGTTTTTGTAAAAATCATAACTACAGCCCGCTACTGAGGCGATTACGAATAAGCATTACCTTTGAAAACTCGTAATTAAAGCGATTAATATATAAACATTAAATACATAATGTACCTATAGTAGAAACATAAGAGAAAAAACACAGATAAAGTTAATTCGTAAAATTATTGATTATACTTTAACATAGCCTGCTGTTTCCACTGATAACAACTCCTAAAGTACATTCATAGATTCTTATTGAGTACCACTTGTAGTCGAAATTGATTCGACAAATGCCTCCTTCTTCAGTGTGACCTGATATGAGAAACATAAGTATACGGTTATATTTTATCGTATATGCGATAAAATGCAAAATGCGAAAAAAAAAATTATAAAACAATATTTTTTCAAAATTTTAAATAGTAAATGACGTACGTGATATAATAAAGAGTAAGAACTACGATACGTATTTTTTAGTTAATTTAATCATTGGCTGAACACTAAATATTTAGTAGAGTTGAGTCAATGTCCATGCTAGGTACCTAGCGTACTTGTTATACAGTTAAGTGCCTCCTCACCGAGGTGAATGAATGACGGTTTATTGAAAATTGCGTGTATCTACAAATTTCGTACAGGTAAGACGGGGACCGCCACCTCTATATTACCACAGAACAAATGAAATGCCAAATGGCGCTAGTGACTTTGACAAATCATAAACACTCTCATGATTCGCTTTTTTCTTTTTCGTTCGGCATCCAGTTTATCTTCTTAATTCACGATGTAATCTAAGACCTAAGTTACGACAAGGCTTTGCCTTTAGTAAAAGAAATGAAAAAACCTAAGCTCACGGACTAAGGTATACTGTTGTCTGTTACACATTTGTATAATACCTTATAACACGCATAATGCGTATTATATAGTCCGTGGTAACGATAAACACAAATCGTTGAGCACATTGACGGTTGGAAAAACAGCTTTTGACATATTTTGATAACGGAAGATATACTGGAATTTATGCATATTATATTTACGATTTGAAGATAATACAGGTTATTATTTTATTTAAATGTAGAGCAATATTTATAATTATGTAATTAATGTATTTATTTTCAAATTCGAATGTTGACGTTTTATGATTATGACACGTCATTTATTAGTAAATTAATGAGTACTTTGGATTAGTTAAAACTAAAGAACTATAAAGAATTAGTTGTACTAATAAGTACTGTAGAGTTTACTTATAGTCATAATTATCAATATTATAATATTGTAATACTGAAGTTTCTAAACTCTACCTAAATAAAACTACTTATTACGAATAATGACCGTTTAACAAAATAAAATATATTATTTCACTTATTTATAGTTCAGGGTTGCACATTTATCAGCATTAAATTTATATTTGTAAATTTTATATTTTTTACGTGTTGATATGAACAACAAAAATTTTAATTCATCTCTCTTATCAAAAATAGGGAGAACTGTCCCGAGCCCGGGGAACTGGTGCAACGACACTTTTACTTGTTGTTTACGTTTTTTAAACATAGTTTTTTGGTTGGAAGAGGGATTCATGAGGCTGAAGCGCTATCTGTACGATGTTGAAACACTACTATTTAATTTTAAACATAGGTTTATATTATATTTTGTAAAGTATCAATCAATTGTGTATTGTAAATGTATATTATTATTGCATTAATGTATCCAGTATAAATTATAATATGCAAAAAGATTGTTATACATTCTGCACATAAAAATAAATAATATTAAATTATACCGCCATTATTTATGAATTTATTACATTACGTAAAATTGTGTTTATAAATAAGTTTCCAAGAAAACTTTTATCACTATGATACTTAACCGAATTGTATACACTTTGTTATATTGTAATAAAATAGAGTATTTCAAGTATTAAGAATTTTTTTCGTTCTGCCTTTCATTTCTTCTTCTCCTACATTTTGTTTAGGACCTTTCGCACTATTAGACACCATTTGCCACCGATTGTCGACCTGACGCGACTTCGTTAGTTACCTCTCATTGAAGTATTATGATTCCCTTCCACAGGGATTTCTGCCTTTCGTTTTCTATAATTAATTTATAAAATATTTAAAAAGTACAGTGTAAAAAATTGTAAGAATTAATATGGAGAATGGTTTTTTTTTTTTACTGTAAATACTGTACGCTATTATTTATAGCTATAAAATATATAAAAATATTATTAACGTATTATTAGGTGGTTTTTCATAATAAAAAACGAGTGGTATTTTTCATTTACGTTTCGAGTCGGACACGAATTCGCGAAGCGGAACGATGACCTCTTGTTTTAAGCTAGTTGATAACGAAATATTAAATTAATATAATTAATTTAATTGGTATTTTGTATAATTTTTGTGGACCAAATTGTCCGCGTACAAAATTATTACTGGGACCAATTGTCCTAGAACCGTAAAATAGTGATAACGGTCCGCTATATATCAGTGAACAAAACAATAAAATATTCATTGACACTCCTCCGTTCGGTTTTGATTTTCAAATATTTTTTCCGAGTTCAAGTATTATATTGTTCTTGAATCGATATTTTAAATACGTATCTGCGAACGCTCGTTATTTAATTTGTTATTCATTCTATAAAAAATGGTTTTTAAATTCGATAAACAGTGTACTATTAGAAGGTATTCTCCAGATACTTGTCAACAATGATTTTTATTAACATGTGATCTGGAATAGACATTTTTCGTTAACCGCAATCGTATTAAACATCATGAAAAAGGACAAAACGGGAGACAACGCAAGACCTTATAAACTATAAGTATTTTTGATTGAAACTGCATTTCATGTCGATAACAATTCTTTAGACATAATTTGTGCTCTGAAATATTAAATTGCAAGTCTTAATTAAAAGCAACAAATATTTTCGGATTTATTGCTTTTCATTAATTTAAACGACATTTAATTTTTGTTTTTTTTTTTTATTATGTATTCACTGTTTTAATACTTAATTAATATATAATTGTATTTTAAATCCGAGATCCAAAACAATTATACCATCGCATCTTATTTTAATAGTTTAAACTTTAAACTGTAAAATACGTTTCCTGTATTCTATTATTAAACTTTTTTAAATAGACATATTGTATCTATATAGTTAAGCATAATAAGTATATATAAGTGTTTTATGGCATAAAGAAATTTAAATGAGGCGCCAATTAGTTTCACTATAACTTTGATATTTTATTAGTAATATGAAATTGTTAAGCTATTTTAATAATCTATATAATAATTTAATTTGATATATTTTTTTTTAATTTTACAGTTCATCAGTTAGTTAGTTTAACGGGCATAAGTTTTCAACGAAAAAATATACTAGTTAGTAAATATTTTAATAGGCACGATCATTTGGTATAAAATCAAAGTAAACATTTTCTTTCAGGGAATGGTAGAGCTGACAATTATCCCATTGAAGAATAATCTTAAATTTATAAAACTAAATGCAAAACAATGTCGTATATATCGTGTTACTGTTAATGAAAACATTGAAGTTCCTTTCCAATATTTTGATCCATTTGTTGATGTTACCCAAGACAATAATGATGAAGAGTAAGAACAAGCAATTATATATATAGTCATTTATATAATGTTTAATATTCAATTTTAGACCTACATTATCTGCATTTTCTACATGCCATTTAAATGCTGCTCAAATAACTGATCCTGATAATAATAATGGTGAATTAGTTATAAGTTTGCCAATAGAAGTTGTAACATCTATAAATGAAGAAACAAGTATTAAAATAAGTGTAGAATATTCTCTAGAACAGCCTAGTGGTGGTGTTCATTTTGTTATTCCAGAAGGCGATGGCTCATTAGTTGAGGTGTAAATTAATTGCTTATTTAAAATCAGTTAAAATTATTGAACACATTTTATTTTTTAAATAATATTAATATTTATATTTAGAGGCGAGCTCATATGTTTACCATGTGTTTTGAGAACTCATCTCGATTATGGTTTCCATGCATTGATAGTTATGCAGAACCGTGTACGTGGAACTTGGAATTTACTGTTGATGAAAACATGACTGCAGTTTCGTGTGGTGATTTAATTGAAGTAGTTGCGGCTCCTGATTTAAGGCGTAAAACATATTATTATAATCTATCAATGCCTACTTGTGCGCCAAATATTGCTTTAGCAGTGGGGTAACTAATATTACAAAAATTACTAATTTTAAGATAATTTTAAATATATATTTTTTATTTTAGACCCTTTGAAATTTATGTGGATCCAACTATGCATATTATAACTCACTTTTGTTTACCGGGACTTTCGGAACTTCTACCAACAGTTGCAAAGTACACCCATGAAGCATTGGAGTTCTATGAAGATACATTATCCAATGGTTATCCTTATAGTTGTTACAAACAAGTATTTGTTGATGAAACTCCTACAGATTATGCATCTTATGCATCACTGGGCATCATGAGGTAAAATATTGAAAGTATATTAATAAAATGTACTTTGGTATTAATAATTAAATATGTTTATAGTGTTAATCTTTTACATCCTAAACAAATTATTGATCAAGTTTATATTTCAAAAAAAATTTTGGCCCAAGTTATGGCAGAACAATTTTTCGGCTGTTTTATTTCAACTCAAAATTGGTCAGATTGGTGGCTGACATGTGGCATAGCATTGTATATGTCTGGTCTATTTGCAAAAAAATGTTTTGGCAATAACTCTTATCGTGAATGGATTCATAATGTAATTTTTTTTATACAATGTATTTTTCATGTATTAAAATGTTCAGTTTCATTTAAATTAAAATAAAAATTGTAGGAATTAACAAGTTTGATACGTTATGAGGAAGAAATTGGACCAATAGTACTAGATCCAACACAGCAACCAGCTCCAATAAGAAGTGGTCTTGTTAGTCCAGGCGGATCTTCTAATCCGGGATTTTCATTACCATTGAATAATGTCCAAAATTCTAATGAAACGTCAGATTTTTACTTTTCTACTCGTAGTTTACATACAATATCTCCTCGTTACTTCCATTACATGACTAAAAAAGCACATCTTGTGTTAAGGATGTTAGAAAATCGTATTGGGTATTCATTATTATTACAGGTATAATTTTGAGTATAAAAGTTATACATTACTTAATACATAATTTATTTGTTTAAAATGATACATTGTACATTGTTATATAGGTTTTAAATAAACATTTATCTTTAGCAAGTAATGCATCTCAAAATCCAATGAGATCAGGTTTATGGGGCCATATGTTAATTAGTACAAATATATTTAATAAGACTATTTTCACTGTATCCGGCATAGATATGTCTGTATTCATTGATCAATGGGTTAGAACTGGTGGTCATGCTAAATTTATTTGTACATTTGTCTTCAATAGAAAAAGGTACAATATACAATAGTATTTAAAACAATTACTTGTTTTATTTATTTTGGCTTTGTTCATTAGGAATACATTGGAACTGGAAATCAAACAAGATGCTATTTCTCAACGTGGAATTCGAAAATATGTTGGTCCTTTATTAATAAGTATTCAAGAATTAGATGGTCCATTTAAACATACTTTGCAAGTCGAAAGCAATGTAACTCGAGCAGACATCACTTGTCATTCAAAAAGTAGACGAAATAAAAAGAAAAAGATTCCTTTATGTACAGGAGATGAAGTAGATATTGATCTAAATGCTATGGAGTAAGTTATATTAAAATTAGTCATTATTATTTAACTGTTATTACATTTTAACAGTATACATATTAAACAGTTTTGGGAATAAAATGCATTTTTGCCTGATGTTGATTCTTCTCTCTTTATCCGGATTTTTAGCATTTGGCTTTTGTATGTGTATATAATAACTATGGTCATTGTATTTTATTTGATTTCCAAATTTTTTAAAATACCAAACATTTTATTTCAGTCAAAAGCCTTTTTTATATCGACAAAGGCAAGGAACACTTCATTATTTTTCCATACTTGTTTCTATATTAGCATTAGCTAGCTGATCTAGCAATGCTTTGCTATTGCTAGATTTCAGTACATTTATATATGTTTAGAAATATGTGAAAAGTTTGATATGAATGATATCAGGTATTTAATTTGATTTATATTTTTAGTGTATATGTGTGGATTGTATTTATTTTGTTATGATGTATGCTTTTTATTTTATTTTTTGTCTGTTATTTTAATTTATCTTAAGCATTGAATATTTCTGGATACACTACGTTAAGTGTCACCTTCTGAGGCCAGTATAAATAGATTTTATTTGCATGTGACAGGTGTACAGCTAGTACTATTGACCATTGGAAAAACACTAGACGGTTAGGTCTAAACCTGTAACGTTTAATGTCTGACCCTGTGCCTTATTGATAGTCATTAAGCTAATTTTACGGGAAATTGGAGCCATCTAAACTGGAATGGTAAATTGGTATTCTAGGAACCAAGACCATTTCCCCAGCTCTACAGCCAGTAAGGATTATACACTCAAGCAGACAGTTTTTAAAGATTTTATTTGCAATCTTGTACTGTTGTATAATTTTGATCGACTTAAGTTCCGAAATAAAATTATAGGAGAACCTACCTTTAGAATTAATTTATGTGGTGGAGTCCTTGAAGGAGATAAAGAATTTAGAAATTCAGTTGGATAATGTATCGTCTCCTCTATCTAAAACAGTGTCAACTGAATAGTAAATTTTTGTTGGTACATTGAATTTTAACAGTATCATATCATTTATTTTATTGATTTGATCGTTAATTGGTGACAATATTGCCCTTTGCTGAAACCAACTTGTCGTTTTAGTTGAAATTTTAGGTAAATCTGGGTAAACATTTTCAATTGGGTCCAGCAAATTAAACATCAAAAAACAAAGCTTGGACAAATCAATTTTACCATTTTTAGTCAGTGACTGACCATTACCAACATGGAGTAAAGCATTAGCAAAAAGCTCATTATCTTAGATGATAAAATTCTCATATTAGTTGTCAGTTTCAATTTAGTTATGTCTGGCCAAAAGACCTCTTTAATGATGCGTTGACTTCATCAGCTTTCGTTCCTCTGACTACAACTTACAAAATTTGACGAAAATTTCCAGAAAATAAGACTGTACAGTCACCCATTAATGTATTTTTATTACGTAAGTCCCGCAAAATTCTTTCCAATGCCTCAACCAAACTTTTGTGGGACATGGATGCTTCATCCCAAACAATAAACACACAAGCCATTTGTATTTTCAAATGGAACACCCTCTTGAGTATGTCATACCTCTCTTGCAACTGTGCGTTAGAATGAAGGTTAATTTTAATCTCTTCCCAGTTTGGATTACATGTTACAGTGATAAAGAGGTCAGATTTGCCATAATTTTTTATATTGCGTCTTGTGTCTTTTCATGCAGATATTGTGGTCCACCAGTAAATAATGATGGTAGAATTACTACCATTAATACTAAATAATTGTCCAATTTCAGTACTTGGTCCATTTCAGTTTAAGGCATCTTGTAAATGAATATAACTTTCAACTCGTAATGTTGTCTGATTGTTTCGTATGTACGCTAACGTACTGGTAAACTAATCAAATTATTTATTTTATATTAATTATGTACATTTTTTTTTTTTATTTTAAACAATTTTAACCAACCCATACTAAATAAGTAATAATGCCTTAACTGTATTTTATTTCAGTAACGACTCACCAGTATTATGGATTCGATTAGATCCTGAAATAACTATTTTACGTAGTTGTATTATAGAACAACCTGAATATCAGTGGAATTATCAATTGCGACACGAAAAAGACATAACTGCTCAAATGGAAGCAGTGATTGCTCTTGATAAATTTCCAACGATTGCTACACGTAATGCTTTATGTGATATTATTGAAAATGAGCAAGTGTATATACATGTTCGGTGTAGAGCAGCTCATTGTTTAACTAAAGTATATAATATAAACATGTAATTTATTATTGTTATTAATTATATTCATTATTCTGTAATAGATTGCAAACGCAATGGTGACCAATTGGACAGGACCTCCAGCCATGTTAGCAACATTTAAAAAAATGTTTGGTTCATTTTCATGTCCACATATAATAAAACAAAATAATTTCTCAAATCTACAACATTATTACCTTCAAAAGGTATTGAATATAAATATAATAAATTGTATACCAACTAAAACAAATGTAAACTTGTTTAGACAATTCCAGTTGCAATGGCTGGTTTAAGAAATTCTCATGGAATTTGTCCACCTGAAATTTTGAAATTTATATTGGATTTATTTAAGTACAACGATAATAGTAAAAATAGATACTCTGATAATTATTATAGAGCTGCTTTAATTGACGCTCTTGGTGCAACGATTACACCAGTAATATCATTAATGCAAAAAGCGTAAGGATTAAGCAAAATTTATTGTTATTTAATATGAAATACAAAAATTATTCAAATTTGTTTAATTGAATATATAAACTTAATTTTTATTCTAGCTGTGATATTACTGCAGATTCACTTTCAGGAGATTCAAAATTAATACTTGAAGAAATTACACAACATTTGAATTTAGAAAAACGTCTGCAGACTTATAAATATCCAATAACAATATCTTGTTTAAAAGCAATCAGAAAATTACAAAAGTTTGGTCATTTACCCAATAATCCTAATATATTCCGTTCTTATTCATCATATGGAAACTTTATTGGTTTGAATATAATCTAGAATATTTCTTATCTATAATTATTGTTATAATATTAATTTTTTTAGATGTAAGGCTTTGTGCATTAGAAGCTTTGGTCGATTTCACATGTTTAGATGGACGTTGGGATGATTTAAAATTTCTTATAGATATAGCAGATAGTGATCCAGATCCAAAAGTTAGAAATGAGCTTGTCCGCATGTTGTGCAAGAACCCACCATTCACTCCTAAAAAACCAAATAGTCGATTAAATAATGAATATCTATCCCATCGCTTATGGAAATTGATTAAGTAAGAATGTAATTCATAAGTTTTGTTGATAATACATGTATACGATATTAAAGGACAATAATGAATTAAATTTTTTTATATTAATAATTTCAGTTCATTGTTATCTTATGATACAACATTAAGATGTAATTTTGTTGACTTATATTATACTTTATTTGGACGGCAAAAAATTTTACGTACTGAAGTTGCTGCATTATATAAGCCAATTAAAGTTGAAGTAGAGGTTAATTGTTTTATTTTATTCAAATAATTTTTAAAATTTAATATATATATATATATATATTTTTTTTTTTTTCTTTTTATGCGTAATAGGCAAAATCTTGTACTCTTCCAAATATTATTGTTGAACCAGATAATAATTCTAATGATGAACGTGGTATTAAGAGACATTTTGATAACGAAGCGCATATAGAAGTTCCTGAAAATTTTGACAATATTAAAGTAGATTATGATGTTTTGGGAGATAGATTTGATAATAATTCACATTATGAAAAGAGAATTAAGGTAGTGTTAAATTAAATATAATATTAATAATTATTAATATGAAATATGATTATAGATTGAAATCAAAGAAGAAACCGAAGTTATAAAAGACGAAGTAGTTAACTTAATCCCAAATAATAGTAGACCATTTGAACTTAATGAGGGCAAATCTAAAACAGGTTATTTCTCTGAAAATTCTGCTTCACTCCCTGGAATTATGGTGTCAAATTCTTCTGGACCAGTTGGTTTTGAACCTGGAATGTTCAATATAAAACCTGAAGATCAGCAAACTAAACCCATAGTGGTACAAAGTGAAAGTAAACACCATCATCATCACCATCACCACCACCACCACCATCATAGCAAAATAGATGGAGCCAGTAATTCTGTATGTATATTTTACATTTTAAGCCATTTATCCTAATATAACATTTATAATTTTATGTTTATTTCTGCAGAGCAAGAAAAAAAAGAAGGACAAGAAAAAACATAAGCACAAACATAAACATAAGCATGAACATAAGCATAAGCAAGATAAAGACAAAGATAAAGATAAAATTAAGGAAAAAAGTAAAGAAGAAAAAATAGATAATACGGTTATTAAAATAAAGGAAGAAACTTTGACATCAGGAAGTTCTAGTAGTGATGATACATCAAGAGACTTGAGTGTATTTATTTAAATTATATTTATTGAATAATTAATTTCTTTCACTAATTCCAATTATATATGATCAGATTATTAATTTTTTTTTTATGAGTTATAATTAAGTATAAAATAGATGTACTGAAAAATTTAATTATTTAATTTACTTCTGTAATAGATACATTCAGCACCATATTACAATATAACTTGTGCTTATTGGTATTTAATCTTATTTATCAATTCTATATAGAAGTATAGATAAAATTTTAATAAAAATTATTTATACACAAAATTAATATTTGTTAAGTAATTTGTGTTTCATTGTTTTTTCTATTTAAAAACAATTATTACAAAATTTAATTTAATGTAGGACAACAATTATATAGGTCAAATTGAATGGATACAATTGTGTATTCTTATTAGAAATTAAAATTTGATAATAAATTATCACATTTTAAAAACGGTTCTACACTGAAATTATTTTTCTAGAGTGTTTATTGCTGTTTTTTTTTTTTTTAATTTTAAACATTTTACACAATGTATACATTGCAATGATCATAAATGTAGTCGACATGAATGAAAATTATTTCAAATTTGGAGTTCTGCCAAAATTTAAATATTAGACCATTTTAGTCTAATACGCAAATGGTGATTAAACTTTTTTTTTTATTGGTAGTAATTTATCCAAGTATTTAATCATTAAATACTTCATATACTAGTAAGTATTAATAATTCACACAATTGTGGAGTTCTGACACACGAATGAAAACAATTTTAAAGAGTCAACGAATAATTAAACTATATGGGTACAGTTGTTAGTTGATATGGTTTTCAAACATCGCCAATCGTTTGAATAATGATTTTCGCCTAGAAATCGGATCGTTGAACGAATACAGTCCAAGAAAAATTTCTATTAAATGCGAGATATCTTACAACACGTCTGTCTAGAAATGTTTAAATCTTTATTTTCGTTTTAACATGGATTTAATATATTTTAAATATAATATATATAATCTATAGCTTAGATAGTGAAAAAAAAACTGTACGAGTAGGTTTATGCGTTTTAAATTTACCGCGTTCGCAACATACCTATCCAGTCGATGACGACCAGCTGATTGTTATCAGATAAGAGTTGTGCGCATGACCCGTGTACCTTTTTCTTTCTTTCTTTCTTTCTTTTTACAATTACTATTATTATTACGCTCACAGATGTTTCAATGGCTGTTTTGCATTCGGATATTATTATTGGCTCGTCGTTACCTTGTCAAAATTAATTCGTCGTAATCAAAAGCCACAGCGGAATTACTCGACACGGCCGTCGTTCCTTTCGTCTGTTTTTGCGCTACCACTTTCGAAATACGTCTGCGCGAACCATCTTGAAGCGTTCAGCTGCGCTACAAATCATTCCGAGGTTTCCTGGTGTACGATCCCGTCGTCCGACACTGAATTAACATTTCTGGTCTCGCTCCAGTAAGTAAGACGCAATATCTTATAACGGACTCGAAGCACTAAATTATTCTGCGTGTATATGGTTAAATTCAGGATTGGTGGATATGGTGGACACGGACGATTTTTTCGTTGTATATTTCCGCAATTTCGTATTAGACATTATGACGTTCAATTTTTTTTTATTTCATTTCCACGTGAAAGTAGTTTTATTGTTTTATTTGTTTTGGATTTTCTAAAAATCTATGTGGCGAAAACGATCGATTATTTCGTTTTACCAAAAATTCGTGTGCGTGTGTATATAACATTTATTGTCGTGTCTGTGGGGGGTTTTTTTTTAAATTCATTACGCCCAGTAATCAGTCTTTGGGTTTATTTGAGGATTTTATACTAAAATAGTATTACACGCCCTAATTGAGATCGGGGAATCATCCATATCTAATTCAGTTTATTGAAATCATTTTTTGAATGTCCATGGTAAAACAGTCTCCAGTTTATTCCTATTTAAAAATAACATTAATTAAAACTAAAATGCATGATCACATATGTTTATTCAAAATATGTTGTATAGAATATTTATTTTTTAATTGTTAAAATGGTTTGGTTGCTTGGTGTCGTTATTGAACAATTTTATTAAAAAGTTACTAAAATATTTAATGAATTAACTTTATAACTACATATGAATAAGGTTAGTATATAATGGGATTATTAAATCACTATGAATTCATTATGTAACACATTTTATATTTTAAAATTCCATAAATATAAAATATTCTACAAATAGTGTATATAAAATTCAAATTAAATATTCATTTGTGAGAATACATGAAATCTAATTAGATTGCTATTAGTTATGTGAATAGACGCTTCTTATTACAAAGAATATGTAAATTTATTTTTAAATCACAGATTGAATAATAAATCTATGCTGTATTATACCTACTGATTTATTTCATTTAATTGATATGGTCGATTTTACAAATGTGTCTTCTCTTAAAATATTTTATTTTCATGTTATACTCTATAGTAGAGCAATCGTGTTTATTTTTTATTTTTATCTCAAATATTAATATATTTTTTTAAATATACTTTATTTTAAATATTTTTCATACATTCCTCATTTTATAATAATATGTAGGTATTTAATCATAAAATGTTTCTGTTGGAAGAATTTAAAAAAAATCTTGCCCTAAGAACAATTTTTGTAATGTAAAACTACAAAGTCTTATCTTTTTTCAGAAATTAAATATTTGTTAAGTAAACAATCACATTAGAAAAATAATATTAAAACTTTAGCTATTATATACAATCAAATTTCTAAACTTTTATTTTTGTATACACCTTAAATAAATAATATGTTTTATATTATGATATTAAATCAATTTTATATAATAAATTTAAGTTGTAGGTTTCATTTTTGTAGCCTGCCTTATTCATATAAAATTTAAATATATAAATTGAATTCTATATAAAGTCAAAATGTGGTAGAATTGGATGACACAGCTGTATAATATTATAATACATGTATAGAATTGCTCAAATTAATAATAACCCATTATTTGACTTACTTTGTTCTTATAACTAATTCTGTTTCATTTTTAAATTTAATATTAAACGTATGTGAGCAGTTACTATAATTATTACAGGTTATAGTAGTAGTTAGAAATTTTGAATTCAGTTGTAACATTTATTCGCAATTTATGGTTTTACATGAATAGTTAAAAAAAATATATATATATTTATATAACAAAGAGGAATTTACAAAAATAAAAAGGATATGTAAAAAACAAATAAAAAGAAAGAAATAAAATAAAAATTATAAGTTATAATAATTTTTTTTTTTTTTTATTAGCTTTTAGTGATACAATTACAGAAGTTATAATAATAACTCATAATAATAAATAAAAATATGTAAATTTAAATATACAAAAAAGCCAAAGAGTATTAAATAAAATAAAAAAAGGTTGTTGTATAAGTTATTTTATTATCACTGGTTTTGACAAAAAGTAATCAGATAATTTTAAAGAAAATACAATAACAGAAAAATAATATTAAAAAATGAAATTGCTTGGAAAAAAATAAATAGAGAAATAAAATAGATAATACAATGAGTTATAAAAAATAAAAATTATATAATAATAAAATATTTATATTTATAAACAGCAGAGAAATTGTATATATAATGAAAATACCTATAGCATGATATTAATATTATCTAATATATATTTAAATAAAATGTTTTTAAAGTCTATATTTATTTTTTATTTTTATAAAAATATTCTTTGGTTTTTGTATATTAAAGTATATATGGTGATTCTTAGTTTCTGATTGAAAATAAACTCATAACACAATGATTAGGTTAACACAAAACATTCTTTGTACCATATATATAATTTCATATCTTCACATTATATCAATAACTAATAATAAAAAAATACAACATAAAACCAATTTGAATGTGTACAAAGAAAGAGCAAAAAAAAAAAATATATATATATAATATATATGTTTATCCTAGATAATATGAATCAAATTTATTGCTTCATATTAGACCAATATATACTAATAATATTAATCATTGAGAATTTTATTGTTTTTATTTAATTTGACACCAAACAACTAAATGATTTAGGTAATATTAGTTTTTGTTCAAATAAAATAAATTGTCAACTACTTAATTGTTTTATTTTAATTGTAGTAATAACCCTGTCAATTGCTGAATAGATGGGTATCACAGTGTACCTAAAACATAAATATATTTTTCAGTATACATTTCTGCCAACTGCTATGTCTTCACCTAGCGCCAGCAAGCGCCGCATGGACACTGATGTTATAAAACTGATAGAAAGCAAACATGAGGTTACTCTTTTAAACGGCTTGAATGAGTTTTGCGTTAAACTCTATGGACCACGTGGTACTCCGTATGAAGGAGGCTTATGGAAAGTTCGAGTTCATCTACCCGAACATTATCCATTTAAATCTCCTTCCATTGGTTTTATTAATAAAATTTATCATCCAAACATTGATGAAGTGTCTGGTACTGTTTGTCTTGATGTCATCAACCAAGCTTGGTCAGCTCTATACGATCTGCTTAATATTTTCGAGTCATTTCTGCCACAACTGCTTTCCTACCCAAATCCAATAGATCCATTAAATGGTGATGCTGCTGCTTTGTATTTGCATAAACCTGAACAATACAAAAAGCGAGTTGAAGAATATGTGAAGAAATATGCTACAGAAGATGCACTCAAAGGTGATGGAAATGCAGGTTCAGATAGCGATGAATCATCCATGTCGGAATTTAGTGAAAGTGAAGCACAAGACATGGAATTATAGCCATCATTTTTTTAAAATATTTAAAAAAAAATTTTAAATTAAAATGTATCCAGTTTTTTTTTCTTTCTTTTTTTTGTTTGTTTGTTTTCACTAATTTACTTAAATTTTAGTTAAAATTAGATAAGATATTGGTAGGTTTTTTTTATGTTGACCACATCTTCACAATATATGAAGAACTCATTTTGTAGATATTTTTAATAAGGACAAACAAATTAATTTGTGATATTCATAGAAGGAAAAACAAAAATGATACGTCAAACTTTAAACCCATTTTCATTCAGTTTATACATATGTATTATTCCAGACAATTTATTGAAAATGTTGCTTGGCTGTGTTAAATAATCTGGTAATATTTGTTATCAAATATATATATAATAATCACATTTGGAGCTTTCTTTTAAAAGTAATTTTGATTTTCAGAAGTTTCACTTATATTTAAAAATTCAACTTCTTTGTTTACGTCGCTTATACAAATGCTTAAAATATTTTTTTCAAAATTTAAGTTCAATATTTTTGTTTGTAAAAACAAATAGATATTTTCAATTACTTATTTGTGTAAGTTGTTTTTTCTCGTAAAGTTTTAAATGTAGTATGGCATTAATGATGGTCATTAAGAATTTTATTATCCAAAGAGTATATTTTTAATCTGAAAATGGTTTAATTTAGATATATGTAATTTTTTTTTCTCAAACAATATACTTTTACTCATAAATTTAAGTTTCTCTTGATTATAATGTACTATTAAAAAAAAAATGTTTAAACTAATAAATAATTAAAAATATATTTCAAAACAAATTTATAATGTGTTAGAATATCACTTTAATATAATATATGATGGGTATAAATGTGACGTAATTACAATTAATTTTAATGAAAATTGTTTAAATAAAAAGAAATTGTGCCACAATGGTGAAAGTATACCATGTAGCCTTAAGATTCTGGGATTATCATAGTAATATTATTACTCTGTTATAAATATAGTTTTAAAATAAAATGTTGTCATAGGTTTCTATGTTCAACTTCAACGTTACGTTATTTTAATATTTCCTTTTTATTTATATGTTAAACTCTTTGATTATAGATCAGTAATAAGCTGCTGGTTGCTTGAATTTATAAATAATTTAACTAAAGCAAATCGTATTAAAAAAAAAACAGTTGTTCAATAGCCTATCAAAAATCAAAGTTATATTATTCATTACTAATTGTGACCAGACAATTTATACATTTCTCATTGTATAAGATTTAAAACTAATGGTTTTTTTTTCTATAGAACCCCTGATCTCAATATTTTATAATTTTTATTTTGAAAATGTATCATTTCTGTTATTGAATGTCCATACAACTATTTTATAATGTCTATTATATTACTAAAAAAATATTAATAAAACAAATTCAAATTATATAATGTATAGTATGATTTTATAAAGCCATTTTAATGCACTAAGAATTTTTATATATTAAAATTTGCTTTATAGTTTTATTTTTCCTTAATAAGTTAAGTTTTATCTTGTTGTTTTTCATTATAAAATATATTTGATATATATATATATAATTATGTATGTACTTTTAAGTATATTATTATATATTATTTGATTTTATTATGCATGTAATTTTTAGATGGATGATTATAGCAATATTAATAGTAGATATCAAGAAGAGACAACAAACCCAGTTAAATTAAGTAAACAGGATCAGGATTCACTTGACAAACAAAATTCACGTATAGTTTCATCATTCAAAGCACAAGAAATCGAAAAGAATTCTAAAAAACATTGGGACATTTTCTATAGGAACAATGGGAACCGTTTCTTTAAAGACAGACACTGGACTACCAGAGAATTTTCTGAATTACTTGGAGATAGTCATCAGAAAAAACATATATTAGAAATTGGTTGTGGTGTTGGCAATTTTATTTATCCACTTCTTGCTGATGGATTGAATGCTATGTTTTATGCGTGTGATTTTTCACCAAGAGCTATTGAATGTTTGAAATCAAATCCTTCTTACAATTCTTCAGTAATTAATGCATTCACTTGTGATATTATTACTGATGAATTGATGACTAAAATACCTAAAAATAGCTTAGATATGGTAACTGCCATATTTGTATTATCAGCAATTCATCCAGACAATCATCAAATAGTAATTTCCAATATTTATAAACTACTAAAACATGGAGGACTTTTGTTGTTTCGAGACTATGGAATTTATGACATGACACAACTAAGATTCAAACCAGGACATAAAATAGATGATAATTTCTATATGCGCCAGGATGGAACAAGGTATTTTTTTTTTAATTTTTTTTTTACCATTAATTGTGAATAATTTAAGTATTTTTATTTGTTACAGATCATATTTTTTTTCAATTGAATATTTTCGAAGTCTTATGGTACACAGTGGATTCATTGAACGTTCCAATAAGTATGTGTGTAAAAGAACAGTGAACATTAAGGAAGATGTTGACGTACCTAGGAGATTTATTCAGGCAACATATTCCAAATGACCAACAAATGTCTGAAATATTAATTTAGTATGAAATTATAAACTGTTTGATTATATAATGATTAGTTAAACATTATATCTAAATAATAATAAAACCAAAAAAAGTATTGGAGAGTTTATTTTATTAAAATTAAAATAACTATGTAAGACTTAAATAATATGTAGCAAAACTGTATACTTACTAATGCAGTCTTTTTAAATATAACCAAATAATATATATTGTGTTCTTTAATTTCTCTAATTAGTAATTCATTATGTAAGGTAGATCCCATTTTCAGTGTTTATATCTATGTCAATAACAATTTAACAGCGCAACTATATATGAGTTTTAAATTTAACCAATTATTTGTAATGTAAAAATTTTGTAATTTACCATTAAAACTTTAACTTTTAATTTATTAAGATCACATTAAAAAAAAAATAATTAATTTAAGTTATTATATTACATAGGTTTATATGTGTATAGGTCCATTGGCAATGTGTTGTGGTAACTAATATGTCATCAAAACCATCACAATTAATTATCATTGTAATTTTATTTTTAGCATTCATAGAGATATTGTAAGTTTTTTTTTCAAATAAAATTTGTGGCAATAAAGATTTATATTATATATAAAAAAAAAGTTTATGTTTGTAATACTAATTTTAAATTAATCTAGGAATGAAGTATTTCTTCTGCTAAAGTGAATATAAATAGTTATATCTAGGATTATTTCTAATGACTTTTTACTATAGAAAAACATCCTTCCATTCTATATAATTTCTTTTTCAATAATACAGGATGACGGAGCAAAAACGACCACATTTGAAATTAACGTCACACTTTTAATTTTTGAATTACTGAGGTGAAAGAAAACCAGTTTTAACAAATTTGGGAAGTTTTTTTTAAATATGAAAAAAACTTATGTGTGAAACGGAATATCCGACAAATAGCGTCCGCGCATGGTGATGCATTCTTGGAGGCGCTCACCAAAGTTTGTCATCAGTTTCTCCAACATTTCCACTGTAATCGATGCAATTTTACTTCTAATTGAATCTAATCGGCTAATATTCGTGGCTTATTTACATAAACTTTTAACTTCAAATACCCCCACAGGAAGAAGTCACAGGGAGCGAGATCGGGTAAGCGAGGTGGCCATGGAACGTCACCATTTCGAGAGACCAAAATTAGTGAGATTAATGAGATCTATAGAAATTCTCGCCGTGTATGCAGTGGCATCGTCTTGTTGAAACCAGATGTTTTCAGGGTCTATTTCATTCTCCTCCAAGGGAAGAAAAAATCTTAGAGCATAACAACGTAATGCTTAGAATTCACTGTTTGGCCTCTTTTCATTTTCAAAAAAAAAATAATTCCAACTTTTGACAATGCACACCAAACCGTTACTTTTTCACTGTGAAGTGGCTGTTGGTGGAATTGTCTTCGATTACCATGTGCCCAATATTTGCAATTTTGCTTATTAACGTAGCCGTCGAAGTGGAAATGAACCTCGTTCGATGTCATGAACAGTGCACATTGGTCTTGTAAAATTTCCCATATGCGCACATTAAATTGTTTATTTGAAGATGGGGTCACGTGGAAAACTCTTCTGAACAAGCATTATCTTGTAAAGATGAAATTTTAAATGTTCGTTTAAAATGGTTTGAAGGTTCTGACGCGAAATTCTGAGATATTGAGCGCAGTGTCTCGTTGACCGTCGTAGGCTTTCTTCAACAGAAACTTGAACACGTGCTATATTTCCTGCTGTCACTATTATATGGGGGAACACGTCTAGGAATCTTTGGGGCCACATTACCATGTTCCCGAAAATCCTCAACTCGTTTTAAAATCGATCGGCGGTTGGGAACAACTGCATGTGAAGGAAGTCTGAATCGCGTGCGGATTACACGTTGTGCACTTGTGTAGCTACGATTGACTCATTATATCAGAAAAATGTCTCTACGGCCAACGAGCGACGTTCAATACTCCACTGCGTCATTGCAACTAAACTTCGCGTCACGTACTACACAATGAGACGTTCGGCAATATTGTGCGATGTCCCCTTCCAGAGTTAGACTTCTCTCAAATGTGGTCGTTTTTGCTCCGCTGCCCTATATAACTGTATCATCAACAAAACAAAATAATTTTAAGAATAATATTTTGATCAAGAAGACTGTTATTAAATATATAATAAATAATATCAATCCTAGTACAGTTCCTTATGTTATTGTATTTCATTATAGTTACCAAAATAATTCTGTATTTTAACTCGTACCCTTCCCTTTAAGTACCTATGAACAAAATAAATTAAGAGCTTCACCTCTTTGTACCACAGTAATATAGCTTATTAATAGAATACTTAATACTATGATTAACTTAGTCAAAAGTCTTTTTAATATCTACAAATTTTCACATATTCTTTATTATCGAAATTTCCATATAGTGCACTCTTAGTATACCGTACATTAAAGAATTATGTTTATCTAAAAAATTCTATTATTTTAATTTTAAAACGTGTTTTAAAAATGTTTTCAATATTCTTATAATTATGTATAACTATGAATTTTTTAAATAATTTAGGAAATTCAACTTTATTTATGAAGGTATTAAATATTACTGACAGAGATATAGATAAGTCGAAAACATCACAAGTTTCAATTGATTTTAAAAATATAATAATTTTTACTAAGAGCATCAAGATTTAGTCGTGCATATACGTTGTTTTATTGTCTGTTATTATATATTACCACATTATATTACACTATTAACATTAGTGAAATAAGTAATGAACTTCTAACGCTATAATGTTATATACATTGACTATTATATTAATGTGTTTACTAATATTGGCTACATTTTAATATACTTATTTTTAAGTAGAACTTTAAATGGTAATTTAAGTAATTTAGAATAGTTTTTTGCCTTCTAATTGACGTAATAATCAATTGTTTCTTATACTTTTTTTAAATTCATAAGTTTCCATTCCATCCAAAGAAGATTCAATAAGTGTTTAATAAGTAATAACAATTTAATTTTTTATCCATAAAACTGGGTCTACAGGTTTTAAATTCATAGAGAAATCCTCAATTCTCAGTACCATGGACACCACTTTTCTTGTTCTACGAACAGAAAACGCGTGGTTAAATTTAGTGGTAAAAATGTTTAAATGTAGCAGTAAATATCGCGGAGGGGAAAAATCTATGCGATTGTTACACAAATTTATGCCAATCAACTATACTCACGTACAAACCCCCTTATAAAAAATATGTCCTACCTGAAAACCCTGTAATACGTCTAAAAAGAAACTGGACACGTGACCCCTGTTACAATAATAATAAAAAAATTATTCAATACTCATACAAATCAATAAATAAACAACAAAGTCAATGAGGGCTATGCGAATGGGTCTCTTCCCTCACGTCACGTCATTTCATTTTATCTATTATATTCTTTCAGCAAATTTACTTATATAAAACTTATACAATATGATGTACTAACAACTGTACGGTTTGTACATTTTCTTGAAAACAAAAAAAATTATGTTGATGACATTATCTGAAAGCGAAGAAAAATAATTTTCAACAATAAAAAAATAAACAATTTTGAATAAATATTAAAAACGCATGTATCGCCTATAAATATTGTTATTTAAATTGCAGTACGGTATTTAACCGCTAGGTTCGCATAATCGCTTACGTCTCTTTATTATTTAATCTGTGGAACGGACCATCTACGACCTACATATAGTAAAATGTACTTTATTCTGTACCACTACCGCCCCCCCCCCCCGTCTACAGTTTCGTTTCCAGACCATACTATCACAGTTCACGCACAGAATAAAATAATTCGAATGTTTTCAATAGATCGAACATATTATGTATTTTTGTACCTCTATACCCTTATCATGCACGTTATCATTATCCGAAATGTTGCCACCAGAGCAAAAATTTAAACGTCTCAATATAGAACTTGTTAATATTGTTATTGAAAAATATTAAGCTATTGTTTTGTGTTTTTGTAACTATACTTCTTTTTTTTTTTTAATTTTAAGTAATTAAAATAATAATGTATTGAATATCATACAAAAAGTATAATGTGTCATAAGATCAATTGGTTAATATTCTATAGCAGTTATAATTACTACTTTTTTTTTTTTTTTTTTTAAAATGAGAAATGTTTATTGATTCGAGTACAAAACATTTCTATATTACAACTTTTACGGGAGCCAGACAAACATGTTTTCATCACTAAAACGTTTGACAAACAAAAATGTAGAAAAAGACCCTGCGGTTGTAAATGGTACGCATCCAAAAGCGTTGCCACAGGATTTACAACGTTCTTTCTCTAAAGGAATCCAATACAATTGTTAGTATTCATATTTTGCGTCCAGTTCTTCTTAATTATTTTTAAATAAGTAATATATTTTTAGTGAAATTAGTAATTAAAGGAGATAGAAATGTAGGCAAAACTTGTTTGTGGAATCGTTTACAAGGAAAACCTTTTATAGCTAATTATGAAGAGACAAATGAAATTCAAGTATGTCAATAGATGCAACTATTATTCTTTTTAAGTGAAAAATTATTATTAAAAAATTATATTTTCTTCAAGGTTGCTCATATTCAGTGGAACTATAAGAACACGGAGGATATTGTGAAAGTAGAGGTATGGGATGTAGTTGATAAAGGAAAAAAAAAATCATTGTCATCATCAAAATCATATGATGGTCTTAAGACTGAACACGATAAAGTAAAATTGTCTCCAATACCATTGAAAGATACTCCAATTTTGGATGCCGAACTAGTTGATGTTTATCGATGTACAAATGGTGTTTTACTGGTATTCGATATCACTAAACGATGGTAATTACATAATGATTTTATTTTATCAAAATCATTGTAAAATAGGCTAAAAAATAATTTATTCACAGATATCACTAAAAAACATAAATAATGTAATTTTATTTGTATTATTATAATTTCTAAGTATTTTATAGTAACATTTACAATATTGTTTAATATTCTAAAAAAATTGTGTACATAATTTTATAACACAAAAATGCATAATATTTTTAGGACATTGGATTATGTATACAAAGAATTATCTAGAGTTCCAGATAATATTCCAGTTTTAGTATTAGGAAATCATTGTGATATGAATCATCATCGTAGTGTCAATGGAGATGAAGTTATTTATTATTTAAAGACAATAGAAAGGTAGTTTAATGTTCATTGTTTATTAATATTTTAAATAAAATTGTGTAATTAAATTATTTTGTTATTCAAGGGGTTCACCTATTCGATATGCTGAGGTCTCAATGTCAAATGGTTTTGGCTTACGACTAATTTACAAGTGGATCGGTATTTCGTTTTTACAACTTCAACGTGAAAACATAATGAATCATTTAGAAACTAATGGAAATGAAACCAAAATTATGACAATGGAATTGGATGTTTATCAACAGAGTAATGAGGCAAATTATGACATGTAAGCTATTTATGAGTAGTAATTATAGTATTTATTTATTTTGTATATTAATTTCTACTTGCATTAACAAATAATATTCTTTTAGATTTTTATCCAGATTATCACAACAGCGTCGAACTAATGCAGAAAACAAATCGGTAGCCCCTACTCTGCCGTTACCTTTGTTAAACAAACCATCACCTAATGTAAAGGAATTGAAACTTCCAATTGAAAAGCAAAATCAGAAATTTATAGATTCCAAAACACAAGATATTGCCCAAAAGATGTTTCCTGAAAATAAGTCTAATATAGTTCCAACAGATTCAAGTAAAGTTTTTAAATATACTGTAGCCTGTAGGTAAGCAGCAATTGTTGAAAAAAATTATGTTGTTATTTTGCAGCAAAAGGAATAGAAACATTTAAAGAAGATCCTACTATAAAAATATCTGCAGTGGAAAATATAAATAATTTAGATGATTTTGTGCCTGATGATGTATTAGACAAATCATTTTTGGAAGATGCAGGCCATGGAGATATTCTTAAAGTATCTAAAGAAACTGAGTTAGATTCTGATGAAAGGTGAACATTTTTACACATATATATTTTAAAATATGTTTTATAAAAAACTATTTTAAAATATTTTATACTTTAATTATGAGCAGTAAAATCTATTTTTGCACATTTTAATATAATTTTTGATTATTTAAATTTTTTATATTATTTTTAAAAACTAATATATTTTTTGTATAAGTGATGATGACTGTGGAAACCCAATGGTAACAGGTTACCAAGCTGATGTTGATCCTGATGATTTTACCCCAGCTGTTACTAACATTAAGGTTACAAATAATTTTTTTAAACATTTATTACAAAAAAAAAAATGTGAATTGATATAATCATTGTGCTTGAATTTCAGATTAAAATGAACAATATTGATTCGAACAATCTTAAAAATTGGTCTTCAATTCAGAATACTACTAGACCCAGACCAGAAGGTGGAGAAGATGATGATACAAAGCCACATCAACATATAGATGGATTAAATATTGTAGATATTATAAAGGTAATGTAATAGTAGTTATAAAAAGTAGCAAGTATGTAATTATGTGTTAATTAACAGAGTAGAATTATTGCCAAATGAATCAAAAGAACTAATTTAATCAAGTAGTTCAATTTTGATTGTTTATAGGTTAAAGAGAAGAAATGCAAAAGTGAAAATGAAAATAAAAAAAAAACCAATAGTTCAAAATCTGAATATGAAGACTTAGAATATTTTCTAAATGATGAATAATATTTCATTATTGTTTGTGTAATAATACTTGTATCACGATTATTGTTGTTTTAAATATATTATAATATATTTACATTTTGTTATTTTTAATACACAATCATTATATTAATAATCTTTTCATACAAATTAATATTAATTTAAATATTTTGACTCTGAAAATTACGTTTACGGTTAAAATGTAAGAATTTGTTTTTATTTTTAATATTGGTCTATTAAAATATCTGCACATGCCTATGCATCTATGTTTACTAGAATTTATTATTTCTTCATTTACTTAATATTTATTATTGTGTAAATAACCTTATCAGGTTTAATTATGCTGAAAAAAAAGGAAAGAAAAAGGAAAAAGGAAAAGAAAAAAAAAATTCATCAAGTAAGGGTAGTGTTACCACTGGGTGACTCCTCTCATCAAATAATCATGTAAAAATTTTTTCTATTATCGCATTATTGTTAATTTTGATTTCTTGCCGATTACCGATTACAACCTTCACCATATGTCCAAGTAAAAGTGATATCACTTTGGGTTAAAACGGTTGGCACAAACTCTCGAAACCCTATTTAACTTTATGATGCCATTATTTGTTTTCCAAATTTGTTACATATTTTGTGGGACACCGAATTTCGTTGCTGAGTTTTGTCGACAACTCGGGATGCGACACTTATTGGATACCACATTTAACTTTATAATAAATTAACGGGATCTTTATTAATTTATTATTTCAACTTAGAAATAATTTTTTAGTTTTACAAGACGTGTAAACCGATCACAGAAAAATAGATATCACACGCGAAACATCAAATCAATTTCTTCAATATACGTTTCAATAATTATCATAAATTATAAATAACATTGGTATTTAGTATTTGGCTCCGAAATATTTGTAAATATAATACAGAGTATAGACTGTATATTCTGCTATGGAGCTCTGTATTTCACAGTTAACGGTCAGCTGTTTTTCATTGAGTTGCTTGAACGTGTTAATAATCATGATGTATTATCACATTGTTCCCTGACAATATTATCATATTAATTAATAGCATTGATTATGAATATAAAATTATATAATTATAAAATTATATTCATAATCAATGGTACTACCTATGGTTATGTATTATTATCTTATAGTTGGATCTTTTTTCTATTGATTGACGACACTGATTTTCTTTTCATTTATAGAAGTTTCTGTAATAACTCAAATTTTCAAATTCATTCTCTCACCATAATAATAGTAATTACCTACATTTGAATTTGAATACCAATATTAATAATATTTGCATTCTTTATACATTTTTAATATTATTGTCATCTTGAGACTTGAGTAACACTTCGGACCGATGTAAATTTCGACAATAAAGGCCAAAAAGATAAAATTGTGAATTGAGCCCACCATATATCACATAAATACGTATATAGTAGAGGTGGGTCGTTACTGCTGTATTCGGTACAATGGAACGATTACATAGGTGGAACGAGTACATTGATCGTTCCACGTTCGTTTCATCGGTACAAAGTTTCTAACTACAAAATGGTCCCCATCAGGCGATACCGAGTACCGACTGGCGACTATACTAACAGTAGGACATGAAATACAAATATTTTGTTCGTTCCACTGCGTTTCTAATTTATTTCTTAATTTTATTGTGTTCTTTTAAAAATAAACAAGTATTACTTATTACTACTATTTTTATTTAGTGTTTGTATTTAACAATAGTAGGTGATAAACTAATATTAATATTGTATATTTCAACACTTTTATGTCATTATATTTTATAATATATTAAACATTGTTTTTTATGAATCATATATTTATTTAATTGTAACTGCATTATATAATTATTAAAACGGTGATAATTTCCGAATACAGTAAAATAGTAGGTATTGTATAATGGGTGTACGAAGCATATTCGTTCATAAATATCCATTATCCATTATATTTCAAGAACGAGTACACACTTGAAATTTGAATACTTGATCGTTCGGCGTGAAACAATACGAATCTGAGTACAATAGTAACTAAAAAAAAATGTACCGATGTAACGAGTATTTTGTAATCGGTACTTTATTGTAACTGTACCGATTGGAACGATTCCATAAAAGGAACGATAATTCCCACCACTAGTATATAGTAAATGCATACACCTGATTTCTAAATACAGATGGGTAAAATTTACAATTGTAATATATATATTTTGTTGTTGATAAGTATAGTTGCCAAACGGTTGCACGTCGTCGGCTATCTAAGTATATTTAATCCATGGTATATAGCTACATCTATTGACAAACGCGTAATTATTATGTTCTCAGAGAAAATCAATGTTAAACACGAGAAAGTGAGTTGGTAGGATTGTATGGTTGTCTTATCAAGTTGGCTTTTTTTTATTTTTCCACTGTATGATAAAGAAACAACTCAATAAAAAAATTATTTTTCATTTATTACAATTGCCTTAATTTTTCATTTTATATTTTAATTTTCGTTGAAATCATTGCATTGCGATTGTGTTTTAATAACGTTAATACAAATAACTTATATTAGAGTAAACAATATCAACATATTTAATACAAATATATTTCTGTACAATGATAATTCAAGAACCTATTCAAGTAAGTAGTTTTCATAAATAAAACGCTTCTAAAAATTATACAATTTAATGCATTTATAATATATTATACAAAAAAAATTCGTATACTACTTATTAAGAGGTATTATACATGTATTATATCTTATTATTATTTTTTTATTGAATGTTATCTGTGTAATATGAAATTTCACAGTTTGATTGGATGTACATATTTGAATAATTTGGTTTTGAATTGAAATATATTCTAAAGTATTTTGTTCGATTGTATTCAATTACTTGTTAAAATAATTTATTGCCTAATATTATTTATTTATTTTACTAAAAACAAATTGTTTAATTTTAATACCTACTAGTACCAATACAATTTTATTACAATGTACAGGATTATAAAATTAATTTCGATATTATCTATATTGACTTTAATTAGTATAGTAATCTTTATTTTATTTTTCAGTTAAAATCATAAAATTTATATAAAATAAATGGAAAAGGATTAGAGTTAATTTCATAAAACATTGTTAAGTTAATAAATCTATACATTTATCACTGTTTTTTTCATTTCTAAGACAAATTATAATATTTTTTGTGAATGATTGATTAACGTTAACATTAAAGATATAATATATTATTTAGAAATCATTCTAGTGTATAATGGAATATTTTAATATAATTTTTTTTTTTTACAGGCTGCGATTTGGCATTGTTTAAATCATTATGCTTACTCGGATGCTATATTTCTTGCTGAAAGATTATGTGCAGAATGTAATTATTTTAATATATTTGTTTGTTTTAATATGTTATAAAACTTCAAAATAGAACTGTCGAAAATTTTGTCAGTCATCAAACTATATGAATGTTTAATTATTTCATTAATTCTTCATAATTTTTAAATCAAAATTTGCTATTTTGTGAACAACTATATATTTCAGATATTTGTAGTTATTGTATAGTGTTACATATATATTATTATATATCAGTAATCAGTTTCAATGAACTAATGATTAATTTCTAAGAATTTAATTTTTAGTTGATTCAGATGAAAGTATCTATCTACTTGCAACCTGTTATTACCGATCAGGTAAACCATCTCAAGCATATACAATTCTTAATGGAAAAAAAATTATGTCAGAAAAATGCAAATTTTTATTAGCACGTTGTTGTGTTGATCTTCACAAGTATGTATACATACTTTACTTATCTCACATACTTCTGAACTTTTTTACATTTATTAATTTGTATCATTTATTTTTATTTATAACTATAAATATTGGTTAATGATTAGCATTTAAATTATAGTTCGTTATAGAAATAATTACTTTATGCATTATTTTTGAAAATATTTAGTTTAATATAATAATTGTTTATCGATATTTAAAAAAAAATTATATTGACATTTTAGGTTATCTGAGGCAGAAACCGTGTTGACTGGTAATGTAGGCGATTTAATATCGTCGTCATCGTGTTCATCATTTATTGACTCAATAATTTCCGATTATGGTGATAGTGCTGCTTTTGCTTTGCAACTTATTAGTCACATATGGTGGCGTTCAGAGAGGTCACATTTAGCTGCCGAGGCCTGCCGGGAAGCTTTGTATTTAAATCCTTTTTTGTGGCAGTCATTCCAAGATCTGTGTGATAGAGGAGTTAAACCTGACCCTGAGCCAACTAAAATATTTAAAGTTAATTATTTTGAATATTAGAATTATGTATAATATATAAAATTTATTTTATAATTAATTATTTATTTTATTTAAGGTTGAAAATTTAGACAACTTTAATAAATGTTTAGGATCAAATTTTCATATTAATTCAACACCTTTATCAACATATAATCTTTCATATGAATCAATCAATACATTTAATAGGTAATAATATAATACACTTAAACATAAGTTCAATATTTAATGTATTATTATTTAATTTTTAGTAGTACACCAGCCCAAAAAGTGGTTAGCCTATCTATACCTAGTAGTAATAGTTCAATATCCAGTGGTATACAACCATTTACACCAGATATGAATAATGCTAAAGCAATATTTGTTCGACCACTAGGAAGAAAAGTGAAAGTTATAAATGAAAATGCATACAGCCCATTGACACCAAGGTAAATAATACATTTTTTCCTATTCAAGCAAACCTTTATGTAAGGTCCTGTGGATCAGGATAATTGGATTCGCTTTTTTTAAATCATTAATTATATTAAAAAAATTAATGTCTTAAAATGGATTTAATTCCACTTTCACGTGTAAATGATCAATGTCTTTTTTAAAAAAGATAGATAAGTTGTACCACCAAAAAAGGCAATAACTTATTTGTTTATTTATTTTTGCAAAATAGTTTTGGAGTTTTTCCCTTAGAGAGTTCAGATAATTTGTCTATTTGTTCAACTCAATCAATGGTATTAGTTCCTTCAACTACATTAAATGAAACTAATGATCAGAAATTTATATCAAAAAGAGTAAGTTAAAAATAATTTATATATTTTTTTTAAATATATGTTGATGCTAATATTACTGTTATATGATACTATTATAATACTTTTATATATAAAAAAAAACTTTATTTTTAGAGTTCTAAACCTGTATTTAGCCAATCAGGGAATACAAGTAACATAAATAATTTAGGCACACAACAAATAACCATGCCTTCGAGTCCAATGTCACATGTAAGACGTAGTAGTCGAATAATTACCAACAATTGTTCAGTCAAGGTAATTTATATTATTAAGCTAATTTAAACTTATATATATATATATATATTAAAACATATTTTTTATAGGAAAATACTAAAAGCCCAAGTAAAAAGTTTGCTAGCCCAAAATCAGCTACACGTAAAATAAAAAGCAGCAACATGATTCCTAAGAAATCAGTTTTTGCAGATTTAACTGAACGAATTCCAAAGGAGCGTGGAATTGTTGAAATGGAAACAATGTCAATTGGTCAACAAGCTTTTAATTTACAAAAGAAAAGTACAGGTATGACTTGAACAATAATTTATCATGTTTTCTCTCCTTTTAATAAAAAATTATATTTTAGAAGGGCTTTTATCATTATTGAGAGATATTGGAATAGCTTATTTACAATTATCAAAGTTCAATTGTAAAAAGGCAATTCAATTGTTTCAAAGTTTACCCCCACGCCAATATAAAACTGGTTTTGTTTTATCAATGATTGGCAAAGCATACTGTGAACAGTCTGATTATTTACAATCAATAAAGTAATTATCACATTAATTTATTAAATAAATTACAGTTACTATATTTATGAGTAGTCCATTTTCAAAACTGATTAATTGCGTTATTCTAATTTTTAAAAAAATTGACAAATTGTTTTATTACTATAAAATATAGTTAATATAAAATATTATTTCATGCATATTGTTTATACTTTAAAACAATCTTAGCTATTACTATAACTAAATGTTTGCTTAAAACAACACCAAATTGATGTATATAATGAAAACAATTCCAGATAGTTAGATTTTGGGATTAAGAGATTAATATAATAAATTTAATCATAAATAAATATGTTAATAATTTGTTAATTATAAATAATTTCTAACTTTAGTATTTAAAGAATTTATATAATAAAATTAATATTTGTATTAATATACCATTGGAGTAAAGATTCATTTTGTCAAAGGACATATTATAACAGTTAATTACTTTTGAAATTAACATGTTGACTGTCAGGTGGCTGCCAGTGACCCAAATGATTTCATTTATTATGAAGCCAAATGAGTTGCTGGTGATCCATCTTATATTATTTATATGAAACCATTTAAGTCCTTAGCTATTGAATACAACATAAACATAAATGGGTTTTATTCTAATACAGTTTGGTGATAGAAAAATGTAATTTTTTACCATAGCATAGACAACATAAAATCGATAGTTTTGAAAAAGAATCATTAAAGTATTCAGACTTTAAAGAAATTTACAATATTTTTAAGAAATGACAAAAACGTAGTTATGATAAATACACATAAAATTATATTGTATTACATAATTACATTGACTTGGGTCAACATATTAAGAAATATTTTTGTACATAGTCATCAGTTATGGAAATAACTTCTCGTTTAAAATTATAGTTGATAATCAGTTTTGGAAATAATATAACTTTAACAACAAAAGAAGTAAGTAAATTATACCTTTTGGAAATTTTTTTCATGACCAAACAAAAAGTATTATCATAATAATTTCAAATTAAAAATATAATAAGTCATTTTTAATCAATTATAATAAATCAATTTTTTTCCACTTAATTTTGGAAATATGTTATTCATATATACGTATATATGTTTTTTAAATAATTGTTTGTAGATATTTTTCTGAAGTTCGAGAATTAGAACCATACAGGGATACATTAATGGAGCTTTACAGTACGTCTTTATGGCATCAACAAAAAGAGGTTGCTTTGTCTGCTCTTGCTCAAGACATGACTGCTTTAGATAGAAATTCTTCATCCACTTGGTGTGTTGTCGGTAACTGTTTTTCCCTACAAAAAGAACACCAAACTGCAATAAAATATTTTCAAAGAGCTATACAAGTGAGTAATTTTTATTGTTCAAAATTGATTATTTTTTCTTTAATAAATAAAAAATATTAAGATTATATATATTTTTTCCCCATCAGGTTAATCCAGATTTTCCATATGCATATGCACTTTTAGGCAATGAATATTTAGTTACTGAAGAATTAGAAAAAGCTATAACTTGTTTTCAGAAAGCTGTCAAGTTAGATCCAAGGCATTATAAATCTTGGTAATTTAAATAGATTTATTAAAATTTAATTGAATTTTTATTATCAAAATTACATAACTTTGATTAAAACAAATAAATATGATATAACTAGAGATAAATGTAAATTATGCTGATACGTTGACTGCCGCTGACCCTTCATTAAATTTATACTTTCATACATAATATATCCTACTGCAATTCTGGTTTAATCCAGCTTTACTGCTATAATGAAAAAACTAATCATTTTATTATTTTTTTGGGAATTATATTTCAATTATTTATTTAGGTATGGAATTGGTGCTATTTATCAAAAACAAGAACGATATGAATTAGCTGAAATGCATTATAAACGAGCTCTTAGAATAAATCATAGTAGTGCTTTAATCATGTGTCATATAGCTGTTGTAAGTACAAGTCTTTTTTTAGCCATAAATCAAATAATTTTATATGGGTTATATGTATACATTACTTTATCTTTATATATATATATATATAAATGGAGCCAAAAATGTATAACAATTCATCAATTGAACGGCTAACGGCTGGGCCGATTTGGCTCAAATTTTTTTTAATTGTTCGTAATTGCCAGGAGAAGGTTTTTACGAAAAAAAAATTTTGGGAAACCCTTTTTAATAGTTCATCAATATGATTTCGTATTTTTAAAAAGGTACAAAATAGCATGGAAAAACCTGACCAAGCTTTACATACTCTACATATTGCATTAACATTAGAACCTAAACACCCAATGTGTAAATATCAACGAGCACAAATATATTCTAAACTCGGTAAATTACCAGAAGCACTATATGAACTTGAAGAATTGAAAGAAATTGTGCCAAAGGAATCTCTAGTCTATTTTTTAACTGGAAAAGTATGTTGTAATAATAAATTTTTTTCGTCTAGTTTTAAAAACCATTGTTTTTATAGGTACATAAAAAATTAGGCAATATACATTTGGCACTTATGAACTTTAATAGAGCAACTGATTTAGATCCAAAAGGAGCCAGTAATCAAATTAAAGAAGCGATAGACCCAACAAATAATCAATCGCCATTGGATGATTCAGGTTAGTATCTTTGCTTTATACTAAATCTTAATATAAATTAATGACATAGTTTTTATTTGTGTTCAGTCAAATGTTTTGCTAAACCATTCAGCATTTTTATTTAATCAAAATTTTTTATAGTTTTTGTAGAATTCAATATTTGTAATTTAAAATTCCATCTATCAAAAATATTCATCAATTGAATATATAATTTTTATGAGATTAATAATAAGTTAAAAAAAAAGTACTTATTTTCAGTTTTAAATTTATTCTAAAATAATTATTTTTATTCTGATTAATTAAAATGTCTTTTTATCTACTGTGATAATAATTATTAAAAAAGTGCCAACCGTATTTGGTTACAAAATTAGTTGTAAATTAGGCTTTAAATAAAATAGGATATCTTTTACCCTAAGGCCCATTTCACGTATACCCGGCGACTGTTTAAACGGCACCAGTTACCCGGTCATTGGTATACTAGTAGAATGAGAGCTTTCACACTTGCCAGTTATAACCGGCGCTGGTTAATCGGTAGCCGGCGACCAAATTATCGGTGGCTACTCCCACTGCTCCAGCTGGCTGCCGTGTGCATGTAGCTAGTATCAAAATAGTGGAAACATAAATAATTTGCACATTCATACGAGCCTGGAAATTGGCCGTTATTCATCATATCAAATCTGTCATTAGCAATGACAATTGCAACTGACAAATGCAATAAAATTGCATTGCCGGGTATGTGCCGGATAATGTGTATTTATGAAACCGGGTAACCGGTGCCGTTTAAACATTCGCTAGGTACGTGTGAAATGGGTCTAATAGTTACAACCAAATTTTGATGTATAAGAAACATTGTACTTAAAATATAAAGTTTAAAGTATATCAATTGAAGTATTAAAAAACTTTATTTAAAATAATAAATGTATTTTGTTGTTATTAAGTTATTTTTATTACATAATTTTTTTTTTTTTTTTAGATGACCCTTGATCCAGTAACTTTAATTGTTTGTTTATGTATTTATTTATTCTAAAACATTATAATATACACTGTCTTCTTAACTAATATTTTTTAATTGTTTATTACTTCGAAAATATATTTTTAGTAATTATTTAAAAATGAAAAGTTATTTACAAAAAAAAAGACTGTTTGAAGATGCATCATTAAAACAATATCTGTTTTTGGTTAAAAACTACAAATAAAATACAACTTGTAGAACCAAACTTATGTTTAACAATTCCTATTTTTATTATATTTTTTTAAAATTAAATTTATTTTAATTAATTTTTATTATTATTATTTAATATTCAATAATGATTAGTTTTGTGGCATATAAGTTCCTGATTTTTAGAGCTTATTATCATTTCTGAAAATTCATTATTATTGTATATGATCCTTATTAATCTAAATTTTTTCTATGTATAATAGATTTAAAAAATGTTGCAAAAGATTTTCATTGTAAAATTTTTAGTCAATTGACTTTGTTTGTAATACATGTTTACTGATTTTAACGCTTTAAATTTAATTACCTTATTCTGCTTTAAAACAAAAGTTATTTAGGTTTGAATTGCATATTAAAATTATGTATTTAATTTATATTGTTAATAATTTCAAAAATGACATTTTAAATATAATTAATGAATGTTGTTGGTTTATTAATTTATTTTAAAATAATTTAGCTCTAAAAATCTCAGCCACAAAATAAATATAAAATTATATTTGACTAACAACAAAATATATGACTTAAAATTATTCTGTTCATTTTGTGTGGATATTATATTAATGCATGTCAATTTGGATAAATTTATAAAGTATAATCAAGTGGAAATCAGCGAATAAACAACAAAAATAATAATTATTGTGCAATAGAAAAACATAAATTTACATAAGCAAGTTTATGTGAACCCCTTGTCTCCCCTAGAAACAATTATATATTTTTATATATTTGTTGTTATTTAGTCAAATATAATTTAATTTTTAATATAATAAATAATTTTAGAACTCTAAATCGTTAAGTAATAATTCAGTTAGATATTATATACGCTAATATAGTACAATATACTCTTTTTTTTCATTAAAAAAAGCAAAAAATTAAATTATATAATTTTTATTACTAAATTGACTTTCACATTTATGTTAAATTTAAACTAAATTTCTACTCGATGTTTCACAATGAAATTGTTATCTATTATTGGTTTGGAACTCTTGTTATAATTATAATTAAAAATTAAATTGTGATTGTAATTAAATACTTAATATAAGTTAATTTTATACCCATATTTATTGTACAGTGATATTGTATTACACTTAGACAATTAGAATATATTTAATGAAGAAAACTTTGTGGACATGAAAAGTTAACAACAGTGATTTATTTTAAGGGAAAAATGTTCTTTATTGATAGAACATTAATATTATTATATTAATTATTGATATTATTGAATATATTTGTATTAATAAATAAAATATGATAATATTTGTTTTAATTGTTACAAAATCTAATATCTAAAACACTTATCAATAAATTTAATCGTTTGATTCAATCTATTAGACTTATCAATAGTAAATCAGATATTTTCAATGTTTACACTGTTCTGTTATTGACACATGACTTTTGATTGTAGTAATACAAATGTTTGTTATATGCTATTACTTTTTATGATAAAAGACATGCGAGTATTATTTATTTTGTTTGTGGCCACATACAAATATAATTATTTTTCATGTTGTGTGCTTCACATTAAACATTTATCTGTTAACCAAATTTAAAATGCATAATTATAGGCATAATTAGGAGGGTTTTAAGGGAACTTTTGGATCTTCAGGTTTACAGTTTGCACATGATTAATACAATTAGCAATGTTGTAGATGAAGTGATGTGTATTTTGTCGGTTTGTTGGTGAGAGATAGATTAAAACAATATAAAATATCATTTATAAATTACAATATCAGTACGAATAATTTTATTCTTTATTATATTTGTAATAATTTTTTTATTAACTATTTTATAAAATGTACTGTGATTCACAATAACCATGATGTTTCAAAATTATATCTTGACACAATTTCAATTTTATTTTTGTAATTAGAAGCTACTATTAAATAGTAATATATTACAATTTTTATACTTGTCTATGATATATTGATTGCTGTAGCATTCCGGTTAGGGACACCACAACTACTAGGTAAGAGATTGATTTCATAGCACCCAACAATTGTTAATTGTTAACAAGTAATTCAATTAGAATTTTTATCGTATACTATCAAACATTAATTTGGTGTTAAATTACAGGATATGTTTCAGTTTCTAACAAAAACAATGCATGTGTAAGACAAGTAAAATGTAAAAATAACACAAAAGACTCTTTGCTACAGAATTTTTTAAAAACCATATTAAATTATGATAATTATAGACAGTTATGTATACATATAGATATCACTTATCAATCACTAAATAATTCATAAACCAATTTGTAATATAAACACAAAATACTACTATTGAGGTTTATCAGGACATAATTCTCTTGTATTTTCATCATTTTTTTTTATTACAACATATATACATTGATAGTTGTACATCCTTATGTATACAAAATATTAAATTCTAATGGCTTGATAATTTTATATTACATGAAATCAAAATTTTAAACTATAAAGGCAAAATGGCATTAAAATTCAACATAATAATAATAATAATTAATATTCGAGATTAATTAATATTTGTATGTATTTAGTAAAATAATTTAAACAAAAATATAAATACATGATATATTGCAATGTTGTCTACAACAATGATTAAATTTGACACATAAAACATATTTGCTAAAAACATAGTACAAAATTATTTATATTAAGGTTACATTTGTAATTTATATGTTTATGTCCACATTATAATGAAAACTTTGTTCAAGTCCAAGTTTAAAGATGAACAGTAAAGAACCTAAAAACAAAATTTTAATTACATAATTTTCATTAATATACTTTATTACATTCTTATACATTCTTCTAATACACTCTTATTATTATTTGATTATTTTAATTATTTTATCTTTTGCATTTTTTAATGTAAAAAAATTTAGATTGTAATTTTTTTAACTTAATTAAAAATTTTAAAAAATCCCTTAACTTTTATTTTTTAAATTCAATAATCAACTTAATGTTATTATTAAAACAAATAACTGAAAAAACAAGCGATTATATTTAAGTTAATCATTGAATATCATAGATGTCATAGATGGAAAATTCTAATTATTAATTATTTTTTGACAAGTACAATATATATAGTATAATATAAATAGATTTACGCTAATTATTTAATTTTAAATAGAATTTTAACCAAAAGGATACTACTCATCTACTCATTCGTTGCCTTCGTCTAACATGCAAACAAGATGGAAATATACTCGTTGCATATAATTACTATAGTTTTATTTTGTTTTTATTAATTTGCTTACTTATTATCAAGTTTAACAAAGAAAACATTAATTATTGTTTCTTGATATTTCAATTTAAAGAATACTTAAACTATTTTAGTACAGCCAGGAAAAAGTTTACATTGTTGGTCACCTTTCTCTTGTGATGAAATTGTATAAAATTAGTAATTTTACTACAATAATATGAAAGGTCAAAATTATAATATTGTACATTAGTCAGACGAAGATAACAAATGAAAGTACAACTTTCTTTAATTAAATTATTTAAAAAAATTATAATTATAAAAAAGGAATACTTACTTTTTCAGTCATATTATAAAAAAAATTATGTAGAGCTCCATTAACTTGAACTGTTTTCGGTTCATTTTCAATACCAAAGACAGTAACATGCTGTAAGATAGTCTTTTCATCTGTGTAACCATTTGTAATTATTTCATTCAATAGCACTGTGTTGTTAAGTGTGAAATGGATTTCATTATACAATCCATTTTCCCATACATCTTAAAATATGAATTCATCATTAAAATACAAAACAATGATAAACAAATTTAAAGTAAACTTTATTTACTTAAAGAATCGCCATCATCCCAGAACAAGTATCCAAATGCCTCTTTATTTTTGTTTGGTGCAACTAACAGACCAAATGAATTTTTTCGGCTATAATTTAAATATTAAAAAATTATTTTGACAGATTTAAAATATTACTTTTAAATTAATAAATAAATTAAAATTTTCAGAGATATTTAAAATATCAGTAACTATAATTTAAAAATCTTATAATGAATTTATACCTAGATGTAGTAGTAGTAGCTGGATCCTGAATTGGTAAAATATAACCACCACGTATTGAAAGTGGAATAGTATCTTCAAGAGCTTTAACAGTGAAAATGGATCCATTACTTATTATTTTATTTTTAGAATAATAATCATACCAAATACCATTAGGTAAATAGATATCTACATTCACTTGATTCTAAAATAATACAAAAATAATATACAAAATATTTCTGTAAATAAAAATAATAATGAACAAACTTCTTTTAAAACTGGTGAAATTAATAGAGCTGATCCCCATAAAAATTGTGTATCAATACTGTAAGTATTGTCATCAGATGGATATCTAAATAGATTTATTTTAGTATCATTTAATCATTAAATATCATTTAGTATATATTATATAATTAAATATATATTAACTCAAAAAATAGAGGGCGTGCAACTGTTTCACCATAAATATGAGCTTTCCAAAAGAGAGAATACAAATATGGCAGTAATGAATATCTAATTAATAAGGCTTTTTTTGCAGACTCCGTAACAAGTGAACCCAAAGCTACAGGATCTTGATTCTGTTACAAAAAAAAAAAAAATATATATATTAGTTTTACTATTAAACAAAACAAATATGAAAATATTAAAAGTAATTCTTACAAAATTTTGATCTGAATTATGATTTCTTGCGAATGGATAAAATGCCCCTAATTGACTCCATCTTGAACAAAGTTCGATTGTGGTATTACCATTAAAACCACATATATCAGCTCCAACAAGTGGAATACCAAACATGTTGAAAAACAAAATATCTGAAAATAAAATGATTAATATAGTTATATAACAAGTAATACATAAATTTAAAATTTTTCCTGATAAATTATTACCAGTAATAGATTGTTTCATATCATCCCAAGTAGAAAATACATCATCAGTCCAATGGCCAGCAAAATGTCCTAAACCAGCAAAACTTGATCTGGATATAACTAAAGGCCTTGAATTTTTAATAACTGATAATGCACTAAAATGATATACATGTTACTGTTTTTATTCAATATATATATATATATATATATAAAAGTTTTTAATATAATGAACATGTAAATCGTACAATTGAGTGGTTATTGCTTCAGAAAATCCATAGAGGTTATGTACATTATAATGAAGTCCTGCATGCTGTTTAGCAGACATACAAATAGTTTTATAATTTAATTGTCCACCTTCAACATTAGGTGTATATTGTGGATTTTCCCATTGATTCGAATCGTTAAAAACACATCCCTCCCAATCACCATTAACAAAATTTGATGGTTCATTCATATCCTAAAATTGTATATACAAAACATACTATTACTAATAATATTAAATGAGAAGAATTGTACTAACAATCCATAAACCATCAAATGGAAGAACTTTATGATAATTTGATATTTGATCTATCCAGTAATCAATTGAGTTTGGATTAGTGAAATCTGGGAATACTGTACCTCCATTAAGATTCCAAACCTATAAATATAAATAGTAAATACTAATAAGAAATGCATTTCAGTAATTTAATAAAAGAAAAAATATACTTGGCCCTCAAGTGGAAGACCCGATGCATTTTTAATAAAAAGTCCTTTCTTTAAACCATCATCATAGGGTGGGTATGTTCCTTTTGGCTCACGAGAAGACACTCCTGGATCCAATATCACTACATGATGCATTCCAATCTAACAATACATTGTGAACACTAAATACATAACCAAATAAATAGAAAAACAATTTTAAACACTACCTCATGTAAATAATTCACGTATTTAGGAAGCTCAATAAAATTATCGCTTAAAGTGAAATCATTTCTATTTTTCATATAATCAATGTCGTTCCAATGAGTATCCTAAAAATAAATATAATTTTACATAAGTTATAAGAGTGACCAATATAATTTAGGATTTAAAGGTCAGAAATTTACCCAAGGAATTCCAGCACTAACAGTTCTATTATATACATCAATAAGTTCTTTTAATGTTTGTCCAAATCTAAAAATTAATACAAATTAATTAATAATATTCTTAATATTTAATTGAAAAACACTTACCGGCATAAATGGAATCCCAACGTCCAATAAGAAGGTAAAAATGGTTCACCAATTACTTCTGTGTATTGAGATACAACATCAGAAGGTGTTGGTCCCATAAAATAATATAAATCTAATACACCACCTATTGTCCGGTAAGTAATTGCTGGTGTTGGTTGCAATATGATGTCTAAAAATAAATTTAGATCATAATATAATGTAATAGTATATACACAGATAATATAAAATATGAGCTAACAATAAATTTATAGTTGGATAAAAATTTTAAAAAAAAATGGTAATTTATTTATGCATTTATAAAAATGTCATCTTTTAAATAGATAAACTGCGCGAGTTTAAGCTTTCAAAGTGGTCATATTTATAATTTATATGAAGTGCAGTATATTTTCATGACTTCTTAATGCTTATTAAAAACCGAAAAAGCGAATAATGACTGGAAAGAATACAAATAAAAATATTCAATTTACACATTTTTTTCTACGTGAAAATATATTGCAGTTACAAATGTATAAAATGCTATAGTTTATATAAAGGTACATTTATTCTAATAATATATTTATAATTCATAAATTTTTTTTTTTTTATACCCATAGCATTACTGTTGAATAAGAAAACACCATGACTTTTTCCAGATTTTTCAATCATTAAATAAAATGGATGTGAACCATATCCATTTACCTAAAACGACAAAAATTATTATAATGCATCATAAACTAATCTTTATAATTCAACTCGCATCTTTCGTTGGAGGACTGTCATGATTGAAGAAAGTATAAGTTTTCCAATTCATATCAATCATAAGACTAGTTCTGTGTTCACCTAAGCCATATATATATTTGGTAGGTAATAAAGCTGATAATTGAATAAATTGATCAGAATAAATGAAACCACCGACATTTCGACTGTCAAATCTAGAATTTTTAAAAATATAAGAAAATAATAAGATAATGTGCATAATCTGTAATTTGAATTCATTATAAATATACATACAAAGTGATATTATTACTTTTCCTTAGAATTGCAAATCCAACTTTATTTTCCAATAATTTGACAATATAATCTGATACCAACTGATTACTTATATTTGATTTATGTAGCAATACTGGTACTTCAGGATATGGTGGCTCATAACGATCATGTTCAGGATCATAAATCTAAACAATTTACAAACATTTAATTTACCAAATAAACAATTTTAAAATACTTATTATTTTATATTATTAAGAATATACATTTAGAATTTTATTTCTTTTTTTTTTCAAGTAGAAATTTGTAAATAAAAATAGTGTATATATATTACATAATATATTACCTTAATTCTCAACCGTTGGGCTGTTTGGAATAAAATATTCATGCACAAAATTTTGACATCGTCTTTATAATTGGTTTTTGTTGTTAGGTTGAAAAATGCTACAATGCCGTTGATGGATTCAGTTACATTTATAACTTTGTAATTACTGTAATTCGATGGATAATAACACCATGGTACTTGAGAATTTGAAGTACTAGGCGACCAGCAACAGTTCCTTTCTTCGCAACTTTTTTGATTAGCTTTTCCTCTTGGAAAACAATCAAATTTGTAATCATCAGAAGTCAATGAACAATAATCATTAGTAGTATGATTTGCGCTCGAGTCAATTTCCCATTTAAAATAGTTTTTCGATATTCTGCTATCGAATGATATGCTCTCAATATCTGTCCAATACAAACATAATAAAGCAGCCACCGACATAAAACATGTAAGCAGCGCAAATAATTTTGTGTTTATACACTTTGATGATTTTGAAGTAAAATTATTTTGTAGGATTAGAGAATATTCATCCAGTTCTACTACGGATTTTTTATTTTGTTTCATGGTAAGACAATATAACAAAAAGTATAATTAAATTAAATTCAACAGAATATTTCCTTATGTTTGCACGTTCATCATTGATTTAAAATGAAAAAAAAAGTTCATCATAATACATCTGTGAACAAAACAAAAAAATCTATTTTATAATTAAATAATAAATATTATACAATAATTAATATACCTACCTACGTTATTGTAACGGCCTTATTTATTTAGTTTATAAAAAAAAATGAACTGGGCAAGACTACTTTACCTTTGAGTTTTGACTTCAAGTCCAACAATAAATATAAAATGTGATATGACTAACGAGCAACATTGATAAATTTAAATAATAATAATAATAATAATAATAAATTAATTTGTAATCGTCGAAAAATAAAACGCAAAAACAAAATTATCGGGCGATTGGAGGAATAAAATATTATATAAATAATTTAAAAACCAAACAAATTAGAAAAGGTATTGTTATCAATTTGTTTCTACCGTATATGCCCTATCATAATCATTTGATGAACAATTAGATAGCAGAATAAATGAACCAAACCATGGAAAACGTCATTTGCACCTACTCTTGTGTACAAGAAACGGGATTTTCTTGGTCGATCCTCAGGCCTCGAAGTTTCACGGCGTCTGCGACTACATAGAATGGCCAATGTCTAATGTCTACGTATTTAGTCGAAATCCACAGATAACTGTGCATAAGTCATGCGTGTTACGTAGAACTTAGAACTATCGTTAAATAGAAAATATATTATAATTTATATTATTTTCATTATTCAAAAACACAACTGTGTGTTTATTTACGCAATGTATACTTTTTCGAAAAATTAAGAAATAATTCGAAAATGCTTCGTACATTTGATTTTTTTTTAACAAAATACTATATTGAATTGATTGTCGTCGTCATAAAATGCTTAATCGCATGAAAGAGACTATATAATTAATAACTATAACCATTGATTTTATAATAATATAGAATATTTTATAATATTATAAAATCAATGCTATAACGAAAATAAGAAAATTCATAAACATAATCTATTCTATAGGTAAACACTGTAATAATATAATAAATTATTCTTTCTATTGCTCTATGATTTTTCCAACAAATAGTTTTATCAACAAAACACATTGATTGTATTTGCTTGGCAAAATTTTTATCAATAATCATTATCATGAAATACATAATTTTTTTAACAATAAAACAAACACATATGTGTCTAACGTTTGCTCAGAACACGTAACTAATCGTGCGCGCAGTTAAATTGTATTCGATTCGTTTAATAATCATTTACTGGGTTACCTCAGCGTAAATCCGTATAAGTTATTTTATTATTTTCGGTGAATGCTGAAAAGGAATAACTTCTATTTTTATTTATTTTAAAACATGGAACCTCAATACAACAGTAAAAGTACAGGTAAGTAACTCGTTTGAAGCCACACTAGTAAATGTTTATTAACCACTTCCTTTGTAGTCGTTTTTACTTATATGGCTTGTATGTTTATAATATTATGACGATGATGTATTAAAATTTACGAAATTTCCTGTTATAAGTTTTTATAACTTCAGTTTGTTCACAATTATTATGAACTTGGTGATATTAATATAGTGTATGTGATCTACTGTTAGTTTTAAAATGCAGTGACCGAAATGTTAATAACGATAACAGCCAATTATTAAGAGAAACACATAATATGATCATATTAAATTTGTTTTTTTTTGCCAGTAAAAAATCAATTTAACCTGTGTTGAACAACCTATACTTAATGTATTTCAAATACATAAATGTACCAAGTACATGTTGATTAAATTTAAATTTTGATTTTTATTAGCTGTAAAACGTTTGATGAGAGAAGCTCAAGAGTTGTCGGAACCAACAGACGAATACAGTGCGTATCCATTAGAAGACAATTTATTCGAATGGCATTTTACTATGCGTGGTCCTCAGTCATCTGAGTTTGAGGGTGGCATTTATCATGGCCGTATACTATTACCGACCCAATATCCAATGAAACCGCCAAACATAATATTATTAACTGTATGTTTAAATGTTTAAAATAACTATTAAACAACTATTATTACTTATCTAAATACTTATTGTGTAGCCGAATGGTCGATGGGAAATCAACAAAAAAATATGTTTAAGTATCTCCAGTCATCATCCAGAAACTTGGCAACCATCATGGTCAATTAGAACAGCTCTATTAGCATTGATTGCTTTTATGCCAACTAGCAGTCGAGGTTCATTAGGAGCTCTTGAATATACCACTGAAGAACGATTAAATTTGGCAAAAAAGTAAACATTTTTATATGTAAATAGATCTATTGGAACAGTTAATTATACATTAGTATAAATTAGGTCTCAAAACTGGGTTTGCGACAAATGTGGACAAATATCTCATTTATTAGCCAAAAATAAAGCAAAACCGTTAACAAAAGAGGAAAGTGAACTTATAAACAGTGTAACATTTAAAGTAAGTAAAATAGCAATCGTGTTAAATAATAATTATAATGTTTTGCAAATTGCAATAAAATGTCTATTTATCATCAGGGAGAAGACACAGAACAAATTTCCAAACCATCTGACCAAGAGAATCAAGAAGTAGAGACAAATAACGAAGAACCAGTATTTAGTAACTTTCCACCAAACTTTTTTAAGGATGCTTTATGTTCTGATATAGGAATGTATTTAATATATTTAATTATTGCACTCATTAGTATTTTAGTTGCACGACGTTTCTATAGTGCATAAGTACACCATTTTATTCTTATATATTACCATAAAAAAAAATTTTATTGTACTCTAATAAAAACATTTTATTTATTAGTTAAAAATACACTATGTACACCACACTACACTGTAGATGTTTTAATAAAATAGTTTAAAATACAATATTTATAATAAACAACTTTTAAGATGTAATTAAGTATTTTCTTTTTCATCGCCTTCAAGCAATTTTTTTTCGAATTTTTCAAACTCTTCTTTTGTTCGTATTTCGATTTCATCTTCGACTTGTTCAACAGCTATTACCTTTAATGCATTTTCATTAAATATTAAATTTTATAGTACCATATATATTTTTGCTTCAATATACATTAATTACTAATTACCATTTATTACAATATTAATGTAGTAATATTTAAATATAGTTAGTTTTATTAACAGCACTAATCTGAATATTGTTTAAATTACACTTTTTTATTTTAAATGTTTAAACTTATATTTAAATTTGATTTATACTTTAACAATTGTATGTTATTAAATTACCTCTGGTATATAAAACTGAAGCATGTTTTGAACTCCATTTTTTAAGGTGACAACCGAACTTGGGCAACTGGTACAAGACCCTTGTAATTTTAACTTTACAATGCCAGCATTGTATCCCTAAATATACGTAAAAGAATAAATGAAAAAATGCTTATATAATGTATTATATCGGACACCATGTAACCACTTTAAAACAATTGACTAAATATGTAATCCCAATTGAACCTTGTACTAAAGTTATTAAATAAAAAGATTTTACTATAAAAAGAATATCGCCACCATCTTCTTGTACAGTGGGTCTAATTCGGCTATCAAGAAGTTCTTTGATCATCATCACTGTTTCGTCATCATCCTCGTGGATTTCTTAAACGTTTTTACATAAAATGAGTGATATTTAAATTATTTTTTTGTTGTAAAAAGAAACTCACGAGTATCACTAGTTGGTTTGGCATCAGTTAATATAGGTAAACCACTGGCAAAAAAATCCATAATTGTAGCGTATATTTCAGGTTTGAGAACCATCCACTCCACATCATCGTCTACTTTAGTTAGGGTAATATAATCTGATCCAAAGAAAACACTCTTTACCCCTTCAACGCGAAATAATACTTTGGCCAAAGGACTGCAATATGCCGCAGAAACATTAGGAAAATCCATAGTATGACCTTTTTCCAATACCTATAGAATAATTGTACGTGCAAAATAATACTACAGACTAACCAACAACAATAACTTCATTGGTAAATACTGACCTGTACACCGGGTAAAAATTTAATGCTATTGGGATTAGGTGTGTCTTGAGTTTGGATGAACATAGTACGATTTTGTATAAGAAAATATTGCTGTTTGACGATAGGAAATAATTTAGAGCTGGTTGTAATCGATTTTTGGTCTCTATAAATATAAAATTGTGTTAAACAAAGGTAGAAAGTTGACGACTAATTTATCCAAGTATTAACCAGTGAAACTGTGTTCTTCATTTGGCTTATTTTATTAATAACAACCGGGTAGGTACTTAATAATACTTTTCAATTTCATTAAAAGTGATACTTACTTCATTAACATTGGCATCATGTTAATTAAATGCTTGATTCGCCTCATATTGAAATGAAAAAAATTTTTTAGTGAGAAGACTGGAGGTATTAAACTATGATAAATAACAGTCTAAGTAAAAAACGTACTTTTTAACTATTCAACATAATATTTTTACACTCAATACTTTTTGCACTTATCTATTCTGTGTTATCACGGAATATATTTATATATTGCAACACACATATAAAATATCTATGGAGAGGCCGTATATTTCCGGAAAATAAACAGAAGGAGCATATAAATTCAGGAACTCACTTTCCGCCACAATTACGTTCCGTAATTTTACGGCCTGCATAAATATAGTTTATATTCCGGGCATATACGTTCCGTGATTATACGATTTGGTGTATTAAATCAATAATACGTTGTTAATACGACAATACTCTCTTGAATTTATACATTTCGTCTGTTTATTTTCCGGAAATATACGGCTTCTCCATTTTCACGGCCTTAAAACATAAGGTCCCCCTGCACGTCTTTATCGGTGTTCCATTTAAAGTCTATGAAATGTCGGATAAAAAATTGTCCGGAAATAGAATCTAAACTAAATAAGTAATATAAATTATATTTATTTTAAGATTTTGTATACGTATTCCAAAAATATTACATTTATATAATTATAATTTAATATATTTAGAATTATATTATAAATAATGTTAGTGTCTATCGATGTCGAGTCCGTAAATACGAATAAAAGTTATAGATTTAATTACATTTGCATAGTTTTATGATTTTATTGTTTATATACAGTAGTGTACCAAGGACTTTTTTCCATTTACCCATCTACGACTTGGTTCCAATTTCACTTACGACACACAAAACGCTAATGGTTATAAAATATAAACCAATATTTATTATTTATATAATACACTGCCAAAAATCTTAAAACTAGTAAAAAAAAATTACAACTTTCCTACATCTTGTACATTGTTTCTACTTCTATTTAAATAAATTATTTGCATAGATATTAAATTATTATTTATTATCCACGATTTTTCGTATTATAATCACAGAATACCAGTTAATTTGAAATATTTATAAATAGTATATACAATGATAGAACTTGAAGACCTAGAAATAATTATTTTCATTATATAAAAGAGAGAATGGGCTGCACATCTTACCAACAACTAAAGGAAACAGCGACAAACAGACACACATGATTAAATCAAAAATTGCCTTTAAATGATACTATATATATAACGAGCAGCCCTTATATATATGTACGAGAAATCGGAACTGAATTTGTCATTATTAAATGAAAAATGATTTGTTTGTGTCCACAATTTAAAATTATTTCACTTCTTCACCGGTTTATTTGGCATCCAAATTAACCTTAATTATAGTTAAATAATATTAATTCGTAATTTATTTTGCATATTCTCATAAATCATTTAATTACATTATCAAATAATTTTTTTTAAAAAAAAAAAATATATAGATATATTATAAACATTTTTTCGATGTGCAAAGTCCACCTAAATGCTAAAAGATATTATTTTATTTGTATAATATGAATTTGTTTCTAATAGTGTATTTATAGTTCCGATGACTTAAATAGGTACAGCTATGAAAAGTATCTTGATAACTTACACAGACATCGTTAAAAAAAAATTTGATTATAGAAATAAATTCTATTATATATATATAATGAAACTTATACAAAAACATAAGATTAAAAACCATATCTTTAGCATCAATATAATAATAAATTATAAAATTTATTGTAAAATTAATTATTAAGCATGAACTTATTTAAATTATATTCTTAACAAACAAAGAAGTTTACAAATATTAATATCAATTAAAAATATGTATATGTGAACATTTTTTTTCCACTTTAAATGAAATATATGAATTTAAAAAAAAAGTAAATTTAAAAGAAAATTCGGCCGGTATATTTACCATTGGATGGCTTCTTCTAACATCATTTAATGTTAATGAAGAATAAAAAATCTTCATAACTACTTATTGCACCAAATATTACATGTCAGCAGAAGTTACCATACACAATATAATTAAATATAACACAACACTGATTATGGCGAGTTTAATATATAATACAAACATGATATCACATTAACACTCATCAATTTTACTAATAAATAATATTATATTGTTTGTAGTGGACACGTGGGGAAGATACAAGGTAAGTAGTATGAATGAAAAATTCTGCTATTGATCTTCAACTTGAAAGACATTATAACTCATTCATGTAACATACAATTGTAAACAAGCCATACCCAAAGGTTTAGTTACATTTTAATTATATTTTTCTTTCTTCCTATAGAACAAAATATAATTGAAATTTTTTTATAAAGAAATGAATAGAAGACACCGAGTATTAAATAGCTAAAATTAACGGTCAATATAACTAGTAGCAAAAAATGTAACAAATTATAAAAATATATACACATATACATATATGGATTAAACATAATTTAAAGAATGCTCACTTTACCAGTCAATTTGTATGCTTATAAACATATACTTTACTTTTTTTTTTTGTAATTTTAAACACTATAATTTCACAATTTTTTATTTATATTTAATATAAATATAATGTTGAATATTAACATAAAATTTAAATTTTAGATGAATTACATTGAAAATTATATGGAAACAATTTACTACTAGTCACTTCTAAATTCTAAAATACTAATTAATAATAGTATTCAAATTAATTTCCGCAGAAACAAAAAAAATAAGGATTTTTATTAAATTAATGAAAAATTGATATATTGATATATCATTTAAAATTTCTGAGAAATAAGTGTTATATATTAAATGCATTCCTGTATTATTTTAAATTATTTTTTTATGTTGCATTCATTATTGACAACAATAAATTATTACAAATCATTCGATAAGTCACCTAATAAATTAAGTGTTAAAACATCCACTCATATTATAAACTTTAAAAAATATAATTATAATGAATATAAACTTGTGTAATAAACAAAGGTTTTTAAACTAAATTAAAAACTAGCGATTGTTTTGATGTGGTTAGTTTTAATTTAGTTTGCTATTATTACACTTGATACCTATACCAAAATGTTAAATATCATTTGCATTACAAAATGAAATAATTTTTTTTTTATACAGATGTGTATAAAATGTGATTTTTATAAAGATCATACATGCACATTTAAAACCATAGAATAAAATTAATACATTTATCAACAAAGTAGAAATGTTTTGTATCAAATCATTGGAAAAAAACTTATCTAAGACAAATAGTCATAATTATTTCTAAGAAAAATGTACAAAAAATTTTTGTTTTTTTACGGACTCAGTAAGTTGTCAATTCGATACAATAATATTCAAAAATAGAATACAAAAAATTATTGTAACACTGTTTTATGGTCATTTTATAATCCATTAAATTATATATACCTTTATTAATTCAATCTAAAAGAACAAGAGAAACTATCCCGTTTATTTGTAACTATATATTTTCATGACTGATTCAACAATAATATTCAATAAAAATGTTTTTTTTTTTTTTAATATCGCAATATTAAAATTTCATTTCATCTTTGAATAGCAAAACGAATACAAGTCAGTGTTCACATATATAGTACCATCAACAGCTACATATTTTCGTGTTTATATTATGTGCTTATACTCCATGATAGTATTATTACTTACATAGACATTTTTATTGCCTAAAAATGTAATACTGGTATTTCCAATAAATAAGTCAAAGCAATGAATGCATAATTACCATTTTTATCAGTGGTGCCCACAGGTTTTTCAAAAGCCAGTGCAGTTGTATTTTTAATACTTGCCCATCCCACTACCAGTGACATATTTTCAATTATATTTTTTTATATTTGATCATATTAGTAAGTTTGGAAAATAGTAATTGTTTTTGGTTTTTCATTCTAGGATTTTAAAAAAAAATTCACCCTAGCTTTTTACGACTATAAGTTATAAGTTAAAACCAATACTGTGTTGTTATTAACCATTTAAAAGTTTCAACATATAGTAAAAATTCATTTTCAAATTTTTGAACTTGTAAATAATATACAAAACACAAAATATTAGTATGTATAAAGGTTTTTAATATAATACATTAACTATATTATACGATGACTTGTTTTATTATAATTGTTAATTACATCATTATAATTCATTTATATATCATTTTCACATGATATTATGAGATTTTTCAACTGCGTATTTGTCATTGTCGATCCTTCAATTTAAATATGTACACAAGATTTTTAAAATAATCTACCCACCCCACCCCATTTGACTACTGGTGCAGTTGCATTACTTGGTTACCTACATGGGCGCCACTGATTATTATTAATAACTAAATTGATTTGAAAAAAAATATAGCAGATAAAAAATAATGTTGATTTCTTTACCATATCAATTACACATAGGCAAAAAATATATGTAAATAAATAAGACAAATATGACGATTCATAATATAATGATTGTATAGAAATCTTCAAATGTTTTATGCATTAAAATTTAACAACAAAATATACAATATTAAAATTGTTCTTGTGTTGTACTATTATTCATTTTAAAGAGTAACGATTTGAAAAAAAAAAATAATAATACTGGTAAATAAAAGTAAAACCATGGCAACAATCCTATTAAACATGAAATAGTAGGCTACTTTTACAGAATAGTTTATATTCTAATTATTAATATATTAATAAATATTATAACATAAAAAAATTAATAATTAAAAAAAAATAAAATAATAAAAAAAAACATTGTTCCTAAGTCCATTTTATTTTATTCAATGGCAACATTGGAAGACTTAAAAAGACATATAAATAAAAATTAACAGATGAACACGAAAATAAAAAATAAATTTTTTAATAAAGTTATCAGAATTAAAACTTTATTTTCTTTGTACTATAAAAATAATAAAATAGGCAAATTTGTGCCTAATTGTGGAGGAATTTATTTTTAAATCCAGACTATAATAATTTTTATAATCTATATAATTTTTTAACTTACAAAAAAAAAAAAAAAAAAAAAAAACAAAGAAACATTTACTTGCAATTGAGTTATATATATATATATAGTGTATATACAGATACACATATATTTATATACAAACATATAAATATATACATACATACAAAAATATGTTTGTGTTGTTCGTCCTCTGTTTGTGGCACTCCCAATATCTTACAGATACGTCGACTCGCCTAGAACCACCGGAAACACAATCACATTTGCATCTACGCCATCAGATGTATTGTGCTCAAGCGACAGGTTTACGAAAGCCTAAGGGAGAGAATAAAGCGGCCTTCACCAATCATTATTCTAAAAAAAAATACTACACAACAATAATTTAGGGATGACAGCGTTTTACTAAAACGTTCAAATAAGAATAAAATATTAATTTTATCAAATCCGCATTTTATATAAAGAACATGTTCACTTTAAAATTTATAGTATATACAAGAGAAAAAAAAGAATTACTTTTACAAAATGACACACAAGCAACAATTTGTTCATATGTATATACTATTTTTTCCACAAGCCTAATGAGACAGGGTGTTAAAGCGATAGCCTAGATGAGAAATTTTTCAATAGAATAATAAAATTATTTTTCACTAATCCTGCTTTTTTTTTTTTTGTTGCTATTAGTGTTTGTGTAAATCACTGACCAGATTCCCATCCATCTTCTTCACATCCAATGTCATCTTCTTCGACTGTTGTACAACTACTTGATTCACTTTCTGATAATGTTTCACCAACAACAGGTTCAGAAACATCAGCACGTTCAAATAATAATCTTACACGAAAGTCCGCACTAAATAGTTTGTTTTGTTTATCTTTATGACCGTCCAATTCCCATTTGTTCATGTTCAATGTCAACAGGCGATTATCACTTCCATCCACATGACCAATAGAATTCGTACTAATACATAAATATATAAAAATTAAATTTTTATATACAATACTTTTTTTTAGTAAACTATATTAAATAATATTAACCAAGTAATTTTTTTTTTATTGACTCAAAATACTTTAAGTACTTAACAATCCATTTTACTATAAAGTAAATTGTTAATATTAAATAATGCACTATGTGAAGTATCAACTCTACATGTAACATATTTTATAATGTGTAAACTCACCGAATTTTATTATTTGGAAATCGAAGGTTAGTAGAATTATCCATACTATTTGTACGAATTGTTTTTTCATGCTGATTATAATGTTTATGTTCTGTATTTCCATTTTCAGTTACAGCCGGTTCACAAACGAAAAAAGTATTAAACCAGAAATGAAATAGTTTTTCCTGAAAAATTATTTTTAAATTATTAGATTTTCTTTTAATAAAATAAGGATAGTATAAGGATGACATTATTCATTACATTGTATCTTAATTGAAAAACAATTTCAACAGATTAAATTGAACATTGAAAAATATCTAATGAGATATTTTTGCTTAAATAGACTAAGACATCAATTACATTATAATAAAAATGTTTTTAATAAAATAATTTTTATTAAAATTCAAACCTTTTTCTTCACTTTATGCTTGTTGTAACACTCTACTTTCACATCACCAAGCACTTGTATCACTTGTTTTAATCGAATTGTCACAGCAGAACCATTAAACTGCATATCTTGTTCCCCAGACGAATAGACTTTTCTTATTTTTGAACTGTCTCCATTTATCCACTCTGATATTACCAAACGGATACCTAAAAATATATTTTTTTTAATTTTGACAAACATTTTATTTATAAATACTTACATGTTTGCCCCGAATTAAAAATATTAGGTATTGGATTTAATTTAATTTCCTTCACAGTCAATACTACAGGTTTGTAATTTAATTTTTCTTGAACTAACAATGCATAATAGTTGACATATCGTCTTTGACTGGGTATAGTTACACCCTAGAAGATAATAATTTTAATAATGATTAATATTTATTTATGATGTTACCTTATTAAAGAACAAATTAAATGTAAACAAAAATCATGAAATATAATTTAAAATATATTATGAAGAAAAAGATTTCAATTTAATAATTGAAATGTAGAAAAATATTCATACTAATCAAATACATTATATTTTAATTTATAAACAAAGAATATTATCAGTTTAGCAACCCTATTAGTTTTTTTCTTTTTTAATTTCAAAAATAAAATAATAATAATAATGACCTTTTCATCATTTGTCCTCTTTTGACCATAAAATTGGAGAGCTTCATTCGCTGTTTTAAAGCATTCACTGTGTATTAGATAACAGCATATCATTACACCAGTTCGACCCTTTAAATAATATTACAGTTAGCGATTTGATGAATCACAAAATTAATTCAATTATCATGCAATAAATAAAATAAGTAATCCCAATATTTTACCTTTCCAGCTTTACAATGTACAACAGCTACATTTTTATCATCTTTAAGAAGCCATTGATGAACATCTTCACAAAAAGGTCGAATTACCTCGATGCTAGGTGGGTTATGATCTTGAAATGGGTAAGTTGCCACACGTTTGTGAAATTTTCGAATATCATATGTTCGTTCTGAACAACTATAACATATGTAATATAAAATAAGTTTATTAAAAGTTTATAACTTCTGCCAATAAATACTTACAGATTATATATTTTATAATGATTAGGATGATTCTGATCAAGTAGCCTGCTTACATCATCTATATGATTCCGGTATACTACACCTTCTAAACTATCAGCTGGAAATCCCATTGCTATCACATTGTTTTGAATGTCTAATAAAATGAATCAAGGAAAAAATTGGAAATTTTTAAACAAAAAATTAGTTTTAAATATTATCAAGAAAATGTCCATATTATTAATCGATATAGAATAAAATTAATGAAAAATTGTATAATTTTTGTATATTACAATATGTATCACTATATTTACATTTGTAAATAAAGTATTCTACCGTTTATTTTTCTTCTTTATACACACTAAAATGATATAAACGTTACAAATTACATCACTTAAAATTTTCAAAACGATAACATTTGGTAACGTTTTAAAATATAAATACAAATTTTTTATTATATATATTAGCTATTTTGTAGGAGATATAAATCATATTCCAGTTATGAACTGATAAATAATTGTTGGAAAAAATGTTAATTCTGAGATAAAACTATTTAATTAAACCTGAAAATAAATCATTATTTTACTTGTTTAATGCAAATTAAAAACTATAAATGCATTAACAAATATTTTATAATTTATTTCAAATTTTTTTTTAGAACAAATCTACTTAGAACATTATATTTTAACTACAAATTATAATTGATAAGATTTATGGGAATATTTCTCAACAATAATTAAAAGTAACTCGTGTGTTCGATTAGTAAACACATCGTATTGCGTTTAATACAGAACTATGACCAACTTAATTTTTATCAATTTTAATGAATTTAATTAACTAAATTATTTAATAAAACAAGCTAATTTTAAGGAATCTATTTTATGTAACTGAACCATGTACTCGAGAAACAACAAAATCACAAAAATTGAAAAATGAGGTCCAGATTATTTGAACGCACCTCTCGAGATCACAAGTTAATTTTTATTTTAATTTTTTAAATATATAGTTCGCTAAATACTTTACATTGAGCCAATCGGTTTTACCACCAAATATTGCACTGGTAACGTAGAAAGAGTTTTTTATTGTATTCTCTCAGTTAAGTTTTTTTTGGAGGTACGTAATTTCTCAAATATGTGGTTCAACTATAGTTTTCTTTCATTAGAATTACTACATAAATTTTAATTGTCAACGTAATAAAGGTCTCGTATTAACATTATATATATATAATATAGACAATTAGCACTCCTTAATAACAATTAATGTTTATAATGTATATTAATGATAACGAATTATACATTAACCATTTGTAGTACATACAAGTTCATATCCTTAAATAATATACTTTTACAAATACATTAAAACAATTCATTGAATAAATAAATCAAAAGGATACAAGTCAAATCGAGGTTGAACCCATCTTTAGTATAACGTACTCTTTGTTTACTAACCAGTTTCTTAATTGGATTAGTCATTTTGATGTTAGGAATGGCCATTCTGGTGCGGATTGTCGAACTATGCACCAGACTGGTCGCTTGGTCGTTCATGGCCCTGCTGTATATTAGTTATACGCATGGTACGTATTAGACTGCGAACAAACGAGACGTTGACGGACTGGACGTTGGAGACAATAAAAAAAAAACAGGAAGAAGGCTTCCCACGTTTCAACACAAATGCTTCGACATAATATATGCCTTACCTTATAGTCAAATCCAACGGAGGAAATTTGTGCAGTTGTATCAACAATATGCTTCGTGTGCGGCCGATAAGATGGTCATAATGTCTATTCGTGTGATAATTTTGTGGCTGGAGGACGCTCCAGAGATGAAAAGGGACAATGTAACAGAAGTGGCGAAAAAGAAGTGAAATGAGAAATAAAAACTTAAAACATTTTTTCCATTAGAAAAAAAAGAAACAAAGAACTGGAAAGCTTACACCGTAACAGTCTGGCTGGTTATGATATGAGAATACCGCACAGTGTGACCAATAGCGGTCATGGATAACATGAACTCTTTGGCACGAAATATCGATGAACGCACGCGTCGAATTCGTCGTCATGACGAGTGTGCAATTATGTCACGTATTATATCGCGACTCCGTGGGTAGTTTGTTGTGATTTTTTTTTTTTTTTTTTTTGTCATTCTCTCGAAGACTTAAAAGACGAACGCTCAAACCGAGTTGGTTACGGATGACGTGAGTTCGTCTCTGTGGTCGGTACTTAAAAATATTGTTGCGTTCAATGTTAAAAATGATCGCGTAATTTCATAAAATTATTATACACCGTGTAATACAATATTATGTCGTCGACTGTACTCGGGTGATTTATCAGTTTGTCCACCGTGATCCACCAACACGGTGGGAGGAATTGCTTGAATTTTAACGCGTTTATTATAGAAATATTCCTCTACCGTAAACGGCGTGTAGTAGTCGCGGTGTGTGCACAAGACGGTCTATTGGACAAAAACAAAAATTATCCGTAAGAATCCGCGGGGAAGGGGCAAATGTCGATCGCCCTTCCCTCCCTCCCGCTCTACAATCGTACGAACAGAGTGTGCACGCCGTATTTTAACGTATCACATCCCTACCGTCCGTCGAGCAATGGACGGATGGAAATTGAACAATTCCCCTTGATTATGACTACTGTATGTGAAATGTGTGTGCGTCTGTATACCGCACGTAAAAAAAAAAAAAAAATTGTATTTTTTTTACAATAATAAAATATACTTTCTTACTTTACAGGAATATTACAAGGAGTAGTAATAATACACAACTATCATATATATATAATGATTTATTGGTTTGGACACGGATGACGTTTTTTTTTATTTTAACGAAAGTTATTTTAGACTGTTTAGTTTTTAATCTTCGAATTTCCGAAGAAGAAGAAAATATCAATTCCAAAATACAATAATTAAATATACGCGATATAATATATTACGTAACAATAAAATATTGTTACATATTTATAGTAAAACAAAAAAATTTGCTTACATTGGGTTAACATTATTAACACGCTTATTTTATATATTATTATAATTATTAAAACAACGGATTCTCAACACAATATCGAAAATTATTCAAAACGTTTACTTAATTTCGTGTTTTTCTTCTTTTCGTCATTCGTAATGTTACCGTACGCGCGGAACCATATGGCGTGTTTAAGATTTTTCAAGGGAAATAATATGGAACATTTTCCATTTTTTTCATAACGTAAAGCAGCCATTTTTATAACGATTATAATTACGAGAAATTACTTTATATGTTTTAGACCTAATTCTAAAATTTTATGTTTGAGGTACACTTTTGCGACTTGTTTGGTTGAAAGAAAATATTTGCCTGCCTATGTTGTAAACTGGAATTTCTAAGTCCTTTCTACAAGAGGTTTACGACACCTAATTGAAAAACACATTTCCGCCTTTTAAACAATATTGTAATTGTTTTATAATCTGGTCGTATTCGTAAATCCATCAACATTAGGCTTGTTGATTCGATTGAAAACTAATAATTATTTATATACACACACAATTATTGTTAATTTTCAATGCAAGTACATTTATTTATTAAAGTAAAGATAAAATTGTTGAGATATATGACTTATAGTTAAAATTTTATTAAATAAAAAAGAATTAAAACAAACCGCGAATATTACGAATTATCCAATGATCGTATCAATATATTAGTGTTATTAATGCTCCTCAATCGATAATACAACCTTATGGTACAAATATATGGTTATGACTATAAGTCATGAAAATCAAGTTTTATGAGCATTTTAAAATTTTGTATTACACGAATGTCTATACGCATTTGAAGCAAAATTACTTACCTACATTTCTCTATTAACAGCTTATAGCTGTTGTTTAAAATTTGAATTAAATTACTATTTACGGCGTTCTTCAAAAGTTATCGTACGTTCGCAATTTTAATTGCTTTTAAGAATGTTAATTATGTAAATAATTATATATGTACAAACGTGTACTTATTAAAAAAAAAAAAAAAACAATTTGTGTTAATGAAACTTTTAAGATACAGTTATTATTTAAATTAATTAATTTCCAATTTTATACGTGGTATGCAGCACATATAAATGGAAAAATATTTTTGGGAATAGGTATGTGTACAAAATGTTGCAGGAAATATCTGATCTATTATTATAGCTCCCGAAATTCAGATTAAAAAGAGACTTTACGTTGTGAAAGTGGTAACGTTTATATACTATCCTGAATATAAAAAAAAACCGCGCCCATTTAAAAGTTATACGTAGGTATAATTCTAAAATACTAAAATAAAATTTAAAAAAAACTTTGGTGAATTGTCGCGTGCTTCAAATTGTTATTTATATATATACAAAAAAAAAAAAAAATCACATTATATAAAATAATATTACACAATTGTGCGGTATTGTTTTGCTAGTTTTTCATCTGTATTTCAAATACGAAATTTATTATGTTGCAGTCGCCGGTTGGATTGGAGAGAATTTCTCGCAGTATAATAATACAATATCCACTCTATCGGTTTGTCGTGCGCGTTTTTATTTCGGTACCCGTCTGACTTTCCCAAAGTGGACAATTTCCCGTAAAAGCGTTCGTTATCTGCGAGTGATATCCAAACGGACGATTTCTATATATATATATGTACTTTCGCACAGTCCGTTTCGGACGTTCACGCCGGTGGTGTATCCGAACAGTCGACGGGAATACAACAGTGGGCCCAGTAGTAGTGGGTACATTGTACAATACATACAATACAATACACACATATGTATATATTGTAACGTCCGTTAATGCAGCGAACAGCATGGCCGCGATGTCTTCCGATACGATGTCCGAAGTGTCAGACTCGACGAGCAGGAGTTACAGTGACAGCCGCGAAGAAATGCACCAGTTTGCAATTTCGCTTGGCCTAGAGTCGGCCGACGATTTGGCCAAGGAACGATTCAAAATCGATAGGAAAAAACTCGAGTCCATGTTGCATTGTAAGTGTGTTTCCATTTCGTACACGCCGTTCGATATTAAATACAACAATTTATACATAAAAAAAATTTCGGATTTTATTTCGGGAATTCGCGTCTCGTACGTGTTATATACGAGATTCAAGTGCAAAAAAAATATATAAATTAATACGTTTTATTCGTCAATATGAATACATAATAGAATTTGAATATTCTAAAACGAACCGGATGAGTTTTGGTGTACCGTATACGATGAGGGGCCCCCCCAAACTACAATACTGTTCCTTTGGGGGGGAGGGGACCCATACATTTATAATTACCATACTGAATATCGTGTGTATACTTATTGCGCCTATCTATATATAATATTTTCAACTTTACCCGTAGTATTACACTATAATTTATTATTATAATTAATAATTTACCACCACACACACACACACTTGATCGGAATTACTGCAGATCGAAACGCGTTGCATTTTTTCTATAATGATTATGGAAAAACCTATATTTTTGTATGTGCGTGTATTGTAATTATATAAATAGATAATAAGAATAAAGATTATATTATAATACCCAAGACCTCGGTGGATTATCTTTTACAACGACCAGGGCCGGATTAACGTTTTTGCCGCCCATAGGCTGAAATAAATTTTATATTTAAAAATAATATCTCAACGTAGTTTTTGGGTCACACCAAAAAAAAAAAATTGCCGCCCCTAGGCTTTAGCCTACACAGCCTAAGCGGTAATACGGACCCTTATGTTGTCAACGACCGAGACTATGATATCTGTAGGCTTAATATCGGATCATAGGTTACATGGAAATGTACGTATCCGTGTACATTTTGTAAGAACTTTGTTCGCGAGAGCGCGTAATTTCGACGAGCATACTTGTTATAGCGCCGTTATATTTTAAAAACAGCGGTACATTAAAATTGTATTATTTTCTTTTCAAAATTGTATATTATATTGATGAGACAATAAATTTTGTTTTCATTTACAATTTTTCCGTCGTATGTTGGTCTAATAAATGAGGCCATAATATTTTATACATTTAATAATCTTCTGTAATTTTCCATTTATTCTCGACTGTGTTAAGTGGCCGTCCTCATTTTTTTTTTCATAATAGATGACACTCTTACCACTGTCCCTTATGTATTTATTTCTTATTCTATCCACTATCCTTAGTCACTCTACACGTATCCATCTTAAGATAATCGTCTTTTATTCCGTTTTCTTGTCAATGTCATTGTCTTCCCGAACTATACAAAATACAACATTGGTACTGGCTTCATCCATACTCTCATATAAAATTTACCATTATAAATTATAATAATACCGCGAAGTGGTTTTCACAATCAATTTATACATATAATGTAATGGATTTTTGAGGTGTTGTAGTATGGATTGCAGATAAAGTTCATAACCACTTTAACTTCGTAGTTTTTATATAATTTTTGTTTTTTGAATTTTTTTTATGCGTATTTTAAATATAATAGGCTCTGTCATTTGACAGACGACTTTTAATACAAAATTATTCCAATATATATTTGGAATATTTTACTCGAGCTTGTCGATAGATAAAAATCAATAGTAACTGGTAACCAGTACTTGCTCATAAGAAAAGTTAAATATATTAAATTGTTTGCAACATCTTTTTATGCGAAAATTAAAACGAGTTTTTAGAAAATCTGAATATTATCTAATTGTATAATTAAATAACAAGTAAATATAGCTTCTTTTCTAGTTTTAAATAATATACACTTTGTACTATATTTACATATGTACATGGCCCACAGCATGCACTGCTATTATTGAAATATTGCAAAATAAATTATAGGTATATAAATATATGAAAAATTCAAGAACTGCTAATTGCATTTTTTTTTTTTTAGGTGATGGTGAAAACGGAATAACAGCAGTGAACTTTTTTCAAAAAGTAATTTTTAAATAATTAATAATACACCTTTCGTAAATTTTAATTGATTTTCAATTTTGTTAGTGTTTGATTAATTTTTTTTAACATTTTAATATATTTTCAGATAATGACAGAAACGAGAACATTAATTTTATGGCCGACAAGATTAAAGATCGGAGCCAAGTCCAAAAAAGGTAATTCTGTAAAATAGATCGGTTTAAGTGTCTATGTTGTTAACTAATTAAAGAAGGATAGGTAGGTGTACACTGTTGTAGACTACTTACAAGTTGATTGTTTAACTTATGTTCTTTATTATGAAGCGTTTTAAATATATTTTTCCATAGTTAATAAAAATTGTTAATGATATTGATTATTAAAAATCATGAAAAAATATAAATATATATCGCAAACATATTTATATAAAAATAACAATGTTTTGGATGTATGTTAAGTGATTTTCAGTTTGACAATTTGTGCTCCCCTTTGATTGTTTAAATTGATAAAATTTAAAACAAAAATAACTTATTGTACTTTTAAGAATATTTACAGTGATAAGTGAAAAACCTTTTCACACAATGATTAGGTGTGCATTTTCCAATCAAAACATATTTTTAGTAATTATTCATGGTTAATCTAAAAACAAATGGAAAAATTCAAAATACCGTTAGCGATATAGAAGTACATTTAATAATATATTTGCAGTTAAATATTTTATTTTATTAATTCGTAATGCAAAATTTTTTTTCTTTATGATTATGAAAACAAAATTTTTCATTAACAAATATTAGTAACATTATTCTATTTATTTATAACAACATTTTTATCTTTTTTTTAACATTATTTTATATAATAGTTTTTATATTTTCATTATATTATTACAGATCCACATGTTCGAATCGCTGGATTCCCAGATGATGTGAAAACGGCCAAAATGCAAGTGATGAGTGTCTTAGATGATCGAGTAAGAATTGTTTGCATTTTATTTATTAATCATTCTCAGTAAATAATATAATATATACATAATATACCTACATTATAGAGTAATCGCGTGACAATGAAACTCGATCTCAGCTATACTGACCACTCTCATATTATTGGCCGTGGAGGTCTGACTATTAAGCAAGTGATGGAAAATACGGGTTGCCATATACATTTTCCAGACTCGAACAGAACTAGTTTGTTAGAGAAAAGTAATCAAGTTTCTATTGCTGGAAATTGTAACTCAGTCGAATTAGCCAGAGCTCGTGTTCGAGTAAGTTTCAATATCATTTTCATAATATATTTTTGATATTGCATTAATAGCTGTGTGTTGTTATAATATTTTGACAAATAAATTAGTATTATAATAATTTTTTTTTTTATATCATATTGGCTGTTGAGACCATCCTGCCTATATCATTTACCACTCTTCTCGATTTTCTGCTACATCTCTCAAATTTATTTTTTTCAGTTCTGAAATAATTAAGAAATTCTTTTTTAACCATGGATTTTTCTTTGAATGGCATAACTTGCCCATTATAGTTTTTTTTTTTTTTTATTTAATTTATAAATATTGAATTATTAACTTTGGCTGTTTGAATATTAACTTTGGGTTGTGTGTTTTCCTTCATTTTTGTGTATTTTGATCACTGCATGGCCCATTTATCCGTCATAGCACCTTTTAAATATTTGTTATCTGCTTTCCTCGGTTTTCTTTAGCGACTAACATTGTATTCCATACTAACTATTGAACATACGATTGTAATATATAACTATATTTTAAAATGTTTTGAAGGGATTCTGTAGCCCAATAGTTTACTCAATATATAGTAGCATTTGTTTCTAATTTGTAATTGTTAAATTTCTAATTGTGCCTCATTTGTCCGCATTACTATTGTGCTAAGATATTTGAAATTTCTTTTTTTGATTTTGTTGTTGACTTATATCTATGATTCTGTTGCTAAGTGTTGTTTTGTACCCTGCTGACTTCTATATTTTCTCAAAGTAAATGTGTAGATCTGATTTTCTTTGTTGAGCCTATTAAACACCTATTGCACAACTCCACTATATATATATTATAAGTACAATTAAGATATAAATTATTTAATTATAATTAATTATTTTAATTAAAACAATTTATTTTTAAGGAATTGACTCCATTGATATTTTGTTTTGACTGGCCAAATATCGGAACTATTCAAAATTATCAAGATCCTTCTAGTCAATTCCCATACATAGTCTCTATTCAAGAAAATTACAATGTTCATGTTATGTTTCGTACTAGACCAAAGCTTCATTCGACTATGGTAATGGTCAAGGGCCATGAATGGGATGTCGTCAAAGTCAAGGAAGCTACTATGCAACTTATAGTACATATGTGTGGAAACCTTGCAGTGAGTGTACTCTAATTTATTATATTATTTATTTAAAGATTTTTTTTATATTATTAAAGTATATTGTAATGTATAATCCTTATGTAGACTGTTATTTAGGTTAGATATAATGGTATGATTTATATAATTTATGTTTCATATGTAAACACAAAATTTTGGATTCAGTTTGGGGTTTGGTATTAATTAATTGATAAGTAATAAGTATAATGTATAATATATAATTTATACCAATATAATTATTTTCTTGCAGTACTTACATACAATGATATATTTTTAAAAGTACCTAAATAATAATTGATTAACTTCAAATTATTTTATTCTATGCATTTTATTTTTATAATAAATACAATTTGATTTATAATTTAACAACTTTTCCAGATTAATAGAAACAACCCCCTCTCCTTACCTATGCATTAAATTCAAAATTGAACATTATAGTCTTAAAAAGACCATTTTTCAGTTTGTTTCCTTATAGTTTAGTCAATAATAAACAACATTAATTTTTTAGAATCAAGTTTTAATACTTATGGTTATGGAAATATCACCTCAGCATCATAAAGTAGTAATGGGACCGGGTAATGAAACACTGAAAGCTATTACTCGTCGAACTGGAGCTCAAATACTGTTTCCGGATGCTAAAGACCCAAATATACCTTCCATTAAAAAAAGCAGCGTCACCATCACTGGACACATACATAATGTCTACGCAGCACGTCAAATGCTCATTGTAATAATTTTTCCGCATATTTAATTTAATTTAAATGGGAGTAGAAATTCATAAATTAAGCTTTTGATTTTTTTAGGGTTCGTTGCCTTTGCTTCTTATGTTTGACATTCCGCAAGACGAAATGGTACTAACCCACGAACAAATCGACATTGAAATGCAACGTTTAGACATATATATATCGTTGAGACATAAAGCTAGTCAAAATATATATACAGTTTCGATAAAAGGGTTTGAGAGATCTGTAGGTAAGTAATGAATGAATTGGATTAATATCCTTTATTTGCTGCTGGCTTGCTGGTAAATTTATTCTAAATTCTTTATCTAATTCCAATCAGATTTTGATATCTTTTCTTATTTTCTACATGGTATTACGTTAAAAAATCTTTTCTTGTCCTTTTGCTTACAGTGAATTTTATTTCATCTTCTCAACCTTATATTTTATATATATTACCTCTAATACAATGAAACTCCCTCTCTATTAACTTTCTTATGAATCCCTTCTATTTAGTCCCCTACTTCTTTTGAACACTAATTTTCTAAGTTTATCCTCACACACTTTAAAAACTTTATCTTCATCCATAATCAATTTCTTTCTAGGTTATTTTAATGATAATTTTCCCACATTCATTGTTATATATACTGATGGCTCTGTCTCCCCTCTTTTCGCTGGTTATTCCTTTTACATTCCTAATATACATATTTATTTTTCTAGTAACCTTCCTCCTTTATCTTCATTTTCTGCTGAGTGTTATTCCATTATAGAAGCCCTTCTAATATCTTCTTTTCCTCCTAACAATTATGTAATTGTTTCTGATTTTATATCATATCTCCAGTCTTTAAAATCTAACCCTTTTATCTCTCATATATCCCCTCTTATTCTACACATTAAACTCATTCTTTTTTCCCTTTGCCAAGCAAATTTTAATATTAAGTTTCTTTGGGTCCCTAGCCATATTGTTATTCAAGGTAATAAAGTCGCTGATTCTCTGGCTAAGTCCTCTAACATTAACTTGCCATCCCCTATCAAACTTCCCTCATCGGACTTCACTCTGATTTTAAGACATCACGTTAATAACCTCTGGTCATCTCAATGGAATAATTTACTCCCTAATTTTGTCTCCAAATTCAAAATAATAGTCCTTAGAAACCCAAAAAAAAATTGGTTTAACAATCTCAAACTGTCAAGATCATCTATTGTCCAATTTAATCGTTTACATATTGATCATTCTTTACTTCTCATTCATTTAAACTGCCTCTTAATAATTCTCTCTGCATTCTTCATCACAATGAATGTATTTGTAATGTTCCTCGTATTCTATTTCATTGTCCTCCTTTATCTTATAAATGTTCTACCTTATTTTACTTTTTAAAATTACAAAATGTATCTCTTGACTTTCTTTCTAACCTTAATTGTAAAAATGAATGTGTTATTATTAAAATAATATTTTTTATTCTGGATGTTGGTTTTATTATTTATTTATTTTAATCTTGTATTACTATATTTTTGTTTCTTTTTTTCTTTCTTAATCCGTTCTAATTTTTTTGTGTATATATTTTTAATCGTGAAATAAATTGTATCACAACATTTCTTAAATAATAATAATAATAAAAATATCCTTTATTTTTTATAAATGTTATTATACCTAATAATTATGTTGATTTGTAAAACAAACAAAAATGTGTACATAATTTAAAATAGTACATATTTATTTTGTATTATATATTCAAAATAATTTACCAATCATTGAAACATCTATTAATGTGATCTTGTGTAAAAAATATTTATTGGGTTATATTTTTAGGTAATATTTATGAAGGTCGAAGATGTTTATTGGGAGGTAATGGAGAAAGAATATCACCAAACATACCAAATACATATAATTTATCAAACGAAAATCCATCATTTTTAATTTCTAATGGAGAGTATTTTAACGGAAATCGATATTCGAATAAATCTTTCAGTAGTTTAGGTGGATTTAATAACTTTACTAACTTCCCTGGATCGATGTCTACATCATATTATAATAGTGTAGTAAATGTACCTCTGATGGGTAACCAAGGAAATGCACCTCAGATGAACATATTGAGTCCAAGAATCCAACAGTTAGCCCATGATTTAAAAATGGACAATTTATCAACTAACAACAATCATATTGGAAAATCAAGTAAAGATCAATCTTCTAAATTTTGTTGTAATTGATATATGCAATGTGGTTAAATGTTACCATTATTTTTAGCTTTTAATTATATTCAAGATTCAAATATTTCTCCAAATCAAAGTTTGTTATCAGGCAATAATGAATTAGGTAATTTTTTTAAATTTTCTAAAAAGACCAAACTTCTTAATTATAAATAAATTTAAATTGTTTACATATTTATATTTAAATATAGATTTAGAGATATTTGAGAACCGTGCCCCCGGTTTTCGAAGACAACCAATCACTTATGATTACCATAATTTACGCGTTGCTGCAACCCAAGGTAAAATTATTTACAAAGTACAATTTAATTTAAAAATATAATTGAATTTATATTTTATAGTATCTCAATCAAAACCAAATCGATCTGAAGTAAGAGTTCCTACGTCTGTGTGGTCAGGATATGGGTTTAGTCAATCTAGTCCTTCTGCACTTTTAAAAGGACATCGAGATGTAAATAAATATTTTTTTATTATTTGTATAACAAGCTGTTTAATGGCATAGTTATTATTTAAATATTTATAGAACGAGCAAAATATATGGGGTAACACATCATCAGAAATAAATAATGAAATTTCTGAATTGGCATCAATGGAAGTGAGTAACCATCTTGACTCTACGCCTACATCGACCTTGTCAAAAATAACATCTTCCTCATTTGCTGATTTACCATCTCATTTGGCAATGCTTGGTTTAGATAAGTACATAAGTAAGCATTATAATTATTTAATGTAAAATATTTCATAGCTCATAGGTAATACAATTTAATATACTTTATATCTAGATTTATTTAAATCTCACGAAATTGATTGGACTACTTTCAAGACATTGACAGAGAGTGACCTACGTGAAATTGGTGTTACAGCTTTAGGTGCACGAAGAAAAATATTGTTGTCTATAGCTGGTAAGTTACTTTACTATGCTTTTTAAATTTAATAAATATTTTTAATAAGTATTTCACAATGTTTGGTTATCATTAAAATTTTTTGAAGATTTAAATTACAGATCCAAATTTTGATATACTTTATTCAATAATATTAATCTATACTTAATCATTGTGGCTTTATGTATTATAGTAAATGTCAATACTAATGTAAATAAAATAATTTTAATTATTTCAATTGCAATAGCCAATAATAAAATAATTTTTTAAAAAATGTTAATTCAATTTGGTATATCATTTCTGTAATGAAGATTATTATTTTGTTTATGATTTTAGAGTTAAATAAAAGATGTCAAATTGGTGGATTGTTTGGTATTAGTCCAGCTCCGGGTGCAGAAAGAAAAAGTCCTGCGTCAAATAATAGTCCAACAGACCCCTGGTAAATTATTACAACAATATTAACTGTATGTTTGGAAGCTGTTAATATTATAATTTTTTGCTGTAAAAATTATAAATTATTAATGAAATCAGAAGGGGTTTAAACAACTTTTTCAAAACTTATTATAATATATTATAGGTGTTAAAACAAATTATATAATTATATAACTATCTTCAGATTTATTTAAAACATAACAAAATTTATAATATTATAGTAACAATTACTTCTTATTTTGTCTTCAGTCGATATTAGTATGTTATTATGTTGTTACTGAATCTTTCTTATGGCCTTTTACCCACCTACACTTGTTCATGTTTAAGTAGTCTAATATATTTTTAATTATTCAAAAGTATTTATCTCAGAACTGTTCGTTATATGTTAATTTTATTTCTCAAAATTCGAATTATTGTTGAATGAATTTTTATGCAATTATTGTCAATGTTATATGTATAGGTATGATACTTATTTGTTATTTTTAAAATTGTCAATCAGTGATAATATTATAATATAATGTAATAGCCATAAATATAACTTATAGCAGGTATATTAATTTTTTTTTCAGAATAATTCATTGTATTTATTATATGTATGATGTTTCATTGATTTCTATATATCTATATATTATTATTCTCATTTTTGTTTTGTTTGTTTACACTAATTACCCAATTTTTTTTAAATCTAAAAATTGTGTATCTATTATAGGCCCTTATCAAGTATAAAAAATAATATATTTTTATATATTATAATAAAATATCTATAATAAACAAATTATAATATGCACATTGTTATTACATTTTTTTTTTATATAGTTGAAGTAGAATATTTCATTTGTCATTATAAATTCTTATTAGATTTATTTATAATTACCTTAAGAATTTAAAAAAATTAACCAAGCCAATTATGTGTAGTAGACTTATTTTCAAATAGTAATCCAGTATGACATGTTGTAATAAAAATATTGCAAACATTACAAATATTCACGTAGTAAGTATTATGGTTTTAATAAAATGTAGTCATAAAAGTCTAAAAAAAATTGTATAATTACATAACTTGAAATTTATTAATTTTACTAAAATCTTATTACAGTAAATTACAATTGTAAATATACAATAAATTTTAAAATTTATTGCGAGTTGAAAAAAAATCAACTAAAAAACAATAGAAGCCATAATTATTTTAATAGTAGCTAAATATTTAAAAATTAAAAAATGCGACGAGAAAAAAGTATTACAATTTCTAGATAATTTAATTAATTCGATTATCTCAAAGCTAAAAAAAAAAACCGAGGAATTTCGAAAATGATTACTCATTCGGTTCAAATACAATATATTTCTGATCAATATATAGGTAGAGAAAAATGTAAAGCACTTTTCAATTCTCGAAATCAGGAGAAATGATTGTAACAATAATTAACGATTGAATCGGCGCTATTACTTTTAATAATGATTTATTCTGCCTACACACAAAAAAAAAAATGGTAAAAAAATATATAACTTAATTCTTAGTACTTCGATAAATTAAAGAATATTTAAAATATACATGGACTAAGCACGGAGAGTAAATTCATGGAACAAATTGTAAATACATATCTTGTATTGGCGACACTGAAATGTTGGTGGGTCATCTGTGTTTGTCGGTCAGTCGGTAATGAATTTTTGTTGAGATATTTGTCCGTATAATTTTTTTTTCCTTAAAAAAACCAAAAATTCTGTGTTAAAATCGAAAACGGAAAATTGTTTGTTTTTTCGTACACAGAATTCGAACAAAATTTGTTATGTGTCATGAAGTGTAGGAATAATTTTTTTATTATTTCTTCACCCGAAAGGTGTTTTTAGTCTTATCAGTAATCACCGTCAATCAATTGCTGTTGTGGATACCTACTCTGGATTAATCATAATTTGAGGTATTTATTTATATGGGTTTTTGACTAATACTAATAGAAAATGATGATTGAAATTTAGTGATATTTCCTCCGTTCTTTTCACACTATTACAACATACCGAAAAAAAATTGGTATAAAAAATAATGTTAAACATTTTCAGTTGTACTGTTTAAAATTATATTTTGTAAACTCTTTTACATATTATCTAAATATTAACATTTTAAAGTATTGGCATTTTTAAAACTGTTTAATGTTTATTATTATTCCTTTGGTTATCATTAAACATTTAAGGAGAGACTGAATGACAATCCAGTATGTTAGGTTGTTACTAAAAAAATTCTGAATAGTATTGTGATTTTTCAATCAAATGTTTTATATTGTTACATATATACACAAATTCTTAATTTTAATAAATTATAATTGAATATATGTAATAAGTTATACATTATGATATATTATGGTTATCCCTAACCTTATAGGCTTAAATATCTTTTTATGTCGAACGAATTTTTATAATGTTTATATATATATATATAAATAATACTAATATATACATTCTAATAAATATAATTATTACACTTATAAGTGTTTTAGTTTATTTCATTTAGAAAACAGTTTAGTGGTTTGGCTTTTAAGATTAACGTGGATACTTTATAGTTTGATATAAATAACAAAATATATAGTGTAAGTAACAAATAATTAAATTTTTAATTACTTATGTAAAATAATTGATTTTATTTGTAGAGTAATATAATGTAAAATTATGCGTTCTGGAAAAAAGTTATTTGAAAGCAATTTAAAAAAACTGCAACTACATAATTTGACTATGTATGAATGTATAATTAATTAATTATTATTAACTGTTACGTATTAAAATAAAGTGAATCTTATTTTAGAACAGAATGTTTACATATAGATTGTAAATTACTTATAAAGTAATTGTATGTATCTTTTATCGACATATTAAGTTTATATGATCTTACATTTTTTGAATATTGAATTTTTTTTCGCCACACCTTAATTTTAGAATATCTTTATTGATTTTCTCAATAGGTTATAATTTATTAATTAAGTCGATTTGACATTTTAAAAATTTAAAGAATTTTTTACCATTATAAATACTTATAAAAAATAATTATTTTAAATCTTTATTTAAAACATAATTTTTTAATTAAAAAAGAATGTTACATTTTGTGATGTTAGAATAGATACTTATGTATCATTTTAGACAAAAAAAATTGGTTCAACATATGAAATTTTCAAAATATGTGTGCATGATAATTATTTAAATTTTATATTCTGATTAACACAAAATATTTTTATCTTATGGATATATATTTTATTTTACTTCAATCCTACCATATCTGCAAATGGTGATAGTTAATAGAACTAATGGATATTTTTAATAAATTAACTAATGAATATTTAATAAAGCCAGAATTAATAATTTAATTTTTATAAATATTATTCGTTTTTTATACTAGTTATATATTATGTATTTTTGATATAAACGTTTGTGTTTTTAACATGCAGTGTCAAAATAAGACTAACATGTTTATATATCCTCTTACACATGTTTTCAGCATCCCATGCATTTGACACTTCTAAACACATATGTTTAATATTGTTTTTGAAAATACAAAGACTTGTGTCAAAAACCAGGTTTAAGTAAATTTTATTGTTATTTGTTTAAGAAAAATATATCTATAGGTGTATATTTATTATATATATATATATATATATATATATATATATATATATATATATATATATATATATATACACATATATATTTATTTATATATTTATATATTTATATTAATACAAATTTTATATCAGTATTTTATTTTATCTATCATTTACCTAGCTAATACATTAAAACCTACATTTTTAAAAATTTAAGTGTGGAGTACATAATTTTGACATGAAGACTAAAATACTATACATTTTTAGATTTACCGTACAACCTTTTTTTTTACTCCAGTTTTAATAATAATTTAATTATCATGCAAAATTAAGTTTTTTTTTTATAAATTTATTTAGTATAATTTTTGTTAAATGTGAGTCACTATTTGTAGTAAAGCAAATTTACTTAATACTTTATTTATTATTTTAATTATGAAATATAGATATCAAAATTAAATGGGATAAATTACTGCCTACTACGTACATTTGACCTCAATATTATTTATTTTCTATGAATTATTATTTATTTTATACTCATTTAAATACTTAATTAAATGAAGTATAGGAATGATCTTTATGACATAATGTAGATAATCTATAAGATGCTAAATATGTTTCTGTGTTTAATTTTGTTTTATGAGTATAACATTTTTATTTATATAGATTTCATAGTTTTTATATTCTATTTAATATTTTTTAATATGTACCTATAATGTTTAAAAGAGTTTGTTGTGTATTTGTAACAGTTAAATTTATTTTTCTATAATTAGTAAATTATTTGTCTGTTTTTTACTTTAGCTGAATATACATATATATTTTTTCTCCATAAAATATACAATTTTAATAATTAAAGACTTAATTTTCATTCATGTATAAGTTATAAACGAAAAACATACAAGACATACAAAATATGCAACATAAAATTTAATATTTTTATTTTGTTTTTAAATTGAATAGTATTAAAAATATAATAGGCCAATGTATGAAACAAATTGTAATGTTGTTTTAAAAAATATGTATAACATATTATATTATAATATGTAAGTAAACTTATACATTTATATGATGTCATAATGAGGTTTGATAAAATGTATTCAAAAGTCCTAATAATTTTTATGTTTATGATGAGATATTGAATTATTCAGTATTATCCATTAGAGATCATAAGATAATATAATTATACAATTTAGAAATTGGAATATAAATTAAACATATATTTTTACATTTTATATTTAATTACTAATTATATATTACATAAATATATACTAATACCCACTACCCAGAATATCTAAAAATATTCAAAATAAAATTTTGTTACTTTTATTGTCCAAATAATGAAAATAAAATTAATAATTGGCGAATACTCATTAACTAGGTATTTATGCACTTTATGTAAAATATATTTGTTAATAATGTATGCTCTTTTTTAAATACACTGGCTTATTCAGTTCCCTTTTCAATATTTTAATTAATTTGTTATATTTTTAAACAGACATTATTCATTGCATTTTAATATTAATGGAATTTAAATAAAAGTTACCATATCTAACCAGTGTTCTACATATTTAGGTTAATATTTTTTAGAAAATACTTAGTTTGCATATTTTTGTTTTAAATAACTAATGAAATGTTTGAAATAAAACTATTAAAAATTAGGTAGGTATAAATTATATATATGAGATTATAATAATAAATAACAGATTTGTTATTAACATTTTAATTGTTAAATAAGTATAGAATATTAAGTATTTAAAAAAAAATATTTTGATTATATGTGCGCTCTACAATTATTAAATTACCTACAAGGCTACAACCAATGGTAGTTTTTGTACCTTTTCCTAAGCAGGGTTGTTTATCATATATTTATAATTATATAAAATATAAATTTTAATATAGTCAAAAAATATTAACTTCATTATTAAAAAACTATAAAATAAAATATTTTATTGAAAATTCATCAATAGCTGTTTATCTCTCTGTGTGTATATAACTTTTCATGCTTTTTATTTGAGTATTTGACAATATTTTCAGTGAATTAAATTAGAAAACTTTTTATAATGTTTAGACAACATTTTTCTGTGAAACGGTTACACCTGTAACCGTTACTGTCTAAAACAATTAAAAATTTTATTTTATTTATTTTTTTAATGATTTGTATGCCCAGCGGACGTCTAATATTTACTTCTATATATAAATTATACTTATTTTATTTTTATAACATTAGAATATTCAAAAACTGATATTTAATTTAATATGATTTTATGTTTTACAGATATTTTGTATTATTAAGTTGGTAATATTATTAAAATATATAGGTGAAATATATTATATATGTATATTTAGACATTATTATGTTGAGTAATAATTCATTATAATTTTAATAAACAATTTTTAATGTAGGCACATAATATTTTGATTAATCTAAAACATGTTTTTCCCATATAACTAAATGTCAACAATTGTTGAGAAAATTAATATTATTGTTATGGGATCTAAAAGTTATCTATGTTTACCTATTTTACTGTTTTTTTTTTAATTTTAAAGTTTATTACAGAATGTTATTTAAGTATATAACTTTATAATGAAGAGAAGGAAGATTAAAATTAAAAATATAATAATAAAGACAGCCAAAATTATAATAGGGAATCCTCAAATAGGAAAAAATTCAATAGTATTGAAACATTTAGCTAGCTGAAGTTGTTATGATGAAAGACTAAGACAGTCTAATAGAAGATTGGAATAATAAGGAGAATCATTTAAAAGAATATAAAAAGAATGGGCTGGAACACAATTATAAATTAATGTGAATATAAGACAATATTTTTATGAGAAATGCAGGTTATGAAACCAAGGAAAAGAAAAGAGAAATATAATGGTAATGAGAGGTGATAGAAGTTGATAATTTAATCCATTTATTATACCAAAGAAAAAAAGAATACGATTTCATATAAGGAGAAAAATTAGAGAAGGAAATTTTATTTAAATGGAAAAGGTGATTAATAAACCTATTATAATTGGAAACCAAGAAATCAGTATTTTTTTAAATATTAAAAATATGGACTTTAGTTTTACACTTTTGCTGAATTAAATCATTATTTAAATTTTGCATTATTTCCCAAAACAATTAGATAAAATTTTTGAATTATGTAAACTATGTAAGGATACATGTGGGATAATTTAAAATAGTTCTGGAATAGCTAGTGTAGGTATTAAGTAAAATGTAATATATTATTATTGTTATAAAAGAAGTATTAAACAGTATTGTAATATTTTTTCAATGTTAATTATATTACTGATATATTAAAGAGAATTTTAATAAATTTAAAAACATCTAAATAATTTATAAATGATTTTTACTATCTTACACCTAATGAGAAAAACCACAAGTATCTATTTCTCGTAGCTGATAAAATAAAATAAGAGTTTTATAGTCAGGAAAGTGATGGGAGGAGCCATATTCTGACTTTGTATTGATCCTTTCTGTTGTGTGTGTATACCAATGTGTATAGTAGTCACTCCCTACTCCTACACGATATTTTCTCCCTATATAATAGAGCTATATGTATATATATAGTATGAATAATACTTTTATTTTTTGAGTTTACAAATCATTTTGAAATAAATAATTCTTTGGTAAAATTATACATTTTTACTTTGATCAAAGTTGCAAACGCATTTTTAACATTGCATACATTACATTTAAAACAAAATATAATTGTATTGCCAATACATTTATGAATATTTGAAAAAAAAATAATGAGAAATTTATAATTTTTCAAATTGCAATAGTATTAATACTAATTTTCAATCCAACGATATACTATATGAATAATTTTAGAGCACTTAATCTCAAACATTTGTGCTTCTAAACTTGGAAGAACTATCTCAAGTTTTATTTTAAAAATTGTTTCATAAATTACTAAAAATACATCAATTGTAAAAATTATGTTACAAGTACTTGTGTATAAGTAATAATTTGCCAATTATTAAAGGTACAATGCAAAATTGTTGTAGCATATTTAATCTGCCTCCTTTTTTACTTTCATTTTGGTATGAAAATAATAATTATATATTAAATACATAAGTTACTTCCTCATACTAATGATGATTATATAATATAAAATATAAATATATATTTGAATCTTTTGTATTTATAAATTGGTTTGTGTTTGTTGCATATATATATATATATATATATATATATATATATATATATATACATGATTTGGGTTAAAAATTGCTGAATATATAGATGAATTTTATTTTTAATATGTAGGTATGAAAGGATTTTATTTTGAAATTATTACAAATTTATGGTATCAGTTAATTCATAATTATTACAATACTAATCTTATTAAGAAATAAATAAAAATATGGATTAATAGCATTGTCTTCTAATGAGAACTCCTATTATGATTAACTTACTTTTATTAAATAAAATAATTGTACACATTTAATTATGTAATTAATAATTATTATTGTGATTCCTATATTTCATAAAAGTAAAGCAAACATTTAAAAATATAATGTAAGAAATATATCTTTAAAATATAATCCAAACAATTTATTCCCAATAGTTTTAATTAGCCAAAATTATTAAATACTGTAATAATATTTTAATTAAAAAAAGACACACACAAATGACAAATTTATTATTTATAAGTATTAATTTCTAGTTTTTATTATTAATTCTATTTTTTTCACATATAGTTTTTATTCTTTTACATATTTAATTTTTTGTTTTGTTTTTACTATATTATTATTAATTATTATTGTGGCTTTCATTTCAGATTTTGAACAACTATTGAAATTATTACAAATTGAAAGCATTTATTGTACATATTATATTTTTGATCATTTTGGCGTTTAAGAACAAAACATCGGTTGTATGCCTCATATTAATCCTAGGATGACATCTAGAGTGTCCTCCTCCATTTTTTTTACAGTGGAGGTGGGCGATACAAAGTTCACTATTTTGAAGAGATACCAAAATTTAAAGCCAATAGGATCTGGTGCACAAGGCATAGTTTGGTAAGCATACTACAAAATTTCATCTGTTTTCAGATAGGTATGGCATGTTTATTGCAACACATATGTAGTTTATAGAATTTATTAAATATCAGTTTTATTTATAGTTGGTAAATATACAGTTATTTGTTAAATACATGTATGCTATATGTGTCATGATGAATAATATATTAAAAACAAAAAAATAATTCACCTTAAACCTATGCAATAATTTTAAGTATAAATGTAGCATATGGATCATAGATATATAATATAAAAATAATCCTAATATAAAATATTACATTTATGTTTATTCAGATATATAAATAAAAATTATACATAATGTAAATTAAAAGAAATTAAGTACAATAATAATATTTACCATGGTTAAATTTGTTACACACTGTACTCAAAATTATCAATTTATAAATAATAAATATATGAAGTGGGTACTTTTTTCACATACTCCTAAAAATACTATTATTAATAATAAATCTTTATTGATATGCTTTTAATAAATTTTATGCACAAATTTATTTGAAATATTACTAAAACTAATATACATTTTGCACTGTATGATAGGTAATATAATTGTATGAGCAATAGAACTCTTTGAACGTTATTATAAAATCAAGTAGTTTTTTAAGCACGAATAGCATGGATGTATTGTCATAAATATATATATTATTTATTAGTTACATTTTTTTTATTTCTGTAGTTGCACCATTTTTGTATTTTTGTTTTTGTGTTTCGTAAAGTTGATTTTGAGTTTATCCACAAAATGCTCAGAACACAATCAAGGTTTGTTCAAAGACCTCAAAATAGACCAGACACTATGGCTGAAGTAGCCGATATGTTCTACACTTTAGTATTTGGTGATACTGAATTTTCAGTTCCCAGACGATATGTTGACCTTGTACCCAAAGGTTTGGGGGCTCAGGGCATGGTGGTGTAAGTACTCAAACATTTTTAGGAGTTCTAAAATAAACTTATTTTTAATTTTTAATAGTGCGGCAATGGATACAATTACACAACAAAGTGTTGCTATTAAAAAGTTATCCAGACCATTTCAAAATGTAACACATGCAAAACGAGCATATAGAGAATTCAAACTTATGAAATTAGTTAATCATAAAAATGTAGGTATTTCATACTTGGTTAATGAACAAACTATGTAATTGGATGCAGTAATTAATATTAAAAATTGTTTTTAAATATTAGATCATTGGTTTGCTAAATGCATTTACACCACAAAGAACATTAGATGATTTTCAAGACGTATATTTGGTAATGGAACTAATGGATGCTAACTTATGTCAGGTGATCCAAATGGATCTTGATCATGAGCGAATGTCTTATCTGTTATATCAAATGTTATGTGGTATTAAACATTTACATTCGGCAGGAATTATTCATAGAGTTTGTATTATAAATATTCAATTATATAAACTTTCAATTAATAACTTTAATTTTAATATTTTAGGACCTGAAACCTAGTAATATTGTTGTAAAATCTGACTGCACATTAAAGATTTTGGATTTTGGATTAGCAAGGACAGCTGGAACCACGTTTATGATGACACCATATGTTGTTACAAGATATTATCGTGCTCCAGAAGTAAAATCATAAAAATCATAAAACATTAAATAATACTTATAAATTGTTGTTTGTTTATGTTTAGGTTATTTTAGGTATGGGATATAAGGAAAATGTGGACATTTGGTCAGTGGGTTGTATAATGGGCGAAATGATTAGAGGTGGTGTACTATTTCCTGGAACAGACCACATAGATCAATGGAATAAAATTATAGGTTTGTTATAAAATAATTTCATCAATATAATAATTTAAAAAATATATAGAATTACTACTATTGAATTGTCAATCCTAATTTATAGAACAATTGGGCACGCCATCTCAAGAATTTATGAGACGGTTACAACCAACTGTACGGAATTATGTTGAAAATAGACCTCGTTATCCAGGTTATTCATTCGATCGGTTATTCCCTGATGTACTATTCCCATCAGATTCTTCTGAACATAATAAATTAAAAGGTAATGTAACAGTGATTATAAAAAAAATTATCTGATTTCTTCAAAGATTACATTTATTCCTTCAACTAATTCTACTGGTTTTAAATATTTATAATCAGTAATTTGTTTTATATGTTGTGAATGGAAATCACTTTATTTTTATATAACTTTAAAGATACCTAAGAAAATTAAATTTTATGTCAATATTTGTTAATATTTCATAAATTTTTAAAATTATATTTCATTTAATTAATTTTTTTTACTGTTGTAAATTATAGCAAGTCAAGCACGTGACCTTTTATCTCGAATGCTAGTAATTGATCCAGAAAAACGTATATCTGTTGACGACGCATTGTTACATCCATATATAAATGTTTGGTATGACGAAAGTGAAGTAAATGCACCAGCACCAGGACCATGGGACCATTCAGTTGATGAACGTGAACACACTGTAGACCAATGGAAAGAGCTTATCTATCAAGAAGTGATGGAGTATGATCCAACTACTGCTGCAGCAGCTTCTGCTAATGAACCACAACCAAGTCGATAGACTTCACTAACATAGTTTACCTCCGTCCAATGTCTGACAGTTGTGTCATAAGTATAGTATTAATAAAGTTGTAGGTATAGTCTTCCATAACTTGAAGGTAATTTAAAATTATTTACTCTTTTTGAAACGGACGACATTTCTATAAAAATGAAATATAATAACTGTACTTTATAAGTAAACATTTTTAAAAACTGTCCAAATTTAAAGAATTTTTTAAACACATTTTCTTATGAGAAAAACTATCAAGATAACTTAACAAATTAGAAATTAACGGTTGTGAGTTTGAGTTTTTTTTTTTGTTAGAACATTTAAATTAAGCTCACTGTATATATATATACATATATATATATATATATTTAGAGCATCCCTATTAATCTGTAAATTAAGATTTATATATAAGTAAATTTTAAAATAAATATACATAGTATAAATGATGTAAATTCTTGATATTATCATTACACTTGCAGGCCAATATGAGTAGAGCATAACCTGTATGTAATTATATTTGTGTGCGAGATATTTTTCTATTTTTCCCTCCTAAACTTACATTTGGTAAAAACATTGATCTCAATATAAACTTTTTACCCATTGTTTTACTATATCTATTCTAAATATGAGGAATCTATATATTTTAATATATTCAAATACATTTTATTTACTTATATTTGTTGCAAAAATTTTACTTAGTCAATTGTTTTTACATCATCTTATATTGTTATGATTTTTATTTTTTTATTTCCATCAATTTAACTAAATCTTACGCACACAATCATAAAACTGTATTATAGGCCTGTTATGGTGGATATGAATTGTTGAGATATTAAGCCTTTTTTTTAGAACTTCTAGGCTAATTAAATATTGTAAAATTATAAATACCTTTGTATTGTATATTGTACAATATGGAGTTATTGTATTTATATGATTATCAAAAATAATATTAATAATAATTAAATATTATTTATAATGAAAAAAAAAGAATAGATTACATAATGGTTTGTTATTTATTGCTTGCTAAAATATTGTTGGAGAAATATTTTTCCTTCTTATTTATATCCTTCAAAATAAATATTTAACTTGTATTTATTTTCATTAAAGAAATATAATTATTGCAGTTAGTTATAAAGGCAATATTATTCAAAATAATAATGAATAGTAAAATTATAGGGATACTGAATGTGTAACGTAACGTAATATTAAAAGATGAAATGTTTGACTATAGCGTTTAGGAGATAAAATAGAATTTATGTAGTAAATAGTTTAATGAAATATTTCATTTAATAAATAGTGGATCGCAGGATTTAGCGAATTTAGCTGTGCAAATAAGAATTGCATTACAATTTGAACAAAGATATGGAAAATTAGATGAGTCTATATTAATTTATATCATTTTTATTTAATAAAAAAAGTAAAATTTTACATATATAAAAAAAAGAAACGAAAGTAAAAACATTTTTTGAAAATATTAATTTGAAAAAAGTAGTAAATTGTCTAGATAAATTAAATTATCAAATTACTTTTAAAATGATTCATTACATTATTACAGGCATAAATATTAAAATAATTGTAGCAATTACTAAAGAAACAAATAGTAACCCTGATCAACAAAAATACTCTAATAGTAGAGTATTCATTCACCAAATTATAAGTTTTATTCAGTTGGAAATATAAAAAATAATAATAGTTGTAATAACAAATATAAAATACAAAGCCATATTTTATATTAATTTTTTGTTTGAAGAAAAAACATTAGTTATTTTAATATAAAACAAGATTATAAAAGAATGACAATAAAATCAACTTTAAAAAAAAACTTGTGTTATTCGAGCATTATCAAACACAAATAATATATATATATATACATATATAGTTATAAATTATAAGTTTTATTATCCAAATAAACCAATTGCTCTTAGGTAGCATTAATGAATTCTATAACACGCTTAATGTGCAGGTTGTGTATTGGTTGCGTTCTTGTTGATCTCGTATATAGACCATCACAGTGAAAAATCGCCTAGATTAAATGGACAAAAAATCTAGTCCAACATTGGAGGATGGAACTTATTCAATCCATTGCATTCATAATATTTTATATTTTGTAGTGTCAAAACATTATATACCTATGAGTCAAGCATATTTATATTAATATATATATATATATATATATATATGTATAAAAATATAAAATACAAAAAATGTTTGTATGTCCCGTATGCATACCTAAATTGTTGATCGGATTGTAATGTAACTTTGGCAAGTTGTTGTGTATACCCTCGCGAATGTTTCTGTAATATAAAATTTGAAATATGACCATCAGGATGGTAGCTGATGCGGGAAATTTTGGGATTCTAAGTGTTAAACAGTTACCATGGTAACTATTTAAATTGTTATTGAGTTTAAAAATAAAATATATATTATTATTTTTTTATTTATTAATAAAAAAATATTAAGAATTTTTTTTATTGTGATTTGTGACGAGAAACACAATTTGATGTCAACGAATACATTTGTTCAAACGAATATTTTCAAATTAGTTGCAGATCAACATGTAGCGTATGACAGAATTTGCATCAAGTAGCAGATTGTATTTTCTTGATGTGCTTGGAGAAAATAGCAAAACTTTCTTCATTTCATTTATTTTAGCAATCATTCAGCAATAGCTTCTACGTGAATTCTAACAATACCAAATTTAAAAAATATAAACTAAAAGTTAAGACAAATGTAAATTATGTTAAAAAATTAATGCAATGTATTTATATACTACACATTTAGTTATAGATAGGTATGAAATTATCTAATAACATATAACTTTGTATTGTTATTAGATCAGTAAATTTACAAATAGTTTTTAAAATTTTTAAATAAATTATTTTGGTTATTATTTTGTAAGCATAAATACATAAGATTATAATATCACAAATTAACTCAATAATATTTATATTTAAATGTGATTTATTATTGTTTCTGTTAACATTTGATCTGTCATAATAATAGTTACCAGTTAGTAATAGAATCACAAAATAATTAGTTGAAATACCGTGTAAACGACAGTTGTAAAAAGTGCATTTTCAACTTCATTTCTTGACTTGTACATCAGCTTTCAAATAATAGTAAAAATGAACTGAATTAACCCAATTTTTATTTTTATTAGTTATACATACAATAATTAAGAACTAAAATTACCTAACTAATTATAATTATGTTTTTGATTTCTTAGATTTTAGAAGTTTTTCCATTTCTTTTTCTACATAATCTTCTTGATTATCGAGTGGCTTGTATATGTTATGCACAAATTGTGACCCAAACATCATTGAAGCCATGGCCATAATTGCGAATTTTATGTACGCTGCAATAGATATATTTCCAGACATTACCTATAATTGGTTACATCAATGTTCATTCAATCTGTCGGCTGCTATTTTTGTAGCTTGTTTTTGTTTGTACACGTGGTAAAAATTAACACCGAAAGGATGCCAATTAATCATTAAATACTCTACTCCAGCACCGGCAATTATAAATATCGGAATAGCCCTTTAATATTTTATTTAAAACAAAACAAAATCAGTCAATCATCATTTGTAAGTATATATAACATAATAAAAACATTTACCTGTAATATCCAAAACGTTTTCCTGGCAGATGGTGTATGAATCGGCGAATTGCATTACCAACACTCATAACTAATTAGATGTTTTGCAAAATATATAAATAACTGTTGATTAAAGTTTAACATACACATGATATTGTCGTAATTTCATTTATTCTACCGTGCTATTGCTATATGCATAGATTAAATATTTAATACTAAAATATTTAATCTATGCTATAAATATTTACAATATTACAAATCACATGTGCCGGATTGATTGACTATCAATTCCCCACACATGATTTTGTGATAACTGATTGATAAAATAGATAAAAAAAATATTTTCATATATGATAACAAAGAATTAATAAAATAAGGATTGTCCAATTATAATTTGGTACACCTATTTGGTCAAAACATAAGCAATTTTTAAGATTTCGAAAACCTCAAATTATCCATTATAGTCCGCAAAATCCGTCGTCTTAAACAAAACTGGCCACAAAACCTATTTAATACATACATACAAAAAAATTGATAAATAAATCATAAAGAAAACATTTTGAAATAGTGTTACATCGTTCTCTCACGCTTTGCACACATATATTAATATCAAAATTATTTATTATTAAAAAATAATTATAGACTGCATATTATACATTCAGATATAACAAAAAAAAAAGCAAATAGAAAGATAAATACATAGAGAGAGACATAAATAGAGATACATAGAGACATTCGTATATAGTGAGAGAGACATATATAGATATACATAGAGATATTCGTACATAAAAAGAAAAATACATGGAGGGAAATACAAACATAGAGAGAAAAGTACATAGAGATATATACATACATAGAAAGAAAATACATAGAGGGAAATACAAACATAGAGTCATTAATACATAGAGGTATATACATACATAGAAAGAAAATACATAGAGAGACACTACATAGATGGAAATACAAACATAGAGGCATAAATACATAGAGAGAAAAGTACAAAGAGAGACATTCATTCATGCCTCTGTTTGTATATCCATCTATGTATGTCTCTCTCTCTATGTATATATGTACCTCTATGTACTAATGTCTCTATGTATGTATATACCTCTATGTATGAATGTCCCTATGTATCTCTATGTGCAGTTATTATTCTAGGCCATTACGTTGTTTTTTTTTGCTTTTGTAAAATAGTTTTGTCTGCGGGCGCCGGGCAACCCCTGCCCAATTTTTTAAAAATATTCTGAGCTAACCTATGTAATTATTTGTCTTAATTTTTAGATATTATTTTAATTTTCTCTATGTGCCACACTAAGAACACATAGCCAGTTGCTTTGCAACTAAAGGTTCACTCCCAACACTACAATACACACACACCCTCATATAGATTTTTTATCGAATTACTTCTACTGTTTAACACAAATCATTTGTGAAATTTTTTAAATATTTTTAGCATTTGTAGAATAGCATTGCCCACGGGTGCCGGGGAACTCTTGCCCATTATTTTAACGCGCCTTTATGACGTGTTATCAAAAAAAGATTTGTTTGATTTGATGAATTGAGAGTTGTGGTTGACTCAGTGAGTCGACTCACTTAAGTGAACTGATTCAAACGAACTGATGTGATTGAAAATCCCATCTTTAGCTATAAGTAAATTTTATTACCATTATTTTTTTAACCAGCGACTTATCAGTCTTGATAATAAGTGACGGGGTGGAGGGGAGATCAATTATATCAGAGTAAATAATAATTATTTTCCATATTAGTAATATTATATGTCTATGTTATTTTCTATAGCAGCAATTTTTTGTTCTATATAATTCCAATGGTACGATAATAATTGTTCAAAATAATAATTGTTTAAAATAATATTTGTTCCAAATTTGGAACATCTATCCGTTTGAACAAATGTTTTTTGGAACATAAAAGTTAAATAATATACTTTTGTTCCAATACACATTTATTTCAATTATTAGCAAAAAACAATTATTCCAACGTATACATGTATTATAAAACATGTAATCCAACTATAGTATTTATTCCAAAATTATTTCTTCTAAGGGACACATGTTCCAAAAAACATTTGTTTAAACGGACAGATATTCTAAATTTGGAACAAATGTCTATTGGAACAAATATTTTTTTTGAACAATTATTACTGTACCTACTTTTCGCATTTATAATAAGAGAGATTACCACCTGATTGCGTCATTGACTGAAATGAAGTTACAAACGGCAGTCAAGGTTATCGAACAAATTGTTCTCTTCTTCTGATTTCCAATCAATTCGCACAGTTAATAATCAATATATATATTTACCGTGATCAATTCGTTTATTTTGAAGGAGTCGTTTATTGAGTAATTAAAATTCATTTTGTCTGTTGTAATATTGTATAGTAATCGACTGTACAATGAATGTTTTCTTACGCAAAACGTTTAAGCCACTTTACTCAGTAAATATGTTGGCGATGAGGTAAGACGATTGTTTTAGGTACCAAATTTTTTTACTATTTTATATTTATTTATCTCATTTTACAGGTTCAGCAGTGGCAGTAATAGTGGCTTGGGTGATTTGGGTAGTGGTGCTGGTAAAGGTGGTGGTGGAGGAGGTTCAATCAGACAAGCTGGTGGGGCCATGGGCCAACGTGAAGCTGCTAATGAAGAGGAATATTTTTACAAACAGGTGAATTAGTTTATCATAGTTTAACTAATTTAAATGATTGTAACTTTCTTTGCCCTTAACGAACTGGTATGGAAAAATACACGTTATGATCACTCGAACTAACTGGTAAGAAAGAAAGAAAATTGTTTATACAGATGAATGAAATGCATATAATTTACCTGTTTTATAGGTCGGTAGCTGGGCCTCTAACATGAAAAGATCAATAAATTCAAAGTTATTAATTTATACTCCAAAAGATTTATTATATTTCTTGTAATGACATGTTCTGTATTCTTAGAAAGGAAGTCTATTTTCATGTGCAATAAAACTGCTCCCAATGCATATATTATTATATACAATTAAATGGTCATGTTTTGTAAACAGCGAAGGGAACAGTTGGACAAATTAAAAAAGGATATTGAGTTTCGAAAACAGGAAATTGAGGATCATATTGAAGAGATCAACAAGTTGCACGCTGAAAGCGGTTTAGGAGAATTAGGCATTGGTGCTGGTAAAGGAGGTGGTGGAGGAGGTTCAATTAGAGAAGCTGGTGGGTCTATGGGAAAACGTGAAGCTGCCATTGAAGAAGAATATTTTTACAAACAGGTTGATATTATATATTAATTACTTTAAATCACTATAATAAGAAGTCATATTTGTAAATAGCAAAGGCATCAATTGAACAAACTAAAAATGGATATTGAATTTCGAAAACAAGAAATAGCAAACCATATTGAAGAAATTAATAAGGCAAAAACGGAATTAGAGAAACAGAAGTGATGAATTGTTATTTTATAGTAAATAATTTTAAAGCATTTAAATGTTAAATTATATTAATAAACATGCATACATTATCCAGCTATATTATATGGATGTAATCAACTTTAAATTAATAAATATTATATAATAATACAGATGATTCTGAATTTGTATTGTTTGTATGTGTCAAAGTAATTTATTTATTTATTGTAAACGGGTCAAAACCCTGTATAAGTAGTAGTACAGTAAATTCTTAACTTAAACAAAATATCATCAGTAATAAGTATAACATAAAACTAAAATAAGAAAAACAAAATTGAGAATAGAAACAGAAGTGATAATAGTATGCGAAATAGACAAAAAACAAATATAATAAAAAATATTTCTAATAATTATCATTAACATGAAAAATAAACATAACGAATAAAAGTATAGATTAAAATAACAACTAGACTCAAAGCTGAATACATACTTTGTTTAAATATATTCCGTGACATGATCATAATAAGGTTGGCTAATGATAAAGCTCTAGGAAAAAATGAAGCGGAACTATAGTTGTTTTTATAAAATGGAACAAAAAATTTAGATTTTCTTAAACAGCGATTGGATATATTAAAATAAATCATAGAAAGTAATAAAGGGGAGTCAGTATAACTATTTAATAAATCATACATCAACATTTCTCCTAAATTCACAAAGATTAAACCCTAGTTGGGAGATTTAGATAATATACGAATCTCTTGAAATAAGCATATTTAATTTATAACATAATAACTTTAAAAATTTATATTAAACATTTTCGATGATGTCTTTATATGTAGAATAACTTGGTGACCAAACGATTGAGCCAAACTCAAGATGAAATCTAATGACAGAAAAATATAGCACCAAGCTTCAAATTTTTTTTAATAATTACAAATTAATTTTATTTTTCTATACTTAAAAAGTAATGTTGTACACTAGTGTATGTATTAAACTAATAACTGTAGTTTGTTCAACATAAGAGTATACTACGAGACTAAAATAATATTCTAAATTATTTGCTTTGCGATGTAACAATAGATAGCACAGTATGTTGGCATATGACTTACTATGTAGTGTTTAGCAGCTATAGGAAGCAATAGATGGTTGAATGAAATGGAAGAATTCTATGAAAATTTCAACTGAGAAGTATGGTCTGACATTGAATTGTCTGTTACTATATTTTAAGTTTTGTAAATATATAGTGTGTTGAATATTATTATAGATTTACTCATTTAACATTTTTTAGTATACCTGCATTTACAAAGTAATGTTTTATAACATACTGATATCTTTCAAAAATTTATAAATATAAAATCTTTTTTGTTTGAATTGATTTAAAAAAATTATATACTTTAAAATGTATTAGAACATTTAAATACGGATTCAATTTATCTATTTGGTGTATTATGAAATATAACACAGACAGATTTAATAATTATTCTTTACATTATATATATGTTAATTTTATTTTATAGACAAATTAAACATATTAAAAATAAATATATTTTATAATATTATTGTTAATACTATAATAGATTTTAAGGTTTTTAGTTAAAAATTATACAATACAAAAAGTCAAAAACTTGATATAGGTATACATTGTAAAAATTTATTGACAATTTATAAATAAACATAATAGGTAAAACAACAAACAAAAATAATAATTGCACATCCTTTACTATGTAATTGTAAAAAAAGCATTTACCAAGCTACGTATACTGGGAAATTTGTACATAGTCAAATAAATCTGCAAAATACACTCATTTTTCTTCATTTTCCTCTCTTAAACCATCAGAGTATTTGGTTTTTCCAGCCATTTCCAACAGATTCATATCCCAATTATCTTTAATTGATATTGTTTGTCTTTCTTCTTCGTCATCTTCTTTTGGTTTTTCTTTAACACACCAAATTTCTAATGAATCAATCTTAAAATCTTTAACTGCTGATAACATTGAATAATCACTGTATGTTGAGCATGAAACATTGCATTGTCCCTTTCCATATTCCGAGTCAATCCATAGTCCCCAATAATCCATTTGGCCGCCCATTCCTATGCCATTTGGTAAAGTATACTGACCCTGATTCATGTACATGAAATGATTGTTATGCCCAGAAGCAACACAGTTATTAAAATTTGGATGTAAAGAAAATAAAAAACAACTCGAATCTCCGTAAAATGTAGGTTTCAGTGACCATGGTTGTGAAGCGTATCCTCCGAAAACGTTACTGGAATCATCTTTAATAATTATAATTGTACTTCCTTGGTTAGTAATAGATGAGCTTAGGGATTGAAAGCTTTCGCCGTGTGAACTAGATGAATATAATAACCGCCAACTTTCTTGGCATTCAATGGGTAAAATGTTTTTTATGAATATTATCCACCCAAGGTCTAAAATAGTTTTAAACGACTGTTTGTACTTTTGATTTATATCAATAGCCGGAAGTAAATTTAGCTTAAATGGAGTACTATAGAGAGTCGTGACCAATGCTTTATGCAATAATGCGAGAAGAGGGTTATCTCGCAGCCACGCATCAATATCGCCTGTTAAACCATTTTTAGATATCAGTGTTACAAGTTGAAGAGTGCTATGGGCTCTAGCTTCAATTTTGATCCAGTAGGCGTATTCATTAGTACCTCTTAAACAAAGGATTATGGTTTCGAGTAGATCGGTCGTGTATTGTTCAATACTGGATTTGGCAATTACTAATGACATCAGTTTCACATACGATTCGTGGTGAATTTCACTGAGCGACAGACATTGATAAACGTGCGCGACGCGTTGTCGACACGGTTTATTGGTCGCGAATAATTGTTTGACATGAGCATTCATGCCGTGCGTCAAATACGAATTCCATTTCTGCAACAGTTCGTCCAGGGAAGTGGTATCTTTGTAGTTCATCAACTTATCGATGGCGTCTACTTCATCCACGGTTAACTGGGAGTCGACACTGTCGCGTTTCGATCCCTTGGCCCCCATTTTCCACCATCAATTGTTGGTTAAAATTCACAAGAGTATGTCATGGATTCCACCATCGCAGAGCGATCACTGTTTTGTCATCATAGTGGCAAAACAAACCGGGAGTACACTGTACGCCAACCGTGTTTCGACAATACTAATAGTAATAACGTCTGTTACTTCGTCCCATAATGTTTTAGAGCTCAGACGGTTGATGTTCTATAAACCATACCAAAATTCTATCAGGCTACGAACTGAATTATGTAACTATAAATATTTAATACTATAATTATTTACTAACTAATAATTAGCAATACTGATTACAATAGTGTTCCTCTCTGTGATAATCCGTATCAATATTGGATGACACCAAAGAACATATATAAAACATGTTTTTTTTTTATAGATACATTTTGGTCTTTAGAACTCTACGGTACGTCTTATCATCATTGATATTACCTTTTCCAACTCGACAATAATAGTACATTTGCCAACGCACACGTACACGCGTACAAATGATTACTACTATGCCGTTAAACATATATTCGTGTATAATATATGCGGTAACGTAAATTCACTGCATACCGCGTTCAGTTCAGAGATTTTTCACGTTCACTCCGGTACAACGTGTCACACTAACGACAAATCCCGGTGAACGTTCGTTCTCAGAAGGTCTCTATACGCATACCGTTCTCATATTTGCCACGTACTCAATCTGCAGCGTGAACCGACATGGCTCCTAAACAAAGGATGAGAATCGCTAACGAGAAGGCGAGCAAGAACATTACTCAACGGGGTAACGTACCCAAATCAACGGTAAATGAACACAAGCATTATGTAGGTAACGGTTTTTTTTTTTTTATATATTGTATTTTTGTGTTTTAGAAATCGGAAAAGAACAAGACGCCGGTAAGTCCGTGGCTGCTGGCATTGTTCTTGTTCGTTGTGTGTGGATCTGGTATGTAAATCTATTGTTATATTAGTACCATGATCTTTTTTTTTTATATCCCCTATTACCCTCAAACTCTGCTGTCAATGTATTACCTTTATATAATATGGAAATGTCTCAGGTTTTCGTGGTATAATCGTTTTGTCCGTATAACAAGTATCAATACAAGTACCAACAATTGCTCCGGTTCTTGATAAACAACTAAATAATCTATACAATATAATTATGAATCGATATATAAATATATTATAAAATGATTTATAATTTAAAAACATATATATATATGTATTAAAAATCTGTATAATGTGTTGACATTTTCAAAATGTTTATTTTGTATAATGAATAATTGTTTTTTTTTTTTTTATTTCAGTGATATTTCAACTCATACAGAGCATAAGGAGTGCATAATCACAATTTTCTGTGTTAATACAATTCATATTTCCATCAACATTCTTGCATCTTGAAATTTTAAATTTTTTCGATGTATTTTTAATTTTAAATCATATATATCATTTTTGTGGATTATTCTAATATACTGTAATGTTATTTATATTTTGTTTATTATTTAAATTACAATCCTATTTCTATGTTTAAAAAAAGTAATAATAATAATAATAATTGATTTTAAATAAACATTGAATATTTAATGATTTTATTATTCATTTTTTTCTATTAAACCGTACAGTCAATAATTATTCATTTTGTTAATGTAAATTACCATTACAATTATTCCTCAATTTATTTTAGTATATTAATTATATTTTTTGTCAATGATAATTAAACTACCTATTGTGTATATAAATAAATTTAAATGAAATTAATATATTTTAATTGTGGTTTTTTTTAAAACATGGTTACAAAAAGAAGAATAAAAATATTTACAAGGTATCATTATTAAACAAGTTTTTCATATATTATATAGTAATTTAAGTGTGTGTCCTTTCCTATAGTTTGTGTAAATATATGTGACATGTGAATACATATGTTGAATACAATATAACACATTATTAGATATACCCAGATGTGTATAGAATGTTTATTCAATTGTGTTTCTCTTTTAAAAACTTGTTGATTATCATTGTGTATATTGCGTTATTTTTCAATGGCAAATCGATTCTATAGGTGTAATATTAAAATTGTTTTAAGTATTATATTTACTTGTATTGTAATTAAATGGAAATTTTTTCCTCATATGAGCGTGAAATATTAATACTTATGTGGGAGAACTTAACTAAGTAAATGTAATTTCCATCAATAGACAAAAGCATTTCATGATATATATATATATATATATATATATACATACTAATCACATATTGTACATGTAAAATTATTTAAAACCACCATTTTGGATTAGATAAATTTTGTCTATTGCCCAAAAAACTCTAGATTGGTTTTATTTTAATTTTTATTAAGAAACTATAATAATTTATTATATAGTTTTTTGGACAGTGTAATAGTCAGTGGCGTACTTTCAATTTTTTTTTCTATTTCTAATTTACTATATTGCACATTAAAAAGTTCAATATGTACTTAACATCAGAGCGAAGAGTCCAAAGGTGGCTTTGCAGAAATTTGTCTTCAGGAGTAAATTTTTTTTAAAATTATTTTAAGTGCACATTTTTTAATATACCTATTGTCGACTCATACACTGGTAATATTATTATTGTTTTCATAAATTTTTTTGTTTACATCAGTGTGGACGTTAATGGATGTCCAAACGTTGTGTGTCTGCACACATCAATTTTCGTTTACCCAGCTTACTATGATTTGAATCATTTACATCTATTAAATTTTTCTGGCACATTTTTTTCTCTTGCTCTGGAATAGCTCTCAAGGGATTATAACACACTATTCAGGTACTTTTCCGAGTATTCCATATTATACTCAATCATAAACAAACATAAAACTATTTTAAATACATTAAATGCGAGAAGTATTCGCAGTATTTGGTCTTCATATATGTATTTTTCATTTTCTTTTTTAGTTTTTTTTTTAATTCTTATATTTTATATTTTCTTGCAATAATAAAAAATCGTGAAGAATATAAATTTATGCGTAATATTTTATTTTGTAATAGTAATAACTATATTATGTTATTTATACACATATATTATGTTACTAAACTCGAATTAAAACTGTGTAGGGATTTTAACGAATTTTGTTAATTAAAATTGCTGTTTGAAATAGAATACTATTTTTTAAAAATTCAAATACTGAAATAGTCTTAGATCGTTTAAACGTTTATATTTTTTAAAAACGTATTTAAATGCTACGTTTTTTAAACGCAATTATTGCCGCCATTATTTGTATTTTTTAAAAAAAAAATTTGATTATCTATCAGAGTATACTGTGTATAGATAAAGACACAGTGATAAGACGTAATGAAAATTGAAAATAAAGCAAGAAATCTACTCGTCATAGTGGTCAGTGACACAGTTTGATATATTTTCATTTTTTACGGTTTGAAAATAAGAGAACAATGGGTTTAATTGATTTAATTAATCGATCAACGGTCAACTTTACATATCACACTTGTTATTAGTAGTGATCCATAAACAATACATTTAGTTTATCCATCACAAAATACTAATATTACTTTTTGCTCAAGTTGTTTTTTATGTTATGAAAAATCAAATTTTAATATGAATTATCGTGTGTATTGTTAATTTTATGAATTGTTTAAATGTCTTAAAATTTGTGTTAAAAACATTATATACGATACATATGTCCAGAGTATTTTAAAATACCATGGTGGTGGCTAGTAAGTTATTAAAAACAATCGATACATCTTGTCATGAATTCATGCACCCATGGGTACATTCATGTTCAGATGCAACTGCTGGTTTACTTATTCATTCAGTTCAAGCTTCATTTCGTATATATTTTACTACCTATATGGTAATGTATAATTTATACATGTTTTAGACAAAATACATTCATGCATAATAAATGTTTTAATTTTATTTAACAGTTAACATTGTTGATGAAAGGTCGGAAACCAACTAAGAAGGAACTCAAACGGACACTCTTAAGTATTTTACAATCGACTGCTTTCCTGTCATTGAACGCATTTAGTTTTTCGTCCGCGGTGTGTTTAATAAGGTAGGTATTAAAAACGTGCAATGACAAATCCATAAATTGTTACTTTATCTAATAGTTACTTTGGAATTGTCTTTTACTGTAATGGCTCTATTGTATGTATGTCATCTTATGATAGTCTTTCTCATACAAAATAATCTGTATTGCATACTTTGATATTTGGTATTTATTACAATTTCATTGTAGATGAACTAATTATTTTTTAATTGTAAATTGTTACTCAACAAAAATATACTGGGATTAGGATACACTTTGAAAAGTATGTAACAGTTAGCTATTTATAATTTTCCATAGTATTGGGAAAAAATTTATGTGAAAATTTCTTAGTGGTGTTCTTTCTATTTTTATTGAGTGGTACATAAAAAAACTACTATGTAGTTGAGATTGTTTTAATAATATATTTTTTTATTAAGTTCTATGTTCTGTCAAATAAAATAATTAATGCAATGTGATAAATAACTAACTTTCAGTTGGTTGACTATTTTAAAAATTCATCAGTTTATCAAGAGCTATAATGTACTCTCACAGTTTTAAACTTTCAATGTTTATTAATCTTATTTTGTTATTTCAGGAGATGCTGTGGGAATTTCAATGTGCTTACTGTTGCATTTATTCCGTGTTTTTTATCTAGTTTAATTGCAATCTTAATTGAAAGACCATCAAGACGAGGATTATTAGGTCTCTATGTAACAAATGTTGTAAGTCATTTCTGTCATAAAAGATAATTATCTATTAGATTTGTGATTTTATATTTTAAATTATAATAATGTTATAAAAGATAAATGTTTTTAAATACCCTATTTTATTTTAAGGCTTCAGAAACATTCTATAATATGATGGTAAGCAGAGGTATTATAAAGCCGATTCCGTATGGAGACCTATTTATATTTGGATCATCGATTACATTACTACTATATTCTTTTAGAGGACAACATAATAAAACAGATTCAATATACTCCCTATTAAGGTATTTTGTTTTTAATTTATTAAACATTCAAATATTGTATATTTAATGAACATTTTTTATTTTAGAATAATTATTATTATTTCATGTGTTTAAAATGAAATGTATTATGATAGAGTATTCTGTTATATTTGTATAGAATATACTATAAAATTATGTACATATTAATTTTTTTAATAGGCACAATTATACATTTATATGTATGTTTGTATTATTAGTATAAATTATGTATTATAATTAATAGTCACCTTTAAAACCATTTTATTATCAAATTACAGCATGAATATTAGTACATATACAGTAAATCTTCATTTAACTTTAAAATTAGATTCTTAAGAACTATGATATTACTCAAAAAACATTAAGTGAAACATTTTTTACATATACTTTATTAGAATGTGTTTCTGCCAATAAATAGCAATGTATTATTTTACAATTGTATGATAAAAATTATACAATTTCATTATTTTATTTATACATTATTATTATTTTTTTAAATAAATATATTAAATTACATTAAAATGAATGAGAACTTGTATTTAGATTTAGACAGATTTCCGTTCATTGAATTTAAAACGTTTTATAATGTCAATTTTTGTAGGAAGGTTATAGTTTTCCAGTTTTTAAAATAGTTTCAGCAGTAAAAGGCAAATCTAGGCATTTTTTTCCATTTAAATTATAAATTAACAATTAACAGTAAAATAATACCTAATAGTATTAAGTAATAATTTGTATGTACACGACAAATGTATAATAGACAACAAAAGTGTTGTTGAACAACTGATTATCAATAAAATTAATAACAGTATTGTCTGAAAAAAGATTACAAAAATTAAATTATAAACAAACATAAAAATAATAACAATGTGATATTAAAAATGATGTTATACTTAAACCGTTTGCAGTGTTAAACAAAACACATGGAATTGTACTTATACGATGTAAGAGCAAAACAGCATTAAATGAGGACTTATTGTATATTTAATACATAATGTGTAATAATGTTTTTTCAAATGAAGCTACATATAAAAAAAGTTACTATTTGATTGAAATTTGGATGTTAAATATTAATGGATTATTGAGAATATTAGAATAAAAAATAGACTATTTTTAAATACACTACTTTTATTTATTATATCATATATAATTGCAAAAAAATTAACCTGTTATCTATTCAACAGAGTTTTTTCAGCCAGTCAAAAAATACTTGAATGCTAATCACTGAAACCATTGATATATTTTGAAATATTCCAATATGTAAATAGATTCATTGTTGAAAATTGGAAGAGAAGAACTTGAGATGACTTCATCCCTCTATAAATTTAAAATAGAGGTCGTAGTCTCCCTGGTTGAATTGCCCTTTAATATAAAAAATGTTTATTTAAAATAATTAATAATAATTTAGATCTTAAACATAATTATATATAAGGCTACGAACTTAGAAGTGTTTACACATATTCTAATAATTCTAATCATTCATAATATAACTTAATAATATAGAAATTTATTTCATAATACTAGGAGTTTATAAGCATATATTTTTTTTCAAATACTTAGCATACATTTTTCACGCATTAGTGCATATTTTATTATATTTTAATTTTAAGAACATATCTCATTGAGTCAAATACAATTTTAAAAAAATTAGTGCCTCTTTAATTTATTTTTAAAATTGGTAATATAAATATATATATATATATATATATTTAAAAGAATATATCAATGAATTGAAGGGGCCTTGTTTTCCCCTTTGCTCAATAATTTATATTTAAAATTATGAACCGCCGGGAACATTTTATTTTGTGGATTCCATATATCATATATATTGTATGAGTATAATATATATCATGATATGCATATAGCTTTATTGTAGTAGGGATATTCTAGTTTTATTAATATACATTTTTTACAATATAAATGAATAATTTTATCATTATTATTTATTAATTATTAATGTATTAATCTAGTTTAGGTGACTAGTAGATACTATCATTTAAATGTTTTGATTTTTAATGCATATTTTAATAATTTTTAGGCCACAAAGTTCCACAAATTCTATTTATATAACATATATATATATATATATATATATACACATACGCCTACATATACATATTTTTATTTCATTTATATAACCATTTTATTGTTTAATTAATTACGTTAATGTATTTTGTATGTAAAACTTTGGTTTTAGTATTGGACTTTGGCAGTGATAAGTAAATACAATAAGTACAATGAGCATAAAAACGTCAGCTCTTTTTTACCTCTGGAGTATTTACACTAAATTTCTGCATATGAACAGATTATTAAAATATATCAAATATTTGAGCGATGACCATTTACTTGCTTTTACTGTACAATTGCTTTATAAATATTTTTTTTCAAAAATTATAAATTACCTAATCTATATTTTTAGTTTCTATAAACACATAATTTTATTTAATAACACTAAAAAATAATGAGTTATATATTTTTAAAGATTTGTTATTGGTCCATCTGAAGAAAATGATTATTCGAAACCATTATTATGTCTTCAACCTGTTCAAGTAGACAGTGTCTCAAATCAGGATATCATTCGGCGAACCATAAATGATATTCGTCAAGCTTACTGCACTTTAGATGAGAAAATGAAAAAAATTTGGATCAATGATGTATGCCCACATTCATATGGATGTTTGCATTATATTATTAGCGTGAGTAATTAATTAATTAATCAAAACCCAATTAGTTTGCTATAAGTAAACAATTATATAATGTAATATGTTTAAAAAATTTGTAGTCTGGAACAAGATTATTTTTAGTTGGTTATACTCTACAATTATGTTTGAAATCATTATTACAAGCCAATAAAGTTCTACGTAAGCCAAATTATATTTTCAAACTAATGATTTCATCGGATACATTTAGTTTAGGAGCATTTCTTGGAGGATTTTCTACTATTTACAAAGTAAATTACCCTATAAATAATTTTACTATTAATATATTTTATTGTATATGATTTTAAAATTCATTACATTTTAGCTTGTATCATGTCTAATGAGAAGATTTCTTGATAAAGATTCAAAGCTTATATGTATTCCAGCAGGATCTCTGGCTAGTCTAACATTTTGTTTGTATCGTAACAACACCATTGCCTTATATGTTATGTTGAAAACTCTACAGGTGATATTTCTGTTGTAATTATAGTTTTATGATTTCATAAATTTTGCTTAAATTAAATGGAAAAATATGTTTTTCCTATATATGTATACAATTTGTTCCAAAATTAAATGAATAATGTTCAAAATGTTTTCAGATTATGTACATTAAAGGTTCTAACGATGGATTGTTTCCTGATTTACCCAATGCTAATATATTCTTTTATTGTTTTTCTACTTCTATTTTATTCCATGCAGCTGTACTTGAGCCACAAAATTTGAGATCATCATATTGGAAATTCTTACAATCCGTATCTGGAGGAACTGTGGGTTTGTTAGACAGACATTGTTTGGATGCATTTGGTCTTAAATCAAGTGAATCACTTGAAAGAGTGTTAAAAAAATATAAACCAGTTCCATTACAGGTGAAAAAATTTTAAAGCATTGCAAGTTTTTGAGGATTGAAGGGTACAAAATATTAATTATAATTAGTGTATATAACAGTTTATTTAAAAAATAATAATAATTTTATCTTTTGTTTTTTTTTTTTTTGTGGAAATCAATTTTATATAACTTTATTTTTATGTAATTAGTCCTCAGAGGTATTTGTTTACAAAATAAAATATAAAGGTTATTTATCAATAAAATAATGTTTTTTAATAATTATTTTTCCCCTTTAAATATTACCTTTTGGGCTACATTCAACAACTACTAATATTCAATATAATTTTAATAAGAAACTTTATATTTTATCTATATCTTCAAGTGTCAATTCCTCTAGAATTTCATTTAGACTTCTGTGTAATGTATCATTTTCAATCTCAAAAATATTAATTAATTTTCTATGCATTTCTAAATGTTCCTGGGCAGAGACAATTGTATTTTCTTGGTTAGATTTCATTATTTTACTATTTTGCTCGTTTCCATTGATAAACATATGCATTTTACCTGAAACATATAATATGCATGTGGATAACAGATAATAATTATAATATTACTACTGTTATTTAACTCTTGGTTAAAATGTCATTAATAATAATATATTACTGTTAATATTTGTCATTTCTTTTATTAAATATTTAATTTGATCAAATTGTGCTTTATTCAAGTTTTCATTATATTCAAAAGCTTTTAAAATTTTTTTGGCTAAAGTTTTGTTGCTACATAAAACCTTTATCAGTACACGTGACTCTTTATCTAATTGATTTGTTTGTCTAAAAAAGTTTACGTTTCATTTATATATATATATATATATATATTTATTACATAAATTATAAAAATATTATATATTTACTGTTTGAGAGAATTAAACAATGAAGTCATTAAATTGTTTTTTTCTGAATATGCACTTTGATTTTCCATTAATTGAGATAATTGACTATTTGATTTTGTTAACTCGTGTGTTAACTCTATATTTTCTATCTAAATATTATATATAAATAAATGCAAGTTAATGTTTAAAATTTGCAAAACATCTATCTGTATACTTGAATTTTACATATTTGATTTGATAAATATTCATAGTCATTGACTTTCATGTTCACACAATCAGATTTATTAATATTCGTGGTTAATGCGGCCAATTTAATTTTGACTTTTGTTTGATCAAGACGTTCTTGTTCTAATTCACGTTCCAACAAAATATTACGGTCTAAACAATCATTTAAATTGTCTTTGATGGTTTTTACAGTTAACTGAAAAATGCAATACAATATTTCATTAATACATATAAATGTAAAATTTTAAGAAAAATGAAGAATTCTATTGAGCGCATTAGTAGCCCAATTATTAAATAGTTTAAAACATATATTATTTTATAAACCTACGATAAATGTTTTTCTTTTGAAGACTGAACAAAATTAATTAAGTTAAATGTTTTCAAAAGTGTCGATTTACGTGATATTATGGAAAAATATTTAATACATTTTGAAGAGACGTTATTGAAAAACGCTGTAACCAAAAACGTGTAAAATTAAATTTTGTTCCTGAAATTAACTTGGTTTTTATTTAATGAAATTCGAAGTTTTTTTTAGCTCTCACGTTGGTCATTCTAACAGTCACCTCTACTTATAGCAGCACGGCAACATACAGATTACTATTACTTTACATAAATATTATTATTATTATTACGAATACGGACGTTCATTATATAGTACACATACTGCTTTAAATTCGCATTCAAAATTTAATTGTCGAATTTTTTGTTCGAGATCGTCTAACACATTATTCCAATGGGTGTTACCCGACATTATTGTGTGATAAAAAATTATTACTAACGACGAACGTGACAAATATATATTTTGTCGGCAAGTGGAGAATACGAAATTTAAAAACGTTATTTAGGATAAAAAAAAAAAAATAATAATAAGTTAAATTGGTAAATTTTCAAATTCGAAATGTGTGTGTGTGTGTGTGATCGTGGTGAAATCATTGGACGGATGAAGAACGCGAGTGTTTTACAATCCATGTTCGCCGGGTGATTATCGGCGAAAAGTATTTGACCGGTCGGACAGATTGAGCTGTCGTCCGAGTGATTACGATACGCCGTGTCCGTCACCGTATTATGAATGTTAAATTTATTCCATTTCTATTGCTCACCAATCACTACGACGTGTTTATGAGTTCACACGTTTACGCGTAAAAATTCTACTTATATACATACGTGTGTGTGTGTCTACGTATAATACAATAAAATATTGTATGACAATAGAAGTACGGACAGCGGTTGTAATAGAAGCGGAATAGAGAATATACTATTATAGTACGGCTTTTATTGGTGGGGGGGCGCTGGCGTAGACACGGCGAACTATTTTTCCGCAATCCACACGTACGTGGGGGCACACAGTCGGTTTTCGATAATTCAACGTGAACGATTTATAATAGACAGAGAAACAGAGAAAAAAACGGATGTCGAGTTCCGTCCGGCGACGTTAACCCCCTCGTAAAAATCATCGTGCGCACGCACTACGACGTTGATGACGACGGGCCCCGCCACGCTGACGTCGGGCATTCCGTCGCGCGCACGACCGGTATAATTCGCTCCCGACTTCTCGGAGGTTTTTCTCTTTTCCAGATAATCGTTATCATTTTTTTTTTCTTTTTGTGTTTTTTTCGTCGCTCTATGTTTGTCTATACCCGTGAACCGTCTTCGTGAATAACAGACGCGATATTATTATCATCATCATCATCACACATATCGACTACTACCGTCGTCGTCGTCGTGATATTAGACGCGCGTACTCGGTATTCAGTAACTAACTATATTCCGTAATATATATATATATATAATCTACTCAAAAAATATTGCCGATAGATGGACCATTGATATCGCGGCGGTCACGCACGGGTCATTAACGTAAAATCGCCCGCCGCCGCCGCCACCGTTGTCGTTTACGTCGTGTTACAAACGGTTGTAATTTGGATATAATACGGTGTCGCGTAGTGTTTTTTCGCCGCCGTTGTCGTAGCGTGCCCTTTGCCGCGCCTCCGGGATTAGCGTGTTGCCGTCACTGTTGTACCGCGTGCGCAAAAATCGGTAAATTAAAGAAAAAAGACGACCGTCGGCCTTCCAACAGGAGCCGGATAAACGTCGTCATGGAACAAATATCCTCCGCCACCATATCGAACGGCGGCGGAAACGCCACGACAGCGGTGGCTGCCGTACCACCACCGCCACCGCCATCGCAGCAGCAGCAGTCGACGTCGTCAGCCGCCGGCCCACCGTTCACGCCCCCGATACCCGTCGTCCAGCCATCGGACAAAAATTGCGTCGACAAAAGGTTGCAATCCGTCTCCGAGTCGGAATACCAAGACGAGGAATACGACGAACCCGACCAAATGTATTTGTCCGGGTCTTCCGGTTCCGAGGAAGAAATATCAGAAGTATGCATTTAACAACGCATTATATTTTATATGTATATATATATATATTGAGAATTCGGCGGAAGGCGTGTGATGATAAACAATTATTGTCGTATATATAGGTACGTACGCGTACGGGAATATTACAAAAATTTGAAAAGTTATCAAACCACCACCCTCCTGTCACCACGTTGTACTACGCAATACGACCGCGGGGGGACTCGTGTCAGTGTGGTTTCGTGCGAGTAATATTCACTTTTTGGTGTGGTGGCCGTTGTGACGTCATCGTGACCTTTCGGATTTTTGTCGGGAAGGGGGGGTTCACAAAAAATCAAAATCTCCGTACCGCCACCACCCCCTCGTGCTCGTTGTTATTATCATTTGCGGACCACGACATTCCATTATGAGACGGCACCCTTTGTCCCAACTGGTTTCCGCCCAGTGTAGGTAGGGGAGCGGAGAGACGTATGCATGGCAACTTAACCTAAAAAAAGTTGATAAACTATAAAAGATACGCGAAATAGTAATTCCGAAAATATTCCAATTGAATTCCATGTTTGTGACGTGTTGGTTGTGTACGATTCGGAATTTATAGGAAACGTACTCGTTAAATGTTACCGAGTTAAATGTTACTATACTGTGAATTATTTATTATCATATAATTTCGTAGTGTCGTATACAGGGCGGTGTATTCGTTTTCTTTCTTCGGTGCTTTCCGTCGATAACAATGGCGCTGTACGTATATGATATTACGTGTGTGTGTGTGTGAGAGAGAGTAAATGTTCACCGCCGCGTATGCGTGTGTGTTGGTGCGGTGGTTTTTTTTTTTTTAATACCGTTTTACTCCAGTCGGGGGTCAATCGCATTGAGGTTTTCTAATGTGCACACGGGCACACATATCGCCGCCGCCGCCGCCTCCTTGTCTACTCCCTTACCGTATTGTTGTACTCGCGGTGTAGGTACGACGTACATGCATAGTGCGCCTAGGTACGTCACCACGTTCGTTCCGTGTGGCAAAAATTCGCGCAATTAACATCACGTTCGTTCGTCTAGCCGATCTTGCGGGTTATACTGCTGCTCCTACGACGGTTCAACGTACGTATTTGCCTCGCCTAGTAAAATACTTTGCAAAAATATTGTCATCAGAGCATGTTGACTAGCTGGCCGTCCGCTGTTGAGATATCGTCTTTTTTTTTTTTTACCGATTGATTTTAGTAGATAAAAAATAAATGATCTTGGTAATAAATATTGTAAGTTATACAGTAACTTTTGACTGAATCACAATGTTTATATTACTCGGGCCGCCGTATTATCGTATATATATATATATCTTTTATGGAATATAGACAATCGTTTTTACATCCTACACCCGTAAGTACGTATTCGGTTTATTTCAACACGGTAGTAGACATTTTTGGATAGAACTTTTGAAAATTCTGAGGATGTTCTGTTGCACAGTCTGGTGGCATATTTTCAATTCTATACTGAGGCTGGTAGAGATGGTTTAGCTGTTAACATTTAGTTAAATAAAAAAAAAAAAACAGATTTTGTTAAGATACTGTGAGATATAAATATATATTATAAATAATAACTTAAAAATCATAACATAACTTTTTATAAAATTCAACTAATTTGTCTAGTTAAAAATAAATATTTGATTTTGCAAAGGGGTGGGCGGTTAGAACTTAGAACCTGGAACACTTCCCATAAATAATGTCACTAGATTAGTAACAATGGTACAATTTTTAACAGTTTTCTCAATGAATATTTAGTCGCTTATATTCATGTGATACTTAGTGTATTATACAATAATATAACAAACGATTAATTATCATAATTTATTCTTACCGATTTATATAATTTATAATTCGGAATGATTTTTTTTTTCTGTGTAAATATATTTATATGTTGTTATAATTAAATTTAATTTTGATCTATGCATATTATATTTATATACTTAAGAGCCAGAATAAACCAAGTTCCCAACTAATAATTACATTTGTTTCATTATGAAATTCACTTAAATTTCGGTAAACACACATTTTGCAACTTGGATTTAAAGAACAAAAAATACGTGCATCAACATTGCCTTTTCGGCAAAATGTCGTATAGGTTGCGAGTAAAAATAGGTTTTAGAATTTTTAGTGATTTCTCATATATATTAATATAGAAGACTTAATTATTTTGTTGGTGGGTTTTTGATATATTATGTATTTCAAATTGTTTCACATGTCAATAGGATTATTTTCTTGATTATTATTATTATAAGCAAATATACAATCTATATCAGCGGTTCTTAACCTGTGGTTAACCCCCTGGGGGTCTGCAATACTCATGCCGTGGGTCCGTGGCAGCCTTAACACCTAACATAAATCAATATATGACATGAGTGCATTATTACAATATTTTTGGATTATTATTTTTTTTTTTTCATATAAAATTATAAAACCTATCTTATATTGTAAGAGATAAACCTATCTTATCTTTGAATTCAAGAATTTTTGAACAACTGCAAAGACATGGGTAGTATTGACCCCGATGTTCAAAAAACTCGTAACTGAAATGTAACATCAACCATCACATTAAGACTTTTAATAATTAAGGAAATAAAAATTAAATTTTAAGAATAAAATAATTTATATTACAATTTTTTTTTTAAATTAAAGTATTTAATGATGTTAAAGTTTAAAATGAAAAATTAAGTTTAATAAAAATAAATATAAATGTGTATATTTTGTTATGTCTACTTCTATTATTTGTAATATAAAATAGTTATGATAATTTTGGTTATGATAACATGAGATGTTTTGTAAAAAAAAGGTATTCGACAAAAAATTTGTAGGGGATCCTCGATTTCTAAAAATCTTTCATTGGGGTCCGTGCTCTATAAAAGGTTAAGAACTGCTGATCTATATTACAAGTACAATAAGTATGAAGTGAGAAAAAAAATGCCAAGTAGATTGCGTGATGAAAAGTAGTTACCAATTAGTAACACTTAGCTTAAGATATTTTCTTGATGTTAAATCAATATTAATAGGCATTTATTAAAATTTCATCAGTTATGAGTTTTTATATAAAAAAAAAATTTTTTTTACCATTAATAATTATCATAATCTGTATATTGTGTAGTGTTAAAATATTAACACATTTTTGTTAACATTTAATTTAATATATATTTTTTACTAAAATTGATTTATAATAAATATTAGTAGACAATTTGTATGCATTAAAAAAATAAATAAATTGAATTAATTTTTTGAACAATTAATTAGAAAAGAATATAAGAATATTTAATTACAAGTTTGTTTATTGTTTTAAAGTATAACCAACCAATATATCATTACCAAAATAAGATAAATTTTATTTATCAAGATAAAAATAGGTTCTGTTGTTTAAAGTAATATTAATAAATATAATTTTATGACATTCTATTTGAATAACAAATTGTATGACTTGTTATTTTAGGCACTGGTATAGGTCAATACAATGTTTGCTAATAAGGGTTTTTTTAAATTAATATTAATGTTTATTTGGATATAATGTTGTAATAGATACAGTTTTATTTTGGTTAGTATGATTAATTGTTTATTAATTTATATTTCAGGTTGGTTCATTTGGTTTAGATCAAGACGATTTATCAGAAGATCCTAATACCCGATTGAATTCTACCTTCCTAATAACAACTGACGATACAGACACTGAACAAAGTATAGAAGGAGACCCTGATGCACATCGTCAGTTAGAAGCACTTCTTCAAGCAGCAGGATCTATGCTTAGACCAAGTAAGTAATCTTTAATAAATCTATAGCAACATAATAAGTAAAAATAAAGTATAAGTATGAATAGCCTTGTAAAAAAAAAAAAAAAAAAACAATGTGCTTTTTTTAATAAACTATCAGGTGCAAACGTTTGCGGTTTGAGCAAACTCGGGGTGCCAATCACGACCACCAGTGACCCTGAAGTTCTACGCAAACTAACCAATAGTGTTTCTTGTGCTTTAGACGAAGCGGCAGCAGCACTGACACGGATGAGAGCCGAAACCAAAAATGAAAACAAGTATGTCGGAATTAAGCCTACCAAATTGTACAAGCCAAAAAAATTATCAAATCCAATTTCAGGACCCTTGTGGAAGCTTGTCATGATGGTGATGTTGGTGCTGTTCGTAGATTGTTAACAGAAGGTCGATCTGTTCATGAGACATCTGAAGAGGGTGAAAGTTTATTATCACTTGCCTGTTCAGCAGGTTATTACGAATTAGCCCAAGTTAGTTATCATTTTTTTTTTTGGTTACTATTTAAATTATAGTTTTGATTCAATTTTCACATTATTATTATTTTATATTAATTTTCTTCAGTAATATATTATAATTGTTTCAGGTTTTACTAGCAATGCATGCCAATGTCGAAGATCGAGGTATCAAAGGTGATTGCACACCACTTATGGAAGCTGCGTCTTCAGGTTTTGTGGAGATTGTTAGGCTTTTACTTGCTCATGGAGCCGTTGTAAATGCTTTATCCTCAACAGGTTTATATATGATAAATTAAATAAAAAATATATTAATATTGTAATGTTCTTAAGTAGAATGATGGTTTTTGTTTTTGCTTTTTTATTTAATGCACAGGAAAACATGTAATTAGATCGAATAGTTTCTGGAATATATTTATAGAAAAAAAATGTATTTAACTTAACAAAAATCTGATTATTGGAATTAAAAGTAGACGTAGTGAGTGAGCTACCTGTTGGTTTAATTTTTAAAGCGAAAAGTCTAGCGTTTGCCATAATTGTGTCCATATGAAACAGAGTTTATGCATTTTTTCAACTATTTGAACAATGGTGAATATTAAATTTTGTTTTAAATTTAATAATCTTGTAGAAACCTTTGAATGTTTGACTACAGTTTATGATGATGAAACATTAATGAAAAGAACTGTTAATGATTGGTTTAAACGTTTCAAAAATGGCTAAGAGTAGTTACTAAATATAAAGAGGTAAAAAGCAAAGTTTAAAACAAAATTTTATATTGTCTTGTTGTTCGAATTGCGACATTTTGGAAAAACGTGTAAGATCTGCTTTGTATGGACATGATTGCAATAAACACAAAATTAATGTACTTTTAATTACTAAACTTGCAAATAGCAAATTATGTCTATTTTAAATTCTGGTACTCAGATTTGTGATAAAAAAAATGTTTTTTTTAATAAATAAATTCCAGGATAACTTTTCGATTCTACTATTTATCTATATATACTGATATATTTTTCAAAATTCTCATTTCATAAAATTGATATTTAGAAAAATGAAAAAAAAATTATTGTAATAGATAGAATTTTGACCAAATGTATTTCACATGCAAACAGTACATATTTATATCATAAATTTCAAAACGTGCATAATTTATATTTTTAAAATTCAAATTTCATTTTATTTTCTTAAACATTAATTTTTGAGGTGAGAAGAATTTTGCAAAATATATCAATGTATACATTTTACTCTATCTTGATTGTATAATGAGAGGATTAAAGAACTACAGTTCTTTTCTTTTAACGAAAATATAATAATTTTACCAAAGACATACTTACAATTTCCATTTTATTTAGTGCGTTTCTTGTGCATTATAGTATACTACTTTAACGTGACCAAATATAATTACGTGCAGTAGAGCGTTGATTATCCGCACTACAAAATTTTTGTACAAATTTATATTTAGTTTTATCATTCGTTATGTTTGTTTTATTGTGTACATGTACATATTATGAAATGTATGACAATTAAATATGTATTAATATTTTTATATAATATTTATATAACAAATTTGATTATTTAAAGGAAATACCCCATTAATGTATGCATGTGCTGGAGGCCATGTTGATACTGTAAAAGAACTTTTAAGTTATGGAGCTAATGTCGAAGATCATAATGAAAATGGACATACACCTCTTATGGAAGCAGCAAGTGCTGGCCATGTTATGGTCGCAAAAGTAACCAGACTTCACCAGACATCATTAAAAAAAATGTGTACTTATTTAATATTGTTTTATTAAATAGATTTTACTAGATCACGGAGCTGGTATTAATACTCATTCTAATGAGTTTAAAGAAAGTGCTTTAACATTAGCTTGTTACAAAGGTCATTTGGAAATGGTTCGATTTTTATTAGCTGCTGGCGCTGATCAAGTAATTTAAAGTCTCATTTTAGTGATTACTATCAATATTATTATTAAAACCTTATTTCAATTAAAATGAATTTTTTTTAAAGGAACATAAAACAGATGAAATGCATACTGCTTTAATGGAGGCATCAATGGATGGGCATGTAGAAGTTGCTAGACTTTTGTTAGACTCTGGTGCTCAAGTTAATATGCCAACTGACAGTTTTGAATCGCCACTTACACTAGCTGCTTGTGGTGGTCATATTGAACTTGCATTATTGTTAATTGATCGTGGTGCTAATATTGAAGAAGTTAATGATGAAGGCTATACTCCACTTATGGAAGCTGCCCGGGAAGGCCATGAAGATATGGTATCTATTTTGTTAAGTAAAGGTAATTCATAATACATTTTAAATATATAAATTAGATAATGTTAATAACATGTCATACTGCTCTAATTATATACACAATTACTTTGCTGTTTTAATTTTTTAATATTTTATATAATTTTTTTTTGACTGTGTCTTTTTATAATATTCATAATAATCCTCTATGTAATTTGTTCACATTTTTTTCCTCTATTGTATTTTTCTTTTTCCTTAGTACCTGATGATAATTTTTTTGTAGAAACCAGTAGTAAATAAATATACTTATATAATATACTTATTGTAATAATTGTTATATTTATTCTTTATTTGCATAATATATGACTTTACTGTGTGTATGTAACACTCAAAAGATATTCAATTTTTATAATTAATTGGTACAATAGTACTAAAACTGAACTCATTTTTATTAGTAGTAATATGTTTTGTAGAGTAATAATTTAGATTTCTTAAAAAGTACTTATTTAAGTAAATTAATTATATTTATTATAAATATATAAATATTTTTCAAAATGTACCGAATTAATTTTAAATTAAAATAATATATATATAATAATAATATACACATACATTTTTGTAAGCAATGGAGTTCATTTAAATTATTACTTAACATACCAATATTTTTAATAAAAATAAAAAGCGTCAATTTTTTTAATTTTATAACTATGCTTCAATAATATAAATTTCATGTACAAATAGGAACCAGAATTTTATTTTCATTTGTTTTAAAAAAGTAATTTCATTATGCTGTATATGTTGTACAATATAAGAAATATAAAAAATAATGATTACTTTTTAAGTATTTTTCATATCTCGGTTCTACCTGTTTTTAAAATTAATTTTTTTTTTTTTAAATCAAAATTACTTGTAGTCTTATAATATTTAAACCTTAATTTAATCATATTGTTTGGCTGATTTATCAATAAAAAATTCTTTGTATTCTATATTTTTAAAGAAGTGTTAAATTAATTGTTATTTTTTAATTTAGGGGCAAACATAAATGCACAGACTGAAGAGACTCAAGAGACTGCTCTGACATTGGCTTGTTGTGGTGGTTTTTTGGATGTAGCTGATTTTTTAATAAAAAATGGTGCAATTTTGGAACTTGGTGCGTCAACACCACTTATGGAAGCAGCCCAAGAAGGACATATAGATTTAGTTAGATATCTCTTAGAGTGTGGTGCAGACGTTCATGCTCAAACTACATCAGCTGATACAGCATTGACTTATGCTTGTGAAAATGGTCATACGGATGTTGCTGACTTGTTACTTCAGTTTAGTGCCAATCTTGTAAGTAAATATTAACATTTGTACTAATAATTATAAAAATTCATTGTATTTATTATTTTTAGGAACACGAATCTGAAGGTGGTCGTACACCTTTAATGAAAGCTTGTCGTGCCGGTCATTTATGTACTGTTCAGTTTTTAATATCTAAAAACGCCGATATTAATAGAGTCACTGCCAATAATGATCATACACCTTTGTCACTTGCTTGTGCTGGAGGACACCTTGCAGTAGTTGAACTACTTCTTGCCCATTCAGCTGACCCTTTCCATAAACTAAAAGACAATTCAACTATGGTTATAGAAGCAGCTAAAGGGGGACATACCAATGTTGTAAAATTGTTATTAGATTACCCTCATTCAGTAATAACACCTCCTGTATCTCCTCTACCTGTTAGTCCTGCTCAAGATGTACCAGTTGATGAAACTGCTTTATCTGAAGTACAGGTCATGTCTAAAGCACATGCAATTGCAGGCAGAATTGTTGAAAGTTATGGACCTAATGCTAAACATAATGCCAATTCTTGCATACAAAAGGCTATGATTAGGAAAGCACAACTTAACACACCTAATAATACATCTGGTGATGTTCAGGTAATCACTTTATCCATTTTTATTTTTATTTAAATTGCTAATAAACAAACTATTTAATTTTAGTATAAAATAGAAATACCATCAAAAGAAATGAATACTGTCAAAGCTAATACACCTACATCTAAACCTCTTATAAATACAGCTGCAATTGAACAACAATTATTTAAGAGACAACAAATAGCAGAAGATCTTAAAGTAAGTACACAAAGAAGGTTCAGTTTTCTGTATACGTATTTATATTTTTTATAGAGAGTTGAACAAGAGTTGAAAGAAAATGGAAGTCTTTCGCTGGTTAAATTGATGACAACACCTCCTCCATTATCTGCATCATCACCTGGTGTTTTAGAATCTAGTACTTCATCTAATGGTTCAAATTCAGGTGAGTTATAATATATATATATATGTATAATTGTTTAACAATTTTATTAATTAATTACCTTTATTTTATTTAAAACTTAAAATAGAATCATCGACAAGTATTACATCAATGGTATCACATAAAGTAGGAGAAACATCAAAAACTAATTCAAGCCAACCCGTGTCTGCTAGTTCTGATGTAGTTCAAACAACTGCTATAAGTGATAGACCTAAAATTAAGGCGAAATTTAAAAAGAAACCTGCTCAACCAACTACAGGAAGTTCCAATGTTAATGATCCTTCTCAAGCATCATTAGATGCAAACTATGCTAGAGGAGTAATGGCAGGTGTTGCAGCTATGAAACCACAATTCAAAGCGGAAGTTAGTATTAGAACACTAGTTTCTTAAAATTATTTATTTATAATAAATTATATATTTATTATTTTTATAAATTACTACAAACTAAAAATAAACAATTAGACAGATTTTTTTGTAAATTTAATACAAGATATTAAAAGTTATTTAAATTAATTTTTTTAATGACTTACAAGTGTTTTACCATAAAATGTCATTAATAAAAGAAAACAATTTTTTAATTAACATAAACTGTTAGATTCATCTTTGATTTATGCATGTAATTAATGTTAACTTGAATTATATGATAAATAATAATTTGAAAATATAATTTTATGAAGTATGATGTAGTAAATATTGAACTGGTAGTTAAATAACAATAGAGATAAGTTATACAACTATAATGTTTTATGTGGAATTAAGAAAATATAAAATACTTAAAATTGGTATTTTTTTTTTAATTCTAGTTTATTGAAAGACATTCAGGAGATGGTTGTGATAAAGAACTAGCAGCTCGAATGATAAAATTTTGTGAAGAACAAACTGCCAAACGAGATGATGGTCATGCCAACCTGAAAGAATTAATGATTAGTTCTCTCATGAGTGAACATTTGTTAAAAGTCCGAAAAGACCTTCAAATTCCAGATAATATGGTTAAAAATTTACTACCACTTTCTGGAACTTTACATGACAGTTTACCTCATGGTTCAAGTGGTTTATTACCAATACCTGGTGAACTTAACACACAAATTGACTTAAAAGGTTTAAATTGCATTGATGCAGATCTTATTGAAAATTTAGTTAGTGAGTCAATTACTCTTGAAGATATATCTAATTGTAAGCATTATTATTAATATTCATATAATTTATTATGATTATATATTTAATAATATGTTAAATAATTTTAGTACCAAACATAGATGAACGTCTTCAAAAAGAAATTCAAAAACACCGGTGTAATATTAATTCTTCAGAATCTGGATTAAATAGTACTTTTTCTTCTCAATCATTCAAAGTATATTATTTAATTTTTTTTATTTAATTTTATTTTACATGTATACATTATAAATATATTTGTTTTAGAATTACGTTCAAAATCAAACATCTATTGATTTTAGAATTAAAAATTTATCGTCAATGGATATAGCTAATTTTGCAGGAGCTGTGTCACAACTTAATTTGGGTGAGAAATTTTGTGTATAAAATAGTATATAAATTTACATTATGTGTCCAAACCTTAATATGTTTTTCTATTATTTTAAATGTGATAGACAATAGTATTGTTATGAATGTAGTATATACATTTTATTAAAAAAATTATATGTAAATTAGTATGTTTTTAAACCCTTGTACATTCATACCTCTAATATGAATTTAATTTAGTATAATTTTAATAATTGAAAAACTAAAAAAAAAAAAAGTTGCACAATTTTGAAATATTTATAACAGTAATTTTTTTGAGGAAAATAAGGAAATTTGTTATAATAAATGAATCATTCCAATTTACTGGTATAATTTACCAATTTAATTGATATAATAATGTTATAATTATTATAAACCTCATGTTTTAGATGAAACAACATCACCACAGCAACCAACTACTGCTCCAGTATCTACATTGAATAACAGTATGCCTACACAAGTGGCTGCTGCAACCCAAACACCATCAGAGTCTGTGATATCAAATAAACGTTCTGCCACAACTACATCTACAACGGCTGCAATGACACCCACTACTAATAAAGGTAAAAAGGCGCGCTATCAAGTTCGTCCCCAGCCACCAAGTTCAGCCCCCCAATCTGGATTGAATAACACCCCAGCATCCACTGTTGCCCAATCGGATGTCACTAGCTCCAGTAAGAACACTAGAATTTTGTTTTTTGTTTATAATTCGATATTGGGTATTATATTAATTGGATAATGTTGTTAAAAGAAGTAGAATCTATATTTATAGTAATAATTTTTTTCTCCTTTTCCAGGATTCTCCATTATTACTGGAGAATCATATGGTAGTGATGCTGACATATCATATGGCATCAATGTCGATTCACAAACTGAAAGCAATCATGATACAGCCCTAACAGTTGCCTGTGCTGGTGGACATGAAGAATTAGTTAAACTTTTGTTAGGCCGAGGTGCAAATATTGAACATAGAGACAAAAAAGGATTTACACCATTGATATTAGCTGCTACGGGGGGTTTCGATAAAATTGTTGAAATCCTCTTGAATAATGGAGCTAATATGGAAGCACAGTCTGAACGAACCAAAGATACACCTTTATCTTTAGCATGTTCTGGGGGGCGTTATGAAGTATGAGAAAACATTTTTAAAAAATTATATTTTTATGTAAAATATTATTGTATGTTTTTACATTTGTTTAGGTCTGTGAACTATTGCTTCAAAGAGGCGCAAACAAAGAGCATAGAAATGTTTCAGATTATACCCCTTTAAGTTTAGCTGCATCTGGTGGTTATGTTAATATCATAAAATTACTTTTGAGTAATGGAGCCGAAATCAATTCTCGAACAGGTTCCAAATTGGGAATTTCTCCTCTGATGTTGGCTGCTATGAATGGCCATACAGGTTTGTAAATATAAAATTTTTATTTTTAAAGCCTTTGACCACCTTGTAATATTAAAAAACCTCTTCTTTATTCTCAGCTATCTCCTTCTAATCCCGGTCTCCATCATTTTCTCCTGTAACATTCCGGAGATCTTTTCGGAAGTCATCCTCCCAACGTAACCTTGGTCTACCCCATTTTCTTGGATCACTCTTTGTATCATAAAATTTTGTTTTTTGTATGCATGGCCTGCCCATTCTAACTTTCTCCGCTTAATCTCGTTCACAATATTTGATCTTTTGAATATATCCATCAGTTCTTGGTTGTGTCTTCCTCCATATGTCATATAAAGGTCCATATATTCTTTGTAGCACCTTCCTCAAAAATGTTTAACCTATCTTCCTCTGTTTTCTTTAATGGCCAACATTGTGATCCATACATGATTATTTGTCATATGATTGTCATGTACAACTGAATTTTTACCTCTTGTGAGTACCCTAGAGCTCAGTAGCTACCTAGAGCATAGAAACATTTTTTCCCCTTTTAATTCTTTGTTGAATTTCTATTTGACACTCATTAGTGACTATTGTGCTCAAGAATTTGAACTGTTCTACTCTTTTGATTATGTACTGACCCTCGGTTATTGGGGTGTTACTTAATTTCCTATTAACTTTCATATGTTGTATTTTCTCCATGTTCAAAAGTAATCTGACTTTTTTGCTGATTCTATTAGTCTGCCACATGTCTACCAGTTTATGTTTCTCTTCCTCTAACAGAACTATGACGTCCGTATATGCGAGTACACTGAAAGAAGTTTTATTCATTACTTACTATTCCTTCATCTATTCCTAGGATCACTTTCTCTAATACTAAATTAAAAAGAATTGAGGACAAAGCATCACATTGCCTAAGTTCAGTTCTTACTCCACCATCCTCGATGTTGCTTTTCCAAATTTAACTTTTGCATGTTTTATACTTCCTTAAATTAGATTTATTATATTTCTTGGCAATTAAAAATGTTTTAATATCTCAATTATGCTAATTCTATCTATAATATTGTACGCTTTTTGAAAATCTACAGAAATTACATGGCGTTCCTTATTGTATTCTCAACTCTTCTGAAATGTCTGATTACAAACATTTGGTCAGTGGTTGACCTGTTTTGTCTGAATCCGCATTGATAGTCCCCAAAACTTCTGCTAGTGGTTTGATTCAATCTAGAATACAATATGATAATATCTTATAAGTTGTATCTAGTAACACTATCCCTTTATAATTATTGCAAACTTGTTTGTCATCTTTTTTATGATACGGGTATGTATATGCCATCCCCAGTCCTCTGATAAAATTCCTTTTTCCGTATTTCTTTTATTAATACGTAAATACTCTACCATCTGCATATTTTAATATTTCCCCTTGAAAACCGTGTTCATCTGGTGACTTGTGGTTTCTGAGTCTTTTAATTTGTTGTTCAATTTCCTCCTTTGTAGTGCTGATCATTATAGGTTCACTGTATCCATATACAAATTATTTACCGATTCTTCACAATTAAGTAGAAAAGGTTCTTGTATTCTGTATCCGCCTCTAAAACTATTCACTTTATAGTATAACTGTCGCGTTTTATGTGATCTATAATCTTGTTATGCTTTTTTTTATTATATTTTGAACATCTATTTTCTCATATTATAATGTTATGTGCTTCTTTTCTTCTAACTCTAAAGATTATTTCTTTTTAAAAATTGTCAGTATTATTATTACGGTGCACTGGGCGATGGGGACACCACTTTCCCTACGTCAAAAAATGTAAAATACTATTTTATATTTTATGTTTATAGTTTATATCAAATGCTCTAATATTAAATCATATGTTTTAGCTGCTGTCAAATTATTATTAGATATGGGAAGTGATATAAATGCTCAGATTGAAACAAACCGTAATACTGCTCTTACATTAGCCTGTTTCCAAGGTAGACATGAAGTGGTTTCATTACTATTAGATAGAAAAGCTAATGTTGAACACCGAGCTAAAGTATATATACATATTTATTTCATTTCTTGTACATTTAAATAAATAAATAAATAATTTTTTATTTTTAGACTGGGTTAACACCTTTGATGGAGGCTGCTAGTGGTGGTTATGTTGAAGTGGGTAGAGTATTAATTGATAAAGGAGCTGATGTTAATGCCAATCCTGTTCCATCTTCTCGTGATACTGCGCTTACAATTGCTGCCGACAAAGGACATGTACGATTCGTAGAGCTACTATTAGAAAAGTATGTACTTGTATTTAATTAATTTTATAAATTTGAATAATCATTTAATCACAATTGTTACAGACTTGCATTTGTAGAAGTTAAAAATAAAAAAGGAAATTCTCCTTTGTGGCTAGCTGCTAATGGTGGTCATTTAGGCGTTATTGAATTACTTCATAAAGTTAAAGCCAATATAGATTCCCAAGATAATAGAAAAGTTACCTGTTTAATGGCTGCATTTCGTAAAGGTCATGTTAAAGTGGTAAGGTGGATGGTAAATCATGTATCTCAGTTTCCTAGTGATCAAGAAATGACAAGATTTCTTGCTACACTAAGTGATAAAGTATGTTATAATTAAAAACTATTTATTTTAATTTTATGATGTATTTTAAATTACATTAAATTTTGTATTACAGGAATCTATTGATAAGTGCCATGATTGTATGCTCGCTATTCGTATATCAAAAGACCAGCAAGCAGCTAGAGCTAACAAAAATGCTACTATATTACTTGAAGAACTTGATATGGAAAAAACTAAAGAAGAATTAAAAAAAGCTTCTGCTGCTCGCCGAAAAATGAAAAAGAAAAAGAAAAAACAAGCCAAAAGTGGTAAAAAAGTTGAAGAATATGAAGAAAAGAATGATGATCAAGAAAACGAAGAAGAAGAAGAGGAAGAGGAAGAAGATGAAGATGAAGAAGTTCCTGTTAAAGGTATACTGAGTATTAATTTTCATAAAATTATAATAATATTTTTAAAAAAATTTAATGTTTTTTTTTAATTTATGTATAGTATTAGTTGAGATGAAAAAAAAAGTTGATTTTAAGAAAAAAGGCAAAGTTACTGTATTAAGTAGTGTGGTATTGGCTGATGTAGAAGAGGGTGATAGTGGTATTGATGCCAACAGTCAAGGAAGTTGTAGTAGTACAGATGCTAAAAATGCTGCTGCTGCTCGAGCAATAGCCCAATCTCAAAATTTAACTCCCAGTAAAAAAGATAAAAAGAAAAAAGGAAAAGAAATCGCTGTAGAAGTCAAAACATCATCAACAAATGCTAAACTAAATACTAATTCAGCTGCTACTCAAACAAATGCAGCTAAAGTGAATTCTCAAACTAAATCAAATAAGGTTAATATTAACTAATGTGTGTACAGAATTCATTAATATTAATTGGTTTTTTTTTCTTTTTAGGAAAAGAAAAATCAAATCATTTCTACTCAAAGTAAAGTTTCTACTAGTACACCTACCAAGAATGAGACAGTATCTCAAATAGCATCTAAGAACGTACAACCAAAAACAAAAGTTCAACAGTCAAATAGTAATCTTAACAATACTTCCCGTAAAGAATCTATAAAAACTACTACCAATTACAAAGGAAACAATAAAGTTGTCAATAATATGGTATTTGAATCGACACAAAATCCAGCTGCCCGTGAAGATTTTGAAGCTACAGGAAGTGAAAACTTTCTAGTTAAGCATAAAAAACAACAACAGTAAGATAATAACAATCAATAAACATTTATATTCTTTGTTATTTTACACATTTGGTTAATTTTAGAGCTGAAGATTATATTCACGTTAGTGCCAAAACTTCTAGTGTTAGTCCAGTGAAGCAAACCCGTGGACGTGAAGAAGGATGGAAAGAAGTTGTTCGAACTCGGTATCTTTCCTCACCTTACAGAAGTAAGAAAGTATCTGTGCCATTAAATGCAATTAGTCGTGTTATCGGTCGTGGTGGAAGTAATATAAATGCCATAAGAGCTTCAACTGGAGCATTAATTGAAGTGGATAATCAAAGTAAAGGACAAGGAGAAAGAATAATTACTATAAAGTTAGTGAATCATGTATTTTAATTGTGTTAAAATACATGTCTATAATATAGTCTATAATATTGACATTTATTAATCAATATATTTATGAATAGAGGGTCTACAGATGTCACAAAACAAGCTCACGATTTAATTGCTATGCTCATAAAAGATCCTGAAGTGAATATTATGAGTGTTATAGCGAAAAATCCAAAAGTCACAAGTGCTTGGGATAAATCTGTGGTAATTGAATTAATTTATACATTATTTACAATTTATTTTGAATTGTTTACCAAATAAATATAATTGTTTACTAAATAATTTTCTTCATAGAATAACGCTAAAGCGAAAACTGCAGCAGCATTACCACAAAAACCTGCTGTTAGTCAATCAATTACAGTTGCTGCTTCTAAGCTAACTTCTGTACCACGTAAGTTAATTAGTAAAAAGAAATAATGTATTATTTATTAATGAACAATGAATATTTATTTTTTTTAGCAGTAGTTGCTTCCATGACTATTAAGCCTACAATCACAGTTAATGGACCCCGACCTACTGTTGCTGCTGTGGCTGCGGGTAATACAAATTATATAAATTATTTAAATTTATTAATTTTTTTTGAAAGTAAGTATACGTTTTTTGACAGTATTATAATTTATAATATTGATTTATTAAAATATTTCAAATTTACTATTCACATTCATTTTTTAAAATTATTGTTATCATTGAGAATTATGAATTTTAGAATTAATTATTTTTTTGTAGGTGAAAAAAAGATAACAAGTACTGTCAAACCAACAATGTCTTATACCAATGCCATAATATCTTCAGATTTTGTATCTAAATCTACTCAACAACCTCCACCATCTGCACCATCAAAAGTTGTACAATCTGTTTCTGTAACTCCGGCGTCTACTACCGTTACTGTTACTATATCTGCAACACCTACCACAACATCAAGTGTATCAGCTACTGCATTATCTGTGATGACAAAATCTACCAATGTTTTACCTCTTGCTCAGCCTAAACTTCATCAAGAACCATCAGTATCACATCATCCAGTTGCTATTGTGTCGCCAATGGTGAGCAGTGCTCCACCACCACCTCAACCTCAAATCAAACCTCAAGTCGTGGATGCTTCAGAGTATTCATTATTCGATTCATTTTCCAAAGTATATTTACAATATAATTTTATATTGTTATTATGTATTAAATATTAATTTATATTAATATGGATTTTAGATATCTGTTCAAACAATGTGGGGAAGAGATGGAGAGTGTGGAGGACAAAAACCAGTTGTTACATTTACAGGAGGTAATCATGTGCCAGTTGTAAAGCCTTCAATTGGTACAATTGGGCAAACTAAAAAATATCTTGAAACTGAACCACCAGTGGCTGATGCATCAAAAGCACCAGGATATCGAGGAGCTGGCTTATCATCACCAATTTCTTCTAAAACTGGAGGTGGAAATACTGGAAGTGCTAGTGGTAGTCGTACTACAACACCTCCTATGTGTTCTCCTGTATCACAGTATAACAGTAATGCAAACACAAACATTCAACCTATTGTTCAGCAACCTCAACCAGAACCTTACCATTCACAATCTCAACATCCATATATTGCTGAACAGACGCATCAGTCAACACAAATAAATGTTGAACGTTCGAGATTAAATCCCCGAGCCCCTGATTTTGCTACTATTAAATCTAACCAAAATATGGTTCAACCTCAACAAGTCTATAATAATCAAGTACCACAAAATTATCTTCAACCTCCTATGGTGCCAAATGTTATACCATTTCAACAAAAGTATCAACAACAATTACCTAATTTAAGAGTAGCGGCAAATAATCCCAGTCGTTGGACTCATTTTATTAATCAGCCTCCTCCGCCATTTGGTCGACCTACTTTACATTCAGTTAATGGCAATGGAGAAATGTTTACAGGACTGGAAGCTACTGCTAGTCCACCAACGATGTCACCTAATCTTGATGAACGAAAAGCACCTCCTAAGCCAATTGGTACAGAACGAGCATGGAAGCAAAATAATGTAGGAGATAGTCCTCACCAACAACATGGAAATTGGCCAGACATGAAAATGCCATGGACTCATCATGATCTTTTCCGTACACCTCCTCCACCACCTGTTAATTTTCCACTTGGTCCAAGACCAATGCTAGACGATCATAATTTATTTGATACCTACCAGGTAAATATTGATTTATTACATATTATAGTTTATTAAAATTAAATACTTTTTGTATAGTCTAATGAACATTTAACGGGTGCTAACATGGGCCACCATGCTGCCATGATGCAAACCATGCCATTGTTCGCTACTAATGGTCACTTGGAACAACAAGCTCATCACCTTTTAGCATCAAATCATCATGCACCTGGACAAATTACATTTGACCAGAAATTAGAATGGGACCAATCTAGAAATCAACAACAACAAGCCCAACAACAGTCTCAACAGCAACCTTCAATGAATACACCATTTCCCTTCATTTTTTAATCACAGCGTAAGTAAATATTACTTTTTTTACTTATACTATAGTGAAAATTGATTAGAATCAACAATCAGGCCCGGCTTGAGCGTTCTTATGACATTTGAGACCGTAGATATTTTTTTAATAATTTTTAATTTTGAGAAACTTCTTTCCACTGTGGTCAACGTCACATTATTCATTACATTGTTGCTATATCACATATGTTTATATTATTTATTATGTTATACTGTTGGATAGACACTTCGCCTCAATGATCTTTATCTTCATAAAATTTACAATATTTATGCACTAGTGATTAGTTACTGAAATATAAAATCAAAGAGCATATTATATAAGTTCAATGCGTCATTTGATATAAATATTATAGTAAAATAATTTTTAGATTCACATTTTTTGTTACACAATATAATATGAAATAATTTTTTATAAAAATCATGTTTAAAACCAAATCTTAAAATGCCGCCTAGGCATGTGCCTATGTTGTCAAGGGGTGAAATTTGCATAACGTATAAAATTTAAATGTAAAATTATCAGATCAAATAGAAGTACAACATTTAACATTAAACAAGTTCCAATTAATATAAAAACTTAGTTACAGAAGTATTTTAAGTTACAAAAAAAAAAATTATATACTAAATATAATAAAAATTAATTATAATATTATTATATTGTATAATATGTTATATATTTTGGGACACTTGAAAGTTAAAATTGTAGAAAAGCCAATGAGTAATTAGGAAGAAAATAATGTTGAAAACTACATAATGTTTAATGAAAAATGATTAAATAATCAAAATAAATGTAATATTAAGTGTAAAAAAAAAATATTTAATATAGATTTAAAAAAAAAATATAATTCTTTTAAAATGTTCATGTTTTATTATTTGTTTTGTTTACAGGATGCAAAATAAATACTGCCTAAGTAGCGGAAACCCAGATATATAATTTTTGTTTCTTTAATTAAAAGTCCATCTAGGTCTCTGGTTTTAAGAAAAAAGAAAGCAAACAATATTAAACATAACAAAATTATTTTGTATGGTTTCATTATTGGAACAAAAATGTCTTTTTTTTTCATGTTATTTTATACATTCAAAATATATATTACAAATACTTCATAATTTTTTTTTTTTTTATTATTATTATTATTTTTTTTTTTTTTTTTTAGCGATACGTTATTACACTTTTACTACTACTATGGCTTAGGGTTTCTTTAATATCTATTCTGTTAAAGAAATTGTTACAATATTATTATAGTACTGCAGAATTTTGAAATGTAAGGATGAAAAAAATATAATTAATTTATATATTATTGAATTATGTGTTTTTAATTGTTCATATTTATAATTGAAATATATTATTATTATTTTATAGAGCCTATAAAAAAAAACCAAATTACATTTTTTATTTATTGTATAAATAAATTACTCGGATACCTATACTATTTGATATTCAATTATGTGGATAAATAATTTATATATATATATATATATATATATATATATATATATTATTTGTCATTAAACATGTACAGATGTTTTCCTTTTTCATCATCAGCCCTAGAACAACATTTCCCATCACATTTTAGACATCATTGGACACTAATAGCAATTTATATTTAACCATGACACACGCTTGACACTGACTAATATTTATTTTTCCATTTATATTACGTTTTGTTATTAAATACCAAATTAATTTTTTATCGCAGTGAATAACTCTAGTGCGAACAACTTAAAATGGTGTATAGATTCATGTTAGGAAAACTCGAGTAAAATCATATTTTAATTTATTTTACAAATATTGAATTTCATTTGTACGGAAAAACAGTTACATTATACAAATCTAGTGAGAAATTTCAGCCCGTTTCTCATTTATCATAGGTACATAAGTTATATCGTCTATACGAAAAACAAGTATTTAAATATATATATATTATTGAACTTGATAAACGGCATGTGATGTATTCGATTCGCTCATTGTTGGTCGCGCGCGTAATCCGTTTCATCTGTTCCACCGCGTATATAAGCATATCATATTTACAGTTATGTATCTACGCGTATAATTATAATTTTACTCGAGTTACTTATTTTGCGCGTCTCGTTTACACGTTCGTATGCGGTTCTTTAGAGATGTCTCCCGTGTAAATGCAAAGCCCTTTTTATGTGTTTAAATAACCGTAATTGCGCACCAGACGTATGAACGCGCGTGATGGTCAAGACGATCGCGGTGATGGTGGTACTGATGAATTATGTGAAACGTTAACAAGAGACAATATTTCGACGACAGGGAATGAATGTAAATTCGAAGATCCGTTTGTATGCGGTGGTAACACTGATTTTTGTACACCGTACAATGCGATGGCGAAAACGATTATGGGGGGGGGGAGACTACACTGACGAATCGCCGCCGTGCGAAACTAATATACATTTTATCGCTCGTTTTTTTTTGTTTAAAATCGTGGTTTCTACGATATCGTCTACAATATATTGAATATATTTTTTATAAATAAAGCGTTTACAAAATGCCGATTCGTTTTTTTTATCCTATCCTTAGGATAAAAACTATGTAGATTTATCAAGTATCAATGCATTGGTAGGGTTGTCAACTGTCACCGACATTGAGCTCTCTGTCCCGACAAAAGACCAAAATGTCCCGATTGAAACTGTGCATTGCAAATTTCGCTTTATTGCATACACATATGCGTGACATGATGGAAAACAAAAAAAAAATTTTGTTTTTCAACCTGTTACGTGTTCTTGTACGACTAATCGCATGCGATTAAAATCCAATTTAATCGGTCATATCGATAATATAATAATAATAATAATCGTCAGGTATCGCTTGTTTACATCGGACACGTTCGTTCGTTCGTTTTCAGATTGGGCCGTACAGCGATTATCGGATTCATGATATTTACAAATTATGTAGGACACGGGCTGATGAACGAAATCGTCTGCTCCCAGAGACTATGGAGTCGATTTTACAGTGTCAAGTTAATTATAATACGACTTGCGCAGAGTTCTACAAATAAGTTAAAGGGGAAAAAGAACTGTTGAAAAAAGCAAAATCTTCTGAAAAGTATGGCCATCCAAGTACTTCTGCAATAAATTAAAAATATTTTTTTTTTTTTATGTAACCTTAAATAAATATACAAATAATTTTTCTAAAATGAAGAACTCTAATTTTTCTTTCAAAATTGAGCATTTTTATACACTCCATCCTAAAATTTCTATAACGTCCCGACAAGACCCTAGCCAAATGTGGCAACCCTATGCATTGGCAGAAATCGGGGGGGGGGAGGGCTCGGTGCCCACAACAATTAATTATAGTAAACGTAGCCCCCCCCTATTATACTTCATAAATAAAATGATTAAATTTTAAAAATGTTTAAATAAATTATTGGTATAATATCTTATTTTATGAGAAAAAGCAATTAAACATTTGTATTTGTACTCAAAATAATAATATATAAATGTGTTTCATAAAGTGAGTAAGTGATAAACAATATTATTTATGTGTATTGTGTGAATTAATCAATATATTTTAAATTATAATTAATTCGATAATGGCTAAAAGAGTGTTTAAAAAAAAAAACAAAAATTAGTTGTTACTGATTCCTCATCAACAACAAACACTAGAATCTGAAAATGGACAATTAAATATTGTTATAGTAATTAATATTTGAACTGTACAAATAAAATATTGAAAATACTGTAGATGAAAACAATGACGTTTTTGACATAGAACTTTAATAACATACCCTGTGCGACCAATTTTAATACTGAGTACAAATGTAAGGTAAACAGAGTCTAAGTAATTATGTTATATTTAAATTATTTATATATTGCACTATTGCAGTCACATCTGTGTAAGACAAGCGAACAAACGTGTAAACGAGTATAGAACAGGAAAAAACGAATCCTTGAGTTCATTTCATTGAAACACGCGAAATACTATTAATAATAATAATAATAACAATAATAATAATAATAAAAGCAATAAAACCTGAAATGAAAGTAGTCATCAGATGGTGAAACGACACAACAACGAGGGGCTGAGCCACATGGAAAAACACGTATAAATAACGGACCGCTCAGTTGTGGCACAGCGGACGAGTCGTTTTTCAGTTCTGATCGCGGCAAACGCATAGTTTATTTTATAAAGGTATTCGCCTTTGCCTTGTGTGTGAGGGGGTATTTTAGGAGTAGCCACTAGTTAGTGCGCGTCTAAAAATGGCTGTTTACGCTAATGGATAAAACAAAAATGTTAAGTCCAATCGATTCTACTAGTTTCGAATATTTCTACATTTGAAAATTTTCCACGTAGTACATTTTCTATTTTGTATAATTATTTCGCACGCCGTCGTTTTAACAAAATCTTATATAAACCGTTAAATTTTTTTCTCGTATATCGTTTTTTGAATAATAACAACCAAACAACGGATTTCATACGTTGTTTTATATATTTATGACAATGTCATAAACACATTCGTATACGCGTTCAGGTATTTTTCTCGCAACGCGTGTTTTAATACACCTATACACCGTTGATTAAATATTTAATCAACGCCTATATTTAGATATTGTATTGTAGGGGTGTTCAAATACCGATGTAAAAATAATGTTTAATGATTGTTTACCTGACAATAAACGTTTTTTGTCCTTTATTGTTTTTCCCATACAAATGAACTACGGATTCGTTGCTAATTTCCATACTAAACGTTTCAAATATTATTTTCATTTTGGTTGGTAAAATATTAATTTCGGTTAAATTATAAATAGAAATTAATTTTGTTGCGTCGCGTGATTTCGTATATAATAGTCTGTCCAATTTTGGTGCGTATGGATTGAAACAATTGAGAGACTAAATACAAATCATGTTCTTTGTGTTAGTCCGCTACAGCGCGCAATCGCATCGCGCCCTGCAGGTGTATTAAGTAATATTATATTATATATACGTATACACGCATATTCGTGTAACGGTAATTAATCTAAAATTTTGTACCTGACTAAATTATATTAATTATAATACACTTCTTTTTTTTTCTTAAAATTTTTTTAATATACAAGTATAAAATATTTTATTTTTTATTAAACTGAACGTGTATTTGCACCTATAACGGAAATGCATGCAAAGAGCGATGCGTAATGGTATTTTGTAGATATGTACTTTCGATTTTCCACAACTGATTGATATCGAAAACGACCTATATTTGTATTATTTATGTGATTGACAAACACCGCCATTATATGTGTGTGTGTATATATACTCGTATATATATATATTATTATATGCGTACGTTTGAAAAAAAAAAATAAAAATCATTACAGTGGCGGCTGTCAATATTTGATGTTTTTTTCCACCTACGAGCTATGCATAGGATAAAGCGCCGTATAAACAGTATGTGCCATAAATATTGCCAGGCGAAAATAGTCAGTATATAAAAATATATGTGTATAGGAACCACATGCGCGGAACTTTAATATGTAAAAAGGAAAATTATAACAATTTTTTATATTATTTGTCGCAATATAAACGAATAACATTTATTAGGAACCGAATACATTATAATACGATTACAATAATTATGTTACGAATATAATAATTAATAATTTAATGTCTACGATGTAGTAATAGATAGGTGGGTAACCTTTAGTTAGAAGTGAACCACTTCTTTTTGTTGAACTTGGGCGCCATTGACGTATGGTAAAAAAATCGTACAGTCAAAACTTTAATACAGTCCAGAGTTACGTATTTGGTGAAAATTTCAGGCTTTTATGTTTTTTTATTAGTTTTAAAATTACGAAAAGCGACAATCGATTTTGACGAAATTGCGCTTTTATGTAATTTTTCGGTAATTTTTTTTAACACTTAAAAAAGTATTGAAAAAATTCGAAAAATGATCTGTCTAAAGTACCAATTAGATGCAATTCGTTACCAAAAAAAAAAAAAAAAATGGTGCTACCCGTACAAATCGAAGCATTCCTCCTGGTAGAATTTAACTTTTAATATTATTTATAAAAATGAAATATTATACAAGTAAGTTTAATCGTTGCCTACGTTGTATTCATTTGTTCACAATGTGTATAGGGTCAATAATTACATCTCTATAAAATATATTAAGAAGAGCTATATAGTCCGGTAAGGCGCACTTGACCAATGGTGTTTCGCAGTGGCGCCGAGTTCAGTAAAAAGAGGTAGTTCAGTTTTAACTAAGACCCACCCACCTTAACAAAACTCTACATCGTAGATATTTTTCTTAGATTCACTTTTTTAAAAATAATATTTAATAAATAGGTACAATATGTATATGATACTTACTGGAAAAAGTTAAATGCATAAACTTTTTATTTATAATCTATTCATGAATAAGAACTTTTTAAATTACAAAATACAATATATATTTACATTAAATTTATTTTTCATATATTATTTAAGGTAATATTTGTAATAATATTTATATTTTATACAATATATGATAATATATATTAGGTAGTATAAATAAAATAGTTTCTTAAAGAAATAAAATAAAAGATCAAACATATTTAGGTTAGATGTTTTGCCAAAACTGATGTAGTACTGGCAAATTCATCAATAACTTGATCATGGTCAATATTAATATCTGACTCGCAGGAAATAATCATCAATTGCTCCAAACGTTCCTGTGAAATCGTTGTTCTTAAGCGATTTTTTACAATTTTTAATTTTGAGAACGTTCGCTCTGGAGTCGTGCTAGAAATTGGTATTGTACACGCAATTTGGAGAGCCATATATAGATTCGGAAGAACGCTCTGTAATCCGGAATTATGGCATACCTGTAGATTAAATTAATTTTAGTTTTATATAAATATTACTTTTAGCTCCTTTAAGTCTGTTTAGCAATGGTTTTTAATAAGTATGTTTAGATAGGACATTTAAATACAATAAATAAATTAATTAGAAATTACCTTAAATATATGAAGAAGTGTTCCCAAATTTTGACAATTTTTTTCTTTTAGACCCACAGTATCTTTATTTACATTTTCTTCATCACTGTCTTTAAAATCTTGAGAGCTATCTTCATCTTCATTAGTTTCAGAATTATGATGTATATGTTGAGAACCTAGCATAGCGGATTCAAAGTGTGAAAATAATTTTGAAAACTGTATATATTCTTTTATTAAATCTTCTCGGATAATAAACTTTTCGTATATATTACAAAAGTCATTAAATGCATCATCTGGTAATGAATTAATATTGGATTGTGTTTTTTTTTTAATATAGTAACAGAAAATAATGAAATATCAATTAATAATCTTTGAGATTTTAAATGAAAACATTCTTCTATACAGGTGATAGCTGAATCTACTGCCACAAGATATGTTTGGATTTTAAATTGATATTTTGGATCCATAAACGTATGGTCTTCAGCTATTTCTCCTGGCATTAATTTTTTCTTTCTACTACGCTGAATTGACAATGGGGTAAATATAAACTCTGCTTTGTGCATAAAGGTATTTGTTTCATTACACAAATCTTTAAAAGAATTATCTGATCGCAGCATTTTGATTTCGCTTGTAATTGATTGAAGACTGTTTATTGCCCCTAATAAATCAATATTTGGATTTAGAAATATTTTTGTCACCGGGTCTAAAATATTAAAATAATTTTTTATAACAAATGGCTGTTAAAACAAATCTTTCGGACAAAAAGAAATCTAATAAACCGGCAGCTTTTGATTTAGCTTTGAAATCAGAAATTTCATTTTTTTTTATATAATCCAACGTATCATTAACTATGTCGTATGTTAATAACACTGTGTTTAAGGCTGATGAGTATGATGACCATCGAGTGGTTTCTACTCGTTTAAGCCGAAGTACTCTACTTTTAGGATTCTTTTCTTTTTGCATATTTTCAAATTTCGCTATGCGTTTTTTGCTAGTTGAAACTAGTGTGTACAATTGCTCTAAATTTCCAAATGTATCAACTGCATTAGTAGAACAGCTCGACATTTGAACAACAACCAAACTCAGTCGATGTGCATAGCACCAAGTATAAATTGCTGTTGGATTTATTTCCCTAATTAAAGCTTGTAATCCCTCGAAAAATTATTTCTTAAGTTAGCTCAGAATATTGAAAAAAATTGGGCAGGGGTTCCCCGGCGCCCGCAGGCAATACTATTTTACATAAGCTATAAATAATTTAAAAATTACGAAATTAGTGTGTGTTAAACATTAAAAGTAATTCCCTAATACGTGTATATGTGTGTGTGTTGTGTTGATGCGAGTTTACTTATATTTGAAAAATAATATGGAAATGTTTAGAAAAATAATTTCTATAGTTAGCGTGGAATATTAAAAGAAATTGAGTAGGGGTTCCCCGGCGCCCGTTGGCCGTACTATTTTACAAACCCTAAAAATAATTTAAAAATTAAGAAAATGACCGAAAATGTTCGTTATTTAATTTGTTTAGGGGGATATTCGCCGCTACAAGTGCGGAACATAGATCAGCATTAAAATCAGACTTACAAAATTGTTGAATGAATGGCTGAACTGCATTATGTTTTGCAGCTTCAAGTTTTTTCAATGCTTCTTTGTGTTTTTCTTTGCCAATATATTGTTGAACGTTATATTTTTTATCCGAATTTATTTTGACTTCATACAATTTACAAAATATAATATTTCCGTCAGTCATAAGCACATGTTCACCGAATTCTCTTACGATTTTTTTTAATTTTAAATTTTCATTTTTAACTTTTGGCATTTTGATGATTATAGAGAAATTATTTAGAACACTATACGTCTATACCTCACTGATTGCCGATTGATATTTACAGGTCAACTAAAGTATTAGAACGTGCTATAAAAATACGCAGGTATAATTCAGATAATTTTCCCTTTCCTTGAGTTGTAAATACAACTATAGATAATTGTAGATAAAACTATTTCGGCACAATAACCAGTTATTTTATCAGTCATACATTAATTACTGGTTTTTTCATTGGTTTTATTATTTCTGATTATAATAATAAAGTCCAAGTATAATATACATAGAAATAAGTTAAATTTTCAAGAAAAATATGTAAAAATCAAGAAAAAAGAACCAAATAGGGGAAAAAGCAATAAAAAGTAGGTTTTGTGGAAAAAAGCAAAAAAAAAGCAAAACAAAGTTTACTTTATTAAAATCGGAACGATTCAAAACGTATTTATGTATAAGATTTATCTTTCTATGACACTCCCCTCAAAAGAAGCATTTGCTACAAAATCCGAGCCCTATTGATTACTTTTACTTAAATTATTTTTATGTCAGTATTTTATTATTAGACAATATTTTGTTTACTTTTACATATAATATTTTTGTTTACATTTTCAGTCATAAATAATTGAAATACAACATTTTGATCTACAATAAACAAACACTTTCAAACTATGAGTTAGGGTTATATCAATATATTTAAAAAATTGAGCAAGGGTTCCCCTGTGCCCGCGGGCAACTTTGTTCTACAAAAGCTAAATATATTTTAAAAATTACAAAAATGATGTGTGATAAACAGAAATAATTCGATAAAATGTGTATATGTGTGTGTGTGTGTTGTGTTGTTGCGAATTGACTTTTAGTTGAAAAATAATATTGGAATTTTAAGAAAAATAATTTCTTTAGTTAGCTCAATATATTTAAAAAATTAGGCAGGGGATCCCCGGCGCCCGTAGCCAATTCTATTTTACAAATGCTAAAAATATTTTAAAAATTTCAAAAATGATTTTTGTTAAAAAGTAGTATTTATGGAAAAATATATCCATGTGTGTATGTGTGTTGTGTTCTTTTGAATTTACTTTCATTTGCAAAATAATATGGGATTTTTAAGAAAAATAATTTATTTAGTTAGCTCAATATATTTAAAAAAATTGGGCAGGAGATCCCCAGACCCACAGGCAAATTTGATTTACAAAAGCTAAAAATATTTTAAAAATTACAAAAATGATGTGTGTTTAAAAGAGTAGAATTTCTATTCGATTAAATATCTCTATATGTGTGTGTGTTGTGTTCATGCGAATTTACTTTTAGTTGAAAAATAATCTTGGAATTTCAAGAAGAATTTCTTTAGTTAGCTTAGTATATATAAAAAATAAGGCAGGGGTTCTCCGGCGCCCGTGGGCAAATATGTTTCACAAATCTAAAAAAAATTTTAAATATTACAAAAACGATGAGTGTTTAACAGAAATAATTCGATAAAATGTGTGTGTGTGTGTGTTGAATTGTTGGGAATTTACTTACATTTGCAAAATAATTTGGGAATTGGGCAGGATTGTGACGTCACACTAAACACCTCTTTAATAATTAATAAATAATTTAAAATTTCTTATCAAACACGTTAAAAGTATTAAGCACTACTGGTAGATGTCGCTAATGTTGCTTAGAATAAAATTCCGGATTTCCACGGTCCGAGACTTTACGTTTTTGAACATTTACGAATTCCGTAATAATACAGTTCAACAGATAACATTTTCCGCAATAATTCTACGACCAGCGTATTTTATTTTTCCATAGATATACGGTCCATAATAATACAGTCCGAATATATACGTTACGCGAAACCCTACGGTCCGTTTAATTACTTTCCGACATTTTACACGCGTCCTTTTCGATATAGTTACATATTTATACGTACATATATATATATATATATATATATAACCACATACAAACTAATAATTTTGCGACAGAATCGAGTTAAAATTATTTTTTCTCTCGGTATACCCTAAACGGATCGAACGTGGTCATATAAAATAATAATAATAATAATACTTGGTTTACATAATAATATATAACACTACGCTTTATACAAAATACAAAATATTTAATATGCATAAAATAATTTTATAATACAAACGCTGTTTAATTAAACAATAACAATATTAATTTGGAATACACACGAGACTCGTATAAGACATATTGTGTGTGTGTATGTATATATATATATATATATAGGCAGAGTTATAAATGTGTAATTACGACGTGTATTGAAGAAGTGAACGTGTGAGCGGCGGTCTACTTATCTCGGCGGTGATATTAACGGGCGGTACGAGCAAGTACGGGCCGGGGACGTCGTCAGCGGAAAGCGTCGATGAATTCTGGGCTACGACGACGCCGCCGTCGCCGGCGCTCACGAAAATGTCGGGTTTTGGTTTAGGGGTGAGCGTGCAGTGTCGCACGCCTACGATGACCTGGTCGACGACGGATTCCGTGCCGCCGCAGTAACAGCCAGCAGCCGTTGTTTCAGGTTCTCGGGTAATGGCGGCGGCGGTCATCGCGGTTCCACGGGCGATCGTCGTCAGTGGCGCCGCTGTAGTTGTCGGCGTTTCGGTGTTGTTGGCTGCAGCAGCTGGTTGTTGCAGCCGTTGAGACGCCGCCGTGAACTCGCGTCTGACCGTGTCCAACACGCGGGCCACTCGGTCCGGTTGATCGTACGGCAACCGGACGACGGGGAACACGGGCCTGGGCATCAATCGACGGCGGCACACGAGTGGCGACGGTGGTCGACTACTTCTGCTGCTTGCCGCGGTATTGACGACGTGTCGTCTGCAGAACGGACGACGTCGTCTGCGGTCGTCGTCCGACACTTTTCCGACGGGCCCGCACCACGGCAGCGCGTATTACACGCGTACAAACGGCGCGGTTCCTCAATAAATACTGGTGTGCGCGCAGCGGTTACGGCCGGCCGGCCTGCGGCGTACCTACCATGCGCAGAACGACTCGTGTATATTATTAATATTGTAATAGCGCTGACTGGATTATTATTATTAGGTGTACGCCGCAGAGACGACACGGACGTGTGACGTCACTTCACGCGATTATTTGCGGTGGTGAGGGGGGGGAGGGGTATATAGAACGACTGTCCGTTGCCGTAGTCGCGACAATAGGCGGGCGGCGGGTGCCGAAACTCGCCGGCGCGATTACGCACGCGGACAGAAAGCAGTTCTATAGCAATGACGCGCGCGAGCCTAATATTTAAAGTCGGCCTCCCACGCTCCCCATTGGTGCAACACGCGCGACATAATAACGTCTCCGGATGAGTAATAATAAAACTCGCGCGCGCGCGCGCCGTCTTTCTTCCCACCCAATGACGCATGTAAATATTATTATAACGCTCGTCTTATTATATTGTAATAGTAAAAAAAAACAATATAAAGGCTTGCAATATTTTCTAAATGTGAACCGTCCAAAAAAAAAAGGCGTGTTATAAAAAAAAAAAAATAATTGTAAGATTTTCGCGTATATAAATTATATAATAATTTATGATTATTGTCAGTGCGATTTAAAAATTGTTTATTAAAAAAAACAAAAAGCTTTTGCGGGTTTTGGTGTTGACTGCAAGCTGGTCACGATAATCGTCGAAAAACGCAATTCCGTGTTAGAGGCACGCGAGCCAGTGCCGGCGTAAGTGTAAATTTGGAGCCCTTGGGCAGTGTCAGCGCTTTCGTCTGTTTATTACGCCACTGACTCGAGCCCAAGGCTTTTCCGGCCTCCGATGGCTTTACCTTTGTGTTATAAAGAAATCGCTCGTACTGAACGTACTGAAATATAGTCAATGATTAGAGGCCCCTTATAATTTTTCATTTTCCTATATAGATTGCAAAAACTCTAGTTGCGGCATTGGCAGTGGCGTAGCTAGAATTATTTCACCTGATACGTTGTATTGGGATAGATTTACAATAAATATTTTAATATTTATGCAAATTATAAATTAATTTTAATATTTAAAGAGGGTTTTCGAAAAAAAATGAGTAGGCCAGGTAGACCCTACCAGCTGGTCTATCCGCTGATTACGCGAATAAAATTCTAAAGTCCCTATTTGAAATCAGACGTGGTCTTCAGTTGCTGTGTTAACGCTTTTGCGTAAAGGGTTGTACAATCATATTTTTAAAAGCTATTTACATCAGTGTATCGTTTCAGAAATTTAAATAAGTTTATATAATTATTTATTAAGACAATAATATGCGTAGGTCTCGTGAAATAAAACTGTTGGTTTACGGGAAACCTGTGAATGTCACTGTATATTATATATATATATATAATACCATATGACGCATACGCTGCCTAATTTTAAAAAGTACATAAAAAGCGTCATGTGACGCGTGTGTTATTTTCCTCGTCATTTGTGCGCGTCAGAAGCAAAGAAATTATTATTACATATTAAATATTTTGCACGTCTGTTTCGAGCATAATAATATATATATTAATTATTGTTCTGTGTTCAACGCGTATTATTGTGTCACGTAATTTTTTTTTATAGATATATTTAATTAGAGAGGCATATGTGAACGAGAGAGAGAGAATAAATTACAAATAGTGTGGATTTAAAAGTAGCGCATCTGCAATATTAAACGATAATAATGTGGCTCTTTTCGCGTGAGTAAAGAGTTATATAAGAATAAGACGAATAATTAATTTTATTGTAGTCGGACCAACTTTCGAATTTAACGAAAACAAAAAAAAAGTAAAAAATAACTTTTAACTCGTTCTACATTCTTCATTTATAAAATATTATAATATGTCTTACAATTTTAGAATAATTCAAGTGTATGTGTATTAAAAAATAAAATAAAGAAAAAAATTACTTTTGTACAATATTTTTGTTTTTTTTTTAACAAATATTATAACATAATATATTGTATAAAAAAGTATTGTAAATTCGCTAATAACTATTATATAATTTAAATACTTTAGTTCTACTCGTCATAATAAGATTTTTTTATGATATTATTTACATTCTATTTGTTTCGTGTTTTTTTCTTTCATACTCTGAGTGAATCGAGAAATTCGTTGGCTTACAATGACGTTTATTATTTTTATTTTTCTGTCTACGACTATTTTCGATTAGAATTTGCTATTCCGATCATTATGCTTGTACCCATTTTCCGGTAGCAAATGTTACTAAATGGTATTTAAAAGAAACCATTTTCTGATTTTCTCGCTAGCTTTTACACGTGGACTCATGGTATTACAGACAAATAAAAATTGTGATGTAAACGCCAAAGACGCGCGATTCCGTCAAAATTCACAAAATTGAAATTCTCCGGCATTTCGAAAATAATGCAGTACTAAATGAGTCTTAAAAAAAACGACTTCCAATTTTGGGTTATTTATAGAAATTATTAGACGTTAAGTTATAAGTGAGGTAATTTTTAGTTTTAAGGGGACTGATAGTTTTATGTGACATGAGTGCTATGCGTTACTTTAACTATAAATACGAAAAGTCTAGGAAATCTTTAGTCACATTTATTTTTATTTTTACGGTATACTCTCTCTCTATATATATATATATAATTTAAGGTATACAGAGAGAGAGAGAGAAAAAAGGATTCCAAACCCAATCCATCATATATGAATACGCTACTTCTGGATTAGTGTGGGTATTAATTTTTAAAATTTTTTTATATACTTGTAATATATGTACATTTGTTTGAATTTTCTCTCGTTGAGAAATTAATTTTCATAAAAGGTAAAATGTAATTTGCTGGTGTTTTAATTCACTGCAGATTAAAATTGTAATATATATAAATATTAAATAAAAAATATGCGTGCAAGTACCTGTATGGTGTATAGAAACAGTCCGGGAATTTAGCACGCTCGAACAGTGGACTTTTATAACTTTATATTATTTCATATATATTTTTACATCAGTTGTTTGGAAATTAATAATTTATATTTAATATACGCGCAAATTAATTATTTTCCCGTCAGAATTATACTTTTTTTGTGTTACTTGTTATTCAAAACATCGCATAATAGTGATATAATAAGAGTCAATTATACTATATAGACCACTTAATAAGATACTTGTCCTATACTTATAACTATTATAGCTACAGTCTAATTGCTTTAACGCTACACAATATAGAATTGTTTTTTTTTTACACAAAATTCACCTATAATAATTGCTATACGAAATCATCATAGCCTATAATAATAATAATAATAATAATAATAATAATAATAATAATAATAATAATAATAATAATAATAATAATAATAATAATAATAATAATAATAATAATAATAATAATAATAATAATAATAATAATAATAATAATAATAATAATAATAATAATAATTACTAATAATGATACTGTTTATTATTTAATTGTATGTATTAGGTATAGCTTTTGTACGCATATACGCGTACGTAATAACAATAATAATAATAATAATAATAATAATAATTGTTCTTTGTTCGAAATCTGTTTACAGTGGCGTACTTGGACTTGAATTTCTTTTATCAAAGGGGAGGGTTAATTTTTATATGAATTACATAAATAAAACAATATTACAAAGGTATTTTAAAATGTAAGCCATTAATTTTATTATGATGGATAGTTATGCTAAACTTAAGCACAATACAATTAATTAGAATACGTGAAATATGTTTTAGTTTTCCGTTATTACTATTTTTATTAACTATAAAATAAAATAGTAATAACGTGTGATTTTTATTCATAGTTTATTGCGCGTTATTGCAGTTATTTTCCTATTTTTTTCTGATGTTTATGATCTCACTCTCACAGGTGTTGTGGATGTCGCTCGAGTGACATAAATTATACATAGATAAAGTCTTAGAGAGTTTTTTCATTATAATATACTATACAAATTTGAAAGCAATCATTGCAATGATTGCATTAAATAAAAAAATTCTGAGCGGAGCTGCTGCACGGTGCGTATTAATATTCTGTGCAATAAAGAATTTTGACAAAATCGCATTTTCAAGAAGAAAAATTTGTTATTGTTTTGTACCACGCGTTAAAAAAACATCTGCGGAATTCGATAAATGATCTCATCACTAAAGTACCACCCTAAGAAAATTTGATATCGAAAAACGTATATAAGCTGTACATAATGATCTGAGCATTTTTGCATAATGTTGTTGTACAAAAAAAAACTCAATATCGATTGTGTGCGTCAGTTTTATTTTCATTTTCTATCGGAATAATACGCTTTGTCGATAAATTTGAAGTGGTAATAATAATAATAATAATAATAATAATAATAAAAATCACGACTAAGGATTTTTGAGATTTTTTTAAAATATAGTTTAAGTGACGCGTACTAGGTTCTATGTGCATTATACACAATTTTTAGCCGTTAAAATAAAAAATTATCCCTTTTATGACATAAATAGCTCAATGTATAATAATTGTCATAGTTGGTCTAAAATTGAAAGGCATTTTTTAAAAAAAATTTTACGTACGTATATGTAGTGCAAAATTATATAATATATTCGGTGAAAATTTCAAAACTCTATATAAGAATATTATATTATTTTCGTAATACAATAATGAATTTTTGGCAGTTTTTTTTCGGCCACGTTTAAAAGCATTTGAAAAAAAAGCGGCACAGTAAAATTTGCTACAGGAAAATGAGTGTACATACGTATACGAACGTAATAATCGATAAGTCGTACACTGCAGAATAAAAGAAATAGTCGTCATTGTAAAATTCGCAATAGCTTTATCGTTTCGCTCAGAATCTAAAATCATTCGTTAAAATCCTTATAGGGTTTAAAATTTAAATGCCGAACGGCTTATTTTTCGTATAGGTACCGTTGGACTGGAACAGAAATATATTTCGAAGATTTCTTTTTTTAATGAATGAGTTTTATTATTTGCGATTATTTTTTAGTTCAAGTGTTTACAATAAATGTCAACGTTTTCTCCGAGTTTAAATGTTCTCTGACCTCTGTGTATTATGTATATGCATAATACATATAATTATATATTAGTAATTATTTTTCTATATATATATATTCTTATTTCTAATCGACATGGGCTCGTGAAACTATAATTACGTTATTATAATCATTATTATTTATACTCTGTAATAACAATAGGTATTAATTATTATTATTATTATTATTTGTACATAAGTAGGTATACTAAATTATGTATTAACATAAAATAAAAATTCAAAATTACAATGAAAATTTTTTCAGTGCGTGTAATCAAAAACAACTGGAATAAATTAATATGAAATACGCTCGAGCCCGTTTCGATGTTGTAAAAGGCAAATTAAGGAGCGGCCAGACCACGTATGCGATCATTATACGAACACAACGAAAATATACCAAACGGTAACATTGCGGACAAGTCTTTACAAAAACACTGGGAACATGCCAAACATAATATTCCTGATGTTAATAATGTTTCATAACAAGATGGTACATCAAAAGGCAATTTTTATCAGTTCGGGTCGGTTTGCGACGTTTGCCGCGTTCGTGGTGTTCGTTCATAGCGAAAAACAGCAAACGTAGCGAACATAAAGATAATCAAAATCGTTTTAAATCTTCGACCTATAGTTTGGACGGATATAGCGTATTATGTAGATATATATTATATGAATCTTCCGATTCCGATCTTCCGAGCGGGACACGAAAAACAAAACTCCAACTGTCGCAAAACACGCCGGTGTCTTCAAAATGTTTGCGAAAAGTTCCAGTTTTGTTTTATTCGACACGAGTTTGTGTTTTATCCGTTTAGTGGAAAACCGGCTTTATAGATTTTTACTCACTAAAACTAGGAAAAATATTAAATAAATTCCAAAAAGTGGGGTTTTCTTTTGCAAAACTCATATTTTTAGTTAAATTTAATTTGAAGAGTTATTTGAATAATATGAGTTTAGCCGTGTGAAGAGCTCAGACAATTATGCAAAAGGCTGCAATCGTGATACAAACAATTTTGGTGAAGGGAAATGGGAAGGGGGGGGTACTACGGCCCTTTGGGCTTTGGGAAGAAATGACGAGGCAGGATCACCAACTGGTAGCGTACGCTACGGATTGGCGAAAAACGATTGTAAAGGAGAAAAACAATTTTTGACGAAGAGTATTGAAAATGCACGTGACCCACTTTTAGTATGAAATATTTTTTTTAGAAAAAAGTGAGGAGCCAAGTCGTTTTAAATGCGCCAGTCGGTGTATTACTCAGAATCAGAGCCGTGCCGTGGGAGGGGCCAGAGCCTCGAGCGCAAATTTTACAGGGACGCCAAAAAATAAACAGTTATTTGAATTGTTGCGTCGGAAAAAAAAATTATTTTAAACTTGCCCCCCCCCTCTCCCCCGACTTAAAATCATAACGACACGACTCTGCTCAAAACTCTGCAAAAAAAAAAAAAGAAGACAACATTATTCGTGAATTCTTAACGTCACGATTGCATAATTATTTTGAACCATTTCGGAGACCGCTGATTATATTATCGATTGGCCGTCCGATTCCGTTTTAACGATATCCCGTGACCTGCCGTCAAGGGCTGGTTACGCGTACATATAGCTTATAAAATATAGGGACTCAATTATCAGCCGGGGTGACGGTTACAAAGGGACGATGTGCGGCAGCGGTACAACAGTCGGAAAGACGTTAAAAGGAACCGAAACGGTAATGGATTACGACGGTGATGGTGTTTGTCAGTCCAATAATAAGACGACCATCGTCGTCCGACTACGGAAATCAAATGGTGGCGAGGGGACGACACACGTGCAGCTCAGCCGTCGTCACGCGCTTTCCGATGACGACTCGTCGGAATACAAAACCGTATTCGTGTTTCGTTTTTCAAAAATGTTTTGCACTAAGTTCCGCTTCGACATATCAAATTAGAACGTACTATACCACAGAATATTGTGGTACTACGTATAGCGGAGAAATATCGTATTCATGTGACGTTTATGTTGTGATATCCAAATTCAAGAACGCCGTGTGTGTTCTATCGTGTGGTGAAAACCGATTTCAGATATATGGTAAAAATTCAGGTCAAAACGACGGTTTTTCTGTTTTGACTAAAAAATCCGACAAAACAGGAAAAAAGTTGATTTCGACCGGTCTTTTTTAATTTAGGTATAAGCTCCAAATAGGTAGGTACCAATAACGATAGATAAAACGGACATTAGTTTTTCATTTCTGTTGAAAAATTCGAAATCGAATGAAAATTAAAGAAGTAACTCTTTTAATACCATTTCACATTATTTGTCATATGTAATTCCTTATTACATTTAATACGCGGCCTCGTACAATATATAAACAGAAAAAAATTGCTTTTATCCTTATAGTGTATGTGTGTGTGTGTGAAAAACAGGCCTTTTTTTATCTATCAAGTTTTATGACACTATTAAACTATACCTTTTCACAGAGTTGTTCCAAATACTTCTCGGGGTGTTGCTCCTCACTTTTTTAATTTTTTGTCTATGGTGGACATGCGAGGAGATGTATTGTACTTAAATATTATTGTTTTACTATAAATATACGTTTTATTAACGGGATATATACGTAGGAGAATTTTTTAAATTATTTCTACAAATTAGTAGTGGAACTTATATTAAATGATAAGGATGGGGGTAGGTGGTACCCATACATTACAATAATTGTAAAAAAATTAATAGCATCGACAAATATTCATTAAGAATCATGCACGAGTTTATCGTATATTAAAATAAAAATTCTTAGGTACCTACCGTTAACATTTGTGTAAATATATATATAATAAGTATTTATTATTTGAATAAAAATGTAGGTTCAAATTTGCCTACGAACGAAGTCGAATAATATTCAGCTAATATATTATAGTTCATAGATATAAATATTATTGCTTATATAACATTATAATATGTATGAAAATAATAATAATAATAATAATAACATACATACAGTTATAGTCTAACTGTACAGATCATATAAATGAAATGAGTTCAGTTAAAAAAAAAGCACGTATTAGTAAATATGTAGTCCGAAAAGAAATGTATTACCCATCCATAATGCGGACATACCTGGCTTTTTTATTATTATTTACTTAATAACATGAATTTATAATAATAAAAACTGCGACTATGTCCAATTGATCGACGTCTTTATGATGTCCGGCAAGTTTGCTACAATAATATTATTGCCTATTGTCCGTGAAGCAATTTCCACTCTTTAAATGCTTATTTATTTTATAAACTGTATACGAGTATAGTGTAATATTATACTAGACACAGGTAATGTGTATGTACATTACATGTACTTATTGAGTTGGTGTTTATCTAAAGGGCAATTGTCGTCCATATATTTTTAAGCATAACCGTGGAATTTAAAAAAAAATCATTCGAATCATATCCGATTTCACAAACAATTTTTCGATTATAACTAGAAACCGTCACAGTCAGAATATTACGGATTGGTGTCCATGTAGATCCAAGTGTGAAATAATCGGATTTCTCTGTTCCTCTTGCTTTGAGCTTGTCTAACTACCCGAACAGGCTCTCTAAATGTATGATGCTTAATTGTATTACAAATAATGGTTTTTAGTTCTGTCATTATGGTAGGTCAGGTTGAAAATCCAAATTTCAAATAAAACTTACATTTATTATATATTTATATACTAATATTTTAAATCTAACATCCATATATTAATAATTATATAAAAAAATAATGATGTGTGTGTGTGTATATATATATAAATATAATATATATAATACTATACACTATAACAATAATTAAAAATGTGTTTTTATAATATAAAACCCTGATAGGAGGTATTGACTGTGTCAAAAAAAAATTAAAATAACGTAAATGTTTACAATCCATTAGAGTTATTTATGCGCGTTCCATTATTCCAGCACATTTAATTGTTTCTCAATTCATTTAGAGCTTCTGAGATATTGGGTCGGATACCGATGAACTCGACCAGTTTCTGTAAAGTGAGTGCGGTAGCCACAAACTGTTCTGCATTTATAAACCATTCCCCATCATCGTTTTGTTTACCAGACTGCGTTCACAACAAAATAACAATAATTAGCAACGAAAAGAAAAAATTAGAAGCAGATAACGAGTAACATAAATCATACAACAAAACAGAACAAATTTTAACAGACAAATTTAGGTAGATGACTGGAAACATAGAAGCGTAATGCTTTGCTGTTATACATTTTGCCGTTCAAAATAATGTTGACCTTCCTTTTTAAATGATATACATCTGTTCTGTTTTATGGAATTTCAAGTTATTGCTCCAGATACTAGTAGTTCAATTAATACTGGCCAATTAATTTCATATAATAGAAACATCAATAATACCCACCTTAGTTGATGCTTCTTTGTTGAAATTACCAATTTCCAATAATATTGAACCTGTAAATGATTTCAATGATTATTAATAAAAGACAAATTGTAACTGAAATCATATGGTAGTGGAAATAAATCCCAACACTAATCCTTCAATATAATTATTAATCAGCATACTATCTCGCTCTTATTAGTGGATGTTCCTTCTTTCCCCCAAATTAACTAAAAAACAAGAAATTTCAACATAACTTTATTGATTTCAAGGTGTTATTAAATACTAATTTGAATACAAATAATTGTGATAGTTTTATTGTAATAATAATTAAAATGTATGTGTAATATCTTCTTCAAATGATTCAATATAAATAAATTTTTTTTTTTAGGTTTGGTTACAACATCACCTGGGGATTCAGTCTGTAAGATCGAATAAAATAAATGATAAAAATAATATATATTAATTACTTATTTTGGATATGTTATTATGCATTTCTTGTTCTAAGGACAAATTTCCAATGAGATTATACATAGTTTTACACAAAGCAACAAATCGTTCCTCAGACATCAATGGCAAAGAGATCAGAGGATTCTGTGAAGATGGCTTCCAACTGGCGAAATTTCTCAATAGTTTTATTTTATCAGAGTTTGATTCTAAAACAAATGAATAACTTATATGAAATTTAAATTATATTTGTGCAAATATTTTTTTTATTTACCAGTAACTGTATCACTAAAAAAATCAGTGTCAAAATATTCAGCAGCATCAGAAGCATATTCTGCTCCGCTTTCGGATATATCTAATTAACGTAAAAAGAAAAAACAATATTGCTATATCCAATATTATTTATGTATATATAAATAATTATTTTCACTTACTTGGGTCATTCAAAAAAGTTATATCATTTGTAGTAAGTGGTGGTAAATGTAGTAAATACAAAATTTTCAATCTTATCGACACATCAACAGTAGACGTTAAACCTAATGCTGCTGTTAACTCTCGGAAGTTTAAAAACCCATCATCATTCATGTCCATTAACTTTAAACAAAAAAACTATTTAATTACAGTTGTTAATTAAAACTTTTGTATAAAAAAATTGAACAACAAATTCATATTACTAGACATACTTCTCTCCTCTCAACTTATGAATTTTGAAAGAAAAAAGGATGTTGCAATCAGAATTACTGGACAGATTTAATTTGGATGTCATGATTAAAAGCTTCTTTTAACAAAAAAAAAAAAAAGATAACAAAAAATAAATATCAGCCTTATTTTTGAAGTCATGGTATAAAGGTTTCTTTCACATTTCAATATATTTTTTTTATATTCAAAAATTTCATTAAAAAAATTATTTAATTTTTTTTTTGATTAACTTGTTTTAATCAGGAATTTTTGGTGACAATATAATTTACCTAATATATATTGAATTACGATTTGGAGAAATATTTGGTAATCCTTGTATTAAATGTATAAACTGAAATTGGGTTTTCATGATAAATTGGAATTAATTTTCAAATCGTACAGTGAAAAGACTTGACTAATAACACAAACTACTTACCTGAAATATATCTTTGTTTTGCAATAAATTATAAGATAATAAATATATTTTCCAAGTAAAAAAGCAAAAAAAAAAAAAAAAAATTCAATTAAATATTAATTACTAATTTTCTTCCATAGATACCTTAAACAGAAAAAAATTCATATGTTTTTTGTTTTGATCAAAATTATCAAATTTGAGGGGAAAAAAATTGATGAAAATGAGGGTTTTGCTTGAAACATGAAAAGTAAATATGATTTGCAACTCTATTTTTCTTATAGGAAAACACATATATTAAAAAAAAAGTAAATTAAGTTTTTAAACATAACTTCTAAATTAAGTATGTCCAGCAAGTTTTGATTGTATCATTGTTTTTTTTCACTTAAAAATTCATACAATCTTTTTTAAAAATACATAATATTTAACAATACCTTAAATAGTCGAACTGCCAAATTATCAGCTCCGTTGTACTTAGCTAATGGTGAAATTGCTGTAAATAGGGTTTCAAATAGGTGAAAGTCAATTTTATACAACTCGTATGGTTCCATGGGCGTTTCTGCTTTAGGTGGTTGTATTTGCGTTCTTTTACGCACAGACACCACTTCTTCTCGAACAAATTTTAACAAATCCTAAATAAAAAAACAAATATGAAAGCTCAATTCTTACGGACTATAAAATATTGTTTAAATATGAGAAAGTCAACAGCAATGTAGTAAATTATTAAATACAGAAACCAATTAATAATGTGCTAACGTAAATACCATTAATTCGCCTGATGAAAAAAAGTTATCTGAAATGAGTGATCTAACTATATTTTTCTCATTTCCATCTTCTAATGATTGAACTACTTTGAGTCTGTGCATAACACGGAGGTTTTCAATGGTCTTACTAGTAACATTTCCAAATTTTTTGTGTCCGTTATTGATTAATTCTTGAACAGAAACACTCTACGACAAACAATAATTATTTAAATTATAAATTTATTTCACAATCACAAATATTTATAATAAATTTAAAATCATTTAACAACAATGATCAAAGAAGAGTAAAATACACATTTTGTGTAAAACTGTGAATTTTTAAAATTCAAACCAAAACTCTATAATATTAACTATTATTTTGAAAGAGGGATTAAAATATAGTTTTATGTTAATATATTTTAATATATTAATCTAAACAGTATTCTATAAAAAAATTAAAATAAATAAATTGTTTTTAAATTAAACATTAACAAATTTTAATGTAATTTAAAATCTTTTTTTTTTCATAACAACACACGAAGTTACACTCAACAAATTGTTAGTAAGTATTTTCAAACTCAAAATGTTAAATGATAACAACTATTGAGAATTGTTTAAAATTAACACTATCCAACTTTCCATCAATAGAAAAGGCAATTTAAAAGTTTTGTAGCACAAAGTGCTTCACAAAACAAAAAATTTAAATTTTTATCAAGTATAAATTTCATGCTAAATTTCTAAAAAAAAAATACTTAAACAATTTTTTTTTTTAAAGTTTACCCTATCTATTTTATCCTCGTCTTTAAATATTTCGCTTTGCTCAAATTCTTCATTATAGATACCAGACAAATAGTTACATAATGTTTGCATTGCTTCACCATCATCACGACAACAAGCCAATCGTTTCTGATTCATTTCTAAAATGGATAAAGCCACCTGACCAAAAAAAAAAAAAAAATAATAAATTAAGATATTTTTTTGTTCAATAAATAATAAATATAATTTATAACTCTGTAATAGAAAATTTTACTTGAAATATGACTTTAGCTCCGTCAAAGAAAAACCAATCGACGATGTAGATTGCACACTGATACGGCATGACACTGTACAAACGATATTACGTTTATTAAATTATCAGTAATTTAAATTTTTAAAACATCAAAATTCGCTCTCATCAGTAGTAATTGTTTTTACCTGAGAAATATTGTAAGGAACCAAGACAATGATATCATTTGAATCAAACCAAGCCTATACAAAATATCATGTATATATGGCAAATGATTGGCTATTAAATTATCCATAACCCCTTGGTCGACTAAAGCTCCAACTACTTTGTTGTTATAATAATCTGGTAACATATTTTCACAAATGCAGGCCAACTGCCAAAATGCTTCTTCCTCGGTACAGTAAATTAACAACACAGATGCAATAATGTTCATTGCCTGGCAATATCCTATTTTAATATAAACAAGATTATACATTTAGGAGGAATAAAACTAAAAAAAATTAGTTTTTAAAAAGAAAAATACCAATTTGAGGATTTTTTGTTGCATATGCTGTAAGCACTCTACGCAATGCATCAATACCAATATCAGATTGGAAAGCTGGATGTTCGGGTAAAGACCTATGTAAATCTCGCTCTATTTCATCATGAGATATAGATTTAGTATTAGAGGCAATATTCACTAGTTCATCATATAGTCCTGGATTAGCCACCATATCGTGGTATGCACCTATAAGTGTTTAATAACATTACAATATAATAAAAATATAATATTTTAGAAAATTTAAATTTTGAAAAACAAAAAAAATTCTCAATATATATATATATATATATATATATATATATATAAATATATATATATATATATATATATATATATATATATATATATACTAGCTGTCCTGCCCGGCGTTGCCCGTGCCAAAGATTTGTATTTTTTATTACAGCTGAATTACCCGGCTTCGCCCGTGTACAGTTTTGAACGAACTTGCATCATTTATTAAACTTTAAAATTTTAATTTTCTGCTCGCAGTTTTGTTTGGTTCAAGGCAATAAACCTTAAGCGCTCACTCTCCACTTTGACATACATGTCCACCAAAAACTGAAGAAGGAGAAGTCTACATCGAAGTAATAAATTAAAATCGTTGCGACGTACCATCATATGACACGCATAAAAGTCTTTACAGGACACTTTTTTATTTGGTATGGGTTGTTTTGTAACTGGGTTTGTCTGAGGAATATCAAAACTGTACCCCTCTTGTCCTTTCCAAAAAATTATCGGGTACTCGAGAGCGTCATAAAATCTATGAGTGTCCGGAACTCTAGTGAGCCGGTCATCATGCGCCTGAATAACGATATCCCGAGAAGCAGTTTGTTCACTACTAACTACTAAGGCAGCTATTTCATTTGTGGTCTGGGCATTGAATCTTCTTTCATGTTCACCACGTGGTACACGATCTGGGTGTATTACAACCTTGTAATTATCGCTAGTCACTCTATCTTTAGCCATTTTAAATTCATGTACTAAAATGTTGTGATTATGTAGAACTTGTTGTATTTTTTGAACCGTGTTTCTATCCAAACCTTGCACGTACTCAGAACGCGTATTAACTTGTGCTTCCTCATCGCCCATGAAATAAACTTGCAAAAATTTTGGTTGCGTATTGGTAGCAGGAAGCAAAGATCCAATTGTGTGGTATACTTGCCCTTGTATTGTAAAAGTCGGACAAAATCCTGGCATAGAAACAATATTATCCGCCCCAAAAGATGTCATGTGGAAGCACGTGTTGTATTTTCTTATGTTTTTTAGGAAACGGCGAGACTCATCTGTTTCATGAGAGAAAAGTTCTTTAAGCGGCTCAACTGGCTCATCTATTGAAGCAAGAGCTACTTTTCCTCCTGAACAACACATGCCCGCAGCTTCTTCTTTCCACTTAAGAGCACCGCAAAATCTACATTCTTTGTTCATAGGTTCTATTTTTATAAGATTGTGGCTTCCGTAATCAAGTGTCTCGTCGTACTCAAATGCAGCTTTGTCGAATACCCCCCACGTGTTTCTTCTGAATATTAGACGTCGCTGTTGTGCCCTTTCAGCAACAGCGCGTCTGCGAGATTCAGCTTCTTCAACGGTTTCTGTAGCTCTTTGTGACGCTATGTAAGTTGCCTGCTGAAGAAGCCGAGCGTGGGACTGTTCAGGTGTCTCAGCAGCCCGTTGAGATGCCAGATATTCAGCGTGGTGTTGACGTCGAGCTTGGGACTGTTCAGGTGTCTCAGCAGCCCGTTGAGATGCTAGATACTCAGCATGCTGTCGAAGGCGGTTTTGAGACTGTTCTGGTGTCTCATCAGCTCGTTGAGATGCCAGATATTCAGCGTTCTGTTGACGTCGAGCTTGGGACTGTTCTGGTGTCTCGGCAGCCCGTCGAGATGCTAGATACTCAGCGTGCTGTCGACGCCGATCCTGGGACTGCTCTGGTGTCTGAGCAGCTCTGTGAGCTACCTCACGCTCCGCCTGTTCAAGCCTTCGCAGTTCGGCTTGTGGAAACGTCTCGTTAAGTCTAGCTACTTTCATAGATCGAGCTTTATTAGAGCTTTGGGAAAGATTAGACTTACGCTTTCGCGGCATAATTATTTCTTAGGAGGTACTTTTTCTACGATATTTTTATAAAAAATAATTGTAATTTGCTGATTGAAAAACAAAATCAAGCTTTCGTTGTATTATTATTACCATAGATACCATAGTATCGCGCGTTCGGTTTGTCATCGTCGTAACTATTAAAATATTTGTCCAAATGATGTATTGTGAAGGACAAAATTTATCTCCTTTAAATACCAAAAGCGATAAAAGTATTCATTTTGATAAGGATCCATTTATTACTACCAAATGTGCATTAGAAATAAATTATCAATTTTTATTGTATTTATGGTTCACTATTTTGACAATAATGGCTTACTCATAAAAGATAGATATATATGGTGTCGCAGAATTTTTTGTAGGACTATTTATTCAGACTGCAGAATTTTTTCAGACTTAAATGACATTTATCGTTATATTTTGGACAATTCACACAATATCTTTATAAATTATAGCCTATGTGTTATTCTGATCTATAAGCTACATTACTGTAAAGTTTCATTAAAATCCGTTTAGTAGTTTTTGCGTGAAAGAGGAACAAACATCCATACATCCATCCGTTTCATCCATTCATCGTTATATTTTGGACAATTCACACAATATCTTTATAAATTATAGCCTATGTGTTATTCTGATCTATAAGCTATATTACTGTAAAGTTTCATTAAAATCCGTTTAGTAGTTTTTGCGTGAAAGAGGAACAAACATCCTACATCCATCCAAACAAACTTTCGCCTTTATAATATTAGTAAGGATATATAGAGAAAGAGATTTCCCACAACAATTAATAATAAAACGATGGTAATCAAATCCCATACCAGAAAATGTTAGCCAAAGATTCGACCTCATTGATTCTGGCATGCCCATTAAAACCATTTTCACTAATTCTTTTGTTTTATACATTGAAACACCTTTTCCGTGCTCTTTGAAGTACATATCCCATTCAACTTCTTTTGCACGTTGTTTAATTTTAATTATGCAATTATCTTGCTCTTTCATTGGAAATGTGAACATCAAAGGTTGCTTTATTTTTTTATTTGACAATGAATCATTCATGGTGTATTTCGAAATTGATCGTCTGTAAATATATTTATCTTATACTTTACAATTCGTGTTTTATTCACACATAGTTGTATAAAGGACACTCGATCAGGTTAACTTAAATATAACTGTAACAACTTTGCATACAGTGTGATGTGAATTTTAAATATAATTCAATACTTACGTTTCTAAATTGCCTAAGAGTTCTGATACTTTTTTTAAGAAAAATGATCTATCCGAAATTTGTGATAATATGAAAACTGGAGGTTTATCATTAGTATTTGTAAACTTCAGTGTTAATATAATGGCATTGTCAAATGATGAGTCAGTTGATATAGGGTCAAATTTTTCAATTTGTGATACATCACGTAATGGAATAACTACATTCAATGGACTTTTTGACTGTAATAAAAAGACTTTATATTACATTTTACGAAAATCTATAATTTGAATACAAAAAGAAATATGTTTGTATAATATGCAGACGTACCTTACTATTAAAACACATAAAATGTTGAGACAAATATACTTGTCCCCACACATGTTTTTTATCATATGGAGTAAACAATGTAGCACTACTAATTCCGTCAAGTTTTTCACTTGATGGTAAACGGAAGAGAAGCCTATATACTTCAGACATAGCTCTCGCGTCCAAATCACGTTTCACAAAAGATTGTGTTTTGGGAATATGTTTACTAAAACAAATGCATAAACATATTATTTATTATTACAACACTTTCAAAAGTGTTTAAAATATTTACCTGAGTTTGTGGAGGAGATTATGGTCTTTGTTGAACCAGACATCATTAATCAAACTACATAAATGGATACAAACATTTATGTTAATCATAAATTATTCAAAAATATATACTTATTTTTTTAAGTTTTAGACATATTTTGATTACCCTTTCATTGCTAGATTAACGAGTTGCTGCATTAACGCAAATGTCTCTGATGAATTCAGGAACATAAAAAAAGTATACTAAAAATACAAATTATATTATAATTCAAGTATAAGTTATGGCAGGTTAAGTTAGGTTATTATTAAATTAAAATATTAACAATACATATTACATGAATAATATGAATGGAAATTAAACATGATTGCAAAACAAAGATAAAGTTCTTATAAAAATGTATTTTATTTCACATAATTTGACTTAATATGAAATTAAATTAAAATTAATATAGTTTTTTTTTTTAGTTAGAATAAAGTAAATAATTTCTGCGCAGGTCAAATATACAGTTATAATAATGCAGAGCGTAGATTGTCAAAATTCTTTCAATATCCCTACCTTGTAATGAGTTAGGATATTCCTAAAAGCTGTATCTATTCATCTTACTCAGTTGTCAACATCAGATTGTGAACAAATATAAGGCAAGTTAATTATTACTTACTTCTCTTTTATCTCTTGTCGTTACTTTGATTTTATCCGATAACATTTGATTGATTTTTACTAAATTTACAACGTCTGTCCATCTAACAACTATTTTGTCTTCTATACCCAATATATACGAATGAAAACATAAATACTCCACCGATAAATACAGCGAACCTCGGAATGGGAAATTCTTTTTCCAATAACTAAAAATATGAATCATAAAAAAAATCTCATTGTGTAAGACAAAAAAAGATTTATTTAACTTGCCTGCAAGAGTAGTAACAGACTAGGGTACTGTCACGACACATATTGAACAGGTGGTGAAATTTTATCGATGTATCTTTAAACGACTGAGAGTTTTCTTCATCAGGCGTGTCAGACACATTAGTCACGACTAAGCTTTTAATCTTACAGCAAACAAAATTAATAATGTCTTCATCGTTATCGAAAATCTTAAGATCCAAATTATTTTCTAACCATTCCCAATCTTTTAGTATATCTGATTCAGTCAATGCGCAAGCTATTTCTAAAAAAAAAAAACAAAATAATTATAAAAAAAAAAATGTGTTTATTACTTACAAGACGATAATAATTATTACTAATCATTGATACACATATAAAACCAATTTAAATTAATCAATTAGATTGTAAATAATAATTAGTTTTACACTTTAATAAATATTTAATTTACAAAACTTTTCGATCAGATTGTAGTGAAGAGTACAAGATACAAAGGTACATCTAATCGTCGAAATAACCCCAAAAAAATAAATTAGCGTATGTAATATTAAGATGCAAAAGCGACACGATATCTAGGTATTTGACGTCATCGAATACGGTTCAATTATTCATCGAACTAAGGGTGTTACTATAAATATTAAGAGCACATATGATATAAGACACACACTATACCATAATACACTTCTGAATTGGACGTTTTATGTAAAATCCTGTAAGGACATGGTTTCGTGTCGAATATACTGTCGAACGTTCCGACCAGCATGGAAGACAGTTTTGTTCCTTGACCGTGACCAACGCGGTGTTGTAAAAGGAAATGTACGCTCAGCTTTTTTGTTTGCCTGAAAAAGGGCAATTCGAGTGACATTAATGTAAATAAATTCTAAACGCGGCGTTCTCGCGTTTTTTCTTTACGACTCACCAAAACGTGTGAGGTATCAACACTTCTCTGGGATTCACCCACATGTTATATTATTCGAAAAATACGTGACCAAGTACGAAACGTAAAAATGGGCGAAAACAATGGTAAACTCGTCACATATCGCGCGAACGGGTCAAAATAATATTTTCATAAAATAAATACGAGTGGAAAAAAAAAAAAAAAAAGCACTCGATCATAAACACTAGACGCAAACGGCGCGCACAACACACAGCGGACCGTCGAGAACCGTCAACGGAATAGCGAACAAAAGCCGTCTACATAATGGTTCATTACAATTTTTATGAAAATTATCTACGACAATTATTGTTATTCGAATGCCCGGGAATCGTGTTTTTAATTTGTAAGGTGTCACCCATGACGAAATAACATGATATGCCCCAGCAACTGAGTTCTGCGCATGGTGGGGTACGTCACTCGGTCCGCTTATCATAAATTATGTGTTTATCATTGATTATATATATAGTACTATATATAAAATCAATGGTTGAACATAATAATTATGTTCTCAAATTCATGAATTCGAAGTAACGAAATCTTTCATTTCATGGATTACACTTATTTCATCGTGATAGATTAGAACTTATATTGCCTGCTTCACACCCGTCGAGATGACGCGAGGCATGGCGATCGCGAGTGTAGTCAGTCTGTCCGATTCGCCTGATGTACACTCCGACTTCCAAGTCAGTATTTTGATCACGTGTCAATGAATACGAACAACTAATCGAGGCGTGAGAATGTAGATGGTACACTCACGCAACTGCTTCGACTCGTTTAAATCTCGTATAGTCATGACGTATCGTGTTTGATGTAGCTGTGTATAAGGAAGTCATGAACACAATTATATCAAGTAATATATATTTAATCTTTTCAGTTATGGGCAAGTACATATTTTGTTGAACTATACAAGAGTAATTGTGATTGTTTATTATATATTATAAACCCCAAATCTCGAAAACAATAACTTTTTCTAGCGTATATGTATTTTAACAACTATATTGTCATCTTCATGTTGGTTGTTGGTTTGTGTTGAAGATGACAAAACATAGTTGTTGAAATACATGTACACAAGAAAAAGTGTATTATTTTTGTGATTTTGGGTTTATAATATATAGTATGTTATTGTTTATTTGTTTTATAATACAAAATAATAGTTGTAACTGTTACGTTATGAATTTTTTAATTTTTTTTTTTTTGTTATTTTAGGTGCATTAATGGATTTGGCTTCAATTTTCTTATTTAATGTATTAAATCTAATAAATGTTCTTGTTTGAACTAAACACTTAATGACTTCATCAGGTATATTGTGTTTTTGTTGTACAATTTTAAATAAGCGATCAATTATTTTGTTGCCGTTGTTGATAGTAGTACCATGAAGTTTTTGGAACTCAACTTCCATGTATTTTGCTGCTAACAACAATTCAACGGATGGTGTTAACAAGTGGCCCTTGGATATTGTTTGAATCCAACTAGTTGGAACTTCGTTGCCATGCAATGTTTCAGTTTTATAACCCAAACTAGGATATTTGGATATGAGGCGTTTTGCAACAAAGCCAACTACATATTCCTGTGCTTCATCCTTTATACTTTTTTTGGTATATCAAACTATAATATACAAATAATGAATATGAGTTATAATCTATTAATTATTATATTTAAATATTAATTTGCTAGGCACCTGTTCAAAACACTTGAGAAGGTCCATTTGTTCCTGAGGAACTTATGTTGTGCATATACCATCAAGAGAATTGATCTCGGCTAAACTATCAGTTTCAATTTCAGAATTGTTTAACACTACTGCAGATAAACATTCAGTATTAACTAACTGTTCACCAATTGTACACAAATGATATACTTACACTTAAATCTAATTTGTCACAAAGTGTTTCAAATGTGAATTGTGAAGATGGAAATATTTTTTTTAGAGGACTCTTCAAACAAAATGGCTACATTAATGGAAATAAATATGTATTTCATAAACAGTATATAATTAAAGTTTTTATAGTCTATGGTCCAATATATGATCTACCTGGATATTTTTGTTTTTTGTGTATATAAATATATCTATATATAATATATATACAGTGAAATTTTCATCATAATCGTTGTTTGTTGTAATCTTACCTAATCGTTGGATAAGGAATTTGTTGAACGCGTTCGTTATTATTAAATCCAATGAGAACATGTTTTTCTGTCACCGTTTTGTCATTATTTTTAAATTAAAATTAACACAAGTGTCCCTTATTTAGAGGTATTCCCATTAAAAGGTAATGAAAATATCCCCGTTCCCAAAAAGACGTCCACTATTGGGAGGTATCTGTAAGCAGAGGTTTTACTGTATATATAAATATATATATATATATATGTATGTATATTAATATATACATTTTTATACAATTTCTTATATTCAAATATATTATTATATTTCAATCACAATATTCATTGTAAATTATATTTATTATAATAAATCCTTATTAAAATCTATAATTATGGTATAGCATCACTTAATACCTATTAAAATAATAAAATTTGTAGATCTTATCTTAGACCATTGTAGTTTTGTCTTAAAATTATAATATGGAAAATACCACGTCAATGGATGGAACAGCATTAATTTTCAATTTTTTTCCACTCTTCGGTGAATAATTTAGAATTTGCTGTATAAGGGGCTTAAAATAATCACTACTATGGAAATGTAGAGAACATATTCTTTCTGTATCATTAATTATACAAATATTTAATATGTAGCATAAAAAATATGAAATATCTAGGCTTACCAGAAGATATATTAACATCGTCAATTCGACCACATGCTTGTATACATTTTTTTTGTAAACTTACCTGTTTGGGGAACCTATGAAGCATTATTTTTTTTATTTTGATGGTTAGATCCTATACAGGTAGTAATAGCACATAGTAAATGTTAGCAAAATAATATCGGAATTTTAAGTTTCATAAGTTAGCTGAATATATTTAAAAAATTGGGCAGGGGTTCCCCGGCGCACTACTTTTTTACAAATGCTAATAAATATTATCTGAATTTTAAGAAAAATAATTTCATAGGCTGAGGATATTAAAAAAATTGGACAGGGGGTCCCCCGGCGCCCGCGGGCAGTACTATTTTACAAATGCTAATATATATATATATATATATACATATAAAATTTTACAAAAATGATGTGCTAAGTATTAAAAATTAACAAGGTAGCAAAAGCAAAGAGGAATTTAGAAATTTAAAAATAAAAATTAAAAGGATTTGTAAAAATGAATATTCAAAAAGATAGAAAAAAAAAATTATAAGTTAATACTCGTAATCATAAATCCTTACTAATATTATAAAGGCGAAAGTTTGTTTGGATGGATGTAGGATGTTTGTTCCTCTTTCACGCAAAAACTACTAAACGGATTTTAATGAAACTTTACAGTAATGTAGCTTATAGATCAGAATAACACATAGGCTATAATTTATAAAGATATTGTGTGAATTGTCCAAAATATAACGATGAATGGATGAAACGGATGGATGTATGGATGTTTGTTCCTCTTTCACGCAAAAACTACTAAACGGATTTTAATGAAACTTTACAGTAATGTAGCTTATAGATCAGAATAACACATAGGCTATAATTTATAAAGATATTGTGTGAATTGTCCAAAATATAACGATAAATGTCATTTAAGTCTGAAAAAATTCTGCAATCTGCGAGCTATTCAAAATAATAACGATTTCCGGAAAGAAATTGTCCGATTTCGGTATGCCCACACCACAGCGACGAGGAGAGCTGTCGACCGATTTGATTAAAGAACTAAGCTACAATACCGCTTTATTAGATGCCCAGGTCAGCGAAACTGAGCCACGCCTGCTGCCAGAGCAAAAAGAAATTTATGACAAAATATCACAACGAGTTGAGCTTGGTGAAGGCGGCCTTTTTTTTCTTGATGCTCCGGGCGGTACAGGTAAAACTTTTTTGCTTAATTTGCTTCTAGCGAAAATTCGTAAGGACCGTAATGTGGCATTAGCTGTGGCATCCTCTGGGATCGCTGCAACATTACTAAGTGGTGGAAGGACGGCACACTCGGTTTTTAAATTACCTCTTAATCTGGCAAGTGAAGAAACCCCAATGTGCAACATCAGTAAGAGCAGTGCCCGCGGTGCCCTGTTGCAACAATGTAAGCTAATCGTGTGGGACGAGTGCACTATGTCACACAAACGCGCCATCGAGGCGCTTGATCGCTGTCTACAAGACATTCAAAGCAATCGAAAGTTGATGGGTGGTATGGTAGTTTTATTGGCAGGGGATTTTAGACAGACTTTACCTGTTATCGAGAGAGGCACTGCAGCAGACGAAATTAGCGCATGTCTAAAAACATCATATCTGTGGACCAAAGTTGAAAAGCTTTATCTTACCACTAACATGCGAGTTCAATTATTCCACGATGTCGAGTCAGGAGCATATGCTCAAAAACTCCTAGAAATTGGTGAAGGCCGCCTGGACACCGACCCAGAAGGTATGGTTCTTTTCACACACCAATTTTGTCATGTTGTGGAGTCGGAAGACGAACTAATTGATCAAGTTTTTCCGAATCTGCAACAATTTTATAACGAAAATTGGTTGTGTGAAAGAACCATACTGGCTCCAAAAAATGAGACTGTTTCGAAAGTAAATAAAAAAATCTTGGACAAAATAACTAGCGAAATATTCGTGTATAACTCCATCGACACAGTTATGTCATCCGATGACACTACAAGTTATCCGTAGAGTTCCTAAACTCTTTAGAGTTGTCCGGGTTGCCATCACACAAGTTGGAATTAAAGGTAGGTGTACCTGTTTTGTTAATGCGTAACCTGGACGCGCCAAGATTATGCAACGGCACTCGGTTGCAAGTTAACGAACTAGGGAGGCACATTGTGAAGGCCACAATTTTAACTGGAGAAGCCAAGGGAGACAATGTTCTTATACCGCGCATCCCAATCATACCCAACAACTTGCCATTCAATTTTAAACGCCTGCAGTTCCCATTGAAAGTCGCATTTTCAATGACGATCAACAAATCGCAGGGTCAAACCTTAAAGGTAGCAGGCATACATTTGGGCACGCCATGTTTTCTCACGGTCAGCTCTATGTGGCTTGCTCACGTGTTTCCAAAGCGAAAAATCTGCATGTTTATGCTGAAGGAAAAAATCGCTAAATATAGTTTATAGAAGCATACTGCAGTAGCTACCTATAGGCCTATGATTAGGGGTTTGCAGTGCTTAATTACTGTATTTCTTATGTTGACAATATTGTTACGTTATTACAGTGCGAATGTAACATCTCAATATTGTCAGACTGTTATATTTTTCAAATACGACCCAAAAATTATGTATGTTATAATTTTAATGTCATAATGTTAGTTCTTTTCACGCTAATATAAGCTACTCGAAATACTAATACTGCGCACACGAAGTCGCGGGCACCAGTTATTGATACATAAAGACCTTGCTTTTATTCGAATTACACGCAGACGAAGTCGCGGGCAAAAACCGTAATCAAACAAAAACAAAAACAAAGCACTACAATGATAATAATAATAATTATGATTCACATGATTAACAATAAAGCGATTACTTACTTTTAAATCATTATATATGTTTTTTATTCACAACGCCCTATCACCAGGTTGACGGTTCTGTTCAGGAGAATATTTTTAAAATACGTAGGCACAAAAACTGCCACATTACAAATCTTTTTGACAGGACGAAGTCTGTCGGGTCAGCTATTTTAGGCGGAATTAAAAATATATATTTTTTATATAATAGTTATAGGTAATGTAAATTACTAGACCCCCGAGAAAAAATTTGAAAATACGCTACTGGCTGGGTTAGAGGCGAGGGAGAAGAAGAGCATGTGTATTGAATTAAAATTTTAAAGTTTAATAAATGATGCAAGTTCGTTCAAAACTGTACACGGGCGAAGCCGGGTAATTCAGCTGTAATAAAAAATACAAATCTTTGGCACGGGCAACGCCGGGCAGGACAGCTAGTAAAAAATATATATGAAATAAATAAATATACACATGTATATTAAAATATATATTTAAATATAAAAAAAGAATAAAGGCAATGAGTATTAATTAAGAATGTTGTTGTATATATATTATATATTACTACCGTTTCGACAAAAAGTCATCATCAGGTAAAATTAAAATTAAAATTACCCGATGATGAGTTCTATATTTAATCTACGCTATCTATGTATATTTAATCTATGATCAGTGTGACCAATTGTTAAAAAATGAATTCCGATAATCGGTCAACGTAGTTATTCTGTGACAAAAAGAAAAAACACGTGAGTGACTTATTATTCGCTACATAATCACATTCGCGAGTTGTATTGTTAACATGACGGAAATTGTCACGTTTTGAGTCAATTGTAAATTGTAATTGCTTAGATTTTTTTTCAGCTTCATACGAATTGTTTGCTTAAAATGGGAGTTATTCAAAGAGTAGTGTACGTGTTTGTGTTAAACACAGGCCAATTGGAATTAATGTACTGATTAAAGTATTACTAATTTTTAGGAAACCAAGGACCAAACGAGGTAAAAGAGTCTTGTTGAAAAAAGAACCAAAGATTATAGAGAACACAAAACATTGTGTGTTCATTCCTGGCCGTAAATCATCCCAGGCTTCCAGTGGTTGCATGAAAGATTTGGTACGTTTTATTGGATTAAGATATTATAATATTTGTTTTGAAATAACTATTTTGTTGTTACAGTTGAAACTTAAAAAGCCCGATGCAGTCATGTTAACACAAAAGAATGATATATTGCCATTTGACGATGCTGTTCAAATTGAAAAGTTATTGCAGAAACATGATTCGTCTTTATTTTTCTTCTCGTCGCATAGTAAAAAACGACCAAACAATTTAGTACTTGGTAAGCATATGAAATATTTTTATATTAAACCATGACCCAAACGTTCGTTTTTCATTTTTTTTGTAGGCCGCACGTATGATCAACACATATTGGACATGTTTGAATTGGGAATTGAATCGTACAAAGGATGTAGTGAATTTAAAGGTGGTTTGTCTGAAATCTCGGCTGGTGTAAAACCAGTTTTGGTTTTTCTGGGTGAACAATTCGACAGTAATCAGCAATTAAAACGTTTACGTAATATTTTGGTTGATATGTTTCAAAGACAGCCCCTCAAGAAAATCAGACCGAATGGCATTGAACACGTCATGTCATTCACAGCAGTCGATAGTAAAATATTATTACGTTCTTACAGGTAGTTTTGACAAATTTTCTTTTTATTTTATTTATAAATTATGTTATTTATAGTTTTTTTTTCTCTGTAGAACTATTTTGACGAAAACTAGTTTAAAAACTCCACGAGTTGAGCTCCAAGAAGTTGGACCGTCTGTTGACTTTGTAGTCAGAAGAGATCATTTAGCTAGTGCTGACTTATTTAAAACTGCGTGCAAAAGAGCTAATCTCAAGGTAAATTTTTTAATTATATGTTGGTATTTTCTGTGGGTAGAAATTAACCTACCTGTCATGGGCATCAAACTTATTTAATCAGCATTAGATTGTTATCTAGTAGTAATTTTAATTTATCAGTTTCATAATTTCTCCCAAGTCCGAGCAATTGGGACAAAGATGAATGTGAAAACTGTGTTATTCGCTAGTAACTATGTAATATTAATATTCAGGGTAAAAAGATCAAAAGTGTACGTCGTGATGGCTTTGGATCCAAATTAGGACGTCTACACATGACCAAACAGGACGTGAACAAACTGCAAACAAAGAAGATGAAAGGATTAAAGAAGACATTCGCTGAGAAGAAAATGAAAAGAAAAAGTGACGCTGATAAAAATGAACCTGTTGTTAAAAAACCAAAAGTTGAGACTCAAAGTAAAAAATTAAAGAAGTTCAGTAAAAAGGGAAGGAAATTAAGAGGTGGACAAGTTTAACAAGTACTGTTTATTTTTTTGATTTTTGTATATTATTAATATATAATAAAATTCTTTTTAACATCATTTTAAATACTATAATATAAAAATTTTCTAAGCAACTCAACATATTGATAAATATGTTATTAATAAAGCACCTTTATTGAGCATGAAATTATGTGTATGGCAAAATGTATGCTATTTTCTTCAACATATTACTTTGAGGGGAACTGTCATGTTACGTACAGTTCGTTGTTTAATTAGATCTGTGCATTCTGGAGATACAGCTGTCCAGTTATATTTTCCAATGGGAAATACGTCTTCCAAAGGCGATTGAAATGTGACCAGTAACGATAAACAGAAACCGTCGTTAGTGGATTCTGTATGTCCGCAATGTTCAATGCTCAATACTCCATGGGGTTTATGTGCAGCTACATCAGCACCAAATATCTCCTAAAAAGAATGACGATGGCAGAGTTCATGCAATAATGTAATTTGCTATATTTATAATTCATAAAATAATTACGGTCATAAATTTGCGTAGTGTAGAATGCAGATTGCGATTGTGGTTAATTTCACATGTGGGCAAATGGGCTTCGGTTTTTTCAGACACGAGCACGTGTAATTTGTTACTAAAATGAATAATCATTAAAGATAGACGTCGGGTTTTTATAATTACCTGATCAATACTTTAAACTAACTTGGTTTTCTGTTTTGCGCATATCAAAAGGCGTAATAAAAGTTTTTTATGAGCTCGAACAGTGGGCAAAACTCTAGGATGCCATTGATGACGTATATTGTTTTTTATGTGTGTATAATACGCTCGACCACGTTCAATTAATGGTATTATATCGTTAGAACGAAGAGTTACCTGAACATGGATAAATACGTGTGAAAAATATTATTCTGTGGATTTCTTCATTTTATACTGATTTTATAATACCTCGGAAATATTTTTAATCCATTTAGCCTGCAGCGATTCGCTGTCAGCTTGAGCTGGTGTTTTTAAACATCCACCAGTAACAGTTCCTGTCAAAATGAATCGAAACCATGCTTTGGACGCAGCTTCAACCAATAATAATGTATCGAGTTCCATTTCTAATCCTGTCTCTTCTAAACACTCCCTTTTAGCAGCTTCCTAATTAGAGAATTTTGCTGTTTAATATCAATTATTATAAATTATACTTTTACCAACATGCAAATTTTCTCCGGGTTCAACACGGCCAGCCGGTAAGTACCATTGACCAGCGCAAGTACTTTTAGCTTCTTGCATCATGAGTACTTCATCGTCGTCGTTGATCAACACTACTAACACGATGTAAGTTACTGTACTTTTCGTGATCGGCACGTAATCGGAAGGCGCTATGGGCGTTATACCTTTGGCCACTGGAAACACAAGTCTCATTAATAACTCGGGGAGAGATGAATTTAGTAATATCGGATGAAAGAATTAGATTATTCTCGTTACCGCAAGCTTCATTTTGATCAGCCAACGTGAAATCGCATAACTCTTCATTCTCGTTTAAAGCGTCGCCCTTTAACAACTTCAAAACTTTTGTTTCTAACATGGTTCTATTGCATTTTTACGTGATCCTAACTAAATACATTAAAATTGTTGTAATACAAACTCGTCTCGTTTACTGGTTCTTTACACAGTACACTCCCCCTCCTACGGTGTACACAGACGACAGCAACGACACGGCGTTGCACCCAGACAATCGTTGGAATTCGAAAAATACGGGACGTCGACTCCAATTTATTTAAACTCTTGTGTTATTGTTTACACATCGCTTACCGCGTCATCAAACGAGGAGAAACAAAAACAAAAATGTGAACTCTTCAGTGCGGCCATGTGTGAAATACGTTTTACGTTTTTCGGTAAATATTATTATTTACCGATTGCATATGGCTGTCGGCTTCTACGATAACGAAAAAAATATCAACGATTCTCTTTATTTTACTATTCAAGATAGTGTATAGTCAGTAATATTCAATAATTATTATTCTACAGTAGCGGTTCAATGAAATCGATCGGCAGACATAATAGCAGTTTAATGTAAATACGGTTTCTAATCTACCAGACGGTTAATTGTTTTCGTAGTAAACATTAATAATCGAATTTATCGTCGCCGTCGTTCGTTGTTTCGATAATTTTGGGATTTTTCTTTTTCTACCCATTATTTATTTATAAAATATCTGCGAAGATATTTTTGTAAGCGGTGAGTTGGTTTACGATAATTTATTATTATTATTATTATTATTATTGAAAAACGGGAACGATATTGTGTAAATTAAAATAAAACGTATTTAACGAACGAAAGGAATATTTATTGTATTAAATACATTTATTTCCGCCCGAAAACTCTGTAAATCGACGTGTTTTTTTTTTTTTTAATTGACCACTATGAATTTTCCCCGTTGTAATGTAATGCTGGATCAGTGGTTTTCAATCGCCAATGTATCACGAACACACTTTTTTTTTCCTTGTATATAACTGAAAGTGTTTAAAATATGCACAGTCCGTTGTGTTATTGTGTAGTTATTGTTCATTCGTATTGTGAGAAAACTAAATAATAAGATCCTATCAATGCATCGATTGGCAACTTGGTAGGTTTAGAACTAGTTGAAAAAGAGAATCTTTGTTTACTTAAAATCGTAGACAACATGCTGAAAACTACAGATGAAATTCAAAGAAATTGACGAGTTCTGGATATACTCTTTAGCAGAATATCCATAAATACCTTTTTCTTCTTCCACCCCCTTTTATAACAAAAAAGCACTAATTCTTTTACCATTCTCAGCATTATTTCTTTGTGAATAGGAATTTTTTACACTTGCGTACAAACGTAAAAAATAAGAAAGAACAACTAATTTCCATCGAGGAGGAGAATCTAAACACACACATTTTACCTAATAAAATTAAATGAATTTATACAAATATAAATAGATATGTGTATTAAATTGTGTTTGTTATAATTTTTGGTTACTTTTTTTATTTAATTTTCTGCGTACAAACAATATTCAGATTTGGTGTGTGCAATATTTACAGAAAAGGTTGAAAACCACTGAGTTAGATAAATGATTATCGAGTATTTGTAATTGAACAAATTTCTTGGTTTTATCGATATGTACATAGAACATATTAATATGTACACATAGTTCTGAAGTGTTCATTCTGGTTTTTTGTCGGTTCAACAGTATGATTGAAGTTAGGTTTTAAATTTAAATGTTAATATTTCGTGTATAAAATTAATTTCGACAGTCATTTATTATTATTGTGTAATATACCTAACATGTAATGGTCATTTTTTTTTTTTTTTTACCAAAATCATAATTAGAGTACTGATAGGAATGAAACTAATTTTATTTGTTTTTACTTAGAAATGTATGTACAAGTAACAGAAAGTGAAAATAGTGATCCTATTGACATACCTACTGAAGAAGATGAAAGTATTTTGTTGTCTACATTAGAAGCACAGTATCCCGGGACAATTGGTTTAAAATATCGTGTTAACAACAGGTTGCGAATAGTACGTCTCAATGAAGGTAAATTGTACCCTCCAGAAGATGGCTGGTTAGAACGTATTTACATCTGCAATTTTCGTAGTACACCTACTTCTGCAAAACGTAAACACCATGAAACCGAGGATAGCAATAAGATGGCAGAAGATGATGATGATAGTGTTTCTGATATGGATTTGGTTGTTTTGGGTTTGCCTTGGAAAGTGACTGAAGACGATTTGAAAAAGTATTTTGCCAAATTTGGACAAGTGGAATATACTCAAATTAAGACTGATCTCAATGGTAAATCGAAAGGATACGGATTCGTCAGATTTAAGCATAAGAAGTCTCAAGTGCGTGTTATGCTAGAACGACACAACATTGAAGGTCGATGGTGTGATGTACGTATACCGAATAATAAAGACAAACATGTGAATAAAGTACCGCGTAAAGTATTCATAGGCCAAGTGTCTGAAGACACAGACGAAAATGCATTAAAAAATTATTTCATCAAATTTGGAGAGATATCAGATTTGTTTTTACCTAGGCCGCATCGAGGCTTTGCATTCGTAACTTTCACCGACCCATCATCAGCTCAAAAAGTGATAGGCAAAGATCATAAAGTCGGAAATTGCAGTGTAGTGTGTACAGAAGCAATACCAAAAAAGGAAATGGGTCCCAAGTGGAATGATTATGATAGTAGAGACAAGTTCAGAGATAGAAGGAGAGACCGATCGCCCCTTTACCCACAAGCCTGGGCCCAAAACGATATTTGGGATTTTGATCAGGATAGCTACGACCAGCCATATAGTCGAGGAAGTGGACATCATTCAATTAATAATAGTTTTGCGAACGATAAGAATATTAATCCAGACATGGTAGCAGCAGCGGTAAATAAGGCCGTAATGGGTGTAATTGGAACTTTGAAAGCGGGAGGACAGGGTAATCAGAGTGATAAACTACCTGAAACAGACGATTGGTGGACAAGGAGATAATTTGGTCAAATAAAATATTGGTCTTTGATTTCCATTTATAAATAAATAAATGACTGTCAAAGTATTATTAATTGGTAGTATATAATTTTTTATTTTGACATACTAAAAATAATGATAGGGGGAAAAATCATTATTAATTAAAATATATAATTGTGTAGATAGACTTCATTTGCACATACTTTCGATGTAGTTCCTTGAAAACAATTTTTTTAATATCAATGTTAAAATCCATTCTGCGAGATGAAATTTATAATTTCCTTTTAACATAATTGTCATAAATCTATTGAGTATTGTCAACAATTATACATCTGAAATATCATTTGTTATTTATTATAAATATATTTATAGTTTAATAATAATAATAATAATATATACATTTATTTTATATTTCGCAAATTCATAGTAAAAATTTGGTTTAAAAAAAAATTGTTGTATTTTTTTTTTTTTAAATTATTAATTTTTGTTTTCTGTTTCCATATAGATTAATTTAATATTATGAAATTTGTTATTTTGCATTTATGAAATATTTACTTTGCTTTTGCTTATTCTTTGTACATGATCACATATTTTATTGTCGGATGTTCTATATTCAATTCACTTTAAAAAGCAACTAGTCTTGTCAGCAGTTTCCTGTCACTTCTTAAAAATTGACTATATATATTTTTAATTTTTATGTATATGTACATTTATTATTATTAAATTATATTTTCATAAATGTCATTTAAAATACACACACACACACGGACATACAAGATTTAAAAGAATTAAAATGTGTGATTAACCATTCACATGGCTCCTATAATAAATATGAAAAATATTTAATTATAATATATTTTTTTTTTAACTTTTAATACCTCACATAATATTTTATAAGTGTGTATCATATCTGTTTAATGGATAATATTATTACTAGGGAATCAAAAAAGAAAAATAGATTATTATTTTTTTGTAATAAAACGTCTAAACTGTAAATCTGGTAATATAATAAAAGGATGCTATACTGATATTTGTTTCCATTTAATATGCATTATAAGCAAAATAATATAGTTGCGTAAACAAATTTAAATGATTACTACTAAATTTAGAAAAAAATTAATTCTGCGTATGTCTGTCAGTCGTATTTTGTAAAACAAATATCATCTAAAAATTGTAGTCAAAAATATCAAGTTTTTTTTTTAAAATAGTATATACCATTTTAATACAACAAATGCAGTTTTAGAATCCTCTTAACAATATATGCTGATAAAATGTTACATATAATAAACAAATTATTTTTCAAATAATTCTTAGACTTCTGCATGTTAAACAACAATTACAACAAACAACAATGGATTTTTAAAAACTCAATAACTTTTATTTAGTTCGGTCAATTTGGCCTAAGTGTCAGATTTCATTTCAATACACAATAACAAACTGGTGTATTCTATAGGAATAATTATTTCGTGTATAAATAAAACTTCATGTTTTATTATTAACAATTATTCATAGTTTTTATAATATTTTTTATATCATTATATAATATAATCATACATATAATATTAAAAACATTACATGCTACAACAGAAAAGGATTGTAAATTTAAGATACATTAAGGACACTGACCGCTAACAAAAAATAATAAAATAAACAATTTGAAAAAAAAAGTAACCATTAACTTATACATTTCATAATAAGTATATATATATTTATATCAGTTTTAAAACAAACTGAATGAAAACAGCGAAGGAAGAGATAAAAAAAAAAATTTACGTTGTGCATTGTGGTGGTTATATATCATCAGAGGTTTTGTTAATACAATTTTTATACTTATAGAGTTCACTAAAATCATGGTTATGTAAATATTTTTTTCTTAATAATACTAATAGTATACACATAATACATTAAAAACAATACTTTGGTAATTAATCTCACGGAAATTGTGCACATTCAATCATTTTATCCTTCTCTCATCTAGAAAGGCTTTTATAGAGAAAACTGATTTAGAAACTGTTTAAAAAAAAAAAAAAAAATTAAAAATGAAATTAATTTATATGTAGAAACAAATGTTATATAAAAAGAAATTGTTTTTGAATGCATCAAAACTGATCGAATTAGTTCAATAGTAATTATTATCATAGATATTGATTTTATTACCTTAAATTAATAATAAAAAAAGACAACTGTTTCAAAATTTGTTTTTGAACTAAAAAATGCCACTTAGAATACAAAAAGGATAAAATAAAAAACAAAAAGATTTCTTTTTGAAATTTGCAATAACTAAAACCCATGAGTGGGACTTAAAGGAGTGCTGATGCGGCACGGTTAAAACAGTCAATATCAGCGCCTCTTATTTTAATCTTGAGAGGCGGATGGGTAATATCAGGAGGCTCCGAGATCACTACAACTACTATCTAATCTTCTTTCTGTTGATATGGTCAATAATTTATTGAACTCTGTATCCAATACTTGACGGGCCTAAAACAGAAAAATCATACAAAACAAAAAACAAAATTATTTTCATACTATCAAAAAACCTTCAACGTACTTGTACATTTTGAGAAGGCACTTGGAGCACCATAGCAAGCGTGTTAGAATCAAAATTCTTATCGAGTGCAATTATGGCACCATGTACACCGGATTCTATTAAATTGTTAGCGTACTCCTAAAATTTAAATTATATTTAACAATAATGTATGACATAGTGTTACCATTTCCCTCACATATACCTTCAAGCCAATATTAGTTATCCATTTAATCACTCTTTCATTAGACCACACTAAAATGTCAACGGTTTCATGTTCGGCAATACGACGTCTATCTTCAAGTTGACTTCGATCAAAGTTTACTCGTTTTAGACATGTTATACCAAATTGTAAACTCGTTCTAAATAAAAATTGTAAATGAAAATGAAATATACTTATAGAAATATAAATAAAACCTACCGATGGAAACCATCCAGCATTTTTAACTGTGATCTGAAATCTCGTTTCGTAAGATGATCAAGCATTCTGGCATCAACAAGACATTCCATAAATGTCGATCGGTATTGTGGGAGTCCCAATGAAGGTAACCAATAGTTTCCAACCCATTCATGATTCATATCACCAAACGCTAATGTAGAACGCAATGATTTGGCTGGAGCCGATGGGCTTGTCAAAGACACCATTTCTTGAATGGCCAATCGAAGCTTTAGACGGTGCAACGGATTACTTATTCCAATTTCTCTTTGTATTTCAGTATCTGACAGGGCACTCATTATTGCTCCAGATTTAACATTAGCTCTGCAAGCTGCCACATACCACGCTGGCATTCCAACCCATAATTCTAACCAAGCAACAATAGTTGGTCCATTCCATAAAGCAAATGGAGTTCCAGCCTTCATTGCTTCTTCAAGTAGTTCATGTCTATAAAACAGATATATTATAATCGCCTACTAAAAAATCAATAATGTAAAAACACTTACTTTTTCTTTTTTCTTCGTTCAAAATCACCCTTTTGTCCTAAACTTGCACTGCATAAACTGGAAGTATCATCTCCAGCATAGGAACTAGCCAGTGACATATCAGAAGAAGACATATGACCCAACATACCACTCATTCCTTCTTTACCTTTTACTTGCTGGAAAAATTTCGAACAACGAAAGGTATGGACGTGTACAAAAAGTAAATTCGTTATATCGATTAAAAATAATACCTTTTCTTTTTTACTAAAGAATCGACCCAGAGATGATTTTATTCCTTTCTTCTTTTGCGCTGCTGCGGATGCAGATGATGGTAATGTATGATGATACGATTGCATCTGTGATACACTAAATGCACTGGATATACTTGACAAACTTGTACCAGTTTGACCCATCAATGTTGGACCATGATGCAATGAATCTTGACTGCTGTGACGAGAGGACAACGGTGATGGAGGCGTAGAAAACCCACTGGCACCCCTATATTACAAACCCAAACCAACAGCTACTACAAATATCTAAAAAGCACTAAGGAGGATTATGTACAGCTAATAGTGGATGTGATATTGTATTTACAAAGGAGATAATTTATTTATTTATTTTATATGTACATCAAGTTAATATTATTGAATGTTATTAAATAGTAAGAATACTAACTGATAAAAATATTAGTTCAATTATTATTTGATTTATTTAAAAAATTAAAATACTGTGAATTTTGTTTGGTTTGCGTGCCTATAAATCAAATTAAAACTAAATTCTAAACACAAACAGATAATATATTATACACAGTACTACTGAAAGTTTTTAAATATATAAATGTCATTGTAATACACACCTTAATGTTGAAGGATTATAGTTTATCATATTTAATGTTGACGGAACAGTATTAATACCAGCACGCCTAAAATAAGTAAAAACATTTGATTTTTAATTAAAAACGAAAAATAATTTTAAAACTAACCTTCGCAATTCTTCTTGGCTGTGTGCCAAAGCTTGAGCAACTCGCTCTAATCTCATTGAACGTGCTGTTAATGGACTTGCTGCTCCATTATTATCTTGTGTTGATGAAATTCCCATGTCATTTTCTTCATTTAGCTGAAGCTAAAAATTACATTTGTTTTACACATTATTGCTTTAATAATAACATTAGCACTATAAATTGTATTTATAGTACTAATGAAAATAATATTTGAAAAATTTTCACAATGTCTGAAAATTAGTATCTAAAAATGTAATCAATCTGTTGTTTGTTAATATACGTAATTATTTTACTTACTGAATGATATTTATGTAAATATTCTCTTTGAGGCGTAGACCGGCCACTAGCTGGAGGTGACTGCCGATCATAATTACGATTTCTAGCTAATAAATTAACATGTTCCATGCTCCCAACTCTAGATTCAAGTTCTTCTGCTCGTGCTTCGGTATTTTGTTTTTCAGCTTGAATAAGTCTAATCTCTGTATTTATTGCATCCAGTTGTTCTTGTAACATCAAAGCTAATGTCTGTGCATCTGCTGCTGATGGAGAAAGTGGTTCTCCTGTATCACAATACATGCCTGCTTCATCATCAAGATCGTCATCACCACCATCCATATCTACATCACTAGAAGCATCAAATGCTTGTTGTACATTTGCTAAAACATGGGCTTGTTGTAATTTTTCCCATTCCTATAAAATATATAAAGATTAGACAAGAAAAATTGTGTGTGTGTGTGTGTATATATATATATATATATAAATTATTAGTATTAATTATATACTTTTGCATGGTTTGATTCCATCGGAGACATTCTAGATTTTATTGATCGACGAGATAATGAATGGGTGTCAAAGTTTGAATGCTGACTAGAGCTTTGAACAAAATTTCCTTGATCAGGGCAACCGGGAGACAAACTCCTATAAATTTTGTTTAATTTACATAATTAAATTTTAAATAATTTAATTACTTACACTAACCTTGTTAATGCGTCAGTCTGTTGAATATTAAAAGCAATCTCCTGTTGGAGCATTTGCCTTTTAATGTTATCAATTTCCATACGAGCTTTTCCAAGTTCTTTCAATAATTCAGTCTAAACGAATTAATTATTACTTATTATTTAATCATCAATTATTTTACAAATATACCTTTTCTGTTTGTAATTCTTCGACTAGTTTACGACACTTTTCTAATTCTTGAGTCAGCATGTTTTTCTCTTCTAAAGCGTGCATGCGCTCTTTCAAATGTACTTGAAGACGTTCATTTGATTCTAAAAATAACAATAGTTTAATTTTATCATTTTAAATAATGAATTTATATAATAACCTGATAATAATTTGTCAACAGTAGCTGATAATCTTGTATTGTGTTCTTCATTCATTTTCAGTCTTTGATTGACTCTCATTACTTCAGCATTTTTCTCTTCTACTTGCGATTCTAATCTTTGAATACGATCTTCTGCTGTACCATGTCTTTCTTGTGCCTAAAATATGTTTTTATAATTAATTTATATTAATTGAATAAAAATATTGAAACAAAAATAATAAACATAATGAGCATAATAACAAAAAATAATCCATTTGTTATACAATTATGATTTATCATAATTAATACATTTTATTAATCAATCTGAATTGTATATTAATATTATAATATCAATAGACATATATGTGTCATCATAAAAAAATACTTGTAAAGTAACTTTTATTATTACTTAGATATTAATTGCATTACTATAATATATGACTTGGTCAAAAAATTTGCCCGGATCAAAAGAATAATTTTAAAAATTATTTTAAACATTGGTATGAACAAGAATATGGAAGAACCGTATCAGTTAGTGGATTAAATACTGAAATGAGACGAGCGCTCAGAATCTTTAAACTCCATATTATTCTAATATATTGAAAACAATCAACATATAACTATTATCACGGTCAAAAGTAATCTCAGGCTAGACCTTACTGTGCACAATGGGGCTGTACGATATGATCGAATTTCAATGAAACCACCATGATAGTTTTTAATTGGGATATTATAATATATATTAATGTTTTTGAATTATTGACGAAATTAAAAAAAAATATTATGAACTATTATAATCATTTGCATTAGAGAAAATATTTTTTTATTCTATTCCAGTTATCATAAAATAAGGAAATAGTGAATCATTTGTTTTAAATAAGTCATTAATGACTAATTAATTAATTAATCAATATTTTCAAGAAAAAAAAATATATATTATTACTTAGTTTTGAGTAACAATATAGAAAATTTTATTATATAATAACAAAAATAAAATAAATACCAAAAAAGTAAAGATATCATTAGAAAAAAAAATCTTTCTTTGTGTATAGAAAAATCTCTATTTGTGTTAGAAAAAAAAAAGGAAAGATTATATAAGAATATATAATTTTGTCATTTCTTAACACATTTTACCAAATTACTTTGCATACAAATGTCTGAGAAGTGTATAAAGCATATGCATATAGACATAAGATGTATAATAGCAGGTTTTTAGAATCGTGCTGAAAGCATAAATAGAAAGAAGTAAAAAAAAATATATTCCAGAAATTAAAAATATTGAATATTATAAGTATTAAAGTAATTTTCTGTGACCAAAAACTAAACTAATAAATAATACGAGTTCGACAACAGGTTGGGTGAGAAAACAAACAATAAAATTGAGAAAAAGTCTGATCTGTTGAACGAATCTCGTACCTGAGCCCTTACCTGGGTAAGGGCTTCCATTCGCTGTTTTAGCTCTTGTTCTATTTCAGGCAGTGTAGCAAATTGTGCTAATTTTTGTTCGCATAATTCTAATTTTTCATGAGTACCACGCGTTTTCTCTTCTTGTAACTACAAAAAAAAAAAAAAAAAAAATACATGAACAAAATTTGAAACACTTTCAACTATAAAATAAACACATAAATTACACATACTTTTAACTGAGCTTCCTTATGCCGAAGTTCTTGTTCTAATTTATCATTTAAATCATGCAACGAAGTAGAATCCCGTTGCAAATTTAAGTACTTCTTTTCTAAGGAACTTAACCGTTCTTCCTATAGAATGTAACGTGTACAAATAATAAATAAATAAAATTCTATTATAGTGTAAAAATAATATACTTGTTCTTCTTTAATTGAAATATTTTCTCTTAATTCATGATGTAAATTGTTATTATTTTCTTGTGATTTATGAAGTTCTCGCTGTGTTTTCGAAAGAGAATCTTCTAATTCAGACACTCGACTAGACAACTCATTCATTTTCCATGTACCATATTCAGAATTCTAAGCAAAAAAATATATTAAATTAATATTATGATATGTGTGGTTTTTTTTCAACAAACCTCATTATCAACACTATTATTCACACAACTGTCCACATATGTGTTGCTTAGCTTTTCATCTTGTGCATACTCAGTAGTTTCATCAATATGACCATTCAGTGTTCTATTCTGACATGCAAATCAATCACTTTACATAAAATGCTTAAAAATACTCATGCTAGCAATATTTTATTACACGTGAATCAATTTAACACAATAAAATTTTTTTAATATTTTATTGTAATTACACACCTACCATAAAAAGTAATTATAAAAATAGATTTTTCTTATTTTTTGAATGTCCATAGGAAACATATAATATTTCACCTCTCAAAAGTAATAATATAAATTAAAATATACCATGGATCCAAAATATAAAAGAACTGACTATTACATTATTTTAAAAATAATGTCATTATAAAAATTGAATTAAGACTAGTGAATTATGAAGTTTTATGCGAGCAATTAAATATAATAAAAAAAATATTGTTATTCATTGTTAAATTATTTTTAAGTTTTCCAAATATTCATTTAAATATAAGTTTAGAAGCAGTGAGGCAATAGTAAATTGTTCTTTTTTAAAAAAAAAATTTAGTTTAATCTTTAAAAAGGCCCAAATGACGCAATTAATGATTGGAAATTGAAGATAATAAATGAAGCAAATTTAAAATTACTCTTTATTTTCTAAAATACTGCAATGTATATTAAAGTAATATTGGACACTTTATAAACTGTATATAATTTTAATTTGTTTGGATAAAATTTTAAACTTACATCTTTAAAGCTTTGAATTTATAATACTATCTAGTGTATATACATTAAAAATAGGTTTATTAATACTCAAAACATTTAATATAGTTGTTTCTAAACATAATATAATAAATATAGCAGCTACAGTATGGCCTATTCAACATGCAAACAGTTCAGTTTCTCACTTTTTAAAAATGTATATAAGTTTATTTGATATAAAAGTAAACATTTATATTTAAAAATATTTCTTAAATTGATTAACTAAATCTATCTACTAAATAAGTAACTATGTGAATAAAAAATTATTTTCATAAATATAGTGCACGTGTACATACAACTTGACAATATGAAAATGTATAATATTTTGTATACTAATGAAAATGTTTTATAACAAAATGAAAATTACTTTTATAGTTGGCTGCTGAGAACAGGATCCGTCCACATTGTCAGTATTTCCATTTTCTTGAATAGTAGATTCATCTTCTGTCTTACCTCCAGATTTTAATACATCAAGCTACACAACATATAATCAGCATATATGATTATAAATATTCAATGATTAATAAATATATTCTGACACATACAAAATGTAATAAAAGTTCTTTATATTGTTTTATACACAATTAAGAACATTTTTATAACAAATTGTATTGAATGATTAAAATACAATACCTCTTGCATTGTGCTTTCTAATTTCTCTTCAAGTTTAGCATTGGCTTCTAAAGCATACCTTAATCTATCTCTTACCTATTCATAAAAAATGTTCATATGTAACAAATACTAATATAATAAATAAATTATATTTAAATATTAATTTGCATTTATATTGTTTAAATGTAGTCCCAGGGAAAAATATAAGTTTTCCTAATATGTCATAAATTTGATATAAAAATGATTTTTTTTTTTTGGCTATGCGCTCTATATTATAAAATTATTTTATTTTTCTATAATTCAAACTTATATTTTCAAATTGATTTCCTCAAAATAATACAAAAATTTTGAAATTCATAATTTTTCAATGACTAATTTTTTTAATTATATGGTATACAATTGATAATTATGGTACACCTTAAAATTTTACTAATGTCTCATATAAAACAATCATTTTAAGCAAATTTATCAGAAATATAAATTATTTTTGTCTAAACCATGTAATTAAATATACAACAGCTTTTTCATTTTGTTATATATGTATAATACCAGTAGACAATAATTTATTAATTCACATTTTAGAAATAGCAAGAACAACTAGAATAAAATCAAATTATTGAATCAAATTTAGAATATTTTTGTCATTTAATAATTTTCCAGGTCTATATGTCTTTTTAAAATAATATTTTCATAAAATCGTCATACATACTTTTTCATCAAGAGCTTTATGATGTTCAAAAAGACTTTTAAGGGCTTTTAGTACTTCTACTTCACTGGAAACACCTGAGTATGCTTGAGGATTTTGGTTAGTTTGTCTTTTGATAACAGTCGATCGAATTGACCTTTCATGTCTAGACACTAAACTTTCCAAATGTTCTAATAGTAACTAAAATTAATAGTTATCAATTAATATTAATAATAATTAATAAACAATGTGTATTTTGAAAATATGTACTCTTGTATTGCTTCTTTCAGCTTTTAATTCAGCAATCTCTTCATCTCTTGCAGATAGTTGATCTCGTGTTTGACTTAGTTCTTTTCTTAGGGCTGCAATTTCCTAAATAACAAAATAAGGAATTAATTCATATACAAGAAAGTCATGGTAGTAAATTTTTTTTACAAATAAACCAATACAGAGATTAAAGTTTAAAATGTGTTACATTATACTATTATATCATATTCTATATCTAAGAAGTTAGTATATGAGAAAAAAATTATATTAATTTTTCATATTTTAATAAAGTTTAAACATCATAAATAGTACTAAATAAATTAAATAGAATATAACCTTTATATATGGATATTTAATTAATGGCAAACAAATTTCTTGTCCTAGCATAAATGCAATAAGGCACAAATAGAAAATTAGCAATGTCTGTCATAACATAATGTCCGACACCAATTTAATAATACTATCAACAATTTATTAAAATTAACATTTAACCACTTTATCGCCTATTAGTAAGTATCACACACACAATAAATACATACATAAACACTAATTACTATATAAATAATACAATTTTTCTATTAGAAAATGTTTTTTTTTTTTTTTGTAATATTGTAAAATAAGTTAAAAAGTATTGAATTTATAAATTACCTGAAGCAAAACAAGGTGTAACATACAAGGACACGTATTAAAATTGTTGAACCCTTTTAATTTATATTGAGAATTATCATATGTTTCATTTATTGCAGCTGCAGCATCATTTAATACAGATGAAAGTGTATTTGAATATTTTGAATGATAAAATTTATTAATATCGTTCATAGTCGCAGAGTATTAATTGAATATATAATATAAAATTTGGAAAATAATATAATATAGCAGAATAACATAAATCACATGAAATACAGTCATAAATATACCAGTAGGTATAAGAGTCAAAACGTTTGCACTTTCCAATTGATACTAAAGGGGAAAAATATAGGAATTCGAAAGCAACACCCCATTGAAATCAAAATATAAAAAGGAAAGGAAAATTTATCTTAAACTAACATTTCCATAGATATTAGAGGCTTATTACAAAAATCCTCCCCAAATAATCATAGAGCTGTGCATATAACATTCCTTTTTATATGGGGTTTGAACATTTAGAGGGCTTATTACTCAAGTATTCCAATATGTATTTCATACATTCACTTTACAAGAAAAAAAAATTTTTTTTTTTTACCATAAGATTCTTAAATTCTTATATATATATATATATAACATTTGTACGATGTATATATGTATAAAATACTAAAAATGCCTTTTTTTTTTGTAGTAATTAAAAAAAAAAAATTGTAATTTTGTTGATGTTGATTTCAGAGTATTATTATAAATTAATAATATGATGTACCTATTATTAGGTATACAAAATTAATAAAATTAATTTTGCGTTCTTCCAAGTTTATTTTTTTGAACTTTGATATACATTTTGATCCTAAGAAGAACAAAAATTACTATATGACACCGATTTGAAATTTAAAAACTTAAGGCGGTCTCCCCTCTTGGATATCAACGCATTTTGTACTATCTCTATTTTGCCCTCGCCCACACACACACACACACACACACACACACACAACTGGACAATAAAAGAAATTCGGGGGAAGTTTAGATTTTTAAGTTATTTTAGCAATCACAAATACATATTATAGAAATATTAAATAAAAGGGAGCCGCGCATGCCAGTTCCAGTGGATCACTTGGTTTAATTATTATTCTAAAAATATGAATGCGATAGATAAATCATTGCATTTAAAAAAAAAAAAAACGAATTTGCAAAACTGTTGTTTTTTTTTTATTATTATTTTTTGAAATTATAAAATTAACAATAACAAAAGAAGGAATTAATTTATTTGAAAACTAATTAATATAATTTCAAACTTCACGCGATTACATAAAAAAAACTATAATAAAAGAACTTTTTTTATATACGTTAAAATAATATACATTTGTTTTTTAATACCTTAAGAGAAAAAAAAATTCGTAATTTGTCCTTAAGCTTAATAAGAAAACCGAGAAAATGAGAAATGTGTTAAATAAAGTACCAACTGCATACAGTTTGCTAGCGAGCAAAACCTAACGGCAAGCAGCACTCCTGGACGAGTGTTCGTTGACAGACAAAATAAATAAATGTAAAAACAATGTACGTTTTTCGATTCGCTCAGGATCCAATGCAATTTTTGAGTACTCATTATAATTTTTTTTTTCCCGGAAAAAATAGACACAACGAATCAAAATCTATTTTGCAAACTATTTTTATTTTATTTTTTTTTTGCATTTAAGTTTTCTAACAAACGATTCTCAATAATGTTGTAGAATCACTTAATAGTCCACACTATGTTATGAACTATGATGATGGATCGTTATGCGTAAAATATAATTTTCCTAGACCTAGATAAAAAAAAAAAAAACGAAATGGTTGTACCCCGTGACGTCTTATTGAATACATTTGTGCAATATTGGTAAATGGTAGTATTATTATTATACACTACAGATTCAGAATGCGAGACACGACGAATCGTTTGAAAATACAAACGCGATATCCGAAGCGTAAAAAAAAAAAAAATGGAATAAACCAGAAAGTAGGGCACTAGGTCAACTACCAGGCCTATCGATCCAATAAGGGTGCGTAATATAATTGTGTAGGAAAAGGGTGATGATGCACCACAATACAATATTGTAAGAAATAATTTTCCGCGTGTCGTTGAAAATTATTGAACTTTACACATACCAATAACAGGTATAACTAAACATTTTAAGTCTAAATGAAAACACATTCCGAAAACGAATATTCGGCATTTTATATCGCATATAAACGCACGTTATAGTTTTTGCGAAATATCAATCCGAGGACCAACAACGAACCCCGTTAAAAATCTTAATAAAAACCGCGATTAGGTATAGACTTAGAATGTAAGGTGGGGTGGTGGTGATATACACTAGTCAATAGTTAATTTTTTACGAGTAAGGTGCGTATATATTACATTTATTTGCGTGAAATTAGTTCGTTAGATACTTATTATTACGTATTCTATTAAAACTATTTGCAACAGATGGTTTCTGGAAATTAAATTTTCGTAATTCGATAAAAGAAGATATTTAAACAGGAAAAAAAAAACAAAAAAAAAACACGGACACGCACGATTCATTCGTAACAAAAAATATGTTATTAACGTTGAAATTTCAAGTTTTAAAAATGACACGAAATAATTGAGTTCGGCCGGCCAAGTTTGGGATAACATGATGAATTTAAAAAATCAACGAAGATAACATTTTCTCGGCATTGTCTATTTGATCAACTAATTCTCATACGTAAAATTTTTTTGGGAAAAAAGTACAAAGGAAGCGCAAAGTAAAACGCATTATATTATTGTCTACAAATCGAATATCTAATGACTAACGAAAATAGAAAAAAAAAACCCCCGGTTTTATATCGCCGCAAGTGTTGCTGTTGCCGTCTCTTTCAACATCAATATCACAAATAACGTCAAATTCTATACAAATAATACTATTATAATATACTTTATAATATTAATGATAAATATGTGGGTAAAAACCCGCTGTGAAATCACACATATAAAATAGATCCTCGTACATTTTCGAATTACTGATAATTCCGACTCGAATTATTACTGTTTTTACACACGGTTTTGAAAAATATATATTTTTTTTTCGATTTTATTTAAGCAAACACTTAAATAAATTTATAGTCCCCTCCTACAATACACGACAATACTACGATATATAATTTATATTTTGAAAATGTTTAAAAATCGATTTTATAGTGAATTACGCGGCATACTTCCACCTATGAAAACTGTCAAAAACCGTATGTGATATTAAATGTTTAAAGAGACATTTGGAGCACTTTAACGACCCAAAATGTTTTCCGATATAAAAACTAATGATATGTACTCGTGTGCATTTATATATATATATAAATATTTATATACTCGTGTATAAACCATTGTTGTAAAATCAATAATTTTTGTTACTGCACAAAATATCTAAAATTACTACCTACCCGACTACTGTTTTATAAATATATTATTTAAAATTTTTATTTTTGAATTGTAAATGTTAGTCAATATGTATATTTTATATACAAGAACTTAAGGTCAGAGTCACACAAGCGTTGGAAAAAAACAAACGTTATTATAATATAACGTCCGTTGATGAATATCAGGTTTAAATAACACTTGAATTTTATCATCTATCAACGTCCAAGCCCCTCTGCCCCGACTTCCCACAGGTTACAGCGTTCCTGCCACCCACGTCTAATATGACTTCCAGTGTGTCGTACCCGCATCTGTTATCTTCATCTTGCTCAATATTATATGCTAGATCTTAAACTGTAACGTTCGGGTTTAATGGAGTTTACACATTTATTACTGAATTTAAAAGACACAAGTATTATAATTTGTACTTTCTCGTCTGATTTTAGACACCTATCAATAATGTTAAAGCCAGACGTCCGCATTTATCAATTAATATTATTTTAAATCAATTCAAACATCGTAATTTCAAAAAAAATCTACGAGAAAACACAAATTTTGTTTTAGTTTTCAAAATTAGTATTGGTTGTTAATACACTCCGATTTCAACTCAAAATGTCACAATTTAAGAATACAACACAAAATTGTGAATAATAAATTTCGCTTACACTAAAAACTCAGCATTTCTGAAAAATTGAATTGTTTCGTTAATAACGGAAGGAGATTTGTTATTTAATATAATTAATGGATTTATTGTATGAAAATTATTATTATGTAGGCATTGAAAAAATTGGAAACGTAAAGTAGCAAGAGAAGGACAATCCATGATAATATGGGTGAAGTCGCATATGAATTCACCTTCGTGACGAGTACAGAAGGGGGAATTATTTAATGAGAGACGGAACGCATGCGCTGGGAGTAAATTATATTCAGATCTGAGCCTCGAGAACGATATAATTTGAGCTCTGGAAAGAGGTAGACCGTGAAACCATGGATGAGCTGGAATTACCGGCGAAATATTTCTAAACCAGAAAGCGAAATCTCTAGCTAAAGATGTCCATTTATTTTGCCACATTTCATTATAGTTTTTTTCAATAAGGTAAAAAAATCAGAAGAAGGAATTTTAAGTATAGGGGTTCTTTTATTGAGAATTGTAGACGCAGCCAGAGAATCTGCCATCTCGTTGCCTGTGATGCCTATATGACCTGGAATCCATAAAAATTTAACAATAATGCCGTGTGTATGTAGATAAAAAAAGTTTAAATTTTATAAGAAGAACTAGAATAGAAATATCTGCCTTAAAAGAAATGGAATTAATCGATAGGAGAGCTGACTGAGAGTCTGATACAATTAAGATATTTTTAAGGTTTAAATGCTGGAAATAGTCAAGAGCCATTAGAATAGCATAGCACTCCGTGGTAAATGAACAAGAATGCCGGGGAAGATTATCCGAAAACTTTACTTCTAGCTCTGGTATATAAAATGAAAAGCCAGCAGAGTTTTGGGAAGCTGACCCATCAGTAAACACTAAACAACAATTTGGAAAATTGGATTTTACATACTCAACAAAAATACGATTAATAGGGAAATGACACAGGTTAGCTCTAGAATTTTTTATTACTAGATCCTGAAATAAAGGAACAATATATACTTGAGGAAGAAAAGTTAGCGCATCATAAGGAACATCATAGCAAGTTAACCGGTTTTGAGGTAAGAGAATTAAAGATGAGAAGGAAGTGATTGTAGAAGCAATGGATGCGAGAATGGGAAGTGTTTTTGTAACATAGCGCCAGCGGGTGGAGAGAGACAAGTATAAATTAAAAATAGAATTATGAGAGTCGGAGATATGTTTTAACATAAATTTTCCCGCGAGTTGTCTAGAACGAATTTCTATAGGAGGACATACACATTCTACTTCCAAACATACGTTAGGCATCGATTGTAACGCACCGATGGCTGTGCGAAGACAGGAAGTAAGTAAGGCATTCAGCTTATTCCGATGTGTGTGAGAAACAGACGCAAAGAGGAAGTTTGTTTTTACAGTGGACCATGGGCTGTTAATAAGTTTATGGGATAGCTGGTCGGCCAAGGAAGAAACCCAAGACACTTCGTCCTGGTTGGCATAAGAGCTTTTTGTCATATATTTTAAAAAGGATCCACTGGGAGATGAATACTCCGTGTTTTCAAGAACTGGGACAACGTTACGATTAGAGGGAATAGAACTATTTTTCCTATGAAAATATTTAGAGTTGTCTTTTCTTTTGGAAAAAGTTTGCGGCAAGGATAATTTAGGAAACATTTTATCAGACACATTCATAGAAAAACTGCTGAGTTCGTTTACAATATTATTATTAAGAATAAAAATCGCATCCTTAAAGGATACATTCTCGGTAGCCATAATTTTCTTTATTTTTTTCTGGCGAAACCATTCTGGGCACGATTGGTCGATGACAAGATGAGGGCCTTTGCAATGAAAACAGGAGGGATTTGACGTATCCTTTGAAGGGCAGATGACAATAGAATGACCGGATACTCCACAATGTAGACAATTGGGTTTGCTTCTGCAGAATTTGGCTGTATGACCATAGCGAAGGCAATTTTGACAAATAACAGGCGAACGTATGCTGGGCGATACTCTGAACAATATTTTGTAAACAGAAATCCTTTCCGGTAGAGTTGGAGATAGAAATTTTAATTCTACTATCCTGGATGGTGTGGGCGGGAGACCGTTTTGACTAGTTGAAACACGGCGAAAATTAATTACTTTTATTGACGATTCTAAATCTTCCCAAAAATCATCTTCAGGAAAAGAGGTGTCCAAGTTAATGATGCCGAAAGAATATATCAAAGTTGATGGTATGTAAGCCCGTAAACCTAAAGCAGGAAGATCTGTCGATGAAAGACAAATGTTAGCAGAGTGAATAGAGTCAAATGTAACTTTAACTCTTATGCCAATTGGATCGATACGCAAAATGCCTTTGAATTTGTTAAAAAATATTTTCCCTACTTTCATAGGGTGCAGTTTACCAAAATTATTTTCACTTATACTCGATTCAACAATAATAATTGGTAAGCCTTTGAATTTATTCGAGAACATCGATAAATTAGGGTCTTGCAGTGATAATTTATGTTGCGACTGTGAGACATTTAAAATAGATTTCTCATTATTAATTATAATATGAGAATTATTATGATTGTCGTTCATTGAAGCCATAGAAGAGCTGTCGCCAGCGGAGTGCGATAAATTGTCTAAATCCATTTCAGCAGTAGCCTTATCTGCAGTTAAACTGGTTATATTATTATCGTTGTTATTTTCCATTCTTGCGATTAAGTTATTAAATTGAAATTGCGTACCTGGTGGTAACAAGAGAGGTTGATTATCAATAATATGTTGTAAATTAGGAGAAATCGGTGACAACGAGAGATTTTTCGATTGCTTGTTTTTTTTGGAACCACCGTCCATTCTGTCGCTGAATTATTGTTCTTCTGAAGGTTTACTTTAATTTTTTGATTTGAAGTAATGGGCTTTTGGCTCGATCCACCCGAGGTGGACGACATAAATTGTGTAACAACAGATAATATTAAACTTAATTAACAATTAAATACAAAAATAACAGTAATATTCTAATTAACCAAATATTATCGCACGAGTGAACACAACGAATGTAAAGACCGTCTGTACACTACGAAGGTAAAGACCGAACTGGTCTTGAAATAATTGTTGTTAATTCTTCAAAGATGTTGAAAAATATATAAGATTTTCACAATTTTATTTATAAATATATTTTATAATACTAGCCACTAAGTAAAAAAATTTTTTTTAATACATTTTAATGGTTAACATAAATAATAATATACAGAAAATACTTGGGTAAATATAAATATCATAATTCTCTTGTATACTTTTTAGAGAATAAATTATGATAATGTTTGCTACAGGCCTTAGCATACTAGACCAATAATTTAATCAAACATACGAAAATTATGTGAGAGGCTGGTGCAATTTCAGTAAAAAAAATCTGGAAGCGTTAAAGTTGTTATTAAGCTCCAATAACATAAAAAAAGCCCGTGAAATTGTGCCTGATAAGGAGATGAAATCACTCTAAAATAATAATAAGATTTAATGTTGAACATAAGGAAAAAACATTAATGACAGAAGCTTTATTTGTTTAGAATGCCTACAATTTCTTGATCAAAAGTGCTAAAGAAAACACTAATAAATACTGTAACGATTACCTATTTCAATTGAATATTTAATGTATGTAGTACATAGCTCATTTTTGGCAATGTGTCATTTTAAAATGCAAAAGACATCATTGTATGTCACGTAGAAGAAACTTGCTGCTCAAGGGTTATGATGTAAGTATATAATATCTGTGCACTGATCAGCATCGATCAAAAAGTTTTTTTGCTATTTAGAAAACTAATTGTGTGTAGTTGGTGAACAACAACAGTTTCAATAAATAGTTGTAGTAGATACCATATTAGTGTATTTAGAATTTTTTCATTGTAAGTGATAAAGAATATATGTCAAAATAAAAAAAAAGTCATATGACAATCATATTTTAAAATTATAAAAAATAATTATATATATATATATACAGACCATATTTTAAATTACATGTTGAATAAATTACATAATACATTTTGAATAATTGGAAGAACGATTTGCACACTTGAAAATCAATTTTTTAGTAGTTAAAATCGTTTTATAATCATGACATTGAATCTTGTAACTAAGCTTTTGTCATTTGACTGAAAAATTAATACTTACATACACTATTTTAAAGATAATGAAGTAATGATAAAAAATAAAATGAATACTTATATGAAAAAATGTACTATGAATATTACATTATAGACATAACTAAATTGATAATTACTTATTACTATATAGACGCCAAATCATATATTATGAATAGAACCCACCGCCTATCACTGCTGTGTGACAGAATCACCGTATGTACAGAAAAATTGTTGTACTCTTACTATGCGCATATACAGTGAAAACTGATTCAATCTGTTCGGCCAAATGAATGATAGCGCAATTTATTATACGACTAAGATGCTATAACTAAGTATAATATTTTAAAAGATCTATAATTAATCATACAAGTGTACTTATTTTTTATATGTAGTTATTGTTATGTTTTGTAGATAGTTTTCAAAATTAGTTAAAATGAAATAAAGCGTGAAAAATATATATATACAGATAAGAAAAGTTTTTTTAATAAGCTCTGAATTTATGTACCTATACTGTACATAATATTATATTAATTACTATTATAATTTCATAGCTAATAGAAATGGATCGTTGTTTGAATTAAAAATTATTATCATTAACTGTAACATATGATTTTGTAGTACTACATTAAACATAGACTATATACTCAGTGTTATTATAAACTCAAATATATATTTTTTTAAATGTATGTAAATAATTATTTCATATTATAATGTAAACAAAATATAAAAATTATTAATTATACTAAATGATTTAAAAGAATTTGTATATCGTATCAATAAGAAATGGGTGAGATTTGAGTTTTTATACATATTAATTGTTTGACTTAGTTCAAATAATTAATTGTAAATTCTGCTCGAGTTTGTGAATAAATGTCCAATTATATCCATACGTTACCTGCCATTGTTATAGTAAAAGCTAATAGGTAAAATATTAAATTTTATGGCTCGTATTGAAATCAATTACAATTTTTTAAGGTTGAAGATACATTAATTTGCATAAACTGCATCGCGTGTACTTGAGTATATTATTCGTATTCATTATAAACTTTTCGAGATGGAATTAAATTAATTATTAATAAATTTCAGTAAATATAATAGGTATTGATATTACATGTTAACTGAAGAAATAATTACAAATGAGAAGTCAATAAGACCAGGAATTAGTGACAACAATTTTTTTAAAATTTCAATGAGAGCATATAAAGTACTTGAAATTGAAAGAAATTATGAAGACTATGAGAAATAAAGAATGGTTTAATAATAACAGTATTCTAATCTAATATGTTTGTTCATTTTATATATATATATATGTTAGGTGAGTTAAAAAAGAAAAAAAAATGATGAAATATTACCTTGGGAAATGTAGCGTCGATTTGCCTCTGTAAAGCATTTCTTTCGCTTTCGACTTCAGCCAATTGTTTTTCAGTCTCGTCAAGCCTGATTTGACTTTTACTTAACGTGTCTAAGAGTTTATTGCGTTCTTCGACGACAGTGTCCATAAATTCATTTATACGAACGTCTTCGCCGGAGAACTGATGCCGTTGACCGATATTGTCTTCAGTGATGGTCGGCATGACATCGCACATCATGTTCCACATTATGTCTCCAATACTGAATGTACAGTCTTAAAATATCGACTAAAAAACTAGACCATTTTGATCGTCATTCTGAAACGAACAAACACAATTATTCACAACGCCGATATTGGGAAAAAAACAAAAATAAATCGTGGAGAATTTACGATAAGAGATACCTACGGGTTAACGGATCGAGTAAAAGAACACGTTTGTTTATTCGTTCGGACGCGGTTTAAGCTACGGGAAAAAAGGATATTTCGCATTATCATCGTCAACGGAATCGGCGGCGGCGGCGGCTTTATCACGTCTGGCCCGGACAAGCATGGCAAGTGTCATAATAAAAAAATCATATCGAACGCGGGGATTTTCTCGTGGTGGGGAGGAGAGAGGGGGCGAGGGAGTCTTCCGAGTACCGGGCGTTGGACCTACACGAAATAATTTGTCCGCGGATTTCGGACGGGCGCGCGAAAAGATATGACGATGGTTATGGCGGGGAAAGGGGATCAGCAGAACACGGTGACGAGAGATGAATAAAATTCGGGCGTCCCCCGGGTGGTGCGCACCACCTCCCAACCGTAAACAGACGTACTACTACTACTACGCCCCCGCACAAACCGACAATTCGGACGGATATCGTACACCGCGCCGAGATGAGAACGAAGATACCACCGCCTCTTCTTATCTCTCGTGAACCGAGGCGGGGGCGCGACACGACGTAATGACAAATTGGCGTTCGCGGCGGCGGAAATGCGCGTTGGGTGTACTTACGTAGAAAAAAACGTATATCCGAACGGGGGTGTGGGGAGCCGGTTGTGGTCGGCCAACGGTATGCGAAGACTTCGGCGTATATATTCGCGTTGTTTTTTTACGAGGGCGACCACCGGCACGACATCGTCTGATCAACGGACACCGCGACGACACTACCGAAACGTCCGCGACACCGAGACACGCCTTCGGGCATAGCGCGCGACTTGGCCGTCTACCGTCCTGCGGACGACGATAATACGGTTAAGGAAAAGCGAGGAAGAAACAAAAAAAATCACTCGGTGTATACGTTTTATCTACGCGCGTCGGCGGGACTTGCGGGTGAAAGTTTCGGCCACTGCGGCCATGTTTGCTGCCATTCGACGAACCGAGGGTGCGTTTTTGAATTCATGGAAGAAACGACGTCGAGTGTCGCGACTGTTTCCATGTTTTATCGTCGTCGTCGCGTACGCGATATATTATTACCAGCGGTTCTTCGACTTTTTTTGTGGTAGTAGTACTACGCCCCCTCCGATGATGAAGATCATTTTTTAAATCGGGACACTTTACCAATTTTCTTCCCAATAACCTTTTTATATATATTGTTAATCAGTAGGTATGAAATCACATTCATTATCAATTATTTTTATTATACCTATTTGATTTTACCCGTAAACTTTTTTTTTTTTTTTTATTAGAAAAGATAAAATATACAATCTGTAATTGATATGTACAATAGGTAATTTTGATGAATTTAGGTTTGTACAAGGCTTGATGTCGTGATAGAAGAGGGTGCTCAGTGACACTACTTTAAACTTGATATGACTGGTGGATATTTAGTTTAAATGATGATTTTATTTATTTATTTTTTTTTTATAACCAACTAATGTTAAGTGTCTTTAATTATTAGGTAGGTCACGTGGCCATTTGCGTTTGAGGCGGCGGATTGGGTTATTTGTGAGTGAGAGAGAGAGAGAGAGAGGAGAGGTTAGAGATGAGAGGGTTAGGATGATTAAAAGTATTTTTATGAAAATTTTTGTAGTAGTTTGACGTTATTTCGGAGATAGTTGGAATTCTTAGGTCCTCGTGAAGAGTGCGATTACTGACATACCAGGGAGAATTGGTTAAGAGTCGGAGATTGATGGATTGAAAAGCTTGGAATTTATTTAAGTTAGAGTTTTTAGAGGTTCCCCAAATTTGAATGCCAAAGGTCATTGCAGGTCGAATGATTTGTTTGTATATGAGCATTTTATTATTAAGAGAGAGGTTTGATCGCAGGAGCTGTCTGAATTTATGGAGTTTTAGATTGAGGGAGGATCTTTTGTTTTTTATGTGGGTTGCCCAAGTTAGTTTTTTGTCTAGGTGAAGTCCAAGGTATTTTACGGAGTTTTGTGTTTGAATTATTTTGTTATTTAGTATTATTGGTTGACTGTTTTTAAAACCAAGAGAAAATGTAATGAACGTTGATTTATTTTCGTTGATTTTTATTCTCTATTTGTGGAACCAGTGTTGTAGAATTACTAGATGTTCTTGGAGGTGGTTTGTGGCAGCTTGTAGACATTTATTGGAAGACAGAATAGCGGTATCGTCGGCAAAGGTAGCTAGAGCAGAATTATTTGAGTGTGGTATGTCGGAGGTAAAAAGATTATGTAGCGTAGGAGCGAGAATGCTGCCTTGGGGAACCCCAGCATTTATAGGGTGAGTTGACGAAAGTTCGTCTTCACAGCGAACTTGGAATGATCTATTTAAGAGAAAGGATTTTATGGTAAAAAACGGCGGAAACTTATTTGTATACCTCTGTATATATATATGTGTGTGTGTGTGTGTGTGTGTGTGTGTGTGTGTGTAATATAACCAGGGATAAGGTTCTATTTGCAAATTTGATTGCTCGCAAAGGGGAGGGAGGAGAACGATTCAAAAAAAATTGTTTTACTGTACAATTT